>JANUYF010000005.1:7356000-8620000 GCA_026167975.1 Phrynosoma blainvillii
TACAACACTTTTACAACCCTCTTCCACACTTTTACAACCTGAAGAGAACATCATGCGGGGGGGGGGGGGATGTCTTTTTGTTTGCCTGCCAGGTTTGTTTAATAATGCGACAAGGCCATACTGGTGAAAGGAAGATAGACTACAGGAATCTGAAGCTCTCCACCCATTTATCCTTTTGTAGGGTTTGGCAACGTTGCTTTTATGGACTATGGCTTCCAGGATCGCTCACCCATCATAGCTCATAGGCATGGGGACTATAGGCCAATCTATAGGCAGGGTATGACTGGAGACTATTTACCCTTGAATGAGAAAAATGTCTTTGGCAATTCAGGAGCAAATCATTCTAGGAGAATATTCTAGTGAAAAGTATGTTTTTAAAATCTTCAAGGGATTGTAGTCAGTGGCCATGCTGGGTGAAGTATTCTGGAAACTAGAAATCAAAATGGTAACATTTCTAATATCTGACGTAGACTTTAGGATGAAGGACCCCCTCTCAGCTTTAGACTTTGAAGAAGGTCTTGAAAATTTACTCTCTCCATTTCTTCTTCTGTAGTGTTTATGAAAATGGCAAGGACTTAGTGGTTCAAGAAATTGCTACACGGCCCCTTACACAAGACCTTCTGAGGCACGAAGTAAGAGAATCATTAAGCTGGACATTTCAACCCTCCCTTGTCCTCTCTCTTTTCCCCCCTTTCTTTTTTCTTCTTTTTTCATAATTAATGTGCCCTGATTTACAAAAGCTCAGATTCATGGGTTCGAATCCTTTGGAGATGTTTTTAATAGCACTTTATTTTCCTTGACAGGACTGTCACATTTTAGACCAAGGTGGTTTTAAAATTTATGTTTGGCGAGGAAAAGATTCCAGCAAAGAAGAAAAGAAAGCCGCCTTTAGCCGAGCAGTGGTGAGTTGTGTACTCAAAGAGGCTTGCAAAAATTTTGATTTATATTCCTCTGGGAAAGGAGAGTGAGAGAGAAATTTAGAGATGATGAATTTATTTATTTATTTCACTTACATACCACCTTTCTTGCAAAATGGGATCCAAATCTAAAAAGGATAGGAGTAGATATCTTGCCATAAGTCACGGAGTAGGAATGGAAGCATATCAGTGGGATGATTTGGACCAGAGTCTGAAGTTGGATTTTCAGATGTGAATTATGAGGGAAGATACTCAATTCTGAGAGACAGCATGCTGCAGTGGTTTGTGTGTTGGACTATGTAATTCTGAAGACCAGGATTTGAATCCCTGATTGGCCATGGAAACTCATTGGGCAACCATGGGCAAGTCACACTCTCTCAACCTCAGAGGAAGGCAAAGGTAAAACCCCTCTGAATAAATCCCTAGCCAAGAAAATCCTATGATAAGTTTGCCTTAGGAGTGCCATAAGTCAGAAATGACTTGAAGGCACACAGCAACAACACCAACTAAATTCTGAATCATGTTCCAAATGAATATTTGTACCATACAGTCACAGAAACATAAAGTACACTTCTTTCTTCATTAATTTCATTCTTAAAGAAAGCAACTTTTGAGAATTTTATCAATTTTTCCCCCCACTGTAAGCAAGTATTTGAAAACTGCACAGTTTAGAACTTATCCAGTGTAAAAATTGCAATGTTTGTGCAGAAAACAGCATTTTCTGTGCAGGAAACACACACAAAAGCCTTGCACAAATTTGGCACAGAATAACTTCCAAACTATGGAGATTCTCATCAGTCCAGGATTCTCCTTGTTAAGGTTTCCCAACACTGAGAAACAGATTCCACAACTATTTTTGAATCTTTTTTTCCATCACTAGAGCCTTACAGAGCCTGCCGTCTTCTTGATGTCTTCACCTGTTCCCTGTATGGAAGATGAAAGCCAAACCAGTTCACACTGTTCTCTCTCTGAAGTTCAAGAGTCAGTTCTTCCCTTTGATCATTCTTTGCTGATAAATGTTTGGGATCTTTCTAGGGTTTCATCCAAGCCAAAGGGTATCCTGCCACTACAAACATAGAAGTCATAAACGATGGAGCAGAGTCTGCCATTTTTAAACAACTCTTCCAGAGGTGGTCAGAAAAAGATGAGACTCAAGGCCTTGGCAAGGCTTACAACATTGGCAAGATTGGTGAGACAGAAATACCAAAATATATTTGCTTGAGATCAAAGCGGACTTTAAATTTCTATTGGTGCAAAGAAGGATTTCTCCTAAGACCAGCTTCAAATAGGAATATTTGTAAGGACCACAATGGAGGGTGAAGCCCCTTCTTCATAGCCACCCTCATTGTGATAATTATCATATGTGCTCCAACACATTTTGCATTTTAAGCAGCTGGGATTATAGCCGCACTACACAATTACAGCACTTCAATATCAGTTTAGCTGTCATGGCTCCAACCTATTGAGTCCTAGGATTTGTAGTTTCATGAGATATTTTGCATTCTCTGTTTGGTTTTTTTAACTTTATTTTTTTATAAGATTTGATTCTACAACGTTAATCTCCAAATCACAATGAAATCACAATTTTTTAATTACATTAAAACTTTTAATTACATGAAAACATTAATTACATAAAAACTAAGTATCTCCTGGGTAATTCACTTTTGATCACACACATTCCCCCCCCCCCCCCCCCCCCCGTCTTATTATTACTCACTACTTTTCACTCATCCACACCATGCTTACAGGATTTATCATTCCTTTTCAAAAATAATATTTTGCATTCTCTGTTAGAGAGCTTGGGTGCTTAGTGCAGGGAAGGGAACTAGATCCTTATCACACTAAAGTGATCCTTCCACATTTGCTGGAGTTAGGGGTAAAGGACCTGCGTGAACATGGAAAAACTGCAAATAAAAAACAAACACTAGGATTAGAGTTTAACTATAAACATTGCTTTTTTTAAAAACAAATACTTTTCCTAGATAACATATGCCAGTGAGACTGCTGATAATATGAAAATACACAACCCAGGCTGCATTACACATAATACTAAAGAATTCTTGTTTTCATTCTATGGACAGCCAAAGTGGATCAAGTTAAATTTGATATCACTCAACTGCACGCTAGACCCGAGTTAGCCGCTGAGCAACGAATGGCAGACGATGCCTCTGGGAAAGTTGAGGTGAGAGCATTTTTCTTCACCCTTCTTTTAAAAGGCCTCTTGGGTAGCATTTGATCTTATTCCCATCCCATCTCCCATTCTGGAAACAGCAAGCATATCGATTCCACAGATTTCTGCACAGTTGCCCGAATCCTTAAGTGAAATTTAAACAGAGCATTATCACCAGCCCAACCATATCTGGGGTGAGGTTTCTGTTCTGTGAGAAATTATACCCAGAAATACAAAAAGACGGTTTTGGGGGTAGGATTTAGGGTAGAACCAGGGGGTAGATCCAATAAGGAACTTTGAACATAATTTGTGAAGTTTTTGGAGGATCTAATTCTAACAGGTGGAATTTGTTTTACTAAGAGCAGAACCAAACCCGGAACCAAACCTCAGTAGGTTTTTGGCGGAGCATTAGGGATTCAGGTGTGAATCTTCAATGTATGGGATCATCATTGAAGCTTTGTTGGCATTTGCTGGGAAGAAGAAAACTAAGGGGGGATGCAGACAGGCAGCCCTGGACTGCCCTGGGAAGCGGAGGATTGAGGCCAAGGCTGCCCCACACCTCGGCCATAATTCACTCTTTTGCCAGCCCTGAAAGGAGCGCCAAAACACTGGTCCTTTCAGAGCTGGCAAAAAGGGCGCCCAAAGAGCCGCCGCACGACTCTTCTGTGCCTCTTCTGGCACAGCGCATTAAGACACTACACCATGATGACGTCCTGACGGCGTGCGCTGTGCCTAACAGCGTGCGCTGTAATGACGTCTTCGGGGAGGGGTTGAGGCAGCCGCTGTGCAGCTGCCTATCCCCATCCCTGCCTCCAGGACGGCCCAAAGGGCTGGCAGTAGAGGCCCATAGTGTATGGAAAAGGGCCATATTTGAACCCAACCTGAAATCCAAAACACTTCTGGTCCCAAATATTTTGGATATGGGAAACTCAACCTGTATTATGTTCATGTAACTTTGCTTATTTTATATTCACCATACACACATCCCACCTTGCAGTTTCATTCTTGTTTTCTTTTCTCTTTCTTGGTCTCTCTTTCTTTAGGTGTGGAGGATTGAGGATCTTGAGATGGCCCCAGTAAATCCCAGGACCTATGGCCAGTTTTATGGTGGAGACTGTTATCTGGTGTTGTACACCTACACAAAATCAGGCAGACCTCATTACATTATCTACATGTGGCTTGTAAGTAACAGCGGGGAGGTGATTTCATTATTCAGCATTGCCATCTGAGGAATGTTTCATGACCACCAAAACTGTTAGTGTTTTATTACTCAGCATTATATTTTCTTGGTGATTTTCAGAACCATCTTATAACTTAAATTGAAGATAGCACAGTGTTAAAAACTGCAGTTGCTGGTTGGTTTTGCTGCATTACATTGTACCATAGCACAGTAGAAAGTTAAGGTAATCAAAATGACCACCTAAAGGAGGAATTATTAAATTTTGCTTCTTGTAAAATTGTTTTAAATTTACACCATAATTTTGAACCTAAAGTTCTCCTAACCCAGTGCATATATTAACATCAGTATAACCCTAGTAGGGACTTTATCACACGAGGAAATCCCATACAGAAACAGGATTTAAAAGGTGGGGAAAACCCGTAAAAGTGGGTAGATTTTGACACACATTGATGTTAAACTGTGCTTAACCCAAATGGAAAGTAGTCACAAGCCGCTTCTTTTTACTTTCGGGATTTTTCGAAAAGAAGCGGCTTTTGACTACTTTCTGTTTGGGTTAAACACACTTTAACATGGACATTGTGTGAAAATCTACCCGCTTTTGTGGGTTTTTTCCTATTTAAATCCTGTTTCTGTACGGGATTTTCCCTGTGTGATAAATCTTAGGAGAGCCAATGTGGTGTAGTGATTTGAGTATAGGACTAGGGCTGCTACCACACTGCAGAAATAATGCAGTTTGATACCACTTTAACTGTTGTGGCTCCACTCTATGGAATCCTAGGGTTTGTAGTTTCTTATGGCACCAGCGCTGCCTGACAGAGATAACTAAATATTTTACAAGATTGGAAATTCCAGAATTCCATAGCATAGCAGTTAAAGTGGTGTCAAGCTGGATTAACTCTGCAATACAGATGCAGCCTAGGACTCTGAGAAATTGGAGTTCATATCCCTACTTGGCTATTAGAACTCACTGGGTGACCTTGAGCAAGTTCCACTTTCTCAGCCTAAAGGACAAGAATGACAAATCTCTGAACAAATCATGCCAAAGAAGCTCTGTGATAAATTCATTCTAGGATTGCCATAAATTGGAAATGACCTGAAGGTGTGCAACAACAATTAACCCCATTACTCCCAAAGAACTATCCCACCTTGTAAACTTCCTATGGGATAGAATTGAAAACAGGCTTCTATCCAAAGCCTGGAAAAATTACTGTTCTGGACTATAAATCCACCAGTCCCCCAACCAGCAAAACTAATTCCCTTCTCCTAAGCTCTGCTTATATCACACTCTCCCTCCTGCCCCATGGATCAAATCTATCCAAATTAAACCAACCATTAAACATTCCCCATGCACACAAGAGAAATCTGGCATTATAGAGACTCATTGAGCATGTACTTGTAGACTTAGAGTAGCTTTGTAATATCTGTTTTATTTACAAATCTACAAGCAAATTGTACAGGAAGCATATAAAAGTAGAGACAAAATCATTGATTCTGCCTCTGATCCTGTAGAACACTTTAAACCATTCTATTTAACTCCTGTCTGCTTTGAATCCAGCAAATTCCTAGCAATAATACAATAAGTAATGGGGAATCTGCATCCCCCCCCCCCCCCCAAAAAAAATGTTTAGGACCATCTCGCAGCCACTTCAAATGCATACAATTAAGTTTGGCTGGGCTGCCAAAAGAACCATTTAACCCAGGATAATCAATATTGGTTTTTCTCCTGAGTTTTTAAAAAATGATTTGCATCATCAGCAGTGTGAATAACCAATGCGAATAGACCAGGGATAAATCAGGATTAAACTCTGCATGCCTTGAACATGATTCAAATACATTCACATTATTGACTCCATCTTTATTCGAGCGCTGGCACGTGTGAGCAATGGAAGGAGCTTAACGCTTGGCTTTTTAAAGCGATTTACCTCTATCCGGCTTAATCTTATCAGATGTTTTTTGCTGCCGAATTTGCCGTCCGAATACAGCCTGGGTCCATCCTCCCTTCCAGAGCCGCTCCTTGCGGCCATTTTCTTAAGCCAGAAAACTCCAGATCTGAAAAAGAGCCGTGAGGAGTGATTTCAGAAGCAGAGATGGACCCAGACTGTATTCAGGCAGCAAATTCAGCTGCAAAAAAGATCTCATAAGATCAGGATGCTGCCTGAATTAAGATTAAACCAGATAGAGGTAAACCAATTTTAAAAGCCAAGCAATAAGCTCGGAACTTGCAGAGATGTGCACAGATTCGGTTCCATAGTGTGAGCAACAACCCCAGAACACGTTAGTGAGATTATTTGCATAGCCATGCTTTAATAAATAATAATAATAATAATAATAATAATAATAATAATAATAATAATAATAATAAATATATTTCCCGCCTCTCCCTACGGATTGAGGCGGGATTACACCAATAAAATGAACAACAGTATACAAAATTATAATCAAGTAAAATAAATACAATAAATACAATAAGAACATTATAACAATCAATAAGCAACAAATTGTAAAGCCAATAAAACAAGCTAATCAACATCCACTACCAAGCCATATAGCCATACCAATTTAACTTAACTTAAAGTTAAAAAAACTTTAAGTTAAAAAAAAATTAAGTTAAAAAAACAACATTTGAATGACCCCTATGTAATCTTCTACTCTTGGTGTTGTATTTAATGCCACCATCCTTGGCCTGCCAGTCATTTCCATTTCTCTTCTTGGGGTCAGGAATAAGCAGCATGTGAGTCTGTTTCTCTCCAGGGCCGCCACGCTTCAGTCGATGAAATTACAGCTTGCGCCATCAATGCTGTGGAGCTGGACAGGAGATACAACGACGAACCTGTGCAAGTTCGAGTGACCATGGGGAAGGAGCCACAACATTTCCTGGCTATCTTCAAGGGAAATTTGATCATTTATGAGGTTAGAAACCATATAGAAGAATCTTGGACGTGTGGAATTACTAGATAATATAAAGGTTCTATCAAAGCCTGTGCATTCCTATATATTTGTGGTCCACTTGGCATCTTAGGTATTGGGATTACCTTCATTATACTTTCACTTCATTTCAAACCGGTTTCAGGACAGGATTTGGGGTTGAGACTGCCATGGTTGCCTTGACCGACGATCTGCGTCTGAGCATCGACAGGGGTAGTGTGACCCTGTTGGTGCTCTTAGACCTCTCAGCGGCTTTTGATACGATAGATCACGGCATCCTCTTGGACCGCCTGAAGGGGTTAGGTATCGGGGGCACTGCTCTGCAGTGGTTCCGGTCCTTCCTCTCGGGTCGGTCCCAGAGGGTGCTGATCGGGGACTGTAGCTCGAGTAAGAGGGACCTCACTTGTGGGGTCCCTCAGGGAGCTATTTTGTCCCCGATATTGTTTAACATCTATATGAAGCCGCTGGGTGAGATAATACGGAGTTATGGTGCTGGGTGTTATCAGTACGCTGATGACACCCAAATCTATTTCTCCATATCTCGTTCGTCGGCCTCGAATTCCAATGGCATATCTTCTCTCAATGAATGTCTTGAGGCGGTAATGGGCTGGATGAGGAAAAATAGATTGAAGCTGAATCCAGACAAGACAGAGGTGCTCACGGTCTCGGCCCCGAAACCAGGAATTGGGTTGCAACCTCCAGTCCTGGATGGGGTCACACTCTCCTCCAGTGACTGTGTTCGCAGTTTGGGGGTGCTCCTTGACTCGTCGCTCCAAATGGTAAAGCAGGTAAATGCGACGGTCAGGAGTGCCTGTTATCAGCTTCGGCTGGTACGCCAACTGCGCCCTTTCTTGGAAGTAAGGGACCTTGAGACTGTTGTGCACGCACTGGTAACCTCACACCTGGACTTCTGTAATGCGCTCTACATGGGGCTACCCTTGTACCTGACTCGGAAACTGCAGTTAGTGCAGAATATGGCGGCCAGGCTGTTATCTGGGACATCTAGGAGGGATCACATCACTCCGGTGCTGAGGTCCCTCCACTGGCTGCCTATTGGTTTCCGGGCCCAGTACAAGGTGTTGGTTATTACCTTTAAAGCCCTAAATGGCTTGGGCCCAAACTATCTCAGAGACCGCCTCCTCCCATATAATCCTCCCCGTGCCCTCCGATCCTCTGGGAGGAACTTGCTGCAGCCCCAAAGAGCCAGGCTTGCGGCGACCTCCCAGAGGGCCTTTTCTATCGTCGCTCCCAGACTCTGGAACGGCCTGCCGGATGAGATCCGTCAATTAACATCCTTATACAGCTTTAAAAAGGCTGTCAAGACGGATCTCTTCCGGCAGGCCTTTCCGGACTAGATAGTAAATTCGGAGACCTTCCGAAGCTGGACACTTATAGGACCCTTCCTCTTCCCTTATGCAGATTCACGGGAGATTAGGGACTGCTGTATTGTTCCATAGTTGCTGTGCTGTGCGTATTAGTCGTAGTTGTAACTGTTATTATAATTGGTTTTAATTAAGTACTGCTTAACTGCGGTTGTTTTAATTGTATTTGATTTAATAATGTTTTAGGGGGGGAGGAGGGATTGTTGTTATTTTAACTTGTTGTAATTTCTAAATTCTATTGTTCACCGCCTAGATTGGTCTTCCACTAGGGCGGTATATAAATAAACATTATTATTATTATTATTATTATTATTATTATACTTCCAGTCCATTGCAGGCAAGCAATTTCTTAATAGCAGTGGAAATCATCGAATTATAGAATCTGAGAGTTGGAAGGGGCAGCAAGAGCCATCCAACCTCCTGCTAAATGCAGGAAATCAGGGTTTGCAGGAAAGCATCCCTCAATTTTAGAATCAATTATGTTTTACCACTTCACATGATGGTTCTCAAATTATTTTTGATTTTCTAGGGAGGCACAAGCCGTGCTGAGAAGACCGAGCCCGAGCCAGCTGTCCGGCTCTTCCAAGTGCGGGGCACCGATGAATTCAACACCAAAACCATTGAGGTCCCAGCCCGAGCTTCCTCCCTCAACTCCAATGATGTCTTTCTCCTCAGGACCAACCAAGTGTGCTACTTGTGGTGTGGGAAGGTAAATGAAGGACAATAGTGAACTCACACAAGAGAATCATAGTGTTCAAGGGGCATCTCATCCAATCCACATCTTTCCACTACAGAGCAGGTTGGAAGGGAATTCCTTGCTACCAGCTGCCAAGTCCACAATCCAGAATTAACCCTCATGATAGGGTTAGAATAAGATAGTACTAGTAATGGACCTTGGTTTTGTGACCCTTATGCAGGGATGCAGTGGGGACGAACGAGAAATGGCTAAGAACGTGGCTGACATCATCTCCAAACGGGACAAGCAAACCATTCTGGAGGGTCAGGAACCAGCAGATTTTTGGGCTGCTTTAGGAGGCAAGGCCCCTTATGCCAGCGATAAGAGGTGAGACGTTCAGCATTCATTGTACGTTACAGGTGTGCAAATTCGTATTTAATTTAATTCCATCCACATACTGACTGTGGTCTGTATCAAATGTTGCTTTTTCTGCATGACAATTCGTAGTATTTCCATGTACACTTTTGAAAATGTATGCCTTTTCCTTCCATTTACTGACACATGTTTGTGCACATTGTAAGAGGGAATCTACACATGTACTGTAGCCATGATAAAGACCATTGGTCAAAACACGTTTGGCTGGAAATAATGGTGGATGTAAACCATAGGACACCAAAGGATTTTATTCCCCGTCAAGTTTCTCATCACAGGCAGTTGTCTTCTAAAGCACTTTTGTGATATTTGAGTCTGATTATTGTATTTCTGGAGACCACAGGAGTTGGGTTCTTCTTCTTTTTGTAGTATATTATTTGGACAGTACAACTTCAATATTATCTGGGTGATTTGAGAGTTTTTAACAAGATATACATATATATAAATATTTTTAATATTATTTTCATAGACTTGAGTTATATTTTATATTTCATAATACCTAACTTTTTTCTTCCTTTTGTATTGGTTAGGTTTTAATCCCCTTTTTGCTGTTTTTTTCCCTTGTATGTGCACATGATTTTTCTAAGCATTGTTGTTGTTCTTTATATCCCACTTTCTCCCCAAAATTGGGACCCAAAGTAGCCCATAATTTAAAAGAAAAATACAGTTAAAAACATACAAAAATAGAATTAAACTATTTACAGTACTGTATTAAAACAATTCACGTTTAGTAAAATGATAAAATGCAATTTAAAAGATTAAAAAAGCTCTTAGAACTTCAGTTAAAACAATACAGAACTCCCTAGCCTGTTTTTTTTTTTTTTTAACTTTCTGGTTTTAAAGCCTATCTGAATAAAAGTGTTTATTTATTAGGCCTGTTGAATCTCATTGGAGGCTTGTTAAATGTGAGGATTTCCAACTGCAAATTGTGTTTTGGACTCCATTTGGGTCCAGGGCTGGGTGAATTGGTAAGCTCATATAAATTTGTGAAACCAATAAAACCAGTACATTTTTCACTTATCCTTTTTATAGGAGATTATCGCAATGCTAATAAAAACAGTTTACTTGAGCCGGCTTAAAATTTAAAACAGGTAGTATAACAAGGATTTAGCCACCAAAATCACCGCCTCTTTTTGAAACCGGGAGTTTTCCGGCTTTAAGGAACTGGCCGCAGGAGTAGCCCTGGGAGCAGGGATGGACCTGGGCGGCGATTTTGGTGGCTAAATCCTTGTGATAAGATCAGGATGCTGCCCATTTTAATTTTTAAGCCGGCTCAGGTAAGCCGGTTTTATTAGCGCTGTGATAATCTCCATATACTACACAAAGATAATATGTCTGAAAACACAGACAGATTATCTGCAAATGTACACTCATAGCACTGTTGACCTGGATGGGGAGCAAAATTAGTTTTAGCTCTCTGAGGGCTCATTCCCACTTATGTTTAACTAAGTTTGTGATTCGTTTTCGCTCTGGGTTGGTGAATCGATTCCTGTCCATGCATCATTCTCACTATGGAAGTGGGTCTTTTCTTTATTTGCTTCTTTTTTGGCACGATTGTCATTCCCACTAGTGTGTGCCCCTTCAAAATGCGTGTGAATCATCTATGCTTTATTGGTGATGCCACTGGCAACACATTCAAGAAAACACAAGAGGGAGTCATGGGTGCCGTGGCAAGAATCCCATCCCTCACTAGTATCCCATCCCTCACTAGTTTTTGGGGAAATCTGCCACTTTCCCCTCTCCTCTTTCCCAGGACCCATCCTACATTTCAACCTTCTGTCCAGGAGGAATTCCAAAATGCCCTCCATCCTGAGCTTGATTAGGAAGCATGTCCTCCAAGTCCTGCAAGGCCAACTCAAAAGTGCAAGTCATTAAGAAGTTATTGCAAGGAGACCAAGAACCAGCATGGTGTAGTGGTTTGAGCATTGGACTACAACCCTGCAGACCAAAGTTCAATTTCCTGCTCAGCCATGGAAACTCACAGGGTGACTTTGGGCAAGTCACACACTCTCAACCCCAGAAATCCCTCCTCAAGGTTGCCATTAGTCAGAAATCACTTGAAGGCACAGCAACAATAAGGAGACTGTCAATGATCACAGCCAATCAGGCAGCCAAGCAGTTTACTTCCTTTCCTTGCTTTCCCTCGCTAGTCAGAAGTCTGTCCCTTATAGAATCATCATAGATTTTTGGGTTTGGAAGGAAACTTCTCCATCTCTCACGCCTCACTCCTTATCAATGTTGCCTTGCCAAGGTTCCAAGAACAGGTGACCCACTACCAGCCCCGTTTGTTCGAGTGCTCCAATCAAACAGGACGGTTCATTATGACGGAGATAGTGGATTTTTGCCAGGACGACTTGGATGAGGATGATGTCATGCTACTGGACACCTGGGAAGAGGTCAGTGGTCAATGGTCAGTGGTCAAAGAGCTGCACATTGCAAAGGACATCATGCACCAGAGTATTCTGGAAGCAGAGTATACATTTTTTAAAAAAAAATTAAAAATCTGTCCATACTTTCAAAAACGACATAAGATTACAATGCTTTACATCCTATTCTGAATGCTATCAGAGTATTCAAAGCATATACAGTGTGTCTCTCTCTCTCTCTCTCTCTCTCTCTCTATATATATATATATATATATATAATCTGTGAGATTACAATGCTTTATTGATTACTCTGGGTACTATCAGTTGCCATTTGCAAGATTTGGAGACAGGTCTTTTTTAAAATCCCTGCAGATTTCAAAGAGCTTTCTCAATAAGGAGGTCATACAAATATTGCTCAGCCGAGATGTGTTGAGCTATTTTGTGGAACAAACTCCTCTTTTTACTATCCCATCCCTCTATCACATCACATGAATTATTAGAACTATACTCAGGGTATGAAAGGATATTCAGATAGATAGAGTCATAGACTTGGAAGAGACCCCAAGGGCCATCCAATCCATCCCCCACCATGCAGGAAGATACAATCAAAGCATTTCTGTTAGACTTCCAACAGATGACTATCCAGCTTCTGTTTAAAAACTTCCAAAGAGGGAAACCTCCCACCACCCTCCAAGGCAGAGTATCCTACTGTCGAACAGCTCTGAACATCAGGAAGTTCTTCCTAATGTTGAGGTGCAATTTCTTTTCCTGCAGTTTGCATCCATTGCTCCATGTCCTATTCTCTGGAGCAGCAGAAATCAAACTTGCTCCATCTTCAATATGACATCCATTCAAATATTTAAACATGGCTATCATCTCACCTCTTCCGCATCTCTTCCTCAGGCTTCCAGACCTTGACATGCCTTCCAGCAGGCTTGCTCCTATATTAAGATCTTCTCTAGGGGCTTCCCTTGCCTGTCTCTAGGAGGTGCTGCCATTTTAGCTGCCCCAAATTCCCCCCAGTTTAGCAGTCATCTCTGGGACTATGCCATTTTCCAGAGAGAGATGCCTAGGAATCATCAGAGCATCAGATCCTAAGGTCAAACCCAAGATGGTTTGCAGTGTACTTTGGACAAGTGTCATCTCTTTTGGTTCCTTTTAGAATGTTTTTATTTAGGCATTAAATGTTTTAAACATTTTAATCTGTTATACATTGTCCGAGGGCTATGGTGGGTTGAGCACCGACAGATAAATGCTTTAAATCAGTCAATTGAAGCCTTGACAATTATCCCAGGATGCCAGGCTCAACCAGACGGTCTGAGACTCTGCAGTCTAAACCAAAAATCTCATTGCCTTTCTTTTGAGACCTATCTAAGGAGTTTATCACACGGAGGCAAATTACTTAAATCCCATGCAGAAATGGGATTGAAAAATCTGGGGAAAAACCCACAAAAGTGGGTTGTTTTTCAGACGTATTTGTGTAAAGGAGAAATAATATAATATTAACCCAAACGGAAAGTTGCCAAAACCCGCTCCTTTTTACTTTCGGAAGTTCCCAAAAGTAAAAAGGAGCGGGTTTTGTCAGCTTTCTGTTTGGGTTATTTTCGCGTTATTTCTCTTTTACGTGAACATCGTCTGAAAAACAACCCGCAATTCCAGGTGTTATCTACTTTCTAGTTAACCCCAAACGTCATGTCTATGCCTGACCCTGATTTTTGTTACAGTTATTTTAATTTATTTGTTTATTATTTATCTGTTTTTAAGTATATTTCAAATTATAATTGTTTAATTGTATTGTGGGGGCTAATGGGATAGGGGACTGTATGTTTTATTGTGTAAGCCACCCCGGTTGTGGTATACAGAGAGGCAGGATATAAATATATTTATTATTATTATTATTATTATTATTATTATTATTATTATTATTTCTTATTTCTGCATGGGATTCGTCCCGTTTGATAAACTCAACAGTGATCTGCTTGATACTGGATACAAGGCAAGATAGGGGCTGGGGTAATATCACCAATGCCTTCAAGAAGAAGCATATTTTTAAAAGAAAAAACCAAAAGCCTAGAGGAACAAGTAGCTGAGAGAAGGTGAAAGCATTCCCACCCACTACCTGATTTTTTTTTCAGTCCAGATTCTTTATTTCTGCGGCTGATTATTATTATTTTTTTAATAGTAGCGGTGCATAAATATTTGTATTTAACATATACAGCCTAAATGACAACAAGAAATGCTAGCTCCATCTAGTGACTGTTATGTTGTGGGCTAAACTCTTTCTAATGCACACATGTACACAGATATTCTGCTTGCTTTATGCTCTGCCAGGATGTTTGTGCAATGACGACATTCAGACACTGTTCCAGGGGCAGTTCCAGATTGTGGGAAGGGGAACAGCTTTGTGCCCAAACACCGAACAAGCCTTTAAGCCAGTCTGTTACAATGTGGGTGACTGGGGAATTGCTTATGTCAAGAGTTGTTGAATACCTCCTTGCACAGATGTGCAAGAAGTATATCTGCTGGCGTAGTCCTGAGTTACTCCATCGTAATGCCCCAGTAGAAGCCAGCATGTAGTAGTAGTTTGGTTGTTAGTCTACAACTCTGAAGACCAGAGTTCGAATCCTGGCTTGCCCATGAAACCCACTGGGTGACCTTGGGCAAGTCACATTCGCTTAGCCTCAGGGGAACAAATCTTGCCAAGAAAACTCCATGATAAGATTTGCCTTAGGGTCACCATAAGAGAGAAATGACTTGGAGCCACATAACACAATATACAATGCCCCAGCGGGAGCCGAAAAGTTTTCAGCTCTTTGTCTGACCTCCTAATCTCCCACTCCCCTTTTGCAGATTTTCCTTTGGGTTGGCAAGACTTCCAACAGCTATGAAAAGAGCGAGGCCATTTCTTCAGCCAGAGAGTATCTGAAGACCCATCCGGCCGGAAGAGATCCGGACACGCCGATCATCATGGTGAAACAAGGTCACGAGCCTCTGAACTTCACTGGATGGTTTGCTGCTTGGGACCCATATAAATGGAGTGTGAGTAGCTCTGAAATTAGCCTCTTTATGTGGGCAACATGCATAGTTTTACTGGCCGGTGCTTTTTGTTTTTAAAATCAACAAAAGTGGCTGATTGCGAGTAGGATGGATCTTGTCAGCTCTATTTTCTTGCACATTCAAGTTCTGTCCTTTTTTTCCTTTTTCTGTTTTACCCTCCTTTTTGCTCAGTTTCTGCAGATTTTGGTAAGTTCTTATCAAATATGAACCAAACTAAATTCTCATGCACCTGCAAGTTCAGTAGATAGAGCTGAATGTCCAGCATAAAGGAGACCAGGGCTGCAGAAATAATGCTGTTGGACACCACTTGAACTGCCATGACTCAGTGCTATGGAATTCTGGGAATTATAGTTTGCTGTGGCCCCAGAGCTCTCTGACAGAGAAGAATAAATATCACACAAAACTACAGATCACAGAATATCATAGCATTGAGCTATAGAAGTTAAAGTGATGTCAAACTACTGTATTTCTGCAGTGCAGACAAACCCATGTTGCTCCTGTCCTCCCTGCCGTATAGATAAGCCTCATTTAAAAAAAAAAGTGGCAACCATAACTTAGCACCTCATCTATAAAACCCCTAATACTGTGCCACCACAAACATGGCTGAACAAACAGAGATTCAAAAGCCAGGCTTAGAGCATAATTGTATTTATATAGAGCCATCAATGTACATGGACATTTGCTGAGTAAAACAATAAAAAAGACTGCTAGCCCTGCCACTCTTTTAAAAAAAAATGGAAAGAATTAATACTGATATAAAATAAGTATTGCAACACAATTGTAAAACTGGCTATCCAAATACAGATATAAAAAGCAATGCAATTCTTTACAAACCAAGCTAACAAATTCAACAAGCTAGCAAATCAAATTTAAATCTTCCATCATCCTTCCCGTCTTGCTCTGTCCTCAGCTTATTATTCCTGGTTTCTCCAGCCTGGGTTTCTAATAATAATAATAATAATAATAATAATAAGTATCCCGCCCTTTGGGAAACCAAATCTGGGCGGCTCACAACAGTAAAATCATACATAAAGTCAAAAACATTTCCCTCCCCCCCTTAAAACAGTATTAAATCAATAAAATTTAAAATCACAATCAGAAAATTTAAAACATAATACAAAAACATAACATTGGCCCATAGCAATATTCTTCATTCCATCAGTAGATAGGGCCACGAAAAGAACATTGGGGTGGGAGTACCCGAGGCCGGGATAATTAGTCTGGAAAGGCCTGCCGGAAGAGATCCGTCTTGACAGCCCTTTTGAAGCTGTCTAACGATGTTAATTGACGGATCTCATCCGGCAGGCCATTCCAGAGTCTGGGGGCGACTCTGGGAGGTAGCCACAAGCCTCGATTTTTGAGGTTGCAGCAAGTGATGAGCAACTTTCTACACACTGACATCCATGCTCCCACTTATACATATTGAGGGATAGCCATGTTGGCCATATAGCAAAGTGTACAATTACAAAATGCACTAAATGCAAGCTTTTGAAGAAGCTAGTGGAACTTCGAAAGCTCGCATCATGTATTTTGTGTATTTTGTCTGGCCAAATAAAGCTATCACTGTTCAGTGGATTTTGGATGTTATTGTACTCCACCTACACAGGCTAACTGTGACTGCCAAGCTGCAAATCTGCCACTTGCTGCTAGATGACAGAACTAGTGCACTGTTCACACATTAATCGAAAGGATCTCAGGAAGCATATGTTTCCCGCCACACATCCTCCTGGGTCATTTCTGTTCATTTCAATGAGGCTCATGAAGGAGAGGTTCCCAAGTGATGGAGCCCAGTAGCATCACACATCATCATCAGCTGGACGTGCCTATCAGCTAAGTGCTAAAGCATTTGATAGGTATGCCAAGAAGTGTTATTCAAAGGCACATTGGCAGCATCTCTGTATGGCTTAATTTAGCAACACTTCTTCTTTGTCGCCTTCTTCTTCACGCTCAACTTTCTTTCCCTGGGATATGATGCCCCTTTTGAGACATCAGAGTAATCAAGCCAATGAGAGTCACGGGAGCCACAACTCTTCCCTTTTTGCCAACACAAGCCTACTATGCCATAAGAGTGTTATAACTGCCTCAAAGTACTGCCATTTTCAAACTGGAAAATAAAATTGCGATTATCTATGATCACTGATCACTGATCAGATCACTATCATTGCTATATCTGATCACTAATGAGAGATAACAGGTGTGATGATCTTATCCACATAAGGGAATCCTGACTATTATCTCCCACCAAAGACTGGACTGCTGTTCAAGTACCCCACACCCTTTCTTCTCTGCCCTCACCCTCCTTCAGTGACATAATAATAATAATAATAATAATAATAATAATAATAATAATTTATTTATACCCCACCTTTAGCCAAAGCTATCAAGGTGGCTTACATGTAAAATCAATCACAAAACCCAAACAATACAACGAACATATAACCCCCCCTTAAAAATAGATGAGATCAAATCGGCATTAAAATCTAATTTAAAACAATAAGACTTTGAAGCATCTAACACAGTTTAAAACGAGCGGCACTCTAGGTAAGTAGGGAAAGAAAGGAAAAGCTATCTGACGAGGAACAGGTTGGAAAATAATATTATTCCGGGAACGCCTGCCGGAAGAGATCCATCTTGATGGCTTTTTTAAAGCCATCTAAGGGCATTTGCAGATTGCCAGAAATAGTGCAAATTGAGTCCACTTTAACTGCCCTGACTCAGTGCTAGGGAATCATGGGAACTGTAGTTTATTGTGGCACCAGAGCTCTCTGACAGAGAAGGCTCAATGTCTTTTGGGTAACTAAGAGGGACTTCCTTATGGAGCTGGTGACTATGATTGTTTGTCCTTTTAGGATGGCAAGAGTTATGAGGAGATGAAGAGTAGCCTCGGAGATGTATCAGCTGTATCAGAGATCACAGTGGTGAGTAGGTTTAGGATCAGATGTTGAAGCTTCTTCTTGCAAAGAAGTGCATTGCTCTCTCTTTTTGGGGGCTGATTCTGAGGTCTGCAGTGCAAAGCAGAAGGCTCATCGATGTGAGCAGCCTCCCTATGGTCAAGATTCTCCATCACGGTTTGGTGGCATACACTTACACATATGGACTTGTGCTTCACTACTCTTAGGTTGAGCAGCAGTGTTGCACAACCCCACAAACATTTACATGTTCAATGGGTTGTGGACCTTTAACATGAATGCACATCTTCAGAACCAGGTAAGAATATCTTTGGCTAAGGGTGCATCTACACAATAGAAATAATGCAGGTTGACACCACCTTAACTGCCATGGCTCCATCCTACAGAATCTTGAGATATGTAGCTTTGTGAGGCACCAGCACTCTTTGGCAGAGAAGGCTAAAGACCTTGTAAAACTTCAAATCCCAGGATACATTGGATGGATCTGCAGCAAATAAAGTGGTGTCAAACTGCATTATCTCTACAACGTAGATGCGCCAATAGGATTTTGTCCTAAGTTTTCAGAAACCTCTTTCTGAACACAAATATGAAAGAGATGTTTTTACTCTGGCCCTGTTGATCCTTGTCAAAAAAAAGGCTGGCTCCCAAATCTGCCCAAAAGTTCTGAACCTCTGTATATCATGGGAATTTCCTGATTCATTCAGGCTTCCTGACTGGCCAAGACTCATGCAGAGACAGTCATAGAGATCAGTCAAAAATTTCTTTGTTCGGGATATGAATTTATGAATTTATGAAAATGCATATATTCCTTCATATTCAGGTGGGGAGGGGAATGAAGGTTGAGATTTGAATCATGAAAACCTACATGGAAGAGCATTACAGCACAGTTCATTGCTAGGAAGAGCTGTACCTATTGAATTTGACAGGTGCAAATGACAAGGAATTTGATTTTAGTTCACTTTTGAGGAAATTGCAAACATCCACAAATGTCTTGATAATGGGTTAAAAAAAAAAGACTTGAGTTCTGAAAAAATTGAGAATGTGATAGATTTTCTCATTTCTAGGTGGCTGTGATTTTCCACTATATGGTGTGTGAGTCCTACTCATCCAACCCAAAGTCTATCTATCGCCTTTTCTTTCTTTCTTTCTCTTTCTATATATATTTCTCAGGATCTGAAAAATGCCAACTTGAGCAATAAGAACACCAGCAATAAGCCGACTGCCACCTCTCCAGTTGTTTCAAGGACTGGAACAACTTTGCCAGCTCACCAAACACACCCGGATGGCAGCAGCAACAGCTACAACAACAACAACAACAATGCTCCTTTGCTAAAGACCAGTGGAAACGGCATCTTTGCTAGAGACCTGCTGATCAATAAAGCAGTCGATGAGCTTCCAGACGGTGTGGACCCCACCCAAAAAGAGGTGAAAGAATGCATCTCCTATTTTACTTACTTACTACCTTACTTACTTACTAATGAATCTGAATTCACAGGACTACTTTAGTTGCCACCCTTGGGCTCAAACAGATGGGCCAAAGAAGTGGTTTCAGGCCGCTTTGGGGGCATGGTGTTTAGATGACGCACAGCCCTGAAGTGGCCGGAAACCGTGCTGCGGCCGCACTAAGGGGGCAAAAGCGGAAATAAGCCACTCCTTCCAGAAAAGTGCGCACATTCGACCCTGTATATAAATGTCCCGATGCAAGACCAATCTCAAAGGAGCGCTCCATCCTAACCCTAACCCCAAAGCGGCATATACATGCGCTGGTGGAAGTGCACATTTAAAAAGGATGGAGCCAGCGGTCGGGGCGGCAATATAAAAAAAGGAACACATGACACCTCCAGCGACTATAAGTACAACATACACAAACTAGACAGTCCAAGAAGGGGCATGGGGTGAAGGGGGTGGGAGCATGATGTGCATTGCCAGTGTCTTACTGGGCACACCTCTGCTCTGATGCCCTGGCAGCTTGGTACTTACTGTGCCAAACAAAATAATGCAATTTTGCATAGAAAACACAGAAATATTATTTTCTACACATAAATGTTTTATTCTGTGCAGAAAGTCATGTTTTCTGCATAAGAAATTTCTGCACAGAATTTTGGCACCCAGACTTACCTGGGCATGTCATTTTGTGCCCAAGCAGTGGGTAATGTGGGCACAGCAAGTCGATTTATTGCTCCTCGACTATGACTCTGGAGACCAGGGTTCAAATCCTGGTTTGTAAACCCACTGGGTGACCTTGGACAAGTCGCACTCTCTCAACTTCAGAGGATGGCAATGGCAAACCCCTTCTGAAGAAACATGCCCAGAAAACCCCATGAGAGGGTCGGCATAAGTCGGGAATGTCTTGGAGGCATACCACAACAACAAATGTTTCTTTTAGCCACTGGGCACTGTGTGCATTCCTATTTATAGTGAGAAGTTTTGTGGTGTGTGTGTGTATGCCTTCAAGTCTCCTGTCAACATATGACAACCCCATGAATTTCATAGGGTTTTCTTAGGCAAGGCATCCTCAGAGGTGGTTTTGCCAGTTCCTTCCTCTGAAATATAGCCTACAGCACCAGGTATTCCTTGGCAGTCTCCCATCCGAGTACTAACCAGAGTTGACCTTGCTTAGCTTCCAAGATCAGACAGGATCTGATGCTTTTGGGGTAGGAGGCACTAATCAGTAATACAAAAGAATCTTGCAGCACCTTTGAGACTAACTGGGAGAAAGAAATTTGTAGCATAATCCTTTGTAGACTTATGAGTCTACTAAAGTTTATGCTACAAACTTTTTTCTACCAGTTAATCTCAATGGTGCTGCAAGATTCCTTTGTATGCTGATACAGACAAACATGACTATATCTTTGAATACTAGTCACCAATAGTGTATGCAAGGTTTTGTTTTATTTTGCTACATAGCCATCCTTGATAGTCATTCCTTGTATCACCAAAGTACCAGATACATGTATAAACCTTTATGTGGCACTTGAAAAATTGAGTGAAACTATTTGAAGAAGGATGAAGCCTGGGAGAGCAAAGGTTAAGAGGTAACATAATAGCCATGTATAAATGTTAAATGTCATAAAGGATGCCATATGGAAGAAGGAGCAAGTTTGTTTTCTGCTGCTATAAAGACTAGGACACGGAGCAATGGATTCAAACTACAGGAAAAGAGATTCCATCCAAAGTTTAGGGGGAATTAATGGCGTGAGTTGTTCAACAGTGGAACACGTTGCCTCAGATAGAGGAGTCTCATTCTTTGGAGGTTTTTAAACAGTATGGATGGTGACCTGTTTGGAAGTCCTTTAATTGTGCATTCCTGCATGGCAGAATGGGGTTGGACTGGATCTCTTCCAACTCTATGACTCTATGAATCTTTCTTCACCAGTCACTCTCTTCTTTCCTTCTCTTTACAGCACTACCTGTCCGATGAAGATTTTTACGACATCTTTGGGAAAACCAAGGATGAGTTCTACCAGATGCCCAAGTGGAAGCAGCAAAATGAGAAGAAACAATATGGACTCTTCTGAGCCAAAGAAGACAAATCCTGGCCAACGCAACATCCTCCTGGCTGCTTGGAACTCATTGTGAAGGAAGAGTTGTTTGGAGGAAATGCACTTACATCCACATTGTGACCTTTTAAAGAAATGCACACACACTCAGACACACTGTCTCCTGGAATCAGTACTGACAACGAAAGTCTTGGTAGATTATGTGACTCTTGCTGACCCTGAATGTAGGAGCTCTGTTTTCGCCACAACAAATCAATCACTTACATTGGGTGTGTTTGGAAATTCAACTGTCCCATGTGAAGATACAAAATAGGACAGTGGATTTTTGGTGGGGATGTGGAGGTAGCAATTAATGGGTGCATCCACACCACACATCTATAGCACTTTGATTCCACTTTAACTGCCAAGGCTCTGTCCTATGGCATCCTGGGTATGGGAATCTGGTGAGGTACTAAGCATTCTCTATGGTGCTCCCTTGAATTAATACAGCATTAGGGTTCTCTAGTGTCTGAGAAAACTACACATCTTAGGATTTCATACAATAGCACCTGGACAATTAAAGTGGTATGAAACTGTAATTGTGTAATGTGGATATACCCAATGTATATTGTTTTCTTTATTTCAAACAGAACTATCTTCTATGTGCAGGGAAACCAAGAACATACAAATAAGTGAAAATGGTAAAACTCATTCATCCTTTACTCATCCCACAGGGCAGAGAAATACGGAAAGGAGAGAATCTGGGGTGCAAGAACACCCAGTTATGTGTGTTTCATTGGAAATTCAACACAAGGAGAAATATGTCTTTTTCACTATATGCCATTTTCCTCTACTTTTTCATTCTGCCAGCTTAGTCATGCAAATGTACCCTAAGGCAAACATAGTATGGAAGGTAAATGGAGAAGGGGGAAAAAATCAAATATTAAAAAGATCATTTTTTATCCATTTTAATCACAACAATTCAACAATATATTATTAATGTCA
This sequence comes from Phrynosoma blainvillii, assembly GCA_026167975.1. NCBI lineage: Eukaryota > Metazoa > Chordata > Lepidosauria > Squamata > Phrynosomatidae > Phrynosoma > Phrynosoma blainvillii. The sequence continues at coordinate 7,378,499 of JANUYF010000005.1, forward strand.
TATTGTCATCATCTCTCTTAACTCTGTAGTGTTATTTAGATTTAAAAAAACAACAACAAAGGCACACACGGGTTTTTCACATGATTTATTGTCATTTGTTTGTTTTAGTGCACCACCCTATGATTGCACATACATGAACAGAATAGGGTTATGAATGGTTATAAGGTCCTGATTCTAAGAGGTGCTAAACCAGGGCTGTTTCCAAATGGATCACTTTTAATGCTGCCATTCAAAAGGCACTGCGTATCTAACCCTTCTGCTCATTCTTTGTGGATTTGGTGCAGGGAGGAGGTGGGGAAAAGTTGGAAGAAATGTTGGGAAAATACGGGAGGGTAAAAAGCAGAAGACTATGGCCTGAATCTTGACGGTCTCTTACGCACACGTATGTTCCCCTACAGATAAAGTTGGACATTTTGTAAAACCGAAGCAGCACTATTTCACACAGATGTGCAATTTGTGTTGTGCGCTGCACATAGCAGCTGGCATCCTGCTAGTGACATGTTGTTGCTGTGTGCCTTCAAATCATCTCCAGCTTATGGCAACCCTAAATCATGGGGTTTTCTTGGCAAGATTTGTTCTTTGCCAATGGTTTGCCATTGCCTTCCCCTGAGGCTGAGAGCATGGGACTAGCCCAAAGTCCTTCAGTGGATTTCATGGCCAAGGTGGAATCGAACCCCTGGTCTCCAGAGTCATAGTCCAACACTCAAACCACTACACCACACTGGCTCTAAACAGCTGGTTGCTATTGAACAATGTATAACCAGCTATGCATTGTGCAAACAGAATGTAAAGCAGCAATGCACAACAGCAGACTCCATGGCCAATAATTCACCCTGCCTCCATAGCATGGCATGCATGTGGATGTCACTAACATGCATAAGTCATGCTATGCAGGCAGGGTGAATTATTATTGGTCATGGAGTCTGCTGTTGTGCATTGCAGTTTTGCATTCCGTTTGCGCATTTCACGTCCTTGCTGCACATGGCTCAATAGCACCCAGTCATTGGCATGTGTTGTTGCCTTTCTGCACAGGGGTTGTGTAGTGTCAACACAGCATATTGCAGCTGATTGTCGTGCATGCAGATGCATATGGGCATTTGGTTGTGTCACATTCCAATTCATTAGATAAGTGGCATTATGCCACCATCATGTAACTCCATGAGCAAAAAATTATGATCAGTCTCCTGGATGTAGGCTCTTAGCCTAGAATCTCTAGATCACCTGTCAAATTCCTGTCAATGAGGTGGAGCAGCTGTATAATAAAAAGTGGCTGCAAAGGGGGGTTAGTTCTGGCTTACTGTCAGTTCTAAGTAGACTCAGCTTTCTGTGTAGCCAGTAAACCAGTCAATTATTGCAAGAGTTTATTGAAGAACACAAAGACAAAAATCCACCAGACTACGTTTAAACCAGAACTAAACCCCCCCTTCCAGCAAACACCTAATTAAACCCCACTAACTAATTGCTCCACCCCTCCTTTCATGGCGCGAAAACTAGCACCCACCTACAATTCCCACAGCTAGCCATTACACCAGGGACAGGCAACCTTTTTGAGACCTGGGCTGGTCTCCCGTTGCCCAGGTCTTGGCTGGGCCAAGGGGGGGGGGGGATGGTGGGTGGGAGTGCTCATGTGCACGCGCGCACCCTCCTCCTCCGCGTGCGACCCGCCCTGCGCACGCGGCCGCTGCGGCCGCTACTGTGGTCGCCACCATAGCGCCCGCAGCCGCAGCCACCACGGCGCATGTTGCGGCCACCATTTTGGAAGTCCAAACCGCAGCTGTGATGCGTTTGCGCATGCGCAAGAGTACTGCACATGCGCAAACGCATCGCGACCGCCATTTTGACTTCCAAAATGATGGCCGCAGCAAGCGCGGCTGAAAACGCACCCTGATGGCAGCGAGCGGCGGCAACCTACGGCCTGGGCCGGTAAGTCCGGGGCCCAGGGCCTTAACCGGCCCCTGGGCCGTAGGTTGCCCGTCCCTGCATTACACCATCTTACTAGCCCCCACCTTATCAGCGATACAGCCCTCCTATCCCAGACCTAGCTGACTCCCAGCAGTACCAGCCTCCTCCCACCAGCCATGCATTCCAGAAGGCTCATTTTCCCAAAACAACTTCAGCCTCTTCACCTCCCATCCCCCCAAGCGACTCACAGCCCATTATGCCTAAAGCCTATACTAGTAACTACCAGCCTAAGCCCATCACTATCCCAACCATCATCCCCACCACACTACCTAACCAACCATAACTTGGCAGAACATAGGCACGCAGGCATAGTTCTGACAGTTCCACTGACAGTAAGAGCTACCAATGACCAAGAGAAGTGATGGGGTCTCCTTCTCGGGATGTTTTCAAAAGGAGGCTGGACAGCTACCTGCTGGGGATGTTCTAGCTGGATTTCCTGAACTAAGTAAGGTGTTGGACTCAATGACCTATTGGGATCCTTCCAATTTTATGATTATACAAGGCAAGTCGAGAACTCCCATCTTGGCAACAACTCAAAAAAATGTTTTATGCAGGCGTAAGTTGGACTGGACTTCATGCCTGTGTAACCCACTAGGAGGATGCCAGCGGACTGTTTGGGTAGGCAACTTATTACACTGTGATTTCACTGTCCTTAGTGTGCCTACAGTGACTTTTGTGTCTTTCTACAAAAGTGCACTGGATCATGTTCAACTATGCCATTCTTATAAGGATGAGGAATTCATTTTGCAGAAGAAATGAAAGGGAAGTAACCAGTGAGGAAAGCTAGCCAAGCTTCAAATCCATAATTTGAAGGACCCATTTTGTCATGCAGTGGCAACTGCTTGACCACAGGGAGAGAGAATATTATTATTGACCTTTTGCAAATAAGCTATACTGCTGGCCCTCACCACTTTGCTGACTCTCTTGGATCATTCTTGGAGTTTGGAAAAGTTCACATTTTTTGGAATACAGTTCCCAGCATTCTCTCCATGCTGGCTAGAGGATGCTGGTACTTGTAGTAAAAAAAGAAAAAAGCTTGCTTGCTCAAACTCTAATTCTCTCAAACTCTCAAAACTACCTGCTTCAAAGTGGAACTGTACTACAAATGAATTTAATCACCCCTGCTGTTTATACAGCTACGTCTTAAAGCAAGCCAAGGATCCTCACTGTTTGCACATTCAACTACAGTATAACTCTGGGATGGATCGAATAAATGCAGTCAAAATGGAAGCAAGCTTCAAGCTTGTTGCCATGAGATAAGATTGTGAACATTATCCCCCAGGGATAGCTAAAATGGCTTATGCCGATAGGAAAATAAAATGTCTCCCTTCAACAGTGAAGTCTATTCCAGGTGTTGAATGCACATCAAATACAGAAAGAGTATTTGGTACAAAAATATCTGCAGAACAGTATTTTCACAACTTGATATATAACAATAAAAAAACAAGTGGCAAAAATCCAGTTGTTTTAAGGCTCACAGACTGGGAGAGCTGAGCATATGCTTAAATCTCTCCCATTGCAATCTATGGAACAATTTAAAAGTGTGTAGCTTTGGCTAATTTGTGTGCATGGATTTTGTAGTGTATCTCACATATAACATGGAAAAGCAACACAGTATAAGGTCTTAAACTGTGCAATAAGTCTCTGTTTCAAAGCTTGTAAATGTTTGATTCACCGAATTCACCAGAAGCTTCTAGACCTCATTGTTTCAAGGAAAATCTTAATGCTCCAAGACACTAGTAATCAGGAACTAATGGAAGTGGAATCCTGTTGTTTCAAATGCCAAACTTGTGATCTGAGATTAATTTCTTCTAAGCACTGGAACTTGCTGATGTTAAGATGAATTCCCATTGATATCAACTGTCTTCGGATAAAAGCCTTTATGACCCCTCTATCTGCCCACCCCCTGCTCTCTCAAATACAGAAACGATTCAAAGGTGCTAAGAGAACAAACAATATAATAACTATAAAATGATCTTGGCACTTCATTTTTTTCCATTAAAAATAATTTTAGAAATCAATATAAAAGATTAAACAGTTACAGTCCATTTACCAAAAAAAATAAAACACACACGTGTGTGATGGATCCAGATTTAGCTTTTTGTAATAAGGGCTAATTTAAACCCCTTTGGTTTCAGTGGGTTTACTGAGCTCTAAATATAACTGTGACCAGATCCACCCCATTGTGATGATATGTTTGACCCAATTTCTAACTTAAGGCAAATGCAGATAGTACGGAGAGGACAAAGTCTTGGGAGTTTTAAAAGCAAACACACACATGTTTAGCTGTTAAAAAAATGAAGGTGTGAACTCACTGCTGTTCTACCCTGCGACAGCAAAAACACAGAATGTAGTATTGGTTTAAGAAAGCAGCACCCTGGGAATCTCAAGTTTGGGGTTCCTAAAAGAAAGTGACTAGTCCTTTTGGTTCCTAATCTAAGCTTGATAGTGTGAAAGCAATGCCTAGTGAAATCCCAAAAGTCCTGAAAGTTGCTGAGGAATTCCTCTGGTTGTATGGAAGGAGTTGGGAAGTCTTCTGTCTTATGCAGATACTTGACCTTGACTGGAAGAAGTAGATCTGAAGTCATCCCTAGCTGCTTCCCATGATTTACATAGTTTGCAGGAGCCAACTTTTCATGATGTCAAACTGTGATGATTCTTGTGCTTCAATGCACATTATCCTGCTTAAAACGATGAGCATGGATGGAAACTTCATTCAGAGATTCCCTTGGCTTTTAAGATTGCAACAGAAAATATCTGCCCCATTCTAAGCCTGCCATGATGGCTAGCAACTTTTTTTTAAAAAAAGTCTGAAAGTTGAAATAAGAAAGTATTATTCTTTTGATGAGGAGCACAAAATGGATCCTGCGGTATAAGTCCTGATAATGGCTCCAGAGGCACTAAGGGAATGAAAGCCAGGATGGGAACCTTGCTGGGATAAAGTAAGGCCTTTATAAATCTGTCTCTTAATATCTTAACTTGAATGTTTCTCGGCATGCTACATGTCTTTTCTTTTCCCTTGGTAACAGCAGCTAGGATTCAGGAAAAGCCAGGCTTATGAATGTCAAAGTTTAGAGTTGTCAGTTTAAATAAATTTGTCCAAGGTATTTTGAACTTAACTATAGGAAGGCAATCTCCACCATAATATTCATGGGAGTGAGGTTTGCACTCTGGAGATCTAGTAGGGATTCTGCAGAGGCCAAAACCCAGGTTTGGCTTTCGACTCTTCCATCACAGTTCAGGAGCCAAGTCCATTTGGAATGTGAAGACAAATCACCTGAACAGCCGGTGAAGATTGGGGATGTGTTATTTAGTCGCTGTCCAGAATATTGATGTGCACAAAGAGCGTAGCAGATGGGTATTGGTCTCCATTTTTTGTCAAGAGATGAATATGACGATAGCCTAAAGATTATCACAGAGAAAGAGAAAGTGAACGAAAGCTGGTGCTATGTGCCATCTGCTTGGTACAGTATGACAGTGGCTGCATAAAACCAAACAACAACAAAAATCAGCTCTGAACAAACTAGTATAGGCAAGGGCATCACTACTGAGATGCGGAGATATGGACCACACCAGGAGACATCAAAAGGGAGGGTGACACCACTCATCCCCAAACATCTGCCTTTTGGCACAAACCAGCATGGCATTTGCCTGTGCCCCTTTAAAAAGCTGGAGATGGGGTAGGTGGGGTGAAGCTCAGTGGGAGAGAAAAGGCAAAGTGTCAGGTTTTTAATTATTTTTAAAAAACATATTATATTTTTTTAAAAATATTATTTTTAAATCTTCATTTAAAACATCACATCTTACCAAACATTCACTTTAACCACATGAAATTATATACAGTTGACCCTCCACATTTGCAGCTTTGATTATTTGCGGTTTTGATTAATATGTTCTCTCTAGGAATTTCTAAGGGCCTTTGCAGACTGCCAGAAATAGTGTAAATTGAGTCCACTTTAAGGGTTAGGGTTAGTGCTAGGGAATCATGGGAATTGTTTTTTGTTTTTTTCTGGGACATTGAGCCTTCTCTGTCAGAGAGCTCTGGTGCCACAATAAAATACAGTTCCCATGATTCCCTAACCCTAAACCTTAAAGTGGACTCAATTTGCACTATTTCTAGCAGTCTGCAAAGGCCCTAAGTCCTCCAGTGCAACTCTGCCAGATGTTGACCATAGAGTTGTACTGGAGAACCTAGAAGTTCCTAAAGAAAACACTTTGTAGGTCCTCCAGCATGATTCTGTGCTCAACCTCTGCCAGATGTTGACCACAGAGTTGCACTGGTAGACCTGGAGATTCCTAGAGAGGTGTTCTCTCAGGTAAAATGAATAGGGGTTGTTTTTTTATTTGCGTTTTTCTACATTCATGAGAGACCTTAACCCCTAACCCCAGCAAATGTGGAAGGACCACTATATGTGTAAATACATTTTGCCTGTATGTAAAATAGTGTAATTTAAAGGTATAATTTTTATTTTTCTAGTTTTTTATGTCACAACTATTGCTGCTGCTGTTGTTGTATGCCTTCAAGTTGGTTCCACCTCCTTCAGAGTGAGCTTGCCATTGTCATCCTCTGAGGCTGAGAGAGTATGACTTGCCCCAAGGCCAAGCCGGAATGCGAACCCTGGTCTCCAGAGTCCTAGTCCAGCACTTAAACCACTACACCAGGGGTTGGCAACCTACGGTCCGCGGGCCAGGTGTGGCCTGCGGAGGCCTTGGGACCGGCCTGTGGCCAGTCCCGCCGCTGCCGCCTCCATGTGCTGACATGCCGCGCATGAGCGCGGGCACCATTTTGGTGTCCAAAATGACCAGCCCCCGTGCCATTTTCCTCCCCCTCCCAGCCCCCCGGCAACAAAGGTTGCCGACCCCTGCACTACACCATGCTGGTTCTCATTCAGTGCTATAATGGAATTACGATTTAAGAGTAACAATAGTACAAAATCATTCCTAAGGAAGTCAGTGAAGGGGTGACACCATGAGTTATTGCACCGGGTGACGCCAATCCTAATAATGGCACTGGGTTCAGGGACCCCATGCACCAGACCTGCCAAGAAAAAAGATGATCGGTGCATCAAAACAAATGGGATGGCCCAGCTGGATGTAGAGTTAGACATTACATAGAAACCCTGAGTGAGAGTGAATGGATGTGTATTTGTGTGTATCTCTATAAGTAATCTGACCCAACAGTTATAATTTTGAAAAGAAATGGGCTTCCATAAACAGAATTTTAGGAAACACTGCCCTGCTTGAACAGTAGAGGGCAAGGTGCTCCTAGGATGATGATTATTGAAATCTCATTTGAAAATACTAATAGCCATTGAAAAGCGGCCACTGAGGCCACTCATAATAATAGCTACAATGCATTAAATAATTTTACAATAAAAGAACACGGATTTTCACAAAGGTGTGTTCTGTGAGCTGACATCGCGCAATCTCCCCACTGCCTTTAACCTTCAAACAAAGAGCTGCTTTCTGGTTAAAAAGCAGAGACGACTCACCTCGCTTCAGGCTCGCGAAGGGAGCAGTGAATTGTCCAATAAAATCATTTTTTGTAGATGCGTCAAAATCTTCCACCATGAAGCGGACCAGGGCCAGCTTAGGAACGTGTATTTTGAACTCAAATGTTTCATCCCATGTTGGCTTAAAACCTAAGGGAAAGGGGGGGGAACTGACCGTGAATAAAAACGACACAACAAACATACAGTTAGTCAAAGCCTTCATCTGTAGTGCAGAAATAATGCAGTTTGACACAGCTTTAACTGCCATGGCTCAATGCTATGACATTCTGAGATTTGTAGTTTTGGGAGATATTTAGCCTTCTCTGGTGCCACAACAAACTACTAATCCCAGGATTCCATAGCATGGAACCAGTACAAAGCGGTGTCAAACTGCATTACTTCTGGACTGCAGATTCAGCCAAAGACTTATTCAAAGTGCTGAGCCCTATCCCCAAAGTAGGTTTAGTGCTTTGCATACCTTCTTTAAAATTTAGACTAAAATCTAGAGCAAATTTACAGCCTTACTGACATGAAAGGTGGGTGTAAATTTGAGTAGTATTGTAGTACATCCATTGCAGTCAATGGCATGTGCCACTGATTTCGGTATGCAAAGGGATCTTGCAACACCTTTGAGACTGTGTAAAAGATGTCGTAGCATGAGCTTTTCGTAGACCTGGTCTACTTTTTCAGATGATTTCAGTGTGTCTACTCCAAGTATGAGAAAATGTGGATCCTAGCCTTTAGTCTTCTGCTTCAGGCTGGCATCCTGTCAGGAGTATTTGCAGTGAGCCCTCAGTATCAACTGGGGTTTGGTTCCAGGACCCTGTGTATATACCAAAACCTACAGATCCTCAAATCCCATTAAATACAATGGCAGAATAATACAGTGTTCCTTATATAAAATGGCAAAATCAAGGTTCGCTATTTGGAATTTATTTTATTTTATTTTTAACATTTTCAAGGCGTGCATGCTTGAATCTGTGGATAAAGAATCCAAGGATATGGAGGGCAGATTGTACAGGCATAAGTCAACCTTACGCCTTAGTGTGTCTCTTTTTGCGCAATGACAAGGTTGGTATTCCCTTCTTCTTTCTACAACAAGCCCCCACACAGACTCCAACACATCATAAAGTTGTTTTAGAACTCACATATACACTAAGCATTTCATGTCTGCTAAGAGCAGTGGAAGACTAAAAAAGCATTTGGCTGTTCCTGTTTGTTGTGGTTGTGTGTCTTCAAGTCATTTCCAACCTATGGAGACCCTATTATGGGGTTTTCTTGGCAAGATGTGTTCAGAGGAGATTTGCCATTGCCTTCCCTGGTGGCACAGTGGTTACATGCCTCTACTGCAGCCACTCACTCACAGGCCACTAGGTTGCGAGTTCAATACTAGCCAGGGCTCAGGCCTGCATCCTTCCGAGGTCGCTAAAATGAGTACCCAACTGTTGGGGGGGCAATGAGCTTACAGTTGTAAACCACTTAGACATCCCATAGTGCAACATGAAGCGGTATATAAATGAAGCTGCTTTGCTTTGCTTTGCTTCCCCTGAAGCTGAGAGAGTGTGACTTGCCCAAAGTCACTCAATGGGTTTTATGGCTGAGTAGGAAATTGAACCCTGATTTACAGAGTTCAACATTCAAACCACTATGCCACACTGACTCTCCATGTTCCCATAGCCAGACACAAAACGATTATCTCCAGAAGACCGCAGCAGAGCTCAGCAGATGATGTTATCATTTTGCATTTGGCTATGGGGACATAGCCAGATGATTCTCCAATCCCCTGCCACTCTTACCAGCTGCAGAATGGCTGGATGGTGACTGACCAACTCTACGGTATGTCCAGGGATTGCTGAATGGCCAGTTCTAGTATAGTTCCACATGAAGAACTATGCTACGTTGGGCCACACAGGGCTGTGGCCTTAATGTGTTAAGGGATCCTCATGCAGGTTCTGCTGATTTAAATTCTGTTGTCTCTTCCAGCAGATTTTTAAATCATAAATTTAAATTGTGAATTTTAAACTATGGATTGATTGTTTTTCATGTGTATTGGTCTTGTATGTTCTTTTAAACAGATATTATGTACTTTATCTGTTTTGGCTGATGTGTTTTTAAATTATATTTGTTGTATTTAATCTGTTGCTGTTCCCCACCTTGATCCATGAAGAGAGGCAGGTAAAAAAATTCTCCTCATCCTTCTCATCCACTGGGGTTTGGTTCCCCCATGGATAGCAAAATCTACAGATTCTCAATTATATACAACAGGGTGGTAAAATTGTGTCCCTTACATAAAATGGCAAAATCAAAGTCTGCATTTTGGATTATTTGGGGGGGTGGAGAGAGGAGGAATATTTTCAATCCATGTGTAGTTGAATCCATGGATGCAGAATGTGTGGATATGGAGGGTCAAGTGTAGTATTATTATTAAACCCTTTTCCCTTCCAAAACGTCTTATAAGGAGCTATCGTCTTATGAGAAGACTGTACTGTTTGCATGCTTGCAGATTTGAATTTAGTTTTGAAGTGAACTATAAGGGGTCCATCACTTAAGTGAGCCAAATAGATGCCAAGATTTTGTCTGCTATTGGTAATTTTGGATTCAAGAGTACTTTCCGTCTTCAACAGGCAATGAAAGTCCCTTTTGTGAGATTCCTGGCCAAAGGCATGCCATTTCAGATTTCTTCATTCTCTGAGACCAAAGCGAACACAGCAGCTATTGATGTTTTTCATTACCGTGAAAGGCAAGAAGAAAGGGCTCTTCCAGTTTAGGAAACCAGAGATTTTTTTTAAAAAATCAGTCAGGGCAGAAAATGAGGGTCAAAATCTTGGTCCATTTTCATCACCATGGAAACCTCAGGCCCCAGATGCCAAAAATGATCCCATCTTTCTTATGGGAGACCAAGGAGGGTATGTCCTAGAGCAGTAATTCCCAAAAGATGAATCCAGACCCACCTGTAAGGAGATTATCACACAGGATGGTATTGGGCTTGAATGGTCTTGAACGGGTGTTATTGCACACAAAAACATGGACTTTGTCGCAGGGCAACTACAAGCCATCCCCCCCTCCCCGCGACACTTAGCCAGCCAATTTTTAAGGACGGAAGCTTTCTGTCCCTCAAAATCGGCCAGCTAAGCATGGCTGAGGGATGGCTTGTAGTCGCCCTACAACAAAGTCTGCGTTTTTGTGTGTAATAACACCCATTCAAGGCCATTCAACCCCAATCCCATCCTGTGCCCAGATCGGCCAAAAAAGTAAGTGTGATAATCTCCTAAGTCTTGTTAGCTCTGCATTTGGTTCTCCGAAGACCTTTTTCTAATGATGAAATCAATGTTATTTATTTATTTATTTATTTATTTATTGGCTTTGCATCCCACCTTTCTCCCAAAATGGGATTTATGATACAGTAGGCCCTTGTTAGCCTCTGGGGTTTGGTTCCAGGACCTTCTGTGGATACCAAAATCTGCTCAAGCCCCATTAAATATAATGGCATAGTAAAATGGTGCCCTTTATATAAAATGGAAAAATCAAAGTTTGCTTTTTGGACTTTATATATATTTAAAATATTTTCAAGCTGTGGATGGTTGAATCTAAGGATAAAGAATCGGTGGATACAGAGAGCTGACTGTACAAGGTATGGATGCAGAAGAAGTGGGTTTATATCCATGAAAGCTCATGCAAAAATTTAAAAAACTTTCTCTTTTTTATGAGGACTCTCAGAGGGCATAGATTGCTGACTGAAGGTTGAAGGGAGAGGAACAGAAAACTAAGAGGAAGGGGAATAGAATGGAATGGACAGACTGGACTTCTGAATATGAAGTATTTCATGCTGTCAAATTTTGTTGCAGATATTGATATTCGTCTAAGATTAGGCTCTCTCTTTCTCCCTCCCTCTTCTCCCTCCCTCCCTCTCTAATGAAGGGGTGGACAACTACATAGGGACCATTCCCCCCCAAACACACCTGCCCCATCTACATTGGTGCATTTGGACACACCAGAAGTCAACATAATGTCACTTCCAATAATCATTTGAGCTGATCTTTAGTTGATTTAGGGACAGAGGGAGGCAGGTAGGTTTGGGGGTGCTCTGAACTGTTGGAGAAGTAAACTTTGCAGGAAGTTGTGCAGGGACTGGGGGCAGTTTTCAGGCAAAAAAAATCACCAAAAAGCCAGTCTGGAAAAAAAAAAGAAACTTAAAATGGGGGGGGGACTTTAGGACTTGCATTTAGGGGTTTCATGGGTCGCATATTGGCCACAGGTTGCATTTTGCCCACCTAATTCCTCTAATTCCTGCCCTGATCAACAGGAGGCCTCTCCTCTTACCATTATTATCAATGACTTTGGTTTGCTTCTTGTCGTTGTCCCTCTGGACACCATGAATCTCCACAATCACCCTCGGGTCCACAATGGAGTTTTTGCTTTTGTTAACCTTGGGCAGCTGCTGGCCTGAGATGATCTGTAAGGAAAGAAAGAAACCAGGGCGAACAACAGTAGAGACTTGGATTGCCATCATGGTTTCAGGGTTTTCACAGAGGAATGTTGGGGGTTTCATAGCAAATATTATTGGTTTAGGAAATTGTTCCATTATTGAAAGACCAAGGATTTTGTTTCCCAAATCTGTGACCATGGATATTTCCTAGTTTAGATCAAGGAGGACAAGAGGTCAGCCCTTAGGCTGGATTGGTCTCTGGCAGGTTGCCCATCCAACTGCAAGCTTCTTCTACTGTTATCTCTGATCAATGATCGGAGACATTGGGCCCAAATGCATGGGCATGATACAGCAGGCCAACACCATCATATTTAGCCCACAGATCTGACTGCTCCTGCTCTCAGCACTTACCTGGTCCAGCACGGCAACAGGAGGTGTTCCAATGCTAGCCCAACTCCATGCTATGAAGCTGCCACCACTGACTCACCCATCACTGCTACCGCCATTCTTCTGGCAGAAATGGGGAGCCTGGCTATGTGGGTGAAGCCAAAAAATGGGGCTTCACCCAATGGTCAGGTGCCCCCTTCCAACATCACAGGCTATGGTGGGGGGCTGCAAGGAGAATGGCGGTGGCAGCAGTAGGGAAGGGGGCACATGATCATCTGAACTACTGGCTGTCACGGTAGGGTTTCTGGGAAACTTGGCCACAAACAGCTGGTTTTTTAAAATAGGGCTAAAAGCGGGTTGGGTCAGGGTTGGGCCAGATGCGCCAAAATGTTATCCAGTCTACCTGTTCCCAGCCTGGGACTATTGACCTGCATAATCTGAACAGTACGAAGTCAGGCCAGGGGGAAGTGGGCCTTTTGGCCCATGCATACATTCCCAATATAATATTATTTAATCCCTTGGGAGCTGTTCTACTGAACAGAGCTCTGGTTTGCAACCCACGAAACTGTTGCATGGAACCAAGTTCTTATTTACAGTCATTTGTCTGATCAAGTATGTTTATGTACATGTACTGGATTAGAATTTAGGAAAGTCAGTCTTGGAATTACAGTTCCCAGAATCCCACTAGTCATACTGGCTGGCTCTGAGAGTTATAGTGCCCCCACAAGTGACTTTTCTAAACTCTGCACTTAACAACAAGGTTCTTGAAATACAATGGTCAGAACCTATAATCCTCTTTGAGCAAGTTCCCCTTTTGGCAGTTTTCTGTTTCAGCACTTACCTTAACTTGGAGTTTCTTCTGGGTCCACCATGACCCTTCTGTGAGGAATTTGGGATTGAACTCAGATTGCTCATCCCGAAGAAATTCTGGTTTTAGAACATATCCACATAATCCATTGTCCTGGAATCGACCCTGATGGACATCCATTTCTACTCCCTTGGTCTGAAAATTCAAGGCAACTAATGTGGGAGAGAAGATACAATTAAATGGTGTGAGTTTTGTTTTAAGCCACTGAAATAAACTTAACAAATAACCAATTTTAACAACGCCTGGTAGGTACTGGTTCCCACCTGCTCTGGGAATGTTATCATACTTTTCATTCCAGTAAAAGTAATGCCACTGCTCTGCATTAGTGGTTTCCATGTGAATTGGGCAATGGATCCACTCTGGGATATAGTCCAGACTTTAAAGGAGCTATCCAAGGCACTGAACTCAATTCACAGAATAGGTTCAGCACCTTGGACACCACAAAGGTTTACTGGAGTAAAATTTGTGGAGTGTTAAGACTATAGCTCTGGAAACTAGGGTTTGAATCCCTGCTTGGGGTGGAAACCTACTGGGTGACCCTGGGCATGTTGCACTCTCTCACCCTCAGAGGGATGCAAAGAGATTTGTTTAGCAAATCTGAACAAATCTTGCCAAGAAAACCCCATTACAGGTTCACTTTCAGGCTAAATCCAAAACAACTTGAAGGCACACAACAACAATAACATCATTTACTGTTCACTGACATGGAAGGCTCTACCTGCCCTTGCATCAGTCTTACCAGGATGGCCAAATAGAAGCTCCTCTGCAAACCAGTAGACCTCTTACAGAACAAAGTCAGTTTGAGGCCCTGTACTCTGCTGGAGTGCTAAACAAATCTCTTTCCCTCTCCCTCTCCCTTCCTCTCTCTCTCTCCAATCTCGATGCAATATAAATTGCAGGTACAGATACCTGATTTGGAACAGGAGCATGATAGCGGCAGGAGGGAACTATAAGTTTTGGTGGTAGGACACAACATTGGACTCAAGAACAGAATAATACTATTGAAGACATGCATATTTTGTCCCTCAGTGCTGAATTTTAACAGGAAGTTTGCAAAGAGGGCTTTGTTCTTCTAATCACTCCTGCAGCCCCCACCCCACCTTTAATTATTAACAAGAAATTCATGAACATGGGGTTGGATCCAGATTAAGCCATACTCAGGGGAGACCCATTGAAATCAATGAGATTCGATTTAATTGTTACCAGCTTAAGAAAATAATTTCTATTATCTACTTTTGACACAACTATATCTTAATCCATCCTAATAATTTAAACAACCTTATAGCTCACTCCACTATATTTACCTATCTGGCAGCCCACATTCCACATGTCAACTGGATTGTAGTTAGAAGAATCCGTTCTCCATCCTGCTGGGTAGATCCTGCTTAGATGCCTGACGTTGTGACGGATGAAGCTGGTTCCTGGAATAAGCACAAAGAAAGAGGGCAGTCTTTCTCTCTCTTACACAACATTCGCGTTTCACACCATCTAAACACACTCAGTCACATCCACTGATGTAGACTTGAGTCAATTGACTCACACTTAAGTTGGACTCAGGTCAGTTCAGTGACTTGATTTGGACTTGATTTGGTAAAAATGACACACTGACTTGGCTTGAGACTTGTATATTTTTAGTGACTGACTTGCTGGTGCCATTCACTTTGAGCAGCAGGCAGGATCTGCCCCCAAACTGCAGGGTGCATTTCTTAGAAGGAAACAGCAAATGTGTTAGGTAATAGGCTTGTGACAGAATGATCCTTCTATAGCTTTTGAAAAGCTTTAGAAAGATCCTCTGATATGCAGTGAGGACAGGTAGACCTCAACTCCCACCTCAATCCCACTGCCTAACACATTTGCTGTTCCCTCCAAGAAATGTACCCCACCAACTTTTTTTTTGTTAAAAGTTGGCTCCCAGACTTGAGACTCGACTTGATTGACTTGGAAGTAGCTTGCAAGGACTAGTGACTCAACTTGAGACTTGAAGATAAAGACTTGAGACTTGACTTGAAACTTAGACTAAAGTCTGACTTGGACATGAATATATCACTAGTCGCATCTGACTATGGCCTGCATCCTACTGGTTAGTCCTCCTAACTAGTGTAGACCTATTAAATCAATTCTTGAATAGAGTCAACACAGAGATAAATTACGTTGGTCCAGTGAGTCTGCTATAGTTGGAACTAACAACAGAATTCAGACCTTAGATTGAGTTAGACCAGTGGTCTGAGTCAGTTTTAGACTGGGCTAGTTGAAATGAAATTCATTAGGTTCAGTAATATAGTGGCAGCTGAATATACTGCAACATAGCAACTTTGAGTTTACAAAATTCTGGATATTTGTAGATGCTTATTTGTTTTAAAATTATATTCCTGGAACATGGAGTTTAACTAAGTAGTAATGTCGCTAGATCCTGCAAAAAGGATAAGATTTATATTCCAAGACTGGAAAAACAAATAGTCATCATCCATCACTCAGTGGATCTTAATGCTCTAACTATGCATGAATATAAAACAAAACAAAGCCAACTTTAACAAAACAACCATAACAAAACCAACAAAGATTCTGGTGACACTGGATGAAGTTGTCTGCAATCCCAGAAAGCTTATGCCAAACAAAATGTGTGTATCCTACAAATGCCAACTTCAGGTGGATTATTTTTGTTTTGTTTTGGATATACAGTGAGTTTATACCACTATGTATGCTTAGCCATGGCTATAGCTTGTGCAATTTCCTCCTCCCCGTACGTTCCTTTTTTCCTTCTTTTCCCTCTTTTATTTCATTTTCTCTTTTCCTTTTTCTTATTTTTGTACTTGCACTTAAAAAGTTAAATAAGAATTGCTTTTGGAAAAGTTCAGGAGCATAAACAAAAGGAAGTAGTTCTTTATATAAGGATTAAATCTAATTGCTAGTCCCAAATAGAGAAGATCTACTGAATCAATCACTGAATGGTAAATCAATATTTGTGTAAATTCCATTGCTTCAGTGGGATTTACACAATCCTCTTACCCTTTAGATGCAACTAGCAGTTGGATTTAGGCCATTAGTAAATTATGACATTTGTTGCCACATAATATAGTGATAGCCACTAGTGTTTGGTTTTTTTTAAAATATTAGACAAAATTATATGTGTGGGGTAATTTCAGTTTCCTAAGGTTCAGTCTTTGTAAAGGAAAAAAAATATTGAATATTTTGATAAAATATCAAAGTCAAGCCTGTTAGGGTCTAGCATTAAAATAGGAGAGTATGGGGGGTTGCAGACTGCCAGAAATAGTGTGAATTCAGTCCACTTTTAGGGTTAGGGTTAGAGTTAGGGAACCATGGGAACTGTATTTTATTGTGGCATCAGAGTTGTCTGACAGAGAAGGCTCAATGTCTCAGAAAAATAACAGTTCCCATGATTCCCTAGCACTAACCCTAACCCTAAAAGTGGACTGAATTCACACTATTTCTGGCAGTCTGCAACCCCCCTATCAGAAATATGCTCTTGTCTAACTATGCTTCCCTAAGAACTGAGACTGACTCCAAAAACAACACAAGTAGTTTGAAGTTCAAAACAAAAGTTTACTAATGGATTTAATCTATATATTTACATAGAAGCTATAACCTAATCTAGCTAGTGAATAGTTCAGGTAGAAGAAATATTTATCTCACCATCTTTCCAAAGAAAGTTGAGAGAGCAGGAAGATGGAGACACAACAGCTCAGTTGAAAATCATTGAGAGAATGTCAGTTAGTCCCAAAGGGCCTAAGTTACTTGGTTAGTTTGAATGAAAGGAGACTTTGCATGCAGGAATTCCCTATCTATCTAAGGAAGGGGAAAGAGAATGCAAAAATCTTCCAACAATTTGCCAACAAACACTGTACTTAACAAAGTAGCTGAATGGAACCTCAGTATTCAGAGGCTATATAAGGTGCTGGGCAGAAACAAGAATAGAAAAACAGTGCTTCAAGTCCAACTAGGATCCCTGGTTGGCTCTGACAAAAGAAGAATGCTGGGTTAGGTAAACTTTGTCCTAACCCAGAATGTTTTTATGTTCAAGTGAGATTTGCACATCCCTCTTAGCTACATACCAGATTCCTGGACCAGCTTAAGAGCTTTACTCTCAGTGAAGGATGACATCTCATTGTAGGCAGGGGGACTTGTGTCATTGAAACCTTCAAAGTGGACACTTTTGCAGTAGACAACTGTATCAGACAGCTCCTTGGCAAGCTTTAGCCTGTCACTCTAAGAGAGAATAAGTGAGAGTAAAAGCTTTAGGTTATCACCTATCTTCTTTACCTGTCAGGGGACCAAAATATACATATTGTCCCCACTAAGTTTCTTAATAGGACTTCGCCCAACATGGGACTTATGTATCAAGTGTGGCCATGATATCAGGCTATGGCTATATGAGTCTGCCCACCTAACAGAGGCACTCTTTCATATCTTAACAACCCCAGAAATATACAGCATATATAATGTATAAGTCTAGAAATTTTAGTCAAAAAATTGACCCAAAACATCTAGGTCTCCATGGGTCAATGTAAGTATTATACTTTATTAAAAAGAAAGAAAGAAAGAACTATCCCCTTCTCTGAACAGTAACTTGGAGTTATATTCCAAAAGAGTAATACAGGTCGAGTCTCCGCTATCCAAAAAGCTTGGGATCAGAAGTTGTTTGGGATTTTTTTTTCTGATTTTGTAATATTTGCACATATGAGCCAGTGTGGTGCAATGGTTTCAGTGTTGGATTACAACTCTGGAGACGAGGGTTCGATTCCCTGCTTGGTCATGAAACCCACTGGGTGAACTTGGGCAAGTCAAATGCTCTCTGTCTCAGGGAAAGGCAATGGCAAACCTCCTCTGAACAAATCTTGCAAAAAAAACAAACAAACCCAAAACACCAAACTCATAATAGGTTCCCCTTAGGGTTGCCATAAGTCAGGAATGACTAGAAGGCACACCACCACAACAACAACAAATGAGATATTTTGGAGATGAGAACCAAGTCTAAACATGAGATTCATTTATGTGTCGTATACATCTTATACGCATAGCCTGAAGGTAATTTTACACATAATAATTTTAATAATTTTGTGTGTGAAACAAAGTTTGCGTACAGTGTACCATCAGAAAGCAAAAGTGTCACTATCTCAGCCACACATGAAAAAAGTTTTTAATTTTGGAGTATTTTGGATTTCAGAACTAGATAAGAGAGACTCAACCACAGTCTAGGAAACCATGCATGAGACTCACCATCCTCTTCCTTTCCACCTCACTCTTCACAATTTCATCCTCTATTTCAGCTGCTTCATCCTCATCAGAAACTTCCTCGGTCTCCAGGCTCAGCTTCTTTCCTTTTACAAGAATCTTCCCCTTTAATTGCTAAAAGACATAAAGACAAAGAATGCTTGCAGATTATAGATTTCTGTGGTATAATAGAAAAAGAGTAGGAATAGAGGCAAGTGAACTTTCTGCCATAAATGCTGCTAGCTAGCCAATAGGGATGGAAAGAAAAGGCACCACAGCTCTCTTTCTAGATGGAAAAGTGGGTTTCTTTCCCAATATAGAAACCATTATTTTTCACCTGATATTCACACATCCCAAAATGTTCCAAGAAATAATTCTGCACATGAAATATACATGATATTTTTTGTTATGAAAAATGGGGGGTTTGCACAAAAGCAATCATGTCTGTTTCTGGAAACAATGGCTGGCATCCTCTTCAGAAATTACCATGTGAGCCTGACTTACAGCATTGTAATTACACTAATTCACTTTTACAGCTGTTGCATCATTTCACAATGGTGCATTTTAGCTAACTAATAGAGCAGAATTATGGCAGCAGACAAAGAACATCAGCATGCAGTGTTTCAGAATGATGAAATTTGCCTGTAGGGAATATGTGCAATTTCCTGTACCATGATTTCACTGTGAGAAAAGGGATATATTGAAAATTTTGAATTGTTTTCTCATTCTTGACATCCTGGTGCAGTGATGGCAAACTTTTTAGGAGCTGGGTACCCAAACTAAAAGGCATTCTGGCAACAGGTGTTACCCGGTGCTAGGGGTGGGACTTCTTCCCCCACCTCCCAGGCTTTCAGCATGTGCCTTTTCTTTCTCCTCCCCACCCTCTCTGCATGCCACAAAAAATGGCTCCATGTGCCATCTCTGGCACGCATGCCATAGGTTTGCCACCATGGTGACCTGCTCCATTGAGACTCACTCCCCCCATGAAGAAAGAGGTCAACCACTGCAAGATCTTTTGCATTTCACTAACATTTTTTTTTGGGGGGGGGAATAATACACAAGAACTTTCCTGGCATCCTATTCAGTATTTATGATGTCATAAATATTTGAATTCACATTTGGGGTCACTGCACCCATGCAACAAACAAGAGTGCTCCACCAAACCCACCTTAGAAGCCAGGCAGTGCCACCAACATAGGGAATCCTAAAGCACTGGGAAACAGCTTGGCAAGCAAAGAAATATCCAGCTCTCTCCTGGCAGCTAGGTGCTTTCCGACTACAACTCTCAGAATCCTCAACCCAGTACGGGCACCAGCTGGAAGACTCTGGAAATTGTTGTCCAAAAAACAATTTTTCCAAAAAAAAAAAAAAAGGAACTTTTCTCAGCTCTGATCTGGTGCATGTTTGTTCAATTTAGTGTCTGTGTGACCTTCCATTCTCTACTGACTTCAAGGATTCAATCTTGGAAACACTATAATTGAGAACTTTATAGGGTGCCAACTGAAATGGCAGCCTCATTCCATCAAGTGACAACTGGTGGCTTCCATAGCAGAGTGAATTCATCTGTGTTTTATTCCAACTTTAAAGGAGTTAATAAAGTTGCTCAACACTATCCCCAAAAGAGGTTGAGCACACTGGGAACTTCTTCAAATACTGAATTAAAACTGGGAGTTGATTCACTGATTCACTGACATGGAAGCCCCCAGCCACCCCTGCTAAAACGTTGCTAAACTCACCTCTGGTGAAGGGAATTCATTTGTGTTCCCATAAAGTGGTGCCACCAAGAGCATATCTTTCAAGATAGTATGGAGGTGGTATGCCATCATCTTCTGCTGCTCAAGGCTACAGTGGTTCTCCAGGGATATGATGACAGGATAAGGAGAAGTCTGCAGGAGGACCACAGAGAGAACAGTAATCCATATGCCATGAACAACCTCCTTCCATATGAGCTTCACTAACCCTTGATCTCTTCAGTGTTTTAGCACTAATGTGTTTAGCACAAATAAAGTTCACCTCCCCCAATGGAGTCCTGAATTACAAAGAATCTCATGGTTCTTCCCCACTTTTTCAGCACAGCATCTTGATATTCAAGGCTGAGAAAATATATGAGTACTGTTTACATGCCTACTCAGAACAGAAAGCAAAAAGTCTATTCAACCAGAAGAAAAGAGCTGGTTGCTCTCTCCCTTTTTGTTTTAAACTTTTAAATGTCTGAAAATGCAGGTTGCATTCCTCAGTTTCATTTGTGATGGGGAGTTGTCCTTACTTTAAAAGCATAGTTCTTGATGGCTTTGATGGCGTCACAGAAGAGGATCTTGGAAGTGAGTGTGTAGCCATGATAAATGACTGGCTCAAAATTGGGGCCATCCCAGCAATCCAGTTCCACACATCGGCAGCCCTTGGTCAGGGCTCTGAAAAGAAAGGAACAAAGACTTAGCAGGACTGAGGCTACCCTTCTCCAAAGTGAGGGTCCCAGAAATGGATGAAAAAAGATGCAGAGCCAGTACTGAAATGGTAGGGTTTAAAAAAAAAAAGACGTACAAGAATCCTGAATGCAATTCTAGGATTGTAGGCTTAAAAAACAACTTTTCAAAATGTGGTCCTACTCGTTCCTCAAGGTGTTTGCTCTTCCCACAGAAGAGGAAAACATCCTAAGCAGTGGGACGTGATGGCCTCCATATCAGTGGAGTGTTAAATCCACTCTGGGTTTTAGTTTGAACTTTAAAAAGGCACTCTGTTTTTAGCCATGTTTAAGTATTTGAAATGATGTCATATTGAGGATGGAGCAAGCCTGTTTTCTGCTGCTCCAGAGAATATTGCCCTGGAGCAATGGATGCAAGCTACAGGAAAAGAGATTCCGGCTCAACTTTAGAAATAACTTCCTGCCAGTAAGAGCTGTTTGACAGTTGAACAAGTTCCCTTGGATCGTGGTGGAGTTTCTTTCTTTGGAGGTTTCCAACTAGAGGCTGGATGGTCATCTGTCAGGAGTGCTTTGATGGGGTATTCCTACATGGCAGAGAGTTGGACTGGATGGCCCTTGGGATATCTTTCAAGTCTAGGATTCCATGGTTAAAATTAATTATTTAATATGATAATTTGTTTAAGTGGGGTTTTTTAATCATCACAGGTTTAGTTCTGTCTTGTTTTAACCCTGTTGTAAGCCACCTTGGGTCCTATGTTAGGGGAAAGATGGGATATAAGGAAGGAAGGAAGGAAGGAAGGAAGGAAGGAAGGAAGGAGATAGATAGATAGATAGATAGATAGATAGATAGATAGAAAGATAGGTAGATAGATATGCTGTTGTTATCTGTTGTCAAGTTGATTTTAACCTATGGTATCCCCATGAATGAGTGACTTCAAAGAAAACTTCCAGTCATCAATCCCCCTGCTCAGGTCTTGCAGACTAAGGGCTGTGGTTTTCTTGACTGAGTCGATCAACCTGTACAACATCCAATGTCCAGTTTCAGACTTCTGCTGCATCTCTGCACACATCAGAAGCTGAACATCCTTTCAACTTGAGTGCAGTTGTGTCATTCATTCATAGACAGATAGATGAATGTATTTTATGGCACCCATCCAGAAGATGGGAATAAATAGGCCACTGTGTGCATGTTTTCCTCTACTCTTTGAACTCTACTCTCTCCTTTGAAGCAATGGAAAACAATAGGCTAGCATCCCATATTCCAGCAAAATATATTTGATGAACCCTTATCTACATGATTTTCACCCCATAGATTTTGGTATTTGAAAGGACTTTCCCAGTAAAGTGAACTCAGCCAATCAGGGATGTTAAACTGACCACGATGTCCCATTGACTCCCCTAATTTATCAGAGTTATCTATGTGGTGGCATCAGTGTTGTTATTGTTGTTGTTGTGTGCCTTCAAGTCATTTCCAACTTATGGCAACCCTAAATTGAACCTATCGTGGGTTTTTCTTGGCACGATTTGTTCAGAAGAGGTTTGCCATTGCCCTTCTCTAAGGATGACAGAATAGGATTTGCCCAAGTCTCTTCAGTAGGTTTCCGTGACTGAATGAGGGTTCAAACCCTGGTCTCCCAGGATCTTAGTCCAACACTCAAATCACTACATCACATTCACTCTGGGTGTGTTTTCCTCATCTGTTGGCAACCTGACTGTTAGAGCCACCATGTTGCACTGTACCTGATGTAAGCTTCTGTACTGCTGGGCCCTTTTAGTTGGTCCTCCATGAGGTAGGTGTTGTGTGAAGATGAAATATAATAATGACTGAGAGGTTGTGTCATGTCCTGGTACACATGACTGTGCATTTGATTGAATATGTTCCCATCAGCTGACAGCAAATACATCTGGAAGCCATCTTTGGTCATGGCTCTTTGTCTTCTAACTGCAGGGGGAGGGAAGGCAAAGTGCAATAATTACTATATCATTGTCATCATCATCATTGTTCTCATCATCATCATCATCATCATCATCATATTTACATCCTGCTTTCCCCCAAAAAATGGGACTCATAGCGTCTCACAATTTAGAAGAAAAATACAAGGTTTGATCACTGCATGGAGAAAAGAAGTATGGACAAAACAAAGTAGGGTGTGTTTGCCTAGAAGAGGCAAGCGGATGAAGGAGAAAACCTGCTCCACTTAGAAGGACTGTGGGACATAATAACCAAAATCGGATCCTTCCACCAGCATTGTTACACCAACGACAGTAGTGAATGTAACAAGGGAAGGGGGGAAAAGGCAGCCATGGCAGTAAGGAAAGGAAAAAAGAATTTGATGGCAACAAAGAGGAAGGCTGCCAGCACTGAGCCCTCGAGTAATTCTTGATGGGGTAAGAATGAGTTATGGAGCCAAGGAACTATGGAAGGACTGGCTAGGACAATCACCTCTCCCATAGCCATTTGTACCTCCCATGGGTTGCATTTACACTGCAGAAATAATGTAATGCTGTAGCTCCATCCTATGGAATCCTGGGATTTGTAGTTTTACAAAGTCTTTAGCCTTCTCTGCTAAAGTGTGCTGGTGCTTCACAACACTACATATCCCAGGATTCTGTTGGATGGAGCCATGGCAATTAACGTGGTGTCAAACTGCAGATTCACCCATAGTTTCCTGACTATATAAAGAAGAGTCAGTGTATTTCATGCAAAATGTGTGTTGTCTGCCCCAGAATACATCTTCTGCACTGAAAAACCATGCACATTTTTGCAAAAATGAATTTTCCCCAGTGACGTTCCAAAGTATAAACAGTGATTGAAAACGGTGCAGAGATCTTCATATTTATTTATTTATTTATTTGGAGCAGGAAGAAAACAGCTGAAAGTATTTGTTCTTATATGCAGGAAAGAAATAAGTGAAGATTTCCATCCCTGGTGATGACTGATAGCCCTTACAGCCCAATGGAAGCTCTTGCCGTCATAGGAGAGACATTCCCAATGATCAAATGCAGGGGACCAAAATATGAGAAAGCTATCTCTAGTATGCCTTACCCTGGTGGACTTCTCAAGTCCTCATGGTTGAGCGGCATCATACGCAAAGATGCAAATATTGTCAATCAATGAAATAACGCAAGGGTTGTAAACCTACCAGTTTCGTTGGGTTCATATTTCTCAATCAGAGAGAGAGCCAGTTCAGGTCCAGCCTCTTCCTCATGCTGTACGTCTCGGAGGAACCTCACCAGATTATCCAGCGACATGGTCTCTTTGTCCTCGGACTGATCAGAGAAGATCCGGTCTATCTCTTTTCGCTCTGTCAGTATCTTATAGAAGATTTCTATCTCATCATCTTCCAAGGTATCTGTCTGGGATTTGTCACACTGCTGTGAATGCAGAGAGAAGAGGTAAATCCCTTCTTTCTTTATTGGTCGCAACCTGAGCAAGGGCTAGATAATGCAAAACAGATTCATCACATTGCAAATAATCATTTTTGCTGCCTAATGATGAGAATCCAATTGGTACCAAGGAGATGTAGCATTTATTTCTTCAGCTGTTTATGCCTGAATTAAACTTGAGTAAAGAACTGAGAACTAAGTAAAGAAATGAGGGGGTTGATTGCAAATTGGGAGGTGTTTGGGAGGTGTTAGCAGCTCCTGACCTGAACTAGTTCATAACAGTTTCAGGAGAAGAAGTCTGATCATAGCAGGCCGGACAAAAATGAATCAAAACCTCATCAAGATTTGCTTTTTTGGAATTTATTCTTTTAGAAAACATTTCCAAACCGTGGATGCTTGAATCCATGAATTAAAAAGTCTGTGGATAAGAAGGGCTGACTGTACACGAGTATATACAGCATTTAGGCGTGAAAAAGAAACGCTTGTGAATTTGAAAACTTTAACAAATAACTGAATTTGCCTTACCTCAAAAATCTGCCGAGCATAGCCGTCATCAACTAGGATGTTGATTTCTTTCAGGAAGTTCTTGAGCTCTTTAAAACTCATTTTGTTGTCTTTATTCTTATCTGCCTTCCTCAAGCAGGCATGAATCCAGCTGTTTAATTGTTTATTAAGGAGTTTTACATCATAAAAGAGATTCCCCTTCCCAAGGATTCAGTCTAAACTTCTAACGTCTAGAAAGTTTTTTCGAGATAAACTTTTGGGCATGTGTAAATACTCTAACCCAAGTCAATATCAGGGAGCTCAGCTGATTTTGGGCTACACACACACACATTTTGGAGGTTTTATAATGACCACAAGACAAATTCAACATGTAAACTCACCCAAAAAAAAATGTCCAGCCATTTGAATTTAACACTGTGAATCAGACCTTACATCAGAGTTCAGATGGTTCCTCCATCTTTCCTTTTGCAGAATTAAAATATTAACATGTCATGCAGGGTAATTATAATGCAGGTAATTATCATGTCAAAGAAAAACTTTGCTGTGTGCTTAGCAGAGTCAGAATGAAAGACTGGAGTCATCTCAAAGAAATTATATGGCTTTCAAAATGTTTGAACTGGATGTAAACCCAAAACCACACATCTGCCCAAAGAGAAGTTAAATTTAGAAGTCCAAACTTGTACCGAAGCAGCGGCAAACCTCATGCCAGCTTTTTAACTTTAAGTTTTAGGAAACAGTAAAAGATGATGTTTTTAAGAGCTTCTTCAGGCTTTGAACTTAATTATAGACAAATGTAGTATACTTACAATTTGTATATACTTAACTATATATAAATATGGCAGATGTTCTCTTTGGGACTGTTGGGACAAGGCCTATCTAGAGTACGGGATCCTGTTCAGAGAAGAAATTTAGCAAGACAGAGACTAACAGGCAGGATAAAATTCTTCCTTCAAAATAAGACTTCCCAATCCAGTGCTCAATAGACATGTTGGACTGCAGTTCCCATCATCCTTATATACCACTGCTCACAGAGGTTAGAGATGATGGGAATTTAGCAGGACAAAAGCTGACAGGCAGGGGAAGATTGCTGTTGTTGGTATGTATGTTCAATTGGCTCTGACTTAAGGTGACCCTATCATAAGGTTTTCTTGGCAAAAGTGATTCAGGGGAGGTTTGCATTGGCATCCTCTAAGGCTGAGAGAGTGGAACTTGCTCAAAGCCTTCCAGAAAGTCGAAGGCTTTCATGGCTGGCATCCATAGTTTTTTGTGGTTTTTTTGGGGCTGTGTGGCCATGTTCTAGAAGAGTTTCTTTCTGACGTTTCGCCAGCATCTGTGGCTGGCATCTTCCAGAAAGCTTGCATAGCTGAATGGGGATTCAAACCCTGGTCTCCCAATGTCCTGGTCCAACATTTAAACCACTACACCACACTGGCTATCATTATTGTTGTTACCAGATCTCAGCCTAAGATGCTTTCACACTACATAGTTAAAGCACTATGATTCTTCTTTAACTGGCATGGCTGCATCCTATGGAATCCTGCACTTTAGTGGGGAGTCTTTTGAATTTTCTGCAAGAGAGCAATAGTCCCTCAGCAAACTATAAACCCCAGGATTCCAGTGGATTCGGACTTGGTAGTTATAGTGGTAGTTATCCTGGCTCAGCCATAAACCCACTGGGTGACCTTGAGCAAGTCACACTCTCACAGCCTCAGAGGATGGCAATGGCAAACCCCTCTGAAGAAACTTGCCAAGAAAACCTCATGTCCTTAGAGTCGCCATAAGCTGGAAACGACTTCACGGCATGCAAAAACAACAAAGTTATAGTGGGATCATAGTACTATAATTGTGTCCGGTAACATGCCCCTAGAAATAGGACCTGTCCAGGGTGACCAGATGTCATAACGCAAAAGAGGACAAGGCACCGCAAAATGTAGGACGTTCAAGAAAAATGTAGGGGATTCCAAAATAAATGCTAAAAATGCTCATGTAAATATAAAATTTATGCTTCTTAGTCACACTCAAAATGGAGGACATTTTGAAATTCCTCCTGGGCAGAAGGTTGAAATCTAGGATGTGTCCTCAAAAAGAAGGACATCTGGTCACCCTGGACCCTGGACCTGTCTCTTTTGGACTTCTGTGACACTATGGACCTTATCAAACGCTGGCCACGAGGCGAAAAGTAAGTGAAAACTAACCGAAGTAAGAATAAATTCAGTTCTATACCGAAACGAACTGAATTTCGCCTGTGCGGCCATTGCGCAATGATTCCAAAAGCTCCCTTGTACTTCCCCGAAAAAACGAATGTCAAAAGATCCCCTTTCACTTCGGATCACGGAAAAAAAATACGTATTAGATCCGGATTGCCTTTGGATATGTGTAAACACACGGGGGGAAAAATACATATTAGCTTTGGATTGCCTTTGGATATGTGTAAACACACGGGAAAAAAATACGTATTAGCTTTGGATACCTTCTGCTTGGGACCCCCGTGTGATAAGGTCCTATGCAAAGGTCCCTGCCTTCTTTACCTCTTTTGCACTCTGAGCTTGGAAGTAATGAGTTACAAGTAACTTGGAAGTGAAAAGTTACAAGTAATGTTACCAGTTACTTGCTGTTTTGAAAATAGAAAGCCCTCCCTTGGGTCTAAAATGAACCAGGGAGCCTACAAGTATGGTGAAAATGCGTACGGGGCATTTGTGAGCAAAAAATTGGTTGTTTTTTTAACAGCAAAGTAGATTCAGAGAAGAGGACAAGCCTCCACTCCACTATGAAACTCATTGGGTTTGACCTGTCACACTCTCTCAGCCCAACCTACCTCACAGGGTTGTTGGGGAGATAAACTATGTGCAGGAACTATATAGACATGCAATCTGTTTTAATATTGTAATAATTTAATTCTATTTTAATGTTATCACTTTTGTATGTTTTCAACTGTACTGGTTTTGTTTTGTTTTTTAATATTGTAAGCCACTCTGAGTCCCCAGTTTTGGAAAAAGGATGGGATACAAATAAATAGAAGGAGAAGAAGGAGAAGGAGACGGAGAAGAAGACAGTTTTCTCTTTCTTAGAGGACAAGTGGGTCAAAACCTAAATAAATAAAACTGAATTAAATCTACACCCCTAGCCTGCTTTGTTGTTGTTGTTGTTGTTGGGTGCCTTCAAGTCGTTTCCTACTTATGGCAGCCCTAAGGGGAAATCTATCGTGACAATTTTCTCTGGAGGAGGTTTGTCATTGCCATCCTCTGAGGCTGAGAGAGTGTGACTTGTCCAAGGTCACCCAGTGGGTTTACATGCCCGAACTGGAATTTGAACCCTGGTCTCCAGAGTCACAGTCCAACACTCACACCACTGCACCATGCCCTAGCTTGTTGCTCTTCAGGAATGAAGCAAAAAGGATACTGTTGTAATTTCTGTCTCTGGCTCATGGAATTGTTCTTGGCGATGATCTTTCCCAGGCCTGAGACCCAGTGATTGGCAATCTCTTCAGAGCTAGCGATGAGGTCCAGGTTTTTCCTCTGGTCTTTGAAGATGATCGAAAAGCAGCGATATTCGGGTACATCCTTGGCGTATTTTTCCATCCCTTCCGTCTTATGGCCTGTCCTCACATCCTGGATGTCTTCTATGGAGACTGTAAGAACAAACAGGACTCTGGTTATCACTGCAGATACACTGTGAGCCAGACTTATCTGTACTTTATGGTAGATATTACTAAATAACATTATTTTTATCTCCCTCTCTTTTCCCATAAGGTCTTCCCCAAGTATTTGTGCAAAACCTAGCTCCATTTCAAAACAAAATTGAGATCAGATGAATCAGGGCAGAGAAGGAGGAGAACTAGAAGTGCATCTACACTGTAGAGACAATGCAGTTTGACACCACTTTAACTGCCATGGCTCCATCGACAGAATCCTAGGATTTGTAATACTGTATAGCACCAGCACTCTTTGTCAGAGAAGGCAAAAGACTTTGTAAAACTACAAATTCCAGGATTGCATAAGATGGAGTTACAATACTTAAAGTGATGTTAAACTGCATTACAGTGGTCCCTCCACTTTTGCTGGGGTTAGGGATGAAGGACCCCCATGAATGTGGAAAAAACGCAAATAAAAAAAAAAAACACTATTCTTTTTATCTAAGAAAACACCTCTCTAGGAATCTTCAGGTCCTCCAGTGCAACTCTGTGGTGAACATCTGCCAAAAGTTGATCATCGAATCATGCTGGAGGACCTACAAAATGCCTAGAGAAGTTTTTTTTTCTCTAGGAACTTCTAGGTTCTCCAGCACAACTTTATGGTCAATGTCTGGCAGAATTGCGTTGGAGGACCCAGAGATTCCTAGTGAGAACATATTAATCAAAACCGCAAATAATCAAAGCTGCAAAAGTCAAAGCTGCAATTGTATGTAACTACAGAGGGATTTGTACAGACTTCTGCAAGTGGCAGATAAGGATATGGAGTGCTAACAAAACAGTGTATAGTGATTTCTAGCCGGTGAGCAGCAATGAAAACCCACAAAAGATCGCTTCTCTACAAACATCAGCCGTAAAGTGAATTTATTTGTTCCTAGCGAGGCTCACTTCCCTACAGATAATCCGAACCCTTCAAGTGGGGTTGTTTTTCTCCCCGGATTTGTGAACCATTTATCAAGCTGTCTAGTGAAGGAAACCACTGATTGTGCATTTCCTCTGATCTCCCTAGAATGAAAACATTTGCTTTTACACTATTATCTAAGGCCAAAGCAGACCTGACTTGCTGCACCAGTTTTAAAACTGAAAAGTTGCAGTACATTACAACATCTCCTTTAAGGACAGAACCCCATGTGTACCATCAAAACCTCACCAAAATGAACACAGGGCATCTGCATGGCCACATGTGCCCTGGTTTTCATCTGCAAAATGTTGGTGGGTATGAGACTAGCAGCCACTGATGCTCTAAATTCCACAAATATATCTTTCAGAACTAAGTTGACAGCCATCACAGCATGTGGCAATGAACTCCAAAGTTTTAATTATGTAGTAGTTAAAAGAGGTGGGTGGGTTTGGGTGTTGATGTACCTATTGGTTTTCTTAATGTTGTAAGCCGCCCCGATTGCACTGCAGAGGGGCGGGATAGAAATAAATTTTATTATTTATTTATTAGTATTGGTATTAGTATGTGAGGATGTCCATCCTCCCCCCCCCACCCAGTCTTAATAAATCAACAGCTATTTGCTGGATATTTCTTCAAACTTCTTTTATACTAGAAGTACAGTTGGCCCCCCGCATTTGCGGCTTTGACTTTTGCAGATTTGATTATTTGCAGGTTTGATTAATATGTTCTCTATAGGAATCTCTAGGTCAGGAGTAGGCAACCTTTCCCCTTTAAGGGCCAAGGGACTTCAGCTCCCAGAATCCCAGGAGCTATTGGCCAACATGGGACTATTGGCCAACATGGCTGAGGCTTCTGGGAGCTGAAGTCCCTCGGCCCTTAAAGGGGAAAGGTTGCCTACCCCTGCTCTAGGTCCTCCAGCGCAACTCCACCAGAAGTCGACCACAGAGTTGCGATGGAAGACCTGCAAGTTCCTGGAGAAAACACTTCTCTAGGCAGTTGTAGGTCCTCCAGCATGATTCTATGATCAACATCTGGCTGATATTGACCACAGAGTTGCACTGGAGAACCTGGAGATTCCTAGAGAGGTATTCTCTTAGGTAAAAAGAATAGTGGTATTTTTATTTGTGGTTTTTCTACATTCATTGGGGTCCTTCCTCCCTAATCCAGAGAATGTGGAGGGACCACTGCACACCTTTTCATAGAGAGCCAGCATGGTGTCGTGATTTGAGTGTTGGACTACAGCCGTATTGGCGAATCTATGGCAAGCGTGCTAGAGATGGCACGCAAAACCATTTCCCCTAGTATGCAGAGTGGAGAAGAGGAGGAAAAGGCACACACCTGTTCCTCTTCCTCCCAGCCATCCCAAGCCTTCAACTGCCTCCGGAGAGGCAGCTGAAGGCCCGGGAAGGTGTGGGGGGGGGGGAGAGAAGTCCCGACCTGGAAGTCCCGCCCCCATAAGGTGGAAGTCCCACCCTGGAAGTCCCGTTCCCCCTGGAAGTCTTGTTTCCGGCACTGGATGGCCATTTAGTTTGAGCACTCTGTGCCTAAAAGGTTCACCATTACTGCACTATGGACTTTATCACACAGGGGAAAATTAGGAGTTTAAACTATTAAGATCGTGATTAAGATTTTCACACACAGCATGGTTAAAGAGTCATTATCCCAGGAATAACCAGACAATAACCAGGCAACAAACAGCAACAAATCATTCACGGGATTTCCCTGTGAATGATTTCTTGCTGTTTATTGCCTGGTTATTCCCAAGATAATGGTGCTTTAGTCATGACGTGTGAAAACCTTTATCGCGAATGTGTGATTTTCACAGGATATTCCCGGGATAATGACACTTTAATCACAACATTGTGTGAAAACCTTAATTGCAAATGCGCAATTTTCACAGGATAATCACCATTTAAACTTCCAATTTTCCCCGTGTGATAAAGTCCTATGACTCTGGAGACCAGGCTTCAAATCCCTTTTGGCCATGAAACCCACTGGTGTTTTTGAGCAAGTCACACTTTCTCAGCCTCAGGGGAAAGCAATGGCAAACCTCCTCTGAACAAATCCTGCCAAGAAAACCCTATAACAGGGTCTCCATTAGTTGGAAATGACTTCAAGTCACACAGCACACACACACACACCCATTTTTGTATTGCTAATAGAATTCAAAATTTATCTTGACTCTGGAATGCTTTGTTCCCAATGCCACATGGCCGGAAGCAGGAGGGACCCACTCGCATAGCTATCCCTCCAAACTATCTCAACACAGAACGCAGCAACAACATCATCACAAAATGCAGGCCTGTGACTAACATTGTCATATATTTCTTTTCCCCTCCTGTATGATTTTTAACCCCTTTGACTGATGAAGAAGCCAGCCGAGCTTCAAAAGCTTGCATCGTGTACTTTGTGCATTTTGGTTGTTCGAATAAAGGTATCATTGTTTTGTGGATTTCGGATATTATTGTACATAGGAGCTTGAAATACTTTCCCTTCTCTTCTGTTCTGATTTAAACAGAGTTACTTCCTTGTCGGATTACACTGCCTTCCTGTACAAATGGATCAGGCGGTGCTGATAAGAATGGGCTGGAGAAAAAATTGCTGAGGAAAAAACTACTAGCGTTGTTTTAACATGCAATGTGTTGTTTCCTCTATACTCGTATTCTTTTTCCCTTCATTCAGACATCTTTAAACTTTGTCGTTTCAATGGCGTCTGAGTAGTTAACATCTCAGACTTCTTATCTAGAAGCAAGATTAATGTCTCTCAGTCTTGGGGACAGAGTAATGATTCAAGAACCAAAATGGATAAGAGCTTTTTACTCTCTCTTTTTCTCCACACTTTTTCCCACAAAGGAAACTTTCCTCTCCTATCATAGCGACAGAAAGTCAGTGAAGATAAGCAGTCCCCACAGAAACAAAAGAGGAGGCATTCCTCAAGACTGACAACTTAACACAACCTCACTTTGACAAATGTCTTGTGAAAGTGAAGTCAAAGGCTTTCACGGCTGGCATCCATAGGTTTTTGTGGTTTTTTCGGGCTGTGAGGCCATGTTCTAGAAGAATGTATTCCTGATGTTTCACCTGCATCTGTGGCTATCATCTTTAGAGAATGCTGGCATGGAGGTGTGTGGGGTGTGTCTGTGTGTGTGTGTGTATATATATGTGTATATATATATATATATATATATATATATATATATCCATGCCAGCATTCTCTGAAGATGCCAGCCACAGATGCAGGCGAAACAGCAGGAATACATTCTTCTAGAACATGGCCTCACGGCCTGAAAAAACCACAAAAACCAATTCTTGTGAAAGCTTTGGCACTGACAGAACAAGTCCTAGTGGAAGCCTCGACACAGACAACTCATGGCCACACTGCAGAATCAATGCAGTTTGGTACCACTTTAACTGTCATGGATCCATCCTATGGAATCCTGGGATTTCTAGTTTGTTGGGGCACCAGAGATCTCTGATAGAGAAGGCTAAATAGCTCTCAAAATGACAAATCCCAGAACTCCATAGCACTGAGCCATGGCGGCTCAAGTGGTGTCCAGTTTCCATTATTTCTGCAGTATAGATGCAGCCTAATTGTCTAGAGCCAATAGTTGCCAAACTTTGGTCTTCCAGATGTTTTGGACTTCAGCTCCCAGAATTCCTGAATATTGGCCAATATGGCTAGGGTTTGTGGGAGCTGAAGTCCAAAACACCTGGAAGATCAAAGTTTGGAGGAAACACTGGGACACTTGACTCTGGTGAGTATGTCGGTATCTTCTAGTCCCCAGGTTTCATATAGATTTTTTTTTCTTGGCCTTTTCTCTTTGAAGCATACATGAATATCATGTTTAGACTTGGGTCCCCTCTCCAAGACATCCCAATATGTACATGCAAATATTCCAAAATCCGGGGGGGGGGGGGGGGGAATCCAAAACACCTCTGGTCCCAAGCATTTTGGATAAGAGAGACTCCGCCTGTACCTTATTTGATGTGTTTGTTCCATTTTAAATAAGTCCCGGGTCTTTTATAGAAAGGAAATTTACAGAAGACCATGCAGGCAGTATCACTATTTCTATTTCTGATGTTCAGACCACGAGTGCCTTTTACTGTGTAGCATAAAAGACAATCATCGTGAGAAAGAGTGACTGTGAAGAATTGCAGGAAAAAAACGGCAAAGGTTTAGTAGGAAAAGAATCCAAAGTTTCTCAAAACAGACTGCATAAAATGTGCATTATTGTGGGAAGACGGGAAGACAGCATGAGCAAACAGCAGACCAGAATGAAGAATGGAATGGAGTACCAATACCAAGGAAACTCTGGACTGCAACATTTTGTTGCAATCCCCAATTCTCTGCATTGTTTGCAGTTTGCAAATTTTACTGCTCAGTTTTAAAAAAAAACACAAACAATTTGTCTTATCTTCCAGTGTTCTGTTTATGGTTGTCACGAATTTGGCCCTTAGTTCTGAATTTTCTATTATTAAAATTGTGTAATGAAATGCTTAGCTCTAAGTTAAATATACTAGCTTGCTTGCATTTTTGGTCTTTGTCTAAGACAGGTCCCAGTGCACCTTTAGCTGCAGCACTATATATACACACACCTATCATGAAAAGTCTGGCCAAAGGAAACAAGGGCCAAGCCTAATTCTTTGTTTAATCTGCATCTGATAAATCTGAACTATGTTCAAGATGAGCTGTATTTGCATTAGCCAGGATATTTCTCTAGCCTGCGTATATGGGAGACAAAAACCTCTCCAAAATTTCAGTTTTTCAATTTCATACATTTATGCTTTCCTTCCCTCCAAGGAAATCAAAGCAGTGTCCCAAATCCTAAAATTTGCAGTTTGGTGAGGCGCCTGCACACTTTGGCAGCAAAGGCTAAAGTCCTTGTAAAACTACAAATCCCAGGATTCCATCAGATGGACCTACAGCACTTAAAGTGGTGCCAAATTGCATTATTTCGACAGTGTAGATCCACTCTAGTATAGCAAATACTTTAATTCTGATGAGTGCTTTATGGTGTATTTAGTTTCTCAATGTTTTAATTTTTACCTTTAATTCTATCTTACATATTAATTCTTCTTCTTGTAAAACACCTGAGGGAACTGACCAAGTGAAGGCTGGTGTTCAAACACTTATGCTAAATGGATGCATAATTCCTATTTATCATACCAAGGGGCACTTTGTAATCTGCTATGGCACATCAATGAATGAATAGTGCACCTAAACATTTATGCAGACACAGGAATGTGTGCTAGAGCCAAGGAGCATCAATTCTCATCCACATCAAAGGTGTAAGTTCTATTTTTAAAAACCCTAGAGAAGAATGAAACTGAGCACTAAAAGATGACACAGCTAACTGCTCAAAGAAACAAAATTTGAATAAAATAAATGGTAAAAATTAAACTGCAAAACATGGGCAGGTATCAGGAAACTAAAACCGTGGCCTGGTGCAGAGACTACATTAACTCATATATTTTCTGGTAGCATGTATCTGGAAATCCCCATCATTTGCAAATCACCGATAATGTGCCAAATTGTGCATAAACATCAGAAGTGCTGTATATATTACATTAGATTATGTATTAGTAGACTAAGGGCCTTTACAGACTGCCAGAAATAATGCAGCTTGAGTCCATTTTAACTGCCCTGGCTCAGTGCTAGGGAATCATGGGAACTGTAGTCTATTGTGGCACCAGAGCTCTCTGACAGAGAAGGCTCAATGCCTCAGAAAAAACTACAGTTCCCATGATTCCCTAGCATTGAGCAAGGGCAGTTAAATTGGCCTCAAGATGCATTATTTCTGGCAGTCTGTAAAGGTCCAAAGTTACCAGATCATGTCTAGGATAAACTGGTATTGTGGTAGATGGATTTAAAAAGAATTTCAAGTTGCAGATATTAAATAAGTATATTTGATAGGTCTCTCCTACAC
The DNA here is from genome assembly GCA_026167975.1 of Phrynosoma blainvillii. NCBI lineage: Eukaryota > Metazoa > Chordata > Lepidosauria > Squamata > Phrynosomatidae > Phrynosoma > Phrynosoma blainvillii. The sequence continues at coordinate 7,413,692 of JANUYF010000005.1, forward strand.
ACATCATAATAATATTGCTTGAAGATCATAAGATATGAAAGTGTATGCAATCATCCTTTAGTATGAAGCAACCACCTTTGTATCCACAAGAACTAGCATATTTAAATACAAATTTTTAAAAAGAGAAAAGGGGAGGGGAGGAAGAAGAAGAAGAAGAAGAAGAAGAAGAAGAAGAAGAAGAAGAAGAAGAAGAAGAAGAAGAAAGAAAGCTCAATTGCTTTGCTTTTCATTATGTAAAATAATAATATTAAAAGGTGATTAGGAGTAACTTTCCTCCAAGTCCATCTGACTTTAGAAATAGCTTTGGAATAATAATAATAATAATAATAATAATAATATAAAAAGGAACAATTTGTTACATACAAACAATTTCACAAAATACTTGAAAGTCCAGTTTGGGCAGGGCTCAGAGAAGTCTTTCATGTACTGTATGTTGCTGCTACTTGTTTCCTGCAATAAATATATTAAGATTGGGCTTTCTCTTTTTCAGTCACACCCTTATTTGCTTTTGCAACTAAGATGTTATCTGGTCAAGGACTTTGTTCATCGTTCAAGGCTGGGCACCCAATAAGTCAGGGCCTGGGAGTTGGGAGTTAATTGTCTTTGTGTTGTATATATATTTATTAATATATAAAAATATGTATTGTATATATTTTTAAAGATCCATATCAGAATGGCCCTACTGCACTTCAGGTATGTCGATTAGGAGCCCATTTAGCATCCCTTAAACCTGGAACCGAGTCTTGGATCAGGGGGCAGAACACAGATCAGAGCTTAGAACTACAACTCCCGTGCTGCTGTGGATGCTGGGAACTGTAGTCCAAAAAGTAATATTTTTTCCCCCCAAGCTCTGATCTTAGTCTGCTGGTACGTCTCTGGAGAGCTGGAATAGATCAGTGAGAATATTTAATTCCTGACTGTTTAACAATAACAGCAACAAAATGGCAGCTAAAGTCACACATACCTGATGCTGCTTGTATCACTGCTCTGCAAAACATTGGTGCCAGATACACCCAAATCTCACACATATATCCCAATAAAGAGAAGGCCTACCAGAATTCATTTGACCACATCTGTTACAGATTGGGTATGCTGGATCAGAACTTGGAAAAGTTACTTTTTTGGACCATGAAAACCCTCCTCCAGAATCACCCAACCAACACAGATTCCAGGGACCATAATCCAAAAAGTCCAACTTTTCCAAGCTCTGCACCAGAATATGGGTGGATAGACCAGATACTTACAGAGCTGTGACTCAGGTGATCTTAACATCTTCTTTGACTCTTGCCATATGGTCTTGCAGTCTTCCTGGAGCTTGTAGAACCTTTCCCTTCTCCATGAGTTGGACTTGACTTTCAGGAGAAGGCTCCCTCTCAGGAGGAATTTAAGGTCCTTGTCATCGTGCAAGCCTAAGGAATATCAATGTGACAGTCAAAAACTAGGACACTCACAGGTTCATTTAACTCACAATCATCCCTCACACCACCAACAATGAAGTGTTCTTGCAGCACACAGTTGTGGATGATGTGGTAACCAAGGTTTCATTTACCCAAAAAATGGTTCCTTTAGGTAACTCTATGGTCAGCATCGGGCAGAAGTCAACCTGTTGAGATGGAAGTCCTCCAGATGCCTGGAAAGAACACCTCTCTAGGCATCTAGATGTCCTCCAGCATTATTCTGTGGTTAACTCCCACTGAAAATATAGGGTTCACTATTATCCATGATTTTCACTATCTGTGGTAAGTCTGGGAATGTATCCCCCACTGAAACATGGGTCGTACTCTATATGACACCAGTGATGGCTGAGGAGATGGTGAATCTCCTTTGGCTTTTAGCCTGAACTTTAAAGGACTAATCCAATATGCTGAATTTGTTTTGGGGAGAGAGTTCAGTACCTTGGACAGGAATTTTTCTTATTGTATTGCATTATAGGTTTGCCTTAGGCCTACCCTAAGTCAGAAATGACTTGAAGACACACAGCAACAACAATAAATTGCATTCTCTTACCTATCCCAACAAATCAAAACAACAGAAAAGTAAAGTGTGATGTAACACACTAGCAAAATGTTTTACCTTCTAAACCAGGGGTAGGCAACCTTTTTGAGCTGGGGGCCAGGTTGCTGTCCCTCAGACAATTGGGGGGCCGAAGCACCAAAAATAAATAAATAAATAAATAAATAAATATTTAAAAACTAAAAAATTAAAAAAATATGCATGCACACTCTCTCAGCCCCAGAAAAGCCATGGCAAAACCCCTGTGGAGATTTTGCCAAGAAAACCCCAAGAACAAGTAATAACAACAATAATCAATATCATAATGGCAAGCGGCGGGAGGCCTTAGGTTGTCTACCCCTGTTCTAAAAATTGCAACAAGTAACATCGATGTCTTTGGCAAACACTATAGCAAATTAACAGAAATGATTTGCTTTTTTAAAAGTAATTTCCCAAGCTCTGCTACACTGCAGTCCAATACAGCATGGTCCACTGCTGACTGTTGACTCCCATGTAATCTGTGAATCTGTCAGGGTTTCGATCCAAACTTTAAAGGAGCTTAAAGTTTGAGGTGGGATTCATCAACCTGAATAGCTAAAATACCTCAAGTAACCCAAAGCAGATTCATTGCTGTACTGGTACGGAAGCTATTGGCCACTCTTGACAGTCCGTGAGATGGAGAAGAAGATATACTGGAGTCAGAGACAGGAGATGGACAAAGAAAGGAGGAGAGTAAAAGAGTAGAACAAAGAAGGAGTAGTCCAGCCCACTTTGGCTCTAATCATCACTAACTTTCACCCCATCAACTCCCTGCCCCCCAAAAAATCTGCTCCTTTTTTCAAACAGAACAAAATGGTATCCCATCGTGCAGTACATATAAACTTGGAAATAAACCTCATGACATTGTACGGGGCTTGATCCCAAGTAGAGAGATTACTACATGTGGCTTTTAAACCAGAATTACAGCCAGCAAAAATGCCTCTGGCGATACGTATTCCACAGCAATGGCCCTGACCCATAGCTGTTGTGTCCCTCAAGTGTGTTGTTGCTGTTGTTGTTATTGGTCTGTGCCTTCAAGTCGTTTCCAACTTAGGGCAACCCTAAGGCAACCCTATCACAGGATTTTCCTGGCAAGTTTCTTTGGAGGGGGTTTGCCATTGCCATCTTCTGAGGCTGAGCGAGGGTGACTTGCCCAAGGTCACTTAGTGGGATTCGAACCTTGGTCTCCAAGAGGATATGCAATCATTTTACTCAATCATTTTGTGAGACACAACAGTACATGACTCTATCAAGGAACTGTCCTCTCAGCTTTTTCATCGCTGTGATTCATGGAATGATAATGCCTCGGCATGAACCTGAATGGAATTCAGACCAGCTGACATTTGCAATAGGAATCTGTCCCCATGTTCAGCCTCCCCTTGTGTACTTGGACTCTAAATTAAGTACCCGCTGCTGCCAGTGCAAGGATGCCTGAACATCACTGTGGGCACATGAAGGGCCATAATTGCAGTCATAAGGACTGTGTGTCTTCTGTGGTGTCATCGTCTTAATGAAACTCATGGATGGGAGTCACTGTGGCTTTGTGCAACCGCACAGCTGAGACAGTACCTACAGCTGAGATAAATTTGGGATGGACATTGTCCAGCAATGGATCTGAAAGTCCTTGTACTCTTACAACATCTGGAGTACTGCATTATTCCCATCACTGTTTTAGAATAGAGAGGAGCTTGTGGTTTTCTAGTTCCTACTGGATTCCAACCCATCAGTCTCACTAAGTATAGGAAGTAGCTGGGGATGGTGAAACATGTAGTCCACCTAGAGGGAACCAGGTTTTTATTGCTCTCTGTTTAAGCAAAAGCCTGGCATGTAGAAATCAGAGGTGAGCTTTTTTTATGGCACTGAAGAACAGATTCATTATTAACACCTCATATGAGGTGGGATCCTTGCATGTTTTGGAGAGCTATTCCTATAATCCCATAAACCATTGGTCTTGCTTGAGTGGGGCTAATGGGATTTGAAGTCCAAAGTATATGTAGGGCCAAAGGCTCCCCCTGCAATCTGACAGCTAAGACTCCTGGAAAAGGAAAATTAAAGAAGGCTGTTGCATGGAAAGTCAACAGCATGGAACTGCAAAAGAAGACACAGTTTCTGGTTGGTAAGCTTCCAGTTTTGGTCATGGGAACTATTTGTTCACAATTACAGCACTCTCCACAATACTGTACATCAAAAGCACCGAACACTAGTGTTGCTGGATCAAAAACAGACCAATGAATTGAGATTGTGGGTTTTGTCCTGCTCTACATGCATTGCACGCTAACTCCAAGTTCTGCTTTTGTTTTCACTTCTCCATCTCCTTTGTGCTGCCTACAATGCTCCTGCACTCTCCTCAGTAGGCCAAGTTTGCCATTAATTCCTCCATCTTAAGTACAGCAGCAAAAGAGAAATGGGCAATTTCCATAAAAGAGAGAGATTTACATCCACCTTTCTTGTTTTCTGCATCTGTATGATCAAAAGTAAATCTGATCCTTTTGTTGTTATATACCTTCAAGTCAACTCCGACCTATGGAAACCCTACTGTAGGTTTTTCTTGGAAACATTTATCTATCTAGAGGAGGTTTGCTATAGCCTTCCTCTAAGGCTGAGAGAGTGGGACTTGCCCAAGGTCATCCCATAGGCTTCCATGACTGAGCAGGGATTTGAACCCTGGTCTCCCAGACTCCTAGACCAATACTCAAGACCACTACAACATGCTGGCTTCTTAATTTGAACCTAAGGGCCAAATCTGACCCTTGAGGTCTCTCTGTGTGTATATTCCACAGTCATATGTATGTGTGCTCCATTATGGCATGGAGGTGATGCTAGGATGTCAACACCTATGCCAGTGGAACACAAGCTCTGGTACATTTTACTAGAGATTGAAAAAATATTCTAAAATATTCACAAAATGGGCAAAAAATGTATTTTTTTCAAGTGTTCAGAAACCCTGATGAGAAGAATCCTGGACTAATGAGAATCTTCACAGTTTTGGGCTTATTCTGCCCAAACTCCACACAAAGAATGAACACCAAAAAACAGCATTTTCGGCTCAGGGGATATCATTTTATGCACAAAGAAATAATATTTCCATTATATATTCTGTGCTGTAATTGGGGATTTATTCTGAGTCGAATTTGCACATGGTTGCTTCGCATAGAAAACAGGATTTTCTTCACATGAATTAATATCTCTGCACTGAAATATTATTTTACACACACATAAAAATGCTGTTCCTCTACAGAGAATGCTGTTTTCTGCACAAAACATGTGTGAATTTTGCACAGAATAAAGTCAGACTCGCAAATAGCCTTTCAAAATCAGCATGGTTTTTGAAGATTTTCTCACTGTGGGAAGAAAGTTGCTAAAATTCCTTACTACCTTCGAGAATAAACTTAGTGAAGAATGATATGCCTGCATTCTACCAAGCTGGCACAGCTCTGAATACAGCTAAGGTGACAATTACAAGTCTAACCTCTGAGGACCAGCGTAAATAAACTAGCCTACTAATTGACATTTATGAAGACTGAAATGGTACTATATTTTCTGTATTTTAAACTATTTTTGAAGAAATGTTCCTAAATAAAAATAAAATAAAATAAAAAGACAGCTATTGTTCTAATGTGTAGCTGAAAATATTTTGTGCAGGGGAAAAAGTGGAGCAGGAAATAGGTTTTTGTGCAAGTAGCAACATGGATTTTATTCAGTCTTCATAATTTTCAGTTATTAGGATAGTATTGAGCTGGGTTTTATCTGTGACCAGGAAGGCTATGGTTCAAGGTGCTTTTTGGATCCAGCTGTTGTTGCAGCTGTCGCCAGATGCATCAAACTCTCCTTTTGTACCCAAGCCACTGAATTCACTGACACTAGAAAGTCCTGAAAAAGTCATCAGACTCTGTTATAACTTTAACCATTACATCCATTTTGTGAATTCTGATTTGATTCCACTTCAGGGGCTTTGGTAAGGCTGAGAGGGTAGCAATGGAGACCCAACTACCTTCTCAAGGAATGCTTCCCACATGGGCAGCTCAGTCGGATGCCAACTTTGTTCCATCAGCCATTTAGGAAAACTGAGGAGAGTGTGAAACATAAAGCTCACCTCTCTCTCGTATTTCCTTTTCCACTGGTGTGGGGCTTCATGTGGTGGGTCGAACTGTGAGTCTGGCAGGGAAATGTGACTCACAGGTTGGAGATGCCCTATTTGTGCTGCTGCCACATAGTGGCAAATGAAGGACACATGGAATGAAGAGCCATATGAAGATGAACCCCAGATTCTAAAAAGTGAGGTGGAAAGTGCAATAAGAGAAATAGCAAAAAACAAATCACCAGGAAAAGATGATATTCCAGTTGAACTACTGCAATCCACACTGACAGAGTCAATTCTAGTGCTAACCAACATATGTGAACAGATATGGAAAGCAAAACGATGGCCAACAGATTGGAAGTGATCAATATACATCCCTATCCACAAAAAGGGAGACACAAAAGACTGCAGTGACTATAGGACCATAGCATTGATCTCCCACGGAAGCAAAATCATGCTCAAAATTCTGCAACATAGACTCCAACCATACATGGAAAGAGAGATCCCAGAGGTCCAAGTGGGGTTCAGGAAAGGAAGAGGCACTAGGGATCGCATTGCAAACATACAATGGCTAATGGAGTACACCAGGAATTCCTAAAGAAAAATCGGCATTTGCTTTATAGCAAAGCCTTTGACTGCATAGACCATGAAAGGCTATGGTATGCCCTTGAAGACATGGGAGTGCCAACACTTCGTATAGTCCTGATGAGGAATCTGAACCTGAGACTGTCGTACTTTGGACACATCATGAGAAGGGAGGACTCTTTGGAAAAGACAATAATGCTGGGAAAGGTGGAAGGAAGTAGGAAGAGAGGAAGGCCACATGCCAGATGGAAGGACTCTATGAAGGAGGTCACTAAGGGTACGAAAGGGTTGCAGGAATTAAGCAGATCAGTGAAGGACAGAGAGTCTGGGAGATGTCTCATTCATAGGGCTGCCATGAGTCGAGAGCGACTCGAGGGCAGTTAACAACAACATGCAATATCAACAATATTAGACTTGGGCAAATGGCCTGCCTCAGCAGAAAGCAGCTTCCTCTGTTCCTGCTTCCTTTTGTCTATCATTAATCTCCTGTCAGTTCCTAGTAACAACATGCCACAGTGATTTCTCTCTCTTTCCCCCTTAGGTGACAGTAAGGCTGCTTCAGCAATGCAAAATTAATGCAATTTGACTCTGCTTTAACTGCCATGGCTCAATGCTATGGAATCCTGGGATCTGTAGATTTGTAGTTTTATCAGATATTTCATCTTCTCTGTCAGAGAAGTCTGGTGCCACAACAAACTACAAATCCTAAGATTCTATAGCATGCAGCCATGACAATTAAATGGGTGTCAAACTGCATTATTTCTGCAGGGCAGATGCAGCCTGTGACATGGTTAACAGCAGGCCCTTGCAGCTACAATGTCTTAAAGCAGGGGTCGGCAACCTACGGCCCGGGGGCTGGATCGGCCCCCCGAGGCCTTTGGACCTGCCCCAGGCCGGTCCTGCCACCACCCCCGGCTGCCACCGTGCAGACCGCCACCGAGCCATCACCGCGCGTGTCGCAGCCACCATTTTGTTTTCCAAAATGGCAGCCACGACTCGTTTGCACATGCACAGTACTCAGCGCATATGCAAACGAGCCGCGGCCGCCATTTTGGAAAACAAAATGGCGGCCACGACTCACTCACACATGTGCAGTACACCGGAAGTACTGCGCATGTGCAAGCGAGCGCGAGCGCGCATGCGCAGTGCTTCCAGTGTACTGCGCAGGTGTGCGAGCGCGAGCGAGCGTGGCGCCATTTTCCCCCCCACCCTCGGCCCGCGGAAGACCTGAGGACCAGCGGATCGGCTCCAGGTAAGAAAAACTTGCCGACCCCTGTCTTAAAGGTTCAAGCTACATTGCCTAAGTTCAAGCACACCAGGCTTTTATAGAAAGCCATCGGCCTTAATTTGTTTCAGCTCATGTACAGAGTTTGGAAAAGTTATTTTTTAGACTACAGCTCCCAAAATCCACCACACAATATGACCACTGGGTGGATGGATGATTTGGGGGATTTTAGTTCCACAATGCAACATTTCCAGGTTCCACTCATCTATGTCTTGATTTCTGACTTCTTGCTTTACTGTTTCATGCTTTGCAAAATTCTGCCAATCCAAGTTTTTTGTTTAAATTAAATCTGTTGCCGTTCTGTTGTTTCTCGATTTATACTGCTGTTATGTTGGGAGTGTTTCACTGTAAATTTTATTCAACACTTTGTTGAGGGATCCTCACAGAGTTGGCAAGTGCTGCTATAACCAGTCAGCAAATCTATTTAGGGTTACTAGGTTTGGATTATCCCAGACCCTGAGACTTCAAGGCCAAACCTGAGACCAAGAGATGACTCCTTGTGATGTCACAGGGATTGAACCCTGATGATGTTACAAGGGGCTGCCCCTGGTAATGCCATGAAGCATGAGGCATTAACCATCAGCAGCAAAGAGTATGCCATTAATTTTTTTTAAAAAAAATCTAACAAATTGGGAAAATACGCACACTTTTCAAGGTAGTGCACTTGCCCTAAGATTACTCCTTCTCACCTTGAGGATCAGAGAAGAGAATCCAGATCTTGAAACTTGAGACCAGATTGTGTTCTGGGAACCCTAAATCTGTCTGATGTATTTGTTGCTGGAATATGACACCTCAGGCTGCCCATGATAAAACAAAAAGCATGAATGACTTAGTCACAAGATGCCTAAACACTCACTTCCTCACTCGAGATCAGATGAAAAGACAGGTAAAACTGGATGTCAACAGTATCCCAATGACATCCCAATGACCTCAGGTTCTAGATGACCTCTCCTGTCAATTAAATTAATCACAAAAGAGAAGGTGGCACATACATGTCATTTATAATTGAGAGAAAAAAATCCCCCTGGCCCCAGTTTCTGTAACTGAACTGCCATAACAGGAGTAGAATCAAAACTTGGAAAAATACCTTTTCAGCACCACTATACTCAGAGCCACACAGCTGGGGAATTCTGGGAGTTGTAGTCCAAAAAAATGGAACTCTTCCAAGCTCTGAGCAGAACCACTGAAGGATACCTACTGCTCAGATCCCCAGTCCAGGAGAAAACTCTTTGCCAAGAGTGTTAAGGACTACCAAGGGGTCCATCAGAGTCAATATAATCACAGCCTGCCTGTCTATATCACACCAGAGGTCACCAGCCAAGGTGACCAGGGCAGTTTCACTCCCCAAAACTGGACCAAAGCAAGAATGGAACACATCTACACAACACAAGCCACCCAAGAATGTCTAGTGCTTCATACCTGAGGATTTTGTTTTGCTTGTAAATATATGATTTGCGACTGCATGGTAATTGAGAGGAAAGTACAAGCTCCAAAGAAGTTTTTCCCCAGAATAGCCTTTGTGCCTTCAAGGTTTCTCTAAGAGTGGGACTGAGATTATCTTGACCAGCCAGCTAGATTTTTAAAGCCACAATGACCTCCTCTAGAATACTGTGTCCATTTCTGGGTACCATAATTCAAGAAGGATGTGGACAAGCTGGAATGTGTCCAGGGGAGGGCAACCAGAATGGTAAAAGGTCTGGAAATCATGCCCAGTTTAGAGACCTGGGTATGTTTATCCTGGAGAAGAGAAGGTTAAGGGGTGACATAATAGTCATGTTGAAATATTTGAAAGGAACATATTTGGATGGCATGCATACTTTTGGTATGGGAAGCTAAATGAAAACAAAGATTTTGAAAATCACTACTTGAGGAAAGCTCTGCTTAAGGTCTAGTTGAAGGTTAACAAGAGTTTTTATAGGAGTATTCCCTCTTGGGTTTCTATGCAAGAAGCATTTATGTACAGGTGTAGGAACAGAAATGAACAATGGATAAGATATGGGGATATCTCTATTCGAGAAAAACCTGAGGAATTTAAATTAAAATCAAAAGAACAGCTAGGCCATGAGGGAATAAATAACAATTGGTTCCTGTATAAACAGATAATGGAAAGATTCAAATTGGACAAAAAAAAACCACACACACACACACCAAGATTTGAGAAGGAGAAAAACAAAATACACAAAATATTTACTGATGAACCGACACCTCATATTGCTAAATATTATAAAATATTGATTAATAAAGATTTAGAAACAGAAACAAGTAGACATGTTGTGACAAAATGGGCCCAAGACATAGGTAGCAGTATTCAATTGGGAAACTGGGAAAAATCTTGGACTCATACAAATAAATTCATGTTATGTCAGAACTACAAAGAAAATTATATTAAAATGATGTACCAATGCTATTTATCTCCTACTAGACTCAACACAGTGTACAAAACAGGCAAATAAAACTGTTGGAAATGTGGAGATCTATAGGGCTCTTTCTACCACATGTGGCAGAAATGCAAAGTGACAAAAATATCGGAAAACTATACACAAACTAATGACAGAAATCTTACAGATGGTGTTCCTGTTTACACCAGAACTCTTCTTGTTAAATATGACACATGACATAGACAGAAAGGAAGAAAAACAACACAGAAGAATAATATTATACATGGTAACAGTAGCTAGAATTCTTTTTGCCAAATACTGGAAAAATCAATATATATCTGATAAAGAGGATTGGCTACTAAAATTAAAGGAGGCAATGGACATGGAGATAGTAACAGCCTCAATACAAGAGAAAGTAACAGATAAGATAGAAGATGAATGGTTATCAGTGAAAAAATTCTGGGCTAAACAATAGATTAAGTTATGAAAAACAGAAAACCCGGCAAGGATAAACCTAAGTAAGGAGCTATGCAGACCAGACCAAAAGGCCAGCCTGGGGGTAGAGTTGGGGTGGAGCAGCCACATACCGGCTGCTCCAATCCCAGCCCAACGCGGTCCTGATGCCACATGCCCTTACACACGGCTCACGCTGACAGGACGCCTTCCCAGTGCAACGCGCAGACACGCTGTGCTGAAAGGGTGTGGAAGAGCCACGGCAAAAGGAAGGATTGGGGCTGCAGCGTGTGGTTGCCGTGGCCCCGATCCGCGGCTAGCAGGGGTGGCCCAGAATCGCCCATCTGCATAGTCCCTAAGATTCATAGAGGATTAAATTATTAAATAAGGATCTGAAATTGGACAAGAAAAATAAATAGTGAAAAGAGAAAAGCATAGAAGTCTAGAGGTGTATATTCTTTATAGTAGAAAATCAAGTATAGTAGGTCAAATCAGGTGATTACAACCTCGGAGGAAGTCATTTTATCATTTTTGTTAGTTATTTGTATTAGTTTTTGTAATGTATTTGTAATGTTTGTGAGATGTCAGTTTCTTTTAAGTTTGTTAATTGTTGGAGGACAAAAGAAATATTTGAAAGGATGTCATATTGAAGGTGCAAGGTCATTTTTTGATGCTCTGAAGACTAGGACACAAAGCAATTGATTCAAACTACAGGAGGAAGGGGGGAATTCCACCTAAACATTAGGAAGAACTTCCTGATAGTAAGATAGTTGTTCAACATTGGAATAGGCTGCCTTAGATTGTGATACTTAGGTAGTGCTTTGATGGTGTATTCCTGCAAGGCAGGGGGTTGGACTTGATTGCCTTTGGGGTCTCTTGCAACCCTAGGATTCTATGAGCCAGGATCTAGTTAGCATATATATATATATATATATATATATATATATATATATGGTAGACCAGACCTCTCTTAGCATCTTAAGTGCATTTACAAGCTAGAATCTGGAAATGTTACTTTTTGGGGACACCTCCACCCAGGACTAACTCTAATTGTAGATTTTAAAAGAAAGAGCCTCAAAACCTGCAGCAACCAAAACTGTTCCAAGGAATCGTGATAGAGGAGTTGCCAAAGGAACATCTTGTCCTTGAATTTACATTTAACCTGAACTCCAAAGTAAAAATGATGAATGGTGGGATTTTATCTGCTAAACACTCAACAAAACAACTCACAACAAGCTAATGGTCCTTGGCAATCTTTCCTAAAGTTCCAGAATTAAGAGAATTCACACTACTCTTCAAGGCCAACAAAGGCATTGTGTGCCAGCTGAGACACTTACCAGGGCCTCCTCTCCCAGGCAGCAGCCAACAGTACTAACGCTTGATAGAGGGGTCGTTCACACTATGTTTTACAGTGATTTGCTGGTTGATGTATATGTGCCTCGTCCCAACTTAGAACTATTTCAGAAGTGACTGCAATCTTTCGGACTCGCTTTGAACTGCAACAAATCCAAAAGAAGCGCACTTTTTGAAGAGTAGTTTTCTGGCGGTTCTTTTGGAAAAAAATCGATTCAGAATCATGTTCAACAAGTGTGAATGATGGACCTGAATCAAATTAAATTGCAGAGGGGCCGCTCAGCTGCTCAGCGGCAGTGGCAGGGGCTGTTGCTGCTGGCACTGGGGTTGGCTTGCTGGCTTGCCCCAGCTCAGCCCCTGTGCTCGGGGGCCACGCCAGCTCTCCAGTGTTCTGGGGTATGGCGAGAAGGCTGGCCATGGCGGCTCTTGCTGGCTTCTCCTGGCCCAACCCCAGCGCTCTGGGGGCCGCGCCAGCTCTTTGGTGTTCTGGGGGTTCAGGAGAAAGCACAGACTTGGTTGCTCTTGCCAGCTTCCTTCAGCCCAGGCCCGGTGCTCTGGGGGCGTGGGAGGAAGGCTGGCCATGGTGACCTCAGATGCTGGGCCTGTGACCGGTGAGAGGGCCCTAGAAGTGGCGCAAAGTGCACACAAGAGGGAGAAGAGCCCCAGGGCTCTTTGTTGCCGGCGGGTGCACCAGGCCTCCCCAGACATAGCCAATCTCCCGGATGCACATGGCTTAGCCGGGCCCTTGGGATGGGGCACCCTGTCCTCCTCCTCCTCCTCCTTTTTGTAGACTTTGTAGACTTTGCCATGATATCTTGATGACATGGGAGCCATCAGTTCCTGCTTTTATTTCAATGGGGTGGTCAGAACCTACTTTAAAAGTCAACATGGTGCAGTAGTTTGAGCATTGGACTATGACTCTGGAGAACAGGATTCAAATCCCAGCTCGGCCATGGAAATCCTTTGGGTGACCTTGAGCAAGTCATATTCTGTCAGTCTCAGAGGACAGCAAAGACCAGCCCCTTCTGAACAAATCTTGCCAAGAAAATGCCATGATAGGGATGCCATGAGTCAGAAACGACTTGAAGGCACAAAATCACAGCAATACAGGAACTATCTTGGGTCCTGAATGCTATCTCCAAATTCAACACCTGACTATGGGATTAGAGCCTGTAGTGGGTTCATTACCCCACTGACACTGAAGTCACTAGTTGCTGCTGGGACTTGCTTCAGTATAGCATTTTCTGGTGCCATGAAGGTAACACCAGTATGCTGGGCCGCTAAGGATTAGGAACAGGAGCTTTAGCTGATCTCCAGGGTTCAGACTGGGGTGGTTGGGGTATTAAAGAACATTTGTGAAGCAAGATGTTGGGCAAGCCTTTCTAAAACCAAACAATTGCAGCTCACAAATACAGTGGGCCCTTGATATCTGCTGGGGTTTGGTTCCAGGATCCCCCATGAATACCAAATTCCGTGGGTGTTCAAGTCCCATTAAATACAGTGGCGTGGCAAAATGATGTTTCTCATATAAAATGGAAAATTCAAGCTTTGCTTTTGGGAATATATATATATATATATATAGTGTGGATGACTGAATCTGTGGATAAAGAATCTATGGATACGGAGGGCTGACTGTTCTGTTGAAGGACCAAAGGGGGAAAGGATATAACCAAGAGAAGCCTGGCCCCACAGTTTGAGAACCATTGCTGTAAATCCTTCTCTTCCTCCTATCATCACCGCCATCACCATCACCTATTTATTTGTGCATGGCTTTCCCATGGCAAAACCATGCCCCAAGCATCTTACAGCATCACCAGAAATGTCTCTGTGCAAATACAAGAATCCTTCCAGATAATTCAATAAGAACTACAAGTCAAGATTGAATTGGCTAAACATCTTTCACTAATAAATATCCACAACATTCAAGCACTGGTTATCCCTGTGTCAGCAACACGTCTTCAGGAAAAGAAACCCACACTATTTGGCACTACACAGGACTCCATCCTTTTATTGTTTTCTCTGCTATCAAAATGTAGATTATAAGATCACTTATGTTTGTATCCTCTATATATATTAGAAGTGGGCAACTGCAGCAGGTCCAAGGACCACTTCCAGAGATCACACAGGCTGACCAGAAAAAAAAAATTGAAAAACCAAACCACATCTGGAACTATTCTTCTGGTTATGAATGTCAAGTTTTGTTTTTAATGTTAAACGGTGTTGGGGGGTTGTGACCTACTTTAAAAGGAACTTGCTTCTCCTGACTGCTTCTCTGAGAAAGAATTCACAGGTATTCCCTTTGAGAGGAGCAGAAAAAAGGGTAGTCCAAGGACTCTGGATGGATCAAAAGTGCAACCACAGTCTTGGAGGGCCACATGCAGCCTCAGGACCATGCCCACCCAATAGACAGACAGACAGACAGACAGACAGACAGACAGACAGAATTATGCATGCAGAAACAACAACTCCAAGACGATACAGCCTCAGTACAATCATCTCTCACAAGAGAAGTCTAGATCACTAAACCTACTGCAGCAACAGAACGAAGGAAACTGAGATTTCCTGTTTTTCTTTCATGTCCATGATATTTCAAAGGTCTGCTGATTTTCTAACAATCCCAACAGAAACAATAATAGCAATATGCAAAATGTTGCAGACTGTGGGAAATTCATTGCAGTATTTCATTGAAATAACTGCCCTTATCTCCTTGACTTGAAACACACACATGCACACACACATACACGGAGGTATATTCCATGGATTATTTTGCTCCAAGTTTATTCATTTACCAATTTAACTTATTTAATTTACATCCCACCTTTCACTGAATACGAGACCCAAGGCAGATTATGTTATAATTTAAAACAAAGTACAGTTTAAATGGTTGACATTACAAACGTTTAAAAAAGCAATTGTATTAAAACATTAATTAAAACAGTTTGTAAAAGCTGTTAAAATATACAGTCAGCCTTCTGCATTCACAGATTCTGCATCCACGGATTCAACCATCCATGGCTTAAAAATATCCGCCCCCCCCCCAAAAAAAAATGTTTTTCCAAAAATGCAAACCTTTACTTTGCCATTTTATATCAGGGACACAATTTCACTATGTCATTGTGTATCATGGAACTTGAGCATCCATGGATTTAGGTTATCTACGGGCGGTCCTGGAACCAAACCCCAATGGATACCAAGGGCCCGCTGTAGTGATAATGATAAAAATGCAAGACAACCCGATTAAAAGTCCATCTGCAACAGAGAGTTAAGACTCAAAGGCACAATCTTCTCCAACCAGTGGAAAGAGAGATCAAAGGGAGCCAAGAATGCCTCAACCAAAGCCACATAAATGGTTACCTCCGAAGACCATATAGAAGAGAGTGTTTGGAGGGTTAAAAATAACTTTTTGGGTTTACTTTAAGGTGGAGCAGAGATTAGAACATCCGCCAGCCCTGGCTGAAGCTTGCAAGTTTCAACACCGGTCTCTTACCCAATATCCTCCCATTCAGAGCTGCTACTTTCATGCTCTCTTCCAGTAACAGGTTCTCCTGGGACTTGCTGAGTTTGGGTTGCCTTCGGAAGCATTGCATGGCTCTCTGGGAGAGGCACCAGGGGACAGAAAAGACATCAGGAGGACTTCTCCACCGGACTCAAGTCAACCCAGGTTCCCACCAAGATCCTTGTTGTTAAACAGTGGGTGGAAAGGTTGGCGACAGCAGCAGCAGCAGCAGCAACAACAACAACACAAGGAGGAGGAGGGAAGGAAGAGGGCTGAAGGCTTGGCTTCCAATGTTGGACGCTGACGTCGAACAATCACAGCTCTCTGGAAGAGGAATGGCACTGCACTCCTGTCTTAGGGAGAGGAAGGACCAAAGTTCAAAGTAATTAAAAGCTTAATTGTTTTGGGCATCACATGGCAAGGGGAATTTGTGATGCTGCTTTTCCTTCTTCCTTGCCATTCCCACTGTTCAGTCATCTCCATAATGGTTTGCAACACATGAAAGTGGATCATTAGGTGGAAGGTAGCTCTTTCTTCTCGATTCCAGCCTCCAGTTCCCACAAGGATGGCTGCTGTGAAATCATGGAATGTTCACACACATTTCAATTGAAATACATTTTTTAATTTATTTATTTTTAATGAGGGAACCCAAAATTATTAAGTTAGGGCCTTTGCAAACTGCCAGAAATAGTGCAAATTGAGTCCACTTTAAGGGTTAGGGTTAGGGTTAGGGAATCATGGAACTGTATCTTATTGTGGCACCAGAGCTCTCTGATAGAGAAGGCTCAATGTCTCAGAAAAAAACACAATTCCCATGATTCCCTAGCACTAACCCTAACTCTTAAAGTGGATTCAATTTGCACTATTGCTGGCAGTCTGCAAAGGCCCTTAGTTAGGTCTTAGTTATACAGTGGGTCTTTGTTATCCACTGGGTTTGGTTCCAGGATCCCCTGTGGATACCAAAATCCACGGATGCTCAAATTCCATTAAATACAATGGCATAGCAAAATGATGTTCCTTATATAAAATAGAAAATCAAGGTTTGCTATTTGGAATTTACACTTTTTAAAAATATTTTCAAACCATGGATGCTTGAATCCATGGTTTAAAAAAATCCATGGATAAGGAGGGCTGACAGTATTTACAGCCAACCCCAAGATGTTAAATTATAATTGATCCTTGTGGTTTTGTTTGCGAGTTAAAGGTTTTTTTTAATGCATCTGAAGTTTTACAACAAGTTCTATACAAAATAGCAATTTCCCCCCATACTCCAAACAATCAATCTCAAACTGGGACAGAAAAAATGTCAGAGATGTCAACCTGAATGTAAATATCAAGTTGGTCCAAATCAGTTGATAAATGTGCATTTTAGAACATACACACAGGAGTATGGTATAGTTGTTTAAGTGTTGGACTATGACCTTGGAGGTCAGGGCTCAATTTCCAACTCAGCCATGAAACTCGCTGGATGACCTTGGGCAAGCCACACACTCTCAGCCTCAGGGGAAGGCCATGGCAAACCTCCTCTGAACAACTCTTGCCAAGAAAAACCCATGATAGGTTCACCTTAAGGTCATCATAAGTCGAAAATGACAACACACACACGCACAAAACATCTGAAATTTTTGTTCAGGAGATACCTGAAGTAGATGGTGAATTGGGTCCAAAAACATACTGTGATCTTCATTTTGGTCTCTGTAAATAACACACCAAGTTTGACGACTCTTTAATAAAGCATCTGGATTAGTATTGTATGGTATGGGCAAGGGTGGAGGCCAAATTCTCACCCAGCAAGCCCAAATGCCTCCTTTCACCTCTGCACTCCTTCTCAAAATGGCAACAGGCAGTCACTTCTTCTAACTATTTGGAGAGGGACTGCAAGGGAAAATAGAAGTATACAGGTGTACAGTTGGCCACCCACATTCGTTGGATTTTAATATGAAATAAGCTCCACTCAACTCAAGCTCACTCACAATTTTGTGTATTTTTATACTTAATAAAGTTATTGCCACACAGTAGATTTGGAGGAGGAAGACACTGCCAAATATGATTCAATATTCATTGTGGTGCCAGAGGTTGGCATAACCCACTTCATGACACCATGAAAAGTCATGTTAAATGATGATCACCTGATAGAGCACATGTCCACGCAAGTGATGGAGAAAATGGTACCCAGGAACACTCAGATATTCATCCTTTTGTCTTTACTCATCGTGCTAAATCACCTTGTTGAGGAATTTTACCCAGGTGAATAAAAATCAACCAAAACTGCAGTGACAATGACTCAACACACAATGTCCTTATTTTAAATGCCTCACATTTCTGTTGTAAATTTGGTCTCATCTCTCTCTCTCTCTCCACAAGTAAGTTTTAGTGGTTTTGTACCACTTTAATTATGGACCCTTTCATACTATACAATTATAGCACTATAATTCTATTTTAGCTACAGCCAATAAAATCTTATGAGAGTCATCAAGGCATAGTGGATTGAGTGTAGGACTGCAACTCTAGGGACCAGGGTTTGATTCCTCGTTCAGCCACGAAACCCTCTGGATGACCTTGGGCAAGTCACATACTCTCAGCCTCACAAAAGACAAACCTCCTCTGAACAAATCTTGCCAAGCAAACCCCATGATAGATTCAGCTTAACATTGCCATAAGTGGGAAACAACTTGAAGGCACACGACAACAACAACATCAAAATATTTATATCCCTCCCTCTCTGGAGAGACCTCAGGGCCGTGTACAATAAAACCAATCTGACAATGTAAAACTGTGTGAATGAATAAAACAGTTTTTAAAAGCTAAGAGCATACTAAAAAAAAATTAAGAAGTTAAACTAAGACCATGTACATGCGAGGGCTGCAGGAAAAGCTTTAAAGTTTTAACATTTTAAAGCAAAGAGTGTACTAAACAATTTAAGAAGTTCCTAAACTATGGAATGACCGGCTGGAGGAGATCCGTCACATTACAACTCTTGACGCTTTTAAGAAGGCCTTCCCTGAAAGATCAATTGATTGTTCCATGATACCGATGTAGGCTGCCTTGTTTGTCCCATGATGCCGCACTTTAATTATGTTTAATTTAGTTAATTTTATTCACTGCATGTATTTTATGATGCAGTGTTAGTTTTAATTGCGGGTAGAGGGATCATATTATTTTATCATGTTGTTTCATAGTTGTACTTTTGTATTCTTATGATTGTTACCCGCCTCAATCCTTCGGGGAGAGATGGGCTATAAATAAAAATTATTATTATTATTATTATTATTATTGATAATAATAAATTTATTTATACCCCGCCCCTCTGCATTGCAATCGGGGTGGCTTCCAACATAAAAATACAATACAATAAGATCAAACCCCACCCTAACGCTCCCACCCCTTAAAAATTATTAAACAACATTGAATTAATAGTTTAAAATAAAGCAAATGCCCAAAAATTAAAAATTAAAATTTACAATAATACAATAATTATAATAATACTACCGCAATGAATACGGTGGCTGAGAATGGGGAAAAGAAACATAAAGACCAGTTCCATGACTGGGGAGACTATTTTATTATTGTTATTATTATTTAAACTAGGACCATGTACATGCAAGGGCTGCAGGAAACGCAGTTCCAAATAAGGCTCGTGATCCTTTTGTGATACGATTATTCTACATTTGTCTTGGATCATAAAGAAAAAGTTCCACCGTGTGGCCACATTAAGAATAAGCAGCACTATCATAATGGTCCGTATACTTACTGTTTTGAGTTTTGTCTCAATTTGCTGATCTCTTTATAAAAATCTATATCCTGTGTTTTGTCTTACAAATTGCAGGCATACAGAAAGCAGGCATACAGAAAGCAGTTATTTCTCTAGCCACAGAACTTTTAATGCTTAAAGAACACAACAAAACAGATAATCAGGCTGCTACTTCTATGTTATAATTATGACACAGAAGTTATGATGATAGTTATAATCAACATTATTATCAGTAATCATGCGAGGGGCTAGTATACTCCAAAACATAGTGGAATATAGGTTTTTGTAGGGTTTTTTTCAGGCTGTGAAGCTGTGTTCTAGAAGAATGTATTCCTGATGTTTCGCCTGCATCTGTGGCTGGCATCTTCAGAGAATGCTGGCATGGAGATATATATATATAATATACATACACACACCCCACACACCTCCATGCCAGCATTCTCTGAAGATGATAGCCACAGATGCAGGTGAAACATCAGGAATACATTCTTCTAGAACACAGCCTCACAGCCCGAACAAACCACAAAAACCTATGGATGCCAGCCATGAAAGCCTTTGACTTCACATAGTGGAGTATGTTTCCACTTTGTGTGGAATTTCAGAGGAAGTCAGGAATGCTTAAGATGGTGCGGCATTTCAGTGAAATTCAGGAAACCTTAACATAATGTGGAATTTCAACAAAATTCAGGAAATGCACCTTCACCTCTGACGCACATACTTTCTTAAAGTTGCAGGAGCATGATATAGTGGTTTGATTGTTGGACTATGACTCTGGAGACCAGGGTTCGAATCCCTACTCAGCCATGGAAACCCACTGGGAGACCTTCAGCAAGTTATAATCTTCTCTCAGCCTCAGAGGGAAGCAAAGGCAAATCTCCCTCTGAACAGATTTTGGGAGGGAAACTGTGATTTGCCCTAGGGTTGCCATAAGTCGGAAACTACTTGGCATTACACAAGAACAGGAATGTTTAACATGGTATGTAATTTCAGTGGAAGTCAGGAATGCTTCATATAAGTGTGGAATTTCAGGGGAAGGCAGAAATGCTTCAGATGCTGTGGAATTTCAATAGAAATCAGGAATGATTATAATGGTGTAGCATTTAAGTGAAATTCAGGAAATCTTTACACAATGTGGAATCTCAGCAGAATTCAGGAAATGCACCTTCAGCTCTGACTCACACATTTCCTTAAAAGTTGCACACCTTGACAGCTCCTTTGTTGACAAAGACTGCCCCGAGTATTTCATTTCAAGGGAAAGACGAGGAGATTCACAAGTCACTTTCTTTTACATACATACTTGCCAAATGTATTAAGACCAAATATGACAAAATTCAAATCGGAGAGAAAAGATACAGTTTTTGCTTTTAAAACCTGAACTAAATCACATTCACAGCCAAGTTCGTATCAACTGCAAAATGTGATGCAAAATGTCTCATGGCTTGCTCTTTTCATTTGCTATTAATATCATTTTTTTAAAAAAAAATCATAATGTTTCCCTTTCTTTTGTTGTTCTGTGCCTTCAAGTGATTTCTGAATTATGGTGACCACAAGGTGAACCTATCATGGGGTTTTCTTGGCCAGATTTGGTCAGAGGAGGTTTGCCTTTGCTGTCCTCTCAAGGTCTCCAAGGCCTCACTCTCACTTACATTTAAACTGGTTTGCGATTTGCCTTTGCTCCGTGTCAGTGAATCGATTCCAAAAGGTCCGCCGTTTCCCACTATGAAAGCGGATCTTTTCATTATTCCCTTGTAATCGCTTCTTTTTTGGCACGATTGTCGTTCCCACTAGTTTGCGCCACTTCAAAATGCATGTCAATCATCTACGCGTCATCGGTGACGCAAGCGGCAACACAATGAGGACAGGGCCAGAGTGGGGCGACTTTAGCAGTCTGCTCAAAAGTACACCATTTCCCCTTTGAGCAGCCCAGCTTGGGAACTAAATTTATTTTAAAAATGATAGAAGATTTGATCCATTGACATTGCAACTACTTGTCTCATTGAGCTGCCATTGGCCCAATCTACCAGTGTGCCACCAAGTTGCAAAAACAACGGATTGTATATTCAGTAATTTGGTATATATACTGCTACACTGACTGAATCCTCAAAACAACAGACAATTTGCTAACAGGATTGTGACAGGCAGCAACCATGTGGGATGGGAAGAAGTGTTGCCTTCCTTGTGCTTAAGGCATAAGACAGAACAATGAACAAGGAGGAGATCTAAGACAAGTAACTCATAATTTGAAGTGGAAGGATGACTCATAAGGACAGCCACATTCCTTAGTCAAGCTAAAAGCAAAGCTTGATTGGTCGCACCCAGATCTTCTTCTTCTGAGCATATTGATATTTTGCCTGCTTCGGCATCCTGCTCAAATGAATTCAATGCAGTAGCTATTTTATTCCATGTTCATTTTGTTATGGGAAGATTCGCTCACTTTGGAAAGCTTTTTTTCAAGGGCTTTTTCAGATTTCTGCTTCTGAATATGTACTAGCAGATCCTAGGATTTTAATTACTCAGATTAACAGAAGGGAAGTGGGGTACAGTTCCATCAGAAACATCCCAAAATGTCAAATTAACCCAAGGGCAGCAGACTGAAGACTCAGAAAGCTGCCCTCTACATACCAGCCACCATCTGTTGCCTGAAGCAACTGCCTCATTGTGCCTAACAGCAGGATCTCACACACACACAGTAAAGTTGTGATGCACAGCGATGCTTCATGCAATTGGGAGACTTGAACTCACATCCTTCTGCTCCTTATAGGAATTCTGCAGAACTGAGACTTGCGATCAGAGCTTGGACACACTCTTTTATCTTTGAGAACTATGCATCCCAGAATCCCTCAACCAGCATCATCACTGACCAGGCTGGCTGGGAGATTCTGGGAGTTGTAGTCCCCCACAAAGAAACTTTTCCAGGTTATGATCACAGATCACAGTGCCTACCAGAGCATAACAGTGTATACTTAAGTCCTCTTTTGTAGACGTCCTACTCACTGGGGAGGGAAACAGATTTGTTGTATTGTATTGTATTGTATTGTTGTTAGCCACCCCGATTGACCTCAGAGGGGCGGGATATAAATAATTTATTATTATTATTATTATTATTATTATTATTATTATTATTATTATTAGGTAAGGGAACAGCACTGTCTTGTTAACTTTTGAAGCCAGCTCTAATTTTTATAAGCTGATTTGGGTCTGGATCTGGGGCAGAATCCCAAACAAACCAGTGAAGATACTCAGTGGTCAGAAAACAAATATATGTTTGTGGAAGGGGCAGAAAACAGTGGAGCATATCCGCCATAATTTCACAGATGAAAATTAGTACACATGACCAAGCTGCACTTGAGTTGAGTCAAGATGGCAAAAGTTATTAATGACGAAGAACAAAAAAAGCCAAGAAAGGCTGCAATAGTTTGTTTTTGCCTTAGCCTACTAGGAAGGGCAAGATTCTGGCCCTTCATCTCCTCTTCTGTTAAGTTAATTGAGCACAAACTATTTTTATCCTTTAAATTCAGTTTGCAGCAATGGGAGTACCCGGAGAACAAAGGGGGAAAGGAGGAGGAGGAGAGAGAAAATGAGACATTTTAAAAGCAGCTGGAAGAGTGGGACAGCAGAGGATTAATCGGGACACTTGGAGGGTACAATGTTGTCATGCTTTGCGAACATTTAAAGGCTGCTCTTGCATGGCCTCAGTAATCCTTACAAGACAGTCAAGGCCAGAACTGGCTCCATAAGATAAAGAGAGACAATTGTTTCAGCCAGCAAGTAATGGATGTGTGGAAGGGCAGTGATGGAAGACCACTGGCTTGTCATCTCTGTGGAAAGATAAAGGGATTTGTCTGCGGGAGGAAGCTTATTTTTCACACATCCCTCATTCCCCCACATTGGGACACATTGGGCCACAGCAAAGCAGCAAAATTAAACTTGAAGTGTCATGGGCCCATTTCGCACTGCACAATTGCAGCACTTGGATGCCACTTTAACTGTCATGGCTGCATCCTATGGAATCCTAGGATGTGTCGTTTTGGAAAGCAGTTGACCTCCCTGGCAAGGAATTCTAAATATACTACAAAAGGGGGGGGGGGGAGGGAGAAAGAAACTGGGACTTTTTAAAGCAGCTGGAAAAGTGGGATGGCAGAGGATTAATTGGGACTGTCCCTGCCAAATCGGGATGGTGGGAGGTATGGTGGAGGAAGGAGGAGAATGGCATGGTGCATTTTGGAGAAGGCTGCAACTGGCAGATTATGGAGCATTCCACATTCTAACATTTCATTTCAGGGGAGACTAGTCTTTCATTTTAGGTTCTTCCCTTCTCTTGTCTTCTCTCCTGCTTTAGATGTACAGGGTTAGTTAGCCACACCTGTTTTCTCCTATCCCCCCACCATCACCACATACAAACTTCTGCCAAGTTTCTGGCTCAGGCTTTGAAAAACTTTTCCCCAGCTGATTCACATTCCTGTTTCTAGCTAAGCCTGCTCAGACAGATTTATTTCCTCTGAGGCCTGCACCCATCCTGGCCTGCCTGCACCTAAGGGGAAAAATACATTATATTCTGGATAATCAGGGTCTGAAAGCAAAATCTCACTTTTGGAGACTTCTCAGAGAGGGAAGAAATTGCCACCTCTGGAGATTTAACCAAATCACAATAGGAGGTCATTGGGATCTACCGTACCAACCTGGATTGAGGCTACAGGCAGGCAGGAGGTATTAAAGGAAATAAATGCAAGACCAGCAGCTTGAAAAATTGTATGCCAATGCAGTGGCATGGAAGAAGGGCTATTCTAAAAGTGATGTGTTGCATCAGAAAAATCTCTTGGCTTTGGCAAAATCTCCAGCTATGTTTGGTAACTTTGCATTTCTTCAGTGCAGTCCAGTGCACATTTCCTTGGGAACTGGGACAAAATTACATCTGATATTGAACACTTTTTAAGAAAACCCTGAAGATTGGGACCTACCATACCAACCTGGATTGAGACTACAGGAAAAGGGGGGATTTAACCCCTTTTGTGTGTGTCACTTTCCTTCTGAACTCCCCATCCCATTAAGGATTGCTAGTATGTTCATAGGCAAATGGCAGCTTATGGAGAGCCAAGAAAGCATCACTAGGAAAAGTTGTTGTTGTTTTAACCTCCATCACCATCTGCACAATATTTGTGATCCAGGTTGCACAAATGCAAACCCTCCTAAATGTCGCAGATGAATACTCGGATACTTGCGGCCAAGCAACATTAGAGTGCGGTCAAGATGGCAAAAGTTATTCCTGACAAAGAACACACAACCAAGGAAAGGCTGCAGCAGTTTGCTCTCTCTCCTCTCTGCTGAGTTCATTGAGTGCAAGCTACTTTTGCACTTTGAATTCAGTTTGCAGCGAATGAAGTGAGCTGAAGACAAAGGGTGGAAGAGAAGGAAACTGGGACATTTTAAAAGCAGCTGAAAAAGTGAGATGACAAAGGATTAATTGGGACTGTTGTTACCAAATTGGGACAGTTGGAGGGTATGAGACTGGAAGAGCTGCCCCCGGGCATAGCAACAGGCAAGGGAAATATGGAGACATTGGCCCCACAATGAGATTTCTGACACCTCCCTTAATTTTTCCTGCAGTCCTCAAATCTCTAGCATTGCAGAGAGCGAGACACGGAAAACTGTTCACATCTAGAACTCTTTTCTTTGCTGCGTTCACATTCCCTTGGTAACTTTATCTGCTCCTTTTCTTTCAAGGTCTAAATGCTGTTTCTCAATGCGCAACTTAGGTTTTGCATTTCTGCACAGCTAGAAATTTGGAGAATAGAGGGGAAATAAATTCATTGGGAGGCAGTATTCTTATTTGGGAAGGGCAACGCCTGTAGTTACACCCCCAAGCATGTCTCAAGGTATACTGTCACCTGAAACAAAGGACAAAATGGCACCCACCCCATTCCAGATACAGAAATGGACTGGCAATAAAATCTTATTTTGACACTGGTATTTGGTCAGCGTCCTCACCACACCTACAACCTGTTTACACTGGCCAGTTATAGCACTATGATTCCACTCTAACTGTCATGGTTCCATCCTATTGATGAGGCACCAGGGGGTTTTGGAAGAAAACGCCAAAGTGTCCCCTCCCTAAACTGTGGATCCTAGGATAGCATAGGCACTTAAAAAGTGACAGTTAAAGTGGAATCATAGCACTATAACTATCATTTGAAAAGGCCCTGGAAAGGAGCTCTGCAAACTGAGAGAAGCCACCAAGGAGACCCTCTTTTATAAACTCACCAAATGTGCATTAGAGGGTGTCAGGACCGAGATAAGGCCTTTATTTATTATACCTCTGGGACACTTTAGAAACTGTAATTTTCTCTTTCTGTTTTAAAGAAGTGACAAGTTTTAAAATGAAGTGGAAACAGACACCTCCACTTTAGGTGCAGCTTTTTTTCTTGCGGTTACAACTTTAAGGTTATGACTTCACACTGTTGGAAAACCATGGGGGTATATCATTATGTTTTATTGGACCGAACTAGGCTGATATAGGCATTGGACATGCAAGCGTCACATAATTATTCCATTGCATCTACACTGCAGAATTAATGCAGTTTGACACCACTTTAACCGCCATGGTTCAACGCTATGGAATTTTGGGATTTGCCTGAGACGTTTAGCTTTCTTGATCAGAGAGCACAGGTGCCACAGCAAACGACAAATCCCAGGAATCCATAGCATTGAACCATGGCAGTTAAAGTGGTGTCAAACTGCACCAGTTCTGCAGTGTGGCAGCAGCTTTCATCAAACAGAGCCACTGCCTCACAAAGAGCTCTGTAGAACTTGAAAACCTGCAGACTCTGACACCAAAATAGGCTGTCCCAATAGACAATATCAAAATATTTATTTTACAGAAGTAACTTTTGGTTCTGTTTTTCTCTCTGATACTTTAAAGCTACTGCGCTGTACGGAGCGTTAACGCCTTTCTTTTGAAATGAATGGGAGCTGGAAAAAGTTAGATGTATCCAATCCCATTGTCACAAATTCTTGAAGCATGTGAGCATAGGCCTCTCCCCACATTGTATTTTCTCATTCATGTGTTTGCAAAATGTGTGTTTTCTATTACTTCTTGGCCACTCAGCATCTACATACAGGTTGAGTCTCTCTCATCTGAAATGCTTAGGCCCAAAAGTGTTTCGGATTTCAGAGATTTATGGATTTTGGAATATTTGCATATACATAAAGAGCTATCTTGGAGCTGAGACCCAAGTTTAAACATGACTTTCATTTATGTTTCCGATACACCTTATACATGTAGCTCAGAGGTAAATTAATTCACCATGTTTTTCATAATTTTGTACATGAAAGTTTGTATACATTGAACCACCAGAAAGCAAAGTTATCACCGTCTCAGCCACCCATGGGGATAATTTTGAGTTTTGGAGTTCTGGATAAGAAAGATTCAAGCTATACCTCTAACCCAACTTGGAAGACTTGCAAACTTGGAAAAAATTACTTTCTGGATTACAATTCCCAGTCAGCATAGCTATGCTGGTAAGGGGATTCTGGGTGCTGTAGTCCAAAAATAATGTTGCTAAATTCTGCTTTCCAGCACATCTTTCAATGGTATTTCACAGAGATGAAATAAGTAGGCCTTTTTTTCCTGAGGAGACAAGAATCGGGCTGTGCTGTTACTGTTTATTACACAAGTTTCCAAATCCTATGCAGAAACGGGATTTAAAACGTCAGAAAAAACCCGCAAAAGTGGGTTGATTTTCAGACTATACGAGTTTATCACACGGAAGCAAATTGCTTAAATCCTGTGCAAAAACAGGATTTAAAAATCTAAAAAAAATCCTGCAAAAGCAGGTTGTTTTTCAGACGTGTTTGTGTAAAGGATAAATAACACAACATTAACCCAAATGAAAATTTCTGAAAGTAAAAAGGAACAGGGTTTGGCGACTTTCCGTTCGGATTAATGATGCGTTATTTCTCCTTGATGCCAACGTCGTGTGAAAAACAACCCACTTTTGCGGGTTATTTCTACTTTCTGTTCGGGTTAACCCCGAACGTCGTGTGAAAAACAACCCGCTTTTGTGGGTTGTTTTCACTTTAAATCCAGTTTCTGCACGGGATCCGTCCTGTATGATAATCTCCAATGAGCAATGACACGACATTAACCTGGACAAAAAGGTGACAAAACACACTTCTTTTTACTTTTGGAAAATCCCAAAAGTAAAAAGAATAATGTTTTGCCACCTTTCTGTCCGGGTTAATGTCGCGTTATTGCTCATTAACCCCAACGTCGTCTGAAAATCAACCCACTTTTGCGGGTTTTCCCACTTTCAGTGTGGATTAATCTCAGGCGTCGTCTGAAAAACAATCCACTTTTGCGGATTTTTTCCAGTTTCAATCCCATTTTTGCACAGGATCCTGTTAAACTCCTTGGATCCAATGCAGTGATCAAGGATATGAGAAGCAACTTATGAAGCTCCTAGGTCAAATCTCTTCAGCCTTAAATTCACACATCAGCCCCAACACAACTACAAGTACGCTTTACAGAACTTTAAAGATAATTCAACATAACTAAAAATGTCTGTAGAGCATTTTCTGAGGGAAATTACCCAAAAAAGAGCACTTCTTTGTTGAATTTTAGACTGCAAGCCCCAAAGTAAAGAGATCTGTTTTCCTGTACTTTACACACACAAAAACACCCCTGTTGTTGGCATAATAGCAACAACAATTTACAAGTCAACAACACAATACAGCACTGTAGCTGTGAAGGCAAAAAGTAAGCAAGTAACTTCCCTTGGAAACCATATCATCATTGTAAACAACAGATTTCCCTGAGCAATTGAGAAAAATTATATTTTTAACATTTCTGATTCATAAATGGTGTTTGGTTATAAGTTGTGTTTGCTCACAAATAGAACAGAGTAAGAATCAAACAACATTTGCAAAGTTGAGGCAGCCCAAGCAACAAATAGGATAAACTGTCTCCAGAAATACAGATTCATTTGCCAAGCAGAGCTAATTTTAGGTACTGATCCATGACAGTTTAAATGCATCAAGTACAAAAATATATGCTTTAAAGTGGGTTTCACCTTGTATTTATATATTTTGACAACAACTTTCTATTACTTTTTAAGTGTTCTTTTAATTTTTAATAAGCTGTCTGGAGTCCCAGTTGCTTGGGGAAAGCTGGAAATTGTCATTGTCATTATTATGTTTATATTTATATCCCAGTTTGTTCCCAGTTTTGGGACTCAAAGAGTCTAACATACACAGATGCAAATATACATAAATAAAAGGATAAGATGCTTCCATGGATGCATCTACACAGTTGAAATAGTGCAGTTTGACACCACTTGAACTACCATGGCACCCTCCTACTGAATCCTGGGATTTGTAGTTTGGGGAGGCACCCAGTGTGGCATAGTGGTTTGAGCGCTGGACTTGACTCTGGAGACCAAGGTTCGATTCCCAGATCAGCCGTTAAACCCACTGGGTGATCTTGGCCAAGTCACACTCTCTCAGCCTCGAGGGAAGCAATGGCAAACCTCCTCTGAACAAAACCTGCCAAGAAAACCCCATGATAAGTTCGCTTAAGGGTCACCATAAATCAGAAAAGACTTGAAGGCACACAACAAGAACAACAACAACAAGGAACCATCAGGATTCCATAGGATGGAACTACGGCACTTAAAGTGGTGTCAAACTGCATTATTGCTACAGTGTAGATGCACGCCCATGAAAGTGACTCAGCTCTCCTCAAGTCTCCTTTAATACCTTTAAAATATTTCCCCAGAGCAGAGGAAAACAGATAAAGGAAAGAAAATGCTTCCTGTGCATATTAAACCAATTTTTCCTCCCAGCAGTAAAAGGCTGAGCAATGAGCTTGCTGCTACCCCAATTGTTTTAACAGAGGGGCGGGGTATACATAAATTTTTATTATTATTATTATTATTATTATTATGAGTGGCACATTACTTAAATCACCATGTTGTTGTTGTGTGACTTCAAGTCATTTCTGATATATGGCAACCCTAAGGCAACCCTATCATGGGGTTTCTTTGGCAAGATTTCTTCCGAGGAGGTTTGCCATTGCCTTCCCCTGAGGCTGAGAGCATGTGACTTGCTCAGGGTCACCCAGTGGGTTTCATAGCCGAGTGGATGATCAAACCTTTGGTCTCCAAAGTTGCAGTCCAACACTCAAACCACTACACCACGCCGGCTCTCCAAATCTCCAAATCAGCATGACTTGGTATGAAAGCGCACACGTGCTGCAGTGCGTTGCAAAGAGCACGAAACACTGCACATGTTTCTGATCAGTTTTTGTGACTCTTGGACTTACCCTGAGAGGCCAGCGCTGTGCCATTGAGCTCCATTGTCGAGGAATGCGGAGGAAACCGGAAAGCACTTCTGGAGCTGGAACAGATGTGTGCCCAGATGTGGAAGAGAGCTGGTTTGCACTCTTGTCTTCTGGTCGCTTACTCCCAGGAATAGAAATGCTCAGTCCGGCTTGTGAAAGGTTCCTCTGTTTTGTCTATGTGTCTCTTCCATGCCCCAGGAGGCACATGTTTGTCCGATCAGCCATTCCTATGTGCCTTTTTCTTTGCAGATCTGCCCAGCGGAGCAAAGCGGAGCCGAGCAAAGGTTTCTGAACAAGAGCCAAGCATGGGATGATGCTTGTTGTGTGTGTGATACTTTGCTGTGCTTCAGCTAAAGGAAAGAGGGCCCTCCTACAAAACTGAGGTCCCTACTGACAGCTGGAGGAAATACACACACACACACAAACACACACACAGGCCTCCACCCAGCTGTGTACTGGCAACCCTGTCATTATGGTGCTGAATGCAAGCCTTGGGTAGCATTGCAATCTCTGTTTGCAAAGATATTTAAAGACCATGGCATGGAGGAGGGGAGGAAGGGAAGAGTAGTCCAAATGTGTATCAAAGAGCAACAATCACACACACACACACACACAAAGTATCACAAAAGGAGTGCTCAAACCAGTCAACAAAAAGGAGCCCTAAGCAACAAAATGGAAAGATTTGTTACGCACATTCCCCCACTGTTAGTGTCTCTATTTATTTTATTTTTTATTAGTCATCTTGCGACTTCGCTTGCCAAAAAAAAACAAAACTTTCTTAAGTTGTGACTCCACTCCCCTGGCTTTGGGGAAATGAGTGGTGTCAGAATTTGCACAGCTTGGGGAAGTTACTTTTTTGGGGGGGGCTACAAGTTGCAAAAGCCGTCAGCCAGCATAGGCGACTGCCCCACTGCGGCATGAATGCAGTTGAACACCACTTTAACGGCTGTGGCTCACTGCTATGGAAACTTGAGATTTGTAGTTTTGTGAGAGCTTGAGCCTCCTCTGTCCGAGAGCGCTGATGCCACAGCAAACTACAGATCCCAGGTCTCCATAGCATCGAGCCGTGGCAATTAAAGCAGCATCAAACTGCAAAGCTAACGGTGTGGAATGAAGGGAGCTATAGTCTAACAAAATCTGGAGGGCTGCATGGTTCCCACTCCGGTCATCATGGCTATACTTTGTGGTTGGTAAAATAAAATCTCACCAGTTTGATTCCCAGGGTGCAGCGGATAAAAATGCAAGTGCCCTGCCAAGAATCAAAAGACGGCAGCCCTAAACTGAAATAGAAATAGAAACAGAACACACGCACACAAATTAAAGCCTTGAAACTTCAGAAGTTGAGGGTGTAGGGCACAGAAAAAGATTTGTGGCTCTGAAGTCTCTTATTTAGTTACCGTACTTTAACTAAAATTGAGAAATGGCCATTTCAGAAAACTGGCTACTAAAGCACAGGACACGTATATAGCCATACCTTTCCCCACCAGGGTCTTATCTGCACTGCAGAAATAATTCAGTTTTAACACCACTTTATTTATTTTTTAATTTTTTATTTAAAAAGCTATATTTAAATTACAAATACATACTTGTAAGGTTTACATTTTAGCTTCACCTTTCCCTCCCCTACCCCATTCCACCCCTTAATATATATCCTCTAATCTCAAATACATTTATACGTTCTTTTTAATTTCTTCCTCTCCCCTATCTCTCTATCTCTTATTCTATTACATTTGTCAAAGAATGCGTAAGTTTGACACCGCTTTAACTGCTGTGGCTTAATGCTATGATGTCCTGGGATCTGTAGTATTGTGAGATATTTTGCCTTCTCTGTGAGAGCGTTCTGGTGCCACAGCAAACTACAAATCCTGCGATTCCATAGCATTGAGCCATGGTAGTTAAAACAATGTCAAAGTGCATCGATATAGTGGTTTGTGCTCTGGACTTTGGAGAACAGGGCTCAAATCCTCACTTGGCCATTGAAACCACTGGGTGACTTTGGGCAGGTCACACACTCTCAGCCTGAGAGGAAGGCAATGGTAAACCTCCTCTGAACAAATCTTTTCAAGAAAACCCCTTAGGGTAGCCACAAGTCTGAAATGACTTGGAGGCACACAACAACAACAACAACAACAACAACAACAAGCAAACTAGACCCATGATGTGTGAGAGAGCCAGCGTTGTGTAATGGTTTGAGTGTTGGACTACAAGTTTGCAGACCAGGATTCAATTCCCAGCCCAGCCATGAAACCCACTAGGTGACCTTGAGCAAGTCATACTCTCTCAGCCTCAGGGGATGGCAATGGCAATGGCAACGGCAAACCTCCTCTGAACAAATCTTGCCAAGAAAAACCCATCATAGGTTTGCCTTAGGGTCGGCATAGGTCAGAAACGACTTGAAAGCACACAAGAACAACAACCATGATGTGTAATTAAAACCAGTCCTATTTTTGGACAGAGTGAGGCGTATTTGTTGGACCTCAGGAGCAAGGAATCAGGTCTGTAAGCAGAGGCTGGATGGCCATCTGTCGGGGATGCTTTAATTGGGAGTTCCTGCATGGCAAGGGGTTGGACTGGATGGCCCTTGTGGTCTCTTCCAACTCTATAATTCTATGATTCTATGATTTTGGGGCTCTGTGTGCCATGTGGCCTCCAAAACTTGCATCCCCTGAGTAGCCAGTGCCGGAAAGCAGTTAGATTCGGAGTTTTGTCTAGTTTTTGTTGACCTGTGTGACAACTGCAACATAAGCTCATATTCCTTGCAGAAATGTTGAGGAGCTTGCTCTCTCTTGCTGGGCGTGCGTCAGGGAACATATTCTGCTTTGGAAATAGGCAGAGTATCCTGAAATGTTGCATTCCTTTGAAATGACACAGAATATTTCCCTTTATGTTTCCTTCTGCCCACCCACTCAATGGCAGAAAAAGCAAAACTGGCAGAGAGTGCAGAGTATTTTGATCAGCCCCAATTGCCGATCAATGACCTGATCAGAAATCCTTTTGAATTGTACTGAGGTTTTTAAATGTGTTTTTTTTTATCTACATATCCCAGGATTCCTTGGGAGAAAGGAACCTCCTTATTTTGCCCTCTCCCAATTTGATTGCCGCCACTACTCCGCTACTCAGTTTGTTGTTAGATTTCGTTGTTTATGGTTTTATTTTATTTTATGTTTTAGCCGAAGATGTTTTAATCAGTGTCTGATTTAATAGTTTTTTAAGGGGGTGGGTGGGTATTGGGTTTTTTTGGATTTGTACTCTATGGATTTTTAATTGTTGTTAGCCGCCCCGATTGTGCACAAAGGGGCGGGGTATAAATAAAAAATTATTATTATTATTATTATTATTATTATTAAGGTGGCATAGACATGAAATGAAATAAATACCCACTACTTTCAAAAAGGAGCATGTATTCCTGTCAAGTACAGTCTCCTTCAA
Organism: Phrynosoma blainvillii; assembly: GCA_026167975.1. NCBI lineage: Eukaryota > Metazoa > Chordata > Lepidosauria > Squamata > Phrynosomatidae > Phrynosoma > Phrynosoma blainvillii. Next base: position 7,446,864 of record JANUYF010000005.1, read on the forward strand.
AATACACACAACAGTGATACCTTTATTGGGACAACCAAAATGCACACTATACGTGTTGCAAGCTTTTGAAGCTCCACTAGCTTCTTCATCAGACAAAAATGTGTTAAAATCATACAGGAAGGAAGGAAGGAAGGAAGGAAGGAAGGAAGGAAGGAAGGAAGGAAGGGAGAAATGGATTGGTCAGAGCCCTGCATTTGGTCAAGATATTGTGGTGGTTGTCCTAATTTCAGATGGCATGGAAGGGTATTGATGCAAGTGGGCACATCGTCCTTCTGTCCCTGTGGTTACTATATTTTTGCAGTTAATAATAATAATAATAATAATTTTCTTATATCCCGCCTTTTGCCTAAGCAATCAATATGGTTATTACAATTATTCTGCAGTTGAGAATTTGGCTGGTTAACATGTCTAAACAAGAGACTCAACTGCCAATATAAATACTGTAGTTCCTCCTAATGCCAGGACAGACATCCTGTCACCCATGCATTGCCAGTCCCGATAGTCTTAGCTGAATCCACACTGCAGAAATAATCCAGTTTGATGCCACTTTAACTGCCATGGCTCCATGCTATGGAATTCCTGCAGTCTGTAGTCCTGTGAGACATTTAGCTTTGCCTGGCTGTACCCACGCTGCAGAAATAGAGCAGTTTAACGTTATTTTACCTGCCATTGCTCCATCCGACAAAATCCTGGGATTTGTAGTTTTGTGATGCACCATGGCAGAGAAGACTAAAGATCTTTTAAAACTACATTTTCCAGGACTCCATAGGATGGCACCATGACAGTTAAAGTGGTGTCAAGATGCTTTGTTTCTTTAGCCTGGATACATCCTAAGTCAGGGAGCCGTGGTGCCACAATAAACTACAGTTCCCAGAACCCTGTAGCATGAAGCTGAGGCAGTAAAAGTGGTATTAACTTGGATTATTTCTGCAGTGTGGATGCAGCCTGCCCATTAAGTCTGCCCTCTGATGAATAATCCAAGTTGGCACTGCTTTAACTGCCATGGCTCATTGCTATGGAATTCTGGAAGCTATAGCTTTGTCAGACATTCTGCCAGAGAGCTCTGGTGCCCCAGTAAACTACAAATCCCAGGATTCCATAGCATTTGTTTTGTTTAGACAAGCATTTAAAACAGGAAAATTTTAAAGAAAGTCCTGGGGGTTGGTATATGTTGTTTTAAAATGTATATTTTTAAAGTGATGTTATCTTTTTAAAACTGTATCCTATTTTTAAACAAATGGCCTTTTTAATGTTGTAGTTTAATACCATTTTAATTGTCAATTTTGTAAGTTCTTAATTGCACAGTGTTTTTTACACTGTAAGCCGCTTTGGGTCCCAATCTTGGCAGAAAAGTGGGATAAATATAGTACTGTAATGATGATGATGATGATGATGATGATGTGGTAGTTAAAGTGGGGTTAACCCAGATTATTTCTGCAGTGCGGAGGCAACCTTAGGCTCAGGTCCAAAACACACTGCAGGAATAATCCAGTTTGAGACCGCTTTAACTGCCCTAGCTCAGTACTAGGGAATCCTGGGAATTGTAGTTTATTGTGGCTCCAGAGCTCTCTGACAGAGAAGGCACAATGTCTCATAAAACTATAGTTCCCAGGGTTCCCTAGCACTGAGCCAGGGCACTGGATTATTTCTGCAGTGTGTTTTGGAGAACAGTCACTATCCTGCTTTAACTGCCCTGGCTCAGTGCTACGGGATCCTGGGAACTGTAGTTTTGTGAGACATTTAGCCTTTCTGTCAGCGAGCTCTGATGCTACAGCAAACTACAGTTCCCAGAATTCCATAGCACTGAGCCATGGTAGTTAAAGCAGGATAGCGACTGTAGGTCCAAAACACTTAGCAGAAATAATCCACTTTGAGACTGCTTAACTGCCCTAGCTCAGTGCTAGGGAATCCTGGGAACTGTAATTTGTTGTAGCACCAGAGCCACAACAGAGAAGGCTCAATGTCTCACAAAAGTACAGTTCCCAGGATTCCCGAGCACTGGGCCAGGGCAGTTAAAGCAGTCTCAAACTGGATTACTTCTGCATTGTATTTTGGAGCATATAGTCACTAGCCCACATTAGGCCCAGGTGCGTCTGGGAAGTTCGCCCCCTGGTGGAGAACAACACCGGAAGTGGAGGAATAGAGCACCGGAAGTGGCCGTTGCTAAGGGCCCGGCGCCTGGGCAAACAAAATGGGCCCTTAGCAACGGGAAAAGTTATGCTGCCTAGTGGGGAAAGAGCCGCCGGGGAGGGCGCCATGGCCCGGCAGAGCCTGGAGCCGGCCATGTTCAGGCACAGGCCGGCCTCGGAGCTGACTCAGGTGAAGGAGAAGCCGCAGCGGAGGCCCTTCGCCTCCAACCGGCTTCGGAGTAGCAGCCGCCCCTCTTCGACCCGCTTTTGTCGACCCCACTTTCCTCGTGGCTCCTTGGCAACTGCGGCCCCATCACTCTCGACCGTCTTGGCTCCCATACTTTCTACCTCTTTGGTGTTTTGGAGGCCTTCTTCTTCTTTTTTAAATACACACCTATAGGGTTCCTCTGAACATGGGCAGAGTGCCTTTCTTAGAGAGGGTACATCTACACTACAGTTCAACTGCATTGTATTCTTTTAATGTTGGGGGGTTGCAGACTGCCAGAAATAGTGTGAATTCAGTCCACTTTTAGGGTTAGGGTTAGTGCTAGGGAATCATGGGAACTGTTATTTTTCTGAGACATTGAGCCTTCTCTGTCAGACAACTCTGATGCCACAATAAAATACAGTTCCCATGGTTCCCTAACTCTAACCCTAACCCTAAAAGTGGACTGAATTCACACTATTTCTGGCAGTCTGCAACCCCCCGTTGTTGTTATGTGCCTTCAAGTCGTTTCAGATTTAAGGCGAACCTATCCTGGGATTTTCTTGGCAAGTTTCTTCAAAGGAGTTTTTGCCAAGGCCATCCTCTGAGGCTGAGAGAGTGTGACATACCCAAGGTCACCCAGGGGGAGTTATGCTTGAGTGGAGATTCGAACTCTGGTCTCCAGAGTTATCTGTTTTAATAGTTGTCAGGGCAAAATCGTTGTCTGCCATTCTCTGGAGCTGAGAGAGTGTGACTTGCCCAAGGTCACCCTGTAGGTTTTTTATACTCAAGCAGGATTCGAACTCTGGTCTCCAGAGTGATGTGTTTCAATAGTTGTTGTGTGCCTTCACATCCTTTCCAACTTATGGTGAACCTGTCATGGGGTTTTCTTGACAAGTTTCTTCTGGGGGGGGGGTTGCCATGGGCATCCTCTGAGGCTGAGAGTGTGTGACCTGCCCAAAGTCATCCTGGCTTCCATGGCCAAGCAGGGATTTGAACTCCAGTCTCCAGAGTCAGAGTCTATAGTTTTCATGCTGTAACAGGATGAAATGGATTTTTTAGTATAGAGTCAAATGCTTTGAAGCGTTCTGGCGATGACTCTATGCAGAAATGTATGTAGATTCTCTGCACGAACAGCAAATACTTGTGCAGAAAACACTCTTTCTTGGGCATAATACAAAAATATTATGCTTGCTTGCGTAGTGGGATTTATTGTTGTGGGCCTTCAAGTCATTTCGACTTTTGGCAAACCTAAGGCAAACCTATCACAGGGTTTTCTTGGCAAGTTTCTTCAGAGGAAGTTTGCCATTTCCATCCTCTGAGGCTGAGAGAGTGTGACTGGACCAAGGTCATCCAGCCAGTATTTAAACTCTGGTCTCCAGAGTCGTAGCCCAACATTCAAGCCACTACGGCACACTGGCTCAGTGTAACAGTTTACTTCTATTTTAAGGCTCACTTTTGTATGTTTTTAATTATATTCTGTTAAACTGTAAGCCACTTTGAGTCCCAATTTTTTGGGGAAAACAGGATATAATATTCTGCCTTGAGTCTTTATATTCACCACCTTGAGTCTCTATATAGGGAGAAAGTTGGGATATAAGTAAATACAGTTGGCCCTCCACATTTGTGGTTTTGACTTTTGCAGATTTGATTATTTGCGGTTTTGATTAATTGTTCTCTCAAGGAATCTCTAGGTCCTCCAGCGCAACTCTGCCAGAAGTTGACCATAGAGTTATGCTGGTGAACCTAGAAGTTCCTAGAAAAAACACTTCTCTAGGCATTTGTAGGTCCTCCAACATGATTCTATGATCAATTTCTGGCAGCTGTTGATCATAGAGTTGCACTGGAGAACCTGGAGATTCCTAGAGAGGTTTATTTTTCGGTAAAAAAAACAGAGTGGTTTTATTTGTGGTTTTTCCACTTTCACAAGGATCCTTCACCCCTAACCCCAGGGAATGTCGAAGGATCATTGTAAAGTAAAGAATGATGATGATGATGATGATGCAGCTTGACACCACTTTAACTACCACAGTTCCATTCTCCAGATTCCTGGGATTTGTAGTTTAGCAATGCACCAGCATTCCTAGGCAGAGAAGGCGAAAGACCTTGTAAAATTGCAAATCCCAGGATTCCCTAGGATGGAGCGACAGCACTTAAAGTGGTGTCAAACTGCATTATTTCTACAGTGTAGATGCACCCCCCTGAAAGTGACTTAGATCCAAAACACACTTCAGAAATAATCCAGTTTGAGACTGCTTTAACTGCCCTGGGTCAGTGCTAGGGAATCCTGGGAACTGTAGTTTGTTATGGCAGCAGAGCTATCTGACAGAGAAGGCTAAAAGTCTCATAACAGTACAGTTCCCAGAATTTTCTAGCATTGAGCCAGGACAGTTAAAGTCGTCTCAAACTGGATTATTTCTGCAGTGTGTCTGGGACCTCAGTTCTCCTCTAGTCTCCTTTAATGCCTTTAAAATATTTTCCCTGGGCAGACTGTCCCAGAGGAAAACAGATATAGGAAAGAAAATGCTTCCTGCATATATTAAGCCATTTTTTCCTTCCAGCAGTAAAAGTTTGAACAATGAGCTTGCTGCAAATTTTGGATGAGTGGTGCATGACTTAAATCACCATGACTTTCACTCATTTTATTCACCACACAGCTTAGGTTTTATTCTGAGGGTAAGGGACAGAAGCCTTTTTGTGTGTTTTGGACACAAAAGCTTCTCTGAGCATGGGCAGACTGATTTGCTTTCTCAGTTGATCCACAACACACCTGAGATTTCATGTTTGAGGTGATGGTGAGGGATGTGTTGTCTCTTATGCATTTTGATTGTAACGCAGCAAACAAGTAAAAAAAAAATACACAGGGATACTCTGTGACACCCACCTTGTTTGTGTTGTTTCTTTGCTTTATATGTGCAGCTGCTCCTGTAACTCAGAGCTGCCCAGATAGAAATCACAGTTAAGTGTCTTCAGATTGAAAGAACTGACAAACAGATCTGCTGGGGAATCAACCATTCTGTATAATATTTCTAAAATTGCAAAACAAAGGAGAAAGGAAAGCTAGGACTTTATCACACGGGCAAAAGAAATGGGATATTAGTGCTATGCTCCTGCAATATCCTGTAAATATTGCACAATAATGTGATGCTTTTCACACGACGTCGTCATTATTCCGCGATTATTCCATTAATAAAGCAGCAAAGTTGTGCCACTTTTTATTCCTGTACGCAGTGTGATGTTGCCACTTTATTTATGGGATAATCATGCAATAATGACAACATCGCACGATGTCGTGTGAAAAGCATTGTGTTATTGTGCAATATTTACGGGATATTGACAGGAGCATAGCACTAATATCTCGTTTCTTTGGTCTGTGTGATAAAGTCCTAGTTTTTCTTTGACAGCACTCTTAGCTTCAGAATTTAGGGCAGGGTGTAGCAAACTAAACAAAACATTGTTGCATGCCTTGAAGTCATTTCCGACTTATGGCAATCCTAAGCTGAACCTGTCATGGGGTTTTCTTGGCAGGTGTCTTCAGAGGGGTTTGCCATTGCCATCCTCTGAAGCTGAGAGTCTGTGACTTGCCCAAGGTCATCCAGTGAGTTTACATGGCTGAGCTGGGATTTGAACCCTGGCCTCCAGAATCATAGTCCAATGCTCAAACCACTAAACCACGCCAGCAAATGGAACTGCAATGCTTTAATTTAGCATTTAACTTTCAACTGTTGATACAAGTTTGCTATAAACTGGTTCTTCAGGATGATGGGTCTTCATACAGTGTGACATTGTTTAAACTTATCCCCTTTCCTACGTCGGATCTGATTGTGCTGATGAAATTGAATCTTCAGTACTTTTAAAAATAAATCCCACACCATCAAAAAGGGTGGGGGAAATGTTCTCATATCAATATCAACCCCTGAAACCATCTGTGGAAATACACCAAGTTGACAAAAGCTAATGAAACAACATCTTTCACCCAGTTAGTCTTAAAAGTGCTACAAGGTCCCTTTGCATACGGATATTCCAGACTAACACTGCTGTCTCTGAATTCAACCCTTGAAACTGATAGCTTCCTTTCCTTCTCCTCTAGGATATTTCCCATTTGTTAGCAAGCGTCTTTAAGAACATGTATACCTCAGAGGTGATAGGGTTGGAGACGGTAGAAAATATGATCAAATCCCGCGGAGGAGACAACATTCATCATGAGGAGTTTGTGAAAGAGTTGCAAAAGGTAAACTATTAATTCAGTACTGTAAAAGAAAATAGAAATGAATTAATGAAGTGCCATGGTTTAAACCAGTGGTTCCCAAACTTTGGTCCTCCAGGTGTTTTGGACTTCAACTCCCAGAAAACCCAACCAGCTTGGCCAAGTTTCAGGAATTCTGGGAGCTGAAGTCCAAAACATCTGGAGGACTAAAGTTTGGGAATCAATGGTTTACTAACAGTTTAATTTGTATTAATTCAGTACTGTAAAAGAAGATAGTAATGAATTAATGAAGTGCCATGGTTTAAACTAACAGTCTAATTTGTTGTCGTGTGAGTTGAGAATGGAATTAACTTGTGCATTTTGTTGTTGTTAACTGCCCTCGAGTCGATCTCAACTCATGGCGGCCCTATGGATGAGAAATCTCCAAGACCTTCTGTCCTCCACTGCTCTGCTTAAATCCTGCAACCCCTTAATATCCAAAGTGACCTCCTTAATAGAGTCCATCCATCTGGCATGTGCCCTTCCTCTCTTCCTACTTCCCTCCACCTTTCCCAGCATTATTGGGTTTTTCCAATGAGTCCTCCCTTCTCATGATGTGTCCAAAGTACGACAACCTCAGTTTGGCCATTTTGGCTTCCAGGGATATCACTGGCTTGATCTGCTCTAGGACCCACTTGTTTGTCCTTTTGGCTGTCCATGGGATCCTCAGCACTCTTCTCCAACCCCACATTATCTCAAATGCATTGATTCTTCCAGTTTCTTAACTGTCCAGCTCTCACATCCATACATGGTAATACTGGGAGCCAAATATATTAGGAGGAGGAGGAATTGTTATTTATTTATAATATATCATCAGTGTACAAACGGGATTATACTTGAAACTGTGTAGTGTAGTGGTCAGATGATCAGACTAGGATTTAGGGAACCTGAATTCAAATCCCCATTCAACCACAATGGTAATAGAAATGTAATAAATAAAAGATTAAGAAGATCACCCATGATCATATTGAAAAATGGGTTTAATGAGTAGAAGAAGATGGCACCGCCTTGTATATGTTATTTTTTTGTCTAGGGTGCGGATTTTTATCTAGAATGATGGATTAGTAAGGTTGTTTAAGAGAGAAAGAATGCCTGAGTCAGTTAACGGGCTACAGGGGCCATGGGCCAGTAATTTTCTAGATTACATTTATCAATTCTGATGAAAAGCTTTAAGAGAAGAAATTTTCTTGATTCCTTTCACTATACACTGCCCATAATTTTTTGGTTTTTGTGGTGTGCCTTCAAGTAGTTTCCAACTTGTGACAACCCTAAGGTGAACCTATCACTGGGCAATAGTTGTTCAGAAGGGGCTTACCTTTGCCTTCCTCTGAGGCTGAGAGAATGTGACTTGCCCAAGGTCACCCAGAGGATTAACTTGGCTGAGTAGGTATTTGAACCCTGGTCTCCAGAGTAGTAGTCCACTACACCACACTGTCTCTTGCTCATAATTTATTAAATCTTACACATCTTCATTACCAACCCCTGATCATTTTTCTAAAGTGTTGGCTTCAGTACAACTTGGTAAGTATGCACTTGTGGAAATATTTCAAAACTTGAAGAAGAATGTTAAAACATGTTTATGTGCCTGCTTTCTATCAAGATTGTTTACAGCTGAGAATATGTTTAAAAAATAAAATGGCATTGAATGATGTGCAGCTGTCCTAGGGACCTCTTGAATGTCTAGATCCATAAATCAAATAGGTAAATAACTAATTTCTCAATTGCCGTATCAGGTCAGGAATGAATATAATGACCGATTAGCAGAAGCAGATATGTTAGAAAGACACATCATCCAAGCAAGGGCACGAGCCACAGCAGAAGAAGAAAGAATCTTGAATCAGTATAAAGCACAAGTTCCAGAAGATTACCGTCATGTTGCATTGCCACCGGGTGAGCAAGAGTGAAAAGTTACCATTTCCCATTTTATGCTAGCAGAAATCAGACTAAAGGGAAATTTAACCTTTGATTCGCGGGAAAAGTAATCATTGAATCCAGTATGCATTTTGCCTGGATACCGGAGATTTATAGTAGACAAACATTTATTTATTTTTTCTAAATTAAACAATTACTTGTTTGGATGTGTAATTTGAAGGACTGCAAGATGTAAAGCTGGAATGAAGACTAAACTAGATATGGCACTAAACATTCAAATACATTTAATGTGTACTGTATGGACTTTTTAACAATAATAGGATGGATAGGTGGATCTGGATTGGGATCAAGATGGACAGGGAAAGATTTGTAGTCCTCTCCAAAACATGTTGTGGTGCTATTCCTCCCTCAACCCAGTGGTTGTTTCTTCTGAGGGGGGAAGTTGATCCCCAGTTGAGTCTCCCTTTAAAACCATTTTCTCTTCTGGCATATGCAGGAACTACAAGAAACACCTGTCTTTGGGTGCATCTACACTGTAGAAATAACGTTGTTTGACAGCATTTTTGAATGCTATAGCTCCATCCTATGTAATCCTGGGATGTGTAGTTTTACAAGGTCTTTAGCCTTCTCTGCCAAAGAGTGCTGGTGCCTCAAAAGTACAAATCCTAGGATTTTGTAAAAACCATGGCAGTTAAAGTGGAGTCTAGCTGCATTAGTTGTACAGCATGGATACACCCTTTATCTTGAAACACTTACCATCTCTCTTTGAATGTGAATGTTCTAGTGAAGTCTACCTTCAGATGGTGCGTGGATGATGAACTTCTGAAAAAGCATAATTTAATCAGCCCTATAGATTACATCACGGACCCAGCACTCATTACCCGAGCACCTAAAGGTAACTTTTACACAAGGATTTACATGGCTTTTTAGTAATGTAATTGAAGAATCAAGTAGTTAAATGTAAAGTATTTTGTGAAATTATCATTTGCACCCATCACTTTCCTCCATAATGTACAGGATGATTTACACTGAATTATATCATTGACAATGGCTTTGGAAAATAATCGCAAAGAGCCACACTCCAAGCCTGTATAAATTTTACAACAATTTTTGTATCACCCCTTCTCCAAAGTGCTGGAAATAATAGTTTGGCTGAGGGTGTTAAGAATTCTTTGAAATGTATATATGTGTGTATTATTTGCTTATGCATTGTATTTCATTAATATAATGACATACAAGGGCCCCTAGGAGTCATTTTGGGACATGTTGAGGGACTAAAAAAATTCACGAAATTTTATTTTGACCCCAAGGGAGCTCCAAACATACAGAAATGCACTCTTTACCCTATAGAGATCAGTAGTGGACATTTTGGAGCCAAAATAAAAAATAAAAAAATGGGAGGGAGTCTTATTGGTGTTAACTGCTGTCAAGTCGACTTCAGCTTATGGCAACATTATGAATGAGAATTGTAGGAGCCCTGGTGACACAATGGTTAAATGCCTGTACTGCAATCACTCACTCACAAACCACAAGGTTGTGAGTTCAATCCCAGCCAGGGGCTCAGGGTCGACTCAGCCTGGCATCCTTCCAAGGACGCTAAAATGAGTACTCAGCTTGTTGGAGGCAATTAGCTTACACATTGTAAACCGCTTAGGGAGTGCTTAAGTGCACTGATAAGTGGTATAGAAATGTATTTGTTATTGCTATAATGAGAGGCCTCCTAGTCACTCTGTTATCAAAGCCTTGTTCCCATGGGCTGCATTTTTACCACCCCTGCTGTAGAGAAATAAATATCCTAAGCTTGACTACAGTTTCATCTGTAGGGAAAGTTGGAGAAGAATTCCCTCAAGTGACTAAAATTGGTACTGTGAGCTATGTGCAGATTTCAATTAATGAAAATAATTAACTGTATTAATTAGGTTATAATATATAGTTAGAATTGACTTAATTAACTAGAGAGGCTTTTGCTAGTGCATCTCGTTGAGACTGAGAGAAAGTGACTTACCTAAGGCCGCCCAGTAGGTTTCCATGGCTGAGCAGGGATTCAGACCCTGGTCTCCAGAGCCATAGTCTAGTGCTCAAACCACTACACTACATTGGGTCTTGTTTAATTTAAAAAAACAAACACCTTTATACTATACATTGTTTTTACTGTATTTTGTTTTAATCTATACTATAAGCCACCTTGGGTGCCATATCAGAAGATAAGTGGGATATAAATAAAATTAAATTAAACCAATCAATCACCTCTAAATGTCATCTATCTCAGTGAAATGTGCAGATAGTTTTTGTGAAATGCACAATTGGCCACCTCTTGTTTTCAATGCGTTATGCATTTTAAAATTCTTTTAATTGCAGAAGTATCTGAACCTAGCTATTTGAAAGAAATCCTGAGTTTTAAACACCATATTTCTGACAATTCAAATTCTTCCAAACGGAGAGAAAGTTCACACATTAAGAAACTACAAGAGAGTCTGCCAGATGTATCTTTATCCAGCTTAACCATGGAGTCTTCAACTAGTGATGTTCCAGATCAAATTAAAAAATCATTCTTTAAGGTAACTGTCTGTATGTTGTTTCTCTGAGAAGTGAAGATGTCTAAACTGAGGCTATCGTGCTTTGGCTATATCATGAGACAATGCAACTCTCTGGGAAGGATGATAAACTGGAAAGCAGTAGAAAAAGAGGGAAAGGATATTTCAGGTGCATTGATTCTATCAAGGAAGCCACAGTTGATGACTAGGGCCTTGGAGGGTAGGGTTTCCCTAATTTGAAGCAAATAACAACAAATCTGTGTGTCATTGCTTTTAAATGTTTTTTTAAACTTCACCTTAGCCCACTGGGTGTGTCTGCCAACTTCACAGTTTGCTGTCATGTTGTAGCCAGGATTTCTCATGGCCTGCAAGGATTGTTTTACCCTTGTAAGAGCCATATTTGCTTCTTCTCTTTTTTCTGCTTCTAATTTCTGGGGCTATGTATGAATACCATGGGGCTTCAAGGAGCTGGTAGCATCCCTTTTGGTGCCTTAACTATGGAGGAAGCTGTCAGATTGTTACTGTGACTCCTTTCTTATTAGATTCTCACTTATTTTAGAAAAAGAAAGTATGTAGCTAGTGGGTCTGGAGTCTAGAATTCTGTATCAATAAATCCAAACTTTGTGATCACAAGGTACATTTTTCAGTGGTCAGAATAAACGGGGGTGAGGCCATATTCAGCATAATTCTGCTGGTTATATTAAAGAAGTAATATATACAGTTTTGTACTTGAATCAAGGGTGTTGTATGTTTTAAAACAAAAGCTGCTTATCTGAAGCTTTAGTTTGCAATTAATTTGTTGGAAAATGGAATGTACAGTATGGAATGTGTAATAAAATATAGATAATATATATATATAGAATGTTGGGCAACAGTAGTGTTCTACAAACAGGAGTGGTGAGTTAGGAAGAGGAGGCTATGGGAAGACAATTAGTGCAAACATTCAGACACTAGAATCCCACCCAATCTATTATAATTTTGCAGCTGGAAAGCCTACTATTATGTATGACTCAGACTACTGAGATCCATGGGTCTTACTTGCAAATAACTGTACCTGGAATTACAGCCTTTACCGGAATCTGCCAGTCTATTACTGTTCCTCTTGGGATTCATGTGTGTTAGAAGCTTGTTTTGTTTCTAAAGCAAAAGCAGAGATTCCCATCATCCTGACAAAATTTGCCACATTTTGTCCTGCAAAACAAATGCCAAATATGTTGTGGTTTCTGGACTGAGAAGATGAACGTCTGTATGTTGGGCATAATGATTATAAATGAGTCTTTTGTATAGCAGCTACTGAAAATGTTTTTCTCCTTTCACCATACCTACTGACAGAAGAAATCTAGCCCCTCCCGAAAGCCAGTTTGGAAGAACAACATGTCCAGAGCTGAAAGGCAAAAAGACCGTGCCTACCTCCAGAGACTTGAGGAACGCCATAACTTCCTGAAAAACCCACGTTTTTTCCCGCCTAACTCCGTTCGTGGAGGCAGGTCCTTGATTTTGCCTCAAAAGAGGGTGCAGCGCATGGTAGCAGGAAGAAAAAAGACTCTGGTTGAAAGGTAGCTGAACAGTTCTTTGCAAAATAAAATGAAATAAGAATTTGTAGTCATAATTGTATAGAACTCCTTTAAGGTTTTGAAGGCATTCAACAATCACATACTGTTTGAATTACATCGGCCTATATGTTGCAGAAGGGGAAGAGGGAGCTAGACATGGAAGAAACAAGACCACATTCAGTGGTCTAGTGTATAAAGGCAATGTTATATGTTACAGTGGATCACCAAACATCAGGGTCCATGGCTCACCAGGTTGAGATTATGAATGAAGGTTACCAAAGTCTGTATTGTTTAAAGCCTCCAAATTCCATAAATGTCTTTTTGGCTCTAAAAATGCTCATCAGTTCTGATATTTTGTATTTTAAGAGGTTCTGCAAGTAGAGCTCAGTTAACAATGCACATCCATCTGAGAGCATCTTAGTAGACTCATTCCTTGCACATGATACCATTTGGCACATTCATTGACTGTTACCTGTGTCGTGGAGACCCAAACATTCATGTGCTTTTAAAAAAAATGTAATTCTGTCATTTCATTTCAGCAATTCCCAGTCTGTGCCTATCTTCCTAGCAAACCCACCAGCTGTTGTGTTTTCTTACTATGAAGTTGGCCAGGTTTATGAGGTGAGAGCTTTTTGCTGCACAAGCAAGGATTACTGGCTTTGACATTTCCCATTATTTACTTTGCCTCACATATGTTTCAGTCTTAGTAATAGCTTCTGTTCACAGAGATCTATCAAACAGTTTTAAATATGTTAATATTTCTTTACTAGATAATGTTCAATTTCCCCAGCTTCAAGAATTACTTCAGAAACAGATTGTTTGGAATGATATTACTCTCATTTTTAACAGTCAAGGCTGATTGGGATATATTAGTTTGTATTGTTTCTTTTAAAACCTTCTCTTCTTATAGATGACTGTAGAGTTACAAAATATGACTTCAACTTCTCAGTGTGTCAGAATAATTCCTCCAGCTACATCGGCCTTTTCTATTGGGCTGGGTGAGTTCTTGCATGATTCAGTGATGTCAAATTTCTTGTAAATTCCCTCAGAAAGTAGAATTTTTGAAATATCTGCAGATGGGTGCATATTTGTGTCATACCAACCTGAAGGAGCAGAAGAATAGTGTGGCAAGTGTAAGGAGCCAACTTTAGAGGGCCACATTGATCATTTACTTTTTCAAAACATTAATTTGTCCTTGAGACAAACACAGTATTCACCATGTTTGTGCCAGTTGACAAAACACATTGAAATTAGTGAAGTATATTTCTTAGTAAATATGTGCACAGTTATGTTAGATGTATTAAAAATCTGGCATCCTCCTAGAACATTTATCAAAGCAAAGGTTTTTCACTGTGCTGAGAGGCAGAGCTGGATCAATTTATGAAGACTACTTTGAGGTAGAAAAGGAATAGGCACTAAGAACCACACTGCAAACATGATGGAGCGAATTAGCAAGTGTTTCATAGACTACAGCAAAGCCTTTGACTGCATGGATCATGCTGTGGAATACTCTTAAAGACATGGGATTGCCACTACATTTGATAGTCCTGATGAGGAATCTGCACTCAGGATAAGAAGCTACAGTTAGAATAGAAATGGAGAAACAGAATGGTTCCCAGTTGACAAGGGGGTCAAACAAGGCTGCATTTTATCACCCTGCCTGTTCAATTTGTATGCAGAAAACATCAAATGAAGAGCAGGTCTGGATTCAGAAGGAGGAGGGGTGAAAATAGGAGAAAGAAACATCAACAGTCTAAGATATGCAGATGACACCATACTACTAGCAGAAGATATAACAGACTTGGAACAATTATTAAGGAAGCTCGAGGTAGAAAGTGCAAAAGCAAGTTTACTGCAGAACATAAAGAAAACACAAATAATGATCATGGAGGATCTATATAAATACAACCTAGATAATGAGGAAATCAAAATAGTTTAAAGATTTCCCATACCTTGGATCAAATATTGACCAGAAGAGAGGCTGCAGTCAAGAAATCAGAAATTGGAAGGGCAGCTGTGAAAGAACTAGATAAGATCCTAAACTGTAAAGATATGCAACTGAGCACTAAAGTTAGAATCATTCAAGCCAGTATATTCTCCATCACCATGTACAGATGCAAGAGCTGGACAGTGAAGAAATTCAATAGAAAATCAACTTATTTGAGATGTGGTGCTGGAGAAGAGTGCTGAGGATACCATGGATGGTCAAATAGACAATTGGGTCTTAGAACAAATCAAACCTGAACTCTCCCTGGAAGCCAGATGACTAAATAGAGGTTGTCGTACTTTAGTCACATCATGAGAAGGCATGATTCATTAGAAAAGACAATGATGCTGGGGAAGGTAGAGAGCAGTAGAAAGAGAGGAAGACCACATGCCAGATAAATAGATTCAATCAGGAAGACAACAGGCCTGAATCTACAGGACCTGAGCAGAGCAGTATAGGATAGCGTGTCTTGGAGATGTCTCATCCACAGGATTATCATGAGTTGGGGCGGACTCGAGGGCAGTTAACAAACAAAAGTTTGAGGTTTTCCCCTTCTTGACACTTTCCTCTGGGCCCCATGGGAAATGAAAATATCTTTCTTGTCATGTGGTTCATCAGAAATATTTAAAATGCCATTGTGGATAGTGTGTTGAGAAATATGCAGCTGTAGCCTTTCTTTCCTTCTCCAAACTTTCTTTTTGTTTTTTTCTTTTTGATCAACATTGGATGAACTCTCACTGAAGGGATAAACTTATACCTGGACTTCAGCATTTCCTTCTACATGTGGAGGTTCAGATGGCTTAGTTATCCCCTATGCATATTTGTAACAGAAGCCTGTGCTTCTTTTCTAGGAAAATTCCCAGGTGAAGGAGGCCTTGTGGCTCCTGGAATGAGCTGTCACTATGTAGTCCAATTTATTCCTGAATACCTGTCAGATTATGACGATTATATACTGGTGGAGTCACAAGCAACATACCCTCTCTTGGTCCCTTTGAAAGGTAGAAGACCACCTCCTATTTTAACACGTGAGTTGACTTTTACCAACCTGAGTGATTATCCATGATTTGTTTTTGTGTCCCGGTTACCAGAGTGCCAAAGTGACCCAAAGTGTCATGGTTCCTTCTAAATCAGGAGCAGCATACAGGGTTTAGCCCATTTTCAATGTCCTTCTGGTAATGATGAGTTAACTCTGTCCTGTTCCCAGCATCTCCATAGGCAGGGAGTAACACAGAAGGAGAAGGAAAGTGTATTAGAAAGCGAGAGATGATGAGAAAAAGTGGTAACAGAAAGAGAAAAAAGGGATGGGACTTCCCATTTTCATTAGGATTTTGTCTACCATTAGCTTCATCCCTGACCAGTGTGCCCACCCCTGACATGCCCCTCCCACAACAGATTATTCCTGAGGAAATACAGCCCTTGAGAGAAGAAAAGCTGTCCACTATATGTATAGCCCAAGATGATAGTTCAGAGCCTGTAGCATGTGACACACAGGATGTATGTAGAGCATCAAGTCTCCTCACACCATACAGTTCCTGATTCAGAATGAACATGGTGTGCCTCTTTAATAATAATAATACATTTTATTTATAGCCTGCCCTTCCCTGCGGATCAAGGCGGGTTACAACAGTTAGGAATAACAATAAAATACAATATACAATTAAAACCAAATGTCTAAATAACCCTTACCCCAACCCCTCTCCCAATCATAAAAAAGAAAAAGAAGCAATCTAAAAACAATAACAATATAAAAATAATAGCAATATAAAATACTAATTGAAAGCAAAAGAAATAACAAATTAGCTAAAATTAGAGATAGAGGTGAAGCATCTTTTTTGGGATAGACGAGAGATATCAATATCAGTGGAGCAGAGGCTAATCTGGAAAGGCCTGCCGGAAGAGATCCGTCTTAACAGCCTTTTTAAAGGCTTCTAAAGTGGTAATGTGATGGATCTCCTCTTTACTGTCAACAATCCTAGCTTGTCCTGCTGTTGGTATTCACTGCTTCTACCTGTGTTTTGTTGTAGTACCTTTCACCTTAGACTGTGGAGCCTGCCTTGTGGGAGGAGTAAAATTTATACAGTTTCCGTGCAAAAATGAAGGTTCCAGCATTGGGAAATTTTGCATAATGCCAAAGAATATGTGGCCACCCCCTAACTTCCGGGTAAGAAAGCAAGCATGGTAGAGTGGAAAGTCCTGGCTCTTATTCTTGTTAATTGTGAATGGCAGATTGTATCAGAAATTTTGTAGGTTCTTACCATGTGTCTTCTTTCATTCTTTGAAGGCTGTAGCCACTTTTGGTTTTGTGGAGCATGAGGTATTTGGGATTCGACCAGCAGTTTTTGAGCTAGCTCCTGGTCAGTCTACAGTTATTGAGGTTAGTAGTTACTGTTGCAGCTCACACTCAAGCAGACATGGAAAACAGATCCATCATTTCAGGCACCCTGAAATGAGATTTAGCACATTGTCTGTTTTGGGGAAGAATGTTTATACTAGCGATTCATTTGTTGGAACAGATTGGAAGCTGATGTAGAATTATAGGTTAATCAGAATGTTCTGGGGTTGTTGTTTTGTTTTCCAGTGATGTGAATTTGTTTTCATAATGTGATTGGAAGAGATATCTACTGTAAAAAGAGGATTATAACAAGTTCTTTCTGACTTCACAGTTGAGAAGAAAGGGTTGAATGCCAGCAGACTGAGCATTGGTTCTGCAGTCAGCCCCTTATTTCTATCATTTCCACCTCCTTCAGCTAAGGATGCAGGTGCTTGAGATAAGAGAGGGTTGTGTTCCTTTCTCTCTTCCTTGGGAAACTTGTGTGAAATCAGAGAATCAGGAAGATTTGCTCAGTCCTCATTATCTTTAGTTTGCTGAACATTCAGAGTTGGAGGGAATGGGCAAAATACTATGCACTGTGCTCATTTTTTTTCTCCCCACTGTGTGGCACTTGAAACCCAACATTGCTGACAAAAGTTCATAAGATCTAGAAGTGAGTGTTTGCTTTTTTAAAACTGTTGCAGCTGATTAAAATCTTGCCTCAGTAGTAAATGTCATGGAGAAAATGGCTTAAAGCAGTGGGAATGCAATGAGCTAAGGTGGAGGAGAGAGCAGTGTAAAAAAGTTAATTTTCACACCCATGCTCTTTATAGTTATGGGGCAAGTGTTTTTAAATACATTTGCTGATGTCTGCTTTGGCCCTTAGGATATGAAGCAGGAAAGGATTGAGTCCAAGTATATGTGGTGGATTCAATGATTGGTGAATGATCTAAAAAGGGAAAAATATGCATAGTGGCACCTATAATAATAATAATAATAATAATAATAATAATAATAATAATAATAATAATAATTTTTTATTTATAACCCGCCCCTCTGCGCGGCAATCGGGGCGGGATACAACAATATTAAAATAGAACAAAGTTAAAAAACATTCCATCATCCCATAGTCCCACCCTCCCATCCCCTTAAAACAGAATTAAACAAATGACCAATTAAAATACAATATTAAAAACATAACGACAATAATATAAGGAGTCAGATTTACAAGTCAGGGACCCATCCCTAAGCTGAGAGTTATTCCGGGAAGGCCTGCCGGAAGAGATCCATCTTTACTGCTTTCTTAAAAGCAGCAAGAGTGGTAATTAGACGGATCTCATCTGGCAGGCCATTCCATAGTCTGGGAGCGGTCGCAGAAAAGGTCCTCTGGGAGGTCTGAGACAGCCTAGTTTTTAGTGGCTGTAGTAGATTCCTCCCAGAGGACCAAAGGGCGCGGGGGGTTCATATGGGGAAAGGCGGTCCCTAAGATAGGATGGACCCAAGCCATGTAGGGCTTTAAAGGTTAAAACCAACACCTTGTACTGCGCCCGGAAACTAATCGGCAGCCAGTGGAGGGATTTCAGCACAGGTGTTATGTGCTCCCTCCTTGATGTTCCTGTAATTAACCTGGCTGCCATATTCTGTACCAGTTGAAGTTTCCGGGTTAGGCACAAGGGTAGCCCCATGTAGAGCGCGTTGCAGTAATCTAGTCGCGAGGTTACCAGGGCATGTACCACAGTTTCCAGATCCCTCATGTCCAGATAAGGGCGCAGTTGGCGTATCAGCCGAAGCTGATAACAGGCACTCCTGACCACCGCATTCACCTGACTAGTCATGTGAAGCGATGAGTCAAGGAGCACCCCCAAGCTGCGAACACAGTCCTTAGAGGAGAGTGTGACTCCATCCAGGACTGGAGACTGTATTCCCAGATCTGGTTTCGGGCCTGTGACTGCAAGTACCTCCGTTTTGTCTGGATTCAACTTCAATCTGTTTTTCCTCATCCAACCCATTACCGCTCTGAGACAGTCATTAAGAGGAGAGGCGCCATCTGAAGTCTGAGACGATGATCTGGTCATGGAGAGATATATCTGGGTGTCGTCAGTGTACTGAAGACACCGAGCTCCATGCCTCCAAATAATCTCCCCCAGCGGCTTCATATAAATATTAAACAACATCGGGGACAGAATGGCGCCCTGAGGGCCGCCACAATTAAGCTCGATTTTAGATGAGCAACTATCCCCGAGCCTCACCCTCTGAGATCTGCCCGAGAGGAAGGAACGGAACCACTGCAGAGCAGTGCCTCCGATTCCCAACTCTCTCAGGCGATCTAAGAGGATGGCGTGATCTATAGTATCAAAGGCCGCTGAGAGATCCAAGAGCACCAACAGGGTCACACTACCCCTGTCGATACTCAGGCGGAGGTCATCGGTCAGAGCAACCATGGCAGTCTCCACTCCATATCCTGTCCTGAAGCCGGTTTGAAATGGGTCGAGATAATCAGTTTCATCCAAGACTGCTTGGAGTTGGGAAGCAACCACCCTCTCAATCACCTTGCTCAAAAAAGGGAGCAAGGAGACGGGTCTGTAGTTGTTTCTATCCAGGGGATCCAGGGAAGGCTTTTTCAGGAGTGGCCTAACCGCCGCCTCCTTTAAACAAGATGGTACCTTGCCTTCCCTGAAGGACGCGTTGATTGTGTCCCGAAGGAATACCTTCAACGCGTCCCCCCCTGGACAACCAGCCAGGATGGACATGAATCGAGGGGGCAAGTCGTCTTTCTCACACTTCCAAGAAGCTTGTCCACGTCATCGGTACTCACAGATTGTAGTTGATCCAGTAAAATGCCATCAACGGAGTTCCTAGATGCCTCATCTACGGATTCTTCTAAAACAATGGCGTCTAAGTCGGCTCTTATCCAAGAGATTTTATCTGCAAAGTGAATATTAAAAGCCTCACAGCAGGCTGTAGTTGGGTTAAGTAGGGGGTTTGGCGCAGGAGGAACCTTTGTCAACTCCCCCACCACCCTAAACAGCTCTGCCGGGCAGGACTCCGCAGACGCAATGCGTGCAGAACAGAAAGATTTCCGCGCTGCACGCAAAGCCTCCCTATAGGAATCTATCTACACTCTTAAATTGGTTTGACAGTTTTTCATCTTTGGAAATCTGAACTCTTAATTAAATGTGAAGGGGTGTAGAAAACATAACAGAAATTTCAGTGCCCACTGCCTTACTGCAGGTCTCAAGAGTTTGAAGGAAGGTGTGATGAAATGTAAAGTGTTTTAAAACTAATGTAAGTCATTTGTGTTAATATGCAGGCCCCATGAGCAGTCCTGTTTTCCTGATGTAAAAACTTTTCTTTCAGGTTGCATTCCTGCCCATTTTACCTGAAGCTGTTTCAGTGACATACCTCATTGTCTGTGACAATTGTCAGATCAACGAAATTACTGTGACAGGTTTGCTACTAACATCTTTGCAAGTTTCATGTGCAAGCTGAAATGAGTTTAATGCCAGGACAAAAGATCCCTTAGTGAAGAATCTTCAATAGCCCCCTTCAATAGCACCTCTTCCAACCTATGCCAGAGGGACACAGTTGGAAATGCAAACAGAGCTTTCCAGAGCCTTGTGGTCAAATGACACATGCATGAAAATCAAGCCATCAGACACTTTCAGAATCTCCATAAAGCACAAAGTCTGAATGTGGAAGTGCTCTGTCCCTGGCATTGCCAGCAAAGTGCTGTGGGAAATATCTTTGTCTGAAGCTGCAGGGAGCTACTGACAGTTACAGTAGACAGAACTGGGCTACATGCGCCAATGGTATAATAGCTTCATGAAGCTCCCATACCATTGGTGCATGTAGCCCAATTCTGTCTACCCTAACTGGCAATCCATTTGAGCAGCCCTATTGAATTTCATAGACTCTATCATGTGTATTTCCTACAGGATAAACAATTGTTTGTATTCTTTTGATTCAAGGTCTTGGGCAGCTGATAGCTTTGAAACTTCTATCTGTCACTGGTGGAGAAAGCAGTCCCCTGCTTGGTGAGCTTACAGATGTGACAGCACAACATCTCATACGCTTTGATTCTGTGAACCCCTACTCTGTGGCAGAGAAAACTCTGGTTTTAAGAAATATTACGTAAGTATGGTTTTCTTTGTGTAGAGTGGGAGTGGAGAGCTTTTTAAAGTTCAGAAGCTATGGACTACACCATGAAACAGTATGGACTTAGATCTAGACTAAGTTATTCACACTTACTTGGATTAACTTTTCCACATTGCTTTCAGTGAAAAGTAAGAACAGTTAACTTTACCCTGTTTTTCAAAACAAGAAACAGAGTTAATCATTTCTTGCCCCCTTGTCTTTTTGTATTTTTTTGGTGGTAGTGATCCCTAAAGAGTCCCACAGGCTGAAAATTAGCATGCAGGACTGCTACAAATCATCCTGATATCGACAGATATCCAACGAAATGAAGAAAAATGAACTTAGGATGGGAATAATAACCTGTTTCAATTGAGAGGATAAAATAGAAGTCTTCTCAGAGGGAGTTCTCAGAAAACAGTCAATACCCCAGAACTTCTGGTCTTCAATTTGTTTTGTTGTTACATCTGAATCGGGCAAGCTGTGGTTTATGTGAACTCTTAGGTTTGTTTCAAATCCAGACTAAACAAACCACTGTTTCTTTTTTTCCCCTTTTTTTTAAACAAACCATTGTTTCGATATGGGATTCTGAATCTGTTTTGACAAATTTGGATTATGGGATAGTGAACTAAAGCATGTGGAGGGAGGATCACACAAAACCAAGCAAAAGGCCTTTGATTTTTAATTTAGAGGCACACTCCTGATGGCTGTTGGAAACACAGTCTTGATGGCCAAACTAGGGTTTCAGTGATGCATGTGAGCCATGCTGTGCTGTTTACTTTGGGACCAATTGTTGTTCTTTCAGTAATTCCAGAAATAAAACCTGAAGTGAACAGGCTCCTTGCTTGGTCCATCATTTTAGAATCTCGAAAAGAAAGATGACCTAAAATTGCAGTTTTACCCAGTGTCTTACACTGAAACTACAGAACTTAATCTGTTTGTTATTTTTCTTTGCTCAGCCACGTGGAGCTTTCCTTTTTCTGGCAGATAATGAAACCTAATCTGCAGCCATTAATGTTGGAAGGAAAGGTGGATCTTACAAAGATAAAATACAACCTAGAAAAAGAGTCAGCTTTCTCTATAACTCCTTCCATGGGAAGGCTTGACGCACATTCTGACCACTCATTTACACTCACATTCTCTCCAAAAAAGGTACAGCTTTGCTTGTTGTTGACTGATTGTGACTCTCAACTATTTTATTATCATTGTGCTATCTAGATGTCCTCTGTGTGGTCCCTACTCTACAATTCTATGAGTTTGTCTCTTCATGTAGGTTAATCCACACAGAGACACATACCCCAAAGCAAATCTGACTTTTTCCACAAATTGTGTGTCTATGTGTTGCTTGTACAAAACCAAAGATAATCCATGATTAGGCTAAATGAGTACAGAACTTCTCTTATGTGTATACCAACTGGCACAAACTACATGTACAAGCTGTCTGCTAGAGATGTATACAAAAATTATGATCCCAAGATATTTCTGACAGTGAAAAGTACGTAATCAGAATGCCAACTCACCTTTTCTGGGAGGAATGAATTGGTGAGAGTTCTCCTTTCTCCAGGAAGTGATAGCTTTGTTGGTACAGAGAAATCACTTGCTTTTTGGATTTCCTTTTTCATTACAGCTGAGGGAGTATCACAGTGTGCTTCAAATTGTTCTAGAGGATATCCCAGAACTACCTAGGTAAGTGGTGTGTGATGGTCCAAACACATAACGTATGCCATTTGTATTGGCATTATTGTTGTGTTGAAACCTAGAGAAGCTTTCATCTAGATTGCAGCTTCCTCATGGCTGCATTGGCACCATAGATCTTCAGTCTTTGTGTATAGTATACAGTTGCCCCTCTGTTTTTGCAGACTTTGAGTCTGCAGTCTTAGTTTTTCATAGACTGGCAAGCCCCATTGGCTAAAATGGCGTGTGTGCCCGGAGCACACATGCATGGCCATGCGCAAAAGCGCGCGGCCATTCAAGGCAGTGGGGTTTGAATATCTGCAATTTTCCATTTTCGCGGGAGGTGTCTGGAACATAGCTTCCCCACCTTTTTTTGGGGGGGGGGGCAGGAAACTGATCCCAGTCCTGATCTTCCTTTTCTAACAAAAGCATGCTTTTTGAAAAGAGCAAATAATATACCATGTAGTTTAGCCCAGAGAGAGACAGAGAAGAAAGATAGCATTTAAATCCCTTAACTGAAATTATGTCCAAGACATTATAATGGATAATATATTGTTGATGATGCTATTGCAAAAGGTTAAGTCCTAAATCTGTTGAAAGGGAGCAGTTGTATCATACTGTTCTATATCAAATATGCAGAATTAATGTAATTTTAAATATGTTTCTCATGCAGCCCTCAAAAACCATGGCTGTACGAAAGTAGAGAAAGCCAACAAGAAGATGTTATTGCCCTGGAAATAGATATTAAAGGACGTACAGAACCATTTCAGCTCCTTTTAGAACCATATGCCATTATCATCCCAGGAGAAAACTATATTGGCGTAAATATTAGAAGAACATTTAAGGTACACCATTAATGCTATTTAGAGGGTACGTTTCTTATCGAATACATCATATAAATGAGGTGAAAATGCTGAAGCATATATTGGGGGCAGAAACAATAGAAATGTTATTAAGTACTAATGGAACTTACATTTCCTCCCAATATCATCATCATCATTAGCATATTTATTTATTTATTTATTTATTTCTCACCTTTTCTCCATGCCTGGGACTCAAGAAGGTTTACAAAATTTAGACAGAGCTAAATATTTCCCTAAGCGTATTTTTATGGGGACTTCTTTCTTGTATGATATTAATGTCCCTTCATTTCTGACTTTTCAGATGTATAATAATAGCAAATCCCTAGTCACATTTGCCTGGGGGAAAATCAGTGATTGTGATATAGTGGAAGTCGAACCTTGTACTGGAAAGTTAGGTAAACCTTTTCTGTCTGTTGTGCCTGGTGTGTACATGTTGCATTAATCACTGTGTGGCCATGTACTAAAAAATGGTAGATGTTATTATGGCAGTGTGTGTTTTGGGGGGATAGAGTTGAGCTTGGGGAAATTCTTGGGGTTCCTTTAAAAAAATCATTTTCCCAGAAATAACTGATTCGTCTTCTGTAGGAGAAAACGAATTCTGTGAGTTTGAGTTTGTTATTACCGGAGGCAAACCTGGACATTCCTGTCATAAACTGGAGTGTAAGATCACAAACTCTGCAGAGCCAGTAGTGTTGCATGTGGAAGCTGATTTTAAGGTAGGAGGATCTAAACCAAAACAATTTTCTTGTAACTAAGTCAAATAATTTATACTTGAGATTATTATTACATTTATTTATAGAGAGCTATAGGCTTTACGCAGAGCTTTACAGAGCAAAACAATCCAAAATACAAATAAAAGCCTGCCTAAGGCATACAGTCTAAAACCACCGACAAGAAGTTATAAAATTAATAAATTATCATTATAATAAATTTAAGCAGTAGGTTTAAAAATACAAATTAATATGAATAGTCAATCATAAAATCATACAGTCATGAAGTCAAGACGAGAGTTAGAAGGCTTCTGAATAGAGTTGACTTTAATTCAGACTTAAAGTAATCTAAAGAGGTAGCAGTCCGAAAGTTCATGGGAAGGAGATTCCAAAAGTAGGGAGCAACGTGGGAAAAGGGGCGGATCTGAGCAGGGGCAGAAGAAACCATTGGCTGACTCAACAGCCCCAAGTCCCTAGAGCACAGAGAACGAGGAGGAAGGTAGGGGGAAACAAGTGCCGACAAGTAGGTGGGGGCCAAACCATGAAGGACTTT
This sequence comes from Phrynosoma blainvillii, assembly GCA_026167975.1. Lineage (NCBI taxonomy): Eukaryota > Metazoa > Chordata > Lepidosauria > Squamata > Phrynosomatidae > Phrynosoma > Phrynosoma blainvillii. The sequence continues at coordinate 7,471,632 of JANUYF010000005.1, forward strand.
GAAAGCTAGTAATATGAGCTTGTAATGGATTCTGAATAGGATCAGGAACCAGTGAAGGGATGACAACAAAGGAGTGACATGATCATAATGGCAGTCTGAAAAATTATCCTAGTGGCAGAATTTTGCACAGAAATCAAGGGGCCAAGATGGGAAAGAGGAAGCCCAATTAGCAGAAGATTACAATAGTCCAGGCAAAAAACAACCAGAGCATGAACCAGAGTCTTAGCAGTAAAAACTGAAAGAAAAGGTCTGATTCTAGGTAAATTATAGGGAAAGAATCAACACGACTTGGCCGTGGCCTGGATCTGAGGGACAAACAACAGGGAAGAATCAAAAATGAAACTAAGACTATGCGCTTCCTTCACAGGTTGGATATTAGTGCCATTAACTGTGATCGAAAATGAATAATGCAGAGTTGGCTTTGGTGAGAAAACAAGTAGCTCAGTCTTGGCCATGTTCAGCTTCAAGCGCCGATGGAGCATCCAGGCAGAAACAATGGATAGACAAGATGACACTTGCTGTTCAACATCTGGAGAGACTTCCAGAGTTGAGAAATACAATTGGGTGTCATCAGCATATAAGTTATACTGAAGACCATAGGAGCCAATAAGGTTACCTAGGGATAAGGTATAAAGAGAAAACAACAATGGGCCCAAGACAGAATCCTGCGGAACTCCAATGGAAAGTGAAACAGGAACAGAGACCTGGCCTCCAGTGACCACAGCAAATGACCTATCAGAAATGTACGATTTGAACCAGTTAAGGACAGAATTGGAAAATCCAAGGTCCTGGAGCAGATCCACCATAAGACCATGATCAACAGTATAGAAGGCAGGGGAGAGATCAAGAAGAATCAGTACAGAGTAAAGACCTTTTGACTTGACCAATAGAAGATTGTCTGCACTCTTGGTAAGAGCCATCTCAATCAAGTGCAATGGGCTGAAGCCAGACTGAAAAAGGATCCATCACAGAATTAGTAGAAAGAAACTCAAGACAACGAGAATGAACAGTGCATTCCAAAACATTAGAGAAGAAAAGGAGAAGTGAGATAGGCTGGTAATTAGAGAGGGAAAGTGGGTCAAGTGAAGTCTTCTTCAGAATGGAGAGACCAAAGCATGTCTGAAATCAGGAGGAAAGGAGTCAGTAGAAAGTGAGAGATTAATAATGGAGAGAAGAGAAGGGAGAATAGAAGGAGTAACAGAAATTAGGAAATGAGAAGGAATCGGGTCAAGAGAACAAGTAGATGGATTGGATGACTTCAATAGTTTAGATCACGGGTAGGCAACCTTTTTGAGCCGGGGGCCGGGTTGCTGTCCCTCAGACAATTGGGGGGGGCCCGAAGCACCAAAAATAAATAAATATATATATATATATATATATATATATATATATATATATATATATATATACATGCACCCTCTCTCAGCCCCAGAAAAGCCATGGCAAAACCTCTGTGGAGATTTTGCCAAGAAAACCCCAAGAACAAGTAATAACAATAATATCATCATGGCGGACGGCGGGGGGGCGGTGGCAGCAGGACTGGCCTGGGGCCGGTCCAAAGGCCTTAGGGGTCCACATCCGAGCCTTAGGTTGCCTACCCCTGGTTTAAATAGTTCATCTAAGGAAACTGAAGAAAAAGCAGAAAATTTTGCCAATGTGAATGATTGAGGCACTGGGACAAAAGGAGAGTCAGGGACTTCCAGAGTACAGCGAATTATATCCATCTTAGCAATAAAGTGGGTTGCAAAATCGTTAGGAGAAAATGAGAAAGGAAATGAAGGCTTTAACAAAGAGTTAAAGGTTAAAAAGAGATGCTGAGGCTGCACTCATTAGCACTAGTCAACGATACATAATAATCCTGTTTTGCCAAAGAAATAGCATACGAGTAGGAAGAGATGAGTAGAACCCTAAGATTTATGTCAAGAAAAATGCTAGCAAAACTGAGTGTGCTTATTCCACTCTGTTGAAACTTCCCATTGGGTTAAGACAACTGAAATTGATTCTGCAGTCCTCTGAATATTTGCAGGGAAGCAAAGTAAAAAGAGGTAACTCCTTTATATGCCCCAAGATCTCTGGTATGTCAAAAGGGAAGGAAGTTCCAACCCCAGTCCCCAATATCACCCCAGATATTGCTGAGGAAGATATCTTTTCCTGGAGAGATGAGCTAAGCAAACCAACACACTGACTCTATGTCCTCTTTGTTCCAAGAACACAACAATATCTGGGTGCTATTTAGCTTGCAGTAAGAAGCTAATAGTTTTCTCCAGCATCCTGGTTATGAGAAATATTTCTGGCAGGCACTTGATTGGATGCTTTGTTGGACCAGGACTCACTCTCTTGGAGTCCTTTTGCCTAGTTATATTTTTTTAAATCATCTGTTCATAAGCCTCACTACTTAGAGCCCCTTTCTTAATGATTATAGTGATCCATTAGAACTCACTGCCTGCTGTGGAAGAGCTTTTCACAGTCTTCATCTCAGTTTTGCCTGCTGCTAAGTGAATTTGAACATGCAGCATCTTCTTACCTGTTGGATGCCTTTCATGAAGCCCTTTGAGGTAGCAATTGGCTTATTTGTTTTATTTACTTTCCCTAGGGTCCTCTTCTTTCCATTGATGTACCATCAATTGATCTGGGCCTTCTTAAGCTGGGAGAAAAAGTGTCATGCACTTTTGAGATACAAAACCTAAGTCAACTGCCAGGGAGATGGAAAATGCAGGAAAGTCCTGCTTGCATAGCTGACAGGGGAGAAGAGGTATGTTTTTTTAAAGGCTCTCCATTTTAGATGTTTAAATCCAGTCATCTGTTCAGCAGGGTTGGTTCCTAGCTCATAACCTGAAATTGTACCTTGCTGCACATTCTCCAAAGATACTGAAGATGTGAAGCTGAGCCAGGAGTTTGAAACTGAGCAGAGAGTTAACTGGAAGACTCTTTAATCCAGGACTCTGTTCCACCATATTCCATGCTGACTGGGGAATACTGGAGGTTTTAGTTCAACACATCCAGACCACACCAAGTACAGGAAAGCTGCTCTATTCAATTAATTACATTAGTTCTTATTTTTCTTCCTGCAGGCCTCTCCTTTTACTATTAAGCCTTCTAGTGGAGAATTGGGCCCTCTAGGCACATGCAGTGTATCCATCTTATTTACGTCATATATGTGTCAGTGTCTCCAGACAGTGCTAGAGATGGAAGTGGAAAATGGAGTTGGAAGGTGAGGAGCTGATACAGTTTTTTGTGTTGTATCATACCAAGATTTTTTTGGGGTTGTCCCTCTTTCACTGAATGACTAAGCTGCTGTAATATTGTGAAATATTTAGAACTTTTCTAATTTTTGATGGAATTAAACTATCAAGAGACAGCCTAATCTCTGGGAAGGGAGAGACACAAGAGAATTTCATATAGGCACTATTTATTCATCAATTTGTGTATTCTATCACCACACAGAGAGGAGGGCCACCTCGTTCCCTCCTCCCCAGTCCCTGTGGATTCATTGTTCTCATGCATGTAGACTGTAAGGTGTGATAGATCTAGAGAGGGAGAATTTCACTATATATAGCTTGCTTCTAGTTATGGTATTACCTGGAAAATCAGGGTTCTGACTTAGATGGAGAGTGGCCATAGACTACAAAGGATCTCTGTTTCATATTCATCACTCTTAAGAATTGTTTCATGTAGGAGAGTGACAAAAGAGGATGGAGGGAGGGATAGTTAAGAAACTGCCTTCCCTGTAGTAATAGAATACATAAAAATAATTTATGAATGGGTTTCATTTTATTTGACCTAACCATTCTATCAGCTACAATACAAGTGCATTTGCTATCAGTAATGATGACAGTGCCTACTCTCTCTGCCCCCCTCTATGTTTCTGTCTCCAGCCATATACCTGTCTCTGTGCAAGTTCAGACTCCTCATGTGTGCCTGCTGTCAAGTTGTTTGCATTTTGACCTTTCTGTTGGAATTCCTGCAGAAGCAACTGTCCGGCTTTTTAACCAGACACTACTCCCAACCCGCTTTCAGTGGGGAGAGGTTAGTGTTTGGGGTTTGTTGGGTAGGAGTTTTTTTGTTTGTTTGATTGGTTTTGTATTATTGAAATGTCAGAAGATTCTGTTTCTTACTTTTAATGGACTGTTCATCCATATTTGTTCACCAGCTCTTTGGAAGACAGGCTTCCTGTGTAGTAGCTAGCATCTCTCCAGAAAGTGGCATTTTGGGTCCAAATGAGGAGAAGGAATTGCGTGTGGAGATAATGACTAATACTAAGGTCAGTTTTGGTGGTTATGCTTGGTTCTGAGAATGTAGGGAACATTGTGATTGCTATTTGTGGTGAATTCCCTCCACATACTGTTGGTTATATCTCCTGCACCTCTCTGTGGCTTAGTGTTGTTTATTATTACAAATTTTGACTGTTTTAAATAATTTTATTTGATGTGAAGTTGTAGACTTTCGTTGCTGGCATCCATAGTTTTTTGTGGGTTTTTCGGGCTGTGTGGCCATGTTCTAGAAGAGTTTCTTTCAGACGTTTCACCAGCATCTGTTGCTGGCATCTTCAGAGAATGCTGGAATGGAAGAGAGTGGGTATATATATATATATATATATATACTGTGAGACCCTAGGTAGAGAGGCGTGATTCCCATGTAAACTGTGTATTGTTCTGTTGTTGATTATGTATTGTTCTGTTGTTGATGGCAGGGCCTCAGGGTAGGAGGATATGCAAACGAGGATTATTGTTTGCTAATTGGTGATCATTGTCTGTTGGGAAAGCCCCTGACCCTGGGTGGTTTCCCATTTGCATTTGCTGAGTGCTGATTTTCCTATTTTGCTGGACTGGTAGCCAAACTTTGTTTACTTTAAGGGTTTCTTCTTTCCTGTTCAAGTTGTCCAAGTGTTTATGGATTTCAATGGCTTCCCTGTACATTCTGACCTGATAGTTGTTGGGATGGTCCAGAATTTCAGTGTTTTCAAACAGCATTTTATGCCCAGGATGTGTTCTGCTACTGCTGATTTTTCTTGCTTGCCCAATCTGCAGTGTCTCTCATGTTCCTTGATTGGTGTTTGGACACTGCCTTTAGTGGTCCCTATGATCACCAATTAGCAGACAATAATCCTCGCTTGCATATCCTCCTACCCTGAGGCCCTGCCATCAACAACAGAACAATACACAGTCAACAACAGACAGTTTACATGGGAACCACATCTCCCCACCCACTCTCTTCCATTCCAGCATTCTTTGAAGATGCCAGCCACAGATGCTGGTGAAACGTCAGAAAGAAACTCTTCTAGAACATGGCCACACAGCCTGAAAAACCCACAAAAAACTAATTTTATTTGATTTAATAATATTTAGAGCAGATCCCTTGAAATTAATGAATTAATGGAATTTAATTTATTTATGACTGACTTAAGTGCCATTGATTACAGTGGGTTTTACTGTAAGTATAACTACATCTAGGGGATTTAATTATAGTAAGCTGAGGATTGAAAATATAGTGGCAATATTGAATCAGGATGTTTCAGATAATAAATATCCTTGGTAAAATTGCTTGCAAACATTTTGATATGGATGCCACCTGAAACCTGCCTCCCCATTTTTTTCTTATGAGGACCTTGTTGCATTCCAGTTTGTAAATATAGTGAGAGACAGCTATGCTACTCATGTCTTACATGTGGACTTTCCATGGACTGGGCTGAGGTTTGGCCATGCAGGGAGGGAGCAGGATACCAGAACAGATACACTTTTGGTCTGATTCAATAAGGCAATCTTTTGGATGTATGCCCTGCCTGGTGTGACACTTTTATGTGTTCTGTAGAGTTGATCCTGATGAATTAACAAACCTGCTGTTGCCAATTTCTCCCCTTTTGTATTCTCATAAGGAAGCCTATCTAATTATGTTTCTTCTAGGAAAAGCTGAGTGACCTTACCTTATGCTGTAGCATTGAAGACATGTTGGATCCAGTCTTTTTGGCTATTTCTGGTGAAGTAAAGGGGCTGCATGTCACATATTCTATACCCTTTGAAAGGTAAGGAAAGATAATAGCTAATTATTCCTTCAACTTTGGGTTGAAGCAAACCGCCCCTTTGCACCGGCTGCCCAGCAGCTTGGGGCCGTGATGTACACATGACACACACCCTGATGCCACCCAGAAGCCAGTGTCACGCTCCCCATGTGGGGTGCAACTTTTTGGCACTCCAGCAGCATGGTGTTTAGATGCCACACGCCACAGAAGCACTGAAAAGCCACATCAACAATGGAAAAGCTGGGGTGCCGTGGCACCCACTTGGCTTTTTTAGGGGTGGCGTGACACTGCCCCTTCGGGGCAGTCTGCTTCACCCCTTTGTGAACCTGGGCCAGGCTAAAGTAACACTTGGTTGTGATGATATTGCCTAGAATATAAAGATACTTCCCCCCCCCCTCTTATCCTCCTATCATAATGTTGTTTCTGTTAGCTGCCATTGTTTACTTTGACTTATGGTGACCCTATGAAGACCTCCAGGTCACTCTGTTACCAGAAGCCATGTTCAGGTCATGCAGACTCAGGACCATGGCTTCCTTGATTGAGTCTATCCATCTGGAATGCAGTCTTCCTCTTTTCCTCCTGCATTTACCTTACATCTCAAATGGGTTTGTTTTCTTCCTGTCAGCTTTCTTCACTCTCTTGCTTTCACAACCATACATAGAAATTGGAAATACAATAGCATAGACAATCCTAACTTTAGTATTCAGTGATATATATTTACACTTTAGGATCTTGTCTAGTTCCTTCATAGCTTCCTTGACTGCAATTTCCATTCTGATTAATGACTAAGCCAAGGTAAGGAAACTCTGTTTTATTGTCTTCATCGTCTACTTCAAAATTATGTCTTATCATCTGTGGTCATTTAATGTTCAGCTGTAAACCTACTTTTCCTCTTTCTTAATTAACTTTCTTCAGCAATCATTCCAGATTTTTGCTGTTTTCTGCTAATAGCATGGTGTGATCTGCATATCTTCAATTGTTGATGTTCCTTCCTCCAATTTTCATGCCTCCTTCCTTCAAGTCTAAGCCTGGTTTATGTATGATATGATCAGTGAACAAGTTAAAGAGATAGGGTGATAAAATGCAGCCATGCCTGACTCCCTTGCCATTGGAAACCATTCCATTTCTCCATATTCTATCCTACTGTAATCTGTAGTTTTTCATGCTTTACACCATCAAAGGCTTTTTCTACAATTTATAAATTACAGGCTGTTTTTCTACTAAAATTCTCTGAATTCCATCATCCAACATATGTTTACAATATGATCCCTAGTGCCTCTTCCCTTCCTGAACCTGGCTTGGACATCTGGTATTTCTCACTCTGGCTATAGTAAAAGTCTTTGTTGTAGAAATTTGAGCATCACTTTGCTTGCATAGTAAATTAATGCAATGGTCCTCTGGTTATTGTAATCCCTGGTATCCCCTTTCTTAGTGATTGGAGTATATATCGAGCATTTCCAATCTTGAGACCCATTATTTTGTTTTCCATATTTGTTGACATATTTTAGTCAGAACAGAGTAGATTCTGTCTGTAGCTTGAGGTCATCTGTTGGTGTGCCATCTGTTCCTAGTTTATTTTTCTCAAGTGCTCTGAATACAGTGTCCACTTTACTTTCTAAAACTGTAGGTTCATCTTCAAATGGTTCTTCCTTGAATGAATCTGTCATCCTTTCATCTCTTTTATATAGTTCCTCAGTGTATTGTTTGCAGCACTGCTGTATAGTCTCTTGCCTTACAGGACCACTCAAATGTCTTTTTGTGTTCCTTTTCTCATTTGCTTGAGTTTGGGGGCAATTTGTTAGGTTTTTCACTATTTGTCTGTCTGTGAAATGTCTCTGTCATTAAGTAGGAAGATGATACAGCATGCGTTGTTTCTTTGCAGTGATGAGAAACAAAAATCAGAGAATTCTCAAGAGCTAAAATTAGACTTCGGTTCTGAAGTGACATTGAAGAGTGTCCTAAAACGTCGTCTGATTATTACCAATCATTCTGAATTAGCTGCTCTTTTCACAATAGAGGTTGACTATTTTAGCAGCTGTCCACCGTCTTCAGATGAATGTAATTCAGATGTGTAAGTCTGGTTTTCTTTGTGTTAACTTAGTCAAAGCAAGGAATAAACAGTAGCAAACTCTGGAAACAAATTTTGATCAACCAAAAGTGGGATCAACAGGGGCTAACCATATAGACACTTGAAGTAAGTAAGCCGATAAATTAAAAACAAAACAAAAATATTCCTGACAAGAGGCCTTGAGTTTCCATGATGTATACAAAGTTAAAGTGTCAGCTAAGTTACAAGGGAAGGGGAAGTGGTGGTTGCCTGGATAAGGAAGGGAGAAGGTGGGATCTGGCTTACACAAGGACTTTGTTCAGTATCTTGGGTATGGATATTTAAGCATGGAAGTACCAGGAGCTTTAAAAGAAATACAAAATGCAAAACTGTATTTGGACTATACAGGAACATTTTCAAGACAAAGAAAGGGAAAAAGGAGAATTTGTTATCTTTTCCCACTCTGCAGAAACTTCTCTTTCGTTATATAATGAAAATATGTTCAGGTGTCACAGATCTTGATTGTAAGTTGGAGAGCAAACTCACCATTCCACTGACCCTCAACCTGCTCCTTTGCAATGCCAGGTCGGTTAAAAACAAAACTCACCACATCCACGATCTCTTGGTGGATGAGGCAGCCGACCTGGCTTGCTTCACTGAGACCTGGCTGGGGGATGCCAGCTCCGCGACTTGGGCGCAAGCTCTCCCAGCCGGGTACTCAGTTAGTGAACAGGTGAGGGAAAGTGGGCGGGGGGGTGGCATAGCCTTGATCCATAAAAACACCTTGACCTTGATCAGAAAGCCTATCCGGAAAACGACGCACATCGAGTGTATGTACCTTAGCCTGAAGACCAGGGATAGTTTGGGGATTCTGTTGGTATACCGGCCACCCCGTTGCTTAACAGACTCCCTAACTGAGCTGACTGCCCTGGTTTCTGAGCTGCTGTTGGAATCGCCCAGACTTTTGGTTCTGGGCGATTTCAACATCCCACTCGAAACCAGTTTACAAGATCTAACTGGCGCAGCTCGGGAGTTCATGGATACCATGACAAACATGGGCCACATTGTGCTGGTCATACCCTCGATGCGGTCTTTAGTACGGAGCAGGAATATCCGTGGGCGGAGGTTACAAAAACCTCCGCATTGTCGTGGACGGATCATTTTCTGATCAAGGCGGAACTAAAGGTTATTGTTTGCCCTCCCGGGGGTGGTGGACCTATTAGAATGGTCCACCCTCGAAGGCTAATGGAACCAATTGGTTTCCAGAAAGCCTTAGAGGGTTTAATGGTGAGTAATGCCGGTGATTCTGTCGAAGCCTTGGTTAATACATGGAACACCGATCTTACCAAGGCTATCGACACAATCGCTCCCAAGCGTCTTTTTCACCCCACTTCAAGTGCAAATGGCGAAAGACTCGTCTCTTATCCGATAGAACTTGCCTTAGGAAGCATCTTAATTCCTATAGGGAGGCTTTACGTGCAGCGCAGAAATCCTTCTGCTCTGCACGTATCGCGTCTGCAGAGTCTCACCCGGCAGTGCTCTTCAGGGTGGTGGGGGATTTGACGCAGATACCTTCTGCGCCGAATCCTCTACTTAACCCAACGACAGCCTGCTGTGAGGCATTTAATATCCACTTTGCAGACAAAATCTCTCGGATAAGAGCCGACTTGGACACCAGTGTTTTGGCAGAATCTGTAGACGAGGCGTCCAGTAACTCCGTTGATGGCAATTTACTTGATCAGTTTCAACTTGTGAGTACCGAAGACGTGGACAAGTTGCTTGGAAGGATGAGGAAGACAACTTGCCCTCTCGATCCTTGCCCATCATGGCTGGTCGTCCAGGGTGGGGACGCGTTGAGGGTGTTCCTTCGGGACACAATCAACGCGTCCCTCAGGGAGGGCATTATACCATCTTGTTTGAAAGAGGCGGCAGTTAAGCCACTCTTAAAAAAGCCTTCCCTGGATCCCCTGGACAGAAACAACTACAGGCCAGTCTCTCTGCTGCCATTTTTAAGCAAGGTGATCGAGAGGGCAGTTGCCTCCCAGCTCCAAGCTATCTTGGATGAAACCGATTATCTCGATCCATTTCAAACCGGCTTTAGGACGGGATTTGGAGTTGAGACTGCCATGGTTGCTCTGACCGATGACCTCCGCTTGAACATTGACAGGGGAAGTGTGACCCTGCTGGTGCTCTTGGACCTCTCAGCGGCCTTTGACACTATAGATCATGCCATTCTCTTGGATCGGCTGAGAGAGTTAGGAATTGGAGGCACTGCTTTTCAGTGGTTCCGTTCCTTCCTCTCGGGCAGATCCCAGAGAGTGAGGCTCGGGGACAGTTGCTCTTCTAAAATAGAGCTTAATTGTGGCGTCCCTCAGGGCGCCATCCTGTCTCCGATGTTATTTAACATTTATATGAAGCTGCTGGGAGAGATCATCCGGAGGCATGGAGCACGGTGTCTTCAGTACACTGACGACACCCAGATTTATTTCTCCATGATCAAATCATCGTCTCAGACCTCTGATGGCATCTCTCCTCTCAATGACTGTCTTAGAGCGGTAATGGATTGGATGAGGAAAAACAAATTGAAGTTGAATCCAGACAAAACGGAGGTGCTCACGGTTACAGGTCCGAATCCAGGTTCGGGATTACAGCCCCCAGTCCTGGATGGGGTCACACTCTCCTCCAAGGACCATGTGCGCAGTCTGGGGGTACTCCTTGACTCGTCGCTTCACATGACTAATCAGGTGAATGCGACAGTCAGGAGTGCCTGTTATCAGCTTCGGCTGATACGCCAGCTGCGCCCATACCTGGATAGGAAAGACCTGGAAACTGTGGTGCACGCGCTGGTAACCTCACGACTAGATTACTGCAATGCACTCTACATGGGGCTACCCTTGTGCCTAACTCGGAAACTTCAGTTGGTGCAGAATATGGCAGCCAGATTAATCACCGGTACATCTAGGAGGGAGCACATTTCTCCAGTGCTGAAATCCCTCCACTGGCTGTCAATTAGTTTCCGGGCACAGTACAAGGTGTTGGTTTTGACCTTTAAAGCCCTACATGGCTTGGGTCCATCTTACCTTAGGGACCGCCTCTTCCCGTACGAGCCCCCCCGTGCCCTTCGTTCAGCGGGGAAGAATCTGCTCCTACAACCTAAAACGAAATTCAAGCAGACTTCCCAAAGGGCATTCTCAGTCGCTGCCCCTAAACTGTGGAATGGCCTGCCGGATCAGATACGTCTTATTACGTCCTTTACCACCTTCAAGAAAGCAGTTAAGACGGAGCTTTTCCGGCAGGCCTTCCCAGAATAACTCTTTGCAGGGGTATGTACATTCGAGCCACCTTATCTCTGATCTCTCTACCGAGAGTGGCATCTTGTTATTGCTTTTATAATCTATTTTTAGTTATATGTCCGATTTTAATTTTATTATGTTTAATACTGTTTTAAGGGGGGAGGGTAGTGGACGAAGGGTAAGAACTTGGATTTTAACTGTAGTATTTTAACCTGATGTACGCCGCCCCAATTGCTGAGCAGAGGGGCGGGTTACAAATAAAATTTATTATTATTATTATTATTATTATTATTATTATTGATTGCTACATAGAACAAGAGCGATGAACTACATAGGAGAGGTGTCCCTCTCAAATACCCTCCCTGCAACTTGAAAAACACTGCAGGTTGAGTCTCCCTTGTCCAAAATGCTTGGGACCAGAAGTGTTTTGGAATTTGGAGTATTTTGGATTTTGGAATACTTGTATATACATAATGAGATATCTTGGAGGTGGGACCCAAGTCTAAACACAAAATTAATTTATGTTTCCTATACACCTCATACTCATAGTCTGAAGGTAATTTTATACATAGTATTTTTAATAATTTTGTGCATGAAAAAAGTTGGTGTACAGTGAACCATCAGAAAGCAAAGGTGTCACTATCTTAGTCACCCGTGTAGACAATTTTGGATTTCAGAATTCCAGATACGGGAGACTCAACCTCTAAAAGATTTCTGTTCCCAGAAATCTGAGTCACTGAACAGAACACTCTTAGGATCTAAATAGGATATAATACAACATTTTCTTGCAAGTCCTACTTTGACTGTTTGTTAGAAAATTAGGGGCTGCTGATTCAGTGAAAAAATAGTTGGAAACAAGAATCAGCCCAGTATTTGCTAAAGTCATCTCAATGAAACAACTCCTACATGGTCATTGAGTAATTCAGGGTTGCAGTTTTTCTCTTTCCCATGTAATATAGATACTACCCTCCAGCTGTGTTAGACTGCAGTTCCCATGACCACTGTTTGTGTTGACTGGTGATGGTGGTGCATGTAATCCAGTACATCTGGAGAGCAGCAGAGTGGGAATGGTTGCTGTGTGCTTTGCTTAACAAATCCATATTACTGTGTGAAAAAAAAGGCTTGTGTATATCCATTTTAGAGGTAAGGAATTATGTCTGAAATATAGTGAGTTACCAAAAGCTATCCAGGTAAAGCTAGATGAATTAAAAATTTCAGCTGGAAATGGCGAAAAGGTCCGTTTCAGATCTACAGTCACCTGCAATATTTAAATGCATGTTAGAATTATTGCATCCTTCATATTCTTACTGAAACATTTCCATTTCTCACACCTCAGTGATATGGCCATGGAAAAAAACAGACGAATAACTAGGCAGATTGCAAAGAGAAAACAATCAGGTAGGCAGAGTATGGCCTTGTTATATTTTTACAGTTAGGAAATTTGCAAAAAGATAGCAAATAAGGTGATGGATATGAAAAGGACAGCTGGGGGGAGAGATTCTCTGCACAAGTCCCACTGAAGTGAGCAGGAGCTCATTAAGGAAACCAGTGCTAATCATTCCCAGTTTAGTCCAACCTGCTTTCTGTGGTATTGCCAGTGGGCCAGCATCCTGCTAATGACTTATATGCACACATGTCCAGCTTACATATGTTTAAATCACCTTCTGGATAGGGATTGGGGCTATTCACTTTTCCTTGTAATTAATCCAAAAACCTCCCACTGCCCAGCAACAGTGCTGTTGCTTACTGGGGGGGGGGGGGGGGGGGGGAGCAATTCAGACCATGAAGAGATTTACCCAAGGTCACTAAATGAATTTCCATAGCCAGGCACGGATTCAGACCTTGGTCTCCAGGGTCCTAATCTAACAGCTATCTACATAGTCTAATAATATTATTCCTACATAGTGATATATGGAACTGCATATACAGAACTATGCATATACAGAGCTATGCACCAATACAGGATCTGGCCATTGTATTTAAATTGTATTTATTGTAGTTTTTGCATGGCATATTTTGTTTGTAGACTCCTTTGATATCTTCTAATCTAAGTGGTTTATAAATATTGAATATCATTATTAGTTTTAATATTAGTAATATTACTATTAGGGGACATGGTGGCTCAGTGGTTAAGACACTGACTCTGACAATTGCAAGATCGGCAGGTCGGCAGTTCAAGGCCCAAATGCCACGATATGGAGTGAGTTCCCATCACTAATCCCAGGTTCTGTCAACCTAGTAGTTTGAAAGCACGTAAAAGTCCAAGTAGATAAATAGGTACCACTTTGATGGGAAGGTAACAGTGTTCTGTGCAGTCATGCTGGCTACATGACCAGAGTCACCTTTGACAACACTGCCTCTTTGGCTTAGTAGTCGGACACGACTAGACAATCTTGTCAAGGGAAAACATTTCCCTTTAATATTACAATTGCTATAACTACTACTACCCCTATTCATTCTCTGCTGTGCTCTTCTAGCTTTTAGAGCTGCCATGTTGTCTCATGGGAAAGGAGTTACTTTCCACGTATACCCTTCTTCAGGAACCCTGAAGGCCTTTGAAGAGCTTTCTGTAGAAATAACAGCCTATAACAACATGTGGGGACATTATGAGGATATTCTCATCTGTAAAGTAGGTGCCTTTTTTCTGCCTTATATGTGGTTGGAGCTTTCATCTGGACATTGGGAAGAGGCTTAGGATGCTTCCCTTGGAATAGAGCCTATTGAACACAGTGCCTATTGAACATAGTGGGTGGAACTTACCTCTAGTAAACATGCACCATAATGCACTGTGAGTCTGTGATGGGTTGTATGGATTATTTGTATCCATAAAATCTGGAGACCATTATTTGAGTTGCTTACTTACAGGATGAAAAACTTTTTGTGGTTTGCCAGTCTTTACTTGAATTTGGGAGAAGTCCCTGAACCTTGAACACAAAGGTGTGGCAGGTAACCCAGACAGCACTGTCCTCCCCTATCCTAGAAGAATGCAAAGTTGATCAATACTTTGCTCTTCTTTGCTTGCCCAAAAAAGGAAAGAAAGAAAGGATACTTGTACATTAATTTGGCTCCAAAGCCATCCCATCATTTGGCAGCTGGAGTCATACTTTCCTGATTTTCTTTGTGTAGGTAGGAGAATCTGAGCCTATGTTGATTCCCATCCAAATGACTGTGAAAGGCTGTCCAATCTACTTGCAGATGACAGGACCGAACCATCCAATGCCAACTCCCATAATCAGGTAGACTTTGAGGTTAAGGTTGCGTCTGCGTTAAAAGGTTAATTGTGTATCAGATGTGTGCAACACCCAGCCAACTTGTGCAGTTTTCCCCATTGCCTAACACTCCCTTTGTGAGTTTGTGAGCCGCCTTGTGTCCCTTTTTGAGAGGAAGGCGGCATAAAAATTAAATAAATAAATAAAATTTGTTGCCCACGATGACTCCTTCTGCAGCTTGTGCCCAAATAGCTTAGAGAAACTACAGCAGTGTCTCTTCAGTGTTGCTGAAGATAAAGGCTGTTGGGCTGCTGTGTAGGCTGTGAATTCTTAGAGCTTTGAACCTTAAAGCCAACAGTTTATTTACACTGAATTGTGTGCTGGTATGTCAACTTCCTTTTTTGCTCAGAAGAGAATGTCTTTAAGTGTTTACAAGCCTGATTTCTCCCTAGAGGCCTAAAGAATTAAATGGCACTTCCAACAACATTTTACTCCAATTGAAAAACTGTGGTTTTTTCCCCTCAGCATCACAGTTCATGTACTAAAATCTGTATTTGTGCATGTCGCTTCTTAGCCAACTAATCAAAAGCATACAAAAATGTGTTCAGGCTAGCTGAAGTAGTTTTGGTCAAGATTCAAGGAATTATTTGTTAGAAATTCCAGTCCCTGCTCATTCTAACAGAATTCCCAGGGCTTTTTGGACTGTTAAACTAGGTCCATAGCATGCAGAGCAATCTTTACTTTCTATCTTGCTTCCCCAAATCTGTTTCATTGATTAGTCTAATTTGTCTTTTTCCCCACTTTGAAAGAAAAGCTTCCATATTTAAACTTAAGTTGCACATATTCACATGAGCATTTTTTTATTTCCAGGTTTGGGGCCCACATATCTGGAGGAGACACAGTCTCTCGTTATCTGCGGCTCAATAATCCCACTCCCTTTGGTAAGTGTTTGTACTAGATTAGATCATTCCAGCATGGTCTTTCCTGAAGATAACAAAGGCACCACAGCAAATGGAGGGAGCAACTTTTGATCTTTTGTAGTAAATTATTTCTCAGGGGGAAAATGAAGGAACCCTAGATGATGATGATGACACCAACCAATTTGGAAAACACCTAATTAGTCAAATGTTTTGGCATGAGGAGCCTTAGGTGTGCATTTAGTACACATGTTATGTTTTCCTTACCTGTTAATTTTTTCAGCAATGTTCATTTTAAAATACTACTTTCATAGCCCCTGAGGATTAGAGATGTATGAGTTTAAATTTTTAATTAATTTTATAGCAACACAAAAAGATAAATTTTAAAAGCATAGGCTGGCATCCTGTTAAGCAGCTTTGAGCTCATACAATAGAGTTGCAGTCTTGGAACTTTTGGGATTCTCTTTATGAACCAAGCGTGACCCCCAAAACCTACCTTCGCAGCACCCTGACTGAATTGTTTCCAAGACACTGGGGATCTGGATGCTGGGAAATGATGTTTGCAGTGGTTTCCTGGTTATGCAGATGTCATTAGCTAGTGCTCTAATTTCTAGTGCCTCAGAAATCCTTTGGTTGTGTAGCTGTCAGGCTGCAAATCTAGGTTTTTTGGGGAGAATGGGGTAGCATCATAAGATGTAACTACAATGACACAGAGCTCGATTGTTGTAGTTACATTGATGAAGCAGGCTCTCAGCCCCTGCTGAAGAAATGAAGGATGTTAAATCACAGGAGCATTGGATAAACAAATTGATCTTACAAAGAATTCATAACTGCATTGTCCATATATTTAGTATAAAAGAATTGTTGTTGTTGTTAACTGCCCTTGAGTTGATCTAGACTCAAGTCGTCCCTAAGGATGAGACATCTCCAAGACCCTCTATCCTCCACTGCAACTTAATTCCTGCAACCTCTTAATATCCATGACCTCCTTAATACAGTCCATCCATCTGGCATATGACCTTCCTCTCTTCCTACTTCCCTCCACCTTTCCCAGCATTATTGTTTTTTCCAAAGAGTCCTCTCTTCTCATGATGTGTCCCAAGTACGACAGCTTCAGTTTGGTCATCTTGGCTTCCAGGGAGGATTCCAGCTTGATCTGCTCTAGGACCCATTTGTTTGTCCTTTTGGCTGTCCTTGGGATCCTCAGCACTCTTCTCCAGCACCAAATCTCAAATGCATTGATTTTCTTCCTATCCTCTTTCTTAACTGTCCAGTTCTCACATCCATACATGGTAATAGGGAATACAATGGCTTGTATGATTCTAACTTTTGTTCTCAGTTGTATATCTTTGCATTTTAGAATCTTTTCTAGTTCTTCATAGCCAGCCTCCTTAGTCTTTTTCTGATTTTCTGATTGCAGTCCCCATTTCTATCAATGTTTGATCCCAGGTATGGGAATTTTTTTACTATTTCTCTTTCTTCATTGTCTAGGTTGAACTTGTGAAGGTCCTTGGTGGTTATTATTTTTGTTTTCTTTATGTTCAACATTAAGCCTGCCTTTGCCCTTTCTTCTTTGATCTTCCTTAGTAGTTGTTCCAGCTCCGTGAGGTTTTCTGCTAGTACTATGGTGTCATCTGCATATCTTAGATTGTTGATATTCATTCCTCCTATTTTTACCCCTTCTTCTTCTGTGTCCAAGCTTGCTTTTCTTATAATATGTTCTCCATACAAATTGAACAGATAGAATGAAAAGACACAGCCTTGTCTGACCCCTTTACCAATTGGGAACCATTCTGATTCTCCGTGTTCTGTCCTGACAGTAGCCTCTTGTCCTGGGTACAGATTCCTCATTAGGACTGTAAGATGTGTTGGCACCCCTATGTCTTTAAGGGCGTTCCATAGCCTTTCATGATCTATGCAGTCAAAGGCTTTGCTATAGTTTATAAAGTATTTTATATGAAATATAGAATATTCTATATTCTATAAAAGAATATGAGTGTGTAAATACACATCTACCCCATCCCCATGTGTGTCTGAATGTACAAACATCTACATACCTATATTTGTGGACTTTTAAAAAATGAAAATGAAGATAAGGAGAATGCTGAGTTCTATACCCCATTAAAATGTTAAATTGCAGTGTAATGGTTAGACATTACCTTTAGTTAGATACCATATTGAAGCTTTTGTCTGTGGTGTTTGTGTTATAGATATCTGGTTGTGCCTATCAGCCTGGGAAGCCACTGTGCTTGTGAAAGTTATTTCAGATATGGGAGGCAGTGCCAGGAACAATGTGGGAAATAAATGAATAAATAAATAAAATTCAATCCCCACTGTTGCATGTGTGTATGTGTACGTAACTTCAAGTCAACTTATGGCAACCCCATAAATTAAATAGGGGTTTCTTAGGCAAGGAATCCTCAGAGGTGGTTTTGCCAGTTTCTTTCTGTGAAATACAATCCACAACACCTGGTATCATTGGACGTCTCTCATCCAAGCACTAACCAGGGCTGATCCTGCTTAGCTTCCAAGATTAGATGGGATCTGGTGCTTTTAGGATGTTTAGCCCTACTGCAGGACAAATGTGAAGGGGTGTCTGTATGCTTTGTTAGGCATCTCTAGCAACCTTGAAGTTTGCCTTGATTCCTCTTTGTATGCAGACATCCGGATGGACTGGGAAACCTATAACCAGGATAAAGATGATGACAAATTGGTGGACCTTTTGGTGTTCTATGGTGCTCCATTCCCAATTAAAGACTTAGATGGCAATGAGATTGAAGTCCTCTGGGAGTCTGAAATAACCCAGGATAAAACCTCACACATGTCAGCTTCTACATCACTTGCATCTGCCAGGGAGAATGCAGTAAGTACATAGTCTATTCTATTCTGATGTCAACACTTTCTTTATGGCATAATCCGTCAGGAAGATATTTTGGTCCTTGCTTGGAGATCAATCAGTACAGGTCTTATAAATGTTTCCAGATGTGTCAGTAAAGCTGGATGAGCTCTCTTCAGATCCTCAACATGCCTCTTTTTTTTGTCATGAATGTAATGCTATTGTGTAGTTTTTTCCTTCAGAATCCTTCACATCTCAAATATCTCACTTTTACAGAGTCTGGAACCAATTTTTGAGGACGATGAAGAAGGAAGTGATGATACATCATTGCAACCATCCACCCCAAAGCAAATCATTTCTGTGGTAATCAGAGCTCATGAGGGTGTGCCTTCAGACTATCCATTCTGCATAACTCCCAAGCAAGTTGTAAGTTCTCTTTCTGTTTTTGATGGGCTGCCGCTACAAGTGGAGGACTAACATAGAGGAAAGGCATTCAGCACAGGAAAGGACTAATACAGTCAGAAGCCTATCCACACATGAGCGTGCTCCTCCAACAGGATGATTGAAAGAGGAGTTCTAGGTTTTCTTCCCCGTAAAAGAGTTTGTGTGAACATCAAGCCCAGTGAAGTCAGTTAGCCATATGCGGTATCCCATCACTGGCTCAGAAAAGCTCTCAGGGATTCTGATAACAGCAGCAAAAATGAAGTCAGTGGGTCTGGTGGGCCAGAAGATGTAACTGGTGGGCTGTGCTCAGCATAAAGCTTGGAAAAGTTACTTTTTTATTCCTGGAACCTCTTAATTCACTGGCTGTGCTGATGGAGAGATTGTGGGAATTGTAGTCCAGAAAAAAAAAAATTTGCAAGCTCTAGTTCAACTTTAATGAAGGAGGAAATGTTGTAAGTTGGGCAGTCCCGAAGTCATCAACTCCCGGTTCCAGGGGAGATCCTAGGAAAAAAAGGAACAGTTATAGTCGATGGGCACAAATATAGTGCCAGCCCCTGCACATTGGAAGGGGGGGTGTAGGCCTGAAAAGTCTTGTGTTAGACAACAGTACCCAGAATCCTCCAGTGTGCTCTCTGCAGGGCACCAGATTGAGGAAGGCTGCCACAAGAAGACTATTTTATCAGAACACTGATTCTTATTAGGAACAGTATAAGCAGTTGTTCTTTGACAGCTACACACATTGGTTGGGTTTTTAAAGGCATTTACTTACTTGCTTCTATTGTCCCCAAGGATTTAGAAATTTGGAATTATAGATGGGATTTTTATTGATAGATAGATAAATAGGATGGCAGATATCCTCCATGTCAGAATATTTGTGAACATCCCATTAACTTCAAAACTGTCTTGTAATGTGAAGGGGTGGGATGCTGTTTTAAAACATTAAAACTTGAAACTCCATCGATGTGTGGGCTTAGTGGTCTTGGTGTATCTTTGAAATCTTCTCAGTGCTTCCATTAACTTCCAGAGATAATGAATGCTTGATTCCAGGTTATTCCTGCAGGTGGCACTGCTGCCATCCACGTTTCCTTCACTCCACTTATGCTGCCTGAGATCATTAATAAGTTTGAATGTGAAGGCTTTGCCCTTGGCTTCATGAGTTTGGACAGCAGGGTACGTATAAGATAAAAAATTAGCCGTTTCTCCTCTTATGTCCCATTCGTTAACTAAAATCTGAATGATTTCTGGAGATGAGTGGAGGCTACTATTCAGTGATGGTCAGTATTCTCTCTGGTGGGATGCACAGGTTTTGTCCTGCAGTCCTTTCTTACCCACTAACCCAACAAGCACATGAAACCCCTTCACTTCATGCACAGCTCTCGCTCCTGTGGGTTACCTTACACCAGAAGTGAGCAAGGTGCAGCTGGTGGGCTCCATGCAGTCCTTAGGACCCCCTCCCAGAAGCCCCTCCAGGACCCCCCGCCAATTTTTAAAAAATTTCAGCCTAATATTTGTATGATTATTTGCCCCCAAACCAGCCAAATTCTGCCAAAACTTACTAAAAAAGCAGCAGTTTGTTTCCTGTAACCTGCAAAGCCCCCCGTACCTCCTCCCAAAGGAGAAAATCAGCTGAAAGTCATCCAAAATGGTGGGTGGAAGTGATTTGTGTCACATTGGGTGAATTGAAATGCACTAGTGTGGCTTATAGGGCAGGGAGAAGAAATGGTCTATTTAGTTATCCCCAAACAAAGAAAAAGTGTGCTGAAGAAGAGCCAGGGTCTATCCCAGCACTGCCAAGGGTCCTGCTGAATTAACTGTACATTTTGACCATGGTTGACCTCTCTTCCACTAGGTGGCTCGAGAGATCCCTGGGAAAGTAATTCGTGGGGATGGACATGCTGTGTCACCTCTTAGACTTGATCTACAAGCCTTTGTTAAGCCCGCTTTGTAAGTACAGTGCCATAATGCATGAATCACAGACACAAGCAGTATGAACGGCTACTGGGAAGTAAACAGAAACCTTCTGAAGAAACAACATACTTCAGGACAGTGATTTGATATCTAAGAACAGATAAGGCTCTTTTCTAGGCCATGCATCCTTGGGTTACTTCCAAGGGACTGGAAACTTGATTTGATGTTTCTATCTCTACAAGGCTATTTAGTTCACCTTGACAATCCATGTAGTGGAGGAGGATGGAATGAGGTGGGCTGTATACAGGACTGGCTTCCCAAAATGAAGACAGAGGCATTTTGCAAAGCAATTACCTTTTTCGTTTTCTAAAAGTTTTTCATCTTGAATAGGCTCTGATACTATTTTATGATGCTTTATTACTTGTCAGTAATATAATAGAGGGTGTGTGTGCAGGAGTCGATGTGTTTCTCTGTGTTATAGCTCCACAACTGGTTAATCTAGATACCTGAAACTTGGCAGGAATATCAAGGGGACCTGCAGAAATACACCTTGGGGTTATTTCATTTTTAAAACATGTTAATTTTAATCTATTTAAATATGTCTGTTGCCTAACCACCATCCCAATTCACTAGGTGGGGCAGACTAAACAACTTAAATGTGTTTACAGCCTACAATACCATCTTCAATCACTAGGTAATAGACTTCCCTGACAAAGATATAGCTATTATTCCAGATATTTGTGTTTTTAAAAAAGGGATTCTATTATTTTTTAAAAGCACCAGCCTAGCAAAGCTGCAGCAAGAATAATATCTGAGACCACAAAATAACAGAGGCCTAAATCCAGTTATTAATACTAAAAAAAGCAGACCCAATGAGCTAATGGAAATATCATAGGACCTGATTTACTAGGTTCTCATTGATTCGATGGGTCTGCTCTAGTTGGGATTACAGTGGGCCCTTGGTATCCGCTAGGGTTTGGTTCCTGCTGTGGATAGCAAATCCATGGATGCTCAAATCTCATTAAATACAATAGCATAATAAAATGGTGTCCCATATATAGAACGGCAAAATCAAGTACTGTATTGCTGTTTTCATATATATCCCAATTTCCAAACAGCAATACTTGTTTTTGCCTTATTTATTTATTTATTTCAAGCCGTGGGTGGCTGAATCCATGGATAAAGAATCCATGGATATGGAGGGCCAACTCACTTAGGCCAGAGTGACACTTAGGCTACATCCAGAACAGGTGAAAAGCCTGATATGCAAGGAAACAAGCATAGTGGGAAAACCTGCATGTAGTGGAATTGAGCACCAATACCAGAAACATGCAAGACAGAAAGCAAATAGACCAGCAGTGTCTGGAGCCAGAAACCACTTCTAGAAAACTGTTTTCTACAATTTGGCCTCGGATTATGATCCTGATTAAATTGACTCATTGCCAGAGATATGTTGCAATAATGGCAAGGTACAGCTGTCCCAAATCAGCAGCTATACCTCCTGAGAGAAACACACCTCATGAGGCTGGAGGCAGGCTTCCACGTTCCACCCTCCATAGCTTCATGTACACCTGACAGAGATCACTTCTCCAAGTTTGCTTGAAGCTTTTAGTGCATTGTAGAATATAATGGCCATTTTAATGTGTGCAATGCTGGATACTTTCACTAATTTGTTAGTTTTTAAAGTTACATGCAGAGTTTATTTTCCTTCTTGTAGGTTAACTGTTGAAATGGATCATGAGAGGGGTTTGGAATTTTATGCACTGGCTTGTGGTCTGATCCCAGATAATCCCCTTAAGGGTGTAAGTGTCTTCAGTGTTTTGTTTTGTTTTGTTTTGCAATCACCAGAGACAACATCTTCCTTTTTACCATACCTTCAACCTGGAGTTGTTTAATGTAGAAGTTATACCTTAACTTACCATTACTAGCATTAGATGAAGCTCTGTTTTGCCTTTACCGTAATATAAGACTGTATCAGCACCCACTGTGAAACTGTCTGGAACCCATAAGACAGTACTTAATGAGGGATTCAATAGTTTTATAGCCATCCTCTTCCTTCTCTTCAGAGCCTCAGAGAGATGCTGACAGAGCCAACATAACAAACACAGGGCAGTCAGTGGCTACTATGGGAGCAGAACTGGCTGCTTGGTTCAAAACCTCCCAGCATGATGTTGCTAATGTCATCTTAATTCAGTTAAATTCTAAATGTTCCAATTAGCTTTTTACATTGGGCAATTTGTCCATTTCTCTGAAGATGCCAGTCACAGATGATGGCGAAACATCAGAAAGAAACCCTTCTAGAACATGGCCACACAGCCCAAAAAACCCACAAAAAACTATGGATGCTGGCCATGAAAGTCTTCGACTTCACAAATAGTTCTACACAATACATCATTAGCATCATCATTGTTACTATTGTAATAGACTTTTTATTTATTTTATATGTCGCCTTTCTCCCAGAAGGGACCCAAGGCAGCTTACAGATAAAAAACATTACAATGAAATTTAAAATAGCACAATATAAAATTACATTTAAAATATTACATTAAAAATTACATTAAAAATATACCAAAGTTAAAAAGCATGACAAATGCACATTCTCAATATAAAAACCATTGTGGCATACTTATGTTTTAAATGCCTGCTTAAATAAAAACGTCTTAGCCTGCTGATGAAAGGCAAGCAGAAAAGGGGCCAGCCTAGCCTCCTGTGGAAGGACATTCTAGAGGGTGGGAGCAGCTACGGAGAAGGCTCTCTTTCATGTCCTCGCCAAGTGAGCCTGCGATGCTGGTAGGACCAAGAGAAAGCCTTCCCCAAGAAATCATTAGTGTTCTTGTAGGTTCATATTGGGAGATATAGTTCTTCAAATAATCTGAACCTAAGCCGTATAGGACTTTATAGGTCATGACCAGCCCAGAAACGAACCGGTAGCCAGTGAAGCTGTTCCAACAAAGGAGTTATACTCTCCCTATAACTGACTCCGGTCAGCATTCTAGCCACAGCATTCTGGACGCGCTTAAGTTTCCAAACAGTTTCCAAAGGCAGCCCCACGTAGAGTGCACTTTATTCCTCACCTTTTCCTCAAAAGTGGGCACAAGGTAGCTATCTAACTTAAATCCCAACTGTAACCTCTGCAGCTAAAATGTACCCACACTGGTAACGACCAAAGTGACCCAGAATCAACAGGCATGAAAGCCAGTGATACCCTCTTTACGTTCTTTTTTAGGTTTTGACAGATTCAGCCACCACTCTCAATGTGAAGCTCACCAACAATACTGAGACACCTCTGTCCTTCAAACTCATTTTAACAACGCCCTTCTCTGTGTCTGGAGTTGACCCCAAGAAGAGAATACAAACATCTCACAGTGACAGAGATAACAGAGGGAACCACCTTCTCCTCTATGCACTAGAAAATATGCTGGTAAGTTAATTTTGAAGCCACAGCTTTGTATTCATAGTGGTCTGCATCCAGATACAGATAGCTGAATGTAGGCCCCACTGTTTTTAATGGGACCTGCTTTCTGCTAAGCTAGCTAAACTTGCATCCTGTTGCTTTCAATGGACCTTGAGTTCAACAAAATTAGGTTGCAATTCTGTACATGTGTACCATGGTATCCTTGAACTTAATAGGGCTTAAACTTCAAAGTAGACATCTGTAAGATTGTACTGTCAGGGTTGGAGCCAGGAGTCTCTTCTGTGCATCGAAGGGCTCCATTCACAACAGATGCCCCCACTTGATTTTCGTTGGGCAACACAGCCCTCCACATGTTGGACTGCAACTTCCAGCAGCCCTAGCCAGCATTGCCAACAGTGAAGAATGTTGGAAATTTTAGTTCAACAACATCTGGAGGTCTTCATAGTCCCACCCCTGCTGTAACATTTTGAGGAGCTGCCATAGAAAGGTTCATTTCAAGCTTCCACTTGCACATCCCTAAATCCAAATCTAATTCAGTGTGAATTGGAGCACTTTCTAAATGACGAATTGCCTAACCCCACTGTGAGGCAGGCATGGGTTCTTAGGCACTAGAATCACAGGAGTTGAAAGAGATCCCAAGGGTCTTCCATGTAGGAAGATACAAAGCACTCCCAACAGATGGATATCCAGCCTCTGTTTAAAAACCTCCAAAGAAGGAGACTGCACCATACTCCAAGGGAATGTGTCCCACTGTCAAACAGCTCTTACTATCAGGAAGTTCTTCCCAATGTTTAAATAGAATCTCTAGTGAGAAAGGAATCTAATGTTACCTCTGAGCAGATTGTGAAAAAGTGAAAGTGACTTTCTCTACAACCATAATAATAAAGATCTTCACATTATAGAAAAGACACAAGTTTCTAGTCTTCAGGATAGATTTTCCACAGATTTTGCATTTGTTGCAGGAGAATTTTTGGTGTCGTCATGACTACTGGCCTCTCTCCCATCCTGAAGTAAATCATTTTGGTTACCCACTATTTTGTCTCAAAAAACATTTCCATTTCTAACCCTTCAGATTCATGAAATGAAGAATTCCATGCAATTCTGGAACTAGCATATTTGCACACCAGCACAAATTGACCTAGTAAAGATAAGCATGTTGCCTGTTCTTATACACGGTGTGTCCTACAAACAGGATTCTGTTGATTACACTTTTGGTTTGGCTTCTTCCCAGGTGAAGGTTTCCTTCCACACAACCTTAGAATTACTAACCTACCAACATCTTCCAGAAGACCAGATGCTCCCTGGACTTCAAGTGCTCCACCGTGAAAATGGAGACAAAATACTAGAGTTTCAGCAAGATCTAGTCATCGAATACAGCAACAAAGCAACCCAGGTAGGTAGATGGAGAGAAGCCAGGAACAGCTTTGATGTGGCAGAATTCAAACCCACATGATTGGTTAATTTTCCACCACAGAGATTTTAGGAGAGCTCATTTCTTGAACCGGAACAGCACAAGAGCACCACCACCTCAGTTTTTCTGTTGACACATAACTAATGGGGACGAGAAAGGGGACTTCTTCACTTGCAACTCCTAGGCTTTGGAACTTCCTACCAAGGCAGTCTCTCCCTATTATGATTCAACCAGCAGGCTAAAAGCATTTTTTATTCAGGCAGGCTGTTAACAACTGGTTGATTGTTGAGGAAGGGTCTTTCTACTCAGTGGGTACTGTGTTTCAAACTGTGTTTTAATATTAGAACCTGTTTTTGTTTTCAGTTATGTACAGGTTCATACCTAATCCAAATATCTGAAATCCAAAATGCTCCAAAAACCAAAACTGAGATAGTTACCTTTTTTTTCTTGATGGTTCAATGTACACAAACTTTGTTTCATGCACAAAATTATTACAAATATTCTATAAAATTACCTTCAGACTGTGTGTATAAGGTATATATTAATGAATGTTGTGGGGTTGTGTGTAGTGGTTTGAGTGTTGGAGTTTGAGCCTGAGATTAGGATTTGATTCCCCACTGGGCCATGGAAACCCACTGGGTGACCTTGGGCAAGTCACATGCTCTCAGTTTCAGAAAACCCCATGATCAGGTCCTTTAGGGTCACCATGTCAGAAACAACTTGAAGGCACACAACAGAAATGAATCTGCCTCCAAAACATGTACAGATGTGAGCTGCCTTTTCTGTATTTCAGGCAGGGTTTTGGCTCCCCCCCACCTGATTTGTTCATGATTTATACGTTGGCGAATTATTAATATCTTCTGGGTGGTTTTTAAAAAATCTGCATAATCCTGCCCTCCTCCGAATCTGCACTGGTTTCAGAGGCAGACAGGTTTATGAGGTAGTGAGAAATGAAGAGAGCCAGTGTAGACTAGTGGTTTGAGTGTTAATCTATGACTCTGTGAGACCAAGGTTCAAATCCCCACTCGGCAACCCATTGAGTGACCTTGGGCAGGTCATGTTTTCTCAGCCTCAGAGGAAGGCAGTGGCAAACCTCCTCTGAATAATTTTTGCTAAGAAAACCCTGTGATAGGGTTGCCGTCAATTGAAATGACATAAAGCCACAGCAGCAGAAATGAAGGGACCAAGGAACACAGCTTACCCTGTGTTAAGCACACTAGTCTATAGAATTAATCCATATGCACTTCTTAGTCCCTGGTGCTTGTGTAACGTTTAACTACAGCTAGTGAGGGTTGAAGAAGGAACTCCACAGGTCACGACCAGTATCTTAGCCATGGTTGTAAAAGATATCCAACATTAATCGCCACCAGCCTTGAAGATCACAATTACTTCCTGCACTAGAAGTGTAAGAGTATTTTCATATGGGCTAAACATCATCTGTTCACCAGAGTCTATACATACTACACATTGGGACATTACATCAAGCCTGGCCACGCAGCCCACACAGCCTGCTTCATGGGGTGATTAATCTTTTATCATCTTTTATCATCAAGGGATGTTTCTGTGTTGTAAAATGAGAAGTTAAAATTGTTCTTGTGCTATTTTATATTGCTGCAGGTGTTGCCCATGATAGCCTACCTGACTGTCCCAGTACTTGAACTCTCTTGCGATACAATTGATTTTGGAACCTGCCTTGTAAACCAAACAAGGACTGAAGCTGTCCTTGTGATGAATAAGAGTGGATGCAGGAGCTATTGGACTGCATTGTTGAGTAAGAGAAATGGGGAAATGTATTCCATTGACTCTGGGGTGAAACAGACAGGGCAAAAGGAGCTGCCAGAGGCCGCTCTGGCCTCAATTGTTCCAGGACCGCAGCAGCTGGACACCAATGTCCTGAATGGACCTTAGGCAGACGTGGGGCGACTTCTGGGTGGTTAGGGGGCATGCATTATTTAAACACCACGCCCCCAAAGTGCCCGGAAGGCACTTTATTTGGCCTGTGTGTTTTGGGCCTCTATTAAGGACGTTGAACTGGAGAAAGTTCCCTTGATTCTAGTCTTTTATCTACATTTTGTATCAGGTATGGGTAACTTGCCCTCCAGATATTTTCAGCCTAAATCTCCCATCAGGTAATATAGCTAGGGAGGGATTTTGGGAGTTGCAGTCCAGAAACCTCTGGAAGGCCATAGTCGCCCAACCCTTCTTTATATATTCAGTGAAAGAATGTGAATCTTCCCAGTGTTACTGGGAAGCCAGAACAGCAGGAAATAACTGAAATGGACATTCTAAAGAGTTTGAATTACTCATTATATCCTTTTTGGAGATGTATGTTTACATCTACAGGGTCAGCATTGGTCAAGATCAACTCGAGGGTGGGTAACAACAAATTGAATGTTTAGCTATTTCCAAATAAATGAAATGAGTGAATGCAGTAGACTACTAGCAACTATGAGATAACTTTCTCACAGTAAAAGGAACAAGCCTTTTGTTAATCAAGGAACAATTGTCTCGTTACAGATGAACAAGAGCGGCACACAGATCCCGAAGTGTTTTCCATCGCCCCAAATAATGGCATTCTTGAAGCACACGTATGTAGTGTGCCTACCAAAGAGGTTCTGCTGGTCCGCTTCACACCAAGGTAGGATTACACAATTATGTTCTACTTTGCTTTTGTGGAGATGGTTCCTCCATATTTATTTATCTTTTTAAGGGAGTGTTTAAATCTGGTGTATCGAAAAGGTAAAAATAGATGCTTAGGACCCTCCCCTTATTTCTCAGGTTTTATGGGTGTACAAGCAGGACTTTCTATGGGAGAAAATTTTACCTGACAGTATAGTTTTTCCAACACAACTGCTAATCAGAAAATGAGCGCTCCCCCCTCCCTGTTACCTTTTGCTACCAAGAGTGATGCTTCCTTTAACAGGGAAGACATAGAGTATGAGACCATTGTGACAGTTGTTGGAATGCTGGGAGAGAAGCCCTGCCTGCTTTGTATCCGAGGAAAAGGCTCTTATGATGAGAAGTATGAAGAGAGGCACAAAACCTAACCGCTCAGCCATTTTCATAGCAGACAAAGAAAAAGATGCCAATAAATGTGGTGTAAGTATGTGCTGGTACACGACTGTAATAAAGATGAACTAGCTGTAAGTCAGTCCATTTAGGGCCTCAGCAGACGACTAATAAGAGTCGTCTCCGAGGCCCGGAAGAGGAGGAGCAACCACACGCGCGGCGCTCCTTCCTCTTCCTGAGGTTGCCCTCGGTGCTGCCGGCCCTCCGCACGGCCGGTGCGCCGAGGGCAACCTCCCGCCGCAGCGTCCTCACACGCTGCGGCTGAAAAGACAGGGAAAGTGCGCCCTACGCGTTTAGGGCGCACTTTCCCTGTCTTCTAAAAGGAGCGCCAATTTGGAGTTCCTTTTAGGGTCGCCACAGGAGCGCCGCGGTGTGGAGGCTGCGGTCCCGCGGTGCTCCGGACCAGGGCGTCCCCGACGCCCTGGTCTGCATCCCCCCTCTGTTTTGTTTTTTCATAATAAGATGCAATCCTTTTGGCATGCATAGGCTTCATATCTGAAATTAGAAATTTATTTCTACCTCTAGATAGCTGAGTAGCAAAACAACTGAACCTCCAGGTAACTGACTGTGGAGTGACTGTAACAATTATCTGATTTACCCACCAATATGGCTTTAATGTCACTCCCCCCCCCCACCTCCAAAGCTGATATAGGTAGTGTCAAACCATCCAATAGACAGGAAGCTCTTTTATCATGTCCACCTGTGTCAGTACAAGAGGCTGGGGACTTCAGCCTGAACTGCTCCCTTAGTGGGTCCCAAGCTTGTTCCTGAACTAGCAGACAAAGGAGCCTTAGAACAGTTGTGTTATGTTCTACTTTACATACTCCAAAATCTGGCCTGATGACAGGGCAATAATCACACTGCTACTTTGTGCATGGTTCAAGGCTCTTTCAGCAAAGAAACAAGAAATCCACAAGGCTTCTTTATGCGTGCCCCAAGTGGCCTGTTGAGTACATGCTGAAGGCTGAGCAGAAAGTAATAAACACACTCCAGACCATCAAATCATGTAAACCTTAAGAGAGAATGGTAGGTACCTAGTTTGTACAGAACACAATTTCCTCAGTTTCTCAAAGGGACCAGTTTTTAATAGGTAGGAACACAGAACATTTTAGTTCTACAGTATTTTTGTAAATCAAAAGTAAGAAATTAAGACTTTAAAAGGCAGGATATCATTAACATTACTTACTAAAGAACCTTTACTTCAAAGTGCATCTTCAAGTCAAACATACAGAGGTATGATTAATTCAGTTTAATACACTGGCAGAAAAGACCAGTTAATGTTTTAATCATCATGATCAGTATAGTGCTTAAATCAAGCAGTAAAGCACTTGTGACGTTTCTCATATCAGGAATGCTTTCAGTTGGCAATTTACCTCTCTTAAGCGCAAGTGTGGGGCTAGACTAGAAATGAATCACAGGGGTTCTTGCTGGCTCTGCTATTAACAACAGTATCAGTGTGTACTTAAAAAACCTGACTTATTTAATGTACTTACAAAGGCTACCTTTTAAAAAAGGAAATACCAAGTAAAAGCTATGTGGAAGTGGGTACAAAGTAGGAAGAGTGGAGCTGCAGACATCCCAAGACAGATGGCTTGGATAGCTATTATGTATGAGAATAGGTAGGACATCATCATATCCTGTTTTTCCTGGGTAACTGGTGGCCCATGTTTAGCATCTCCAAGCAGACATCACCTGGGAAACCCCTACTCACATTACTTAGAATCATCACCTAAGGGAGCTATGCAAAAGTGTTTCTTATATGAAAGCATATTCAGGGGAGTTCATTTCTGAACGCACACCCATCTAATTCCTTCAGGATCCCTACTTCCCATAAAAGTTAGTGCCAAAAGCAACAAAACCCACCCAGACATCTGTCATGTCCTCAGCAGTTATACATAATTTGTGTTTTTACTCAAGTGAGTTTGAGAGGTCCCACCTGCATGAGGACCTGCTTTTATTATGGCTTCTAGCACTGGGTTAGTCTGGGGAAACCCTCCACTGTGGCAAGTATGCTGTCTCTTGTGGCCCAATGCTGGAGCGACCAGAAGATGTGCCAGCAGCTCACATTGAGGCAGGAAGAAAGGCAGAAGGGATGGAAATGGCAAAAGGCGACAAGATGGATGGCTGCCTCTGTGGGATGTGTCCCACCTGATGCTGAACAGCTTTTCATTAGACAGATTCACAGAGCCATTCATGTGCTGGGGCCATTCACATTTGCTGAAGAATTCCAGGCATTAAGACACTGGGTTGTTTCAAGAAGACTGGAATTTAGTTCCCTGGGTATTCAAACACTGCAGCAGCTCCCATGCCTGTTCCAATGCACATGGACACAATGCCATAGCCTCTGCAATGAGAGCACAAGTTAGTGCAGAACTTCACTTTCATTCTATTTTTTTGAAGTTAGTTTATGCCGTTTTGATGCCCTACCATTTTCCAGTTAGTATCATACCACAGGACAGAGTTTGTATCACAGAATATAAAGAAACTAAGAAGTATCAAAAAGAATCACTTAACCATGCCCCAGAAAACTTCAGCCTTGCTTTCCCACCACTCCCTTCAAAATGTCTGCTAAATAATTAGCACAAAAGCAGCCAAATTTAGTCCCACCCATATGGGATTCTCAAACTGTATGACACATGAGAACAGAAAGCATCCTCTGAAAATCAGATTTAATTTAAAGTCTCCCATGAGCACTAAGAAGTTGCCTATAGAGATGCCAACTGCATCTGTGGACCATATTACTGTGCCATCACAGGTGGCATAACTTTTGTGGCCCAAAAGACCCACCAAATAATAGTGTCATCCCCCCAGCTGAATTTCAGGTTACTTTTTTTTTTTTTTGGCCTAAAGTCAAAACGAGCCAAAACCATCTGCAAGAAACACCCAACAACCAAAAATCCTCTTAATATAGCTGAAATTCACCTAAAGTATGGAAAAACAGCTGCCAGAAGTACCATCACATCATTTCTGGTTGCCCATGATGTGCAAGTACGAAAACTGGTCCCCACTCCTTGCTTAGTTGCCCATCCCTACTCTAATCCAGTCAAAGGGGGCACCCAAAAGAACAAATGATAAAAGCAGCACAGGGGATGAGGATTTTTAAGCCCTCAGTTGGGGGAAATTTGGGGCAAAAGATTGTCTTAACTACACGAAGTTCATGTGTTGTAGTTTACAATTCAATACAGTGTTGAGGATCTGGGGAAAGTAATAGGTGGTGACTGCTAAACTTACAGCTGACTTAGACACTATGTAAGTCTAAGCAAAATAAAGACAAAGCCTTCCCTAAGTAGCATTTGAAAATTAAACCGTTCAGTGCTGCTGTCAGCCAGTTAGAACAAGCAGCAGTTAGAACATGTAGGAGATCTGATACTGAGACATCCAAACTACTGAACAAGTTTGTCCAGAAAATCCAACTGTGCAACTCTTGCAACACTTTCCAAGGCTGCACAAGCACTCAAAGTCATGTGTTTGTTTGTGCATTATGCATCAAAGCTGACATTAATGCAGACTATTCCACACTCACCTCTTCCCTCTACGCTTCAGTTCGTTGAGCAGCGTGACAACCTGCCGAGCCCCAGTACAGCCCAGAGGGTGACCCAAAGCAATGGCACCACCGAGGGGATTGACTTTCTCCATGGGGATGCCAAGCTTCTCCACGCAGTAGACCGCCTGGAAAGACACCACCATGAAGATCATCTCCAGAAACCCATTTGGGCCAGCAGTCTCAACTTGGCACAAATATCTGGATTAACTAGCTTTCCCCGACTCTTTCAAATATTGTTGTTAAGATTTCATTTTAAAAGAGTTAAATACAATTATTGAAGGGTTTTTGTTTGTTTGTTCTTTCATTGTTTGTATCCCATGTTAACATACGAGCGATGAACTTTAGACCATCTGATGGCATGACCAGGGAAAAAGGTTGCCTCTTTTGTGATTCATACCACATATAAATGCAGCAGGCCAAGGAGTTCCAAACTTAGGGAATCAACTGCTGCTAAGGGCCTCCACATTCCACTTTCATAAAACAAGCTGGGTAGCTAGGTGGAGTGAGGACAAGCCACACTGTCCTCATCTGAAACTCCATACACTGGAGGGATGTGGAATGATATTCTCCTTCTTATCACTGCTGATGCTCACAAACAACAGAAAAAGGGTTAACTGGAAGCAGGACTTTCAGGTCTCAGCACAGACAAAGCTCTCTCCCCATCAAACTTCTCATGGCTGGGAAGAGCTCTTCCACCAAACCCACCCTCTTCCTCAGGACAGTGTTCCTATGGGATAGAATCCTGTTGGTGTCATACATCTGTGTAAGTTCCTTTGCTCATGCCATTCTATTTTTTGGCTGTTGTGCAAGATGCATTCAATTAATGCATGTAAGCAAAGTTCCACAACTGCATTTCACATGCACCTAAATGCTATTCCAAGTCCTAACCCAAGAGTCACTGAATCTTGGATTTACCTATTATTCAAAGATTTGGGACTAAGCAACAGGATTCCAGCCATGTAGCTGCACATTCTTGAGCAATGGATACATTATTTCTCAGTGCCTTCAACATACCACTTTACTGCGTATATTGCAGAAAATTACTGGGTATACTGTAGAAAGAATAAAGGATTCCATACATAAGAGTAGATGAGCATAAACAACATGGTGGAGGTTGGTTTTACATAACACCAAAACACCACCTGCTTAAAGTATTGGAAACTCAGTCTGGTGAGGGAAGCTAGGAAGAAGAGAAATAATTCAGGGAAGAAATATGAAGGAATGGGACAAACAGAATATAGCTCTAAGTAGAAACGCTTTAAGTAGGTATTTTACATTAATATGAAGACTTACATGTGTACACCACTGTAGAATGGTGTACACATGTAAATCTTGACATTAATGTAAGATACAAGGGAGTGGAAATGAAGGACTAGAGACCAGTTATCTAGGGCAACCAACACCTGTAATCTATCTTGTCTTTCCTCCTAATTATTGCATTTGGAAGATTGCATTTTATAATATATTTAAACTGTATATTTCAAATACATTACAAAAAGTTACGCAACAGGATCCTGGGCTTTTTACAAAAACTAAATCCATTTGGTGGTTCTGTTACAAATACGTGAGAGAGGAAAATGGCTCCCCCACTCCCAGGGCAATCAAGAGAAACAAGGTTCAAAGAGGTGGGCAAATCTCACCTGACTAGCGAAGGCCTCATTAATTTCAAAGACATCGATATCATTAACAGTTAATCCTGCATGTCAGAGAGAGACAAGATAGCAAAGTTAAGTTTTTCCATTAGTGTGTGTGTGTGTGTGTGTGTGTGTGTGTGTGTGTGTGTAATATATATAGCAAGTGGACTGTCTAGTTAATCCATCTTGCATACCTTTATAATTTGGCCCATCAGGCCAAACAAACTCCCTTTCTCTCTGATCTGATATTGTTTTTATACACTAACATTCCTGATATTCAGATGACTGTAAAACTTTGATCCTGTCTACACATAGCCACAGTGATAGAGCAGCCACTTCTCTGTGGTGCAATGGCATGTAGATCCATTTTAATGATGGCAGTGACAAACTATAAACTAATATAAAACTATACCCCCAAAGAAAATTTGAGTCATCAATGTAGGCAAGGCCAGATAGACTGCTATATCATCCAAAGGTCACGCATATAACATGAAAACATCTTCCAGTTCCTGTGGCTCAATGGGAATGTAAATGTTTGGAACATAGCTGCTTTATGCACTGATCACTGGAGCACCTAGCTTAGTATTGTCAACAGGGCTCTTCAGGGTTTTTGGCAGGATTAGCCTTATTTGGTTTTCCCTCCTGGTGGTCTCCCATTCAAGTAGTAACCATGTTTTGTGAAATCAGACTTGATCAGGTGTGTTCAGGGTGGTGTGACAGGATCAAGACTGTATCATATTATGAGGGGCAAACAATATTATTCAAACATTTTTTTAAAAAATGTGTAGTTTCACCTGAGATATATAAGTCAGAAAAGTGTTATAACATTCTAAAAGTTAGGCCAGTTCTTACCAGCTTTTTCCAGTGCTACCGGAATGGCGTAGGCCGGCCCAATACCCATGACATCAGGCGGGACTCCAACAACAGCATACGATCTCAAAACACCAAGGACAGGGAGGCCCAACTGTGAAGCTTTGGAGCGTTTGGCCAGGAGAACTGCAGCAGCACCATCACTAACTTGGCTGGCATTACCTGTGGAAAGAAATATCACACAGGTAGCTATTTTGATCGCCCAGGGAGGTTTTCAGCATTACCAAGTTTGCAGAAATGCAGGAAAACTGACAGCATAGCAGAAATGGCCTGGTTATACTACTTATCTGCAGATGAAGGTTGAATACAGTCAAGGGAACTTTTATCACCTGTCTCAACTAATAATGCTAATGTGGAAGGAGCCAAAGTGTTAAGTCATTACAGCCATAATGGCAAAATGTCTGACGAAAGGGGAATAAGCAGCTCTGTGAGTTATTTGTTCTAAACTAATACTGCCTAGAACTTCCAGTAAGTTCTTCCCATTATGAGCCTTTTCAGTGGAGATGCCAGGGATTCACCTCCAGATCCTCTATGGAAACCACCGAGTTAGTCACTGCAAATGCAAGTCATGGTTGGCTTCATTGTATTTTTAATAGAATTTCTTGCTTTCCTGTTAATGTGGTGTTGTCACATGATTTAATGTCCCATTATAACACAGCAATTCCATGAGAAACATTAAGTTGCTTTCAGTTCCACTGACTCACAGAATTTTCAGAACATAGACTTCCTTGGCACAGAGTACAAAACCCCCGGTCAAGTAAAATGCTCCACTGCTTTGTCTCCTAGTAATTCAATTCTTGCTCCTGGTGTTTACCAGCAGTAGTGGTTCCGTTCTCCTTGAAGGCTGGCTTCAGCTTTGCCAACCCTTCCAACGTGGTGCTGGATCTGATCCCTTCATCCCTGAGCACAGTGACTGTTTTCTGGTTTCCCTGGTCATCAGTGAACTTGGTCGTCACAGGAATAATCTCATTTTTAAACCACCCCAACTGCTGGGCTCGAGCTGCTCTAGAGGCAAAGAATATACAGGTAATTATTCTTGTACAACCTTTAAAAAAAAAAAAAACCACCAACTACAATATGACTGCACTAAGCATAGGATAAGACCACCAAGCAAAAAGCAGAAAGGCACAGATGTTTTTTACAATCTCAGTGAAAGAGGCAAAAACATTTTCAGGGAGTCACCCAAACAGGGATAGAAACATGGCAGGAAACCATCCCAGCAAGCTCTGCTGCTGTGCAGATCATATCCAGCCCAGTATAAAAACTCTGCTTTATTATAAAGGTGCTTATATGGGAACCTCCATTCAAATGAAGAAGGAATTGTTCAGGAACAGCACTA
This sequence comes from Phrynosoma blainvillii, assembly GCA_026167975.1. Taxonomy (NCBI): domain Eukaryota; kingdom Metazoa; phylum Chordata; class Lepidosauria; order Squamata; family Phrynosomatidae; genus Phrynosoma; species Phrynosoma blainvillii. Next base: position 7,507,584 of record JANUYF010000005.1, read on the forward strand.
TACCAATAGTCACCTTCTACCCTACACCAGCATGGGTGACAGAAATGGGGGTAGCTCAGGGGATTGCTCTCCCGGGAGCCAGCATCACCCACTCACCACTGAAGAAGTAGGCTATAGTTTGTTTCAGTGGTGAAACAAAGGGCAGCATTACTTAAAAGACGTGGATTCCCAGTTTATATACAGAATGCATCCATCACCCAGGATGCATCTTTGCAGTCAGTCAAGTGACAAACAGAAAGCAGTCCATGAACCTACATGTTCTTACATCTTTTGTGAGCTGCCTTGGGTCCATTTTAGAAGGCAGGATATGACATCTTATGGAAAAATTTAGCTAAGATTATTTGCCTTACATTTTCTGTATTACATCCACAATTGGCACTATAATATTTAAGTACTGTACATTTCTCTACCACTTATGAAAGAAACACATTTCTGGATGCGATAACATGGTGTCTTATTATTAATTCAGCCTTTTTATAATAAAGCTTCATTCCACAGCAGGCTGAAATGTGTCTTTCATACATGGGTTGCATGTGATGTTGTGGGTTTTTTTCTATTTTTGATACATTTGCTTTCAAAAGATGTAAACTAACAGGCAAATGCACTAGGTGAATCAAGAGCCCTGGTGGTGCAGTGGTTAAATGCCTGTCCTGCAGCCACTCACTTATAGACCACAAGGTTGCGAGTTCAATACTAGCCAGGGCTCAGGCTAGACTCAGGCCTGCATCCTTCCGAGGTCGCTAAAATGAGTACCCAACTGTTGGGGGGGCAATGAGCTTACAGTTGTAAGCCGCTTAGACATCCCATAGTGCGATATGAAGCGGTATATAAATGAAGCTGCTTTGCTTTACTGCTAAACTGACATGCACACAGGCCATGGTAAGCTATGCATGAAAAAGAGGTGCTGTGTTTTCAAACATCCACAAAGCTAAATGACTCAAGCCAGCAAAGCTACACAAAACATTAAAATATAATAAGTGATTTTCAAGGAAGATCTGGCAACACAATTCACTGTTAAAAAGTATATGATTCACATTTAAAATGTCCCAGTCCAATCTCTAGCAACTAGAGGGAGGCCTGGGAAGGGCATATCTCTGAAACCCTGGAGAGCTGGAAGGAGTGCTCTAAGGCAGTTTCCTGTGTTTCAATTGTCCAGATTATGTCAGTTTTGAGCTAAAAAATCAAGTGGGAAAGAGGTGATAATTCCTTTCTCAACATGATATGTGAGACCTCCCCCCCTCAAAAATAAAAAAAACATGAACAAGAAAGGAGTGTGTGTAGGCACAGGCTCCTGTGACATGATGCCAGAGCAAAGACAAAGTTTGAACTCTGAATTTTCTTGGAAGAAGACCAAGTTCTAAAGGTTAACTGCTAGCCTGGCAGTAATCTCCCTTCAATACACAGCAAGAAGACACCCAACAAGCAAAGAGTTCTTGCTGTGAGCCACTATGTTGTCACCAGACAGGAAAGACACCCAGTTGTCCACTAAAAAAACAGAGGGAACAAGACAAGATGGAAGTGAAGTCTGATGACAGCTCAACAATGATGAGACGTTGCCCTTCAAACTCTTAAGTCAGAAAGCTGGTACATCTTTGGTATTACACATGAGAAGTACCACAACAGCATTTGCAGGGCAGAAATGATAGAGAAAAACAGTTTCAAAGTAGGATTTGGTCAGGGGTGGGAGAGAGCAAAACTCCACTTTCCTTTTGCACCTCCCCGACTGTTGAACAACCACTTACTTGTGTTGGGAAGACAAGGCAAAGGCATCTTGTTTTTCCCGGGTGATGCCAAATCTTTCTGCCACATTCTCAGATGTTATTCTGAAAAAGATCAGTGCCACACAGATTAAACAAAGAGTTCTGAGAGTCTTTTTCTCTCTGTAAAATAACGGAAGTATGAGGCAACCCTTTCAAGTGAAGAGAGCTTGCCTCAGAAATCAGTTGAAAAATGTGTCATTTAAAAAGCCTTTGGCCTTGCATGGTCTCGTTAGACATTTGTAGTATCAAAATTTTCATTATTTGAGATTCAAAAAGCAAGTTGCAAATAAACAGAGATCCAAAAGGCTAGTTACTAATTACGCATAAAGCTGTTGAGTTTGCTTCATGGTTCAGAATGCACATTACTTTCATGAAAAAAGTGGACTTTTCTGTTGCTTTGCATATCGAGTGAGGCATAAAATAAAACACCACCACAATGCTGCTGGTAACGCAGGTGCCACAACTATGCAGGTTGCTTGATATTCCTCCCTGTCACTCCTCACTAACTTTACTGTCAACTCAACAAGGAATGCTTCCTCACAGGTGCTTGCTCAGATGAAAAGCAACATCAGGAAGCTCTGCAATATAAAGAAAGAAAATGCTTACCCCATGGGGATCAAACAATCTCGCGCATTGGCATTGTCCATCATACGGGAGCTGACATCCCCAGGGTCAGAAACGCTGCGTAAAGACATGCTCTCTACTCTAAAAGGAGAACAGAAAGACAGAGAGGCTTTTGTTAATGTCACTCACATAAAAGAACCAGAGAATTAATGTAAAGAGGCAACAAGGCACACAGTGAATGGTTTCGCTACAAAGAGCTACAAGAAACCAAAAGATTACACAGCAGAAAATTCAACTTGCTACTAAATGCCTGACTTAGGGCTGAAACAGACAGTCCTGAAGGGGTGGTGTCACGCCACCCCTTTGGTTGCCAGGTTTGGGCTGCGGCAACCGCATGCCATGCCCCCAACCTGGCATTTTCCCGGCTCATCCTTTTTGAGCTGGGAAAAACCCGCCTTTGCCACCATGTGAGCAGCGGGTGGCTTCATGGCGTGTTCCTGGCATCTTGGAGTTGTGCGTCATGTGTATGCCACGCCCCCATGCCACCGTGAAGATGCCACATTTTGCTGGTCTGTTTTCCCCCTTAGCCTGCTTTGCTACCTAGAAAAATCACAAGAGCATACAATTCTATACCCAATTACCTAGGAGTAAGCCACACTCAACTCAAATGGAGTTACTTCTTAGTAGAAATACTTAAGACTGAAATGTCACTTACCTTCTCTACTCAAGGACAGAATGCAAGCAATATGACAACACAAAGGTTTGTTGTTTTGTTCTGTGTTTTAAGAACTTCAGAATCTGCTCAGTATCAGCTGGGATACAGCACATTTCTAGTATTTTATGAAACTTTTCTGCCTATTATATTCATTTTAAAATATTCAAGTAGTATGTTGTGCAGAGACAACTGCCAACTCCAGACCGGAAAAGACAAAAAGGCTCACACTATCCAGTAATGAACTTTATTTCCAATGATTGTATAGCTGCCAAGTCAATAGTTCTGAATTCTACAGTTACTGATTGTACAATAAAGACCTGAGAGCAGTAAATATCTATGCTATGGTTGCCAGGTATGTTTGTCTCAGGTTAACTATAGTATTATTCTACCTAGCTTTGAAAAGCGGACCAGGTTTTTCCTAGGGCAAGCAACACAAGGCAAGTAGCATCACTCAGTCTGCACTGCATAACAGGAACTTGGGATCAGAGTGTTCAAGCCAGGAATTCCAGAATACCCAACCTTTGACCCACATTATTCTAGCAAAGGATCTGCAAGTCAGAGCACAGGCTAGTGATTAACGAAGGTATAAAGTCTATATTAAACACAAGTTGGTTTCTAAAAGCTACACACCTATGGATCCTCCCCCTCAAGGTCTGAATTAGCCACAGTGGTGGATCTCAAATTCATTTGAGAAGGTAAGTGCAACTCTTTTGTTGTTGCACCTGAGCACCCAAAACATGGCACTTTCTTTCAAAATGCCTTGTGAAATAGGACTGAAAAGAGAGACTAAGCAATGACCTCAGCCAATGAGACCAAACCTGAGGTGCAATCTCAACACATTACTCATTTGATGGCCCCAGATACTGGAAGGGTAATACCTAAAGAGGGAGAGCTAGCATGGTGCAGTGTTTGAGCTTTGGTCTACCACTCTGGAAACCAGGATTCAAATCTTCACTCAGCCATGGAAACCCGCTGGGTGACATTGGGCAAGTCACATTCTCTCAGCCTCAGAAGGTAAAGGCACACCTCCTACAACAAAGATCTAAAAGGTATAACTACAGTGTAGACCCTAGCTGCACTCCTAGAGTCCCTCTATTAACGCTAGCATGAAGAACAGTTCAATCCTTTCCCCTTGCTAATGTCAGCAGCTGTTTGAAACCTGCCTCATGCCCCACTTTTACAGACATGTATTCTTGCCAAGCACTACTCAGGGACTTGTAGCTGAAGTAGAACTTTAACCCAGGACCAAGCCCCACATTGCAATTGCACTACTTAGCCCACAATGAAGTTTGGCATGGAACAAATCTTAAAAGTAAAAAATTCACTCTAGGCACCAGGAGACACTGGAGGACTAAGTTCAAGAGCACATTTACAGCAATCTGACTAATTATTATTATTTTTATCAAGTCTTGTAATTGCTTTTGAGTCACAAATATATTGCAAAATCATCCAGACAAAGAACCCCCTAAAAATTACAGTTGACAAACTTCAACTGCCCTATAAAACAGCTGGCAATTGGAATTTCATCTAGGTCCCCCCCCTAACTTCTTAGAAATGTCTTTCTGGTGTCTACTGCTGTGGAATTTTCTGTACAACCGTGGTCATAGGAATAACTGAGAAGTAAAATGCTTCTACAACTTGGCAGTCATGCAACAACGTGGAAGCCATATTATGTGAACTGAAGAAAAAACACATGCTCTTGCTGCCATTGTTAACTCCCACAACCAATGGCAATGGCCATCAATTTTGTTCTCTACTACAGGCTTGAAAAGCCAGGAGACTAACTCTAAGAACAGCCCTTAGCAGGTCTAAGGTGTCTACAGTACTGACTAGCCTATGAATTTTCATGAGGTACATAGTACCAGCTTTGCTACTCAGCAATTTTCAGCCTGCTCAAAAATGTCTCTGTAAAATAAGGAGACTTGATTTAAGAAGTGAAAAAGTTTGACTTTGAACTACAGGTTAATATCCCTTATCTGGAATTCCAAAATCCAAAATACTCCAAAATCCAAAATTATCCACACAGGTGTCTGAGATAGTGACACTTTTGCTATCTTGATGGTTCAGTGTACACAAACATTGTTTCATGCACAAAATTATTACAAATATTATGTATAAAATTACCTTCAGGATATGTGTATAAAGTGTATATGAAACATAAGTAATTTCATGTTTAGACTTGGGTTCCATGTCATTTTATGTATAAATACTAAACAAGTTTGGTCCCAAACATTTCAGATCAAGGAAACTCAACTTGCACTCTGAAATTATAAATCAAATGAAAGAGGGATTTTTCTGAGTTGCATCAATACTCTTGGCACAGATTCTGATCATGGCTCTTGTCATATTTCATTCACTTTCTGCACTAAAATGGCAAGGATTTCTTAAGCATTATTTTCTACTCTTGCAAAGTGCCAGCATTAATGCAGTCCATCTCAGGCAATTCACACTGCAGAAGAAGCTATGATCTGCTTGCAAAGACTGCATGAAAGAAAAGACTAGACAAAGAGTTGCTGTTACAATGACCAGAGTGTTATTGTGAAAAAAATGGTCTTACCCACAGGCCAAACCAATGTCGTAAGATCCATTCCTGATGCCACCTGCAAATAAAATAAATCATGATCGAAATGGCTATACCAGTTAAGGTTGATGGCATCTACCATTCAACAACATCTGGAGGGCTATATGATTCCTGCCCCTGAATCAGTCAAGCTGAATTCCATACACTCCTCATGCCAAAGTGTTACAAAGAATTACACATTTGGTGGGGTGGGACATCTTATTTCTCCAAGAAAGTAGGATTATGAAGGATGATTCACTCTAAACACACCTGAGCCCTTTAGCTGTAATTCTTGAGATGAATATTCTGATTTCATAATTTATTGCCTCAAAAACTAATTACCTCTACCAATACACATAAACAGCCAAATTATACATGAGGATCAACTCCAGAGATTTCAATCTCCATTGTTTTACTCAAGTACCAGGTCATTTTCTGAAATCCCACAAACAGAACATTTTGTTGCAAATTTCTGATCAGCTTCAAATGGGACTTTAGAGAATCTAAACTTCTCCTTCTACAAAAGAAAGCTTCAGGTACCTATAGGTGCCAATTCATTTAATAGTGAGTAGATAAGGTCTGCAAAATTTAAATTCAAAGTTTAAATTCAAAGGGTGAACTACTTCACTACCTGTGTATACCCCTCTAGCCACCACACTACCAGCCATCTTCTCCTGCAGTTACACAAGCTTTTCAAACCTCAAATATTGTGGTAATGGAGCAAAGTGGGCAAATTTCATATTAAGCAGGAGTCTGTATTTATTTATTCAGAAGCACAGATTTAGGCCTTCTTGCCTCAGAATACAGCCACTGATCTTACCAGCTATATTGATAACTGCTTGCAACCCAGATGAACACTGCCTGTTTACGCATGACAAGGGTACAGTCTCTGGAATGCCACTGGAACAAAACACAAAGTACTTCATTAGCACAGGAACAATCTCATAGTACATTAAGACTGTAATGGGCTAACTAGTTCTAAATATTCCTTATCCGGAGATAATTTCACCTTGTCATAGTATGTTCTCCTAGCAAGATAAACAAGTCACGTTACTGCCCACAGTGAAGACTGCCAAGTTACAATGAAGATAATAGGAAGAAGCTCATGATGTCATCTGATGATAGCAGTGCAAACATCATAGCTACAGCACATGGACAGCTGCCTTAGACCAAGTTACAGTTGGCCCATTTGGCTCAGCATTGTTTATGTTCTCTGACTGGTGGTCCTCCAGATTATCAGAGGTATCTTTTTCAGCTCTATCTGGAGATGCCAGGGATTAGACTTCAGACCTTCTACATGCAAAGTACAGTGCACCCACACCAAGCACAGGTTTGCCATCTGTGGCTTGAGCTTCCACAGATGGAAAGCCCTGGCTTTCTAAATGGGCGTGTGCGCACGCAACGGTGTGAGCAGGAGCATGCGCCCATTGAAAACAATGGCAATTAAGGTCCTGCAGTTTTTTACTATCCGTGAGGAGGGGGAATCCAGAACAGATCCCCCATGGATAGCAGGGGTGCACTGTATCTATCATTCTTCTGCATCCCTTTCTAGAACTGTTACAGGCATAGACTCAAAGCCCAAAAGAAGTGGAGAAACCCCATCAACCCTAAAGTGACTTGAAGGTGAAAAGTACTGTTAGCACAGTAAACTGGTCTGCAGAATGTGACTATGATTTGCCCACCACATCCTGGCTTGAATAATTTTCAATTGGCTTTCCAAACCACAGTGAGTGGTGATCTGAAAAGTATATCCATTTACTAAGATCTATGTAAAAAAAAAAAAAAACCTTGATGCAGAAGTGGGACATTGTGAGCTATATTGCCAGACCCTTGAGACATTAACAGTGGAGCTACAATTTTCCACTTTCTTTTGTAAGTAGTCAACTTGATCTATGAAGTGGGCAAGAAATAAATTATTATTACATTATTATTATTTAGGGATGGAACTATGTGGCCAACTTAAGACCCCAATATGCTCCCCATCAAAATTAAAAATGGCCTCAAAATAGAGTATTATATACTCAGATGTTTCTTCATTTTAAGGCATTTTTGGAAACACCTGTACCTTTTTTTTTTTTAAGTCTGAAATAGCCTCTTTTTAAAACCAGAGTAAGTAACCTTCCATTCATTTTCAATTTTGGAAAAATACATCTATGTGACCCACAAAGCTTCAGTGGGGTGGGGAATGAAAAAGGGGGTAGGGCATCCCTTAGACCTTCCACAGCTACCCACCCAGTGTACATAGAGAACTATCTACCTGCTCCTTCCTTTTAAAAGGGTTGTTTTAATTACATTATTCTCTTTAGACCAACTGAAGTAGACAACATAGCACTGATTCATGGGTATGTGGGGACTGGGGAGGGCGGTGGGACAGTCCCATGCTAAATTTCATGGCCTCTTTAACACAAGCTTGGAATAATTCCAGTTAAACAACCTGCCACTTTGTCAGCTTTGCCTGTGTAGACTTCCAAGCTCTACCTCCTCATTAATTTCTCCTCCTTTGCTTGTGAAAGCCCAAGATATAGGTATTACCCAACCTCCTACCCACCCCGTAATGTGTGCCTAGGTTCAAAGGACGTTGGACAAGCCTGAACTAAGAGCCCAGCCTCAGCACAAACCAGAAGCCTCAGTCTTGCTCAATTGCGTTTCTTAACTCTGAGCCAGGGAACTGGTGCCAAGATCTCAAGCGTTAAATAACAAAGTTCACCTTAGAAACTGTCCAATTCTTGCTGTTAAAGCTCCAGCACCAGGTTGAAGTACATTTCCTAAGTGCAAAGAGATTAATCCACTTTTGTTATATGCAGTTCAGAGGTGCCTCAAAAGACAGAAATTCTAGTAGTCAGTATTTTATTTTTTCCAAAAAAAACCACCAAAAAAATTCCCTTGTCAAGAAGGGAGACCCAAATCATTCTAACACAATGTTACCCACATTAAAGATTTCACCAATGTGAAAGAAGGTGCAACAGTGGAAAAGGGGCCCACCACTGCAACTTCAGAGTGACTTACTCACCAACACAGATATCTCCCAGCTTGTCAGGGCTTAGATTTAGGTCTTTAAGGACAGCTGTCATGACTGCAGCAAGAAGCTCATCAGGTGAAGTTTCCTGGAACAAGATAGGAAGGCTTACATATTCTGACACTACTTGAATAGACTCGATTACCTAAACTAAAAATACATCTTCCAAAGTACTAGCTTTCTAAGTTATTTAAACTCCAATCTCCTCCTCGTTTTAAATATTATTTTTGACATAAAACACACTGAGAGAACTTTGTCCCAAGAAGCATCCTATTATAAACAACAAATCCTATGGCACCTTAAAAACTAACCAATTATATCATGAGCATTCATGGACTATTTGTTGTTGTTGTTGTCTGCCATCAAGTCATTTTTGACTTATGGAAATCCTAAGATAAACCTATCATAGGTTTTTCATGGCAATTTACTTTAGAGGGGGTTTGCCATTGCCATCCTCTGAGGCTGAGAGTGTGTGCTTTGCCCAAGGCCACCCAGTGGGTCTTCATGCTCTCAAGCAGGGAATTGAACCCTGATCTCCAGGGTTGTAGTCCAGCACTCAAACCACTAGGCCACACTGAGTCTTATGGACTATAGCCCTTATCAAATACATAGAATACTATCCATAATTTCAGGTAAGTAAGTAAAAATAATGCGATCTGAGACCACTTTAACTGCCATGGCTCAATGCTATGGAATACTAGGATTTGTAATTTGATGAGATATTTAGCCTTCTCTGTCAGAGAGCTCTGGGGCCACAACAAACTACAAATCCCATGATTCCATAGGATGGAATCATGGCAGTTATAGGGCCTTTACAGACTGCCAGAAATAGTGCAAATTGAGTCCACTTTAACTGCCCTGGCTCAGTGCTAGGGAATCATGGGAACTGTATTTTTTTCTGGGACACTGAGCCTTCTCTGTCAGAGAGCTCTGGTGCCACAATAAACTACAGTTCCCATGATTCCTTAGCACTGAGCCAAGACAGTTAAAGTCTCTCCCTCTTTCTTCTACCTTGAAGCCGCCCCGCTTTCCCTTGGCTATAGGGGTCCTCCGCCCATGGACCACCACCACGTCGTCCGGACTGGAGGCCACCGCCGCCGCGGAGCGGGAGAGGCCCGAGGAGCTGAGGCAGGGCCTGGCCCGCGGCGGCCCCGAGGAGCCGGAGAGATGCCCCAGGACCACCTTCATCCGCTGCATCTTTACCACAGAACTCGCTCGGCGCGCGCTGGCAGAGAGACTCCTCCGCGCGCGGAATGCCGGGAAATACAACCTCCCCCCAGAGAGAGTCACGCCCCCTTTCCCGTCAGGCTCCGCCGGCGCCACCTTCGTAGAAGCAGAGAAGGTAGTACTGTGCAAAGCAGCCCCATAGAGAAAAACCACACGGAGCCACGCCCCCTTTCATCAAGTCCTGCCGGCGCCATCTTGGTAGAGGCAAAGAGACTCGTACAGCAATACACCACAAGGCCACGCCCCCTCCTGTCAGGCTCCGCCGCCGCCATCTTGCCAGAGGCAAAGAGGCTGCTAAGCAACACTCCACAAGGCCACACCCCCTCCCCTCATGCCCCCCCTGGCGCCATCTTGCCAGAGGCAGAGAGGCTGCTAGAGCAATACCCCACAAGGCCACGGCTCCTACCCTCAGACTCCGCCTTCGCCGCCATCTTGTCAGAGGCATAGAGGCTGATAGAGCAATCCTCCACAACGCCACGCCCCCTCTCCCCTCAGGCCCTGCTGACGCCATCTTGGTAGAGGCAGAAAAGCTAGTAAAGCAAAGCAGCCCCATAGAGAAAAACCACATGGAGCCACGCCCCCTCCCCTCAGGCTCCGCCAGCGCCATCTTGGTAGAGGAAGAGAGGCTGGTAAAACAAGCTTAGCCCATAGTGAAAACCTACACAAGGCCACGCCCCCACCCCTCAGGCCACGCTGGCGCCATCTTGGCAGCAGCTGGTGAAGCAAGTAGCCCATAGAGATAAGAAAATTAGAAAAGCAACTCCCGGAGCCACGCCCCTCTCGATCCGGGCTCCGTCGGCGCCATTTTGCCAGAAGAAGCCCGAAGGCTGGTATAGCAAGAAACTCATAGAGATAGTAAAAAAAAAAGTAATAGAAAGAAACTGAGGGGAAAAAGTCAAGGCAACAACATCTCCACTCACCAAACTTTTAACATTTCGATACAAATAGATAAGTTTAGAGTTACCTTTTTTGGACTTCCACTCTTTATAGTGGCCGTGCTGTAAGATAAATATAAATTCACGTTTCTTGGTCAGGCCCAAAACACTCTAACCACTATGCCATGTATTTACTTATTTAGAGTGTATTTATTTGTAGGTGCCCTGAAGTCATTTCTGACTTATGGCAACCCTAAGGTGAACTTTATGAGCCAGAGCGGCATAGTGGTTTGAATATTGGACTACAACTCTGGAGAGCAGGGTTCAATTCCCCGCTCAGCCATGAAACCCACTTGGGCATGTCACACTCTCTCAGCCTCAGAGGGTAGCAATGGCAAACCCCCCTCTGAGCAAATCTGGCCAAGAAAACCCCATGATAGCTTTGCCTTAGGGTCGCCATAAGTCAGAAGAGCGACTTGAAGGCACACCACAAAGATGAACTGAAATAAAGAAGTTGGCAGCCTGATTAAATGCATCTGAGGAAGTGGACTGAAGTCTAGGAAAGCTCAGGCTACCAACTTCCTGGGTTCTGTCCTTGGCCCAGTGCTATTCAACATCTTTATCAATGACTTGGATGAAAGAATAAGGGGCATGCTTCTCAAATTTGCAGATGACACCAAATTAGGAGGAATAGCTAATACCCCAGAGGAAAGGGTCAAAATTCAAAATGACCTTAATAGATTAGAAAGCTGGGCCAAAACTAACAAACTGAACTTCTGTTGGGGATGAAATAATATAAAAGAAACTATAAAGCTCATTGCTAATGTGGGGATGGATTGGATGATCCTTGGGGTCTCATACTCTGTGTTCAAAACTTTGCAGAGCAATTGTAAAAGGCTTTTAATGTCGGCTTCATTGGAAAAGATAGCAAAGACTGTTTCAGAGCCAAAGAGTTATAAAAAGGAATGATTGATTGATGGTATGGACTGGAAGTAAAATAAGAAAACTAAGAAGGTAGGACCCAATTAGTCAGTCCAGGTGTCGATGAGTAAGGCCAAAATAGTTCACGCATGGCAAGTAGAAGTTTAATATGTAATCAACAGAGGTGGAGATTGAAACTATATCTTGCAACCAATGAAAATGTTGAATTATGCACATGTTAATGTAATTATAAATTAGCTGTGTAAGATGGTATATAAGGATGTGATTAGCTGAGGAAGGGGGTCTCAAGTCACAGGGCTGACCTGTCTGAGAGTCTGTCGATGTAAAAATAAACTCTTATTTTCCTGGATATTCCAAGGGTCTCCGTTCCTGTTTTGCCAACTACACTTCAACAAGGAGAAATGTAAGGTACTGCACTTAGGGCGGAAAAATGAAATATATATAGAATGGGGGACACCTGGCACCTGACTTAACGCGACTACATGTGAAAGAGATCTAAGAGTCCCAGTAGACCATAAGTTGAACATGAGTCAACAGAGTATGTTTAGCCTGGAGAAGAGATGGTTAAGAGGTGATATGAAAGCCCTGTTTAAGTATTTGAAGGGATGTCATATTGAGGATGGAGCAAGCTTGTTTTCTGCTGCTCCAGAGAACAGGACCCGGAGCAATGGATGCAAGCTATAGGAAAAGAGATTCCACTTCAACATTAGGAGGAACCGTCTGACAATAAGAGCTGTCCAACAATGGAACACACTCCCTTGGAGTGTGATGGAGTCTCCTTCTTTGGAGGTCTTTAAACAGAGGCTGGATGGGCATCTTTGATTGTGAGTTCCTGCATGGCAGGGGGTTGGACTGGATGGCCCTTGGGTCTCTTCCAACTCTGTGAGTCTATGATTCTAACTTCTTTATTTCAATTAGTCTCAGAGGTGCTACAAGATCTCTCTGCATAGTGATTCTACAGACGGGCCTTTGCAGACTGCTAGAAATAGTGCAAATTGAGTCCACTTTAACTGCCCTGACTCAGTGCTAGGGAATCATGGGAACTGTATTTTTTTCTGAGACATTGAGCCTTCTCTGTCAGAGAGCTCTGGTGCCACAATAAACTACAGTTCTCATGATTCCCTAGCACTGAGTCAGGGCAGTTAAAGTGCACTATTTCTGGCAGTCTGCAAAGGCCCTAACACAGCTATACCTCTGAACAAAGGTTAACTTATCCTGTTTTTTTTCTTGGCAAGGTTTGTTCAGAAAGGGTTTGCATTTGCCTTCTTCTGAGGCTGAGAGAGTGTGACTTAACAAGGTCACCCAATGGCTCTCATGACCAAGTGGGGATTTGAACCCTGGTCACCCAAGTCCTAGTCCAGCACTCAAAAGTACTACACTGCATTGGCTACCCCTTAGATTAGCCATTTTAAGGGATGTGACTGTTCCACACACCAGATTTAACTGGATTTCTTACAGAGGCTAATAATGCATACCCTGCAATTGTCCTGATTTGACAAGGACAGCCCGTTAATCCCCCGCTGTCCCACTTTCTCAGCTGTCTTTAAAATGTCCATTTTCTCTCCTCCTCCTCTGACTTTCCCCCTTCGTTCTTAGCCTAATTCAACTGCTGCAAACTGTGTTCAAAATACAAAAGTAGTCTGCACTCCATTAACTTGGCAGGGCAGAGTTCTGCCCTTCCTAAACAAACAACCTAAATTCCAAAGTTTCTCTGCTTAAAATAATAGTGTCCTTTCTCATTAAAGTTTTGCTTTAAAACATGAGTTGAGCACTGACTAATACAAGGTAAGCATCCAAAGAAAAAGAACAGACAAAGCTACCCAGGGAATGTAAACGTAGCAAATATTGCAATTTAGTCTGTGAATGATCTTCAGTGTATTGCTTTTTGCAGAGCTAGAAATTTGGGGACTGAAGGAAACTTTTATTGGGGGCAGAATGTTTATTTTTTGGGGTGGGGATGCTTCCACACACACTCATAGCTACACCCTACAGTAGAAGCTTGTGTAACAGTTGGAGACTGCCTCACCCCAAATTTTGTAGGTGGAGCGTCCCTTTATCACAAGACACCTATGTTTAAATAATTGCTTCAGCCCATAAAAGCTTATGCCGCAATGTATTTCTAAGCATGATGCCACAAGACGAGAAGACAATACAAGAAATCTTGGTCTCTGAAGAAGCGGACAGGGGTCTTCCATTTGGTCGGGTTGACCAGACATCCTCCTTTTCCAGGACATATCTTACATTTCAACCTTCTGTCCAGGAAGAATGTCAAAATGTGCTCCATTCTGAGCATGATTAAGAAGCACGAATTTACATTTATATGAGTGTTGTTAGCTTTTATTTTGCAATACCCTACATTTTTCTTGAATATCCTACTTTTTGTGGGGTCTTGTACTCTTTTGCGGTTATGCTACCTGGTCAACCTGCATTTGATGTGTAAAAGACAACTGGACTCTTCAAGATCCCAAGCCTTCAGCCTTTCCAGAAAGTAAGGATCTCCTTTAGCTTCCTTGCAAAATATTTTGAGTTTGCTCAGTGCCACCCATCTTTGTATTTGCCCATTATGGATATGGAAAGATAGGTGTTTCCAGGCACACATTGGTTGCATCATATTGAAACCAATGTGTGCCTTACTCCTTTCCCCTTCATTAAAAATAAGAAATTTGGTCTCATATTACCACAAAATTTAAAAATATTTTATTTCATGCACCTGGGGAAAGGGGAAGAGGTGAAAATGAAGCATTTACAGCATTTAACAAAGTACATTCAATGATTTTTCCCACATGCCAAAACAGCAGTGTCTCTTTTCTTTCCTATGGACACATATTTCTAGAGCTTCAATAATTTACAATATTTATACCTATCCATACCACGAGAGTATGAACGTATCATAAAGGATAACGGTTTTTAACAGTGGTATTTATATTACGTAAGAGGACTGAAAACTGGGCAGTTTTACAATTAGCTTTCAGCACAAACCCATGCGTCATTCACACTATGATTTTGCATAGTGCATCATCTTTCCATGACTTATTTCTAGGTGAGAATGGATTAGGGGCATGATATTTTTAACTATCATGTCATACATTAGTATGTGTGACACACTATTAAAGCACTATGAATCCACTTTAACTGCCATGGCTGCATCGCTTGGAATTGTAGACACTGCAAATACGTGAGCTATTTTTTTTTTGGGGGGGGGGGGGTAAAGATTTGGGACACCTTAAGTTTTGCCATCTCTGCCTTCAGGCATCATCCTTCCCTTTGCCAAGACAGAAATGGATGGATAGTTCCTATTTTAATTAAGACCAAGGACTTTATCACACGGGCAAAAGAAACGGTATATTAGCACCATGCTCCCGTCAATATCCTGTAAATATTGCACAATAACACAATGCTTTTCACATGACATCACGTGAAGTCATTATTGCGCAATTATCCCGTGAATAAAGCAGCAAAATTGCACCGCACCATTTTTTATTCACGAGAAAATCCCATGAGTAAATAGCAGTGTCATTTTGCCACTTTATTCACAGGATAATCGCGCAATAATGATGTGTGAAAAGCATCACGCTATTGCACAATATTTACGGGATATTGCGGGAGCACAGTGCTAATATCCTGTTTCTTTTCCCGTGTGATACAGTCCCAAGATTTGACACTAGCATTACCTAACTGGTTCAGTCTGTTTATTGACAACAGGGACACAAACATCCAGCTTCACACTATCACAGAATATCCATCCGTATTTTCTTAGGTGCATGTCTCACACCCTTTAACACTGAATAGTATATACGGCATGAAATCCAAGTTTTGAAAAGCATCTAGATTTCTAGTTTCAGAACATAATACACTGGCTGGGATTCTGCACTGTCTGTATATATTTATGTATAAGTCCCAGTGATTCCCAAAATTTAGTTCTCCAGAGGTTATGGATCTCAGCTCCCCAAATTCCTGACTGTTGGCCAAGCTGGCTGGGGCTTCTGGGAGTTGAAGTCCAAAATACGTGGAGGACCAAAGTTTGGGAATCACTGGTTTATAGGAATAATATACCTTGTACCAACTGAGCTCCTAACTTTCAGTCAGGTATTCTGAAGTTCGAACCAAGAACCCATAAAATTCAGAATCAGTTATAGACAGGTCATTGCATCCAGTGGGTTGCCAATGATGTCCGTGATCACTGGAACAGTTTAGTCAAAAAAATTGGCCCAAACAACCTGGCTCAATGTAAATGGATCAATGTAAATACAAGTTGGTCCTCCACGTTTGCGGCTTTGACTTTTGCAAATTTGATTATTTGCAGAATTGATTCATATGATCTCTCTAGGAATATCTAGGTCCTCCAGTTTGACTGCTGGAAGTTGACCATAGTCATGCTGGAGGACCTACAAATTCCTAGAGAAAACACTTCTCTAGGCATTTGTAGGTCCTCCAGCGCAATTCTGTGGTCAATGTCCACCTGGTGCTGATCACAGAGTTGCTTGCACTGGATGACCTAGAGATTCCTAGAAAGGTGCTCTCTCTGCTTTAAACAAAGTGGGGTTTTATTTGTGGTTTTCCCACTTTCACAGGAGTCCTGCGCAGCTAACACCAGCGCATGTGGTAGCCCACTGTATTGTACTTGAACACTTATTAATAAAAGAACCATCCCCTTCTCTGAATAGAGTGGCAAAAGGCGAGTGCTTACTCAATCCCTGGAGCACCTAAAAGAACCGACCCCTTTCTACTCTCTGTTTCTGAACTTTCTGAATGCCTCGGTGAGAAAATGGCAGTGATGGCAACTCTTTGGCACTTTCCCTTAAAGGAGCACCGAGAGGAACTGACTTGAAGAATTTGAGAAAGACATCTGGGTATGTTTGTCAGCTTTTCTGGATTAAAACCAAACAAAGTTATCACATTAAAATCAAAGCATAATAAGTACTAACCTAGTCACCATTTTCTTTGCTTTGACTTTTCATTCTTTTTGTCATGTGCACATTTTCTTAGCCCACCTGTGCCTGGTTGCATCCCTCACACATTTTATCATATTCCCTTCCTCAACTATCCAGCTTTTAGGTTGAGCACAAATAGTTATGCCTGCTGGAATTGGGTATCTTCTTTGGCATCATTTTCCTTTGTTTTGTCCTTTTTGTCCTTTCTTACACGCCCCCAAGTTTTATCCTTTACTTAACCATGACTCACATCAAAATCCATAATTTTGGCCCCAAAGCCTGGCCTTGTCTTTTATGCATGAGGTGAACTTATAGTTCAGTATGTATGGTAACTACAGTGATGGTACTCTGCTGTCGTAGCCACATCTGACAATGCCACCCAACCCCCCCAAAAAATGACCTTTTCAACCAGGCAGAACAACAAACAATGGGTTTCTGTGGTGCTGCAAAAAGGATGCTGAGAAATTATGGGCCTTTGCAGATTGCCAGAAATAGTGCAAATTGAGTCCACTTTAAGGGTTAGGGTTAGTGCTAGGGAGTCATGGGAATTGGTTTTCCCCCCTGAAACATTGAGCCTTCCCTGTCAGAGAGCTCTGGTGCCACAATAAAATACAGTTCCCATGATTCCCTAACCCTAACCCTTAAAGTGGATTCAATTTGCACTATTTCTGGCAGTCTGCAAAGGCCCAATGTCTCCAGCATTCTCCCAGTCATGACGCACATCAATAAGAGGCAGCTGGAGAGACCCTTTGGGGTCCTGCCCCAGCTGCATCTTTCAGCATGCCCTACAACTTGGAGAACATCCCAAATTGAAGCCCCTCAGAAACCCTTCAGGTGAAACGATAGGTTTTGGGAGTCACATTCAACAGTTAATGACCATAAACATGAATCCCAATTTACAAGATCATTAATTCCAGTTTACGATCTCATAACTCAACAGGATGCCAGTCATGCTTTAAAAATAAAAATAAAACCCATTCTTAAGTGACTGCAATATTCTCTTTCTCCCCCACCCATCAAATACTATCCATCAAATAGTACAGGGGTGTTATTTTTCCAGCTGCCTCTGCAGATTAAATCACAAGAGACTACCATGTTCCAATTACAGCCTCAAAACCCAAAGAGCTACCTTACATCCAAAGTGGTTTTGTCAGTTTCCTTGCATACCTTTTGATGACTGTACAAAAGGAATCTTAGAATTCACCTCTTTTATCATAGCAATACCTGTATTCTTTTTCAGTGGGGAGAGACTAATTTTGTCTAAGAGAAGCAGTGGGCTTGACCAGCAATAACAGGGTAACTAGAAAAATTAGTTTACAGCAACATTTTAAAAAGGCATCCATGGGCATGTCTACATTATATATTTAAAACAGTTTTGATCCTGGGTTTATGAATCAAAAGCAATTTGATCCAAGGCCCCTCTTCCCAAAGAACTGCTAGAATTGTTGATTTGTGAACAAGGAAGTATCTCTAAAACGCTTTCCAAAACTTGCAGAACTCTTAATTCCATAACCCTTGGGGGAAAAGATGCAATGGTTCTTCCCCAACTTCAAATTAAAAGTTTGGATAAGTCCATGAAGTGGTGTGCAATTTAAAGAGCTGATCTATACAATCAGGCAGTACACAGTTTCACTCTCATTTTTTCCCCTTTTTGTGCAAGGAGCAAAAACATCACAATCCATATGCACAAATATACATAGTCTTGGAAATAACACTGCAATGTTTTCAAAAGCAGAGTTCCTACTACAGTATACATCTGGAACTAGCCTCCTGAGAGGCTATGGGTCTTTTAAAAAATGTACAACATATATGCTTTAGGTTGGATCCAGACTTGGAGCAGAAATTAATGGGACTTAAATTATTAAATTCAATTTATTTAAGTGGGTTTACACTACATAAAGTCTGGAACTAACCCATCACCTTTTTTCCTCTCTTTTTGGTCAGTCTTGTTCTGTTTTGTACACCTGAATCACTGCAATAGTGTTTGTCAAAATAGAAGCAAAGGCACCTGAGGAGTAATTCACATCTATTTACATATACATAATGAGATGGGGAATCAATTACATTGGGCATATATACTACAGCATGGGATGCCAAGACAGAAGAACCATAACCTCTGTATTGAAAACAACGGATTATCAATACACCACTTTGGATAACCCGGCAAACCTGGGTAAACTGAAGAATAATGACTAAGTGGCTATCTAAACAATCATGATCCTGTTTTAATGATATTCAAACTCATTGTAATCTCTGATTTTCTTACACACTGATGGGTTGGACCAAAGAAAGAAGTGAAGTTATAGAGTAGTTGGTTGAAGCTAAGGTTTCTGCTTTCTTTCCCTTTCATCCTTCAATAATGCAAGGTTTAGATTAGTTGGAATTGACATGACCCAAGGAAGCAACAAAGGGGATGTATGGTTGGCAAGCTCTGGAACTGGTGGTTGACAAAGGGGCTGGCACCTCAGGGTATTGACCAAGAGGCAACAACCTCTCAGTCTTCTGAAAATGTGAACAAGGCATTCCCCACCAATCTCACAGACTTCGTAAACAGATCTTTCAAAAGTAGGTCAATTTACAGCCCTGCCCAGGCAAAAGCATCAGCCGTTTGACATTTCCATCTTGCAGCATTCACATTTCTCCTCGTGTTCCCTATGGGCCAACAATTAAATCCAGATGGCAAGCAGGGGCTGGAACCAAAAATCTGCAATCAAACTAATTAGGGCAAGTATGTGCGTATTGAGACCTCAAGAAAATATTATCTAATCATCTTTAAGTCCATTCTAAGATTTTCAGAACCTAGATGAAAATAATTTATGGTGCAGTTCTGATCCATTAGAATGGATGGGACATGACTTAAATACTTAGCCAGGACTTCTACTTAACTTCCACTTAAGTTGAAATGCATTGTGCAGACACAAAAAAATACTGGTATCTGACACCAAATTCAGCATCCAGACATATCTACACTAGACATTATGGCTGCAGAGATGATCTGGAAAGTGTGTGCCTGGTAAAGTTCTAGGCTTCATCAATAGGAGTAGAGTTTCTAGATCAAGATAATCAATCTGCAAAGGGATCTTGTAGCATCTTTGAGACTAACTGAAAGAGAGAAGTTGGTAGCATGAGCTTTCTTAGACTTGAGTCTACTTCCTTAGAGGATTCCATGTGAATTATGCCCAGATTCCATGTGAATTATTTTTCAAGCCTGTAGAAAATTTCATGTATACATGCATTTTTCCTAATATATACTTTTTTTGCAAGCAACTCAGCAAGGCTTTGTCATTTCCAGTGACAGATGTATTTCTGTGTGCATCTTTCCTGAAGTATGTATTTTGGGGTGGATTTCTGAACTGGAGTAGTGCATGAAAAATCTGGAAAAGTGCCAGACTGAATAAGTTTACTTCCTATTCTTAAGTGTAGAACAGTGTGTGCAAATTAAGCTGAGTATATTGCAAGATCTGCACATTTGCTCAAAATGCAAAGCTCACTTAAACTTAAACCACACAATCTAGATTATAACTTGATATAGAACCTGGATTTGTTTTGGGGAGGGATTTAATATAGCCATTGGGGCCACTAACGCTTGACATTCTTCCAAAGGGATTGCATTTAGCAGCATCAATGAACCAAGTAAGTGGATGGTCAGACACTGACTGACTGGCACTGTAAAGGCTCTCTTCCTTTTCTAAACCAATCAAGATAACATTTAGGGTTGATAGATCTCCCACACTTGAGGGCCACTGAAAAGCAAAACACTGTGGAATTTCAATATGTTAGAGGGCCATAATATTTTCACATTCCTTCTCACATCCCTTCTCACAAGTTTATACAATATTGACCACTGGAACCTCAACACTGAGGGGAAAAAACTGTGTGGGGGTGTCTAAAGCTGGTAAATGACTTTGGGGGCAATGCATTTGGCAAAAACAAAGATGGTCACCCAACTACATTGATCACAGTTATGGTAAATATGTTAAAATAGTTAACATATGTATCAGAATGAATGGGTATCCATGTTGACCATAACTCAAACTCCAAAGCCCATACAGTGGTCTTACTTTTCTTATGCCAATCAAAAAAGCACAATCTCTATACAAGATGTTTGTTTCAAAGCCTTCCGCAAAAGAATTTTGTGCCTTTTTGGTTGGCCTAATAAAAGTATTACTACAATACACTTTCAAATAGTTACTATACTATGTCTAGTTACTAAGCTCTTAGGAATTTAGCTGACTGATTAATCAATCAATCAATCAATCAATCGAGAGACATCAATCCAATATGCCCAAATACGCTGAATGTAAACAAAAATCATTCCAAAGGGGCAGTCATAATTTTGGAAGGGGTATTCCCCAAATCTCTCTCAGAAACAGGAGAGAATGCCTCTTCTAAAGTGACAGTTGTTCATGCAATTTCATAAATATTTGCACTAATATTAATTTAAAAAAAATAAAATTAAAATGCTGCTGTGAAATTAATTGGGGGGAACTTTTTAATTTATAAAGATATTGATGAATCAGATTGATGAATCAGATATTGGAGCTTTAGTAATAAGTATATTTTTAAATGTTATTTCCAACCCGGGGAAATACCTCTTTTAGGTAGTTTCTTCAAATTACCCCTTGGCCTA
Organism: Phrynosoma blainvillii; assembly: GCA_026167975.1. NCBI lineage: Eukaryota > Metazoa > Chordata > Lepidosauria > Squamata > Phrynosomatidae > Phrynosoma > Phrynosoma blainvillii. The sequence goes on from JANUYF010000005.1 coordinate 7,528,804, forward strand.
AATCCAATTGCTAGAGTAACAACTATAGCAGAACCATTGAAAATTAATGAGTGGTACGGCAACACCTGTGTAAATCCTACTGATTCAATGGTTCTACTCTACTGGGAGCTAGTTTTTAGCAACTGGGTTTAGTCCCCGATGTTTAATTTGGTTCAGCAAGAAATGCCAAGCAGGAGATAGTGGCTTTCCCCACATCCTCATTTCTCACACACTACAAGTCACAAATGTACATGGTGAAATATATGACAGAAAGAGATTGGTGTAATCCACATCACAGGAAACTTTTAATAAAGGGCTAAACAAATGTTTCTATTACAAGTGGGCCAGGTATGACAAATTTCCTTTGGGTTGAAGGGAACGTTAAATAGCTTTGGAGGACTTTCATAAGATTCTGGTGCAATCCTATCTCCGGACTCTTGATCACTTTGGGCCGGATCACTATTATATATTTAACCACTGAGCATAATTACCACCTAAAATACAAAACAGCTCTGTTTAACCTCCTGCTCCCAAAAGCTGGAGCTTGTTCTATGTGCATCAGACTTCCTGCGATGAGTCATGGCTTCTCCATCCTCAGACAGAGGCAGGCAGATGCCATTGTTCATTTGCTCTGGATTTATTTTTACTTGCTTCGTCCAGGGTTCCCTTTCAATGGCTGCCAACCTGGCAACAATGACAAAGCTCACAACTGAAGGTTGCTGCTGCTCGTTTCACTCTTTTCAACCATTTTGCCAGGGTATGCCTGTCAACTGACAAGAAACCCGACGTTCTCCATGTTGTTCTTTAATGGCTATTCAAGTCCATTATGGCCTAATGAGGGGCCTATACAAGCAGAGAATCCACTGGCCTCCAGAACACAGCATATCTTGCTGCCAGCATCTCCACAACGTCAAGATGGCTGGAAGTGCAGCTTAAGAGACTTGGCAAGATGGCAGCTGGCTGAGCAACATGGCATGACTGATAACAATGCAGCACATTTGGGAATAACCCAAACAAGAAACTGAGGTTGAATTTAGAAGTGTGTAGGTCTTTTTTTGTTGTGGTTATTGCTCACTTCGCCATGATTGTGTGAACTTTTCATCTTTCCCATTCCTCTCGCAGGAGGACCAGCTAGAGGCTAAAGCTCACAAAAGGATGCCGCAGTAGGTCTTCTGCTGTGGGTCTCCGCTTCTCCTCCACAAAGATCAGCTTGAGGAAGCTGCGGCAGTAGTCCGAAACACCATCTGGAAGCTGAGGCTTTGTGGGCTGAGTAGCAATCTTGAAAATGGCAGCCATGGCTTCAAATTCTGCCCAGGGTGGTTTTTCAGTCAACATCTCTACCACAGTGCAGCCCACACTCCTGCAGAATAATTCCAGGAGAAGAAAAGAATGAGAAGGGATCCAACCCAAAATTTTAGTTGCTACAATGCTTTTCAGTCCCAGCTTCTGCCAACCTAGCAGTTCGAAAGCATGCAAGTGCAAGTATATAAATAGGTACCACTTCGGTGGGAAGGTAACAGCGTTCGGTGCAGTCATGTTGGGCATATGACCACCAGAGTGGTCCTCGGACAACACTGGCTCTTTGGCTTAGTAACGGAGATGAGCGCCGCTCCCTACAGTCAGTTATAACTAGACGTTTATGTCAAGGGACTACCTTTACCTTTATACAAAAGTACCAAAGTACTCCTTGCTGATTTTTCTTATAAGGAAAGTTAAAAGACTTCATGGTCAAGGAGAAGGTGGGAGCAGGAAGGTTTGAAAAGAGCTTGGATAAGTTACATTATTGGACTACAGTTTCCACAGTCCCCCTGCCAGCATGGGTGCTGGTCATGTTAGTTGGAGTATTCTAGGAGTTGTTTCCCAAAAAAGTAACATTTGCAAACTTTGAATCAGAATGATGTCAGCAACCTTTAAGCCAAAGCAGTGCTGTCAATACAGATGAGCTCCATTTAACAGTCACACAGCCTTTTTACAAGACAGAGACTTCACACTCATATTTGAGACAAGAGTCCCCCAGAACACTAGTTGTATCCCTGCTAGATCTGTCCAATAAATTTACAGCAGGGGTCCCCAAACTTTTTGATCTGGGGGCCGGTTCGCTGGCCCCCAGATCTCCGGGGGGCTGGAGGTGTGCGTGCACATGTGCACGACTCGGGGCACCATTTTGGAAGACAAAATGGCACCCGGGAGCACGCACAAGTGGCAGCGGCAGCGGTACTACCGACCGCAGGCTGGTAAGAAGGCCTTGACAGGCCAGGGCCGGCCCGCAGGCCGTAGTTTGGGGACCCCTGATTTACAGCAAAAGTATCCCACAAGATTCTGAAATGGTCTTTAGTCTTTAAATGTAAGAATTTAAAATATACTCAAAGAAATGCATTAGTGAATTCTGGCACAGAGCACTGCAGCTAGTATTGCCTCAGTATTGGACATGCCTCCCCAGAATAAAATGACAGCTTACCATACATCTGCCTTCCTCCCGTATCCTTCCCCACTGATCACTTCAGGGCTCATCCAGTATGGAGTCCCTGTGACAGATTTCATTCCTGTTCCGGACATGCAGATGGTCTGGATGCGTTTGCTGGCACCAAAGTCTCCTAGTTTCACATTCCCAGCAGAATCTCTCAATATGTTGGCTCCTAAAGATGGTAAGAAAAAGCCCAAGAAGAAAATCACTTCCAAAACTGAAGCCCAGCAGCAAGATTTTGCAGCTGATCAGTTCCTCTCTTAAACAGAATCCACAGGTTTGTCAATGCCTGGCAATTCATAATGATATCCGGCACCCGATAGTGAACAATATGATTCTGATCAGTGGTGGCTATTTCCAGACTCAACAGCTGTATCATCAAAGCATATCACCTTTAGCATCTGTGACATTTAAATCCTCTTAAATTTAATTTTAGTGCAAGTATTCATGAAACTGCATGCAGCAGGTACCACTTTAGAAGAGGCATTCTCTCCTGTTTCTGAGAGAGATTTGAGGATTACCTCTTCCAATATTTATATTGTGTGCATATGAGTTCAGGGGTGAGGGAATCTTCCTTCACAGTAACATCAATCTTCAGCTTAGTGCAGTTTATTTCTTTTGCACCCAACAGAATGTTTGAGGATGTTCCATAGGACTGCAGCAGCTCTGCCAATGGTTGGAGGTATTCTGGGGCAAAAATCAATCCATTATATAGAAAAAATCTATTATTGTACTATAGTTATGTCTGTGACTTGCACAAGGATCTTTTTATTTCTGTAAATGGCTTGGAACCAGGCTATATCTGATTGACCAAATTCTCCTGTAAGAGCTCGCCTAGAATTTAATATGCTCAAGGGAGGGTATGTGTCCCACCACCCTGAAAAGTGAGATTGGTGAGTGTACAAGAAAGGACTTTTTCAGTAGCAGCCCTCTTCCTGTTGAATTCCTTCCCAAAGGATGTTAGGCTGAACTTCCAGGAAGCCATCAAAACGAAGTCATTTTCTCAAGACTTTGGTTTTTCAAACTATTTTTTATGTGTTTTACGTTAAAAGTTAATTCTATAGTAAATCACTTTTGGCACCCAGGTGGGCAGAAATGCAATATATAAACATACTGCTATAAAAATAAATTCAGCCTCCTGTGTTGTGTCCACACTGATGGGAAAACTGGCTTACTGCCAGGGCTTCTGGATCACAACCAGCACCCAAAATGGGCTGATACCAAGAGCACTGCTTGCACATTCTCCAAGCAATAGACTCAGTGCACTATACTGATTGTATTGTTATGCTAATGTGCACTTGTGTGATCAGTCTGCATATCTGCAAAAGGAATGGTGCTGGAACAGTGCAAACTTGAAAGTCAAAAGTGCTGTGGCAAAGAGTAGGAAGTTCCAGGAAAGAAGAGGTCAGCTGTTCAGCCACCCACCAGCATTCCTTGAGCCTCTATACTGGAATAAAGGCAGGATATAAGCAAATAAAATAATAAATAAAAATAATAATTCCTCCCCTTCATCCCCAAACAGTGCACAGTCCTCACGCTCAATGGATTCTCCAGAGTTTCCAGCCTGATACAGAGAAAATAGGTACTTTTTTTACTCCAGAGACTCACCCTAGAGCATGGATTGGACCCATGTTTCACCTGTTTTGACCCCATGCATCATTTAAACAGGTCAGTGCAGAAATGGAGCAGGAATGCTTCTTTTTCTTTGTGCGGACATAGCTCTGGCCTCCAGCTTTGCTCTTTCAGGTACATGAAGCCCCTTAGCTGATCAAAACAAGCCATGTTCCCTTAGGAGCTACACCAAGGATGGTGATGGTCCAGCCTGCTGCCACGTCCTTTTCTGCATCTCTGCCTCTCTTCCATCACCAGAAAAAAATGGCCATAAAATGTGCAATCTGACTCCTAATGCCTCCAGGGAGTGTGATTTTCCCATCTAAGGTTATTCCAGTCCTCACATTTGGAATCCCAAATGACATTATTCACAAAGTAGAGTCTTCTTCCAGTCACTTCAAAAACAAGGACAGAGTGCAGCTCATAGTAATCAGAATAGTGGTGGAAAATGGGGCAGGTTACCCCTGCCTCCAGCTGTGCATCTCTAATCTAAACTTACCTTTGATATCCCTGTGGACAATCATATTGCTGTGTAGGTAGAAAACCCCTTGCAGGATTTGCCTGGTGTACTTCCGAGTCACATTCTCTGTTAGGGCCCCATAGGCTTTCAGCTGATCTTTGATAGAACCCTATCAGATGCAAACAGAACAAGACACAGTTAGATGCTTTGATTAAGAGAATGGGGTCATTTCTGTTTCTTGAGAGATGTTTGGAGGTTCTGGTCAAAAAGAGAAAGATAAATCTAATAAATGAACCCCATCTTAGAAATTTACCTATAACACAAAAGGGTTTTACCTTTATATCAGCAATAATTTTGGTCTCTGCATGTTAAATTATGCAGGGTTTTTTGTACTTTTACTCTCTTGTACCTACTATCTTAAATGTTTTGTGCATTGTTAAATTTTTTTGTCATGGCCTTTGGCTAGCACAAATAAACATGAGGAGGAGGAGGAGGAGGATGAAGAATAAATAAACCATAATAATACCTGAGTAAAAAACGTCAAGACTAAATGTTTACAGTGGAAAAGTGAATTATTAGTTGTAACAGGAAACTTTTGGTCATCCAAATGCTTTGGACTATAGGTCCCATAATCACTTACCATTTCACCTGGTGGTTGAGGATTCAGGGAGCTCAAGTCTAGAATATCTGGAGGGCTAAAAGCTCCCTAAACCTGGGCAAGAACATAAATCTTGCAGTGACTGTGTGGGGAAATGAGAGGCCACTTTTGAATCCGCTCGCAAATACAATCACCTTAACTATGTGCTCTCATGAAGCCCACAAGCGGGTAGATTTATTATGGAGGCACACCTCTATGAAGCACTAAAAAGCCTAGAAAAGTCACCTTTCTGGACTACAGCACCCAATATTCCCCAGGAAGCATCGTCACACTAGTCAAGAAATTACTGATTGATCCTGGATTTATATCCTGCCTTTCTATCAGGGATAGAATGCAAGGCAGCTTCCAACATTAATTGATTCATTTAATTCAATTAGTGCAATCAGATTTTTAATTCCATCTTTTTTCTAATCTGTTGGAAACTATTTTGGGCCCCATCGGGAAAAATGCAGGACTGAAATGAAATGAGATAAATAATTTGAAAGTTTCTAGTAAAAAGCTTCCAAATAAAGTTTCCAATGAATATGGGTTTTACATAATAAAATACAAATCAAATCAATTATACCATTAAAACACCACTGAAAACAGTTCAAAAACACCAGGAAAATAATAAATAAGAAGTAAAGCATTTGAAGGAACCAGCGTGATGTAGTGGTTTGAGTACTGGACTATGACTAGGGAGACTAGGGTTCGATTCCTAGCTTGGCCATTGAAACCCACTGGGTGACTTTTGGCAAGTCACACGTTCTCAGCCTCAGGGGAAGGCAATGGCAAACCTTCTCTGAACACATCTTGCCAAGAAAACCCCATAAGGTGGAAATGACTTGAAGGGTCGCCATACCTCGGCTTTGGAATCGCCACAAGTCGGAAATGACTTGAAGGCACACACATATAACATTTGAAAGTCCAGCACATCTCTTTTAAAATGTCAGACCATTATCAAGAAGTCAGTTGCCAATGCCCTTCCTGAATAGAGAAGGATTCTGGGAATTGTAATTCAAGGAAATAACTTTTCAAAGCTTTGATGCTATCTCGCTCATGGATAGTAGACACATAACTGTTCCTCATGGCAACTGCTTTAAAAAGCAGCCTGGCTGTGAGAGGAACCAAGACATCTGAGCATCAACTGACCAAAGAGTGAAACTGCTTCATGGCTCCCAGTGGTAGCTGCACATGTCTGGGGTGCATCATGTGCCAGTCTATTTCCTATTAGTTACAAGGCAAAACAAGCCATGACAGCCAAATGGAAATAAAATCTTGTTAGACCAAAGCACTAGTTCTTTTGCAAAAGAAAAACAAATATGACCATCTGTGTCATTCGGAAACAACTGCTGTTCAAGCCAATGTGCTTCCTGGATGGGAAAAAAAAGATTTTTTAAAAAATAAAAAATTCTTCTGTTGTCACAGAAGGAACAACAAATGAGCCAATGACACCATGCAATCCATTCACAGACAGTCATAAGGACAAGTGGCCATGTATGCAACATTCTGAATGCATAAAAGTGCAACATTTCTCTGATTCTGGTTCTTCCCCAACTTGCTATTGGTTGTACTAGTCTAGCTCCAATATGTCCTCAAAACCTAGCTGACAGGACAAAAAGTCCTGCGGACAAATGAAAACGGTGCTTTAGAAAGCAAGCATAGTTTCCTGTGGATTCTTCCATCAAAAAGTTTTAAATGCCAGTAACATTAGCTGTACTGGTGGAGAAAAGGAACATGCTGTTCTCAGTCTTAAATTTGTGTGTGTGTGTTGCAGGTTCCAGATAGTAACCTTGGAATGTTTTTTTTTAAATGAAGAACGCATGCATATAATGGTTGGCATCCCATAAGGGATCTATGCCTACATAAGTTTCCCTTATGTGTGCATATGTTCTTTTCTGGCTGCTGCAGGATTACAAAAGCATCTGGCTACATCCCCGTAGCCAAACATGAAACAATGACATTAACACTGAGATCCACTGGGGTTCTCCAGCAGTCTATGCACTGCTATAATCATTTTACGTCTCACTATGGGGAGGTATCCACACATTTCTGCAATCCTGTGTGCTTCCCAAAAAGTAGGGATTGGCCACACAGGAAGATGTACAGGCTGTTCAGTATGTCAGGAGAGTGGCATAGACTCAGCCTACCACAGGTCCGCATGCAGACCTGCTATGCTATGCTAAGCCATACAGGATTGTAGCCAATACACTTATATATACAGCCTTCAAAATGTAGAACAGCTGTAAAACTGAGGGGCCATAGTATTATAGGCTTGGAGGAGAGGTGCCATGATGTCTCAAGCACTAGCCAATAGATGGCTAAACTGCAACTCTTATTTCGTGGGTCCTTATTTTTGTTCTCTCAGAAACAACCCCCATAGTAATATGGTTCTTGGCAGGGGGGACCCACCCACCCCTCACCTAAAACATCTTGTTCATACTACCCTTCACAGAACTGCAGAATTAGTCCTTGGCTTCTTTTTGGGAGAAAAAAGTATCTTTTCCAGAAGTGTAAAGAAAAACCTGGCAAACTGGTTTGATGAGAGGTGGAAATGGTACGGTGATTACACAACAACAAATATATGCTTATCAGAGGTTGTGATGTTGCCATCAAACCAAACCAATCCAACCTGCTTAAAACATTATACAGTGGGGCCTCCTTATTTGTGGACTTGCCATCCGTGGATTTAAGCATCCACAGATGATAAGGTCCTGTTGCCTCCAATGGCAGCGTGTGCATATAGCTGTGCACTGCCATTACGAAGGTCCCACGTTTTTCGGTATGGGGGGGAGAGAGAGAAAGGTCCCACTGTACATGGTTTGTATCAGTTGACAGGATCTCATCCCTACTTAATGTTTGCTCAAACAGAAGTGCTTTGGGAATTATTTGAGGAATGGATGGGAAAGGACACAGGAAGCCTACATGGGCTTCAGGAAGAAATCTGGTAGTAGAAAGGGGATAAGGTGTGGAATAAAGTCTAGAAGGAAAAGGAAAGGGAGATAAAGAGTGGTAGAGATAATACATGTATCTTTTGCCTCTGGATTCAGAATTTTCACCACTATCTGCAGTTTTGGGTATCTCATGATAACTTATTTGGTAATATTTAAGGCCTGATATGGCTTGGGGCCTTGGATACTGTCTGGAGAGCCAGTCTGGTGCAGTGGTTTGAATATTGGAGTACAACTCTGGAGACCGGGGTTCAATTCCCCATTTGGGCATGTAAACCCACTGGGTGACCTTGGGCAAGTCACAAACTGTCAGCTTCAGAGGATGGCAATGGCAAACCCTCTCTGAAGAAACTTGCCAAGAAAACCCTAAGATAGGTTCACTTTAGGGTTGCCATAAGTCAGAAACGATTTGAAGGCACACAACAACAAACTGCAACAGTCTGACTGAGGTGTGTTAAAAGTGCTCTCCTTTATCCCATTTGTGGGGAAAGGGATGTTCTCATCTGTGAGAACATGGGAAAGAGCCTTCTCTGCTGTGGCACCCCAGAAGTGGAATGCCCACCCCCAAGAGGCCCGCTTGTTGCCGACACTGGCTTCACTTCAGCACCTAGTTAAATCATAACTTTGTATTAAAGGCTTTGGAAATCATTGGATATCGGCTGGGATACAAATGTGTGACATATCTGGGCTACCTAAAAGCATGATCCCTTTACAAAAACATCTTCACATCTTAACTTACCCCTGGCATATATTCCACAAAGATGGACAATTTCCTCTCTTCAGGGTCCCGCAAGCAGCCATAATACTGAACTATCCTCTCATGGCGGAGGGTTTTGAGCAGCTGGATCTCACATTCTAAAGCATTCACCTCCTGCAGTAAAAGAGAAATGGCTACAGAGGGAAAAGGAAGGGCTGTAGGTGTGGCTATTTAGTGCAAGGTGTATGGCACATGCAGGTTCATTGAAAACCCTGCAAACGCCTTATAATCCTGATGATCATGCTCCAGATTCCCTTGGAATCTTGACAAACCCCATCAAAGGAAAGGAAATATCCAGCCTCTGCCTGATTCTCTTTTTCTTTCTCCTCTGACTTCGTCTGAGCTAATTTGCCACAAGCAATAATAAAACTTGAAAGCCTTGTCATTTTCCAGAACAAGCGAGTCCTGCCAAATGCACTGGCGTACTAACAGACCTGTTTTGAGAAGTCTGGGGACTGTGCTCTCTCATGCTTTCAGTGGCGGTCTGTACAGTTAAAAGTGGTGTGCACACTGCATCTGTTTCTTGAGACATCAGACCTGGCTTGCCTTGATTACATCCCATTTGCATTGCTGTAACACACTCTACATGGGGCTGCCTTTGCATTGCTGTAATACAATCTACATGGGGCTGCCCAGGTATGTCTTGATTACATCCTATTTGCATTGCTGTAACACACTCTACATAGGGCTGCCTTTGGAAACTGTTCAGAAACCCCAGCAGGTCAAAAATGCTGTAACCAAGGACGTTATCACACGGGGTCTAAAGCAGCCCCATCCCTGCACCATCGCTGCATAATTCCGGATCCTTTGCCCCTGTGATCAGACAACGTCGCAGCAAACCCCGCCCATCCCTGCATCATCCCTGCACCATCGCTGCATCATTCCAGTTCTTTGTAATTCCTCTTTCAAAGAGGAATTACGGCTGCCGCGACCAGAATCAATCCAGAACCATTTCGGTATGATGCTGCTTTCTTGTCTGATAACACGGGGTCCATTCCGGTATGGTTCTGGATTGATTCCATGCCGCTTTTCTTGCCGCTTTGAGACCCCTGGTGTGATAACGTCCCAAGTTTCTGACTGGGGTAGGTTATAGGGATCATGTAACCAACTGAACCAACTCCACAGGCTGCTGGTCCATTTCTGGGAAGAATTCAAAGTGGAAGCCATGACTTTTAAAGTCCTATATGGGTTGGGTCCAGACTATTTGAAGAACCATATCTCCCAGTCTGTCCTCTAAGATCTTCAAGAGAAGGCTTTCTCTTGGTCTCCCCACCATCTCAGGGACATCTGGTGAAAATATAAAAGACAGCCTTCTTGGTGGCTGCTTCTAAGTTATGGACCTCCTTTTCCCAAGAGGTCCAGTTGAACCCCTCTCTGCTGTCTTTCCGCTGGCAGATACAGACCTTTTTATTTAAGGAAGCTATTGCTTATTACTGTATGTGGCAGATAATGTTTTTAATAGGGGTGTAGTGTTTATTTTATTATGTTTTCACACATCTTGTAATGCTGTTTTTAAGGGGTTTTAACTTGTGTTTTTTAAAATAGAAATTTAGTTTGGGTTTTGACTTTTGTATTAACAAGTTTTCAAACTGTATTGTGCTTTTAAAATGTTGTGCACAAACTTAAGATTCCATGTTGAGGGAAAGGTGAGATATTAAATAAATAAATAAATAAAGTGTCCTGCTGTTTAACCGATTTTACTACGTTTTATCGCAATTTCATTGTAACCCACCGAGGAATCACTGGCTCCTGTACTATATAAATCTGTAATAAAAGAAAATGAAATACATGAGGGAAAAGCCTAGTGTTTACGAAATACCCTCTTCTCCTGCTGTGGCTTGATAGATGCATAAATAAATAGAAAGATATGGTTTTGGAAGCATTTTACATACCATCCTAGCTTATGCACATACTCACTTTGCTTGTCTCTTGGCTGTCGGGATCAAAAGGCACCTGCTTTACAGAGAGTTCTCGGCCGGTGTCAACATCATAGCAAAGGTAGACTTCTCCAAAGGCACCTCGGCCTAGTAGTTTCCCAAGCCTCCAGTTCACGGGGGCTTGCAGTGCTATGGGAGAGGGAGGAAATAGTGTCAGAAGGAACAAAACCACAGAGACCCATAAAATCACAACAATCCAAAGTCTCCTAATCTCTGAACCGTCGTCTATCAGTCAGAGAGTAGCATAGTCTCTTCCCAATGGAGCAAGACCCAAGGTGTGATCTTAAGCAGTATGTTTATTTAGCAAATGGTTAAATAAAGAAATGTTTGATTGCAAAGGAGCAAAACCTAAACAACTAGATGTTGCTGTTGTGAGGGCATGTATGCAATGATATTCACACAGGAAGGTAGGTCATCTCAGTTCTCATCTAATAAAATGATCTGCTAGGATGAAAAGTAAAACCTAATTATATTAAGCAAATGATAATTCTTTTAACGGCAACATGGAGATTTTAACAGTGTTCTATGAATCATGCAAGCCAATTAATTTATCTGAACGATGCATCAGACTTCCTCCCAACCAACGGGTGATTTTCTATCTCTGGGTCAAACTTAAGTAAGAACATACTACAACTAAGGACCCAAATTGTAATACAATCTCCATCCAGATCCATAAACCCAATGGAAACCCACCAGGAGGTAACCTACTGTTCCTAGTCTTGTCAGGAGGAGAACCAAAGCCTTGGAAGATTTTGTCACAATTGTGCCACCACTTGTTGCCTCCGCGTTCCTCGTACCGCAAAGTAACAAGCTTGTCTCCGTTAAAGCTCTTCGTTCGGCTGGACGGCAAAAGCTGGAACAGGTTCTGTGGTGGAACGTAACTCCTGGGGAAGGTTCTTCGGCCTTTGAAAGTGGTGGAGAAATTAGGAGAAAGAACACAAATCATGGTTGGATGAAGTGGACTGCCTATGCTGCTAACATTGCTTCAAGACCTCCAAATTCTCCCCAAATACAATGCAGAGGATCTCAATATATAACTAAAACTGGTGTGAAGTTCATCCTCATATCAGACTGGATGACTACCTATGGTTTTGGTTTTGCTTTCTCATTCTTTACTATACCACAATTCAACTTCATGAGTCACCTGGATTTGTTCTACTGCACTGACTCTTAAGACACTCTGCACATTGGTTCTTCCTACTGCAGCTACGATTTGGACAACCAACAAGCAGTACTTAGTTACAGAGGTGTAACTGTGTTAAATTGCAGGATGCAATCTTTTTTAAAGGCCATTGTATAGTAATCATTGTAAGGGAAAGCAAAGTCTCTTCCACCATATGCCATATAAAATGCTTGTGTGTTGCTATCATTCTGTAAAAGGTTCCTTCTGCTCTTAGATGTCCAGACTGCCTCTTTATTAAGGACATTTTCAGGAAGGTAAATTGCTCCTCAGTACTGAGCTAGGTAATAGATTCATAATATTCAGACACATATCCTCTTTCCCTTGCTGACAATCCTGCCAAGTTTGATTCAGTGTCAAGAAAATGGGGGGGGGGGGAAACCTTGAGAATAAAGGCCACATTTGCACAAACAGTGGCATATGTCTAAGTTGGTACTATCCATACATCTGCAGAGAAGGGAGAACCACTATTTTGTCTTCTAAACTCTGTGGAATTGTTGGATCTTATTAGAGGTATTACCTGCTGGTGGACTTTATATTTCATTTTTTCTTCTTATGGATCAACATGCCCAATTTCATTTTTTTGAGTCACACAGTTGCTCCACTCTAATACAGGGATGGGGCATTTTGGCCCTTCAGATGTTGATGAAGTGCAGGTCCCATCACCATTGGCTATGTTAGTGGCTCAGGCTAATGGATGCTGTAGTCCAGCAACATCTGAAGTGCACCAAGTTGCCCACCATAATCTAAAGACCATTTAGTGCATCTCAACCCTGCATGTTTGGAGGCAGCTGATGTGCCAGTATTCTAGCATATACATATAATAAACCAACCATATGTTCTCATTGTAACACCTGAAGCAAATACACATAGAGAAGGAACCAGGTCTACCTAGCCAATTCATTCCTATATTACATCAGACCACTATTTCCTAAACTTATTTGCACAGCAGACCCCATCCTAAATCTATCTAACTTCTTATTCCTCCTTCAATTCAGCACTGACTGCATCCTGCACAGAAAAATGCACAGAAATTCCTGCATGGAATTATTCATGTAGTGGAAGCATAGATCTCATACTGGATTCAGAAGAGAAACAGAGTATGATATTGTATATCACCTCCTAAATGCACTTGCAGGAAAACATAAAACAAAGTAGAAGCAATTTGGTTTCCCTTCCTTTCAGATCATGCTAGGAAGATGGGATAGCAAGATTGCAGTGATCTCCAGAAACCCATCAAGGATTAGTAAGAACTGACCAAGACACAGTCTAGGTACATCTTGGCTAACAGGTTGGAGGGGAGGCAACATTTGAATGAGAATTTTATCCTTCTTTCAAATTATTTTCTATGCACCTCACACTAGAGGCCCCATGCCCAAGTGGGTCCTGATACACAGCTAGAAAAGCAACATGCTAGATTGATTTCTCACAAGTTCTAGTCCAGGGTAAAACCTCTGTTGGATACAACCCAAAGTACTGTACACACTTTCTGCTGAAACAAGTCTTACCATCATTGTAGTCCTTGCGACTCTGGGAGAGATGATACTGTCTTGGGAAGGTACCTCCTTTCCCAAATCTCTCACAGAATGGGATATCAAAATCTGGCAAAAGACCGAACAAAGTTAAACCAACCAACCAACCAAGAAGTTTTCATGTTTTACCTATTACACATTTGCCTACACATTTGCAGTGTCTATTTCAAAATGGTATGAGCCAAAGTCTGCGAATAGTTGGGCCCAGCCAAGGTTCTGAGTCATGTTTTGGGCTGTGAACCACAGCTTTAGGAGGTTACTTTTAAGGAACTACATATCCTAAAATCTCTCAGCCAACGTGGCCTGATACGATGCTGACTGCAGGATTCTAGGAGTTGCTAGTTTTCCCCAAAGTTATTTTTCCAAGCTCTGATAGAACGATACACAACATTCTCAATTCTTTTATGGATTTTTTTTGTTCTCTAAAGATCTTTTTGGCAAGAGTGTAAAAGTATTTAAAAGGCCACTGTTATCACCATTCCACTCACTCCTTCAACAGATGCATTTTACTTTTTAAAAAGATGTAAAACCATGTTGTGAATATATTGTTTCTCCTGAAATTCTCCTTTCAAGTGCTGTGTCCAATATGCCTGATGTTATAACATTTAACTGCCCCTCAGAGATATGATGGCTGGTTCAAATGAAAGGAAGAAGTATACCCATTTCCCTGTTAATCAATCAATCAGTCAGTCAATCAATTTTGCAACAACAACAACAACAAAATAATATGCTGCAAGTGACAAAAAAGGTGCAATCTAAAGGACTGCCAACACAGCAAAACCCAAGCAGCAAAACCACATAATGGATTTCCTTGGCTTAGAAAATTACTGCAAGATGATTTACTATTGATTTCTCCATCTTCCACTGTCTAATTTCCTTAAAGGTATATTTTAACTCAGCTGAGCATTGGACTATAACTCTGGAGACCAGGATTTGATTCCCCTGCTCAGCCATGGAAACCCACTGAGTGACCTTGGGCGAGTCACACACTCTCAGCCTCAGAAAATCCTGTGACAGGTTCACCTTAGGGTTGCCACAAGTCAGAAAAAACATGAAGGCACAAAACAGCAATAAATCCATTTTACTTATCCCACCCATCAGGGTCACTACTATCATTAGGGAGATGAGGGGCCACACATTTTGGGTGTCATAATAGGGTAATACCTATTTTCTTTATTATGGCTTTTTACAAAAACTGCCAGGGAGCAGGGAAAATGCTTACTGAATCCTCTTCCACAGCTGCCAAAACAACTTGCCTGACCTTGGGCGCTATGCACCTTGACTTGGGTAGACATCATTTGCTTTTCTGCTTCAGGCAACAAAGTGCCTTTGGCCATCCCTGCCATTTAGCCACTATTCAACGGTTACTTTGAGAAGCATGTAACTGAGCATTTCAATAGTTCCTTCTTGTAACTCCTCTCTTCTGGAGGTCAAACATATAGAGCTTTGTATACACAAACAGTACATAGGGTGCTGCAAAGTGAGCCACATACTTGAAGCTCTGGAGAAAGATCTTTTAAAGAAAAAGCTTGAGTGTTGCATCCCCATGGGAGAGCACATTAAAACTTCACACATCCATATGGCTTTATTTGAAGCTCAGCTACCATGGCTTGGGCCAGCACCACTACATCAAGCCAAACATTGTCTTTTCATCCGCTGGGCCCCCTGCCATGTATTCATTTTTTAATAGCAGAGGTCATTATCATACAACAATGATGAAATTTTCCATGATTTCACCAGCTGCACATGTATGCTCCAGCAAAAGTCTCCAAGCAAAGAAAGATATTACAATATTTTTGGATCTCTTGAATGCTTACTTTCCAGGCTCAGTAGCCTAGTGTACAGTTGCATGCATTACCTAAACTCTGATCCCTCTAAATGTCAGATAATATTTGCCTCCACAGCTCTGATGTGCAAAACCCATGGAATAACATAAATTGTGGTTGGGAATGTCTCAGGGATATGCCATTCTCTGCCATCGCAAGCTTTCACAAAGACTTCAAGCTTCACTTTTGTCTTACCTAGGCAATCAAGACTATCTTTGGCTTCTCTCTTCCTTCTTGAAACAGGTGTTTGGCTAAAAGGAGGGCTGCAGGAAGGAGCAGAAAAACCACATATGATTTCAGCAACATTCAGAGTGTTCAAAGATACTCAAGTAAGGGCCTTTGCAGACTGCTAGAAATAGTGCAAATTGAGTCCACTTTAAGGGTTAGGGTTAGGGAATCATGGGAACTGTATTTCATTGTGGCACCAGAGAAGGCTCAATGTCTCAGAAAAAAAAACAATTCCCATGATTCTCTAGCACTAACTCTAACCCTTAAAGTGGACTCAATTTGCACTATTTCTGGCAGTCTGCAAAGGCCCAACGTGCACTTGCAAGATATGTCAACATTATTATCCCCCTGTTGCAGATATAGCTCTTTCAGCTGCCTCAATTGACTAGCCATAGAAGGGATGCCTGAATCTCATTTACCTTCTTCTCCCCTTAAATGTGTCTCCAGCAGAGTCTTGTAAAACAAATGCCAAATGTGATGGGCCACTCTCCTCTTACCCTGAGATAAGCAGACGGCTAACCACAGGGTGGGCAGATAAAAACTCAATGCAACAACATCATCCCATGCCGTTCTTTTACTAGATCTTGCCAGTCAGATACATGGATGAGGAACAGCCTGATTGTTAGGCAAGATATGAACTGGAGAACTCTCAGTAAACTTCTTAACCACTGCACTTCTCCAGTAAAAGCACTGGTGGATGCCACCTTAATGAAAATGTCCACCATCATCTTTATGCTTCCATTGTCCAGTGTGAGCTTAGAGACATTACTTTTTTGGAGGATACCACCCAGAATCCCTTGACACCATGGCCATGAGGCTTTTGGAAACTATAGTCCAAAAAAGTAACATGTCAAAATTCCAGTTCCAGATATATAGAAGAAAGCATATTAGTTTTCAGGTTAGTATGGATAGAAAATTGGAGTAATTGCAAGGAAACCCAAGTTTGAAAACCTTGTTTAATTACATAGTTCATCAGCTGACAGTGGGTTAGTCATTATCTCAACCCTGACCAAACTTAAACTTTGTATAGTTTCTATTGAACTATACATAATAGATGACAAAATGAGCACTAGGAGAGCCTCTCTAGGAAGGTTATCCAACATGTAGAGTGCAACAACTGAGAAGGTTTTTCCCCCAGTAGCCACTGGAATCCAGTGGACATTCTGACTGGGTGGTTCTGGGAGGTGTAGTCCAAGAAATAATTTTTATTTAAACTATACTATGTAGTCATCAGAACTTCATCCTGATGACAACCTCAGAAAATGGGAAAGTAGATTCTCCAGGTACCTCTACCTCAAAGCAGAAGGACTGAACACCACAGATCTGGCTTACCTGTCTACTGATCTGTCCAAAGATTGACAGCTTCCTGAGAGGGAGTCATCTGGACTGATGAACGATTCCAACAACTTTGGGGAAGAAGAGATGGGAAGGCTCATAAACATTTAGAAACAATTAAATTTCATTTTTGACAGCTAGAAGCATTTGCCCAAATCCACCCAGAATGGCTCTTTGATGAGTTGTTGTTGCTTTAAGAACAAAAATTTGTTAATGGAGAGGGGAATATAAATAGCCCTTCATGTGTATTGGTGCAATACAGAACAATACAGACTATAGAACTGAGTTCTATTGGTTCTAGGAGGCCCCATTCATGCAGTTGCTGGAAGCTCTTTATGACGAATCCCATGAAGATCTTCAGTGGGCCTTTCACATTCAGTGGGGTGGGTGTATAACCCCTGTGAAAGTGGAAAACCCACAAATAAAAAAAAATTAACCTGGGAGAACACCTCTCTAGGAATCAGTGGTGTCACTAGGGGGTGCGGGGGGTGCAGACCGCACCAGGTGACACCGTAAGGGGGGTGACATCACTGCTGCTCAAACACCTGTATTTGGGCAGAAACATTGCGGCATTTGCCTGTAATTCTTTAAAATGCTTTAAGAGATGATGGGAGTGAGGTGAAACTCAGTGGGAGAAGAAAGGAGAGCCCCCAGATTTTTTTAACATTAAAATTAAAATTTCAAATTTCAAAATGTTAATTTTTTTTTAAAAAAATTTTCTTTTAAAAATTCTTTAAAAACATTACATTTTAACCAAATCTTCACTATGTATACATAAATACATTTAGGTTATGCTTACGATATTGTAATTTGAAGGTATAATTTTAATTTTGCTAGTTGTTTATGTCACAACTATTAGCATGACATTCAGTGGTATATGGGAATTATGTACAGGAGTAACTTTAGTGCAAAAAAAATGACTGAGGATTCTGTATGGTGTGGAATGGGAGGAGGTCACTGGGGGGCGGGGGGGTGACACCATGAGTTCCCACACCAGGTGACACCAACCCTAGGGATGCCACTGCTAGGAATCTCTAGGTATTCTAGAGCAACTCTGGCAGAAGTTGACCATAGAATTGCGCTGTAGAGACCTACAAATGTCTAGAGAAGAGTTCTCCCTAGGAGTCTCCACATCCTCCAGCATGACTCTATGGTCAACCTCCAAAGGTAAAGTAAAGGTATTTCCCATTGACAAGGTTGTCAAGTCCTGTCCGACTGTAGGGAGTGGAGCTCATCTCCATTACTAAGCCAAAGAGCCAGCGTTGTCAGAAACTACTCTGTGATCATATGGCCAGCATGATTGCACAAAACACTGTTTACCTTCCCACTGAGAAGTGGTACCTATTTATCTACTTGCATTTTCAAGCTTTGAACCGCTAGGTTGGCAGAAGCTGGGACTAGTGATGGGAGCTCACCCCATCATGCAGCACCCGGGCCTCGAACTGCCAACCTGCCGATCTTGCAATCAACAGAGTCAGTGTCTTAACCACTTGAGCCACCACATCCCTTTAGAGATTCCTAGAGATAACATATTAATCAAACCCACAAATACTCAAATCTGCAAAAGTCAAAGCCACAAATGCAAAGGGCTGACTGTACTCAGAAAAAAAAGTCCTAAGGTCTAGGGCACCCAGTCATTTTACTCTTGCTGCCTACTCCCAGCAAATTGATCTGTACTTTCCCTAAATTGCTCAGGCTTACATTTTGGTCCATAGTTTCAGGAATAAACTCCCCTTCACTATTGATACTCGTATAGGAACCCTGCCGAGCAATCTGCTGCTGCTCCTCAGGGACGCTCCCAGGGGGTGGAGAACTCCGTCCGGTGTGCAAGGAACCTGCAAGAGAAAGGGATGGAGAAGGCACTGAGAGATCAGCGTATGTCTTCCAGCCACATGCTTAATCTGTATGGACCGCAAAGGGAGTAAAGGTGGGCAGCTCTGGGAAGCTAATGGGCTCCGTTATTCCTCCATGAAATTTTGGAGGCGTTACTGCCATTATAAGGACAAGATGTGGAGGGAGCCGATCATAATGAGCTCCTTAGAGGAAAGGTGGAATATAAATGTACAGTACTAAAAAAATCAATATGAATTCAAAAGGCAAACAGCACAGTCCACAGCTGTTTGAATGACAATACTGTACCGTCGTCGTCATCATAGTAATGACAGTCATTATTATTATTAATGATTTTTGTTATTAATCAAATACATTATTTAATAGTAAATGGAAACAACAACAAGCGGTATTGATAATGAATAATAATAATAATACACCTGCAGGAGGATAATAATTTACATTCATATATCCCAAAACAGAGAGAGAAAGAGAAGAGAAAATTAAAAGAGGAAAAATGGGGGGCCAAAGAAATAACTCAGGACCTCCCAATGGTTCAGTTTACTATTAAAGGTACAAAATGTCCTATCAAGATTCTGCCATTGCTGGCAGGTATATTCTGGGATCTTTTAATGTTTCTTTCCACTATGTTACCTTAAAGGCATTCTCATGTACAGTGCGTGCAGAGAGCAGGACATGTACAGCCAAATCCAGGATGACCTTGCTTAGCTTCACTCTTTCAAAAAACACAGCTTTCTCCTGGCTTCCTCTAGTGCTTTGCCACCTCCAAATGCTGCTCATGGGAAAAATGTCATACGTTTGGCATCATTCCTTGCAGATCTAGCAGCATGGGTAGCTAACAAAGGGAGGTGCTATCCTGGTGTGCTTAAGAGCCCATGGCCAGACAGAATGGATAAAGTCTCCCTCTTTTTGGATTACAACTCCCAGAATCCCCTAGCTATCATGGCTAGTACCTATGCTTCTGGGAGATGTAGTCCAAAAACAGAAGGGAGGATGTGAGTGGTGCATGCAACTGAGCTCCAAGGGACATGTTAAGATCCAACGCCCCACAAGGAGGCTTTCAAACATCCAAACTAAGAACTGAACATGCTGAGTAAAACACTGGCGGCAATCCCAATCATTACAGAAGCTTAAGAACCACCATCAGGATCATACTTTACTGTTGTTTTTAAAGTTTATTACAGTTTAGCACTGAAATAAGCTCAGCAGCCTAAATTTTGCACTGGATAATCAAATTTTGTATTTAGTTTTCAAGATTCCATCATAGCACCCTGAATACATCCAATCTCATCCAGTTTGGGAAGTTAAGAAGTGTTTGTTCTGGTGAATATTTGGCTGGGGGACCGCAGGGATTTCCAGATAGGATTAGGAAAGAATCTGGCCTGAAACTTGGAAGGTCACTGCCATTCAGAGCTGACAATAGTGAGCTTTGTTGGGTCAATGATTTTTTTTATTAATTTATTGTTGCTTCTTTAAATCATACATCAAAAACAAAAATCAAAAATAAAGTTCCACAGCAAATACACAAATCAAATATCTTACAAAACTAAGAAACACTATCTAAACACACATTTCTAAAACAATAACAAACTTAAAACTATATCAATCACTCCTCTTTTACTTCTACATCTCTACTATACATTCCTGGCTTATCTTCCCTCTTTCCTTCCTTTTATTATACTTGTACCCTTTCTTTTTCCTTTGTTCTACCATCTTAACCCTCTAGCCATCTCTATTATCCTTCCCTTTGCCTTCCTATCTATCTTTCAACTACTCTTTCTTTCCTTATCTTCATCTTTGAGTACCTCCTTTACTTAATTCTTTTCCCTACCTACTCACACCTTCCTTCACTTCCTTGTACCTTCTTACTAAAACACTTTTCTTAACCAATTCCTTTCATATCTTCTTTCCTCTTATATTCTGAAATTTCCTAATTCAAACATCGGGTCAATGTTGGGTCAATGATTTGATCTAGCTAATATAAGGCAGCTTCTTGCAGAGAGCATGAGGGCATTTTGCCTCAACAAGCCTAGGGAGAAAATTTACAAAGTGAAAGGATTTCCACCATTCCATCCTTCCAGACATTTCTAAGAAAACACTGTGTGTGTTTTTTTTTCCTCTCCTTATAACCACAAGGACTCAAAAGTTGCTTTGCTAAAAGAAAATAAAGGGTGCATCTACACTGTAGAAATAATGCAGTTTGACACCACTTTAACTGCCATGGCTTGACCTACAGAATCCTGGGATTTGTAGTTTTGTGAGGCACCTGCATTGTTGACTAAAGTCCTTGTAAAACTATAAATCCCAGGATTCCATAGGATGGCACTACAGCACTTAAAGTTGTGCATCATTTCTACAGTGTAGTTGCACTCAAAGTTTTAATTTTCAGTATTCTGCAGAAGCTCCAAAGTCAGTACCGGAGGAAATGTCCCACATCCACAATCTTGGAAGTTTCCATGCCTCTTAAACATGGCTATATATTTTTTTTCTGCACTCAAAAATGCTGGGTTTTCCTTTCAATTCAGTACCAAGTTCTATAATAAACTTCATTGATTCCATGAACTCTGTGCATAGAACTACCCCCTTTATAGAAGGCTGGAAGCCTTATGAATTCTGCCAACAATAAGTTCACGTTAACTCCAAATTCCAAGGTCTGCTGGTGTGACAGGAGAAGATGGGTTGGCAGTTCAAACCCCCCCCCCCAAAAAAAACCAGCCAAAATGTTATAATTTTGTTCAAGTACAAGAAGAAGCCACAGAGACTTGATGTAACAGCAGACCGGCACATTCTGTTTCAGAAACAACTATCCAATTGCCTTCCCAAAATTATGGGCACACTCTCAACAGCAAATATAAAAGAGAAATGTTTTAGTAATTAAAGATATATGTGGAGCTATTTGGATAAGAGAGCCCTATATCAGGCATACATTTTATAAGCTAGGCTTATAAGAAAGAGATAGCCCTTCTTTCCATTATTAAACATTTCTGGAAGCGTGAAGTCAAAGGCTTTCATGACCGGCATCCATAGGTTTTTGTGGGTTTTTCGGGCTGTGTGGCCATGCTCTAGAAGAGTTTCTTTCTGACGTTTCGCCAGCATCTGTGGCTGGCGAAACGTCAGAAAGAAACTCTTCTAGAACATGGCCACACAGCCCAAAAAACCCACAAAAACCTATTTCTGGAAGCACCTCTTTCCCTCTCTAGCCAATCTGTCGGGGTCATATCTCAAACATGGGCTGTACCTGGCAAATGAGGTTTTCGTTCCCCAGTCTCTCAGACCACATCCTGAGGCTGGGACCCATAGCTGAAGCACACCATACAGCAAAGGGAGCCAGTGGATCCATTTCCAGGGGGGCAGCAACTCTACTCTCAGGTCTATGGTTGATTTTCTTGCAGGTGACCCAGTTCGTCCAGGAGCTCTGTGTGTGCTGAACCTCTGCTGTGAACAAGATCCAGCAAGTGGGTGGCTCCCATATCATTCAGATCAGATGCAGGAGGAGTAGCCTTAAAACTGAGAGCAGGTTCACTGCCCTTATAGCAATGGATCCACCAGTTGCCCTGGCAGATAGACACTTCTGGGTTGACCAAGGTTGTGGCAATGGCAGAAGGCCAGCTAGCACTGACAGCATTTATAGCAGACTTAGCCTATCCAGAGGTTTCATACTGTCTACCAATCGTAGTTCCTGGAAGTGGACAGAAACTACCCTGTGGAATTTTGCAATGGACAGAAGACTATGGAAAGTACGGCTACATGTTGAAATGACTCTTACCAAATCCTAGACCAGTGCTCTTGGTGGTCTCTCATTCATAAGGTTGCCATAAGTCAGCTTGACAGCAAACAAGAACAAAAATAAACCTGGACGCTGAATAAACTATTCACATAGTTAATTTATAACTATTGGGATCAAGCCAGAGGAAGCATGGGAGTTCTCATATTTGCGGGTTTCCATCCAAAAAGGTAGCCAAGCCTAGTTTAACTTCAATATAGCTGCTTCACTGTGTGCCAATAGGCCAGGATTGGGCAATTGTAGTAAGTCTGGGGGCCCCTTTTTTGCCCCCAGAACCCTGTGGAGGCTTGAACCAAAACTCATTCATCTTGTGCATTTGGGGAAAAAAGTAATAATGTTAAATTATGCCCAGAGAGAAGAGGAAGAGCTAGGGTGCCCTATTAAAAAGTGATCAAAGACACAGCCGTGATATTCTGGAAAGGGATCTTGTAGCATCTTTGAGACTAAGGGCCTTTGCAGACTGCTAGAAATAGTGCAAATTGAGTTCACTTTAATTGCCCTGGCTCAATGCTAGGAATCATAGGAATTGTATTTTTTTTTTTCTGAGACACTGAGCCTTCTCTGTCAGAGAGCTCTGGTGCCACAATAAACTACAGTTCCCATGACTCCCTAGCACTGAGTCAGGGCAGTTAAAGTGGACTCAATTTGCACTATTTCTGGCAGTCTGCAAAGGCCCTAACTGAAAGAAAGAAGCTGATAACATGAGCTTTCGTAGACTTGAACCTACTTCCTCAGATGCATGGTTTGAATCTCTCACTCCAAACCATGTATCTCAACGGTGCTACTAGATCCCTTTGCATATTAAAAAGTGTGTTGTCACTCCTGGAAACATGTTGAACAGGCCATTCACTTATTCATTCTGGCTTGCTGAAGAGGCAATCCACTTCTTTTTTTGTCTGTCTAGAAAAACAGCAATCCAGGGCTGAGGGTCACACAACAGGGGCCTCCATGCAGTCACACTTTTGGCCATAGCTCTGAGGCTAAGCCTGTTAATGGGAATTAACCATAATAGCCTGAAGGGCAACCTCCATGTTGATATAGGAGATTTGTGACTTGTCACCATGCTGACAGGAAGAAGAGAAACAGCCTCAGCTGCTGGACACTCACCTGTTGAATGCTTCCGCGTTCTCTCTGCGTCTTTGTACAGGGACCCCATGATATCTCCCATAGACTTGGATATTCTCATCTCGTGCTGCTTGCTGTTGTTGGGCTGCAGAGGCTAGAAATGAAAGAAAAGGAGTTGGTAGGTCCCACTACAGTTCAAGGGGAAGGATCACAGAATCGCAGAGTTGGAAGAAATCACAAGGGCCATCCAGTCCAATCCATACAGGAAGATGCAATCAAAGTACTCTCATGATATGGCCACCCAGTCTCTGTTTAAAATCCTCCAAAGAAGGAGACTCCATCACTCTCCAAGGCATAATGTCCCACTGTCAAACAGTTCTCTGTCAGGAAGTTCCTCCTAATATTGAGGTGGAATCTCTTTTCCTGTAGCTTGAATCCATTGCTCTGTGTCCTAGGACGTTATCACATGGGGAGTTGCGGGGAGAAAGTGGAAATAAATGGGATGAGCGGAAGACTTTAATTTACGGGATTTGTCCCGTTCCGCCTTGTCTGATAACTAAATTCGAATTTAAAAGGGGGTTAGTTCGAACGAAAACCTGATCTTTTCATTTTCAGGATTTTTGAGGATTTGAAAAGATCAGGTTTTTGTTCGAATTAACCCCCTTTTAAATTCGAATTTAGTTATCAGATGAGGCGGAACGGGACAAATCCCGTAAATTAAAGTCTTCCGCTCGTCCCGTTTATTTCCACTTTCTCCCCGCAACTCCCCGTGTGATAACGTCCCTAGTCTCTGGAGCAGCAGAAAACAAGCTTGCTCCATCTATCCTCAACACAACATCTCTTCAAATATTTAAACTTGGCTATCATGTCGCCCCTTAACCTTTTCTTCCCTAGCTAAACATACCCAGATCTCTAACCTGCTCCTCAAAAGGCTTGGTGGTTTCAAGATCTTCATATACCCTATGCATTTCAAGGAACAGAACAGCCTGCCAGGGGAAAAAACAGTGTTGAAATGGGAAGGGGTTAGTCAACTGGGATTTGGACACCTTATTGGAGAAGATATCACTGAACTACAAGGGCTGGGTATCCCAAGACTTAGGAAAAGACACAAGTCAACCTTGTTCTCCTCCTAGAAACAGTGTCTCCCCATTTAAAAGTAACAGTAAGAGAAGGAAGTGAATGAAACAAATGAGAAAGCAATAAAAAGGAGAAGTTTCAAGGGCTGCTGGTTAGGACTGTGTGGAGGAGAGGACACTAGACCTTAAGGTTCACAAAATCAACTTGACTGGTGTCAAAGTATGAGGGTCAGTGAAGCAGAAGACATACATTTTTCATACAGTACATAATTCAGCTATGTAGAGAGATCTAGCAACACCTTTGAGACTAACTGAAATAAAGAAGTTGGCAGCATGAGCTTTCATAGACTTCAGTCTACTTCCTCAGATGCATTTAGTGGAGTGGAAACCAGGGACAGACGTATATATGCCATTTGGTATGTGAGAATGTTAATTCAAATTCAAAATCCTTTGCGTATGGAAATGAAGTAGCAAGTCCAGTTTTAATTATAGTTGTTAGAGAAGAAAGACTTTGGGAACTGGCCAATGTGTATGGAAGCGAAGAAGCAAGACCAGTTTGGCAATAGAAACTAGCCTGTAGATGAAGAGAATAGATGAGTGTAGGCCGCCCCCGTGAAGATGGGGTCAGATGGGTGTTGAAATGTGTGTAGTGAGCCAGGAAGCCATTGTCCCTAATTAATTAAGTTATGGGATTTGTTACAATTTGTAGTGATGGCCACCAGCTGAGAGTCGAATTAGATGGGACAGTAAGCCTGGTGTAAGCAACACATGGGCATAGGGTTGTTACTTTTAATTGCATAGCTGTTGGGCCCTTCCAAGCAGGATCAGAATCACAGCATGTAGGGAGTGGGGTTTTAACCCTTCTAAAAGTGATCCCAAGAAAGTAAACCACCACCCCCCAGCTGTTATTTGCATTAGAAGGGGAGTTTACAATAGGAAAGAGCTTTGTTCCTTGGACTAATAAACAGCTCAGGATGGGGGCAATCTTCATTCTGATCAGGGTCGGGGAGGGTGGGTTGACACCCCAAACTATTATCCAGATCCTGCTTACATAAATGTGTACATTAATTGATTAATTCCATGTCTTGCTTGATCCTTAGAGGTTTTTTTTAAACACCAACAATATCAAAAATTATTAGACTGGGGTAGGCCACTTGATGGATTCCAGATGTTTTGGAGTATAGCTCCCATCATCCCTGACCACTGCCCATGCTGGCTAAAGCTCATGGGAAGTATATTCCAGAACCACCAGTAAATACCAGCTTGCCTGTGCCATTTGTGGAGGCACAGGTTTTATCATTAACTAAGCTAGCTGAATATAACCTTGTTGTTTTGATACAACATATCTCAAAGTATTAGGTGCTGGAAACACGAACAACCGGTTAAAACGTCATCAAGGGAGCTGCAGAGATAGGGCATACAGGCAGCTACTACAGGAGAGGCTGCTGGCTAAGGCAGACCTTTAGTTTGATCCTGTAAGATAATTTTTACATTGGTATCATAGGTCTAATCTGCACTGCAGAAATAGTGCAGTTTGACACTGCTTTAACTCTCATGCTCAATGCTATGGAATTCTGGGATTTGTAGTTTGGTGAGCTATTTCACCTTCTCTGTCTAGAGTTTGGTGCCTCAACAAACTACAAATCCTAGAATTCCATAGGCTGGAGCCCTGACAATTAAAGCAGCATCAAACTGCATTATTTCTGCAGTGCAGATTAGACCATAAGTTACTCTATAGGCCAGGATTTACTTGAGGACTTTCAACTGCTAACCATAACATGAACAGTTAGTAAGCTTCATAATTCAACAGTTGTTCAGAATGACAAAATGCAGAAAGAAAATGGGTTTCCAAAGCAGACCCAGGAGTGAATAAAACATAAAATGACTAGATTCCCATTCTAAGAGGGCACCCTTCTGAGAAACATGCCATCTGATACGTATTTAAAACGTATGTGTTCTTCCACTTCTTATGACAATAACACTACATTTTGCTTTGTACATAGATGAAGGCTAAAAAGGCAATGGCTCACATTTGTTTTCTTTGGAGTTTTCACAAACACTCTTAGGCTCTTGAGAGAAGGGCTGAGATCCAAGTGTTCCACCGCTCGGTCCAAGTCTTCCTGGGATTTCAGGGGAATCAGGAGCTGGAAAAAAGATTGAACAAACACCACTGATGCAGCTGAGTTACAAACAAGAGAAACAGAGGAAGCTGCGGAGCAGCCAGGGGCTTGGGAACGGTAGGGATTCGGACAGTTGAACCCAGGACAGCGCAAAAGCAACCAGAGGCCTCTGGCGGAAAACAGAAACAAACATCTGGGAGCTTTAACCTTTTCTTCCAAGATAGCATCCCTCTAAGGAATCAAATAAAAGTTATCAAAACAACTGCCTACAAAAGAAGAGGTGCGAAGTGTCACTGACTCAGCTGCAAAGAAGATTGGCAAGGCAAAAATTAAATAAAAACATTGTATTGAAACGGATGTCCTACATATCAACAAAAGGAGTTGTGCAGAGATACAAAAATCTAAACTCAGGGCCAAATGAACCAGTTTCCACCTGCCCAGTCCACACAATGCAGGGACAAAGCCCAGATTCATGTGGACTGTCTTCACAAAGTGAGGCCAGTTCTGCAATGAATCTGGGGCATCCCCCCCCCAAAAAAACCAGATTTTAAAAGACTTACCTTTTGCTCAGGATTTTCCAGAGCACTCTGGAGCGATGCTGGATGCCTGTTTACCCACGCATCCCGCTGTGCTGCCTGGTACCAGCACCATTGATGCTAGTTGTTCCCTTTGAGGTCCAGCCACATGATCAATGTTGCGTGCCTCATTTTGGACCTCAGAGGTGGTGGCACTGGCCAGACAGCAGGACAAGTGTGTAAACAGCTGCCTGGCGTCACTCTGGAGCCCAGAGGTAAAGGGGGAAATTTGGGGTAGCTACACTGGCCAGAATACTCTGGAAGCAGCCCGGAGTATTCTGGCCAGTGTAGACCTATCCTCAGTAGATCTTGAGGACTACTTACTTAACTTC
Source organism: Phrynosoma blainvillii (assembly GCA_026167975.1). Lineage (NCBI taxonomy): Eukaryota > Metazoa > Chordata > Lepidosauria > Squamata > Phrynosomatidae > Phrynosoma > Phrynosoma blainvillii. The sequence continues at coordinate 7,556,504 of JANUYF010000005.1, forward strand.
TTTGTTTAAAAGCAAATAAGATAGTTGCTTCCAAACAACTTTGCTGCAGTACAGTTGTGTTTTAGGAGAGAATTAGTAATGTACCTTGATTCAGATTAAATTAAATATTTAGTTAATAATTAATGGTTTCTGCAAGTCCAGGTAGCTGCTCACCTGTGAGCTGCCTGTCATTCCTATGTACGACTCCCAGCTTTTGGACAAGCTCCGTTTAATCAGGAGGCCTACACAAAGGAGTGACTGGTGCTGTGATCATCTCTAGGCTGTGGAATATTTTGCATTGAAAGATCTATCTGGTCTCCTTTCCTTCATTGCTCTTTGCCCCCAGGCCAAGATTTATTTATTTCTTCACGTCTTTGACCTGCTCAGTTAAAAATTTTGCTTGTGGCTATCAGGTACCCAGCTATGGCTTACCAGATGTTGTTGGCCTACAACTCCCAGAATCCCCAGCCAACACAGCCAATGGTCAGGGATACTGGAAGTTGTTCTTCAACAATGTCTGAGGTCCCACATTTGGGAGCCCCTATTTAGATAGTCTCCATTCTGTTCTGCCCTACTAGTCTCTGTTCTGTTGATTTTAAATTTGCCACTGCAAGTACATTGGAAAGATAGGGTCATACATCTAATAAATGATGCATAAGCATGCTCCAGCCTAGTCTTCTAACTCACACAACTCCAAGGTTCATATAGAGGAGGCAACATGATGGAATGCTAGTAAATACCTATCATTCCCTACCTCTGGATTGATAGTACATTGATTAGGAGCATCTTCTGAACAGTTCATGTGCTTGTCACTTTGCTGGACTTCAAAGGGCAGGAGGGAGGGGATGTCTTTTCAGTGTCTGTCAAGTCCTGTTCAGGAGGGAGCCTTTCAACCGCTAGTTTCTCTGATTCAGAGAGAGAGTTGTCTAGAGTGAGAAACCCCTTAAAATCCAACTCCTCTGTGCATCAGAGTCCAGAGGGTCAGTTATCATATTTGGGACCACTATGCAAGTGGAGCCACCACAGCGCCTTGGGTCCCATTGTGCAATGCCCCCCCCCCATTACATATCAGGGTGTCTCACAAGGTGCCCCATTCTGCAGTGTGTCAAAACACCCTGACAGATATCATCACAATTCACTAGAAGAATGGCATTGCATGTCAGAGACATAGATGTTGTTGTTGGTGGTGTGTGCCTTCAAATTGTTTCCAACCTATAGCGATCCTAAGGCTAACCTATCATGGGATTTCCTTGGCAAGTTTCGGGGGGGGGGGTTGCCGTCCTCTGAGGCTGAGAGAGTGTGACTTGCCCAAGGTCACTCATGGCCAAGTTGCGATTCGAACCCTGATCTCCAGAGTCGTAGTCCAACGCTCAAACCACTACACTACGCTTGCTCACATCATCGTTGTAAAGTTACAAATTATAGTTTCTGATGCAGGATGCATTATTTTTAATGGTATGTTTTAAACTGCTTTTAATGTTATTGATAGTTTAACTCTATTTCAATGTTGGTGACCAGGACATTCCTCCTTTAAAACATGTTTTCCTTCTGGTGGAGGCTTAGTCCAAATAGTATAGTTTAACTCTATTTCAATGTTGGTGACCAGGACATTCCTCCTTTAAAACATGTTTTCCTTCTGGTGGAGGTTTAGGCCAAATAGTATTTTTATCTCTCCCTGGTATAGTTCCATAATTCTGTTTTGCATTACTGAGACCCCAGTTTACCTTCTGCACAACCCTTCCACAAGACTACACTCTGTACTTGGCTGTCTTTTCATCCACTTCATTCTACCCTGGAATTTGGATCTAAACTGCTGGGGCAACTCCACGGCTGCTTCTAACGCCACTCCTCCCCCAGCATTTCCAAATTCCTAACCCTTCCAAAATCTGCCTCTGCTTGGAATAAAATGTCCTGCAGCCTTGTAAGGCTCTCTTCCAGGGTCATAATGTTCCATGCACCCCAATGCCTGGCTTTCAAATCACCCCAAGGTAGGCTAAACATTGCCCTCTGGCCACAATTTAAGTTGGCCTCCACCGGTTGCTTGAATCTGGTGAAGAGGTTTTGGCTTCATCTGCCAGCATGGCAGCTGTGTACATGGATGTTCTCTACCAGACGCTAGCCTAAATATAGACACACATGAACTAGAGAGCTAGTTGGCAGGTTGCAGGCTCAGGAAATGGAGCACATCTTTCCTGCAGCCAGTTAACTGAATAACTAAGTTCATGAGCCAGGGTGTCCATTGTGGCAGGGGAAAGAACTAGCCGAATGCTGATTCATCAGTTTACTCGTCCCTGTGTTTTTCAAGCTTTGGTGAGGCTAAAGACAAATATAATGTGGTTCCTTTATGAGCCCATGAGAGCATTAAGATCATCCAGGGAAGACCCTTTTCTCAGTCCCATCACCCTCTTGGACTTGTTTAGTGGGAACAAGGAAGAGGGTCTTCTCGGTGGATGCTCCCAAGCTCTGGAACTCCCTCCCTAAAGAGAAAATGATGGCCCCAAGCCCACTTTCCTTTCAACGGCAGCTAAAAACATGTCTGTGCCGCCAGGCTTTTTAAGCCCATGAGGGTTTGGCTTTCAAATGCTGTGCAAGTCAGATGTCAATGTATATAGTTTTTAACGCAGCAGCAGGAGATTATCAGACCGGGGTGGGTGGGTGGAGAACGAAAATAAAAGGCATATTCCCCGTAAAGTTGTGTGATTGCACTGAAAATTTTCAGACACATCACACTTATCCAAGACTTAATCCATGAAGACCCAGGAATGCTCCAGCAACATACCATTCATGGTGAAGTCCCGGGAATGGTTTGTTGCTGGAGCATTCCTGGATCTTCATGGGATAAGTCCTTGATGATACCAATGTCACCTAAAACTTTTCAACACAATTGCATGACTTTGCCGGCAGTATGCCTTTTTCTTCCCTGATTTTCCCCATCTGATAATCTCTGCAGGCATAGCTGCGTTTGAGCATTGGACTATAATGCTGAAGAACAGGGTTTGAATCCTCACTCAGCCATGAAACCCACTGGGTGATCCTGGACAAGTCACACTCTCTCAGTCTCAGAGGATGGCAATGGCAAACCCCTTCTGAAGGAACTTGACAAGAAAACTTTTTCGATAGGATCACCTTAGGGTTGCCATAAATCAGAAATGAGTTCAAGGTACACAACAATAACAACAAAATAAGTAAATACAACAATAATAAAATAAGAGGTGGTGATTCAGTAGCAGTTTTGCTGTTCCCCAAATAATTTTCCCCTCACCTTAGCATGGGCTACAGAAATGGAAGGGGAAGTTAAACCTTTACAGGTGATCTGGAGGAAAAGTTGGCTGTGGCTGAAATCCATTTGCTGGTGCTATGATATCTCCTAATCTGCCAATACAATCTCTTTAATAATTGGAGCAGTTCTGCAACAACATTTTTTTTAAATGTATGATTCTGTTAGTGTATTGCTTTTTTAAAGGTGACTGGTGAGTATGTCAACATAAGAAGCTGTCACATATTGACTCAGGTTATGGGTCTAACTCAATACTGGTTTATTGATATGTCACAATAAACTGTGGCTTTTGTTAACTTTGGTTTATTGCACAGCAGATAACCAATGAAACTATAGTTTGTCTTCCTAATTTGGGTTTTTTTCTCTCCTGGCCCTTTTGTCAGCTCCTCTTTCTGGCTGTGCAACTGGGGAAATAAATCAGAGAAAAGCCACAACTGAAGATTTGAGTATCCTGACAAGCCATAGTTTATCTAAGCCAGAGTTGGCAAGCCAACAGCTAATCATGGGTTTAGACTGTGGTTTGTGGCTGATTCTGCTATCATGGCTTGATAGTAGAAGTGAGTTTGCACTCACAACAAGCCATATTTCAAGCAAATGAACCATGCAAGTCTTATTGTGACATGTGAATGTGAACATGCTGCAACTGTTTCAGACTGTGGGTGTTTTGTAGCTCTTCCGCCTCATATCCATCAAACTGGAAATGTCAGAGACTGAATCTGGAACCCTTTGCATACAAGACACATGCTATAATGCTCAGCAATGACCCTCCCGCCCAATGTGCCGACCTTTCTAGGGAAGGCTGCAAAATAAACCTGTTTGGAGTGTGTTCAGTTACCATAAATCAGAAAAAGAGTGGCATTCTTTGGCATTCATACCTCTGAATCCAGTGATTTTCTATTTCATTTTGTATGTATTTTAGGATATCATTTCAGCTTATTGTTGTGAACTTCCTTAAAAAGAGGAAAGAGTTTTAAGTACACACATGGACAGGCAGAATAGCAAGCAAGCAAGCAAGCAAGATACCTCATTGTTGGCATAATGCAAGTCCATCATCTGTCCAAAAGCATCCATAACTTTCTGCAGAACCTCTTTGAATTTAACTGGCCTCTGGAATTGCATAATCCTGCAGGGATTAAAATGTCTGATGTTAATTAAAACTCTGCCTCTCCTACATTTAATCAAAATAGCAATTTACACAGGGTGTGAGTGGGGCTAGAATCCAGATTATTAAACCAGCTAAATTTTATGGTCCTGCTTCCTTACACCAGTGTTTCCCAAACTTTGGTCCTCCAGATGTTTTGGACTTCAGCTCCCAGCGTTCCTAACAGTTGGCCAAACTAACTGGGGCTTCTGGGAGTTGAAGTCCAAAACATCTGGAAGACCAAAGTTTGGGAACTACTGCTCTACACAGCTAAATACAACATATTAGTCCTCTCTCAGGTGCAGAATGAGGGTCTGGGGTGTTCACTTTTAAACTTATAGTAGACCACCCTAATCTACTGTTTCACTTTTCATGGTTTCAGTTAACCAGAGTCAGCCATGGACTGAAAATATTATGTAGTCTCCCCTTATCCATGGTTTCACTCTTGGCAGTTTCAGTTATCCGCAATCAATTGTGGTTCAAAAACATTACTAGTATAGGGTTCGGTACAATGTACAGTTTCAGATATCCACTGGGAGTTTTAAACATATCCCCTATGGATAAGGATGGACTACTGTAATTCATTAAAGCCAATAGTTGGGGAGAGGGAAAATAATTCATTATTAACATTGGGGAGATAGTAATTTAATTTGTTGCATTAATCATTAATTGAGTCATTAATTAAATTAGTTTTTAACAAAACTTTAATTTACAGAGAATGCCATGTATGTGTCACCATCAACACATTTCTATTACCATTACTACTACTAGGATTGGATGGCCCTTGTGGTCTCTTCCAACTCTCCTACTACTACTACTACTACTACTATTCTTCTTCTTCTACTACTACTACTACTTATTATTATTAAGTAGATTGGGACCCGGAGTGGCTTACAAAGATTGGCTTACAAAAATCCACCAAATACAAAAGTTAAGACAACCAGATTAAACAATCAGAAAAAATTAAAACCAGGTTAAAACTTATATTAAAACACACACACATCAGCACAGCTATTAGCAATATCCAGCATGTTGTGGAAGATGGGCCTTATGTCATCACTCATCAAATGCCTGTCGGAATGGGAAAATCTTTGCTTGTCGGCAAAAAGAAAGTAGGGAGGGTGCCAGTCTAACTTCTCTGGGAAGGGAGCTCCAGGATCTGGGAGCAGCCCATTGAAAAGACCCTCTCCCATGTTCCCACTAGATGTACCTGTGAGAGTGGTGGGATGGAGAGAAGGGTCTCCTCGGCCCTTCTCTTGGTTCATCTTTTTGTAGTTTCTATATCGCCTTTCCCAATTTGACACATTTGAGATGCGCTGGATTAAAAATCCTACAATCAGATTGACAATTGGGAATGGTGGGATTTGTTGAGTGTGGTATTGTCTCCTTCTTTGGAGGTCTTTAAACAGAGGCTGGATGGCCATCAGCCAGGGATGTTTTGATTTTGAGTTCCTGCATGGCAGAATGAGGTTGGACTGGATGGCCCTTGGGTCTCTTCCAATTTTATGATTCTATGACTCTGTGATTCTATATCTGGAAAATGCCAGGTAGGGGAAAGCTCTGCGTGCTGTCATGTACATCTCATTGTGGGAAGGGGGAAATGAATTGCCACATAACAAGTGAAACTGGTTATTTCCAAACACCAATACCGAGTGTGTTTTTAACCAATAAATAAACTTATTAAACCTCACTGGGAAAAGGGATAGCTAATTAGCTCTTGACGAGTGGAATTTAAGTTGTTATTGCCAAGTTCTGCATGCAACACACTCCTTTTCCATTTCTGAAGGCATAAAAACCTAACTTGCCCTTGGCAGGCAGCAAAAGCAGACGGTTTATACAGTGAACCGCCACATATGGCCCATTGCCTGCGTTTGGCTTGATTGAAACAAGTTGTCGCAGCCTTCTCCCAGGGATTTTTTTTTTTTTTTAAAAAGGAACACTGGAAAGGTTTTAAATTGTCTATATTGTGCGTTGCCTTGAGATCTTGTGATAAAGGGCAGAACAGAAATGTTTTTAAAATAAATACATAAATAATATATTCTCATGCATAGATGAGAAAAGCTGTACTTTGGGGATTCGATGAGCTAACAAACACACTCATGTTTCCATTTGTGTGCAGCCAGATACGAACCTTTTCTCTCCATCGTGTTCAAATTTGATTCTGGCATTCCGCAACTATGGAAGGAAAAGAGGCAGAAAACCATTAAATGCAGAAGCAATGCAGTGAGGTGGTTAAGAGATTAATCTGGAAGTCCCTGGTTCAAATAACCCCCTATGTCATGAAGTCACTAGGAAACCTTAGGCCAGATGAGGGAATTATACAGCCTCAGGTTGCTAGATCATAGCATCCAGCATTCCACCCAATTAATTATGTTGGCTAGGGCTGCTGGGAGTTGCAGTCCAGTAAATGCTGAGGATCACCCAATTTTGGGCTTCCTCATCCACACCACCCTCTCACACCTAGCTCTTTCATCTACACTATGAGAAAAAATAGTAAAAAATCTAATAAAACCCTACCTTTGAAAGCTCACAAGAGATAAGAAAAGGTGTGGCAATGACTCAGAACACCCTAAAGGGCAACATAGAGGAAAGGTGTGGTTGCACTCATGTCCTTCCAGTGAGGATCCCATTATGGCAAATACTTGGTCAATGTGTGAACAGAATGCTAAATTGCCTTTCCCAACCTTGGATCTCATCCAGCAGGGCTCTTCCCATGTTCTTATAAGCTAAGCTCTTTTCTGTTCATTATTCATTATCTGCAGGTATATAAAAGACAGGTATCTAAGCCTCTGCTGAAATCTCAGAACAGCTCTGAAAACTACAACCAGAATCCACCTTGAAATCACACCACTGGACATACGGCTGGAGGGATCTGGGAATTCCAGTGTAAAAGAAACTAACTTTTTCCAAACTCTGGATCTTTGCCAGGGCTCATTCATTGGTGACAGCTACCATGGGACACCTTTAAAAAAGCCCTGGTGTAAAGTCAGCTAAACCATTTTGACTGCCTGAGTTTGCAAGACCTTAGCAAAGCTGTTGATAACAGTATGTAGAGAGATCTTGTAGCACCTTTGAGACTAACTGAAAGAAAGAAACTGGCAGCATGAGCTTTCCTAGACTTCAGTCTATTGACCAAATGCATCTGAGGAAGTAGACTGAAGTCTAGGAAACTCATGCTGCCAATTTCTTTCTTTCAGTTAATCTCAAAGGTGCTACAAAATCTCTCTACATACTGATTCTACAGACTAACATGGCTGTATCTTTAAATTCTACCACGGTTGATAACAGGCTGACTTGGTCTCTCATTCTAGGGATGTCATAAATCAAAGCTGACTTGAAGGCAGTTAACAACAACAACAATTCAAGTTAAAACATTGTAAACTGGCCACTGAGAAAAATCTAGGTACTTTCCAACAAATTCTCAAGCTGTAGTTCCATGATGATGATAATAATAATAATAATAATAATAATAATAATAGTAGTTCCATGATCAACTGGTATGGGAGCAGTCTTGAAATTCCACATCTACTGGGGTATGAAATTGTTCAGCACAATAGTTGGGAGTTCTCCACTATTAATAGATTTATTTTTTTAAGTGTGCAAAAATAAATTATAGCCTCATCTCCCTCTCTCCCTTCATTTCTTTTCAGGATGGAATGTGTGTGTGTGTGTGTGTGTGTGTATTCACATACACACATCCCATCCCCTGGAGTAAAGCACAGCTTGGAAAGATCAGCCACACACTGTTTGTATCTAAAAAGTAGAATTCCTAGATGGGTGAGCAAGTAAACTCTCTTCCTGAAAACACTTCTTATCTTTGACTCTAGCTTTAGCCAGAGCATGACCAGCAGTTTCCACAGTCCAATCTTATACTTCTGTACTGAAAAAGTGTTGCAGCAATGAGTGGATTTGAATGGAAGGGAGAAAATGGATTAGCCGACTATATGTGACTGTTTCCAGCAGACAAGGGGAAATGTATCCCATCACCCTTGTGTTCTCCACAGACTCTTCCAGTCACCCCAAATGGCAAGCCACTGCTTTGGGAGCCATGGTTTGCCTTTATGCTCATCCTCCAACCCCTCCCAGCAAACTCTTTAAAAAAATATTTATCTGAAACCAGAGCTTGAAAAATTTCTTCCGGTTGCAACTTCGAGAGACATGAAGAGTCAAAATCCCTCTCCTAGTTTCCCATCTCCATTTTTAAAAAGATAATTTCCTAAAATTGCAAATTTGACTTTGCAAATGCAGGATGAGTCTCTCTTATCGGGAATTTAGAAATCCAAAATGCTCCAAAATCCAAAACTTGTTTTGATGGGTGGCTAAGATAGCGACGCTTTTGCTTTCAGATGGTTCAATGTACGCAAACTTTGTTTCGTGCACAAAATTATTACAAAATATTGTGTATAAAATTATCTTCAGCCTATGTGTTTAAGATATTATGTATATGCAAATATTCCAAAATCCAAACTCCAGAATATTTCTGGTCCAAAGCATTTCGGATAAGGGATACTCAACCTGTAATCAGAAATAAACGCATCCAATGCCAAGAACGAACAGTACAAGCTCTGGGTTCGAGGGAGCCTTTGGACAAGGCTCATTCTATGCTCCCTCCTCTTATTCCAAGGCATAGTTGACCACATCCATGGAGAGGAAACTTGGAGCTGAATTTGGCCCTCCTGGAGCACAGAGCCCACCCTTGAGGTTCCCCCTTCACCAAGAAACTATAGTTGCATCATTTTCCTGCTTTGGTATGGATTAATTCCTATTCTGAGAAATTGAAATATCCCTCCTAATTCTTAGTAACTGGCAGTAAGGCCTTATATAAAGCTAAAATGTGCTGGCATTTTTTGGTCTCCTTCTTCACTCCCAGCCTTGTGCACCACTGAAATCTGCACCACCTCCGGAAATTGAATTTGGCTCCAGGGCTGAAACAAGTTCTCCACCCTTTCAGTAGTGGATTCCTCACTCTTGTCATTGGTCTTTATCACACAGGGAAAATCCCACACAGAAACGGGATTAAAATAGAAAAAAACCCGCAAACATGGCATCAATGTTAAACTGTGCTTAACTTGAACAGAAAGTAGTCAAAATCCCGAAAGTAAAAAGAAGTGGCTTTTGACTACTTTCCGTTCAGGTTAAGCACAGTTTAACATCGACGTCGTGTGAAAATCTACCTGCTTTTGCGGGTTTTCCCCACCTTTTAAATCCCGTTTCTGTACAGGATTTCCCCCGTGTGATAAAGTCCATTGTTTGGAGAGGGCAAGTGAAGGAGCATCAACAGGGAAGAGGAGGAAGAGTAGCAGCAATAGGCCCAGGAAACCCCAGTAAGTGGCAGGACACCCCATATTGGATTGTGGATAGCAGCTGCCTAACAATGTCTACTCCTGACAACAGGCTTAGAGATGGATAAGAAAGAGACGTGTAAGGCAGTACTCATCTCTGCATGCCCGGGTTCACTACTCAACCATTGCTTTCAGGTCAGGTATCCATAGCAGGCTTTGCCCCTATCCTTAGCAGGAGCTTCAGTGATTGCTAAGCATGCAAACAGGTACTGAATGCTTCAGGCAGAGGATAATCCCAACCCTACCTGGAGATGCCCAGGACTAACCCAAGACTTCTTGCATACAAAGTGTGTGTTCTGCTTAACAGAGTTATATAGCCTTTTCCTTCACTTAGCCCTTCTTCTAGGTGTTACTCTGTATTCTAAGTCCTCTTTGATTCAGTTTGCAAAATGAGAAGAATCACATTTCCCTCCTTTTCTTTCATGCTGTCGGAGGGATTCTGGCCGGGAGGTGTGGTCCAAAAATAGAGGTACAGTGGGCTCTCCACATTCACTGATGTTAGAAGTGCAGGACTGCTGTGAAATTGGGAAAACCACAGAGAGAACTACACTGTTGTTGTTTTTTTACCTGACAGAATACCTCTATAGGGGCTCATTCCCACTTACGTTTAAACCAGTTTGCGATTCGCCTTTGCTCCATGCAGTGAATTGGTTCCAAAAGGTCCATCATTCGCACTATGAAAGCGGATCTTTTCATTATTCCCTTGTAATTGCTTCTTTTTTGGCATGATTATCATTCTCACTAGTTTGTGCTCCTTCAAAATGCATGTCAATCATCTACGCATCATCGATGACGCAAGCGGCAACACGGTGAGGACGGGGCGACTTTAGCAACTGAGCCTTCCTCTGCCCCTCAGCAACCCAGGCTGCTCAAGCACACCATTTCCCCTTTGAGCAGTCCCATTTGGGAACTATATATATATAATATAATATTATATATATATTGCCAAAATATGCAATCCATTGGTTTTGCAACTACTTGCCTCGCTCAACTGCAGTCCGTCCATAATTCCAAGTAGTTGCAAATACAGTGGATCACATATTCTGTCAAATATATATATAGCACCCATAGGTGACACCACAAGCACAAAGGCAGCACGGGGGGGGGGGGGGGGATGGCTGAGGAAGGATGGTAAACACCTCTCTGCCATTAGTCCCTCCCCTCCAGAATGATGTGATTCAGATCCGTCATTCCCACTTGTTGAACACGCTTCGGAATCGATTATTTTCAAAAGAACCGCCATAAAACGAGTGTCAGGAAACAGCGGTTTTTTTACATTTGCCTCGCTTCATCGCGATTGCAACCAAGCACAATAGGATCAGAACCAGTTTCAAGTGGGAACGATAGTCACATAACCCAATCAGCAATTCACTTTAAATCATAGTGGGAACAAGGCCTAGGAATCTCTAGGTTCTCCAGCACAACTCTGTGGTCAACGTCTGCTGGAATTTGATCACAGAATTGCGCTGGAGGACCTACAGATGCCTAGAGAAGTGTTCTCTCTAGGAATCTCTAGGTCCTCCAGCGCAACCTCTGGTGGACATTGACCACAGAGTCATACTGGAGGACCTAGAGATTCCTAGAGAGATCATATTAATCGGATCTGTGAATAATCAAATCTGCAAAAGTCAAAGTTGCAAATGTGGAGGGCCAACCGTACCTATCCAAGCTCTGTGAAGGGTACACATGAAGCCGCAATATACAACACCTTCCAGAGCTGCGATCTAAATTTGCCCCTTTGCAAAAAAGTTTTGTAGTCCAAGTTATCACTCATTTTGCTGGGCAAGCGTGCATGCCTACTCTTCCCTCCAGGTCTGATGGCAGCCTTTTCACTGGTCAGAACAACGCTTGTTTAGGAACAACTTGTTGCTGGAAATTGAGAAATCACTTGTGCGAAAACAGCCCCAGAAGAGCCCCAGAAGAGGGGAAAAATAATGACTGCATCCTTTTGCTTCAGAATGAAACAATAACAACAAGAGTGACCTTCTCTGGCTGGGAGCCAATGCAAACAGACCAGCCGCCTCACATAACAGGACTTGGCTGGCAAGGAGAGAAAAACCAGTGAGCCAGATGGTTCAGGACTGAAGGAAAAAACTTCACTAGGCTTAAGCTTCCCCCGCACTCAAGTATTGCTTGCTAGAAAAACAACCATTTGAGAAAAGAGGCCCAAAGAAAGATCAGCTTCGAGAAGAGCAACCCAGGAGCATTGCTAGCTCTTCATTCTACTGGGCTAAACACTAATAAAAGTTTGCATTGGAAGTTCTGGTGCACCCTGTGCGACCAAGAAAGGACAGGCAAAATAAAAAAAATTATTGCTGCTGTTGTGTGCCTTCGGGGCATTTTTTTTACATATGGCAACCCTAAAAGTGAGCCTATCGCTGGGTTTCCTCGGCAAGATTTGGTCACAGCAGGTTTACTATTGCCCTCCTCTGAGGCTGAGAGAATGGAACTTGTCCAAGGTCACCCAGGAGGTTTCCATGGCTGGCTGGAGATTCGAACCCTGGTCTCCAGAGCCACAGTTCAATGCTCAAACCACTATACCAGGGGTAGGCAACCTTTCCCCTTTAAGGGCCGAGGGACTTCAGCTCCCAGAATCCCAGGAGCTATTGTCCAACATGGGACTATTGTCCAACATGGCTGAGGCTTCTGGGAGCTGAAGTCCCTCAGCCCTTAAAGGGGAAAGGTTGCCTACCCCTGCACTATACTTTGCAATATGTGGTTGACAGTGAGCCTTGCTTCCTAAGGACACCACAGGCAACAATATCCCCTTGGGAAAGGGCTGGTTCTCAAAATAATTTTTTTAAAAAACTCCTATTTATTCAAAGAGCATAATGCACACATTAAGGGACAGCTCTTAAGGGACAGGGCTATGCCAGATCTTGGAAGTAAGGAGGTGGAAACATTTTTGCTAGTAATTAGTTCCTTTTCTCAATAACGAACATAAAACTAAGGATTGGGTCTTTAAAAATGGCTTTGAAATTGACTTTTGGGATTGTTTTTTAATGAACGTTGCTATTAAAATTAGCATTTAAATTTATTTTTAATCTTTTTAAAAAGTGTTTTTTACACACGTTACTTTGGAAGACGTGGTGGGTCATATGAGAAAAAGAAGAAGCTTTATAATGGTAACTTAAGGCCTTTACAGACTGCCAGAAATAATGCAACTTGAGTCCACTTTAACTGCCCTGGCTCAGTGCTAGGGAATCATGGGAATTGTAGTTTTTTCTGAGACATTGAGCCTTCTCTGTCAGAGAGCTCTGGTGCCACAATAAACTACAGTTCCCATGATTCCCTAGCACTGAGCCAGGACAGTTAAAGTGGACTCAAGTTGCATTATTTCTGGCAGTCTGTAAAGGCCCTTAATAAGGGGATGACCACCCTTTTTGTGTCACAGCTGTCATTTTTAAACTTTAAACTTTAAAATAAAAGTTTTAAAATAAAGTCTCACCAAAGAGCGAAGGAAAAATCAAACCAGCCAAAAGATGGCTTGTGCTATTTACATTTTCAGATGTTTCTTTTAATGCATAAAATTAAAAGTAACCACTTTAATGTCGTTGTTGTCGTTGTTGTGTCAATCACTTCCTTACTCAGCCGCTCTTAGCCAATTTTCTTCTTCCTGTGATCGGAATCATGGAAGTAATAACAGGATTTGTAGCAAGCTTGTGGTGACCTTGCCAAAAAAAGAGATTTTGGTGGGTGTGTGGCAGTCCCGGCTGTTGGTACACAGGGCAATTAGAAATGTACTTGGACATGCCGTCCAGGCCAGAACATCTTGTTAAAATGTGATGAAATTCCAACACTGGGCAAGGACGGTCACTTCTTGGACAAACTCTGGAAGACTTGGGTGTCCATCTGAATGAAGTTCTCAGGAGGCGGTGGTAGCAGAGCTGTCGTTTTTGTGGATCGGGGAAAGCGAGGGTTTTGTTTTATTCGGCTTGTCAGTCAACAGGTTAGGGCAAATAATATGGGTTCGTGGATTCAGAAAAGGGACGTGGTGGTAAAAACCTAATCTGTCCAGGCCTCTCCTGGAATAATACTGTGTCCAGTTCTGGGCACCACAATCCAAAAAGGATGCTGACAAGCTGGAGCGTGTCCAGAGGAGGGCAACCAAAATAGCAATAGCAACAGCAGCTTCATTTATATACCACTTCATACCGCTCTATGCAGTTTACAACTGTAAGTTAATTGCCCCCAACAAGCTGGGTACTAATTTTAGTGACCCTGGAAGAATGCAAGCCTGAGTGGAGCCTGAGCCCCTGGCTGGTACTGAACTCACAACCTTGTGAAGGGTCTGGAAACCATGCCTTATGAAGAGAGACTTAGGGAGCTGGGTATGTTTAACCTGGAAAAGAGATGGTTAAGAGGTGATATGATAGCCCTGTTTAAGTATATCATACTGAGGATGGAGCAAGCTTGTTTTCTGCTGCTCCAGAGACTAGGCCCCGGAGCAATGGATGCAAGCTACAGGAAAAGAGATTCCACCTTAACATTAGGAGGAACTTCCTGACAGTAAGGGCTGTTCGACAGTGGAACACAATCCCTCAGAAAGTGGTGGCATCTCCTTCTTTGGAGGTCTTTAAACAGAAGCTGGATGGCCATCTGTCACAGAGAGTGCTTCAGTTGTAAGTTCCTGCATGGCAGGGGGTTGGACTGGATGGCCCTTGAGGTCTCTTCCAACTCTATGATTCTATATTTCTATTAACTTCGACAATGTAAAGGGATGAGAAGGAGGACAGGTGCCCAATAAACCAGGCAGACAGAAGCAAAGGAGGAAGAGGTTCCAATCCTAACCTTTTCACTGTTGGAAAAAGGAGGAGGCAAATTTGGAGGCAATCCTACACACATTTACATGGAGCTTTGTTGTCATTGTTGTGTGCCTTCAAATTGTTTCTAATGCTAAGGTGAAACAATCATGGGGTGTTCTGGGGCTGAGAGTGTGTGACTTGCCCAAGCTCGCCCAGTGGCTTTTCACGGCCAAGTGGGAAACTGAACCCTGGTCTCTAGAGTTGTAGTCCAATGCTCAAACCACTACACTACCCTGGCTCCATGAGGTTTACTTCTTAGTAATCATCCATATGCATTGTTAGTTCTTCACATGTCCCAAATCTTCATATATTTTTTCATACAGCTGCAACATTTAACAGTTTAACTCAGGGGTAGGCAACCTAAGGCCCGGGGGCCGGATGCGCCCCCCCGAGGCCTTTGGACCGTCCCCAGGCCGGTCCTGCCACTGCTGCCGCCGCTGCCCCCCCGCCATTATGATATTGATTATTGTTGTTATTACTTGTTCTTGGGGTTTTCTTGGCAAAATCTCCACAGGGGTTTTGCCATGGCTTTTCTGGGGCTGAGAGAGTGTGCATGCATATTTTTTTATTTATTTATTTTTTAAAAATATTTTTTTATTTTTAGTTTTATTTATTTATTTTTGGTGCTTAACACCCGAAATAAGATGTTGGGATAGGCTGACCACCTTTTATTTTCATTTAAAAAAAGATTGAAGCACCCCTCGTACTTTTGTTCAGTGTGGAACTTGGAAAAGTCATTTGACTAAAATCAAATTTTAGTACCAAATATAGTAGTGAATCAATGGCAGTAGCCCCCCAATTGTCTGAGGGACAGCAACCTGGCTAAAAAAGGTTGCCTACCCCAGGTTTAACTGGTTGGAAATTGATTTTAAAAAAGAAGAAGAAGAAGAAGAAGAAGAAGAAGAAGAAGAAGAAGAAGAAGAAGAAGAAAAAACCTGAAAACTTAACAGTTAACTTAATTTTTTTCTAAAAAACTGTACTAACTCATAAGCAGATGATTTTGGGAGGATGTATAATTCATAAATATGCTGTTGTTTTCTGAAGTGCAATGGTGGCTAGGGGTTTCTGGGAATTGTAATCCAAGGTCTAAATCAAATTGTTTATCTCAATTGAAGTACACCCATTGAATCAATGTGAATGAGTAAATCAGTACTTATTCAAATCCCCATTGATTCACTACTACCTATATTTGGTAGGTATTAGCAAACCTAATGTCTATATTGGCATTTCAATTACTGCTAAATATATCAATTTTTTACAAACAAAAGCAAGAAAGAGACAGACTCACTGCCTTGGGTGTGTGTGTGTGAATATGATGACTGCTATTTTGATGTACATGTAGTTGCCTCTGTGTGTGTGTGTGTGCCCAATGCATGCACACACGCTCACACACAGAGGGAACATCTAGCAAACCTCTGCATAATATTGACTAAATATCAGCTGGTTTTGATTAGGGGAAATGTTGGATAAGTCAGAAAAATAACAAAGCCTCTCTGAATGAGGTGAATCATGATCTCATGCAGCATTCCCTGAAGAAATGGCTGCAATATATAATTAAACTCAGAGTACGCAGTCAAAGAATCGTATACACTTGTCCTTCTACATCTGCGGCTTTGACTTTTGAGGATTTTATTATTAGCGAATTTTATTACTATGTTCTCTCTAGGAATATCTAGGTCCTCCAGCTCAACTCTATGGTCAACTTATGGTCAAAAAGTCGCACTGAAGGACCTAGAGATTCCTAGAGAGAACACTCCACTAGGCATTTGTAGCTTAGATCATTTAGAGTACAAGTTGGTGGAATGTCAGATTCAATCTGGGAGATCATGTTTCACCCTAGACTAGTGAAGGATGCATGTGGACATGGAAGGATGTGTTTGAGCACTGACCAGCAGGCAAGCGTCACTAAAGTGCAATGAAAAGAAGGATTGGGTTTACTTGGTATGCCATACCTTTCCTTCACTACTCCATAAAGAATCTTGCTTTGACAATAGATACACAAGCCAACACCTTATTGATCTCCCTTAGAACCAAGTCAGCTGTTACGGAGCACAGAA
This sequence comes from Phrynosoma blainvillii, assembly GCA_026167975.1. Classification (NCBI taxonomy): domain Eukaryota; kingdom Metazoa; phylum Chordata; class Lepidosauria; order Squamata; family Phrynosomatidae; genus Phrynosoma; species Phrynosoma blainvillii. The sequence goes on from JANUYF010000005.1 coordinate 7,573,105, forward strand.
ACATCAAATAAGAATGCATACGCCTCTGTCTCCCTGTTACTTCTCCCCTAAAAGTCTCACTTACTTCCATCCAACTCTTAAACAGTAATTAAGACTAGTTGGAGGAGAAGAGAGGAAGCACGTGGAAAGGAAAATCTGCAAATGCAAGAATTAGTATGTACACTCTTCCTATTGATTTGTCCTTGCAAGCGCCTCCCTCCATTGAATTATATTATCATGGCAGAGAGCAGTATGGTTTGTCAAAATAGTATCTGTTCCCATGCCAAGTCTAAAAACATTTTTATCCCATCCACCAGAAATACTTTTGCCCCCAAACACATGACTTGAGCAAATAAACTAATGGCCTTTACAGAATGCCAGAAATAGTGCAAATTGTGGCCACTTTAACTGTCCTGGCTCAGTGCTAGGGAATCACAGGAACTGTATTATTATTTTTTTTCTGGGACATTGAGCCTTTTCTGCCAGAGAGCTCTGGTGCCACAATAAACTACAGTTCCCATGATTTCCTAGCACTGGGCCAGAACAGTTAAAGTGGCCTCAATTTGCACTATTTCTGGCAGTCTGTAAAGGCCCTAAGTTATCACACCACGGGGAAAGGGCAGTGTGCATCCTATGCATTGGGATCATTAATAGATTTCAGTGAATATTATGCTTCTTCCACTGTAATTCCAAAGCAATAATGCATAAGCAAGCAATTTTCAACAATATTTAGTTGAATCTTGATACACTGCAGAAGGGGATATCTAGAGGCACCACTCACCTGTTTGTTTGAATGGACATGGTTTTTGTTCCTGTTGCTGTCCAAGAGACCCCCACATTTGCCCAGGGCAGCAAGGTCCTTCATAATAGAATTGATGGCTGCCTCTTCATCTGCAAGTAAAAGAAAATAGATGAGTCATCTGAATTTTTTTAAATTAGGGTGGGAAACCTGTGGTCTATGGGCCATATACAATCCCCAATGCTGCCTTCATCTCCACAAACCCCTCTCAGCACCACCACCTCGGCACCGTCCTGCTGCAAAAATATGTTTTGTATCTTTTCTTCCCAGCAAAAAGAACACAAGAACCATGCAGCTGGAAAAGATTCCAAGGTCCATCCAGTCCAACCCCATGTCATGCAGGAATACACAATCAAAGCACTCCCAACTGATGGCTATCCAGCCTCTGTTTAAAAACTTCCAAAGGAGGAGATTCCACTACATTCCAAGGCAGCGTATTCCACTGTCAAACAGCTCTTACCATCAGAAAACGCTTCCTAATGTTGAGATGAAATCTCTTTTCCTGTAGTTTGAATCCATTGTCCCATGCCCTAATCTCTAGAGCAGCAGAAAATAAGCTTGCTCCATTCTCAATATGTCATATCTTCAGACAGTTAATTAAACAAGGCTATCATATCACCTCTTAACCTTCTCTTCTCCAGTCTAAACATCCCTAGCTCCCTAAGCCATGCCTCAGAGGTCATGGTTTCAGACCTTCCATCCTTTTGGTCACCATCCTCTGGACACACTTCAGCTTGTCAATACCATCCTTGCATTGTGGTGCCCAGAACTGGACACAGTATTTCAGGTGAGGCCTGACCAAAGCAGAATAGAGTGGTACTACTACTTCCCCTGATCTAGAAATTTAAAGGTTTTTTTAATTATATTTTTTACAATTCCAGAAGCAGATTTATGTCTGTTTTCAGTTGTGTTTTGTTTTTCCTGTGTTTTCACATGGAGGGGGCTTGGTGCAGCCCCCAGTGGATTCTGGATATAGAGAAATTGGTCCCTAAACCACCAGAGATTGCCCATCTCCGTTTTAGATGGAGCCACTCCACTTTTGGAATCCTTCAATGTCTTTCCATTGCATTCCACAGCACTTTAAAGTGATAAAGTACTGAGAATTGATTATAAGACCATGAATAGTAAGGAACGGATAGCTGTGTCACATGTACTTTTTTTTAAAATGCAATGGTGAGAATTGACATTTTTAGGAGAAAGGATGGGAATTCCCCTAAAGGAAAGCCATCAGTCTGCAACTGGAATAAAATGTGCACACAGAGATAAATATGTTTAAACAGAACACTTCATATTATTTATACAGTTGCACATTGTTGATCTTGTTTTCAGTTCAAAAGAGCTATTCTTTATTGCATCTTTTTTTTTAAAAAAAAATTGTGTGTATCATTGTGGTCGAGTGGAAAATCTGGTAATTTTCCTAATAGATTCTAGGGAGAGTTGGGAAGTGAACAGGAAACTGGGCATTTATATCAGATGGTTTGACAAGGAAGATGAGTCCTGATGGCATGGCATGGAAGAAGGAATATGCTGCTCAAGTCAAGAATCCCTATCATCCTTAGTGAAGTCTCCTAACTATGAGGATTAGAGAGCTAGGATTATGCTGTCACAGCTGGCCCAAACAGCTATGGATATCACATCTGTAGTGGAAAAAGAAAATGAGCCAATGCAAACACAAACATATTTCTTCTATACATGAAAAAACAGTCTCTCTCCACTCTCACGGCTCTATCAGTCTTGCAGTTTTGACCCAAAATTGTTAAAATATCACCCTGGGGAAAAAAAAATCTATAAATGCATATTTCAGTGCTATTCTACCTCCCTAAGCAATCCTGTGAGGTGAGCTAACAAGAGATATCATACAGATGCATAGAGGATCACTTCCCCATTCCACTTGAACTCCAAAAGCATTTCTATTTTGGGAAACCCCTTTTCTCCTGGGCTCTCTCTGTGAGCGAAAATAAACAGCAGGAATACTCCTTCAGACAATCCTCAAGTGTGTTTAAAATATTTAAAAAAACAAACAAACAAACTTTTTTTCAGAAAAGACTGATGGATGTAGTTCTTGACTCCCAGTCCTTCAAGGCGCACACACAGAAATCAAGATGCATTGTTGCAAAATCATCACAGCTTGCAGACCTGTTTGCCAAAGGACTTGTACAGGAGTTGACACGTCCCAGCTAGTGTTAAATTGTGACTCTTTGGATCCTCTCAGAAGGCTCCCCTGAAAGAATGGGGTGCATCATTCGAACAGACAATGCAGAGAATTCAATCATGGCCACAAAAGGCGGCCTCATAGCTGTGGGATGGTGATCAGGATGAGCGCAACACCTCCCCAGAGTTGCCTTTTGAGAACAAGCAGAGCACGTTTGTGCTGATCTCTGAGTCTTTGTTTTGACAGAGTTTTCCCAAGACTCAAGGGAAATGCTCAGGCAGCCTTCTGTAACAAATGGCTTCCAAAAAACACAAACTAACCAGCAAATGCTAGCAGAAAAGCAGCATCTCTACAGGAGCTCCTGGAATACCTTTAGAGGAGCAGGAGAGTCATAGAACCGGAAGAGACCACCAGGGTCATCCACCAGTCCAACCCTGCCATGCAGGAAGACACCATCAAAGCACTCCTGACAGATGGCCATCCAGCTTCTGCTTAAAAATTTTCCAAAGGAGAAGACTCCACCACCCTCCGAGAGGCAGCGCATTCCACTGTCAAACAGCTCTTACCATCAGGAAGTTCTTCCTAAGGTTTAGGTGGAATTTCTTTTCCTGTAGTTTGCATCCACAAGCTTGCCTCATCCTCAATATGACATCCCTACCAACATTTAAACAGGGCTATCGTGTCACCTCTAAGTCTTCTCTTCTCCAGCCTAAACCCACCCAGCTCCCTAAATTGATCCTCATAGGGCTTGATGGTTTCCAGACCCTTCACCATTTTGGCCACCCTCCTCTGGGTACACACCACCTTGCCAACATCCTTCCTGAATTTGGGGCACAATATTTCAGGTGAGGTCTGACTAAATCAGAATACAGTGGTAATCTAGACACTGTACACCTATTGATACAAGCTAGAATTGCATTGATTCCTTTAACTGCTGCATCACATTGTGGGCTCATGTTCAGCTTGTGGTCTACTACTACTACTAATAATAATAATATAATAATAAAAATTTATTTATACCCCGCCCCTCTGACAAACAACAGCAATTAAAATTCCATAGAGTATATATAATCCAACAACCCCAAACCTAACCACTAAGACTCCTAGATCCTTTTCTACTAAGATTCCTAGATCCTTTTCACACGCACTGTTGTCAAGCAAAGTGTCACCCATCCTATATCTGTGCATTTCATTCTCACCCCTTCCCCAAATGTTGTACCTTACATTTCTCCCTGCTGAGATTCATTTTGTTAGTTTTGGCCCAGCTTTCTAATCTTTTAAGGTGATTTTAGATTCTGATCCTATTCTCTATCCCTCCTAATTTGGTGTTATCTGTAAATTTGATAAGCAAGCCCTCTATTTCTTCATCCAAGTCACTGATAAAGCTCTTGAATAGCACTGGGTACAGGACAGGACCCTGGACGTTTTCACACAGGCGGCTCTAAAGCCGCCTGGAAGCCCCCTGGAAGCCATCAGGAGTCATTCCGGCGGCGAAAACAGCAGCCGCCGGAATGACTCCTGATTGCCTCCGGCAGAAGCGCCTGTAATTCCTTTTTAAAAAAGGAATTAAAAAGATGGGGCTAAAGCCGGCTAGCGGCAGGGATGGCGCAGGGATTGCGCAAGATGGGGCGGGGCTTGCTGCGACGTCGTATGAACACGACGAGCAAGACCCCGGAGTGAGGTAGGGATGGCGCAGGGATGGCGAAGGATGAGGAGGGGCTTGCTGCGACGTCGTGTGAACTTTTCCTGCACAGAGCCGGAGTGGGGCCAGATGGAGGTAGGAATGACTCCCTTTTTTGCCCCGTGTGAAAACGTCCCCTGTAGCACCCCTTTGGTCACTTCTCTCCGGGATGAAGAGGAGCCATTGGTGAGTGCCCTCTGGGTTTGGTTGGCAAACCAATTACAAATCCATCTAACACTCACATTGTTTAATCCAGTGGTTCTCAAACTGTGGGGCGGGAGTGCTGCAGGACATGAGAGTTGCTCAAAAAGAAGCACAAGACTTGGAGACCCTGACGCCCCCTTCTCCAAAAATTTCTGTCCTGGAGGGGAAGAGAAATGTAAGAAGGTTGCTTGGAACCTCTGCCTGAGGGAGGAGGAGGAAGACAGCCATTTCCTTATAAAATGTTAAAACAGGAATATACATGAATGTGTGAACAAAAATGCACACACTAAACAAACAAAATATTTTTATTTATAAAAATATGAATATTTTTACTCATTTACTATGTTGAGGTGGGGGTGCTACATCCGCATGTAGATGTAAAGGGGGTCTCAAGGGTTAAAAGTTTGAGAACCACTGGTCTAGCCCATATTTGACTAGCTTTGTTGCAAGAACATAATGGGAGACTTGGTCAAAGGCCTTACCGAAAACTCATCTAAGACATGTAAAATGGCACAAGAGGAAATGGGCAGCGCCAAAAATGGGTGCTGCTCATTAGAGATGTTATATTCTGGAACAACCTTCCTGGGATAGTAGTGGGTGCAAGCGCCTTCATGAAGTTCAAGATGGAGGAATGCACAATTGCTGAAAGAGGCTGTATTAGGCTCGATCAATTAACTGACAATGCTAGGAGGAGATTCATGCCAGCAAGCACTGCATCAGAAAGCCAGAAGATAGCTTAAGGCAAGCCACAATGCAAAGGCTAAGCGCTAAGGAGTTTATCACATAGAGGAAAATTGGAAGTATAAACAGTGATTAACCCACGATTAACCTGCAATTGAGCAAATGGTTTTCACATGTTGCATGCAAATCGCTATTGTCCTGTGACGAATCCTGACACTGAGATGAAACATGATTAAAGTGCCAATATCCCATGAAGATCCCGGTGAAACAACAGTAAGTCATTCACAGAATTTCCCCATGAATGACTTTTTGCTGTTTCTTAGCTGGTTATTCCCTGGTTCTTCACAGGATAATAGCACTTGTGTTAATGTCATTTTAAGCATATTTTAATGTCAATTGTGTGGTTTTCACAGGTTAATCATTGTTTAAATTCCCAATTTCCCCCATGTGATAAACTCCTAACTTAGATGCTTACTGTTGAACTGCTTCCCTGGTCTGAATCTCCTCCTAACATTGTTTCCATGACTTAGCAGGGATTCAAACCCTGATCTCCCAGTGTTCCAGTCCAACATTTAAACTACTAAACTATACCATGCTGGCTTGTCCTCCTATTTGTAAGAGATGGGACATGCTATAAATGCTTCTTGTCTCTGTATTAGCATTGTGAGGAAAACATTTGGAAAGCTTCCATCACAAATGGGAGCAGTTCTACTGTGATATACTTTTGGATACAACTCTAATTACTGAATTACTGAAGAAGGTAAAAGAGGTAAGTACCAACGTTGGATTAATGCTGAATGTTTAAAACAAAAAACAAAAATAATGACCATGGAAGAACTACAAGAATTCATCCTAGATAACAAGAAAAATGCAATAGTCAAGGAGTTCCCATACTTTGGTTCAAATATTGATTAGAATGGAGACTATAGTCAAAAAAATCAGAAGAAAACTAAGATCATAAAGTGTAAAGACATAACTCTGAACACTAAAGCGAGGCTCATCCAAGCCACTGTATTCCCCATCGGCACGTACGGATTTGAGAGCTGGACAGTGAAGAAAGCCGACAGGAAGAAAATAAACTCATTTGAGATGGGGTACGGGAGAGGAGTGCTGAGGATACCATGGACAGCCAAAAATACGAACAAGTGAGGTCTAGAACAGGTCTAGCCTGAACTTCTCTGGAAGCCAAGATCACTAAATTGAGGCTGTTGTACTTTGGCCACATAATGAAGAAAAGGAATAATCAGAAAAGACAATGATGCTAGGAAATGTGGAAGGCATCAGAAAGAGAGGAAGACCACATGCCAGATGGTTGGACACAGGAGGAACAGGGTCTCTTGGAGATGTCTCATCCATAGAGTCGCCATGAGCCGAGGTTGGCTTGAGGGCAGTTAACAACAACAAAAACTCTAAGAAGAGTTCATTTAAAAAAAAAAAAAAGCATTACTATCTTCCTGTATTATTGAAGCTCCTTCATTCCCCCATGCTCAAAAAGGTGACATTTCCCCCTTTGCTGATTACTACACCACAACATCCCTTTTTAAAGCATTCTTGAGAACTCATGTGGTTTGCTTGTTCACTCGCACATTATATTGACCTCATTAGTTGTTTGGTTTTTCTGCTCTTGGCCTGAAAGAGGAAATGTGAAGATTTACAATACTTAAGTTTAATTACTTAAGTTCATTTAAAAAACAACACGCATACACAATCCTATCTTGCTATTGCCAATATAACCCATCTGGTTTTATACAGTGCCTGTCAAATTGCCTGTCGACTTAAGGTTATCCTATGAGTTTCATGGAGTTTTCTTAGACAAGGGATAGTCAGAGATAGTTTTGCCAGTTCCTTCCTCTCAAACAGAGCCTACAGCAGCGGTAGTGAAACTAGGGCACTCATGCCAGAAGTGGCACTCAGAGCCCTCTCTATGGGCACACATGCCATCGCCCCAGCACAGAGTTCGCCAGAGTTCATTACTAAAAAGCCAGAAGGATGTGGCACTTTGCAATAAATAAGTGAGTTTTGGGTTGCAGTTTGGGCACTCAGTCTCTAAAAGGTTCGCCATCACTGGCCTACAGCATCTAGAATTCGTTGGTCTCCTACCCTAGTACTAACCAGAGTGACCCTGCTTAGTTCCAAGATCAGAGGGGTGCCTTAGGGTATTTCTTTCCACACCCCAATTCTGTGTTGCTAGGGTAAAGTTTAATAAGAGAAAGACATATAGCAAACTGAATAAGGTGATGATTGCTATTAGTTCTGCTTGCAAGTCTTCTCCCAGATCCAGCCTTTCTCAGTGTACAAAACTAGTTAAGCCTAAAGACAAACACATCTCATTACGTTCAATGAGATTTGCTGTTGGCAAACCTGAATAAGACTGCATCTCTAAACATTTTCCCCAATATAATACTTCCTTTATCCAGACTAGAGATGTGGTGGCTCAAGTGGTTAAGATGCTGACTCTGTTGATTGCAAGATCGGCAGGTTGGCAGTTCGAGGCCCGGGTGCTGCATGATGGGGTGAGCTCCTGACACTAGTCCCAGCTTCTGCCAACCTAGCAGTTCGAAAGCATGCAAATGCAAGTAGATAAATAGGTACCACTTTGATGGAAAGGGAAACAGTGTTCTGTGCAATCATGCTGGCCACAGGATCACAGAGTAGTCTCTGACAACGCTGGCTCTTTGGCTTAGTAACTGAGATGAGCACCGCCCCTACGGTCGGACACGACTTGACAACCTTGTCAACGGGGAATACCTTTACCTTTACCTTTACTTATCCAGCCTATTCTTCAAATGTCCAGTGAGAAAGTTAATCAGGGGAAGAAGCAAGCCAAAATTCGGAAAAAGAGCCCCTAGTTAATTGAAGCCTTTGACACACTTATAATTTCACAAGAAAGAAAGAGGAACTATATCTCCAAGTGTTATGTAGATGGTTTTTTATTTATTTATTTATCTTGAAACAAGCCCAATGTGTTTTGGCCTATGTAAACATTTCAATGGCCTTCTTCAGAGGCAATATATGAAACTAGCAGCGGAAATTTCTGGAGTCAAAAATTTCATTCCATTTAGTGGACCGACAAAAGTAAACAAACAATTGAGTTGGAAACAATGGCAGCAATCCCTCTAAAGATGAACTCCAGTGAGCTGTTAACAATGGTTTTGTAGTCCAACCACCCAAAAAAGGGAGAAATCTGAATACAGAGAAGTATGTAGACATTGTTATTGTTGTTTTGTGCCTTCTACTAGTTTATGACTTATGGCAACCCTAAGGTGAACCTACCATTGAGTTTTCTTGGCAAGATTTGTTCAAAGCAGGTTTGCCATTGTCTTTCTCTTGAGGCTGAGAGCCTGTGACTTCCCCACAGTCACCCAGTGGGTTTCATGTCTGTGTGGGAAATCCAGAGTTGTAGTCCAACACTCAAACCACAATGCTGGGTCTTGTAGACACTAAAAACGAATGAATACCAACCTTCCACCAAAGGCCTCCCTTTCTCCCCATAGCAACATCTAAACTGAATTTGTGTGCTCTCACACAGAAAAGGGGGAGCAAGGAATGAGTGGGGAAAAATGCCACTTAGCATGACAGTTAAAAGAGTTACAGCTACTCATGACTTCAGCTGATCCAAAGAGTCCCAGAACAGGGCAAGGCTGGAGAGATAAACCTTTAAAGCTTGGGTAGGCAACCTTTTTGAGCCGGGGGCCGGGTTGTTGTCCCTCAGACAATTGGGGGGCTGAAGCACAATAAATAAATAAGTAAATAAATAAATAAATAAATAAATTTTTAAAAATTTTTAAAAATTAAAATATATGCATGCACACTCTCTCAGCCTCAGAAAAGCCATGGCAAACCCCCTGTAGAGATTTTGCCAAGAAAACCCCAAGAACAAGTAATAACAACAATAATCAATATCATCATGGCAGGCGGCGGGGAGCGGTGGCAGCGGCAGGACCGGCCTGGGGCCAGTCCAAAGGCCTCGGGGGGCCTTAGGTTGCCTACCCCTGCTTTAAAGGATAGGTGGGCAACAAGAGCCAGGGACCAGTTTCCTCCACAGGCCTCGCCAAGGGCCAACCCCACCCTAAGAGTGCCAAAATACAATTTTACCCCCTCTCAAAATTATGACCAGGAGTGATGTTGTATCACTTTCTGCTGCCATTTTGAAAAGGAATCTGATGAAAACGGGGGTAATTTGGAGGAGGTAGAAGGGTCTCGATGTCTGCGGTGTGTCTTCAAGTTATTTCTGATTTATGGTGATCCTAAGGAGACCCTATCATGGGATTTTCTTAGCAAGATTTGTTCAGAAAAGGTTTGCCATTGCTTTCCCCCTGAGGTTAAGAGCATGTGATTTGCCCAAGGTCACCCTGTCGGTTTTATGGCCGAGCAGGAATCGAACCCTGGTCTCCAGAGTCGTAGTCCAACACTCAAGCTACTATGCCATGCTGGTTCACTTATGGATATAGAGGGTGCAGTTTCACATATTTGGGGACGTTTTGAGTGATTCTCAGGTGAAAATTGCCTGATAATTATGCCAATATTTTTTTCAAAACACTGGAAAAGGAATGATTGGAGGACTGGGCTTCAGAAGCCACAAAAGTAGGGGCCAGGGGCCACATGCACCTGTCAGCTGCATTTTCTCTACACCTGATCTAAAGCTCTGTGGATTCTTGAGCACAGAAACTCCTTCAAATACAACACAGCTGGCCCTCCACATTTGCAGCTTTGACTTTTGTGGATCTGATTTTTTGGGGGTTTGGTTAATATGTTCCCTCTAGGAATCTCTATGTTTTCAGTCGCAACTCTACCAGAAATTAACCATAGAGTTGTGTTGGAGAACCTAGTAGTTCCTATAGAAAATATAGAAAATCTAGGCATTTGTAGGTTCTCCAGCATGATTCTATAATCAACCTCTGGCAGATGTTGATCATCAAGCTGCACTGGAGGACCTGGAGATTCCTACAGAGGTGCTCTCTTAGGTAAAAAGACTAATTTTTTTTATTTGCGGTTTTCCCACATTTACGGGAGTCCTTCACCCCAAACCCCAGCAAATGTGGAGAGACCACGGTATACCTTTGGCTCAACTTTGCACTTGCCATGGAGAGCGCTGCCAGCAGCTGAAAGGAAACCTGTGATCGGATATCAAATGGGAACCACTAGTCTATGGAGCCCTCACAGCGACTGGCCAGGAGAGCAACTCTTTCCTTAATTCACACAAAACTGTTTTGACTAAAAAGCAAATTGTACTAAGAATTAAGCTGAATGATTTTCAGTTGGAAATCTGAGCACTTAGGAAGCTTGTTGTCTCATTCCTGGGCACGATGCTTTCTCAACAATCTCCCACGCCATGCGCTACAAACCCATTGCCACAAGTTTGTCTCCGGTTCACCCAGCTAGCTGAATACAGGCTGTTGTCCTTAGACTGGTTCTGCCACTACTCCAGCGGACTTAATCCTGTATAAAACTACCCATGTTCCACCCTGCCAAAAAAGAAAAAAGCAAGCTGGAGTTTGGTTTCCTAGTTCGACATCACTATTTGCAAGCCGGATGAGAAAATAACTACAAGAAACAGGGTCACATTAGACCACCCAAACAGCTTAGCTGTCAAACGCAGTGGAATTAGGGAGAGACAGAGGAATAACTTAGCAACATTCAGATGGTCTAGACAGCTCTGTTATTGTTGGCTTCACTAGTAGGCTATTAGTTAGAAGAAATTTGCTGTAAGTTCCAGGGATCTGTTTCCATCAGTAATGGGAAAGGGGGGGAAATGCCACATTTTGAAAGATTTAGAGGGCAGATGACAGGGGCCAGGAAAAGAAAGGAGGACATAGTATAGGATATTCTATTTCCATAATATACATTTTAAACTGTATGCAAAAGGACCACCAAGGAATAATAGTTCAGGGAGTATGCACACACAAGTACACACTCATTGGTATATAACAGAACCATCTGTGAGCATGATCCATCTAAAGGAGGATCAGGTTTGACATATATGTAGATGCAGGGTGACCAGATGTCATAACCACAAAGGAGGACAAGGCCCTGCAAAATGTAGTACATTCAAGAAAAATGCATGACATTATGAAATAAAAACTAAGAACACTAATAAACATAAATTCATGCTTCCTGGTCACACTCAAAATGGAGGAAATTTTGAAATTCTTCCTGGATAGTAGGTTGAAATGTAGGATATGTCCTGGAAAAGGAGGACATCTGGTCACCCTGATGTAGATGAGAGATTTCTGCATTCTGAAGAAGAATGTAAAGTAATTGAAAAACCCAGAAAAGAAAATAGCAAGAAAAGGATTCTACAGTCAAAGTCACAGTCTTGTCTATTTAAAGTACAGGTTGAGTCTCTCTTATCTGAAATGCTTGGGACCAGAAGTGTTTTGGATTCTGGAATATTTGCATATACTTAATGAAGATATCTTAAAGATGGGACCCAGGTCTAAACACAAAAAACCTTGCAAATCCAAGGATTTCACAGGATGAAGCCATGACAGATAAAGCAGTGTCAAATTGCATTAATTCTGTATTGGGGCAGCAGCTTAAAACTCCCCAAATCCCCCCCTCCCCCAGTACATGTGGGATTCTAAGAGCTTTGGTCCCAAAGAGTAACTTTTCAAAGATTGATTTACATATATGTTGTTGCTGTTATGTGCCTTCAAGTCGTTCCCAATGTATGGAGACGGTAAGGTGAACCTATCATGGAGTTTTCTTGGCAAGTTTCTTCAGAGGGGGTTTGCAATTGCCATCCCCTGGGGTTGAGTGTGTGACTTGCCCAAGGTTATGCTAGTGGTCGAGGTGGGATTCGAACCCTGGTCTCTGCTTTTCCTCCAGTTACAATAAAGTGGAAAATGACAGTGAGAGCACCATTTAAGAAAGAATATATTGCACTGAGCCTACAGGCAACATATGCGGTGAAGGAGAATAAAATCCCATCCCAATCTGTAATAGGAATCCGAGTCTATAATAAGAAAATACTTCTATAGCTGGTTTTTTTTTTTTCTCAACACACACACACACACACACACACACACACACACTTGGTCTCTGTGGTACCACTGAAGAGGTAATTTTGAGTTGTCAAATTGGGATTTCCCTCTCTCCTTCCCAGATGAGATTCCCCTATTGCTACAGAAAAACCACACTAGTGAGGGTTTGTAATCCACTGCTATGACAACAACAGCCACACTATCCTAAATACAGAGGAGACTCCAGGGAAAAAGTTGGAGTGGATTGTGTTTCCTTGACTACTACTAAACTCACTCTTGCCTAAACTCTGGAAGGCTTCACATACGAGAGGTTGTCCCTCCGACACGCTGGGCGAAGGGTGAAACAACTTATCTCTCTCTTTCACGATGAAATGCAAAATGCACCCACATTTCATCTTTTCATTCAGGAGGCTATGAATCTATGGGTGCTTCTGTTGTTGTTGTTGTTGTTGTTGTTGTTGTTGTTGTTGTTGTGTGTCTTCTAGTCGTTTCCGACTTAAGGTGAAACTATCCCTGGGGTTTCTTGGCAGGTTTCTTCAGGCAGGGTTTCCACAATTTCCATAATTTCCAAAGCATTGATTTTGAGAATTTACAAAGCTTTAGCATTTCATAACATGATGCCCATCTACATTAATACACGAGTATGATGCATGTCTCTTAAGAATTTTTAACTGGTTAGTCATTTTTATTTGAAACATCTTAACAGAAACAAATATACATACGGTAATACCGGTTTCTTTGTAGATTACGAAGGAAGTCCATGGACCTTATCCCATGCTGCTCTCAAAAGTGGCAAGAAAGCGATATGAGCATCATTGCAGTACTATAGCGCTAATATAAATATGGCGCTAGCGCTATAATAGCGCTATGGATAAGCTCGCGCCATTGCAATGCCCATTGAAACCGACATTCAAAAGAATGCGAATGATGTTGCATTCTGAGCGGTTTCTTGCTGGATTCTGAGCGACGTCGTGCAATCACACGGAAAACTATAGCGCTATAGCGCCTGATTCTTAGCTGATTCTGAGCGACGTCGTGTAATTACACGGAAAACTATAGCGCTATAGCGCCTGATTCTTAGCGGATTCTGAGCGACGTCGTGTAATCACTCGGGAAGATATAGCGCTATATCGCCTGATTCTTAGTGGATTCTTGCTGCTTTTGGCCCCGTGGGATAAGGTCAAGAGACAAGTATTTTGGTTTAATAAGCAAAAAGACAGCCTTCACTAAAATGAACAGTCATTGTGAATATATTCTTTTTCATTTCCTGTTACAGTTAAAACACAAGAACCAAAATAACCTTTTTAAAAGTCCCTATGTACCCTTAGCAATGAATTTAAATTTGTCTCAGTTAATCAACTATGTTGATCAAGCTACTAGTTAAACATAATCACAGCTCTAGTTTCTCTATATTTTTATTAACTCCCATCATCACTTAAGGCTTTTGGTATAGCTTTCTGATGGACCCTAATTTTCAATAAAGTAAAAATCAGTATCAAAAAACAAGAGTAGCCAGCATGAAATGAAGAAACAAAGATGCTGGAAAAACAATTCTGAGCCATGATGATTAAATCAGGATAATTCTTTGGCTGCTACCATGCCGTAGAATTAATGCAGTTTGATACCACTTTAACTGTCATGGCTCCACCATATGGATTCCTGGGATTTGTAGTTTGTTGCAGCACTAAAGCTGTCTGACAAAGAAAGTGAAATATCTCATAAAACTACAAATCTAAGAATTCCACCCTTTGTCAGTTAGACCACAACATTATACTTTAAAAAATCTCCAGAATGGCTGCCGTCACTTGGAGGAAGCCCTTATACGGCCTCCAAATCCCGCCTCAAATCTCGGGAGACCAGCAAGTCTCACAAGATGTCCTGAAATCTGAAGCGAATTTGCCTCAAATCTTGGATGCCAAGTCTCACAATGTCTTAGGAGACTTGGCAAAACAGTTGCCAATGCTATACTCTGGAGAACGGGGATCCCTCCTGATGGTTGAGGTTGGACTTGCGCCAGGACTGAGGGGTCAGACACTGGTTTCATGGGTTGAAAATTGGTCACAGCTTTAATAATCATACAGAGGTGATACATGCAACATGTAATCATAAATCAATCATAATTGTGTTATAAATAAATCACAAATGGTTATCAATCAATCATCATCAGATCATAAATAATGTATTAATGTGGCCATAAATCAATCATAAATGGCCATAAATCATTCATGGCTTGGTCATAAATCATTGGTGGTTATCCAAATAAATCAATCACAGTCAAATTAATTTGCTAAGTGCCCTTATAGGTGTCATAACCATGGGGAGGGGGTTCATATTCCACCACTGCAGGAGGCCAGTCTAGCTTGGCATTCCCTCTGCCCCTCATGGTTACAATAGGGTCATCTACAGCACATGGTCTGGAAGGACCCTTAGATAAGGTCTGCAATTCATATGCAGCAGATGTCCCAGGAATCAAAGGAGAGAAAGTCAAACTAAGTCCTGGCTCCAAAGAGTAAAAACATCAAAATGTACAGACTCAACCATCGATGATGCACCCTGAAACTCGGAAGAATCAGACTTCTTGCAACTAAGGGACTAGATCAGAAAGGAGCAAAGGACATATCAGGAATAACGAAAGTTGACTAACTGGTTTAAATATACAAAGGGATCTTGCAGTACTTTTGAGATGAACTGTGTGAAAGAAATAGTAGCATAAGCTTTCGTAGAATTGGTCTGTTCCTCAGATGTAAAGTGGGACATGGGCAAAAGCCTGGGAGATCAATCCATATCAGCCTCCAGGCAGAGTTTATTAGTCACTGGAACAACACAGATTCTTAGCAATCTATCTGCTTGAATCTGCTAGCTATTCTATCTATCCTCCTTTGTTAATGACCCCTGGATCCAAGCTAATACTTTGTTCCTGAAGCACAACTACCATTGGATTGCTGCACTGCAAATGACTTTTTCTTTGCTTAACAATACAGGTTGAGTATCCCTTATTCAAAAATCAAAAATCCTAAACTTTCTGAGTGCCTACACGACGCTTCGAGGTTTTGATTCTGGAATATTTTGGCTATTTGGAATATGTACTTATTTGCTAAGATGGAGGGAGGTGCAAGGTTGGATAGAGAGAGGCGCAGCTGTGAGAGGCATGGATTCACACCAAGCACTATGTTTTAATTCCCACCATTTCTACAGATCCTCATGTCTCTCTCCAGCTATGTTTCTCTCCAGCCGTGTCTCTCCAGCTTTGCATTTCTCACGTCTCCCTCCATCCTCAAAAATACAGTACAAGTATATACTACGCTACGCTACATGTATTCCAACATCAAAAAAAATAAAAATAAATCCCAGTTCCAAAACACTTCTGGTGCCAAGCATTTTAGAAAATGAATAGTCAACCTGTACCACTAGCAGATCACTCCAAATTTAGGAGAGTCTCACTATATTTCACCTTAGCTTCTCTTTGAGATTCTGTATTTTGATACCCAAATGATACAGTGATCCTTGGGACCCTTTCCTTCATCCTAGAGTGCACACACACACACTTTGTCATAACCCAAGTCATGATCAAGACCAGAACAATATCTCCATGTTTGGAATTAGTATGCCACTGACTGTCAGTAGCTGGCAGACACCCATAAGAAAGAGATAGCACTTTCAAGCCCTGCTTCTGAACCTCTCCAGGGCAACTGTTTAGTCATTGTGGAGGGAGAAGGCTACTGGATTAGAAGAACTTGAAACTTTAAGTTACTTTTGGGGCTACAACTGGACCACACATCCCCAGCCAGTACAGCCACTGGTCATGCTGACTTTGGATTTTCGAAGTGATTTGTGTTCTACTTGATCCATCAAATGTCTAGGTGCAAAATGAAAATAATCACTGAATGCTAGCTTTGTGTAGAATCTTAGTCAGTGCGGATTATGGGAAAACTGGCTAGGTAGGTTCTTTTCCAGTTTCACGGTTTACAATCCAGAATATGGTGACAGAACCTGTTAGCCTGGATAATTAGCCTTGATGTTACTATTTATACTTCAAAGAGCCTCCCACTTAGGGATCAAAACTCCACCCACTCATGGTTAAAAATAAACATTTACTTTCTTCACAGATCACTCTTTACAATCCTCATCTTGCCAACCAGTATCACCTCCCTTGGCACGCCAATGGGGCTGTGGGAGTGGACCTTTCTCACTGTTATTTCTGAAGTACGCCTCACACGTGATGACTCTACAATCTCCATTTCGTTACAGAATGCGGGTCAAACAAGGGAAAAGCCAGAAGAGAGAAAGCCAGAAATGTACACTTGTTAGCTTCTAATTCAATAAAATCTGTAAGAATAACCCCTGCTAAAATACAAACTCTAGAACCCACAAATGCTCCTCTGAATCCTCAATAAGCATTCTCACCAAACTACCTATGGTATAGTATCTCCTAAACTGGTGGATAAAAGACTTGAACAACAATAATTAAGACTAGGAACTCCCACCAGTGGTCAGCCTTGTCCAGTTTAATGCCCTCCAGCTTGCATGGTTGAACTTGTGAAGGTTCTCGGTGGTCATTATTTTTATTTTCTTTATGTTCAGCATTAAGCCTGCCTTTACACTTTCTTCTTTGATCTTCCTTAGTAGGTGTTCCAGGTCTGTGAGGTTTTCTGCTAGTACTATGGTGTCATCTGCATATCTTAGATTGTTGATATTCCTTCCTCCTATTTTCGCTTCTCCTTCTTCTGTATCTAAGCCTGTTTTTCTTATAATATGTTCTGCATGCAAGTTGAACAGATAGGGATGAAAGGATGCAGTCTTGTCTGACTCCCATACCTGACTTGACTGATTCCCATACCTGGGATCAAACATTGATAAAAATGGGGACTACAGTCAGGAAATCAGAAGAAGACTAAGAATGGGGAGGGTGGCTATGAAAGAACTAGAAAAGATTCTAAAATGCAAAGATATACAACTCAGCACAAAAGTTAAAATCATACAAGCCAATGTATTCCCTATTACAATGTATGGATGTGAGAGCTGGACAGTTAAGAAAGATGATAGGAAGAAAATGAATTCATTTGAGAGTATGTGGAGCTGGAGAAGAGTGCTGAGGATCCCATGGACAGCCAAAAGAACAAACAAATGGATCCTAAAGCAGATCAAACTGGAAACCTCCCTGGAAGCCAAGATGAACAAACTGAGACTGTCGTCCTTCCGACACATCATGAGAAGGGAAGACTCTTTGGAAAAGACAACAATGCTGGGGAAGGTGGAGGTAGGTAGGAAGAGAGGAAGGCCACATGCCAGATGGATAGAGTATATTAAGGAGGTCACGGGTATTAAGGGGTTGGAGGACAGAGGGTCTGGGAGATGTACTATCCATAAGGTCGCCATGAGTCAAGATTGACTCGAGGGCAGTTAACAACAAAGCTTGCATGGGCAGCGAGGGAAAAAATACTGGGGAAGACTGAAGCCTATGGTGAAAGGCAAGAAGATCTCTGAAGATCATGGAAGCCCTGCAGAGCTCCGCTACTGAACGTCCCACAGATCCAAACTCTGGTGGCTAGAAGCAACTAACAGCTGCACCAAAGAAAGAGAGCATGAAAAAAATGTTGCTTTTGCCTCATTGGCTAGGCTGGTTGGAGGATTCTAAGAGTCATAGTCCAAAAGTAACTCTTTCCATTTTATGCAAAGGATACTGTTGCTTTAATTGACATGCTAAAGCACTCAAAGTAGAGATGCAAACTAGGTTCTCTTAATCAGGCTCAAGTCGGGTCCACCTAAGGTGATAAGGCAACCTGACCTTATGTAGAAGGATATATTATTCCCACCCTGTTCCCCCCTCCCTTGATATAGAATTAATGTCATGATCACAAACCTTTTACTCCTACCTTCCAACAATCCCTGTCCAAGATCCTAATCTCTCTTCAGCACCAAACTGGCTAGTGGAGCCCTTGGGTTTCCCTCCCTTTATCTTGTTCAGGCTGGTTTAACTAGACTGACATCCAGTAACAAATGCAAACTCTCATTTGAATAAGAGCATAAGCAGTACACCAAAGTACTGGAAAGCCCAACAAATCAAAAATTTCCCCCAATCGTACAAAAAACATGAAATTAACAGAACCTTACCCATGGTTGTATCTTCATCAGGTCTGTATCTCACTGAAGGAGGGTACTTCTTCTGGATTAGCCTTCAATGGAAAGGGTTGCCCCTACAACAATAAGAACAGAGACAATTGGATAATGGATGCTGTAGATGGTCATAGCTTTGTGAAAGGTTTTGAGCACATCAGGTCAAAATTGGTCATATTTCCTATTCGAAAAGAGCTTCTTACTGCAACCTTCATATGTCCAAAAATCAAATCACCATGTATCCATCCTTCCCAAATACTATTTTTCCATTTCATCACTCAGGTGGTAAAAGTAACAACTGTTAACTATAGCTTGTTAATTCAGCCAACACACTAAATCATAGCTAAAGCAAATCCACTACAAATCATGTCTTCTGATTCTGGTTGGCTGGTGAGTCAAAACAATGGTTTGTCAACATGGACAGCATGCTAAACCAAGGTTATGCTTCCTTGAACATGGTTTGGCATGATGCCTGAATTGAGCCTATATAGTCTCACTGAACTGATATATTTTTGAAGGAATCATTGTTTGGTCACTTAATGGCTGAATTCTCTCCCTAGGGCCTAATGGATTATTCTGTCACTAGGTTGTTGCCATTGTTATATGCCATCAAGTTGACTAATTTATGGCAACCCTATATAGAGTTTTCTCAGCATCATTTATTCAAAGGAAGTGTGTCACTACCTTCATGTAAGACACAGAGATTATTATACAGGGGATGAAACGTCATTGTCCCATCCTTTTCCCATCCCTATTGCGCAACCACGAGAAGATTTTCATACGACATCACACTTATCCTATCAGTGTCCCATCATTAAACTGCGATTGACCACGATCGCGGGAAAAACTTTCACATGACGTCGCACTGATCCCATCATAGGAAGTGATCGCTTACCCATCCTCCCCCTTGCTGCTATTGCCTGCTGCTCTAAGTTGATTTTATATAGGACAATTGTGTCATTTTAACTCTGCACTAGTTTAATTTAGTTTTAAGGGGAGGGAGGGTTAGGCATTTTATATCAGTTTTAATCTGTTGTACGCTGCCCCGGTTGCTGAAGCAGAGAGGTGGGTTAGAAATAAAATTATTATTATTATTATTATTATTATTATTTATTAATCATCATCATTATCATTGTCCCATCAATGAAGTGGAATTGTCCCATCTTTGCCCATTTTGTATTAATGTAAGAACACGTTAATGCAATTCCACTTCACTGACAGTTTAATGACAGATCAGCACAAATGTATGAATGCGTTTTGTGCGATCTCAGTCATGTACGGGATAAGGATGGGTTCCACTCCTGTTCCCCGTATGATAAGCAGGACATGCCCATAGTCAGTGGGTTTCTATGGACGTTATCACACGTGGGCCAGAAAGCGGAAATAAAAGTGGAAATGAGGCATCCCGAAAATAAACGGGAAATAGCCCTTGTTTCCGCATACGTCATTACCTTCATTGCACATTTACAGTAAGTGTATCGAACGTCCACACACAAGAGAAAAAACCCCGTAAATGTAGCCGAAATGAGCCTCCTGCACATGCGCAGAGAGAGGAATGCTCACTGGAACCATGGCAACAGCGGGGAAATGCGCCACAATACGTATTTGGTTATCAGACCTACGGTAAATGCGAAATGATTCCCGTCGCGCAATTGCAATTCCTGAAGAAACCGAAATTCAAAAGATCTCGGATCATTCCGCTTTCTGTCGGGGTTCTGTGCGACGTCGTGTGAAAACACGGGCCAATAATACATATTAGGTTGGGATTTCGTGTGGATTTTGTTTGGATTGGGCCCCGTGTGATAACATCCTATGACTAAGCAAGTATTCAACCCTGGTTTCCCAGAATACTAGTCCAACACTCAAAGTACCACAGCACACTGTCTCTTCTTTCATTAAGTACTTTGATTAACTTCCTGTATGCTGAAACTAATGCTAAAGAAAAAAAAATAATGCCTCCTAGGGACAGAACACAGGCATTACATCACCGCTGAAGGGAGCGGTCTCTCAGGAAGCAGCAGTCCTCCAGGTAAGCAAGCAGCAGGCAGGCAGATAGCCCAGAAAACTATCAACACTGGCCGTGAAAGCCTTTAACTTCACATCAAATAATAGCTTGAAGCTGGTTTCATATCCTGGCGTGTTCCAAACCTTATTTAACCATAGCTTTCCAATGTTGACAAAACATGAAGTCAATGTTAACAGAGGATTGCCTGTATTTTATTGTTTTTCCTTCCACTGCATGCTCAAGTAAAGGGATAAAAGAGGCTGATTAAGCCAAGAGATGATCATCCAAAGGATCCTGCTATTTGAGTCCTAACAAGAGAAACAAAACAAGGTGGGAGCTCTGAATTCTCCCTCTCTGAACTTTCTTCTTACCCATGATAAGGAAATGGTAGAACATTTTAAAAAATGCGTATGACACTACAGTCAAAGCAGAAACCACTTCTGGGGCCAGTCTAAAAATAATGTTGTCAACATCCAAGACATCTCTGGACTCCACTAGTAGCAAGTACACGGATATTTATACAAACTTATTTTCAGAGATTTGGGCAGGAAGAAAAGAAAGAAGTGTCGAGCCAATAGTCCGAAATGGACCGTAAAGCTAAACATGTGGTTCCTTTTGCTTGCTGTTACTTCCTATCAAACTACACAGTATGTTTGGGAACAGAAATTTAGCTGAACTGTCATATGCTCATTGACTCTAAGGAAGATGGAAAGTGAGGTTTACATGAAGGTTACAAAGATACTTTGGTCCAAAAAAGTGACAAAACAAATATGAATTGTAGACAATGATCAAGGATTGTGTCCAGCTTCCAATTACCTTTTATTTTATTTCCCTTGATATCCCACCTTTCTCGCAGTATGAGACCCAGGGTGGCTTACAACGTAAAATTAAAGCACAATACAGTTTAAACAATATATGATACAAAAAAAGTTTTAAAATATGTATATAGGCAATTTATCTAAAAGTTTAAAACAGTTTAAACTACATATAAAATGCAAGATAAAGATGTAGCAAACCTGATTAAAAGACATCAAATTAAAACTTCGTCCAGATATAAATGGAAATGAATCCAAAATCTAGGATGAGACATTAGAGTCCTCCAGATTCATGTTTTGATTCAGAATCTGCCCAGAATTAATCCTGCAATGTAGGCAGTGTGGCGTAGTGGTTTCAGTGTTGGACTATAACTCTGGAGACCAGGGTTCAATCCCCAGCTTGGCCATGAAACCCAATGGGTGACCATGGGCAAGTCACACTCTCTCAGCCTCAGGGAAAAGCAATGTCAAACCTCTTATGAATAAATCTTGCCAAGAAAACCCCATGATAGGTTTACCTTAGGGTTGCCATAAGCTGGAAATGACATGAAGGCACACAGCAACAACAAAAGGCATGCTAGAACACTGTCAGCTAAAGAATTGTAAACATAGCTGCAGCTCTTTACTACATTACTATTCTTAGCGTACGTGCATTGGGACAAAAAGTATCTCAACAAATGAATGGTTTTGCCATTGGGGGACTTGTTTGTCCCAACCAATCTATCGAGGGATGGAATGTTACATGTTGCTTTTTGATTAACCATGATGCAATGGAGAAGCAACATACTCTCATTGTCAGTGGGTTGCCTCTATTTCAGCAATAGTGACACCAGAATTCCCAGCAAGGTAATGAAATATATTAAATATCCATTAACCCCTACAGCTAACCCAAACTCTAACCCAGGGGTAGGCAACCTAAGGCCCGGGGGCCAGATTTGCTCCCCCCGAGGCGTTTGGACTGGCCCCAGACCAGTACTGCCGCCGCCGCCGCTGTCCCCCCATCCCCTGCCACTGCCGCCACCGGCCATGATATTGATTATTGTTGTTATTACTTGTTCTTGGGGTTTTCTTGGCAAAATCTCCACAGGGGTTTTGCCATGGCTTTTCTGGGGCTGAGAGAGTACGCATGCATATATTTTTTAATTTTTTAATTTTTTTTTTAAAAATATTTTTATTTATTTATTTATTTATTTTTGGTGCTTTGCCCCCCCCCCCACAATTGTCTGAGGGACAGCAATCCGGCCCCCGGCTCAAAAAGGTTGCCTACCCCTGCTCTAACCACAATGCTAACCCTACTGCTAACACACTTGAATTCCTACTTAGATTGCAGGCTTATCTTTATCGATTTTATCTATTTTATTGACTGTATGTACAGCGCTGTGTAACTCTACAGCGCTATATAAATAAAGCGTAATAACAATAATAATAATTGCAAAATACATTTCTTCTTCTCAGTAGCATACCCGCCCAGGGTGTCACCCAGTGTGGGGGAGGCGAGACTTTGGGAGGGGGGCTCACGTGACACGGGCCAGGAGAAACGGCCATGCTGCCAGCCTGGGAAGCCTGCTAGAGCCCCACACCGGCCAGAAAAATAGCGGTGCGGACCTGAGGAGCCCCGTGCTAGCTGGAAAAATTGTGATGCGGGCTGGGGAAATGGCCGCGCACAACCCACCTGGGCCAGAGACCTTCCCCCAAGGCCCAGAACGGCCCCAAGGGACACCCGCATGGACCCAAGGAGGCCAATCAGGAGTCACCCCCTCGTCTGTGGTGTGAATAACAAACCTAGAATGCATGAGTGAGATGATTTGCATCATTGCACTAAAGAAAGACATCTGAATGACTCCTGCAATACTTTTGTGGTGCAAGATATCTATGCACTGGAGATAAAATTATTTCCCCTGATCTGGATGCACACAAACGCGCAAAACAAACTTCTTCAACACACCCCAACAGGGGTGGCCAGTACATGCATGTCCCATGGGAAGCCCTGTCTGAAAACCCAGAATTAGGATTGCCACATTGAAAACCAGGGAGGGCTCCTGTCCCTTTAATGCTTGCATTTCTTGTTGCTGTGTGCCTTCAAGCCGTTTCCAACTTATGACAACCGCAAGGCTAACCGATCATGGAGTTTTCTTGGCAAAATGTGTTCAGAGGGGGTTTGCTCTTGCCTTTCCCTGAGGCTGAGAGTGTGTCCTGCCCAAGATCACCCAGTGGGTTTCCATGGCCAAGCCAGGAATTGAACCCTGGTCTCCAGAATCACAGTCCCGCACTCAAACCACTACATCGCACTGGTTCACATTGGTTGCATAAAAGAGGTCATTTCATCAGGTGTTGCTTGTTAACTCCTGTGTGACAAGCAATGTCTGCTGAAATTCCCTCTGGCAACCCTATCTATAACTGAAGCTACCTTTGAAAATGAACCCTAAACCCAATTATTTTTTAAAAATTAACAACCTCATCAATTTAATCAAAATGCCAAGGTGGCTGTGTTCGCCATAATAAAAATGCCAACACCCATGTTAGACCTTTAATAGGTCAACCAAAAGAGAAAAACACACCCATTTTTTTGCCCTTTTCGGCTGGTCTAAGAAAGATCACACTTTCTCAGCTTGAGAGGATGGCAATGGCAAGCCCTCTCTGAAGAAACATGCCAAGAAAACCCTGTGATAGGCTTGCCTTAGGGTAACCATAGGTTGGAAATGACCCGAAGGCACAAAACAACAACAATAAAGGTATTAATTACACTTATAAGAACTTAAAAAATTGAGCTCATCAATTTTTAAATTGCAGCTAATATAAGCCAGGCTGCAAAAGTCACCCTAATTCAACATTGCTAAAAAGGGGGGCTTTCCTTTGTTTTCCAAAGGTTGGACACTGGATTCAGCAAGCAAAATAGATATTTTTTTAAAAAATAATAATGAAGCGGAAAAATCTTTTCTTTAAAAAGATTCCACCACACTAACTTCCAGCAAGTTTCCGGGAGCCCTGCCAGCCGAAACAAGAGAAGGTTGTGTGTCTGTGTGTTGTTGTTGTATTTTTAACAACAACAAAAAAGTACTATGGAACAGTTCAAAAATATTACAGCTCTAGGGGCCAGCAAAGGGTAGTACGAACACCAGCAATAACCAAATATAATGAGAAATGGCCTTAAATACAAGTGTCTCCCTGCCCTGAAGAAACAAGCTGCGCGTTTGCTTTGAAGGAGATTGGCCAATTCCAAGAAGAAAGAAGAAAAGAAGCAGCATTTCAGTTTATTTTTAGTTAGGCAGCTAAGCACAGATTAGGACTACAGACTGAAACCGTATCACTTTCATCATTATTCCATCATGAAAATCTTTGGTGGACCATATTCAAAAAACTATGTTCGGGTCTAGTTTCCAGAGACCATAGCTGTGCCAGTCTGAATATACAAAGGGATCTTGTTGCACTTTTGATATTATGGGGGGTTGCAGACTGCCAGAAATAGTGCAAATTCAGTCCACTTTAAGGGTTAGGGTTAGTGCTAGGGAATCATGGGAACTGTATTTTATTGTGGCACCAGAGTTCTCTGACAGAGAAGGCTCAATGTCTCAGAAAAAATACAGTTCCCATGATTCCCTAGCACTAACCCTAACCCTAAAAGTGGACTCAATTTGCACTATTTCTGGCAGTCTGCAACCCCCCTAACTGCATGAAAGAGGTTGTAACATAAGCTTTCGTAGACTAGGGATATGTCCAGACTGGAGAAATAAAGTAGTTTGACGCCACTTTAACTGTCATGATTCCATCCTGTGGAATCCTAGGATTTGTAGTTTGGTTAGATATTCAGCCTGGTCTGTCAGAGAGGGGTGGTGCCTCATCAAACTATATATCCCAGGGTTCTGTAGGATAGATTCATTATCTTTGGAGGTCTTTAAAGAGAGGTTGGATGGATCTTTCAGGAGTGCTGTAGTTGGTATTCCTGCATGGCAGGGCATTGGACAGTATGGCCTTTGTGGTCCCTTCCAACTCCATGATTGTACTGCAGCCACTCACTCATAGACCACAAGGTTGCGAGTTCGATACCAGCCAGGGCTGAGGCTCGACTCAGGCCTGCATGCTTCCGAGGTCGCTAAAATGAGTATCCAGCTGTTGGGGGGCAATGAGCTTACAGTTGTAAACCGCTTAGACATCCCACAGTGCGATATGAAGCGGTATATAAATGAAGCTGCTTTGCTTTATGAAATATGATACCAGTCTTTTGCACACCGGGAGAAAAAAAATCATTGCCGGTCCTCATATCTGATAGCTTGGGAAGCCCCTGGAGAGAGAACTTGGTGAGGATGTAATTCCTCATCCAATCTGTCGTCGCATGCAGGGACAAATAGTTATGGCAGCTTTCTCTGCACTGTGGGAGAAAAAAAGAAATCCCCCCAAGTTTTCACCCTGTATGAAAAGTCCCAAAATCTTATGAAGTAATCTTATGTGTAGAAAAAGACATGGTTTTTGTGCAAAGACACTCAAAAAAAGCTGGTAGCATTAGCATCTGTAGACTTGAACCTACTTCCCCAGATGCATGTTTGAGGTAGTAGGCTCAAGTCCACGAAAGCTCATGCTACCAGCTTCTTTCTTTCAGTTAGTCATAGAATCATTGAGTTGGAAGAGACCACAAAGGCCGTCTAGTCCAACCCCCTCCCATGCAGGAACTCTCAATCAAAGCATCCCTGACAGATGGCCATCCAGCCTCTGTTTAAAGACCTCCAAAGAAGGAGACTCCACCACTCTCTGAGGCAGTGTGTTCCACTGTCGAACAGCTCTCACAGTCAGAAAGTTCTTCCTAATGTTGAGGTGGAATCGCTTTTCCTGGAGCTTGCATCCGTTGTTCCAGGTCCTCATCTCTGGAGCAACAGAAAACAAGCCTGCTCCCTCCTCAGTATGACATCCCTTCAAATATTTAGAGAGGGCTATCATATCACCACTTAACCCCCTCTTCTCCAGACTAAACATACCCAGTTCCTCGTGGGGCATGGTTTCCAGACCCTTCACCATTTTAGTCGCCCTCCTCTGGACACGCTCCAGCTTCTCAACATCCTTTTTGAATTGTGGTGCCCAGAACTGGACACAGGATTCCAGGTGGGACCTGACCAAAGCAGAATACAGTGGCACCATTACTTCCCTTGATCTAGACACTATACTTCTATTGATGCATCCTAGAATCACATTAGCCTTTTTAGCTGCCGCATCATACTGTTGACTCATGTTCAACTTGTGGTCTACTAGGACTCCTAGATCCCTTTCACATGTAGTCTCCTTAAGCCAGGTGTCCCCCATCTTATATCTATACATTTCATTTGTTTGCCCTAAGTGCAGTACCTTACATTTCTCTGTGTTGAAATTCATTTTGTTAGCTTTGGCCCAGCTTTCTAATCTATTAAGGTCATTTTGAATTTTGATCCTGTCTTCTGGGGTATTAGCTATTCCTCCTAATTTGGTGTCATCTGCAAATTTGAGAAGTATGCCCTCTATTCTTTCATCCAAATCATTGATAAAGATGTTGAATAACACTGGGCCCAGGACAGAACCCTGTGGCACCCCAATCATCACTTCTCTCCGGGATGAAAAGGAGCCATTGTTGGGCATCCTTTGGGTTCAGCTGGTCAACCAATTACAAATCCATGTAACAGTTACCTTGTCTAGACCATATTTGGTGCTAAAAGATCCCTTTGTGTACTGATTTTCAAGACTAACACAGCAATGTCTTTGAATTCTTATGCAGCTGGCCCTCCACATTTGCAACTTTGACTTTTGCAAATTTGAGTATTCAGGGATTTTAAGTTGTGCTGGAGGACCTAGAGATTCCTAGAGAAGTGTTATCTCAGTGTTGTTGTTTTTTAAGTTTTTGTTATTTGCAGTTTTTTCACTTTCACAGTGATCCTGCACCCCTAACCCAGTGAATGTGGAGGGCCCACATGTTTTCCTTTGCTATCCCTCCCACAATCCATCCCATTCTACTGCTAGTAAGCTTTGGATTTGGAAGAACTACCAGAGAAATGCTAGAGAGGGCAAGTGAGGTTATCTTACAGATCTTACCACCCGACCCAAAGCTGGCCCTGCCACTGTTCCATAGAATCATAAAATCATAGAATCATAGAGTTGGAAGAGGCCACAAGGGCCATCCTGTCCAACCCCCCTGCCATGCAGAAACTCCCAATCAAAGCATCCCTGACAGATGGCCATCCAGCCTCTGCTTAAAGACCTCCAAGGAAGGAGACTCCACCACACTCCGAATAATATGACTGCCTATATCTTGTTGGAGAGAAGAGGGATCCATTCAACCTTCAGGTTTTGCACTCCAATGGGCATAGGATAGCTAGATGCATCCAAGATGGTGGGTTAATTTTTCAAGACACACTTTATTCCCTTTACTTGCAGTGGTGAGAACCATGTGTTCCTCCAGAATACCCCCATCCATCACTTTATATGAAAAAGACGTAGGCAACTCAGCCAAACTCAGCCAGTCTAGCTCTGGAATCAGGAATATGCAACCCTACAGGTGCTGTTGGGACTACAGCTCCCATCTGCCTTAGCCAGCACATAAGGGATGCTGGGAACTCCAGACCAACAATATTTGAAGGGGTTTACTCTGCCCATCCCTGTTTCGCTGAGGGCTGAATTCTGCATTTGAGCGCACAGAGAGACTTGTGGATTGTTGGGCCAAAGCTAACAAAATGAAAATTCAACACGGAGAAATGTAAAGTACTGCACTTAGGGCGGAAAAATGAAAAGTACAGATATACGATGGGGGACACCTGGCTGAATGAGACTACGTGTGAAAGGGATCTAGGAATCCAGGTGGACCACAAGTTGAACATGAGTCAACAGTGCGATGCAGCAGCTAAAAAGGCCAATGCAATTTTAGGCTGCATCAGTAGAAGTATAGTGTCTAGATCAAGAGAAGTAATAGTGCCACTCTATTCTGCTTTGGTCAGGCCTCACCTGGCACCACAATTCAAAAAGGATGTGGAGAAACTGGAGTGTGTCCAGAGGAGGGTGACTAAAATAGTGAAGGGTCTGGAAACCAAGCCCTATGAGGAACAACTTAGGGAGCTGGGGATGTTTAGCCTGGAGAAGAGAAGGCTGAGAGGTGATATGATAGCTGTGTTTAAATATTTGAAGGGATGTCATATTGAGGAGGGAACAAGCTTGTTTTCTGCTGCTCCAGAGAATAGGACCCGAAACAATGGATGTAAGCTCCAGGAAAAAGAGATTCCACCTCAACATTAGGAGGAACTTCCTGACAGTAAGGGCGGTTCGAGAGTGGAACACACTCCCTCGGAGAGTAGTGGAGTCTCCTTCCTTGGAGGTCTTTAAGCAGAGGCTGGATGGCCATCTGTCAGGGATGCTTTGATTGGGAGTTCCTGCATGGCAGGGGGTTGGACTGGATGGCCCTTGTGGTCTCTTCCAACTCTAGGATTCTATGATTCTATGATTGTGTTTTAATGCAGAATATGCTCAGTGGTGGAATGTGCACACTTGGCACATCATCTCCCAAATCTGACTCATACCTTAGTTTTGCTACCATCTATGGAAAGAGCAGGGAAGGATGGCTCACAAGGCTGTGGGGTGTGGAAGGGAAGAATCTGGATAGGGAGGTTGTTTGCATTTGTTGCGTCCACATCCAGGGCCACTTGCCATTTATGTATCCTATACACAATCAACAATCTGAAAAGAAAGCCTTGCTTTCTTTCAAACAGTTCATGAACAAGTTACTAGCTCTCATGGATGAACATATTGCAGGCAGGGTCTGCTAAAACCTATAATGCAAAACAACTGTGTATATGTGTGTGTGTATATATA
Organism: Phrynosoma blainvillii; assembly: GCA_026167975.1. NCBI lineage: Eukaryota > Metazoa > Chordata > Lepidosauria > Squamata > Phrynosomatidae > Phrynosoma > Phrynosoma blainvillii. The sequence goes on from JANUYF010000005.1 coordinate 7,602,333, forward strand.
TATATATATATATATATATATTGTGCTCTTCCCTCTTTTTTGCTTATGAGTCCCTCCTCATACTTGATCTTCAGTCTTGTTGATACTAATTCTTGCTTTAAAAACAACCTCAAACCGCCCTCCCATTCAGACATGAAATTCAGAGTAAAGGTGTTTGTATATGATTCAAAGATATAGCTGTGTTAGTCTGTGGAATCAGTACGTAGAGAGATCTTGCAGCACCTTTGAGACTAATTGAAAGAAAGAAATTGGCAGCTTGAGCTTTCGTAGACTTCAGTCTATTTCCTCAGATGCATTTAGTGTTTGTATATGGCACTGAAAGGAATCATTTCAATTTCTCTACACTTGCAATTGCCAGGGTAAGTCCCACATTGAGAGGAAGCCAGCTACTCTTTTCATACCACAAGAGTTTCCCATATCTGTGGTTTCGAAATAACGGAAGTTTCTCGTTTTGTTGGATTTTTAAGGGGTTTTGTGAGAGCTGATGACAATTTCTTGACTGCCTGGCTGCTAGGACTTATGGAGCTCTCCAAGAATGCATTCCTGCACCTATTTACTCATTACCAAACCTTGTGGAGTTATTTCCCAGTATAAGAACGCTTAGGGTTACAACTGGATGCTTACTTGTTGGAAGCAGCCATCACAGACTTCAATGGGGCTTACACTCTACAAGACAGCAAATGCTAATAAATCCTCACTATTAAAACCAGCATGCAGAGAAATGGGTTTGCATTTGCAGTGAGTTGTGGTTTTTTTGTACGTGATTCCTCCTCCCAACAAATAAAATGACATGAAAAAGTCAATGTGTCACCAGTCTTCAGAGAGACAGGACACTTTATGCTTCACCCATTTAGATATATCATACCGTATATCTTGGGTTTTGCCCCCACGATTTTTTAAAAAATGAACCAGACTTCAACCAATTTGTCTAGCAAATTTGCCATGGCAGATGTGCCCCGCCATAAACTTGTAGCATCTCCCAAGTTTGGAAATATTAACTTTTATTGGACTACAGCACCCAGGATGCTATTGTTCCAGTAAGAGGGTTGGAATACAGTAATAATAGCCAGACTTTTTTTGTTACAATGAATAATATTTTTTTATTTTTTATTATGAATAATTTTTTAAAAAACCCAGAAGTGTTTGAAAAAATAAACATTTGGTTTAAAGTAAACCAACCTGGTTTAGACCAGCCAACCCTGAAACAGACTGGTAGAGAGTGATGCTGCTTTAATCTACATTCCAGACAATTGCTTGTCAGATATTTTGTGGTGCTGCCCACATGGTATGCACACACATTCCCATTCAACGTGATTCTCTAAGTGTTGGCTTTTCACCTCCACACCTACCTGCCACCTCAGAAAGACACAGGAACATTTAAGAAGCTACGGCTATGGTGACTCACACAGGCTTAGTAATCCTGATGTGGGAACTACTAAGCAAGTGAATATGTATACATGAAATGTGGGAAGAAAGTGAAAGGCAGGAGAAGGAACTGGGCTTTGCTTCTTAACAATTGTATGACAAATCACTTGTGTACTGGTAGTCCAAAATTGGCAGAGGGAGGGAGGAAAGAAATAAATCAATGGGATATATCATATACATATAACAAATAACAAAATCTTATATATAGGGAGGCTAACGGATTTTTGTTGACGTCTGCCTTCAAGTCGTTTCCAACTTATAGTGACCCTAAGGCCATCACAGGGTTTTCTGGGGCTGAGAATGTGTGACTCACCCAAGGTCACCCAGTGGTTTCCGTGGCCAAGTAGGAAATCTAAGCCTGATCTCCACAGTCATAATCCAGCACTCAAACCAACACACTACACTGATCCTAATGGAATTAGAGTTTCCAATTCATGCATGCTTACATGAGCGTTAAGTCACATGCACAAGATTTGCTCCTAAGTAGGGAGGAAATCAAAGGGGCATCCTGTGAAGTGCTTTAAATAATTTTGGGGATACCACTTAAGCTTAATTTTTAAAAAGATATAAAAATTAGGGCATATCAAAGGCCACAAGAGAAAATGATCATCCAACACCTTTGCATTCATTAGCTAGAAACACTTGGACCAGTCTTAGGAGCTTATTGCACATCCTAAGGAGGCGTTTTACCTCTTCCGGCTTTAATCCTTGATCGGGGATACAGCGGGATGTTATCAGACATAATTTGCCACTGATTCTGCTGTGATGCCACCGGCTGAATGGAGCCCGGGTCGAACCACTTTTTCAGAAACGGAAGTTTTCCGACTTGAGAAATTGGCCAGCTGAGTGGTCCTTGGACCCGGGCTGCATTCAGCCAGTGGCATAGTAGCAAAATCAGTGGCGAATTATGTCTGATAACATCCGGCTGTATCCCTGATCAAGGATTGAAGCCGGAGGAGGTAAAACGCCTCTTTAGGGCATGCGATAAGCTCCTTACTGTGCAATCGGATAGGAAATGCCTGAAAGTTTTCCCTTCTATCTCTAAAATTACAATGCTTGCTTTTCTATGTAAAATGGAAAAGTCATCAAGGGAGCCTGGATTGTCACTTGAACACCACACCACACCCCTGTACGGATACAGCCCTGCCCAAGCTTAATGACATCTTCACCCAAATTCGCCTTCTATTATCTCCTTGCATTTCCCATGTCTTGATTTGGCACAGAAAACCTACTCTGATTAGAACTATTTTTCTGTTTTAAACATGGCTCTTTCCAGCTTATTAACATGTCTGAACAACACTTCCAGGGATGCACTTTATAGGCGATATACACAGAGATCTTCATTTTGTTTTTTGGAAGTATCCTATGGCTGAACATCCTGCACACCTGCCTTCTCTATCCTGGTGCTCACCTGTTGTGCTAGATAGCACTTTGATGCCACTTTAACTCCCACAGCTGCATCCTACGGAGTGCTGGGATTTGTAGTTTGGAGTGAGTGTAGCGTAGTGGTTTGAGTGTTATTATGACTCTGGAGACCAAAGTTTCAGCTCAGCCACAGAAAACCACTATGTAACCTTGGGCAAGTCACAATCTCTCAACCACAGAGGATGGCAACAGCAAACCCTTTCTGAAGAAACTTACCAAGAAAATTATGGTGATAGGGTCACAAATAAGTCGGAAACAAATTGAAGGCACACAACAAGAGCAAACAACAGACTAGAGCTCTTTGGCAGATATTTCTAAATACTTCATGAAACTGCATATCCCAGGATTTTCCCAGATTTGCTTTACCCATGTCATCTCTTTCTCCAATAACTCCCATTTCTCGAAATCCCTTCCTAACAACAACAACAACAACAAAAGTTTTTGTAGACATCTGTGTCATCTTACTCCATCCAGTACACATGGACATACAGAGTTCTCTCTCTTATATGATACCCCCTTTAACCAAACAAATGTCTTCTTCAGGACTTTTTTCAAGAGTTCATCCCTTCCTACAGGCAGCATAGCCAACAGTAAAGGATGATGGGCAGCACCAATCTGACAACAAACAGAAGGCCACATGTGCTCCCTCCCTGACTCAGGCCATGATGTACCAGCAGCAGCTCTCCTAGTGACTCTCACATCTTCAGGTTATTACACCATTGTTGCTAGGACTTCTACAAGTTCACAGAAGTTACTACCCTACTCCCAAAATATATCAGCTAATCTGTTCAGATATGTCCATATTGGTGGACTAAACATCTATTTTATGTCATTCGTTTGGTTGTTTTTTATCATTCTTTACTCAAAGAAGCTCAACTTGTCCTCTCCCTGCTCCCCATTAAGAGATAGTATTAGACATAGGCCAAGAAGACCTATATTCAAATTCTTACTCAGCCAGGTTTCTTTGTCTGCATGTATGTGCCTTCAACTTGCCTATCGACTGATGGTGACCCCATGAATTTTGTAGGGTTTTCTTAGGCAAGGAATACTCAAATGTGGTTTTGCCAGTTCCTTCCTCTGAAATACATCCACAGCACTTGGTATTCATTGATAGTCTCTCACCCAAATACTAACCAGGGCTGGCTCTGCTTAGCCCCCAAGATCAGACAGCATCTGGTACCTTTAAAGGAGTGATTCCCAAACTTTAATCATCCAGGTGTTTTGGACTTCAATTTCCAGAAGCCCCAACTCACTTGGCCAACAGTCAGGAATTCTGGAAGTTGAAGCCCAAAACATCTGGAGGACCAAAGTTTGGGAACCACTGCTCTAAAGAACTATGTGTGTGTGTATATATATGTGCCTTCAAGTCACCTGTGGACTTATGATGACCCCATTAATTCCATAGGGTTTTCCTAGGCCAGGACTACTCAGGGATGGTTTTGCCAGTTCCTTTCTCTAAAATATAGCCTACAGCACCTGTTTTTGTTGGGAGTCTCCCATCCAAGTACTAACCAGGGCTGACTCTGCTTAGCTTCCAAGATCAGCTGGGCTCTGGTGCTTTTAAGGTTTGTAGGTTGCCCAGGTTTCTTTTATTGAGTTCACACACACTGAAAGCCTTCATGTTGTGCCCTGAAGTTACCCAATAAACTTTGTGGAAATCTATTCCCAGTACCTACTTTAGATGAAATGATGAAGTTTGTTTTATTCTAGATGATCCAATCAATACCTGGTTAACATCCCATATTAGACCAAAGAACAAAAATAAAGACACAAAGCACATTGGCCAGAAGTTTCTCTAGCTTCTCAAACCCCTTTAGTCCTTTTAAAATACTACTACTAATAATAATACAAACACAACTTCCTTCCACTCCTTGATCAATACTTTGTTCTCTAATGCCGTGTTTCAATTTGTGTGAAAGAGCACTATCTTTTCTTAACAAGCTCTGAGCAACTCAGTGACCTATTGGGCTAGTTAAAAGGACAGCTTCTCATTGGTTGCCAAGGTCAAACGTGCTAGACACCTATTGACCAGGTCTAGTTCACCATGGCTTTAGGGCACATCTAATTCCTGGAGCAAAGTGTGTGTTGCGTGCGTTGATCTTAAACTTGTTCCTGCTAAGGTGCAAGCAAAACAACCTAGAATTGGATGAAGAGTCTGTCGGCACATAACTGGGAATGAGCATTTTTGGTCAGGGTGATCCGACCATCTCCTTTTCCAGGACATGTCTTCCATTTCAACCTTCTGTCCAGGAGGAATTCCAAAAAGTCCTCCATTTTGACTAAGAAGCAGCAATTTAGCATTTAGCAATAGCTATAGCATTTACATTTCTATACTGCTTAATAGTGAATTCAGCAATCTCTAAGCAGTTTACAATCTGTAAGCCAATTGCCCCCAACAAGCTGGGGACTCATTTTACCGACCTACGAAAAGATGGAAGGCTGAGTCAACCTTGGAGCCCTGAGATCGAACTCACAACCTTGTGGCTGCATACCAGCATTTAACCACTGCGCCACCAGAGCTTCTTATAAATCATATAATTTATATTTATATGAGTCTTTTTAGCTTTTATTTTGTGATGTCTGCCATTTTTCTTGACTGTCCTATGTTTTGTGGGTGCCTTGTTCTCCTTTGTAGATAGGATGTCTGGTCACCCTGATTTTGACTCCAAATTATGAAACTGATCAAACGACCTTAACTACGGCCTTCTAATAAAGCATCTGCTCCTAAATATGGAATCCCAGGGTGTAGTTTGTTGGTTGGTCAACACTCATCACATTGCTTATACAAGTTACTTTTTGGCCTTCTTATTGTTGGGTGCCTTCAAGTCATTTCCGACTTATAGTGACCCTAAAGTGAACCTACCATGGAGTTTTCTTGGCAAAGTTTGTTCAGAGGAAGTTTGCGATTGCTTTCCCCTAAGGCTGAGAGCATGTAACATGTCTAAGGCCACCCAGTGGGTTTCATGGCCAAGTGGGAAATTGGACCCTGCTCTCCAGAGTTGTAGTCCAACACTCAAACCACTATGCCACATTGGCTGGCCATACCTTTTAGACTACGGCTCCTCAAATCACCCAGCCAGCATAGCCATACAACACGAGTTTCTGTACTTTCAATTCTCAATGGCATGCTCCCCCAATATTTATGTTCCTGCTCTCATATCTGATATTTATTTATTTACATACTTCACTTAAATCTCTCCTTTTCCCCAAAATGGGATCCAAGGCAGCTTATACGGCGCTTAATAAATAAAGCTAATAATAATAATAATAATAATTATTATTATTATTATACAGGTCGACAATTCCTGATCCAGAATTCCAAAATCTGTGTCAATGTGTGGATGATGGGTATAAAAATCAAAACACAACACTACAGATATATTAGCAAAGGTGCTAGAGATAGAACAACATTAACAATTGTTATAACAGATTGAGATGTCACCTTAAGTGTACAGGACTAGCCATTGTGCTAAGATAGTTTCAACAACAACAAAAAATAGTGGTCTCACACATCTATACATTTCAGGAGGGGATTGTTAGAATATAGATGGGTTATACAGTCAAAGGTGAAATGTAGAGATGTGTGTGTGGAATTTTCCTCATGAGAACAACATCTAGAGCAGGGGTAGGCAACCTAAGGCCCGGGGGCCGGATGCGCCCCCCCGAAGCCTTTGGACCGGCCCCAGGCCGGTCCTGCCACCGCCGCTCCCCGCCACCACCACCAGCCACTATGATGATGTTGATTATTGTTGTTATTACTTGTTCTTGGGGTTTTTTTTGGCAAAATCTCCACAGGGGTTTTGCCATGGCTTTTCTGGGGCTGCGAGAGTGTGCATGCATATATTTTTTATTTTTTTATTTTTAATATTTATTTGTTTGTTTGTTTGTTTATTTTTGGTGCTTCGGCCCCCCCCCCCAATTGTTTGAGGGACAGCAACCCGGCCCCCAGCTCAAAAAGGTTACCTACCCCTGATCTAGAAAAACAAAGTGAATCTAACACCAGATGGCTACACAGTCATAAATATGAACTTTCCCAAAGATACAACTCATAGACACAGATTTTGTTATGAGAAAAACAGATAACAGTATACATCAACATCATTCGGCTGGTGGATGATGGACAGCAAAAGGCTGGGTTAATATACATCATATAGGCATTATCCAATCAACATAAGGTTAACACCCAAAAGGTGGGAGTATGGGAAGGGCCTAGAAAATCCTTTGTTTAGTTATGTTGATAATTCAAGATGTGAGTGTGAGCGTGTCTGGCAGTGGATTTAACCATGGAGTTAGGAGATGGCTTCTAGTATGTTTATACTGCTTTTACAATGTAACTCCTAGATCTGGAAACATGGATCTGTAACTTCTTTTTAACTTTCAACTGCAACAAGTTGCTTTTGGGATTGTTAAAGATGTAACCTTTCATGGCTGAACTGGTTAAGTTCATCACAATGGATTTTACTTAGTTATCTTATTTTTCTTTTATATGCATTAATAAAACTATGCTTTTGGACTTTACAATGTGTCTTCTTGACTGAGGAAGACAGGATCCTGAAGAAGGGAAGCTGAGCCAGTTGATGGCAAGAGTTACAAAGTGGCTGTGGATCACAGCAGCCAGCTTGTCCTGCAGATTCTGCTGGGTGCCAAAGAGCATCACTGCAACACCCATCATCCACACACTGACAATCTGAAATGCTCCAAAATCCAAAAACGTTTTTCATGGGTGGCTCAGATAGTGACACCTCTGCTTTCTGGTGGTTCAATGAACACAAACTTTGCTTCATGCATAAAATGATTAAGCAGATTGTATAAAATTGCCTTCAGGCTATGTGTGAAAGGTGTATATGAAACATAAAGGAAATATGTGTTTAGACTTGGGTCCCTTTTCGAAGGTATCTCATTATGTATATGCAAATATTCCAAGATCCAAATATATATATATATATATATCTGAAATTCAAAACACTTCTGGTCCCAAGCATTTCAGATAAGGGAGATTCAACCTGGCTGCCAATTAGTTTCCGGGCGCAGTACAAGGTGTTGGTTTTGACCTATAAAGCCCTACATGGCTTGGGTCCATCCTATCTTAGGGACCGCCTCTTCCCATATGAGCCCCCTCGTGCCCTCCGTTCAACGGGGAAGAATCTGCTTTATCAGCCAAAGGTAAAGTTCAGGCAGACTTCCCAGAGGGCATTTTCCGTTACTGCCCCTAAACTGTGGAATGGCCTGCCGGAGCAGATCCGTCTTAGTACATCTTTGACGGCCTTTAAGAAAGCAGTCAAGACGGATCTCTTCCGGCAGGCCTTCCCAGATTAACATCCTTGTAGGGTCAACATAATATACTTGGATCTGTTTTGCCCTTCGTCCCTCCTTTGTGTGGCCAAATTGCTACATACACTGGCCTCTGTTGTTATTCTATTTTAGTTATGTGTTTGATTTTAAAAATTTATTAGTTTAATTCTATTTTAAGGGGAGTGGGTTGTGGGTGGGTGGGGGTTGTAGGACTCTGGAATGTTTTAACTGTTGCATTTTAAATTGTTGTAAGCCGCCCCGATTGCTTTGCAGAGGGGCGGGGTATAAATAAAATTTTATTATTATTATTATTATTATTACTCCCTGTCCCATTGACCTTTGCTTGCCCAACTCCATCATCTTCTCCTAATCCCTTCAGATGCTAGTGCCTTTCTCTTTTGCTGTATGTCATGCCCCGACTTACCTCCCAAACTACTTCCAGCATGCCTCCCTTCCCCACTGCTTCAAATAATTCCTCTATATACCGTACTTTTTTCTCCATGAACATAGGGCCTTTACAGACTGCAGAAATAGTGCAACTTGAAGCCACTTTAACTATCCTGGCTCAGTGCTAGGGAATAACGGGAATTGTATTTTTTTTCTGGGACATTGAGCCTTCTCTTTCAGAGAGTCTGGTGCTACAATAAACTACAGTTCCCATGATTCCTTAGCCCTGAGCCAGGACAGTTAATGTGGCTTCAAGTTGCACTATTTCTGACAGTCTGTAAAGGCCCATAGCCATTTTAAATAGCAACCAGGCCCTGAGCTGGAAGCAATTTTGGGTGGAGTGAAAGTTGGAAGAATTGTACCTACTCTGACTCCAGCTTTAAAATAAAAACTTATATTTAATGACTAGTCTGATGCATATTTACTTTCATAGGAATTTAGGAAAGTTGTTCAGAAATTTTAATCAAATATCCTTTATGTTCTATCAGTCTAAGTAGCCTGGTGGTGAAGAAATGCCTTGTGCTACTATTTTAGTACACTATACTTATTATTACTATTTACGTAATATACATTTGCCATTTGTGAAGGAGTTGAAGTTGGTCAGTAGAAAGCTGGAATAGTCAGAGTTTGGTGAAGTGACTCCCCAGTCCTGATCTAGATGTTCTGCACTATAACTCCCAAACTTCCACTTGCCATCACTCCTTCTAGTAGATTTTGGCATTTGCAAGCACTAAACCCAAGTGGATTAAAGCTTCCACTTGGAGAAGATGGTGCATTCAGCAGTGGTAAAACAAAGTGCTTTGCACAGAAAAGGTCAAGGTTCATTCCCTACCATCTCCAGTACCAAAAACAAGCATGGGAAACCTTAGTCAGAGCTAAGTACAGGAGATACTTTAAAAAAAAAAAACAACTGGAAAAGACAAGACAATCACTGTGATCCCCAGTGCAAAAATGCTTCTCTTTGAAGTCTTTCAGGAATAGAGGGAATTTATTTTTCTTTGGAAAACATCAAGAGGCTCAATATGAGCTGCAAAACTGTCTTGAAGAACTGCATGTGGACAGTGAATCATACTGTGCCCAGCACAAGTTAAATAAATCTGGCAGGATTTACAGGAAAGACCACCGGCCAAGACTTTGGAGAGTCACTGCCAGTCAGGATAGTTATTCATAGTAGAGTTCTTCCAGCTCCATGATTGTATACGCCAGTACAGTCACCTTTTGCTAGCTGACAAACAAAGCTCCTAACACACATAGCTTGTGGGTTGAGATGTGAAATCATGCACATGAAGCCAAAGGCTGACAAGTACCTGCAGTTGGGCAGTAGACTAATGACCTAGTGTTTTTCCTTTGTGACAAACCACCACAGATGAGAACATCCAGCTGGTCTACAAATTATATTAGCATTATCTAATAGCTGTACAGGAACCCAGCCATGGAGTACTCAGTCTAAGCATTGCCAACCTCAACAAGAGCAAGTGGCAAGGTGAAAATGCCCAGTGTGGATGGATTTTTCATGAAAGACCTCTCCCTTCCACCCTACCTATCACCCATCCCTTGATTTAAAATGCATGTAAAGCAAGGCTCCTCTTGCCATTTGCTTCAAAAGTTGGGATGACAGGCTGCCAAATGAGGCTACTGACCAGATATACACATGACTATGAAAAGGGAAGTCATAACAAGGGACATTGTTCTCTTGCTGCCAGGACCAATGTGTGTATGTGTGCTGAATTAGCTCATCTTTTACCATTAAGAGGAAACGGACGCACACCTGTTCTGCACTTTTGTGAAGACCTGCTGATAAATCTTTTGGCTGGTGTCTCTCCTGCTGCACTGGCACCACATACAATCAGCTCTCTGGTGCCTTAAAAAACAGAGCAGTGGCTAGACTCCACCAAAAAAAACACCAAAAAATTCTATGCCAAGTCATAAGCAGGAAGACAGACCCTTTTTAATTTGTGCATCAACTGCAGAACACATAGCAAAGTCAAGAGGCCTAACTGCCTTCACTCTGCAATGTTCTTTGGAAGTTGTCACTCCCATCTTCGGTTTAAAGCAGGGGTCAAAATCATGCAAGGCCTACAGAGGTTTGACTACAACTCCCAACTCTCCTCACCTCTGCCTCTGCTGGCTAGGGTTCCTGGACTGCATAGTCCAACAACATCTGTAGGTTTTAGGATCCCCATCCCCTGGCTTAAAGAAACACCCCTATGAGCATAAACAACATTATCTGTACCATATGATTCAGACAGTCAAGTAAAATAAGGGATAGGGCTCCTGGACCTTGGACAGTTGTGTAGAAGAGGGAATGTCATCACAAGCAACACCTGCTGAAATTTCCTCTTCTGCACAGTCATTAAAGGTACAGGAGCCCTGTCCCTTATGTCCCCTGGCAGCCCTATGTATGATGGTTTTTGATACTTGCATTTTGAGGAATAGGGATTGGACTTTTCTTTCAGTCACTACATCCAGCTTGGCTAGGATTATATTTTTAAAAAATACTCTGGCCTGCGAGAAGATCTTACATCCAACTCTCTCCAATTTCTGCAGCAGAAATGGACAAAGTGTGGCAACCCTTGAGACTCCTTGAGACTTTGAAGCTGCTCAGAGCCCTCCATCACACTTGTTGAGTGCTTTTTTACCTGAAAATTGGCCATTAAAGTGGTGGCAAATATTTACTTCCCCCACCCCGCCCTACAGCAAAAACAAAACCTTCCAAAAATCAGCCAAAATGGTGGCCAGACATGAAATAGCGTTACTTCTCAAATGAGGAAATGTGATGTTGCTACCCAGCAGTGGGCACAAGAGACTATGGCTCCTGCCCCCTCCACAGGTGCCCACCCTATGATCTAAGCTAAGGGCTATAACTGCAGAAACATTGATAACTATTCGGGAATAGTTAACAAAATTAGCCTTGACCATGCAAACTTAAGAAACTGTATTAGTGCAATATACTCTTTCTTGCGTGGATGATGCCACATACAAAATGACCTTATCAAAGTGTTAGAGAAATATGTTGAAAGACAGGAAGGCAGGATGGTGCCTTATAATGATAAGTCAAAACATCAGGGAAAACTGATGGGTTACTTACTCTCAGCCCCAGCTAAGCAACTTCCAGACCTCCATCTGCCAAATTCTCCACATGGTTCTACTATTCAGCCATGGTCTTTCCCTAGTTCTGGAGGGCTCAGTCCCCCAGCAGTTCATCAAACAAGGAACACTGACTTCAGGATGTATTTCAGAAGTAAATTTCAATCATTGCAAACATCTGGTCCACATCCTTCCACTGCCATAGAAATCATGCATACTGAAAGACTATTAAAGGGACAGAGAACCTGTACTTGGTGCAGCCTTCGCAGAACTAGTACTGCTGTATGTCACATCAAATGCAGTCACTGAATTGACTGAACATTTTTCCAAATAGACATTCTTGCAGGATAAGAGCAGCTCTGGAAAGTAATTAAAGGAGGCCTTCATATGGTCATGGCAAAGTACTGAGTTATTTATGTTCTTGCATGTACCTCAAGGCGCAATGCAACTCAGGACTTTGAGCTACACATCTGCTGTCCCACTATAAAAATTATATATATATATATGTGTGTGAAAAACATTGGATTACATAGGATTTGGACCACTTTAAACACAGAAAAACTAACTCGTCTGAAAAGGTCTTATGAAGGAAGAGAGAGGAATTATTTACACTGCAATCTTCTGTAGCATAACCTGGTAACAAGCAACATCTGCTGAAAATCCCACTAAAAGTAGGTATAGGAGCCTTCTTCAGTTTTTACTCTGGCAATCCTAAAACTCATAACTATCTTGCCAATTGATTTCAACAAGGCCTCAGTTCTGCCAACTCACAGCCCAAGTCTCCCCAGAAATAAGTAAGCAGCTCAATGGGTCTTTGCTTGCTCCCAGATAAAATATGAATGGATTGCAACACTAGTCCAGATCTATCAACTCTTGATTTTCCAAGATGTTCGCATTTATAAATAAAATAAAATAAAATAAATAAAAGGGCTGAAGATATTTAATCTTCCTGTCTTGTGCTTTTGTTGAAATAACAGTTTCTCTGTTTTCTCTTCTATAAGCCATATTCCCCAAACAATTTTTAATATGCAATTTTAGCAGACAATTCAAAGGCCATGTCTCAGAGGATCTCTCTTATGTAACTTGGCCAGAGATTATATGAGCTCCTGGCTCTGCATCTACATTTCTCCCCAAGAAGCTACCTCCATCTTAGGAGTCTACAGGTTCTCAGCTGCACAAACCAGGACCTGGAAAAGTTACTTTTTTGGACTGCCACTCCCAAATTCCCCCAGCCAGCACAGCTAGTGTGTCTAGAGGATTCTGAGAGTTGTAGTCTTTAAAAAAAAAAATAGACCCTTTCCAAACTGTAGTACAAAGCCTCTTGACTTTCCCTTAGCCCAGGAAGGGCAGAGAGAGGTATTAGATGCACTAGCCCCCCGTGGCTGTATTCCTGCTGTCTTCACAAACACAGTACAGACCACTGGCGGACTGGGAAATGCCATTTGCATCAGAGTCAACTCCTGCTACGTCTTTGGTCCTTGGCAACCGCTCATGTATTGCTATGATTTCATGATGCAGGACCAGAGCCAGCTTCAAGAGGCCCTTGGATAACAGTTAGGGGCAGGGAGGCAGAACACAGCTAACGGGGAGCATTTTTCAGAGCTCTTGAGATCACTGAAATGTCAGTAACAGCATGTGTGCATCCAGGGCCAGTTCAATCTGTAGAAATCCTGTGTCGAGGGATTGCCATGAAGGACAGCCCGCCTGTGTGATGCAACACTGAGAACATTTTTAAAACAGGGCTTTAAAGAAAGAAAGAAAGAAAGAAAGAAAGAAAGAAAAGAAAAGAAAAAAAGAGAGGTTAAGGCCCCAGACACTTTTTAAAAATCCTGTTCTACAGAAAATGAATAGCTCATTGAATTTCCTCTGGGTTGTTCCTGGTGCCTTTACTTGCAAAAATTACCTTTTGGATTATAATCCCCAAAATTACCCAGAAAGCATTCCAATTCTCATCCTGATCTACTTTTACTTGAGAGCCCTCTTTCTTCTTATGCAAGAAAACCAATAATGTAAACCCTTCAGGGAACAGGAGCTAAGATCTTCATGATGAATCAGTAAATCCCTCAGTAATGTGGAACAGAAACAATGGGAGGAGGAGTTGGATTCTCCATTTTTTTAAAAAAGTGGGTAAACCAAGGGCAACGATTCCAGAAAAATGGACCACAAGGAAATAACTCTAGCTGCTGGTTTGTTACAAATGTATTTACAGGGAAGGGAAGGAGGAAGAGTTATAAACAAACTATCTACAAACTATCATTGTGTGATCCTAGGCTGCACTAATAGGAGTGTAATATCTCTAGATCAAGAGAAGTAACAGTAATGCAGCTGGACCTCCACATTTGCAGCTTTGACTTTTGCAGATTTGATTATTTGTGGATTTGATTAATATATTCTCTCTAGGAATCTCTAGGTCCTCCACCGCAACGTTGCCAGAGGTTGACCATAGAAGTTTATCACACAGGGGAAATTGAGAGTTTAAACAATTAATAACCCATGAAAATTGCGCAACTGACATTAAAAGGTGCTTAAAACAACATTAACGCAAGTGCCATTATCCCGTGAAGAACCAGGGAATAACCAGGCAAGAAAGAGCAAAAAGTTATTGACAGGAAAAATTCAGCGAATGAGTTGTTGTTTCTTGCCTGGTTCTTCACGGGATAATGGCACTTTAATCACGTTTCGTCTCAACGTTGTGTGAAAACCATTCGCGCATTTGCACACAAGTGCAGGTTAATCACATTCTCCATGAGATAACAGCACTTTCTGTGTGAAAACCATTTGTGCAATTGTAGGTTAATCGGGGGTTAATCACCATTTTCTCCCGTCTGATAAACTGCTGGAGAATCTAGAGGTTCCTAGAGAAAACACTTCTCTAGGCATTTGTAGGTCCTCCAGCATGATTCTATGATCAACCTTTAGCAGATGTTGACCACAGAGTTTCATTGGAGGACCTGGAGATTCCTAGAAAGGTGTTCTCTCAGGTAAAAAGAATAGTCTTTTTTTATTTGCAGTTTTTCCACATTCACAGAGGTCCTTCACCCCTAACCCCAGCAAATGCAGAGGGACCACTTTTCTGCTTTAATCAGACCTCGCCTGGAATCTTATGTCCAGTTCTGGGCACCACAATTCAAAAAGGATGTTGCCAAGCTGGAATGTGTCCAGAGGAGGGCAACCAAAATGGTGAAAGGTCTGGAAACCAGACCCTATGAGGAGCAGTTTAGGGAGCTGAGTATGTTTAGCCTGGGGAAGAGAAGGTTAAAGGGTGACATGATAGCCAAGTCTAAATATTTGGAGGGATGTCCTACTGAGGATGGAGCAAGCTTCTGCTGCTCCAGAGACTAGGGACATGGAGCAATGGATTCCACTAAACGCTAGGAAGAACTTCCTGACAGTAAGAGCTGTTTGACACTGGAAGACATTCCCTTGGAGTGTGGTGGAGTCTCCTTCTTAAAGAGCAGATGGATGGCCAACTGTTGGGAGTGCTTTGATGGTGTATTGTTGCACAGAAGGAGTTGGACTGGGTAGTCCTTGGAGTCTCTTCCAAATCTATGATTCTATGATATCTTAAGGCAGGGGTAGGCAACCTTTCCCCTTTAAGGGCGGAGGAACGTCAGCTCCCAGAATCTCAGGAGCTATTGGCCAACATGGGACTATAGGCCAACATGGTTGAGGCTTCTGGGAACTGAAGTCCCTCGGCCCTTAAAGGGGAAAGGTTGCCTACCCCTGTCTTAAGGAAACAACAGCCAGATGCAGAATGTGGAAACCTGACCTTTTTTGGACTATGACTCCAACATTTGGAAGTTGTGCTCCAAAAACAGACCTTTTTCAAGCTCTAGCCAGAAGCTAGTGGAGACAAATCGGCCAGGCCCTTGCTACTAATTCCCTCATTTCTCACACTACAGGCACACTAGAGCTTTCTTCAGGCAGCAAGCATTCAACAATATGGGAATGCCAAAAGCTTGGGACAGGGAGAAAGTCTGCATGATTGCACACCTTTGTTGCACATCACTTCATTGCACATCACTCCATTAGCCCACATATGTAGGTTTAACACTTTAAGACTACAAAGAACAATACTCTTGCCTAGTGCCTGGGGTGGGAATAAGGATATCAATACAGCTTGAGACTCACTTATCCAAAATTCAGAAACCCCAAATATTCCAAAATCGTCCACATAGGTGACTGAGACAGTAACATCTTTGCTCTCTGCAAGTTCATGGTACACAAACTTTGTTTGAGACACAAAATTATTTTTAAAATATTGTGTATAAAATGACCATCAGGCTATGTGTATAAGTGTATATGAAACATAAATGAATGTAATGTTTAGGCTTGGGTCTCATCTCCAAGATATCTCATTATGTATATGCAAATATTCCAGAATCTGAAAAACTCCAAAATCCAAAACACTTCTGGTCCCAAGCATTTTGGATAAGGGAGTCTCAACTTGTACATACAAACTCTGCCCCCATGATGGTGAGGCATTCGGCTCTTCCTAAAAATATTTGCACATTTAGCACAAATAAATATTATAATGGCTGTTGGCTGCCTCCCAGGATGGGGACTCCCAACTGCAGGAAAGTTTGTAACCTGAACAAGCTTGCTAACCCTCTCAAGACTTTTGTGTTCAGTGTATGATCTGAGAAGCCTATGGAAGTGTAGGAATGTTGAAGGTGAGACTTGCATGTGCCAAAGCAACTTCACTGTCGTTCCAATTCCTGCATGTGCAGAATGAACACCTGCTTCGGGCTGCCCTCTCAAGATCCTTTTGTGAAAGAGTGGGCAGGGATCATGTCCTTTCTCCAACTTGGGAATGGGGTACAGACTGATCGCTTTATTAAGGCTGTGTTTTGAAGAATACTGTTCAACATGATGTTGCTTATGCTCTTCCAGATTGTCTGCTGGCATCTGCCAGGATCAGAGAGGTGCAGAGGAGCAGAACCTTCCAGCATCCCCTAGCCAGCATGGTTAGCTCTTCAATCTTCTCTTCTTCTTCAGCCATCTCTGTCAAGAGAGCTCTAGTGCCACAACAAACTACACTTTCCAGAATTCCATAGCATTGAGCCATGGCAGTTAAAGTGGTGTCAAACTGGATTATTTCTGCAGTTTGGATGCAGCCTATAAGAACTTTTGTTTAATATCACTGGAAAATGACTCTAGCTACCAAATATGTGCTGTTTTTATTGACTGCTTGTTGGTTTGTAAAACAACAACAACAAATAGTGTTATACAACTGCTGTTTATTTTTTCATCTCCTTCTTGTAGGTATTACTTTTAAACAATTGATGTACCACTGTGAAACCTCCTAGCAAATGCGAGAAATAGTCATGTTGTACAATGGTAATGGAACCTGCTGTATTTTTTTTTATTTTTTATTTTTAAAGTATAGCTTGTTCAAATGCACTGTGAGTATCTACAGGTTTGATTATAAGATGGAACAGGGGGAGAGTGAAGGCAACATGTTTGGCTTTTGGCAAGACAGCTAAGTTTAGATCTTTACCAGTGCAATTTATTTTGTGACCACTTAAAATGTCTAATGTCCACTGTCAGGTTTGCTGTTCTGTCCACTTGCTTTGTTTCTATAATCCAAGCACAGGCAAATGCAAGTTGTTCATTTTAATTAATCATTGTCATCCTAATCTTGGAACGCCTCCTATAGCCTCGCAGTGTTGGGCAAAACCATGTATGATATGATAGTGTTGCTGTTGCTTTATTTAAAAAAGAGTTTGGAAATCCCCTGTCACTCTTGAATGCAGCCTCTTCCAACCATTCACTAAAGAAACCAGATGCTCCGGCTCAGCCCAAATAATGATCTCATCCATTCTTAACTGTTTCTGCCTGGCATTTCATGAGTCACGGAAAACAAGAGTCTCGTTGCTCGGTAACTGCAAAGCAAGCACCTCGGTCCTCTTGCGCAAAATGATGTCCAACGTTCATTGAAAACAAGCAGACCAGGAAGACGATCCCTCAGGAACAGGATTGCCTACTCTCATGAAGCTGGCTGAAGTTTCAAAGAACTGTTGCACTCCCTCAGTTCTTTGGATAGGGAGATCCATTTCAGGATGAATGGCACTGAAGAAGAAAAGTTTGACTTGGATGTATTGGCTGGCATGAATGCTTGGGTACCTGTCTCTACCCATTCCTAGCTGATGCCACGGTTTGCTGGTTCAATGCAGAGGTGTTGTGTTCTGTTTGCATGATGCTGCTGCACCAAAAGCTAGGAATGTGGAGAGAACTGGAGATAGGAACAGTGGGTGCGTGTGCTCAGGCTCATTGTGCCATTTGGAAATAGGCATTGGATATGATCATTAATGAGCCCTCTCATTGCACATACTTTGGCAGCAGGAACCTTTGGCATGGGGAACTAGACACATGCTGACAGTAATCCTTCCACAAACCCCATTGGCAGCCAAGAGTTTGGGAAAACTCCCACCACCAGCCATGCACACTGCAGCAAGTCTGCATGGGATGCAAGCTTTAGCAGTGATGGTGGTAACAGGTGAAGGTCACCATCTGCATTGCAAAAATAATCCAGGTTGCCACCACCTTATCTGCCATGGCACAATGCTATGGAATTCTGAGATTCTGGGTTGTCCAAATTCCCAAAAATTGTAATTCTGTGAGACATTTAGCCTTCTTTATCAGTTAGCTCTGGTGCTACAACATGCTACAATTCCATAGCATGCAATGCAATGCAGTTCCATAGCATCGAGCCATAGCAGCTAAAGTAGTGTCAAACTGGATTATTTCTGCAGTGCAGATGCAAACTTTGTCACCAGTTTTGTGCGGCACCCGCATTCTTTGTAGAACTACAAATCCTATGATTCCATAGGATGGAGCCACAGCACTTAAAGTGGTGTCGAAGTGCATTATTTCTACAGTGTATATGCATCGACTGCTTCCTCCATGTACAATACAGATCAGGAGCTTGTGGCAACCCAGATGTTGATGAACTACTATTTCCATCGCCCCTTATCATAAGCTATGATGACTGGGGCTGATAAGGAGTGGAGTCTAAAAACATCTGGATGGTCACAGAGTCCCAAGGCCTGATCTACAAGTTTTCCAGGTAGTACAAATGAGTGAGGAGCCATAAGCCTGCCATGCCAGATGAAGCTTGATGAAGTCGTAACACTGCCACAGCCCCACAGATGCAGAAGAACTACTACCCCCATTGTCCCTCATCATAAGCTATGTTGACTGGAACTAATGAGAGGTAGAGTCCCAAAACATCTGGATGGCCACTGAGTCCCTAGGCCTGGTCTACAAGATGTCCAGGTAGTAAAAATGAGAAAGAAGCCAGAAGCCTACCATCCAAGATGAAGCTTGATAAGAGCTTTAACACTGTCACAGCCCCACAGGAGGAACTGTCTTCTGCAGTTGTCTCTTTTGCACACGATGGATGTCCTCCATTGTGCCAGGTCATCTTCATTCAATATAACCTGAGCACCTGGAAATATCTCCATCAGTTTCACAAAGATATTGCGTCTCCTGTCCTCTCCTGCCCACGCTTGGTGGTGTAGCAAATATGGAAGAGCAACCCTTGTCTGTCTAAATTCTTCTGACTAACTCTTGAGCAGCCCTGTCCTGGTTTAAAGATGGCAGCCTTGAGAGCAACAATACATCTCCATAGTAACTGGGCCTCTGAACATTAGGACTTTGAAACAGGTCAAACCGTGCCCGCAAACTGTGAAAATGAGTGTAAAACACAGGTGTGAAAAGGTCTCTGCGTGAGACCATGGACTTTGAAAACTGTGAGGTGATGAAGCTCTCCAAAGAGATGCAAGCGCTTGCTAGGAAGACGTGAACACCTTTTCCCACATATCCTAATCTCTTCAGTCTCAGGACCAAGCGACACGTTCAGCAAAGTCACGAGGCCGAATCCTCCCTGGATTGAAATACAAGTCAATTTTTTCCACAGTGTGTGTGTGTATATATATATATATATATATATATTTCCACTGGTACACATTGAACTTAACAGATAAACACAGACAGGTGGATCAGTAAAACAACTTTTAACATTAAAACACACACTCTCAAACCAGATTGGTGTTCCATGAAAACTACCCTCCCCTTCTGCTGCTATCTGACTTCAAAAGAGTTTTTCTCAGTCTGAAACTTCTTTGGAGGCAAGCCGCAGAGAAAGAAAAGGAAATTTTCATCACAAAACTGGTAGAAGATCCCAATCCAGTTTGGCTGCTGCCACATTGTAGAAATAAAGCAGTTTGACGCCACTTTAACTGCCATGGCTCAGTACAAAGGACTTGTGAGATTTGTAGTTTGGTGAGATATTTAACCTTTCTTGTTGGAGCGTTCTGGTGTGTGTGTCCCCTCCAAACTACAACTCCCAGGATTCCATAGCACTGAGCCATGGAAGTTAAAGTGGTGTCAAAATGCTTTATTTCTTCAGTGTGGCAAGCAGCCTTTGACTGCCCTTGGCAGTTGTTTTCTTCAAAATAAAATCACACAGACAGTCTAAGCTCCATCCTTTCAAAACCTTGAACAACAACATAACATGTAGTTTAGTCCAACAAAACACTTCATGTTGAAAATACAAAAGAGGAAAGGAAGAAAGCGGACAAATGCCATAAGACAATCTTAAAACTTGGCCACAGTTGGAAAAGATATTTAAGATGATACACCAAATATCACATGGAACAGATTTTATCTGAGGTGGAATATGAAGGAAAGGAGAGATGTCACCAGTTACATGTTCTGGAAGGGATTTCCCCATATATATATATATATATATATATATATATTGTTTTAAAATCTTTCCTCAATGATTAAGGACCGTATCCACACTGCAGAAATAAAGCAGTTTCAATTTACTTTCACTGCCGTGACTCAATGCTATAGAATGCTAGAATTTTGGAATAAGATCCATGGAGCAATGGAATCAATACTAAACATTAAAATTAAGAAGGATCTGATAAGACTTTTATTAAGTATGAAACAAGATGAAACTTCAGAAAGCAAATATGGTAGAGTTATTTTCTATATGACCACAGCCACCAGGATAGTATACAACTATACGCAGTGAAGTAGAAGCAAAATACAATACCTGGAATTAATGACTGGACCATGAAATTATATGATGTAATGGAAAGTGATAGGTTAACACAGATTTTACAGGGGGGGAAAAACACACAATGAATTTGAGAAAGTCTGGAATCTTTTTATAGAGTACATGAAACAGGAATGGGGACAACAAATAAATTTATAAGAATGAATGAATGTGGCTGAGACTTCTAAATGCTCCTCCTTAAACTGCCAATCCCAGCATTACACTGGATGGAATTTTATTATACTTAATAAAAGTCTCATCGGATCCTTCTTAATTTTAATGTTTAGTATTGATTCCATTGCTCCATGGATCTTATTCCAATTTTCTTTTGCCAAACTACATGTCCACCAAATATGATATGTGCCTAGTTCTAAGAAGAAGGACTGGGATTGGCAGTTTAGGGAGGAGCATTTAGAAGTCTCAGCCACAGAGCTCCAAACTACACATCCCTGGGCCCCACAGGCATTTACAATGGAACAACAGCACTACTATTCTGTAACATGAAAGGGTACCTGTTCATGTCCTGTTAAGAACAGCTTTGATACACAAAATTTCAGGGGATGAAGCATATCTTGGCACAGAGCTCACGCTGTGGCAGAAAGATTGACCCGCCAAATTTCTGCATGCCAGGCTGCCATCAAAGCCATAGGGGCAGGCCAGGCTGAATATTAAAGGAAACTGAGGGCACATCTTTGGGCACAACCATTTAGACTTTGTCCTACACACCTTGTCCTGGCTCCAAGCCCAGTTTCTAAGATCTTCTAGCCTCCCATCATTCTTGCGCTTAACCTTCCCTCCTTCCCAGCTCCTCCTTGCCCAGTTTCCATCACAATTTGTAGGACACAAACCTGCTCTATAATTAAAGAGGTTCAAGCCTCTCCCAAACGGAAGACGATCCTCCCAAATGAGATTTTGACCTACAAACATAACCCAGCCTTGTAAACAGTTCCTAAGCCTGTAACCCTTCCACACTCTCCCAATTTTAGATTTCAACCATCAGTCTCCAAGTTTCCAATCCCTAGAGATGCATGGATGTTGTAAAACCTCATAACTAGGAGGAGGTGCTGAAGCTATAAGCTTGTTGGTGTAAGTCAGTGGTACTCAAACTTTTTATCCTTAGGACACCCCCCCCCTCCATTTACGTCTACATGCGGACGTCGTGCACACACCCCCACACTCCATATTATATTAATAAAAATATTTTGTTTATTTACTGTGCGTATTTTCATTCGCACGTTCACAGATATTCATATTGTAATGTCTTATAAGGAAATAACATTGTTCAAATTATAACAGTTTTATTTAAGGAAATTCTATATTTAACTCAACACACATGTAACAGCTTTGGCAGGGGTAGACAACCTTTCCCCTTTAAGGACCGAGGGAGTTCAGCTCCCAGAATCCCAGGAGCTATTGGCCAACTTGGCTGAGGCTTCTGGGAGCTGAAGTCCCTCGGCCCTTAAAGGGGAAAGGTTGCCTACCCCTGAGCTTTGGGAAGAGAAAGGCCCTTTGCAGACTGCCAGAAATAATGCAAATTGAGTCCACTTTAAGGGTTAGGGAATCATAGGAATTGTATTTTATTGTGGCACCAGAGCTCTCTGACAGAGAAGGCTCAATGTCTCAGGAAAAAAAAAACAGTTCCCATGATTCCCTAGCACTAACCCTAACCCTTAAAGTGGACTCAATTTGCACTATTTCTGGCAGTCTGCAAAGGTCCAAAGAGTATCAGGGCTTCCAAGTCTTGAGCAACACTTGCACCTTCCCCAGGGGTCCTGCCTACCATTTCAAAGCCACTGCATTAGGCCCCAAAGGCTTTAACACAAAAAAGGGTTTAACTTGGTACTGGAATTACTGATGCCAATTGGGCTTCCAAGGGGAGGGTATTCCATAATTGGGGTGCCACCACAGAGAAGGACCTATCCCATGTCGACTGGTGGGACACAAAGAAAGCCTCCTCCAGCAGACCTTAGTTTTTTCCAAGATGCATATATACTTAAGGAGAGACACTCTTTCAAATATCAAGATCCCAAGCTGTTTGGGGCTTTAAATGTTACCGCCAGCACCTTAAATTCACCTAGAAGCATATTGGCAGCCAGTGCAATCCCTTTAAAACCACTGTCATATTGCTTCAAAACAGCATTCCAGTCAGCAGTCCAGCTACGGCATTTTGTGCTAGCTGCAGGTATTTTAAAAAAAATAAATTTATTGATTAACAACATTTATATACAAAACTAACAAAATCAACACATAAACATCTATATATTAGACAAGACATACATACATATTCCACATATCAACATAACATATTGACTTCCTATCCACATCTGATTCTGGTTTATATTTTTATATTTTTTTTCTCCTGACCATACTAACTGTTATTCTACCAATCTAACAGCACTATATTGTATTTTAAATATATATTATATATTTATCCTCATAGAAATATCATAAACCATAAGTTTTCTTTTACAATTGGGACAAATGGATATATCTCTCTTTAGATAATATACCTTATGTGTACATTTCTTTTTCTAAGCCTATTACCCATTGTTGACCCCTTTCTTGTTTGACATACTTAATAAACGGATTCCATACATTCTCAAATTTTTGAGTGGTTTCTTCTGAACAATCTGTGTTAATTTATTGCTTTCCATTAAGTCGTATAGTTTCAAAATCCAATCATCAATTTCTGGCATTGTTTTTTGTTTCCATTTAGAAGCATATATTATTCTTGCTGCTGTAGTCATGTAAAAAATAAGTCTACCATGTCTCTTTTCCAATATTTCTTCTTGATTTATGTTCAATAGGCATCTTACAGGGTCTTCTGGTAACTTAAAGCTTAATATCTTTTCCACTGCTTCATGGATCTTATCCCAGAACTCCTTAGCATATTTGCACTCCCCTCTCCTTGTGCTAGCTGCAGATTTCAAGGACAGCCCTATGTAGAGAGCATTGCAGTACAGGCATGCCTCAGTTAACAAAGCCTCTGATAAAGAAGTTGCTTTTTACAAAGTCTTTTTACTGGAGCCCAGACCAGCCCCTGCCCCCTTGTCCTCTGTCTAGATAGAATTTTTTTTTGGCAACATGGACATTCAGATGACAGTAAAGAGGGATAGAGAAAGTCAGATTTTCAGTGCTAGTTTGCAGCAGCATGTCTGCAATAAATAATACAATAAATAAAGCCAGACCTGGGAAAGAATGAGATTCTATGCTTTAGCTGTAGGTGCTTACGTACAACAGGCAAGGTAAACAGCTGCCCCCAGAATGACTTACTGCAGTGTTTCTCAAACGGTGGGGTCAGACCCCCAGGGCAGGCAAGAGAGTTGCCCAAGGGGAGTGCAAGACTTGGAAGCTGTGATCCCTTCACCTCCCAAACCTTTTAATATCTAAAATCTACACATGCATTGAGTTGAATACTGAATGTTCTGAAATAAAACTGTTTGGATTTCAATGTTAAATCTCACTGTAATCTCCTTATCAAATGTTACAATATGAACATACATGAATGTGCGTATGAAAATAGGCACACTAAACAGCCAAAATGTTTTTATTCATATGTTAAGTGGTGTGTGTGTGTGTGTGTGTGTGTGTGTGATGTCCACATGTAGATGTGCAAATGAATATACCACACTAAATAATCAAAATATTTTTAATGTGAAGTCGAATAAAAATATTTGTATTCATATACAAAGCAGAGCGGGGGGCTGATGTCCACATGTAGATGTAAAGTGTACATCATCTGAACAAAGGGTACAGATGAGTCTTGTTCAGGAACAAGCCTCAGTTAGCTCCTTCTTTCTCCCTGCCTTGCTCATTTTCCCAAGGAGATGTTGTTGCTTGCAGTGTCTTTAAGAGTGTGGCTCGCTGGGCAACCGCATATTGCAGAGGACTGTGGTTTGAACACTGGACTATGACTCTGGAGACCAGGTTTTGAATCCCCACTTGGCCATGGGACCCCACTGGGTAGCCTTGGGCAAATCACACCCTCTCAGCCTCAGAGAATGGTAAAAGCAAATCCCATCTGAACAAATCTTGCCAAGAAAACCCTGTGACCTTAGGGTCACCTTAAGTCAGAATTTACTCAAAGCCACATAACAACAATAATACTGAAAAGGAACACATTCATCATGAATAAATGTGGAGCAGAAAATGAAGGGAACTCATAGCGGCAACAGGTGTGAAATCAAACAGCCAAAGTCCATCATTTAACCACAGTAGCCGATTCTTTCCTTGCAACTTGAAAATACACTGCATTCCTTTGATTCCTCCTTCAAGCAATTCTAAATACAGCATGATTTGTCATTCTGGCTTATATCTCTTTAGAAAACCACAGGGGTTAATGGGAAATTCACAACCAAGGCCCCTACTGAGGATCCATGGCCCACGTATCACTTTCCGAGAAAAGCAAATAGCATGTCTGGAGTCTTTGAGCAAAGAAAATAACCAAGATGAATCCCATATTTCCTCTGCAGGCTCTTATAATCTATTTTCCATACGCGTGGTGCACAGAAAAGACATTGAGTCAGATTCTTGAAAAGGAAAGTTTGTAATTTAATAAGATACAAGAATTTAATAGCTCCAAACACCCCAGGAATAGAAGTTGTACAGTAAAACTCCAGAGCAAAATTCCTCATTTTCTGCCTTACAGGACAAGGGCCAGCATGGTGCAGTGGTTTGAGTACTGGACTAGGACTCTAGAGACCAGGGTTCAAATCCCCAATTGGCCATGATGGAAACCCATTGGGTGACTTTGTGCAAATCACTCTCTCACATAGGAAGGCAAACCCCTCTGAACAATAATAATAATAATAATAATAATAATAATAATAATAATAAATTATTTTTACTCGGCCCCTCTGCAGAACAATCAGGGCAGCTTACAACATTAAAATTGGGGCGGCTTACAACATTAAAGTCTTGCCAAGAAAACTCCATGATAGGTTCAATTCGCCTTACAGTCACCATAAGTCAGAAACAACTTGAAGGCATACAACAGCAACCTTGCAGGGCAGGGTTAGACAACCCTGAGGCTTTTATTTTTAGTGTACAACTCCCATAATCCTTGACCATCAGCCATGTTGCTTGGGTCTCATGGGAGGTGTTGTCCAAAATATCTAGACTGTAGATTCTAAAGTGTACCAGGTCCCCACAACCTGGATTCAGAGAAAAGAAACTCTTTCAGTTTTCTAGAAATAACAGCATTTGACCTATTGCATTTCAACTCCCAGAAGTCTCTACCTACAGTGGTTCCCAAATTTTGGTCCTTCAGATGTTTTGGACTTCCGCTCCAAGGATTCTTAGCTTTTGGCCACAGTGACTGGGGCTTCTTGGAGGCAAAGTGCAAAACACTTGGAGACCAAAGTTTGGAAGCCACTACTCTACCAGAATAACCCATGATAAGTGAACATGGTGGTTACAGCTCAAAACAACTGAGGAGCTAAAAATTTCTTACTTCTGTTTGATGCAGCAAGGAAGCAGCAGGTCCAATCATCTAGTACGCCTCCAAAGTCTAACTTTATGCACACAACACAACTATGTGTATAGCCATAGATGTGACCCATATACTCCTTCTCTCTCCTAATCTCTCATTATGTTCAATATGGAAACACATGGTGAGCAAGGAGTCGGTCTGTCTCAGCCACTGTGCCTACACAATTGAATCTGCATATAAACAGAGCAAGGAATTTACTGCCCAAATGCAATTATGCTTTATGTCGGTGAGCACCATTTGTTTCACACTCCTGAAAAATATTTATCCAACCTGTGTTCAATTACCTTTAAAGAAGGAAAGTTCACCACTCTCTGAGGCAGTCCATTCCACTATTGAACAGCTCTTACAATAAACAACAACTTCCTAAAGTTTAGGTGGAATCTCCTTTCTCCTTCTAGACTCTGGAGCAGCAGAAAACAAGCTCACTCCATCTTCTATGTGACATCCTTTCTATATTTAAAAATGACCATCCTGTCACTTCTCAGTCTTGTCTTCTCCAAGCTAAACATACCCTAAATCACTGCTCATAAGGCTTGGTTTCTGGACCTTTAATCATCTTGGTTGCCCTTGTCTGGGCACATTCCAGCTTATCAATACCCTTCTTGAACTCAGAACCGGACACGGTATTCCAAATGAAATCAGATCAAAGAGAAGAGAAGATCCTTTTGCAGTGAACAGTAGAGTAAGCCGCAAGCAGGCACCATGCTATCTTCCCAATTGCTAATTTCTTCTTTCTTAAAAGGAAAAAAAAAACATTTCAGGACTAAGAAAGTCCCTATGGGTAAAAGGAGATTGCCTTTAGATGACCAACAGTATTCCCCTATGATCTCCAGGGTGCAACTAGCAATTTTCATACTGAAAAACCCATTCTCAATGTGTGGGAAAGTCAGTGGAGGTCAAGGGATGGGGAGGAAATGCCCCTTAGACCCAAAAAAGTTGGCCATCTCTGTCCTATGGCAAGATCCTGCTAACCAAACTTCAAATATCAGCCAGACACACATCAAGGGCTTGCTTCATGCTTTCTCAGCACTGCCAAATTCACAGGGCAAGAAGTGGTAATTCAGGCATCTTTGAATTAAATTGAGAGCATTAATACAGTGCTTCTCAAGCTATCTGATGTAGCATATCTGCAACCTTTTCCCCTAACTGTGCCAGGGACCAATGCCATAGTTGTGACGTGATATCATCATATTTGCACAGTTTCCTGGAAATGCTGCGGACTGGCACCAGGAGCACTGCTTTAATAGGTACTGACCGGTTCAAAGAACTAGCATACCTGTAAGTCACACAGGTTGTTTTCCCCTCCCAAGCTCCACAACCTTGAATAGCTCTACAGAGTCCTGGGCAACAGTTGTGGGCATGCTGTAATAACTCAATGTGCTATCATTAAAATACCCTGCATGCCAGAGGCAGGACATGAAGAGGGGAAAAG
Organism: Phrynosoma blainvillii; assembly: GCA_026167975.1. Lineage (NCBI taxonomy): Eukaryota > Metazoa > Chordata > Lepidosauria > Squamata > Phrynosomatidae > Phrynosoma > Phrynosoma blainvillii. The sequence continues at coordinate 7,630,002 of JANUYF010000005.1, forward strand.
CCAGGCATACCTTCACATGCATGAAAAAAGCTCTGTTACTGCTATTTTCTTACCACTGAACAACCTCCACCTCTGTTTGAAGAACCACAGAAGCGTCTGCGTTCTCTCCAATGTTTCAGCTCCAATACAGCAGCGATTAGGAAAGTATTTCCCCTCTTTGCAAGTTTCAAGTTCCTTTAGCGTTCCGCTCCCATCTTTCGGTCCGGGTGGAAGCACGTCCCTGCTAGCCAGCTCCAATTGCTTTAGATATAAAGCATCTCTTTTTTTAGTGCTAGTACAGTTGTGGGTTTCTAAGCGCTGAAAACCAAGATTCATCAGAGAAGCAGAGGAACCAAAGACACCGCTCTTACTTTGACGGAGAAGCGTATAAAGAGGCCTTTCAGATTTACAGCAGAATAGCAACACTGTCAATCGTACGCCTTCCAAAAGCCATAGAAATCCCCAAACACTTTCCCACTGAACCCTATATCTTCATTTCTTCTTGTGGATAAGAAGGAGGACTGGACTCTCTTCTGCAGCTAGCTGACTGACTGGCTGTCCTCTCACCTTCTGGTGCATTATTTATTCATTCATTTTATTTATCTGTCACCTTTCTCCTGGAGAGGGACCCAAGGTGGGTCACAAAAAGAAAAATCAAACCACAACAGTAACTTTATTAAAAAAAATTAATATATTGCTCTATATACTGTTTTAATGTAAAGATTTTAATTGTTTATAATGTTATTGTTGGGATTTGTTTATTGTTTATTCTAGATGGCCCTTGTGGTCACTTCCAACACTCTAACCACTATACCATGCAGGCTCTGTGTATGTGTGTATACACACACACATAAACATACACAGAGCCTGCGTAGTATAGAGGTTTGAGCATTGGACTATGACTTTGGAGACCAGAGTTTGATTCCCCTCTCAGCCATGGAAACCCCCTGGGTGACCTTGGATGAGTCACATGCTCTCAGCCCCAAAATAACCCACAATAGGTTTGGCTTAGGGTCGCCGTAAGTCAGAAATGACTTGAAGGCACACAGCAACAAATATATGTATCCACACACAGAGACACACACCATGCATCCCAATATGATGCCTCCATGCAAGCAATTATTAATTGAATCCTACTTAAACAGAAAAGTCTTTGCCTGCTGGTGAAAGAAGAGCAGTGAGGGGAGCCAGCCCAGCCTTCTGTAGAAGGGCATTGCAGATGATAGAAGAAGCCACCAAGAAGGCACTTTCTCATGTCCTCACCAAGCAAGCCTGTGACAGTGGTGGGACTGAGAGAAAGCCTTCCCATGAAGATTTTAGGATTCTGGCAGATTTATATAGGGAGATACGGTCTTTCAGATAAACTGGATCCAAGCAGTATAGGTGTCATGAACAGCACTATGAATTGTGCCTGACAACAAACCGGTACCCAGTGAAACCATTTTAACAAGAGAGTTACATGCTCCTTGTAACTGGTCCTTAGCCATAGCAGGTACATTTCTACACCACTTATCAGTGAACTAGTACTCCCTAAGCAGTTTACAATGTGTAAGCCAATCCTCCCAATAAGCTGGGTACTCATTTTACTGACCTACGAAAGGATGGAAGGCTGAGTGGACCTTGGAGCCCTCCTCTAGGATCAAACTTACTATGTTGTGGTTGCAACACTGGCATTTAACCACTGTGCCACCAGGGTCCTTCTCACTCTAAAAGCAGCATTTTACTGTCACTAGGGTTAGGATTAGTGCTAGGGAATCATGGGAATTTTTTTTTTCTGAGACATATAGTCTTCTCTGTCAGAGAGCTCTGGTGCTACAATAAACTACAGTTCCCATGATTCCCTAACCCTAACCCTAACCCTAAAAGTGGACTCAATTTCCACTATTTCTGGCAGTCTGCAACCCCCCTAAATTATACATTAAGTGCACACTCAGTCACATTTTGGATAAGGTGCAGAGAGCTATTCACTTGCACTATCTAACACAGGGGTAGGCAACCTTTCCCCTTTAAGGGCCGAGGGACTTCAGCTCCCAGAAGCCTCAGCCATGTTGGCCAATAGTCCCATGTTGGCCAATAGCTCCTGGGATTCTGGGAGCTGAAGTCCCTCGGCCCTTAAAGGGGACAGGTTGCCTACCCCTGATCTAACACCAACACCACCAACAACTTGTTGCTGTGAAGGTCATGAGGGGCCTCTACTGCTGTTGCTTACCAGTTGTGCACATGTGGGATGACTGAGGGTGCATCTACACCATAGAAACAATGCAGTTTTACACCACTTTGTGCTGTAGCACCATATTATGGGATCCTTGGATTTGTAGTTTTACAAGTTCTTTGGCCTTCTCTGTCAAAGAATGCTGTGCCTCACAAAACTGCAAATCTCAGCCTTCTGTAGGATGGAGCCATGGCACTTAAAGTGGTGTCAAACTGCATTGTTTCTACAGTGCAGATGCACCCTAAGTTTCCAGAGGAAGAAAAAGACAGGTCTACTCTATTTTAGACGGTACCTTTAGTTCTTCCCCCACAACTGAGCTGAGAGCAGCTGCTTTTCTGTGTTATGTAGCACCTCATCTTCCACCAGTAAGCAATAGCATCAGGGTCTTCTCCTTAGACTGATAGCTGTTGGGTGGTAGAAGGATGCAGAACACAGTACATGGCGTTATGGACAGATCAAGGATCTCAGTCTAAGAGCAGAGCTGCTAAGACAAGGGGTAAATCCATAGTACACAGCAACAGCTTCCTATGAGTCTATTTCAACTTTCCTATGGAATCCTGGGATCTGCAGTTTCAAGAGATTTTGAAGACTCTCTCCCAGAGGACTCAAATACTGTCATTCTAGGGAGTGCGGGAGAGAATTATCAATACCTGGCCAAACTACAAATCCCAAGATTTCACAGGATGGAGCCATGGCAGTTTCTGATCGTAAAATGTATAACACAAACCAGTGGATTTAAGAGATTCCACCTAAACATTAGGAAGTGTTTTTTTGTACTGTAAGAACTACTAGTGGAATAGACTGCCTCAGAGGCAGGTGGACTCTTTCAACAGAGGTTGGATGGACATCTTTCAGGAGTGTTTTTTAGTTGTGCATTCCTGCATGGCAGGGAACTAGATGTCCCTTGTGGTCCCTTCCAGCTCTAAGATTGTATGATTCTATGAACCCCTGTACAGCATGGATACAGCCCTGGTTAATTTGCAACTTTCAGGGAGTACTGACTGACTCCTGCATTATCTCCCTACCTGCCCACACACCTGTCATCTATCTTGAACTCCCTCCCAGCTGACCTAATACTGTGCTCCATTTCTACAGTTCTTTCCGTGCAAAAGTACACTATGATAAGTACCAGAGAGGAACAACACAAGTGTCCTACCACTGCACTGTCTATCACATTATAAAGTCAGAAAAACTGTCGGGAAACCTCCCTAGGAGTGGCCCGCTTTAAGCTGTTGGTAGATATTTCAATGCTCCTGCACAAGAAACCCGTCAGTTTTCCACCATGCATAAGAAAAACCTAGCAAGCCAGGGGAAATGCAAAGGCTGCATCTACACTGCAGAATTAATGCAGTTTGACATCACTTTAACTGCCATGGTTCAATACTATGGAATTCTGGCATTTCTAGTTTGTAAGATACTTTGCCTTCTCTGTCACAGAGCTCTGGTGCCACAACAAACTACAAATCCTAGGATTCCATCGGATGGAGCCATGATAGTTAAAGCAGTGTCAAACTGCATTAATTCTGCAGTTTGGTAGCAGCCTAGGTTGAACCCTTCTCTCGATGTTATAAATAATTCTATACATGCAAGATCTCCCTACCCCCCCCCCAAAAAAATAGGGTAGCATTCAAACATACAACCTCTTCTCCATCAGCTTGCAGCTTCTGCAAATGCTGAGTAGTAGATCTACATTGATTTTGCACTTCTTTCAGGAAATGCATCAAGACTTGAAGAAAAAATAAATCTCTCTAGGACAACTTGCAGAGGTAGGTAGTAGAGGTATAACAACATTTTTTTAAAAAGTTATTATATGCTTAAAAAAAATGTGGCATCGTCCCTTCAAAGCATCACATTTGGGGAGCACAATGCCAGGGGCTTTCCCTATGCACCTTTTCAACGGAAAAGTGATTGTTCTGCTGCTGTACTACTCAAATTCAGTGCCAAAGTAACTTGCTTTTGGAAAGAAAATGGCTTGGTTTTGCTGGCAGCGGTACAGCCACAAAAATTGGGTGAAGGGGCCACATGCAACCCACCCACCCACACTTCAAATAGTATCTTCTGTGAAACCAGAAGGAGGTCCTGTTGGGTGATGCTGGAGGCCTCTTCCATGGGAATGAAGTGACAACTCAGATGCTTCCATCTGATGTAACCTAAGAGCAGCTATGAGCAGAAGTTTCCATCTCCTCTTGCAGGAGTTTAGATCGAAGTGAGTTCTTATTATATGCTTGGTAGCAATGTGGTGTAGAGGTTTGAGCATTGTTGGACTATGGCTCTGGAGACCAGGGTTCGAATCCCTGCTCAGCCCTGGAAACCCACTAGGTGACCTTGGGCAAGTCACACGCTCTCAGCCTCAGAGGATGTCAATGGCAAACCACCTCTGAATAAATCTGGCCAAGAAAACCCTGTGATAGGGTCGCCTTAGGGTTGCTGCCATAGGTCAGAAATGACTTGAAGGCACCCAACAACAAACCAACATCTCAACAGAGTCCTTCCCATGCTCCCTACAGTAATTTCGGATGCCGAAGTAGAGTTTTGCAACACTTAGAATGAAAGTTCAAATCACTCTCTTTTTTAAAATATATGAAAACTTCTGTTTTCCGGAGTGCTCCTGAGCACTCTCTCTCACCCTCACTCTTTTTCTGTCTTCCTGGGTCCATCTACCCTGTAGAAATAATGCTGTTTATTTCTGGGTATACACCACTTTGTATACTTCGTATATGCTTGTATATGCTTCATCTTACAGAATCCTCCAATTTGTACTTTTCTCCGGCACTAGCATTCACTGAGAGAGAAGCCTAAAGACCTTGCAGAATTACAAATGCCAGGATTCCATAGGATGGTGCTACAGCACTTAAACTGATGTCAAACTGCATTATTTCTACAGTACAGCTGCACCCTCTCTCTTGCTATATGTGTGTGTGTGTGTGTGTGTTTGCATTTGTGTTTTAGTATCCATTTGTGTTTTATTATCATCCAAGAGACTATCTCCACATACCAAAGTATGGTCTAAAACAGAACTTGGAATACAATTCCCAGAATCCCCCGCCCAGCATGGGCCTGAACAAACTTGATTCAGCAACCATGGCTGCATCCGCACTGCAGAAATAATCCAGTTTGAGACTACGTTAACTGCTGTGGCTCAACACTATGGGATTCTGGGAATGATAGTTTGTTGTGGCACCAGAGCAGAGCACCAGAATTCCATAGCATGGAGCCATGGCAGTTAAAGTGGTATCAAACCAAATCATTTCTGCAGTGCAGATGCAACCTATGCAACCTATGCTGGCACTAAGCACATCTAGTCAGAACCAGAATGAGTAATTTCACGAGAACCTCAGGCACTTAGGTCTTAATTCTATGAAGGAACGAAAAAGTAGGATGTAAATGTAATACAATATACCACACTGCATCTAAGCTAAATAATGTCTGCCTTCTATAAGATTCTGAACCATTGGCTAAGCTGTTGTGATATCACAGAATGTACATTGAACATTGAGTTTCCCCATGTGCTCTCATGCACTTGTGTGTGTGTGCTTTCAAGTCATTTCTGACTTATGGCAACCCTAAGGTGAGCCTATCATGGGTTTTTCTTGCAAGATTTGTTCAGAGGAGGTTTGCCATTGCCTCCCCCTGAGGCTGAGAGCATGTGACTTGCCCAAGGTCACCCAGTGGGTTCCATGGCAGAGCTGGGAATGGAACCCTGGTCTCCAGAGCCGTACCAATAACTGTTGGATTTTCCCCTCCATGCCTCCATAAGAGAGATGAAGAACACAACCCAGGGACTTTTCCTAGAAAGGAACAATTTTCTCTTTGGCATTGACAAGCCATCTTAAAATAAAGATAGGATTCTACTTCTCCATAAATTTAGAGAGATTAAACCTCCATCACAACTAAAGCTCTTTACAAACTTCAAGCGTGCTTTCAAATAAATTTCCGGGTTTTCTCCCTTTTACTTTGTGTTCAGAGCAGGTTTGGACAGATGGTCCTGCTCCATACAAGTGTGAAACCCTATAACCCTAATGCTAGTTGCACACGCTATACAAAAAGGGTAGGCAACCTTTTTGAGCTGGGGGCCAGGTTGCTGTTCCTTTGACAATTGGGGGGCCGAAGCACCAAAAATAAATAAATAAATAAATAAATAAATAAATAAAAATTAAAAATTAAAAAAAAATTAAAAAATATGCATGCACACTCTCTCAGCCCCATAAAAGCCATGGCAAAACCCCTGTGGAGATTTTGCCAAAAAAAAAACCCCAAGAACAAGTAATAATAACAATAATCAATATCATCATGGCGGGGGGCAACGGCGGTGGGGGGCAGCGGCAGCAGGACCGGCCTGGGGTCGGTCCAAAGGCCTCAGGGGGCCGTATCTGGCCCCCGGGCCTTAGGTTGCCTACCCCTGCACTATACAAACAATAATGTTTGGGTCTTCATGGATAGGTTCAAAGCTGTTGCTTGCTATGGTTTTCTTGCATTTGAGGCTACACTGTTTGAAATCACTGTAAGCCACCTTCCCTTATCTAAAATGATTGAATTTTGGAAATATATATATATATATATATCATATATGTACGTAATGAGATATCTTGGAGATGGAGCCCAAATCTAAGCACAAAATTAATGTATATTTCATATACACTTTATACACATAGACCCAAGGTAATTTTACCCAATATTTTAAAATACTTTTGTGCAGGAAACAAATAGCCTTTGCAGACTGCTAGAAATAGTGCAAACTGAGTCCACTTTAACTGCCCTGGCTCAGTGCTGGGGAATCATGGGAACGGTATTTTTTTCTGAGTCATTGAGCCTTCTCTGTCAGAGAGCTCTGGAGCCACAATAAACTACAGTTCCCATGACCCCCTAGCACTGAGTCAGGGCAGTTAAAGTGGACTCAATTTGCACTGTTTCTGGCAGTTTGCAAAGGCCCAGAGTTTGTGTATGCTGAAGTATCAGAAAACAAAGCTGTCACTATCTCAGCCCCCCATGAAAAAAGTTTTGGTATTTTTGAATGTTTCGGATTTCTGAATTCCTGAATCAACCTGTCCAAAAAAAAAAAAAAAAAAAAAAAGGGAATACAAATGATAGAATAAATAAATCAAAAGAAAAAGAAAAACAACCTCATCTCTGAGTGCTACATCTTCCAAATTATACTTGTTAAAGCTTGGCCAGAAGCACACTGGACCAACTACTTTTGAGTTAGTTTTTTATGTTCTGTTTGAATTTCTACCGTGAGAATATTGTGTTTTTTTTTAAAAAAAAGTGTGGGAGGGGAAGTGGATGTACATTACTTCTTCTTGCATGATGATTATTTGATGTTTTTAATTTGTTTCCTTCTTTGTACTAATATTTTTTGTATTATTTTAGAATGTACAACATTGGCAGGCTTTCTTTATCTTTTTTATTGACTGTATGTACAGCACTGTGTAAATCTACAGCACTATATAAATAAAGCATAATAATAATAATAATAATAATAATAATAATGGCTTGCTGAAGCACAGCAATCTGGGCCATACAGGTCTACTGTATAATTAGGGCAGCTCTGCTGAGTTCAAGAGAGCATCTTCCTAGCAGAAGTAATGGACTATAAATCCCATCTTCCCAGCTGGGGATGGTGGGGTCTGCAGTCTTAACATGTTTGAAGGACATTAGATTGGGGAAAGATGCAATATAGAACTGCAATGGATGGAGTACACATATTAACACAACGGTGCCTAAAGGGCCCAGGTGCTGTAGGCTATATTTCAGTGAAAGGAATTGGCGAACCCATCTCTGAGTATTCCTTGCCTAAAGTAAACCCTATGAAACTGATGGGGTTGCCATACGACAAGAGGCAACTTGAAGGTATACACATACACAATCCTTTGGTGTATTGTGGTTCAAGATATATATATATATATATATATATATATATAATCACAGAGCACGGCATATTATTTTTCTTCTCATTGCATCGTCTGGGGGAATAAAAGCAGCACAGTGGTAAAAATCCATAATTTCTTGTAAAAATATTTGTTCCAATTTTTCATATACCTAAATCTAACTCCATATCTATCTATCTATCTATCTGTCTATACACACACACACACACACACACAAAGGCAAGTGCTTAAATTTCCAAGGACACCTGCACAGTTATAAACAACATCACAAAAACTGCTTTCTGAATTAGCAGATTGCTCCAACTTCATTCTACAAAACCAGAAGCCAGACTGAAGAGGGAGAAAGAAACAGAGATAATAGAAGAAGGAAAAAAACATAATTATTTTAACCAAAAAACAAACAAAAAAAACCCTTAGGAAATCTCAACTTTTCCAAGCATTAAACCTCTCAGAAACAACCCCCCCCTTTACACAGTGGAAAAACTATATCTACTTGTGGAAAAACTATTTGTAGAGTATCAGAGGGGCTCCCTCAATACCCTAAAGGCATCAGATCCCATCTGATCTTGGAAGCTAAGCAGGCTCTGCCCTGGTTAGTACTTGGATGGGGAACAAGCTGCAAGAAAAGAGATTCCACCTCAACATTAGGGGGAACTTCCTGACAGTAAGGGCGGTTCGACAGTGGATCACACTCCCTCGGAGAGTAGTGGAGTCTCCTTCCTTGGAGGTCTTTAAGCAGAGGCTGGATGGCCATCTGTCAGGGAGGCTTTGATTGGGAGTTCCTGCATGGCAGGGGGGTTGGACTGGATGGCCCTTGTGGTCTCTTCCAACTCTATGATTCTATGATTCTATGAACTGGCAATGAATACCAGGTGCATGTAGGCTGCATTTCAGAGGAAGGAACTGGCAAAACCACCTCTGGATACTCCTTGTCCAAGAAAACCCTATGAATTTTATGGGTGACAGCCAACTTGAAGGCATACATACACACACAATGTGCTAATAATGTGCTACATGAAGGAAGGGATAGTGAAGGAAAGTGGGATCATGGCGCAATTCCCAACCACAACACATCAATTGACCAATCCTGCCTTTTTCATCATGCATTTCATGCTATTTCCACAGGAGCATTATGTCCTGTGCTTGTCTGAGGTTAATACACCCTCCACACATTCCTTTCTTTCTTATCCTGCATACAAACCAAATATATATTCAAGCACTAGTTGGGGTAAAGAAAGAAAGCAAACTCTGCACATGTACAATGGAACTCTTAATCAAGCAATCATTTTAGTATGATTTAATATGGTCGATCAAGCAATCATTTTAGTATGATTTAATATGGTCGATGACCATATTAAATGACCATATTCCCAAATTCATAGGAATACATGATACGAATTGAATGATCTAACTCCCTCCCGTGTTGCTCGGCCAGGGTGACCAGGTGTCCTCCTTTTCCAGGACATGTCCTCCATGTCCACCTTCTCTCCAGGAAGAATTTCAAAATGTCCTCCCTTTTGAGCAGGACTAAGCAGCACGAATTTGCAGTCACATGAGTGCTTTTTCACTTTAATTTCGCAATTCCCTCCATTTTTCTTGAATGTCCTACATTTTGTGGTGGTGACATCTGGTCACCCTGTTGGGCTGACCTCTGCCAAAAATGTACAAGCATTGCTCTCTTATCTTTTTGGGGGGGACTGCAACTCCCAGAATCCCCACCTGATGGGATCACTAGCCATGCTGGCTGGGAGCTGAAATCCAAAAAGAAGAATTTTTTCCAAGCTCTGGGCCAGAGTCCCTCTGCTCACCAGAGAAATAAAATAAATAAAATACACTGAAAACTGACTTCAGAGATTTCCAGGAAATGCAGGCAGAGCAACACAAAAGTTACTTCCTTCTTTTCTCTAACAGACAAATGCAAAGGCAAATCAAGTCCCATCCACACTGCAGAAATCATCCAGTTTGAAACCGCTTCAACTGCCCCTGGCTCAGGGCTAGGGAATCCTGAGAACTCGTTTTGGGAGACCCTTAGCCTTCTCTGTCAGAGAGCTCTGGTGCCACAGCAAACGACAACTCCCAGGATTCCCTAGCCCTGAGCCAGGGGCAGTTCAAGCGCTCTCAAACTGGATTAATTCTGCAGTGTGGGGTTTGGACCTCTCTTGGGTATCTTTGCAAGCTTTCAGAAGAGGGAAGGAGAGTCGCCTTGTTGCAAAGACTGGCTTTGCAGAGGGGGGTCAGCTGAAGGTTGCTTGGCCCTTTAGCAAATGCAAACCAAAAAGTCCCATCACAAAAAAAATTGTGCCTTTTGGTTGGCCAAGAAAGGTATCACTGGTGGATTTTTGTTGGCTTTGCAGAGGCAAAAAAAAGACAAATGCACAACAGGAAACAGAAGAAGACATGGCAGGGATGTGGAAGGAAGGAAGGAAGGAAAGAAAGAAAGAAAGAAAGAAAGAAGAAAGGAAGGAGGAGAAGGAGGAGGATTAGGAAGTTTTTGCACTCCAGATAGGCAACCTCATAAAGAAAGAAATCCAGGAACCACAAGAAAATCAAATCGGATCTAGTAATCCAAGCTGGGAAAAAGAGATCACGAAGTTTATACTTGGACCTGTTGGAATGAAGTTGCCATTAAGTTGCCATCCAAAGGAACCCCTTGATCAGCATAAAAAGTAACGAAGAAAGGAAGCAAATCTTACCTTTTCTTTCTTTCTCTCTCTTTCTTTCTTTCTCCCCTCTTTCTCTTTTTTCCCCGCAGGAAATGCTTAGCTCGCGGGTGGCTTCGTCGACTCCATGTCTGAGAAACTTATTTCCCCCCCCTCCACTCAAAAAAATTAAAATTAAAATTAAAATGATTAAATTAACAAATCTGGAGAGGAGAGGAGGCAGAAAAAGCGATCCCCAAAAGTGGGAGGGAAGGAAAGAAAATTGAAAAAGAGGAGAAAAAAGGAGGAAGGGGAAAAAAACACCTCTTTTTAAAATTTTATTTTGGGAATGGATCGTACCTTCCTTAAACTTCCAAAAAGCGAGAACAAACGACACCCCCTTTGGAAGGGAATTTTTTTTTTTTTTTGGTTTTTTGGAAATAAATGTCTGCTTTGCTTTTTCTCAAAGTCGGGGTGCCATCAAAGACACAAAAAATGCAATCGTTTCCTCTTTGCAACGGTGTCCACCCCTTGCAAAAAATACAATTAAAATAAAAATAAAAAATAAAATAAAGCACACAACCACATCAAAAGGCAAAAATCACTGAGGCAATGAGGAGGCTTCCATCGCAGGCAAGACTGGGAAAAAGGAAGGAAGAAGCAAAAAAAAAAGGGAGAAGGAAGATCGGTGGATGCTGATCATGAAGCTTTGCAAAAGAGAACAACTTGGAGCAAGCGAGTTTTCTGGCAAAGGGACAAAAGCGGCAGGAAGGGGTGACGTCAAAGGTCCCCTCGGCCAATCAGAGCCCTGGAAAAAGCCTGCGAGAAGAAAGCTGCCCAGGCTGGAGCCGATCAGAGCAGAGGCTGGTTGTGCTGCCAGAAGGGAAACTGCGGCGCGCAGCTGGGCTTTGCGGAGTTTCTATGGCAGGAGGAGGGATTTGAACACGCAGCCAGCACCGGCTGAAAGGGCCTCTTCTGCACAGCCATGAAAGGGGCAAGAGTCCCTCCAGTTTTCATAAGAGCCCTAATCCGCACAACACTGATATATATACCTTTATTGGGGGTAGGTGGGGGGCATGCAAAGAGGAAAGTGCAAAGGCAGGCTTCAGGGTGAACATAAAAAACCCAAAAATAAGGACCACCAAGGACAGGGGTAGGCAACCTTTCCCCTTTAAGGGCCGAGGGACTTCAGCTCCCAGAAGCCTCAACCATGTTGGCCAATAGTCCCATGTTGGCCAATAGCTCCTGGGATTCTGGGAGCTGAAGTCCCTCGGCCCTTAAAGGGGAAAGGTTGCCTACCCCTGACCAAGGACCTTCACAAGCTCTGCCTAGACCAGGGGTAGGCAACCTTTCCCCTTTAAGGGCCGAGGGACTTCAGCTCCCAGAATCCCAGGAGCTATTGGCCAACATGGGACTATTGGCCAACATGGTTGAGGCTTCTGGGAGCTGAAGTCCCTCGGCCCTTAAAGGGGAAAGGTTGCCTACCCCTGGTCTAGACAATGAAGGAACTGAAATAGGAAAAGAATTCCCATACCTGGGATCAAGCATTGATAGAAATGGGGACTGCAGTCAGGAAATCAGAAGAAGATTAAGAATTCTGAAGTTCAACCATCTAAGATATGCAGATGACACCATAATACTAGCAAGTAGAAAGCCTCACAGACCTGGAACACCTACTAAGGAAGATCAAAGAAGAAAGTGCAAAGGCAGGATTACTGTTGAACATCAAGAAAACAAAAATAATGACCACCGAGGACCACCCAGAACAACAGATGCAAGCGACAGGAAAAGAGATTCCACCTCAACATTAGGAGGAGCTTCTTGGCAGTAAGGGCTGTTCGACAGTGGAACACACTCCCTCTGAAAGTGGTGGAGTCTCCTTCTTTGGAGGACTTTAAACAGAGGCTGGATGGCCATCTGTCAGGGATGCTTTGATTGAGAGTTCCTGCATGGCAGAATGGGGTTGGACTTTATGGCCTTTGTGGTCTCTTCCAACACTATGAAGACCTTCACAAATTCAACCTAGGACCTTATCCCACGGGGCCAAAAGCAGCAAGAATCCACTAAGAATCAGGCGCTATAGCGCTATAGTTTTCCGTGTGATCCCACGACGTCGCTCAGAATCCGCTAAGAATCAGGCGCTATAGCGTTATAGTTTTCCGCGTGATCCCACGACGTCGCTCAGAATCCGCTAAGAATCAGGCGCTATAGCGCTATAGTTTTCCGCGTGATCCCACGACGTCGCTCAGAATCCGCTAAGAATCAGACGCTATAGCGCTATAGTTTTCCGCGTGATCCCACGACGTCGCTCAGAATCCGCTAAGAATCAGGCGCTATAGCGCTATAGTTTTCCGCGTGATCCCACGACGTCGCTCAGAATCCGCTAAGAATCAGGCGCTATAGCGCTATAGTTTTCCGTGTGATCCCACGACGTCGCTCAGAATCCGCTAAGAATCAGGCGCTATAGCGCTATAGTTTTCCGCGTGATCCCACGACGTTGCTCAGAATCCAGCAAGGAACCGCTCGGAATGCAGCATCATTCGCATTCTTTTGAATGTCGGTTTCAGCGGGCATTGCAATAGCGCGAGGTGATCCATAGCGCTATTATAGCGCTAGTGCCATATTTATACTAGCGCTATAGTACTGGAATGATGCTCATATCGCTTTCTTGCCACTTTTGAGAGCAGCGTGGGATAAGGTCCCTAGATAATGAAGAAACAGAAATAGTAAAAGAATTCCCATACCTGGGATCCAACATTGATAAAAATGGGGATTGCAGTCAGGAAATCAGAAGAAGACTAAGAATGGGGAGGGTGGCTATGAAAGAACTAGAAAAGATCCTAAAATGCAAAGATATACAACTCAGCACAAAAGTTAGACTCATACAAGCCATTGTATTCCCTATTCCCATGTATGGATGTGACAGCTGGGCAGTTAAAAAAGATGATAGGAAGAAAATCAATGCATTTGAGAAAATGTGTTGCTGGAGAAGAGTGCTGAGGATCCCATGGACAGCCAAAAGGTCAAACAAGTCAGTCCTAGAGCAAATCAAGATGAAAAGCTCCCTGGAAGAAGCCAAGATGACCAAACTGAGGCTCTCATACTTGGGACACATCATGAGAAGAGAGGACTCTTTGGAAAAGACAATAATGCTGGGAAAGGTGGAGGGAAGTAGGAAGAGAGGAAGGCCACATGCCAGATGGATGGACTCTATGAAGGAGGTCACTTTGGGTATGAAGGGGTTGCAGGAATTAAGCAGAGCATTGGAGGACAGAGGGTCTTCTTGGAGATGTCTCATCCATAGGGCTGCCATGAGTCAAGGTCGACTCGAGGGCAGTTAACAACAAAAGACAAAAATGCACAATATACAGTTGGCCCTCCATATCCACAGTTTTTTCTTAAATCCACCAATTCAAACATCCACAGATTTAAAGTGTTCCAAATAGCAATCCTTTTTAAAAAGAGACATATGAACTTTTTCACACGGGGGAAATCGGGGATTTAAACAGCAATTGTCCTGAGCAAAATGCAATATCGCACTTAAGATTTTCACACAACACTGCTATTCAACAGGCATTCATCAGAAACAAATTCTTCATGGGGAAATCCCAGAAATGATTTGTTGAGGTTTATTGCCCGTTTAATAGCAATGTATTTTGCATGGGATAATCGCTCTTTAAACCCTTGGTCCCCCCCCCCCCGATTTTCTTTGTGTGATAAAGTCCATAAATCTAGATGAGGAATTAGGGAGGTAGGAAGTCAAGGTTTGTTTGAGTTTTGTAAGGTGTAAATGTATTGGGATTGGGGATGGGCGAAGATGATAGAGGTTTGATGAGGCTGTTGTTTGACTGTATGGTTGTTTGTCTGATTCTATGGTTATATGTTTGTTAAACATCAGATTGGCAAATACAAATCAATCCACAAAAAGCAACCCTTGATTTTGCCATTTTATAATAAGGGGCATCATTTTACTATGGACTTTGCCACACGGGCAAAAGAGACGGGATAATAGCACTATGCTCCCGTCAAAATCGCACAATAATGGGATGCTTTTCACACGACATTGCCATTATCGTGCGATTGTCCCGTGAAAAAAGTGGCAAAATTGCGCCACTTTTTTATTCATGGGATAATGGCACGATAATGGCAACATCATGCAATGTCATGTGAAAAGCATCCCGTTATTGTGCGATTTTCATGGAAGCATAGCACTGTTATCTCATCTCTTTTGCCCGTGTGATGAAGTCCTATGGCAATGTATGTAATGAGACTCAAGCATCCACCAATTTTGGTATCCATGGAGGGAGAAATAATGAAGAGAAAATCATTTTATCTGTTTTACTAGCGCTTATGGTTCCTTCAGTTCTTAATGTGAGTTTTGTTGTTGTTGCTGTGTACCTTCAAGTCATTTCCCCGATCATGGGGTTTTCTTGGCAAGAGCTATTTAGGAGAGGTTTGCCATTAGCTTCCCCTGAGGCTGAGAGTGTGTGACTTGCCCAAGGTCACACAGTGGGTTTCATGGACAAGCTGGGAACCGAATCCTGGCCTCTAGAGTTGTATCAGGCTTCCATAAGGGAGGTGAAGAGCACAACCCCAAAAAATTCTGCTCTGGAATTTAACTATACAGCTTCTATTCCTGGGGCATCTTATTAAATTACAAATTACACAGCCTCCAACTGTATGGATTACTCCTCTATAATCCCACTTTTTAAACTGCTCTTAAAATGTCCCAGCTTCTTATTCCTCCTCCCACTTTCCCTCTTTGTGCTCAGTCTACTTCAATTGCCGCAAACTGAGTTCAAAGTGCAGAAGTCATTTTCCCTCACTTTTGTCAGTGTAGGGGATGAGAGGAAAGAGAGGGAGGACCTTGCCCTTCCTTGATGGCCTCTGCACTGCAGAAATAATAGAGTTTGTCACCACTTTAACTACCATGACTCAATGAGATAGAATACAGGGATTTGTAGTGGCACTACAACACTGACAGAAAGGGCTAAATATTTCACAAAACTATAAATCCCAAACCTGCATCACATTGAACCATAGCAGGTAAAGTGATGTCAAACTGGATTATTTCTACAGTACAGATGCACCCTTTGGAAATCTAGGAAAAAGCAAACTGCTGTAGCCCCTCCAAGCTTGTTGTTCTTCCCGATTCATTTTTTTTTTTTTTTGCAGTCTTGACCACTCTGACATTGCTTGGCCACACTTGCCCTGGTTCTCATCACTGAAATTTGGAGGGTATGTAAGTATTGCCCACCACCGGCCATGAGTTGGCAACTGAAGTTCTTGTGCCTTTTACTGGAGAGGAGTTTCTTCTGCAGGAAGTCTACTCCACTCACCCTAAAGCAACCCAAAATATTGTCCGTATTCATTTCATCTGATCGAATATTACACAGTACTGCCATTGCTGAGAGAGCAAGTGTGGCATAGTGGTTTGAGCATTGGACTAAGACTCTGGAGACCTGGGTTCGATTCCCTGCTCAGCCATGAAACCCACTGAGTGAGTCGCACTTTGGTCCAAAACACACTGTAGAAATAATCCAGTTTGAGGCCGCTTTAACTGCCCTGGCTCATTGCTAGGGAATCTTGGGAACTGTAGTTTATTGCGACACAAGAGCTCTCTGACAGAGAAGGCAAAATGTCTCACAAAACTACAGTTCCAAGAATTCCCTAGTCTTGAGCCAGGGCAGTTAAAGCTGTCTCAAACTGGATTATTCCTGCAGTGTGATTTAATTTGCAGACTGCCAAAATAAATAGTGCAAATTGAATCCACTTTAACTGCCCTGGCTCAGTGCTAGGGAATCATGGGAACTGTATTTTTTTCTGAGACATTGAGGCTTCTCTGTCAGAGAGCTCTGGTGCCACAATAAACTACAGTTCCCATGATTCCCTAACACTGAGTCAGGGCAGTTAAAGTGGACTCAATTTGCACTATTTCTGGCAGTCTGCAAAGGCCCTTAGACCTCTCTCAGCCTCAGGGGAAGGCAATGGCAAACCTCCCCTCTGAACAAACCTTGCCAAGAAAACCCCACGATCGGTTCGCCTTAGGGTCGCCATAAGTCAGAGACAACTTGAAGGCACACAACACAATACAACACAACACTGCTGAGGTGGACTCATTATTTTGCAATGAGAATAACTAGTTGTTCTCTCCTCCAGCTGAATAACCAGAGAACTCTTTGCTTGGAGAACTCCTCCTCATCTTGTGGGTTTCTGGCACTCTGGTTCTAGAGGAAGTACAACTCAATGTTTCCTTTCCTGGCGCTTCTTTAGAATGGCTTTTTCCGGTATTAGTTGGGATTTCTCTCGCTTGCGCCAAACGGCGCAAGATGTCTGCAGACACAACAACACTGTGCCTCAGCCCCAGCTCACCAGCTTCATTGTAGAGGGATATAACAATTGTTGTCACAGGCATTTTGAAGGCTCACAAACTAGTGGGAATGAGAATCGTGCCAAAAATGGAGCAAAGACCCACTTCCATAGTGAGAACGACGTGTGGACTGGATTGATTCACCAACCCAGAGCGAAAGCGAATCGCAAACCAGGTTAAATGTAAGTGGGAATGAGCCCTTGCCTTTACCGGGACAGCTACTGCCTAGCACCAGCATCTACAATGTGGGGAAAACAACGCTGCTAATTGAGTCTACTTTAACTGCCCTGACTCAGTGCTAGGGAATCATGGGAACTGTAGTTTATTGTGGCACCAGAGCTCTCTGATAGAGAAGGCTTAATGCAGGGGTAGGCAACATTTCCTCTTTAAGGGCCGAGGGACTTCAGCTCCCAGAAGCCTCAGCCATGTTGGCCAATAGTCCCATGTTGGCCAATAGCTCCTGGGATTCTGGGAGCTGAAGTCCCTCGGCCCTTAAAGGGGAAAGGTTGCCTACCCCTGGCTTAATGTCTCAGAAAAAACTACAATTCCCATGATTCCCTAGCACTAAGCCAGGGCAGTTAAAGTGGACTCAATTTGCACTATTTCTGGCAGCCTGCAAAGGCCCTGATTACAAGAGGAAGGGTCCAGATTTTGGTTTGTGCCGCTTGGCTGATGGAGGGTAACTTCCTTCCTCCTTCAGTCTCATGAAACTGGCAGAAATTGGACCTAATTCTGGGTTTCTCATATTGAGGTGTTCCTTTTTCGGATCCAACCATGGTGGTTCTGTGGTTCTGGGAGCTACAGATTTTTTTAAAAAAACGAACTTTTCCATGCTCAAATGTGATGGCACACAGGCCCTCTTTTATACCTATCATTCAGCGTAGCAAGACAGGTTTTGCATGTGTGCACATGCATGTACGCACACGTTAAGGTGGAGCACACGTTTCTGCTAAAATACAGCATCAATACAGTCCTTGACTTCCTATGTGCACCTGTTAGTGGTTAACCCCTTTACCTGAAAGAAAGGCAAGGCCCAAAAACAATCGCAGTCAAAACCTGCAGTCCAAATGCTGCTGATGTTTCCTCCTTTTTGCTGCCTGTACATTCGCTGCAGAAAGGATCGTAGCTGAAGGAGACACTCCCCTGGACATCAGATTTGCTCTTTGGACTCTTTAAAAACAAAGCCCAAAAAAATTAACTGTATATAAGTTTTGTGTGCTTTTACCGGAGCCAGACAACTATAACCAGGCCAAGAACTGGAGACAGAAGTTGTGTGGGAGACTGCTTTGCGATGTGGGAGACTTCACTGGCCACAGGTAGCCCACAGACCAAGTTTTCCCCAACCCTAGCATAGTGCTAACTTTTGAAGCATTGGCAGGAGAGAATGTTGTTTCAGTTTTAAAAAGAAACCAGCATTTTGCAAAGTGTACCAGATTCTCCAGACTCTGAATGGAACGCATTTCAGAGGGGAAAGAAAATAAAATGTGGAAGAAATCAGTTTGTCGGTGCAAGTTCTTAGGCTTGCAATGCGGAAATAATCCAGTTTGACGCCACATTAACTGCCATGGCTCAATCCCATGGAATTCTGGGAACTGCACTTTCTTGTGGCATCAGAAATCTCTGACACAGAAGGATAGATGTCTCACAAATCTACAATTCCCAGAATTCCATAGCATTGGGCCATGACAGTTCAAGGCGAACTAGATTATTTCTGCAGTGCAGATGCAACCATAGTTTTCCAAACTCAGGGGCTGAATTCCTGTATATTCAGCCACATTATGACTAAAGTTAGTGCTAGTGCATCCTCCCCCCCAATCCCCAAGGCTACTGCCATAATGCAGAATTAATGCAGTTTGACAGCACTTTATCTGTCATGGCTTCATCTTATGAAAGCCTGGGACTTGTAGTTTTTTGTGGCACTAGAACTCTCCAAGAGAGAATACAAAATGTCTCACAAAACTGAAAAATATGACAACAGAACAAAACAGGTGGAGATTATCCAGACGTAGCTGCCTTTTTTTGGCTGAAATATTGGATTTTTGCTGATGCATTGGAACCTTTAAGATAAGAGTATGTATTTGATAGATTAGTTAGGAGATACTGATTTTACAGTTTACATATATAAACATATATGAGCTCTGAAGGAAGAAGGTATTACTGCTACTGTGAATAATGGAAATAATTACATGAAACAACGAATTTTCATGCATCAAGGACTGAATGCTGTCTTTTATATCTGTGGGTGTTTTTTTTTCTAATGCATTAGAACCAGTGGAATGTGTGAGACAACTTTGTGGTTATATATTTGTGTATAATGCATACATCCAATTGTAACAGTAATACTACTAATGACATAAGAACTGCGCACAGTATTACCATAATAGTTTGCAATATTGTCTTTAGAATTGGTTGATACAGACACACACTACTACCACTCTTGGCGATTGGATCTTGAACAAGAATTGCCGCACGCTTGGGAGGATGGCTGAGCTGCAGCCAGCTTTGATTTGATTTTCTTCTCTAGCGAAAGGAAGAAGCAAAACACTCTTGTCTGGATTACTCTTGCCTGGCAAGTGTCCAGACAAGTCTTGACCAGCCCTTCTTTCCTCCTTGCCTTGCTCACTTTCCCAAGGGGATGTTGTTACCTGTGCTGTCCTTAAGATCTGTGGCCCTTGGGCAACCACATATTGCACAGTATAGCGGTTTGAGTATGCATCTCCCATGCATCTGGGGAAGTAGGTTCCAGTTTATGAAAGTTTATGCTACCAATTTCTTTAGCTGCTACAAGATCCCTTTGCATACTGAGCACTGTGACTCTGGAGACCAGGGTTGGAATCCCAGCTCCGCCATGGAAACCCCCTGGATGATGAACTTGAGCAAGTCACATTCTCTCAGCCTCAGAGGAAAGCAAAGGCAGATTCCCTCTGAGCAAATTTTGCCAAGAAAACCCCCTATAGGTTTGCCTTAGGATTGACATAACTTAAAATCTGACTTGAAGGCACACACCAATAGCTGTATGTGATGCACAGTCTGTCCTCGTCCCTTAAACTAGCCCTCTGCTCTCTGGTGTGTTACATGAAGCATTCCCAGCAACAGATTGAACTGGGAGCCCAGTTAGCTTCTGGATGTGGAATGGGGAAGGAGGTACACCATCTTGTCCTTTACTTCAAGCAGCATAATGGTGTATGTATTTCAGTTTTTACTAGCATAGCATACATAGACAATCAAAGTTTAGAATTAGATGGTGAGAGCTCAGTTGTATACTTGACTGGCCTTGGGACAATTTCTGCTCTCTTAGCCTCAGTCTTCCCATCTACAAAATGGGGGGAAATGATGCTGAGCTGTCATAGAGTTGGACATATTTTGTGATACTGGATTCTGGACAAAATAGCTTAAGCATAGGTGATATACAGCCCTGGGACTAAATAGGTAGTCAGTCAGCTGCTCCTACTTAAGGAATTATTTTAGGATTTTTTTAGGAATAACAAACAACTAATCTGAAAAGACATCAAGTCTTTCACCACACTGCTCACAGAAAAATATGTGTGTGTGTGTGTGTGTGTGTGTGTGTGTCTGTGAGAGAGAGAGAGAGAGAGAGAAGGGTAATCAACATGTCTGTGCAAAAGGCAACAAAAGAAAAGTTTGGCTGCAGTCTGGATGGAGACAGGAAGAGGCACTGAAGGTTGCTTTCAGATTTTGTTGTTCTTGGAGCAGTGCCATTGAAATCAATGGAATTTATATGAGTTATTGATCAGGGCTGCCCCAAACCCGGTTAATATGGGTGAATCAACTCGGCAAGTACGATTAAATTGGGAACCAATCTAGAAAACTGGGTTCAGGAGTGTTTAAGCCTGTATGGGGAACTTGTTATAACTCTACCCATATCCCATCATCCTTGACCACTGGCCATGCTGGCTGGGAGCTGGAATCCAATAACTTCTCAAAGGTTTTGCCAACATTGCTGTCAGTCGACTCAGAGTGCTAGCTGTTTCCCTAGAAGTCTGATGTGGGACACGTGGACTTTGTTTTATGTTCAAATGTTTAAGATAGCCATTGTCACCTGTACTCAACCAGTATTCCTCCTAGGCCTCCTTTTCTTCCTCTTTCTCCTCTGTCTACCTGGAAGTTCTTTAGCTGCATTGGCATTGGGAGGATTGTGAAGGGTGCTGGATAAATTCAGATTTTTGATGTTGGATTACTGTATTGTATCTGCAGTAAATAATGCAATAAAACTTAAACTGAGGGAAAATGGGGATTCTGTTCTAGGCAATCCTACAATTAGTTGCATTGTGTGCCTGCCTACAACAGGAAAAATAAACAGCAGCTGTCTCCATTGTCCCTTACATACATAAAAAGCAAAACAGAAAGAAAGGGGAGAACAGATTAGCCTGTTTTTGCACCTATCCCCAGCATGTTTTTTAAAAGCATACATCTGAAAGTTTGGCCACCAAAATGAACATCATAAGAAAAGCAGAAGGGATGAGAGAAAAAGGTATCATTGGATGCATTTCGGGAGAAGCCTTAAAGTGTTCTCTAGAAGGGTCAAAATATTTTTCTCTACTTATGACAATTGTTTCATTCCACATGTACATATAGTTTTGAATTTAAAAATTGCTGAAACATGTTGAAGAGCTTTTCTTTTTTAATGGTGCAATGGTTGTCCCTGTCCTTCCCATTTTATATTTGGCTCTGGTACTAAATTTTATGTTAACTGGGTATTGCCATAAGCTACACTTGTATTGCTATAATACTTTTCTCAAGAGTTTTGAAGTAAGGAATAACAAGTCAAGTACTTAACCTGTTGCTTTTATTAGTAATGCCAGCAGAACGAGATCATCATGTTTTGAAACTAATGTGACAAAATACAAAGTACAAAATTTACTTCATCGGTATAAAAAGTAAAATTTTCTAGTTACTGTACTTTATAAAGTTACTTTTTAACAGCATTTGAGACATTTCTAGAGGTGTTTAGCTTTATGCACTCTTTTATCACCGCTACAAAAGAGTCATGTTTGAATTATTAATATGAGCAGTGATAACAAATTAAGGTTTGACCCCATAAGGATTAACAAAAACTGATTACTTTAAAAAATTACTTCTGACTTTTCTATAAAGTTGTTACACGTGTCTTGATATTTAATGTCTTACAGTTTCAGAGTTATGTACATTTTGGTAGTTTTGCAACAGTACTTCCCATTTAGATGGTATCTTCTCTTCTGTCCTTTTGTTTTTTTGTTAATCAGAAACGAACTTTTGTTTCTTTATTCCCAAATAAAATCAGTGTTCCTAGCATAGTCTGCTGACCATTTATATTTATTTATTTATTTATTTATTTATTTTTGTTCTCCAGCTTCCAAACCACAGTGGGTCTTATTTTACCTACCAATGAGGAAGTAAGAACATATGGCTTTGGAGATAAGAGATTTGTGCTGGCTGGCTGTTGAACAGTGCGGCCACTTTCCACGCAAGCCCATTTATAAACCAAACTGTGCGTAAGCGGCCCCGTCAGCTTGTGATTGTTTCTGGGATATTTTCCGTCCAACGATTCCATCCCTCCTATTCCCCTCCCCAAATTTGCCATCCAATTTGCAAAGGAAAAACTGCAAATTTCCTGCAGGAAGATAAGTTTAAAGCAAGAGGGATTCCAGCTGTAAACCAGTCAAATGCAGGCTTGGAGAAGTTAGCTCTGTTTTGGACTACAGCTCCCAGAATCCCCCAGCTAGCGTGGCTATTCTGGAAGCTTTAGTGCCATCCTGTTCCTTCCGTGCACACACAAAAGGAAGGAATTGTAAGTGAAAAGAATTTTTGCCAAGGCTTGGACAAATATCCAGTGCTAAATTACACACAAGGTTGTATTTTGTACTTTACTTTTTCCACTTCTGTTTGGGCTTAATAGGAGGTTCAGGATTTATTGCACTGCTTGTGCGGTGAAATAGATGGAAGTTTCTTCTGCTCATTGCAAGATGAGAAAAAGCAATCATAATTATAATAATAAAGGAGGAGGAGGATGATAATGTCTGGGATGTAGCTCTTATAGAAAAACTGACACAGCAGGCATCCTTTCCAACACTGAACAGATGAACACCAGCCAAGCAACATCGGAGTGTGGTCAAGAAGGCAAAAGTTATTAATAAAGAAAAAGACATAAGCTAGGAGATGCTGTAGCAGTCTTCTTTCACCTGAGTCTACTGGAAAAAGTAAGATTCTGCCTCCTTCTCTCCAACTTCCTCCCTGCTCAATTTATTAAGTGTAAGCTACTTTTACACTCTGAACGAAATTTGCACTAACTGAAGTGAGCTGTGGACAAAGGAGGAGAGAGGGAGGAGGAGAAAGAAACTGGAATATTTTTTAAAGCAGCTGAAAAAAAGTTGTTGGTACATGCCTTCACATTGTTTCCAACTTATGGCAAGCCTATTACAGGTTTTTCTTATCAAGATTTATTCAGAGATGGCTTGCCTTTACCTTCTTCTGAGAATGAGAGAGTGTGACTTTATGAACATAAACAGCCTCCACCAACAGTTTCAATAGTGGTATTGGCCATGCATGTTGAACCAGAGCTTGGGGCATTAAAAGTTGTTAGCCATGATTTTCATGAAGAGTAACAACATTATTTTTCAAGATTAACAGAACAACAAACTAATAGCATTAGGATTTTTTTAAAAAATACAACATATAACGTTATTGGCATGTTGTTATTGGTTGAGTATCCCTTATCCAGAAATCCAAAATCCTCCAAAATCCCAAATTGTCCACATGGGTAGCTAAGACATCTTTGGGGGGTTGCAGACTGCCAGAAATAGTGCAAATTGAGTCCACTTTTAGGGTTAGGGTTAGTGCTAGGGAATCATGGGAACTGTATTTTATTGTGGCACCAGAGGTCTCTAACAGAGAAGGCTCGGTGTCTCAGAAAGAAAACAATTTCCATGATTCCCTAGCACTAACCCTAACCCTAAAAGTGGACTCAATTTGCACTATTTCTGGCAGTCTGCAACCCCCTTTAGTTTCCCAATGGTTCAGTGTACACCAACTTTGCTTAATGCAGAAATGTATTAAAAATATTGTGTATAAGATTACCTTCAGGTCATGTGTATTAGGTGCATATGAAACATAAATAAATTTAATGTTTAGACTTGGATCCCATCTCCAAGGTATCTTATTATGTATATGTAAATATTCCAAAATCTGGGGGGGAAAACCCTAAAATCCAAAATACTTCTCATCCCAGTTATTTTGGATAAGGGAAGCCCAACTTCTATTATTATCACTAATGTTTAATTTTGTAACATGGCACAGATCTTATCACTAACGTTTAATTTTGTAACGTGGCACAGATCTATTTTAACTTGAAAATAAATATGTCTCATCATTCTCCAAAACCTACACAGACCAGAAAGTGTCCACCGATTCTTTCTGGAGTTCCTAAAACAGCCCTTCACTCTTTTAAACAAGGCTCTCTAGGCACCAGGAAGCTGTGGGCGGTTGCCTTCCAGGCTTTCTGGATTATAAGAAAGTTGACAGAGAAGACAGAGAGTGCATTCACACTCACCTTTTTGTCCCGAGGAGATCCGAATCTCCTCTGTGATGCAATACCGGGTTGCTAGCGGGTCACTGTTCCCACTAGGTTTACCAAGATCAAATTTCCCCAAAGCATTTAAACACTGCTCAACATTCACATTGGTGCTGTATTGTTCCAAAATGGAGGAGCCTCTGTTTCCTGGAATGACCTTGCATGACCCAGATCGATCTGGTAGCCTGATCACACTACCAAAGATATGGATCATTGCAGCACTAAAAAGATGCAGTAAGGGACCCAGTGCCAAATGCATCGGGTTCAGTGAGTGTTTTCACGGGGGCTCCCCTGCAAACTGCACAGTGCAGTCAGGGGAAGTGTGAACACCATGAAAATAACCCAAGTTCCACACCGGGTTATTTTGTAGTGTGAATGCAACCAAAGAGTGTCCCACTCTGCTTTGAACGGTATGGGACACTTCACATCAAGTACAGAACTGAACATACCACAAATAATTAAAAGTATACTAATAACAGTGCAATGATTTGCTCCTGAAACCCAGGCAACAGCAATTGTAATGAGATGCTTGTGGAGACAAGGAATGAGTAATGCAACCATTTACTTTTGAAAAGTGGCATTACATGCCCAACACTGAAGCTACCCACCTGCATCGGAAGACATGTTTATCATTGCTTTGCAAGCTATCTGATGTGGTGGATAGGCAAAAAAATATTGGTCTCCAATGTTCCCGGGACCAGCGAGAGCCAGCGTGGCATAATGGTTTGAATGCTGGTCTATGTTCAGACAGGCATTTTAAATAGAAAGTTTTTAAAGAATGGGCTGAGGTGTTACATTGCTTTAAAGTACTTTTAAAAACATATCTTTTTAACTGTATTTTATTCTTTTAACATGTACAGTCGGCCCTCTGTTTTTGTGAGGGATCTGTTCTGGAACACACACCCCCCCGTGAAAATGGGAACTTGCCAATATTCAAGCCCCATAGGCTTGAATGGTATTATGCACCTGTGGGCACATGCCCCATTTAGTTCCCCTCCGTTTGTCCCTTGAATATAAGTGAGGGATGCAGATTTTAAGTCCACGAAAATTGAGGGGCAACTGTAATTTGTTTTAATATTTTAATAATTTAATTCTATTTTAAAATGCCTTTTTTGTATGCTTTTAATTGTACTGTGTTTTAATATTGTAAGCCACCCTGAGTCCCAGTTTTGGGGAAAGGGTGAGATATAAATTCATATAATCATAATCATAGAATCATGTAGTTGGAAGAGATCACAAGGGCCATCCAGTCCATCCCCCTTGCCATGCAGGAACTCTCAGCCTCTGTTTAAAAACCTCCAAAGTAGAAGAATCCAACACTCTCCAAGGGAGCATGTTCCACTGTCAAACAACTCTTACTGTTGGGAAGTTCCTCCTAATGTTTAGGTGGAATCTCTTTTCCTGTAGCTTACAATATGACTCTGAAGACTAAGGGTCAA
The DNA here is from genome assembly GCA_026167975.1 of Phrynosoma blainvillii. Classification (NCBI taxonomy): domain Eukaryota; kingdom Metazoa; phylum Chordata; class Lepidosauria; order Squamata; family Phrynosomatidae; genus Phrynosoma; species Phrynosoma blainvillii. Next base: position 7,656,093 of record JANUYF010000005.1, read on the forward strand.
ATACTAGTTTGTCCACAAAACCCACTGGATGACCTTGGGCAAGTCACATGCTCTCAGCCTCAGGGGAAGGCAATGGCAAACCTCCTCTGAATAAATCTTGCCAAGAAAACCTCATGATAGATTTGCCTTACAGCAAATTTTGCCTAAGTAGGGAATAACATAAAGGCACACAACAGCAAAAGCTAGGGATCAGCATCATGCTTGTGCCCATTGCCTACAACTGTTTCATTCCTATACATTGTCAAGGAACTAGCTGCTGATGGTCCAGGGACCACCATTATGTGTAGCACCATGTACTACTGTACATCAGAGCACCCTCTGAATAGTATTTTATACAGCATTTCAAAGTCTGTTGCATGACACTGCAGGCAGGTATTCAGGATTCTATTGGCCTGAATGGATTGTACAAATGTGCATATTTTCTCTCAGCTGTGCTACATTAATCCTGCCTCCACTATCCACAGGGAGAAACAGGGAAATAACAAAGAATACTCAAACTCTACCCATGTAAGACTGCTGTATAACTTCAGCTATTTAGATTCCATTAGACAACACTCTGGTTTTCAACAGACCATATACATATTTTGAAGCTTTCCACTAACAACATGAGAAATGTGTGTGTGTGTGTGTGTGTGTGTGTGTGTGTGTATTTTAGATGTTGGTCAGATGCCTACATGTTGTTTCAGTCTTTAGTTAAGATGGTATATGGATCCTGCCTACAAAACCCCACCATACACCATCTTAACTAAAGACTGAAACAACATGCAGGCATCTGACTATCATCTCCAATGGTTTTTCTCCTATTTGGTTTGTAACATCTTGCCTCATGATGAAGAAGCCCATGGAGCTTCGAAAGCTTGCAAAAAGTATATTGTGCATTTTGGTTGGCCAGTAAAGATATCACTGATGGATTTTTGTTTGAATTTGCTAAATGGCCAACACAGGTACCCTTGAATATTTTCTGTATTTTAGAGTTAAGATTCTCATTTTAAAGATTCTCAGAGTGCTATTGGTGGAATTGCAAAGGTCTGGAATATATCATGGAATGATTTTTGATGGATAGAATAATTGCAAATAAAACATTAGCCACTAAAGAATAATGTATGTCAAGTTGCTGTCAAAAGGGTAATCACCTAAAACCCAGAAATTAAAGTACATGTATCCATCAGCGCCACCTATTGGCTTTTATCTTTTGACAAAATTATTTATTTACCTTGAAAACTTTATTCTAACATATAGCTTGTCATGCCTTTTTCAATCTAGGCTACTAATTGCCATGGATCACAGCTTGGAAAAGTTATGTCTTGGGCTACGTTGCCCAGAATCCCCCAGCCAGCTAGAAAATAACATTTATCCACAAATGCTATTTACTGCCAAAAAATACCAACTGTGAATTTTGGGTCCCAAACTGCAACTAGTAGTCTTTGAAATTGCACAGTTTTTGAGGACTTTTTCACAGGAGGAAGAAAAATGCTAAACTTACGGTACTTTTTGTTTCCTTGAGGAATGAAATTAGTGAACAATGTATATATATGAAGAGAATATGTAGGCATACATATATGCTAGCCATTGGTGGCTAGTATTGTGTTGTAGCGTTGGATAAGTATTATATCATCACCATGTTTCAAAGCGTTTTTTTATTTTATTATTTTTTAAAATTAATAAAAATAAAGAAAAAAAAGAAAGTAATGAACAATTACATCCCTATCCCCACAAGCCACCTACAACTAGACAATAGCTACTACAGTCTCCCCTGTGACTACTTGCATGACAACTGGTTTATGCATGACATCTACAAGTGCCTCCAGAGTTTGAGTAATGTCTGTTTTGGACTACATCTCCCAGCATGGCCAGTGGAAGTTGTAGATGTAGCTACACCTTCCTGAGCATATATGTAGGGCCAGTAAGCAGCAAGACCTCCCATGTGCTGTGGATAAAAATGTTACAAGTATAGGTGTTACTGATAAAAGAATCACCCGAAAGCACACGTACATTGTTTTGCCCATATCTGGCTGGATGGCAAAGTCTTACTTGAATCATTTTTGGACAATGTCAGTTATGAGAAGCGAGCGAACAAGCCACTTGGCTAGATCAGATGGTTATCTTCTCATTGAACAATAGGAATATAGTAGAAAGTTTAAAAATAGCTCCATTGCAAATAGGAAGCCTCATAAATCAACAGGGATAGAGGAAACGTGAGTAATTTTTTAAAATATGATTACGTAAACTCACTTAGTGGCATTTTGCCAGTGCATGGATCCTTGAAAGTACAAATCCATAGCAAATGTAGGAGAAATTTAAGGAGAGAATTCTGTCTCATTATCTGACATCAGAAATATCAAGTTACAGTATGAATATATTATTGTTGTTGTGCGTCTTCAAATCATTTCAAGTTTAAGGGAACCCTAAAGTGAAGCTATCATAGGGTTTTCTTAGCAAGATTTGTTCGGGGGGTGGGGGGGTGGATGTGTCCTTGTCCAAAGTATATATTATTGGGTTACAGAAATGATGGTATTGTCTAGTTTCTGACACTTTGGGAACATTACAGGGCAGCCTCTCCAGATGCACTGGACCACAACCTCCATCCAGTATGGGGATTGTGGAATTTGTAATTCAACATCCCTGGACCACACCATGTTGGGGAAGGTGGTTGTATTTTGTTATCTTTTGTAAGATATGCTTAAAACGTCACATGCTGATAAATGTATATAGACCAATCTAAACAGGGTCAGCCCTGGTTAGTACTTGGATGGGAGACCAGCAATTATTTCCATTTGCTATTAGGGTATATTTCAGTGGGAGGAACTGGCAAAAGTACCTCTCAGTATTCCTTGCCTAAGAAAACCCTATAAAATGAACGGGGTCACCATAAGTTGACAGGCAGCTTGAAAACACACACACATATACTAGTTTATTTCCATTTTGGAAAGTTCTGTGCAATCCTTGGAAATATATGTATGTAGTTCCTAAAACCCCACCTTCTTCCCATTTTTTCCAGTTTAAACACTCTGCCCAAAAAGATTCATTCAAACATGCAAACATAAGAAAGCCCAGTAGCACAGTGGCAAATTGTGAAGTACAAGAGCTCATTGTGAGTAGAGTTGCCAAACGTTGAAAAACAAGAAAGAGAAGACATTTACCCACTGCCTGCTTCAAACTACCAATTGACATGATCATGACTCTCACCTTAAATACCCCTATTGTAGAAGCCATGATAATTGCAACTAGAAATATTCCTAACCTTCGACGTATTTAAATAATAATTTTGCCTTCCCTTTCCCCTTTCCTCATCTCTTCTGACAGCTGCCTCAACCTGTTCCATCAACTCCATGCAGCTGGAAGCAGGGGCATCACTAAGGAGGTGCATAGGGTATGGGACGCACTGGGTGGGACTGGTGTCCACTGGGACATTTTACCTGGATGGCACCACTGCTCCCCAAACATGTGGGGGGGGGCTCAATGGGTGGAGAAAGGGGATGCTTGCTCATAGTTACACACTGGGCGACACAACTCCTAGTGATGCCACTGGTTGGAGGCTCCCTCCGTTCTCTCACAAATATTTGAAGGGATGTCATATTGAGGATGGAGCAAGCTTGTTTTCTGCTGCTCCAGAGTCATAGGGCCTTTGCAGACTGCCAGAAATAGTGCACATTAAATTGAGGCACTGCCCTGGCTCAGTGCTAGGGAATCATGGGAATTGTATTTTTTTCTGGAACATTAAGCCTTCTCTGTCAGAGAGCTCTGGTGCCACAATAAATTACAGTTCCCATGATTCCCTAGCACTGAGCCAGGGCAGTGCCTCGATTTAACGTGCACTATTTCTGCCAGAAATAGTGCAAACTGAGTCCACTTTTAGGGTTAGGGTTAGTGCTAGGGAATCATGGAAATTTTTTTTTCCTCTGAGACATTGAGCCTTCTCTGTCAGAGAACTCTGGTGCCACAATAAACTACAGTTCCCACCATTCCCTAACCCTAACCCTCACTAAAAGTGGACTCAATTTGCACTATTTCTGGCAGTCTGCAACACCCCTAAGACATGGAGCAATGGGTTCAAACTACAGCAAAAGAGACTCTACCCAAACATTAGGAAGAACTTCCTGATTGTAAGAGCTGTTTGACAGTGGAAAATGCTGCCTTGGAGAGTGGAGTCTCCATCTTTGGAGGTTTGTAAACAGAGGCTGGATGGCCACCTGTCAGGAATGCTTTGAATATGATTTCCTGCATGGTAGTGGGTTGGACTGGATGGCCCTTGGGGGTCTTTTCCAACTCTATGATTTGACTAATTTGCCTTTCCTCTCCAGGTATGTGTCTTTTCCCACATTCATACACACATACCCATCTTGCTCTCTCTGAGCACTCCACAGGGCTGGCCTTCATTCCTCCTTTTAGCAGAGCTCTTGATGGCGTCAGTGAGATGGTGATGAGGAGGTGGAGTTGGCAGGCAACAGGCAGAGAAGCAACTGACCTTTTAAAAATCCAAGAAATTTTAGTTCTGAAAAAGAGGACATGCTTCTGAAAAGGAGGGCATATGGAGCCCTAGTAGAACAGCCCCTACATCCCTGCTCCCAACAAGAGTGAAATGTTCAGGAAGCTGTGTTGATCCATACCAACAATCCATAGCATCATAGAATCATAGAGTTGGAAGAGACCCCAAAGGCCATCCAGTCTAACCCCCTGCCATACAGAAAGATACAATCAAAGTACTCTTGTGAGATGGCCATCCAGCCTCTGTTTAAAAACCTCCAAAGAATGAGACTCCTCTGAGGGAGTGTTTTCTACAGCTCTTACTGTCAGGAAGTTCTTCCTAATGTTGAGGGCAAATCTCTTTTCCTGTAGTTTGAATCCCATGCTCTAGGTCTTGTTCTCTGGAGCAGCAGAAAATAAGCTTGCTCCCTCCTCAATATGACATCCCTTCAGATACTTAAACAGGGCTATCATATCCCCTCTTAACCTTCTCTTCTCCAGACTGAACATACTCAGCTCCTTAAATTGCTCCTCATAGGGCATGATTTCCAGACCCGTCACCATTTTGGTCGCTCTCCCCTGGACACGCTCCAGCTTCTCAATTTTTTGAATTGTGGTGCCCAGAGCTGGACACAGTATTCCAGGTGAGGCCTGATCCAAGCATAATAGAGTGGCACTATTACATCCCTCAATCTAGACACTATTGATTCAGCATTGAATTGCATTGGCCTTTTTAGCTGCTGCATCCACACTGTTGACTCATGTTCAATTTGTGATCTACTAGGGCTCCAAGATCCCTTTCACATGTAGTCTTGTTAAGCCAAGTGTCCCCAATCTTATATCTATGCATTTAATTTTTTTTCCTACCTAAGTGTAGTACCTCACATTTCTCCCTGTTGAAATTAATTTTGTTAGTTTTGGCCCAGCTTTCTACTCCATTGAGGTCATTTTGAATTTTCATCCTCTCCTCTGGGGTATTAGCTACTCCTCCTAATTTGATGTCATCTACACATTTGATAAGCATGCCCTGTATTATTTCATCCAAGTCACTGATAAAGTTGTTGCACATTTTATCTCTGCTTGCAACAGGTCTTTTGTAAAGTGAGTGGATCTTAATTTACTATTTCAAGCCAAGCCTCCCTAGGATACTTTACATAGCTCATAACAATGTATTATTGGTGGGGGAAATCCATTTCCCTTCCAGCCACTGTCAGAGCTGCAACTAAGCTCAGAGGGAACTGGGGAGTTGGAGTACACTAACAGATAATATTGCCCCTGTTAATAAAAAAAAAAAAGTCCTGTTGCTCCAACCTGTTGAGTTCAGAGTCCATTGCACCACTGGGAATACCTGCCTGGTGGATGAACTAATACAGAAGCTATACAGCAGTCTTATGAGTAGCCATCAGAAAGTGTTATATTAATCCTGCAGTGCAAATAATGCTGAACCAATGTCCATCACTGTAAGATAAAACCAGGTGCTGGCTGGGGGAATTAGGGAGTTGTAGTTCCAAAAATTAATTTTTTCAAATTCTGGACAAAACTCCTGTCTTCCCTGGAGGGTAACTGCAAACATGCATGGGAAAGTATCCACGACTACAGACATTGTTGTACCACTCCAGACATGACTAAATATAAAACCTCATTGTGCGACCATCAGCTCCAGAGGCCGAAGCAAATGAATCAAAATCTGAGTGTGACTAACTGGTGAGTCACCGGTGGCATGGCACATTTTAATTATAGAAACAATGGCATGGAAGTTGAGTGCTAAGCTTTCAAAGGTTCTTTGAGCAGTGTCTCCTGAATAAAGCTAAAATGCCATGTTCCCAGTCCTGCTGATACTTGGGCACATGTCAACCTTATATTCCCAAAGATTGATTTCAGGGGTGGGAATTGTGCAGACCGCAACTTGCATTTGGTCCATTGAGGGTTGCAGTGAGGCCCTTGGGACTCCATGGACTTTCCTTTTCTCCCCTGAAAGAAATTCAAACCCAACCCCTACTGCCTTTGGTTCCCAGACATCTTCAGATGCATTTATTAGAACCTCTAATGGCACAATGTTATTTCCAGTTGCCTAGTGTGGTGTAGTGGTTTGAGTGTTGGACTATAACTCTTGAGATCAGGGTTCAAATCCCCATTTGGCCATGGAAACCCATTGCGTGGCCTTGGGTGAGTCACACACTTTCAATCCCAGAATGATAGGGTAAATCAGAAATGACTTGTTGGCACACAACAACACAACATCACTGTTTGGCCCTTTGGAAGTGGCTGAAATGAAGTTGTGCCACTCTCTGGGCTATGAAGCATCCCCATCCCTGGTTTGTTTGAAGAAGGAATAAAAGTACCATCAGAAAAGCCAAACCACCTCTCCCCTTGTGGATTGGGCTGGTTTATACTAGAATAGTAGGTTTATACTAGAATAGTAGGATCTTGCAACACTTTTTTTCCTCTTTAACTAACTTACTTCTAATTAAATATAATTTGTATCTATCTAGTTAATATAACTTTCACTTATTTTTTATTCCTCTGGGAGGAATCTGTTACAGCCAATAAAAACTAGGTTGTCCCAGACCTCCCAGAGGGCCTTCTCCGCAACCGCTCCCAGACTCTGGAATGGCCTGCCGGACGAGATCCGTCTTACCACCACTCTTGCTGCTTTCAAGAAAGCAGTAAAGACGGATCTCTTTCGGCAGGCCTTCCCGGAATAACAGTCGGCCCACGGTGGGGCCCCATTGTCTGACTCCTTATGCTATAATTTGCTTTTAATATTGTACTTTTAATCAATTTATGGTTTAATTCTATTTTAAGGGGATGGGGTGGGGGGGAGGGGTCCTGGGGAAAGGGAATGTTTTAATTATGTTTGTTTTAAATTTTGCTGTTCCCCGCCCTGATTGCTCAGCAGAGGGGCAGGTTATAAATAAAAATGTATTATATTATTATTATTATTATTATTACACTCATCCCTCTACAATTGTGGCTTTGATTTTTGTGGATTTGATTATTCACGGATTTTATTAACATGTTCCTTCTAGGAATATCTAAGTCCTCCAGTGCAACTCTATGGTCAACTTTAACCAAAAGTCGCACTGAAGGACCTAGAGGTTCCTAGAGAGAACACTCTGCTAGGCATTTGTAGCTCCTCCAGCGCAATTCTATGGCTAATGTCTTTGCTGCATCTTATCATCCTACCTGTTCAACCTATATGCAGAACGTATTGTAAGGAAAGCAGGCTTGGACATGGAAGAAGGAGGAGTGAAAACAGGAGGAAGGAATATCAACAATCTGAGATATTCTGATGGCACCATAATACTAGCAGAAAATCTCACAGACCTGGAACACCTCCTAAGGAAGATCCAAGAAGAAAGTGCCAAGGCAGGCTTAATGTTGAACATCAAGAAAACAAAAATAATGACCACTGAGGACCTTCACATTCAACCTAGTCAATGAAGAAATAGAAATAGTAAAATAATTCCCATACTTGGGATCAAACACATTGATAGAAATGGGGACTGCAGTCAGGAAATCAGGAGAAGATTAAGAATGGGGAAGGCAACTATGAAAAACTAGAAAAGATCCTAAAATGCAAAGATATACAACTCAGCACAAAAGTCAGAATCATACAAGCCATTGTATTCCCTATTACCATGGATGGATATGACAGCTGGGCAGTTAAGAAAGATGATAGGAAGAAAATCAATGCATTTGAGAGAATATGGTGCTGGAGACGAGTGCTGATGATCCCAAGGAGAGCCAAAAGGTCAAACAAATGGGTCCTAGAGCAGATCAAGCCAGAGATATCCCTAGAAGCCAAGATGACAAGACTTGGGGCCTATACAGACTGGCCCAAAGGGCCGGCCTGGAGGCAGAGATGGGGAGGGGCAGCTGCACGCCAGCCGCCCCAACCCACGCCGTGGACGTCCTGATGCTGCGCGCCGTTATGCATGGCATGTGGCATCAGAACGTCCTTCCGGCGCAACGTTTTGACACGCTGTGCCGGAAGGGGGCTAAAGAGCCGTGCGCCGGCTCTTAGGGTGGCCTTTTGCCACTCTTTTCCAGGTGGCAAAAGGGAGGATCGGGGCTGCACGATGTGTCAGCCTCGGCCTCGATCTGCAGCCTTTGGGTCTGTCTGCAGAAGCCCTTAGACTGTTGTACTTTGGACACATCATGAGAAGGCATGAATAATTGGAAAAGACAATAATGTTAGGAAAGGCGGAGGGAAGGAGAAAGAGAGGAAGGCCACATGCTAGAAGGGGTAGGCAACCTTTCCCCTTTAAGGGCCAAGGGACTTCAGCTCCCAGAATCCCAGGAGCTATTGGCCAACATGGGACTATTGGCCAACATGGCTGAGGCTTCTGGGAGCTGAAGTCCCTCGGCCCTTAAAGGGGAAAGGTTGCCTACCCCTGTGATGGATGGATTTTATTAAAGAGACCTACGAATATGAGTTTGCAGGAGCTGGGCAGAGCAGGAGAGGACAGGGGGCCTGGAGATGTCTCATCCATAGGGTCGCCATGGGTCGAACAACCACCACCACCAGAGGCTAAATGGCCATCTCTATGATTGAGAGTTCCTGCATGGCAAGGGTTGGTCTGGATGGCCCTGGTGGTCTCTTCCAACTCTATGATCACTAGAAAAACCAATAATGCTAGGAAAGGTCGAGGGGAGAAGAAAGAGAGGAAGACCACAGACAAGATGGGTAGACCTCAATCAGGGGGGTTATTATGGAGAAGGGCTTGCAGGATTTGGGCAAGGAAGTGGAAGACAGGGATTCTTGGAGATGTCTCATCCACAGGGTCACCATGAGTTGCAGTCGACTCGAAGGCAGTTTACAACAAATGTAAACTATGGGCCTTTGCAGACTGCTAGAAATAGTGCAAATTGAGTCCAATTTAAGGGTTAGTGTTAGGGAATCATGGGAATTGTATTTTATTGTGGCACCAGAGCTCTCTGACAGAGAAGGCTCAATGTCTCAGAAAAAAAAATACAATTCCCATAATTCCCTAGCACTAACCCTAACCCTTAAAGTGGACTCAATTTGCACTGTTTCTGGCAGTCTGCAAAGGCCTTATTTCAGCCACAGAGCTCCTAGGTCTCGCTGAACTACAAACCCCAGAATGCAACAGGAGGCAGTCGGTGGAACGGCAATACTGTAATAATAAGAGTATAGTGTGAGGCGAGAAAATGAAGGCCCGGCGGCTCCTCCTCCCTCAGGAGTCCACAGCCGAGGAGGAGGAGGCAAGCTGGCCCTCCTCTGCCTTCTCCTCAGGCGGCTCAACGAACGAGGCTTCTTCTCTGCCGCCGCCATGGAGGGCTCCGCGGCTCTGAGGAGGACGACGACGGCCCTTTGCCTCCTGAGGAACGACTTGCGCTACCACGACAACGAGGTAACGAGAAAGAGCCCGTTCCCTGAGGAGAGGAGAGGAGAGGAGTGCCCTCCCGCCTGGAGACTGTGGAGGAGGGCGAGAGGTGCCCCTCAGAGCTGCTGTGCCTTCAGTCTCTCTATTAGGAGAAAGGAGGGATAATAATAATAATAATAATAATAATAATAATAATAATAATAATAATAATAATAATAGCAGCCGCCGCTGGGGGTCGGAGGTTGAGAGGAGGAGGTTGCCTTCTCCCTCCATCACACACCAATTAGTTAATTATATATTAATCATATATTAATTATATATATATATATCACACACACACACACACATGATCCTAGATATGTTCATTCATATATATATGAAATTTGGAATATATATATATATATGTATGTGTGTGTGTGTGTGTGTGTGTATATATATATGTGTATATATATATGTGTGTGTATATATATATATATATATATATAGCTAAGTATATATATTTACATATATCTATATAGATGAATATACACTATACCTGTAGTAATAACTATCTAGCTATGAATATATATATGATTAATTATATACTATTATGATTATTTTAAGCTGTTTGGGGGGGGGTTGTTTTTTGTGGGGGTTTTTTTGGGGGAAATTTGCTGTTATGGAAGCTGCCTTGGGTCCTATCTTAGGACACAGGAAGCATCTAAATGAAGTAAATTCCCTGAAGAAGCCAGCCACAGATGCAGGCGAAACATCAGGAATAAATGCTTCTAGAACACGGCCTCACAGCCCAAAAAACCCACAAAAACCAATGAAGTAAATTTTAATTAAGAAGGGACCAAGTGGGGTTCCCATCGGTGAAATATTAATTAATTAATTAATTAATTAAGAGAGATAACGAATTAACACTTCATTCGGCAGTTAAGTTAAACTTTATTAGTATCCCTCCACCTCCTACCCCCATCCTTTTGGAGCATCTTTGTGTAACTCTTTATGTAACTTGACATACGAATTAATTAATTAACACGTGATTAGCCAGGGGAGCCTCCATTGCTCCTTTCTTATTTCTCTCTGGTCTCCTTTTCAACCTTTCGGAGCCTCTTTGTGTAACTCTTTATGTAACTTGACATATGAATTAAATAAATAACTAATTAAGTTAAATTAACTAACACTTGATTAGCCAGTGGAGGCCTCCCTTGCTCTCTTCTTAGTATTTCTCCCTGGTGTCTGCTTTCCATCCCTTTGGAACCTCTTTGTGTAACTGTTTGTGTACCTTAACACAATTAATTAACTAATTAATACATCACTAGTCACTAGGAGCCTCCCCTGCTCCCTTCTTATTTCTCCCGGGTCATCTTTCCATCCATCCCATTCAAAGCCTCTTTTTGTAACTCTTTATGCAACTTGCTATATTAATTAATGTATTAATTAATTAATTAATTAACACTTGATTAGTGAAAAGGGGCCTCTCCTGCCCCCTTCTTCCCAGATCTCCTTTCCATCCCTTTGGAGCGTCTTTATGTAACTCAGAGGTAGGCAACCTTTCCCCTTTAAGGGCCGAGGGACTTCAGCTCCCAGAATCCCAGGAGCTATTGGCCAACATGGGACTATTGGCCAACATGGCTGAGGCTTCTGGGATCTGAAGTCCCTCGGCCCTTAAAGGGGAAAGGTTGCCTACCCCTGACTGGACTGGCTGCTTTCAAAGCTAAGCTGAGAGCTCCTCTGCCTCAGGTGGCTCCAGGTGTTATCAAACAGGTTGGGCAGGGCCTTAACTGAGCAACTGGCCAATCAAGAGGCTTCCTCAGCTGTCAGTTTTGGGAATGGACCAATGGCTGCTCCTTCCCCGCAACTTCCACTGCCCAGTTTATTTATTTCCATGGGTTTGAAACTTTACCTGCTGTTATACTGTCACATTTCACCGATCTTAAAATCACTCCACTGGCTGCCAGTTAGTAAGTATGGGCCTTTGCAGACTGCCAGAAATAGTGCAAATTCAGTCCACTTTAACTGCCCTGACTCAGTGCTAGGGAATCATGGGAACTGTAGTTTACTGTGGCACCAGAGCTCTCTGACAGAGAAGGCTCAATGTCTCAGAAAAAAAATACAGTTCCCATGATTCCCTAGCACTGAGTCAGGGCAGTTAAAGTGGACTCAATTTGCACTATTTCTGGCAGTCTGCAAAGGCTATAAATTTATTTGTGTTACAAAAAAGAATCCAAATAAAACACAAAAGTCAGATACATTATAAAAGTAATACATTACAACACATAGTTAAAACCATCTAAAAACATTAACCTTATAAGCTCAAATCAAACTAAATAAACACAGAGATTTAATACACTGGAAATACATAACATTACTTCGCATAACTAAAATCATCCAAAAAGAATTTTCATAGGCTCGAATCTATCCTAACTGTTAAAGACCTGTCATCTTTACAAAACTTTCTCCTTAAAATTGATGCTTTAAAGGCAAAGCAAGCTACCTTGTCAGAAGTATATAGTACTGTGTCCCCTAATAAAAAAAATTGATCAAATACAATTTGATCAAATACAGTAAAAAATTACCTATCCAGACGCCCTACCCGTAATACTTAAACAGTATAACTAGCTTCAAATGGCTGCTAGTTAGTTTCTGGGCAAAGTACAAAGTTGGTTGGTTATCACTTTGTATGTTCTTAATTGTACTCTTTTTTAAAAATTGTAAGCTGTTCTGAGCCCTAGTTTTCAGGAAAGGGCAGAATATAAATATAAATAATACCTTTAAAGCCCTACATGTTTGGGTCCAGATCCAGAAAACATGTGCTATGAGGAGTGATTTGTGGAGCTGCATATGTTTAGCCTAGAGAGGAGAAGGTTAATAGGTGATATGATAACCTTGTTTAAATATTTGAAGGGATGTCATATTGTGGAGGGAGCAAGCTTGTTTTCTGCAGCTTCAGAGAATAGGAGCAATGGATGCAAGCTATAGGAAAAGAAATTCCACCTAAACATTAGGAAGAACTTCCTGACAGTAAGACAGTGGAAGATTATCCCTCACAAGTGGTGGAGTCTCCTTCTTTGGAGGTTTTTAAAAGCAGAGGCTGGATGGCCATCTGTCAGAGGTGCTTTGATTGTGTATTCCTGCATGGCAGAATGGGGTTAGACTGGATGGCTCTTGGGGTCTCTTCCAACTCTATGATTCTATGATATATTTAAGCTGTGGATGATTGAGCCTGTACTAACCAGGACTAAACCAGGTTAGCTTCCAAGATCAGACAGGATCTGATACCTTTAGGGCAGGGGTAGGCAACCTTTCCCCTTTAAGGGCCGAGGGACTTCAGCTCCCAGAATCCCAGGAGCTATTGGCCAACATGGGACTATTGGCCAACATGGCTGAGGCTTCTGGGAGCTGAAGTCCCTCTGCCCTTAAAGGGGAAAGGTTGCCTACCCCTGCTTTAGGGTATTTAAGAGTTTACTATTTGAAAATTGTAGTTGCTGATGGCCAGCCTGGTGTAGTGGTTTGAGCATTGGACCAGGACCCCGGGAGACCAGGGATTGAATCCTGGCTCAGCCATGAAACCCTGTGAATGACCTCGGGCATTTTCTCAGCCTCAGAGGGCCAATGACAAACCACTCAGAGGTGGTGGAGTCTCCTTCTCTGAAGATTTTTAAAAGCAGAGGCTGAATGGCCTCTGAAGAAATTTGCCTGGAAAACCCTATGATGGGTTCACCTTAACGTTGCTATAAATTGGAAACTACTTGAAGGCACACAACAACAATAACAAAGTGGCTGAATATTTCTGATCAGACTGTTAGGAATGTGGTTTTATCTGTGCACTAGCACCACATTATCACTGCTGAATTGTTCTGTCCTGACACAGCTCTTTTCTGTCCCTACAGGTCCTTCACTGGGCTCACAATAATGCAGACCATGTCATTCCTCTCTACTGCTTTGACCCCAGGCACTATACACAAACATATCACTACAATTTCCCCAAAACAGGGCCCTTTCGCCTCAAATTTCTGCTGGAAAGTGTGAAGGATCTCAGGGAGACACTGAAGAAGAAGGGCAGGTATGTGCCAATTAAAAAATGTTAAGCTTTTGAGAACAGCTTGAGTAAAGTTACTTTTTAAGGCAACGAATCCCACCAGAGTCCCAGAATTCTGGAAGCTGTAGTCCAGAGAAGTGACACTTCCATGCCTTGGTTCTGACGCCTGTTTTCTTACACCTTTCTTAATTCTTTAGGTACAAGAAGGCTCAAACCTTTCCAGAATTGGCTATGCTTAATTCCTTGAGTTTTCCACTCTTTCCTGCAAGATTGCTAGTTGTTTGGAAACATATCCTCCATGGTTTGCTCCTCTGCTTTTAACAGATGGTTAATCTGCAGAAATCAACTGGTGAAGCTTTTCATGAGATGGAGATAAGAGGCCTCCTCCTTCTTACACCTTTCCAATCAAGCTGCTGTTAAAAGCACAAGAAAAGGTGATGGTAAAGAAATTGGCAACTCTATTCCTTGTGCCTGGCTGACCATATTCCTTCTGTCAACTGTTAGCTGGAAGTAGTTCTGTCTTCTATTTTGAAAGAAAGGAAGGAGACATACCTCTAGCTTTTGTCACTACCCTGCCCAAGTCACAAGCCTCCCCATTGTCAACACTGTCATCATCAGTATGGAATTTGCACATTCAGTAGTTCTTTTGAAGGTAGAATTAAGGGCTAGGAAATCAGTATAACACAGATATTATCCTAATGATAATAAACTTTTCAGTTTTTATTTATTAGTTATATGCAGAGCCTACCTTTCCTCCCATTGGCTAAAGGCAGGTCCATGGCTCTCTTCCTTCCTACTTTATCTTTTATAATCCTGTGAAGTAGATGAAGACAAGAGTGCTACTGAAACAGAGGCAAAGTAGAAAACGTCTGCATCAATATATTGTTAATCCTGGGATTTGTAGTTTGTTGTGGTACCAGAGCTCTCTGACAGAGGCTACATATCTCATAAAACTACAAATCCCAGAATTCTATAGCTTTGAGCCACGGCAGTTAAACCAGTGTCAAACTGTATTATTTCTGCAGTGCAGATGCAATCCTAGATTTTATAAGACCCAATCCAATACACTTATTGCTATCTCACAGTTGCCATTAATTATTGCCATTCATTTCTGTTTTTAGTAATTTGGTGGTGCGAAAAGGGAAGCCAGAAGATGTGATCCGTGATTTTATTCTGCAGCTTGATTCTGTGGCTTCAGTGGCTTTTCACGAAGAGGTAATGGCAAGTTCATATGTGTTTCAGAGCTTTAGAAAATTGTCAAAAGAATAGCTGTATTATTTGTAGAATGTAGAGAATATGTTGCTGGACTATAATGTCCATCATCCTTTACCACTAACTATGCTGGCTAGTACTAATGGGAGTTGGATATCCAGCAACATCTGGAAGGTGCCAATGTTGCCTGTGTCATTTGTAGAGCGAGAGTGTTATATCAACAGCCAAGGTAGCTAAATGGAGCCTCCATGTTCAGATGTAGTGTACCCAAGAATTTTATGTGTTAAGTTTATAGTAAGCAGCATATAAATGGATTGAAGAAACTGAGACAGTGGATATTAGATATTTGTGCTGTATGATTTTGCAGCAGATTTTTAAAAAATGATGTGTGCTGTACTATGCTTTGAAGGTGTGTTTTTAACCATTTTAACTTAATTAGTATAATTCAAGACATAACCACGCTGGCTTGGATCAGTGTGCAAAGGGATCCTGGAGCACCTTTGAGACTAGCTGAAGATGCATCTATGTTGTAAAATAATGTAGTTTGACACCACTTTAACAGCCATGCCTCCATCCGACAGAATCTTAGGATTTGTAGTTTTGTGAGGCAATAGCATTCTTTGACAGAGAAGGTTAACAACTTTGTAAAACCAGAAATCCCAGGATTCCATAGGATAGAGCTACAGCAAGAAACGTGGTGTCAAACTGCATTATTTCTACAGTGTAGATATACCCTGAGAGAAAGAAGTTGGTAGCATAAGCTTTCGTAAATTTTACTATGAAGTCTACTTCATTAGATACATGAAGTATGTAAGAACAGACCTTTATAGCTACGAACGAGCAGGTTGTATGTGTGAATACCAATAGAATCATAGAATTGGACGAGACCATAAGGGCTATCCAGTCCAACCCCCTGCAGTGCCTGGATTCACAATCAAAGCACTCCCAAAAATGGCCATCCACCACACTCCAAGGCAGCATATTCCACTGTTGAACAGCTCTTACCTTCCAAAAGTTCTTTCTATGCAAAACTTGTGGGTGTGGTGATGGGATGACAAGTTTGGTTTTAACAATGGTTGTTGGGGGAGAAAGGCAGGATGAAAGATGTTGCCCAAAGCCCAGGTGAGTAGATAACCATATGAATAATGGAGGGAGTTAATGGAATATAATGTGCTGCAAGCTGGGAACCGGAAAGGAGATGTGATAAACTGGCCAAGAGAGCTCTCATGAGGCTGGCATGTTAACTAGAATTATGGTATATGTGCCAGGAAACCGTTGTCTCAGTTCAACCCCCATTGATATACTGGAGTTTGTGGATATATTTCAATTATGCTGTTTCTCTTTCCAAACTTCCTTTGTAGTTTTTTGTTGTTGATCAAGGACTGATGTTCTGAGGTCCAAGATGGAATCCACAGGAAGGTTAAAGTGTTCTCTAGCTTTTTAAAAAAATTCCCATTCCTAATATCTGATTTGCAGTGTGCCCTTGGTCTCTGCTGGGGTTTGGTTCTGGTATCCCTTGTAGATACCCAAATCTGTGAATGCTCAAGTCCCATTATACAATGGTGTAGTAAAATGGTGACCTTTGCATAAAATGGCAAAAACAAGGTTTGCTTTTTGGATTTAAAAAAAAAAATCCAAGCCATAGATGGTTGAATCCATGAATGCAGAATCTGTGGATAGGGAGGGCCAACTGCATGTTCATCTATTCTCTGGTACAGAAAGTGGCCTGTTTGCCCAATGTACCTGGGAGCAGCCACCAAGAAAGCCTTCTCTATCTTCCCACCAAATATACTTGAGAAGATAGTGGGACTGAGAGGAGAAACCTTTGCACTGTGGTAGTTCTCAGAGGTCAGAAGAATTTCTTTTTTGTACTGCAACTCACAGAATCCTCCAGTCTGTGTACTATGAGGGTTGCCGTCCAAACAAACAAACAAACAAACAGAAGTCTCTAGCCACAGTAGCATTAACACAGGAAGTACCTACAGAAAATATATGGCAATTCCTGGCTAGTGTTTTGCTCTGCTTTTCCCACTCCAGTTGCTGTGTGACCACTTTTTCTGATGCCTGCTCACCCATTAGGGCTGGTAGTGATGGACATGTGGGCTGGCATGCTCCCTATGTGGGTTCTAAGTGACAAACATGACTCCCGTATAGTCTCATTCACAGAGGCTTCTTCCTTGAAGGCTCTTAAGGTTGCTATACGCACAGCTAATGTTGGTAACTAGAATAAGTTCTCTCTTCTCGCTTCCATTTTGTGTAGGCTACCAAAGAAGAGCTTGATGTAGAGAAGGCACTGACCCAGGTGTGCTCTGAGCACAGGGTGGCAGTCCAGACGTTTTGGGGGTCAACTCTCTATCACCATCATGACCTTCCTTTCAAGCATATTTCCAGGTGAATCCCTTGGTGATACAGCAAATACATATGAGAAGAAGTCCTCCAATTTCTGCTTCCCCTGTCACTGAAACTGGGTAGACTGTGGAGGCCAGGATGATAGGAGCTTTAGTCCCAACATATCTGTAGTGTTCCAAGTTGAGGGAAGGGTATAATTCAGGGTGTTTAACTGTGGCAGGCATGGGGGGATTTTTTAAAGCCATAGGGATGCTTCTGGGGGTGCATGGAAAGTAAAAAGAAAATGCCTCCACCAAAACCAAGGAATCTTTCACACAACACAACGATAGCACTGTAATTCCACATTAACTGTCATGGCTGAATCCTATTGAATCCTGGGATTTGTAGTTTGGCGAGACATTGGAGCTCTCTGGCTGAGAATTCTACGGCAAATGTCTCTCCCTAAATTGCCAATCCAAGGATTCCATGGGATCAAACCTTGGCAGTGAAAGTGGTCATAGCACTATGACTGTGTAATGTGAGAGGGTTCCAGGAAAAATTAGAAGTGACTGGAAGTGCCTTTTGGGTTTTGAAAAAAGGGTATTTCTTGATGGTAAACAGGATAGTGTGGCGGGTGGTGGTGGGGAACTATTAGAAAGAGTTGAATAGAAGAATGGATTGTCACTCCTGGGAGCTTCCTAGAGATGCCGTTCACCCTCTTTTTGGAGGAAAAAAGGCAGTCTGGTGAGTTTGGAGTGTTTGTTCTAATGTAGTTCTTACCAAGAGGCAGTGAGTTGTGGTGGTTTGAGTAGTGGACTAGGATTCTAGGAGATGAGATCTGAATTGCTCATCAACCATGGAAACCCACTTGGGCAGGTCATAATCTCTCAGCCTCAGAGGGAGGCAGTGGCAAACCTTGGCAAATAATTTTGCCAAGAGAACCGTAGGATGGCATTGCCATAAGTCACAGTTGACTTGAAGGCACGTAATAAGTTCTCATTCCTATCATTTTGGGACATGCAGCCCAAGTTGCAGAGGGGTGCTCTATTTCCTTCCTAACCATCATCCCCACAGGTTGCCAGATGTCTATACACAGTTCCGCAAGGCTGTGGAGTCACAGGCAAGAGTCCGGCCACTTCTGAAGATGCCTGCTCAGCTGAAGCCATTGCCTCCAGAGACAGAAGAAGGGCACATCCCCTCCCTGGAAGATTTTGGAATGACAGGTGGGAATCAGTTGGTTTCCTCATCAACTTCACATTTTCAAGCTTATGTTTTCAGTATTTGATATTTATCTATCTATCTATCTATCTATCTGTCTATCTGTCTATCAAAGAGTGATTAACAAACATAACTTTGAAAGTATATTAGCAAAACTTTTACAGTTTTGCCTTCTTTAACAGCTTAAAATAAAAGTGAGCTGCATCCAAGGTGGGAGTTTAAAGCACACTATTGTCAACATTAAATGGACATTGATCTGGGGCTGCTGCCATGCTGCAGAATTAATGCTTTAACTGCCATGGCTCAGTACTATGGAATTCTAGGATTTGTAGTTTTGTGAGATATTTAGTGTCCCTGTCAGAGAGCTCTGGTGCCACAACAAACTACAAATCCCAGGATTTTGTAGGATGGCGCCATGACAGTTAAAGTGCTGTCAAACTTAAATTAATTCTGCAGTGTGGCAGCAGCCTGGTGGATTGAGATTATGTGTGGATCCAGATCCCTTGTATCCAAAGTACTTGAAATAGATGCCTCCTCTGTTCCAAACACAGAGGAGTCAGAAATGCTGTGGTGTTCTGAGTTAAAACTCTGTGTGTGTGTGTGTGTGTGTGTGTGTGTGTATTTTGAAGGGATTAACAAACAAAACTGAAAAATACAACATGAGCAAAGCCTTTTGACTTCTGCCTTCTTCACTTGCTAAAGATGATACTGTTTGTTAATCGGGTGTGTCTGTATTATGATTTAATGCGTCCTTCTGGAATCCTGGACAAACTTGGGGATAGTACTGTTCATTTGCTTTTTAAAACATATACACACCTACTCATACACACACACGCATTAGCTGAAAAAAGCAACTAACAGCACTGTTTTCAGACTGAACCTGGATCTGAGAAGGACATTATACAGAGTTAAGTTGATTTTATAGCATTTAATAAAATGAATGAAAAGAGGTGTTTATAAAAAGCACCAAATGTTCCTTGATGATGTCTGTAGAATAAAAGCACCAAATGTTCCTTGATGACACATACCTGCTGTTACTATTGCATGTAGAATAATAAGGGTATTCCCACTTCAATATCTGGGACATAATTCCATCTTGTCTCCATGTTTATGACTCACATTGATCCTGATCTATTCCTTGGCAGAACCACTCAATGATCCCCGTTCTGCTTTTCTCTGCAGTGGAGGGGAGACACAGGCCTTAATGAGACTGCAGCACTACTTCTGGGAAACGGTAAGTAGGGATGTACCCTTTTTGCTTTGGGGAGGGAACATATAACATCACAGAAGAGCACATGTGTTGGTTATAGGAGGTGTTACCAGATTCATTTCCTAGTTGTGGTGATGGTTAAGGGTTTTGAGCTCAACCTTAGCTTATGTTGGGGTTTCCTTGACAAGATTTATTCAGAAAAGGTGTGCTATTGCCTTCCCCTGGGGCTGAGAGCATGTGACTAGCCCAAGGTCACCCAGTGGGTTCCATGGCTGAGCAGGAAATAAAACCCTGGTCTCCAGAGTTGTAGTCCAACACTCAAACTACTTGTCTATATCTTTCTTAAAATGAAGCACCCAGAAGTGAACGCAAATATTAGCTGAGTGTTTGTTAACAGAATGAAAATATTGTTGTAACCTGATTTGTGCACCACATATACACACACACCTGCCAGACCACCATATATAAATAATGAAATGCAAGGCAGAGCCTTTCCTTATGGCCAGAGCTATGGAATCACCAACAGGTAGCATCTAAGGCCTCATTCACACTACAGAAATAAACTGGTGTGGAAGTTCACGCTTGCCTTGACTGCACTTGGTGCAGTTTGCAGCAGGGGAGGGGACACCAAAAAGCTCACTTAAACCTGTGCATTTGGCACCAGACCCCTTAGCGGTTCTTTTTTTAAAAGCCACAATGATCTGCATCTTCAGTAGTGTGACCACGCTACCGAATTGATTCAGATTGCACTGCATCGTTACTGGAAATGGAGGGACCTCCATTTTAAATCAATGGCAAATGTAAATGGCAACAGGGTTAAAATGGCACTGAGATATTCAATTGTGGTAAACGTAGTGAGAATACCGAACCAATTCTGAATTGGTTCTGAATCAGCACAGAGATGCTAATCTCTAAAAAGTAAGTGTAAATGTAGGTAACCCACCACTGTGGTAATGGAATTCAGCCTATTTGGGAAAGAAGTTTCCAAAAAGTCAACAATTCCCTTTACTAGCCAGTAGGTGGCTCTCTGTCTTGAGGAATCTTGTACCCTTTCTTAAAATTATTTGCCATCTTTTTAACAAAATGCTCTCTCTTTAAAATTTTCGCAGAATCTAGTTGCTTCTTACAAGGAGACACGGAATGGATTAATAGGACTGAACTACTCAACCAAGTTTTCACCATGGTAAATGTCTTGCACACACAGCCTTGACTTGAAAATTGCACAACCCTATCCACACTCTCAGGAGACATCACTCAAAGTCCATTCCAAGGTGGCTTTGGCCAAAGACCAGCCCATCTTTTATACCTGTCCATTGACATTAGTGGCATACCAAAATGAATGGAATGTCTTGTTTTCCATGACAGCGGTTGTTGTTGTTGTTGTTGTGTGCCTTCAAGTCATTTATGACTTATGGCAACACTAAGGTGAACCTATCACAGGATTTTCTTGGCAAGATTTGTTCAGAAGGTGTCTGAACACTCTGTTAAGTATATAAACTGTGGATTTTCTGAACTCAATTTGAGCACTTAAATCAGGAGTGGGGAGCCTCAATCTCTGGTGGCCCTCCAGTGGTCTCAATCCAGCTCTCTAGGGTTCCCCAGATGGTTATGGCCCTTTCCCCATGACACCAGTTTCTGATGGCTTCCTATTGCCCACTCGAGAGATCAAAATGTGTCTTTAAAGGCTTAGGTATTATCACTAAGGGTTTAAATTTAAAATACACTCATATTTTTGGCCTCAAACTTTTGTTTATAGCACCATCCACTCAATGCAAATTGGCTCCCCATAGGTTCTCTGAACTTGAATGTAACCCTTTGGTTGAAAGAAGTTACCCAGCTTTGATGTAAAGAATAGGGACACCTCCACCCCTGGTGTTACATTCCCCGATGACATCCTGGTCTTACTTTTCTAGGCTGGCTCTGGGCTGCATCTCACCACGGTATATTTATGAGCAGATTCGGAAATATGAAAATGAGAGGACAGCAAATCAGAGTACTTACTGGTAAGATATGTTCTGCATGATTATTGTAGAAATATTAAGCTGAAAGGTGGAACGTGGGATAAAAAAGATGAATTCTCTTACGTTCTCTCCCTTACTCATTTATACCTACCTACACTCCCAAAAACCTACCTGCTGCTACTATTGCATGCACTTCTGTGTCATCACAGAATGCTTACTTAGATGTTGTAGGAAGCTATTGGCTGAGCTTCTGTGATGTCATGAAATTATTAAAAATCTGGTGGGAGCAGAGGAGAATCTATCAACAAGAGGAAACTGACCATTGCAGATTTTATGGCTTTGTCTACATTACCTATATATACCCCAGATTCCCCCCAGGCTTTCTGCATGCTGTTTACATTTGTGTGCCTTCAAGTTGCTTCTGACTTATGGCGATCCTAAGGCAAACCTATAATGGGGTTTTCTTGGCAATTTTCTTCAGAGGGGGTTTGCTATTGCCATCTTCTGAAACTGAGAGGGAATGACTTGCCCAGGGTCACCCAGTGGGTTTCCATGGTCGAGCAGGGATTTGCATCCTGGTCTCCAGAGCCATAATCCCATGCTGAAACCACTACACCATGCTATCTTCTCACTGTTTACATTACACAGCTTCAAAACTTTGAATTGGGTCCAGGCTATTTACACAATGCCCAGCCCTAATTTGGAGTTTCCACCCCTTGTCCTGCATTTAAAAGACTTACCTTGTACTCCAGGTTTTCCAGAAAACCTGGAGGAAAACAAAAATTATAGTACATAGTTGGAAATATGAATATTTTGGGACTAGAATTCCTGGATTTCACTTCTCTTATAGGGCTTGTCTACATGTGGCAGAATACTCCAGGCTGCTTCCGGAGTATTCTGGCCCCAAAGTCCACCCGAATCCCCCCACATACCTGCTGCCACAAAAAGCGGCAACAGTGGGTGGCTGCCTTCTCACGCAATCCCTTTTACTAACATGGAAGCCAGCAGCCACTGTTGAGTAGTATTAAGATCTAGGCACAATGATTGCACCTGTCATTGCCTACCATCAGTTTATTTTGAGTTCCATCAGTTTTCACTGTTGACTAGGGCTGGTTGGAATTGCAGTCCATTCCCATCTGAAAAGCCACATGGTGCTTATCCCTGTTTTAATTGAGCTCCTGTCTTTTTTGTTTGGCTGCCCTCTTGGTCCTTTGTGGTTTGTTCATAACAATGATTGGTTTCCTGTGGTTTGTTCGTAACAATGATTGGTTTCCATCACAACATTTTCTCTTACAGGCCTTGCAAAATAGGTCATGTCTGTTTCCAGATCTGTGAGGGATCTGATATGTTTTGAGAACTACTCTTGTTGGGTTTTTTTAAATAAGAGATGTTATGTCTCTGTCTTTGTCTTCTCCAGGGTGTTGTTTGAACTGGCATGGAGGGACTACTTCCGATTTGTGGCCCTGAAATATGGCAGGAAGATTTTCTTCCCAAGAGGTGAGTTGGTGTGTGGCATTTCTCGGACTATGAACATTTTCATAGATGATTCCTGGAGTTTCAGATATGAAGAAAATGTTTGTCTTTCCTGCTTGTGGTGGTCCTGGTGGTATTCACCCTGTTCACTGCCACTGTTGTCTCTTGGCACTCTTTCCCCTCACTCCTGGCCATATCACATTGAGGGAATATCCGAGGGCAGGAAATATTTTTCTCACTCTGACTTAGCTTGGTAATGACACCTAATCAAGATTTGGCTACATGAGGGAGGGCAATGCTCTGCACTATTATATTGTTTCAGCCCAAGCAGAGCTTGGAAAAGTTACTTTTGGGGACTGTAGTTTCCAGGATCCTACAGAGATCATACTGGCTTGCAGAGCTGAAAAGGGGTACGGGGGAAGGGGGAAGAAACGGGCATTCAGTAGTAGCATGCATAGAAAGATCTCCATCTCCTGGACTGATTGTGAAAAAAGAATGAACAAGGTGAGTATAGGTTGAGTCTCCCTTATTCAAAATGCTTGAGACCAATACAAGGTTTTGGATTTCTGATTGGGGGGGGGGCAGGATTTAAGAATACCTGTATTTGCATATACAGTCACCTCTCTGTTTTCGTGGGGGATCCGTTCTGAACCCTCCCCCCGCTGCGAAAATGAAAAACCACAAATATTTAAGCCCCATGTGCAGTGGGCACACACACCATTTTATCCCTCCCCACTTGCCGGTCCGTGAAAGACTGAGACCATGGAAGTCCGTGGATGGGGAGAGACGGCTGTATGTACATAATGAGCTATCTTGGAGTGGGACCCAAATCTGAACACATAATTCATTTATGTTTCATATACACCTTATACAAGTATCCTGAAGGTAATTTTATACAATATTTTTAACCATTTTATGTATGAAACAAAGTTTACGTACATTGAGTGCCATCAGAAAACAAAACTGTCACTGTCTCAGCCACTCATGAAAAATGTTTTGGTTTTTGGAATATTTAGGATTTCAAAATTTTGGACAAAGGAGACCTTATATATCTGGGTGAGACAGGTGTGAAATCTCTTTCATCCACACAAGCTTCCCTTTCAGCTCTGAATATTAATTTTAAAACAGACCTCACAGCATCCCCAGACAATTGTGGAAATCTGCAGCTTGGAATCTGTTGCATTGGGAATGCACAGAACTGAGCCATGCTTTGGGTACTGAGTCGAGAAAGGTTCCAAATGGATAATAATTTATATCTGGACTTGCCCACTTTGCTTTGTCTTTTCACTGTGCCCTTTAGCTCATTGTCTGATCCTTCCAAAATTTGAATTTCACTGAAAAAGATGCCCTCCTTGTACTGCTGTGTGCAAGACTGTAGCCTAAAGATATCCATGCTGTACTTTGGGGATGCTGAATTTGGAAAAGTAGAAGAACTTTTTTCAAAATGTACCTTATACCTGGGTTGCTGAGCCAGTGTGTTGCAATGGTTTGAGGGTGGACTATGACACTGGAGACCAGGGTTTGATTCTCCACTTCGCCATGGAAACCCACTGGGTGATCTTGGGCGAATCACACATTCTCAGCCCCAGAAAACCCTGTGATAGGGTCACCACCATAAGTTGAAAATGACTTGAAGGCACGCAACAACAATAAATCTGAGATGCATTGAGAGCTAGCATGGGGTAGTTTGAGTATTGATTTAGGACTGACCAGCCGTGGAAACCCTCAGGGTGAACTTGGGCAAGTCACACTCTCTCTGTTTCAGAGGAATGCAATGGCAAAACCCCCTTTGAAGAAATCTGGCCAAGCAAATCCCATGAGAGGGTTATCATTAAGGTCCAAAACACACTGCAGAAATAATCCATTTTGAGATTGCTTTAACTCCTGGCTGAGTGATTGGGAATTTTGGGAATTGTAGTTTTGTGAGACACTTTTTAAAATTTTAATCGTAAAAACATCAAAATACAATATACAACAAAATACAAAAGAAGAAAAAACACATTAATATTGTGAGACATTTAGCCACCTCTGTCAGAGAGTTCTGGGGCCACAATAAACTACAGTTCCCAGGATTCCCTAGCAGTGAGCCAGAGAAGTTAAAGCGGTCTCAAACTGGATTATTTCTGCAGTGTGTTTTGGGCCTAAATCATAGTTGACCTGAAGAAACATAACAACAATAAACCTTGTATCTGAAGTCCCACCTAGTGCTTACAAGGTAGATGAGAATCTCCACCGTCTGATGCTTCTTATTAATGCTTCATTCATTTTTCTGTTCCTCCTCCCCACTTCCTCCAATAGGGCTTCAAGATAAAGAAGTTTCCTGGAAGAAAGACCCCAAACTCTTTGATGCTTGGAAAGGTCAGTAAACCCAGGTTGTATTAAGACCAACTCACTGTGGATGGGAAGCCATCATTCATGTCTCTTCATTGGTAGTCTCTCACAGATGCCTCAGAACAGCTTTTCCTGCCGCAGAGGTGCTGGACTAATAATATAATAATAATAATAATTTTTATTTAATACCCCGCCCCTCTGAGAACAATCGGGGCGGCTTACATCATAAAAATCCATCACATAACAATTTAAGAACAATTTCCCCCTCCCCCCCTTAAAAAGTTATTAAACCACTCACAATTAAAACAAATTATAAAGGAGGTAAAAACCTCCATAAAATCAAATACAAACCATACAAAAAAAGGCAGGCAAGAGTAAATATACTGGCTCATAAAGACCTAATCATGGAGGTCATAGAAGGTCGTAAAAAGCCATAGAAGGGGGGAGGATCCTCAAAAGGGAGTAAGGCCATGAGCCGGTAGTTATTCCGGGAAGGCCTGCCGGAAGAGATCCGTCTTGACAGCCTTCTTGAAGCTGTCAAGTGATGTCAATTGACGGATCTCCTCCGGCAGGCCATTCCACAGTTTGGGGGCAACAACAGAAAAGGCCCTCTGGGAGGTAGTCACCAGTCTCGTTTTTTGAGGCTGTAACAAATTCCTCCCAGAGGACCGGAGGGTGCGGGGAGGATTGTACGGGAGGAGGCGGTCCTTAAGATAGCCTGGACCCAAGCCATTTAGGGCTTTAAAGGTAATAACCAACACCTTGTACTGGGCTCGGAAACTAACAGGCAGCCAGTGGAGGGACCTTAGCGCCGGAGTGATATGGTCCCCCTTAGATGTACCAGATATTAATCTGGCTGCCATATTTTGAACCAATTGCAGTTTCCGAACCAGGCACGAGGGTAGCCCCATGTAGAGCGCATTACAGAAGTCAAGGCGTGAGGTTACCAACGCGTGCACCACGGTCTCAAGCCATATAGACTTGGGATAATAGGGGCTGTAGTAGTCTAACACAACAGGGGAGGTCCCTGGGATGGGCAGATGGGTTGCCTTAGAATAAAACTGACTATCAATATTTGTGTGACTTCTTGCCTTCATAGAAGGAAGAACTGGTGTTCCCTTTGTTGATGCCAACATGCGTGAGCTGGCCACGACAGGCTTCATGTCCAACAGAGGGCGGCAGAATGTGGCCAGTTTCTTGACCAAGGATTTGGGCCTGGACTGGAGGATGGGAGCCGAGTGGTTTGAATCTATGCTGGTACCAACTGAGTAGCTTTTTTTCTCTTCACGGCTTCTTCTCACTGGGAATGTCATACACAACAACAAATAGACCTAAACGTGCAAGACCCAAGTAGGGTTGTAAGGTTCTTGGCACTTAGGGCCTTTGCAGACTGCTAGAAATAGTGCAAATTGAGTCCACTTTAAGGATTAGGGTTAGGGTTATGGAATCATGGGAACTGTATTTTATTGTGGCACCAGAGCTCTCTGACAGAGAAGGGTCAATGTCTCAGAAAAAAACAACAATTCCCATGATTCCCTAGCACTAACCCTAACCCTTAAAGTGGACTCAATTTGCACTATTTCTGGCAGTCTGCAAAGGCCCAAAGTCTATCATTCATAGGATCACTTGTCAACAGATAACAAAGACAGATTTGGACTGCCACGTTGCAACACAGAGGTTTGCACTTAAAGCTGCAAGTGGGAATATAAGGGCCAAATCTGATTCATATATTTATTGCGCAATTGATTATTCAAAGAAAGAAAGAAAAAGGAAGCAGTAGGCAAACTTTCCAAGAAAGGTGCTGGGGGAGGAACCCTCTCAAGGAATGAGGAGAATGGAAAGCAAATTGTGTAAAACATCTGATCCAGCATTTTTTAACCACAGTGTGTCTTATGTTTCCCACTTTGCAGGTGGATTATGACGTCTGCAGCAACTACGGCAACTGGCTTTACAGTGCTGGCATTGGTAATGACCCCAGAGAAAACAGGAAATTTAACATGATTAAACAAGCTTTGGATTACGATGGCAATGTAGGTTCTAATCATGAAACTGCTTAATACTGAATGTATTTGTCTTATTTGTTCTTTTAAATTGATACTGTGTTTTAACTGGTGTCTTGTGTTTTTAACTGATGTTGTATGTGGTATATAATTCTGTTGCTGTTCCCCATCTTGATCCATGGGGAGAGGTGGATAAGGAAAAAATGTTGTTGTTGTTGTTGTTTGGAATGATATGCTGCTGGTATTATTTGCCTCTGCAGGGAGACTACGTCAGACTCTGGGTTCCAGAATTACAGTGCATCAAAGGAGGAGACATCCATACCCCATGGGCCTTGAGCAATGCCGCCCTTTCACAGGCTGGTGTCAGCCTTGGCAGCACCTACCCTCCGCCAGTTATCATGGCTCCAGAATGGAGTAGGCACATCAACCATAAGCCAGTAAGTATGGTGCAAAATCTGTCCTGCTGGGTGATGAAAGTATACTGGGAAGATGCTTTCTAGACTCCCTGCAGTGCATCCAGTTGGTATTACAGTATCAAGAGGGCAGAGGGCCAGGTGTGAGCATAAAGCAGATTATTCTTCCCAAACCTCTTGATGGCTGAGCAAGTTGCTCTTTAATCTTAGAGGACAGGAAAAGCCAGACATATATAGATTATGGCTGACATGCATATTCTTACTATCATTATTGGGTGGAAAATTTACTTCTTTTCATCTACAACAGTGGTTCTGAATCTTTGGTCCTCCAGGCATGTTGGACTTCAGCGCCCAGAATCCCTGATCATTCAGCTAGCTGGCTGGGGCTTCTGGGAGCTGATGTCCAATAATTTGGAGGGCCAAAGGTTGAGAACCACTGATCTACAGTGTCTAGGATTCCTAAGCCAACATAGTCATTGGTGCTGGGACATTCTGAGGGTTGTAGTCCAGGGAAGTAAATCTTCCAAGTGATGATGACAATGATTTCTTCTGCATTTTCTCAATTGTGCTGACTGCTAGTGATATTGATAATCTCTTTTGCTGCACTTCTTCTGTCTTGTTGGCTGGGGGGTTGTAGGAGTTGTAGTTCATAGAAGCAAATTTTCCTAGTGATGATGATGACTTCTGTGTTTTCTCAGTTGTGCTGGCTGGGGGATTTTTGGGAACTGTGATCCAAAGCAGTAATTTTTCTGAGCTTCACTGCTGTATTTTCTGTTTACATTCTCTTTTGTTAGTAGCCTTTCCATTATATATACTGGGGTGGGAATCAGGTGGTCTTCAATATGTTGTTGAACTGCAGATCCCAGCTCCCCTTGCCACTGGCCATACTGGCTAGGACTACTGGGAATTGCAGTTCAACAAAATCTGGAAGGTTGCATGATTCCCCACCCTGTTACACACCACTGCTAGGAGAGCAAGGTCTGCCAAACTCTGGTGCATACATGGAATAAAAAGATGTGCATCTTCTTTAACTTTTATATAATCATCTTCCATTTTGCTTCTACAGAAAATAATTCTTCACTGTTTTCTCTTTTGTGTTTTAAATTTCTGGCAGAGCAACCAGGGTCCTACTCCAAAGGGAAAAAAGGGTCCTTCATACACCCCAAAGCAACACAAAAATAGAGGATTGGATTTCTACTTTTCTCGCAACAAAGATTTATCTTAAGTGAATGGGTACTGCAGCTGTGTAGGAAACTGGACCTGTGGACCTTTGGAAGATGGTAATTGATAACCATTGGTGCCTTTCCTGGGCCAAATTATCTTGGTCTTGACAAACCAAAGAGTTCTTTCCTCTTCAGATTTGGAGAAGGATCCAGTTATTTAAAGCAGGGATGGGAACTGTATGTTCCATGTGCTGCTTGCATCCACCAAAGGCTTCTGTGCAATCTTCTAGAATGGACCCCCATCACCCAAAAGTTATTTTAAAAAAAAATTACAATGAACAGTAATGCCTCTTTCAGCTTGTAGAAGGCTGAACACTCCAGTAAACAAGGTGCACCCATTCCCTGCATCTTGTTTTCACCTCCAAATCATTATTTAAGAAACCAAAAGTGACCTTCTTAGTCATTTGTAGTTTTCCCCAAATGTCTAGGGAGTGCAGCCCCCCCCCTTCCAGGATATTCATAGGAAATTCCCCACCCCCTAAATTCGCTATGGTGGGCCATCCCTGGTTTAAAGCATCCGTTTTTCTGAGTCGGTTTTATTTATTTATATTTGATTTATTTATATTTGATTGGAGCATTCATCTTGAGTGATGGCAAATTTACTGTATATAGTTGTGTACAAGTTGACTTCATGTATAAATCGAGGGAAGGTTTCGGGGTCAAAATGGATTTTGATATGACCCGTGGATAAGTTGAGGGTAAAACTTGGGGGACTATAACAAAGGATAGAGAGGGCAAAATACCACTTCCATCCCTCCTTCTCCTTCTCCAGACCTCTCCTGACCACCTAAGACCAATTTCCAGGTGCTGGAGGAATGGTTTTAACATCGGATTGAGAAGGGAAGCAAGTGGAGTTGAAATGGGTGTTTCTTCCATGGGAAGAGAAGCCTTGCAAATCAGATTGGGGAGGGAAGGAAGTGGTGTTCAATGGGGAGTTTGCAGGGGTAGGCAACCTTTTTCCCCTTTAAGGGCCGAGGGACTTCAGCTCCCAGAATCTCAGGAGCTATTGGCCAACATGGGACTATTGGCCAACATGGCTGAGGCTTCTGGGAACTGAAGTCCTTCGGCCCTTAAAGGGGAAAGGTTGCCTACCCCTGTTCTAAAGATAGAAGGGAGAAACTATTGAAGTATTGAGATATGGTATATTAACTAAATACTATATATTCCAAACAAATCACTTAAACATGATACTAAATAATATTTTACAATGACACCATGTAGCTAACAGTGAAGACCATCAAATACCCATATAAAATGTTAAGTAAAACAGAGTTTCTCAGTTAAAGTCCAATTGTAATCCCAAGTCCTTCCGGCCTCTGCTGCAAAAAACAGGTAGTTGTAAATGGAGGCTGGTGGAATAAATTTCACAGATGGCAAGTAATGGTCTCTTTAGTCTTCACAGTAAGGTTGTCATATCAATGATGAGTAGCAAGCAAGTGGCAAATAAATGAATACTGTGGAAGGCAAATAATTCTGGTAGCCAATGATTCTGATAGTAAAACAAAACATTCTGGTAGCACAATCTTTCTGGTAGCAAGACGACAATCTCTGGAGTTTTTATACAGCTGTTTCGATATATGACTCTTCTTCAGTTGTCATGGATTATATATCTCAGTTCACAATCAACTCCAAAATTCAGTGTTCAGCATGCCGTTTTCAACAATCCTTCCCAACATTCAAAATACGTAAAAACAACAATATGAGATACTCCATATCTTTTACAGTTTTTTTTAACCATTTCTTAACATTAAAAGCTTACCTCTCTTCTGGAACAAACAATTTCCCATTTAGCAAAATCGATCTTTCTGCATACTGTTTCCTGCAGGAAATTTTATACAAACTCTGAATAATGGTTTGCAGGTGAAACTCCAATACAGTAAATTCTCTTAAAGGCACTCTTAAAGTGTTAAAGACTGTAACGCTTCACATGAATACTACAACTCCCATGTACTGGAACCTTGGATCTGGCTGAAACCCAATATCATCAACATACCATCAAGTAATCCTTTAGTATTATACCATCTAGTAATGAAGATAATATTCACACTAATTAATAATAATCTAATACAGGAATCTGTATAATATCAACACACTATTATTCTCATGAATTCAATCCTGACTGTGGATAAAACATACCGAGGGGAAAACTTTTATTTATTTCTCCAGTGCCTTTTGGATCTAAATATTTGGGTCACACAGAACCCTAAGGTCCGGACGACTTCCATCACGAAGCAAGATGTCCTCACAAAGATTTCTGTGTAACCCAAAAGCTAATTATTTATGTTTTCCAAAATAACGTACAAACAGAAATATTAGCTACCGCACGTTGTTTGGTCCTCACAAGCGATGTGGCAGCAATTTTGCAAAACCAACTGATCACTTGTTTAGGAGTTACAAATGTTTATATTTTCGGTGGTGGGAGACTTTTTGCGCCTTGCTCTTTTTTAAAAATATATATATATCTTTGGCAAAGGGTTGGAGTTGAGCGGCGTTTTAGATTTTCTTGTGGGCTTGGCTTCTGAAACAAGTAATTCAGGAGTGGGGTATAAAACCTCTTTTCACATAACATGTGAAATGGTGTTGGATTTTTTTGGGGGGGGGGGGCAAGAGATACAAAGTGGCTGTGGATCACAGCAGCCAGCTTGTCCTGGAGATTCTGCTGGGTGTCCAAGAGCATCACTGCAACACCCGTCATCCACACACTGACAAATGTTGTAAGACAAATAAAAGAAACTGAAAGCAATATGTTTCGCTTTCCTGATTTCCCTCCCCGCTCCGTCCACAAGGTTAGTTAGAAGAGGGCAGGTTTCTTAGGTGCACTTTATGGTGCAACAAGTGTTTTAGGCCTATTTAGGGGCATTTTGAATGGAGTCCTCCTTTTCTTTTTGGATGGGTACAAAACTGACTTTCTGGGAGCCGCTCAGTTCAAGGCCCTGTTCTTCAGTTCCTTCTGCAAACCTCAGCGGTCTCTCTCTCTGGCTGCATCTGCACTGCAGAAATAATGCAGTTTGACCCCACTTTAGTTGCCTGTCTCTAAGGCTGCATCCGCACAGCAGAAATAATCCAGGTTGACCCCACTTTTAACTGCCATGGCTCAGTGCTATGATATTTTGGGGATTGTACTTTACAAGGTCTTTAGCTTTCTCTGTCAGGCGGCATCTGCACTGCAGAAATAATGCAGTTTGACACTGCTTTAACTGCCATGGCTCCATGCTATGGAGTCCTGGGGTTTGTAGTTTTGTGAGCTATTCAGCCTTATCTGCTAGAGAAGCCACAACAAACTACAAATCCCAAGATTCTATAGCACGGAGCCATGGCTGGTAAAGTGGTGTGAAACTGCATTATTTCAGAGACAGGGCAAGCAGATCTAACTGGTAAATGTAGGACCTTCAAAAAATGTAGGACATGAACAAATAAAAGCAGACATTAAATTCATGCTTTTTAGCCAAAATGGATGGCATTTAGGAATTCCTCCTGGACAGAAGGTTGACATGGAGGACATGTCCGGGGAAAAAAGGACGTCAGGTTACCCTGCTCAGAGAGCTCTGGTGCACAACCAAACTACAAATCCCAGGATGCCCTAGCATGGAGCCAGGGCAGCTGAAGTGGTGTCAAACTGGATTATTTCTGTAGTGCAGGTGATGCAGCCTCAGAGAGCAATGCTGCCCCACTAAACTACAAACCTCAGGATGCCATAGCATGGAGCCATGGTAGCTAAAGCGATGTCAAACTGGGTTATTTCTGCAGGGAATGCTGTCCCACCAAACTACAAATCCCAGGATGCCATAACATGGAGCCAGGGCAGGTGAAGCGGTATGAAACTGGATTATTTCTGCAGCGCCGGTGGGGCAGCCTGAGAGAGCTCTGGTGGACCACCAAACTACAAATCCCAGTATGCCATAGCGCACGGAGCCTTGGCAGCTCAAGTGATGCCAAACTGGGTTATTTCTGTAGGGAATGCTGTCTACAAACTACAAATCCCAGTATGCACGGAGCCTTGGCAGCTCAAGTGATGCCAAACCGGGTTATTTCTACAGGGAATGCTGTCTACAAACTACAAATCCCAGTATGCACGGAGCCTTGGCAGCTCAAGTGATGTCAAACTGGGTTATTTCTGCAGTGCAGACGATGCCGCCTCAGAGGGCTCTGGTGTGCCGCCACCAAACTACCAAATCCCAGGGCAGTTGGAGCGTCATGGAGCTGCGTTAACCCTGCAGTGCGGAGGGCAAGCACCGAAAGCGAAACTGGTTTGGGCGCCTCTCCTCGCCGTGGTTCGAGGAAGTTGCGAAAGCGGCGGCGAGGGAAGGAAGAGGAAGAGGAAGAGAAGGCCGAGGCCTTGGCGATGGCGACGGCGGAGCGCCCGCCTTCGTGGTCGGAGGTGCCTCTGGCGGCGCTGAACGTCGGGGTCCGCCGGCGGCTCTCGCTCTTCCTGAACCCTCGCTCCTCGCTGGCCGCCTCCGACTGGCGCTCCCTGGCCGAGGCGCTGGGCTTCCCGTACCTGGAGATCCGGCTCCTGGAGGGCCGCCCGGACCCCACCGCCGACCTCCTGGAGGAATGGCAGAGGCGCGGAGCCCACGAAGGCGGAGGCGGAGGGGGAGCGGCCTCGGTGGGGAGCCTCCTCCGGGCCCTCCGGAGCCTCCAGCGCCACGACCTCCTCCACGACCTCGGACCCGCCCTCGGTGAGAGACACACACACACACACACACGGGCTCCTCCGCGGACTACACCTCCCAGAATCCCCCATCCAGCTTTTCCCCACACATCAACTCCCAGAATCCCCCCGGAAGCTTTCCCCCAAACTATAACTCCCAGAAACCCCCAGACAGCTTTCCCCCAAACCACAACTCCCAGAATCCACCAGTCAGCATTTCCCCCCAGAAAGCTTTCCTCCAAACTACAACTCCCAGAAACCCCCAGGCACCGTTCCCCTTAACTACAACTCCCAGTCAGCTTTTCCCAAACTACAGCTCCCAGAAACCCCCCCCCGGTAGCTTTACCTCCCGGACTGCAGCTCCCCAGCAGCTTCCCTCCCCGGACTACAGCTCCCAGAATACCCCTAGCCAGCTTCCGCCTGAACTGTAGTTCCCAAGCCCCCCAATCAGGTGTTCGCCTGAGTACAGCTCCCAGAATCCCCAGTCAGGTATTTCCCTGACTACAGCTCCCAGCATCTCCCAGCCAGTTTAGCCCCCCCCTCCCGGGACTACAGCTCCCAGGACGCCCCATCCAGCATTCCTCCAAACTACAGCTTCCAGAATCGCTCAATCTGTTTTTCCCTGAACTAAAACTCTCAAAACCCCGCTGCCAGCTTTTGCACGAACTGCAGCTCCCAAAATCCCCCAGTCATGTTTTCTTCAACTACAGCTCCCAGGATCCCCCAGCCAGCTATCTCCCAAACTACAGCTCCCAGAATCTCCCCGCCTGCTTTCCCCTAACTACAACCCCCAGAATCCCCCCCAGGCACCAGCCCCAACTACAACTCCCAGAAACCCTCAGCCAACACAGATTCTGGGAGTTGAGGTTTTTGGGGGGAGCTGGCTGGGGGATTCTGGGAATTGTAGTCCAGAGGAGTGTTGGCTGAGGGCTGGAGGGTTGTAGTCTGGGGAAAGTGGCGGTTGGGGGGGGAGGTTTCTGGGTGTTGTAGTCTAGGGGGGAAGGTGTCGGGGGATTGTGGGACTTGTAGTCTGGGAGAAAAGCTGACTGAGGGTTGTTGGAGTTATAGTTTGGAGAAATGTTTGCTGGGGGGCATTTCTGGGAGATAATAGTCATGAGAAAGGCTGGCTGGGGATTCTGGGAGTTGTGGCCTTGCTGGAGATTGTGGGAGCTGCAGTCCAGAGGAGTGCTGACTGGGGATTGTGGGAGTTGTAGTCTGGGTAAACACATCTGTAGCTCTGCAGAGCCTTCTTTTGTTCTCATTTCTCTCCTCTGGTACATTTTTTTGGGAGGGGAATTGGGAATTGAAACAGTGATTAACCCGTGAAAATTGCGCAGTTGGCATTAAAACGTGCTTAAAAAGACATTATCCCGTGAAGAACCAGGGAATAACCAGGCAAGAAACAGCAAAAAGTCATTATTGACGGGAAAATTCCGTAAATGGGTTGTTTCTGTTGTTTCTTGTTTACGTAGTTCTTCACGGGATAATGGCGCTTTAATCACGTTTCGTCTCAACGTCGCGTGAACACCATTCACGCCTTTGCGCATAAGTGTGGGTTAATCACAGATTCTGCACGGGATAACAGCACTTTTGTGTGTGTGTGAGAAATCCATTCACGCATTTGTGCACAAGTGCAGGTTAATTACGGATTCTGCACGGGATAACAGCGCTTTGCGCACTGCGCAATGGCAGATTAATCATCATTTAGGCTTCCAGTTTCCTCCCTGTGTGATAAACTCCTAATAAGTGACCTCTTTGCATCACATCCTTTCTGCGCATCTGGTTGCCCCAAGAGCAGGAACTGAGCCAGAGAGACACACAGGGCTCTTTTGCATTTATAGGGCAGGCTGGGATTTGTAGAGCGCTCTGGCTGGGAATCCTGAGACCAGAAGAAACTACAAATCCCATGGGTCCGTGTTATGGGACCATAGACATTCAAGTGGCACTGCACAGCAATAACTGTAGACGTTGTTGTTGTGTGCCTTCAGCCCTAAGGCAAACCTATTGGTTCAGAGGAGGGTTGCCACCTGAGGCTGAGAGTGTGTGACTTGCCCTAGGTATACCTCCCTTATATAAATTCCTTGGAAGATTTTCTGATTGGTATTTGATTTACTTATTAGCAGATGCTAACCTGTAACAGAGCCACCATGGTGTGGTGATTTGAGTCTTGAACTGTGACTCTGGAGACCAGGGTTCGATTCCCGCTCAGCCATGAAACCCATTGGGTGACCTTGAGCAAGTCACACTCTCTCAGCCTCAGGGAAGGCAAGGGCAAATCTCCTCTGAAGCAGTCTTGTCAAGAAAACCTCAGGATAGAGTCCCCTTAGTGTCACCATAAATTGGAAATGATTTGGAAATATACAGCAACAATAAGCAACCTCCCAAATTACTTGTGTATCTGAATACTATTTTTAAAAAGAATCTGAGTAGCAAAGAAAAGAAACTTGGTAGCAAAGGAAAGAATCCTTGCAACAATTTTTGTTACACGTGTGACCCTAAGGAGAACTATCACAGGGTTTGTTCAGAGGAGCTTTGCCATTGCCTTCCCCTGAGGCTGAGAGAGTGTGACTTCCCCAAGCATTTCCACCTGCTGCTGGATAGAGCTTGAAGGGTGTAATAGTTTAAGCATTTGAACTAGGACTGCGGAGACCAGGGTTCGAATTCTTGCTCATCCATGGCAACCCGCTGGGTGATTTTGGGCAAGTCACATTCTCTCGGCCTCAGAGGGTGGCAATGGCAACCCCCCTCTGAACAAATCTTGCCCCCCCCCAAAAAAAACATGTGATAGGTTTGCCTTAGGGTCACCATAAGTTGGAAATGACTTGAAGGCACACCAGAAGAAGAAGAGGTGATGCTGGGTAAGAGATGTCTCTTTGTGTGTGATTCATTGCAGAGGAGGACTGCAAGAAGTACCTTCAGAGGAAACAGCAGGAGAAGAGGGAGCAGCCTGTCCAGGTCCCGGCGGTGGACAGCAGCCTCCCGCGGACGTCCGAATTGCGAGGCATCACCATGTGGGACGATCCCTCCGGTAAAAAGAGCACAATCTTGGGCAGAAATCTGGTGCTGGGGTGGGAGAGTGAAAATGAGCTCTGATCTTGCACTGCGGAAATAATTCAGTTTGAAACTGCTTTAACTGCCCCTGGCTCAGTGCTAGGGAATCCTGGGAAGTGTAGTTTATTGTGGCACCAGAGCTCTCCGACAGAGAAGGCTAAAGGTCTTACAAAACTACAGCTCCTTCTCGGGAAGTTGGAATGAATGGGATTAAGTGTTGGAAGTCGTATAGGTTTGTATGTTTATATACATAGATTATTTATTTTTTGAATGGATGTATGAAAGGTTATGTTTGTTCTTTCTTTGTCTTCCTATTTTTTATACTAATCAATAAAATTTATAAAATTGAAAAAAAAAACTACAGTTCTCAGGATTCCATAGCATGGAGCCAGGGCAGTTAAAGCGGTCTCAAACTGGATTGTTTCTGCAGTGTGTTTTGCACCCTTCTGTCTCTCTCTCTCTCTCTTGTGGCTATGGTAGAGGCCTTATTTCTTATTTTTGGTTTAAAAACTGCAAGGCAGGCCGAAGTTCAACAAGCGAAGCTCCATCCTCCCATTTTCCGCACCTTGCATTTTCACGCAGTACATCTGTTGGATTTGCTTGGCAGGCAAGCATCCAAAGCAGGGGTGGGAATCGTTTGGCCCTCCAAGTGTTGATGGATTGCAGGTCCCAGCCTTCCTCACCATTGGCTATACTGGCAAGGGTTGCTGGGATTTGCAGTCCAAACAAATCTAGAGGGTTACTTAAAAGGCACAAGGTGCAGGCAAAGGATGTATGTGTCTTGAAACCAGCCTTCCCTAAGTTGGTTCTCTTAGCAGCTCAGCTGCAGTTTAGGAGTTCGGGAGAAGCAGCCAACATTTCCCTAACCAAAGGAATTTTAGGAAATCATATCAGCTATATTTTATTAAGGGGCCATAGCTTAGGTTCCATGCGCACTGCAGAAATAATCCAGTTTGGCACGACTTTAACTGCTATGGCTCAATGCTATGGAGTTCTGGGAATGGTAGATTTATGAGACATTGGACCATCGCTGTTAGAGAGCTTTGGTGCCTTTATGGCACCAAAGCTCTCTAACAGGGATGGTCCAATGTCTCATAAATCTACCATTCCCAGAACTCCATAGCATTGAGCCATAGCAGTTAAAGTCGTGCCAAACTGGATTACAGTGGTCTCTCCACATTTGTTGGGGTTAAGGCTGAAGGACCCCTATCAATGTGGAAAACCCACAAATAAAAAAAACACTATTATTTTTATTGGAGAGAACACCTCTCTAGGAATCTCCAGGTCCTCCAGTGCAACTCTACAGTCAACATCTGCCAGAAGTTGATCATAGAATCATGCTGGAGGACCTACACATGGCTAGAGAAGTGTTTTCTCTCAGAACTTGAAGGTCCTCCATCACAACTCTATGGGCAACTTCTGGCAGAGGTGCGCTGGAGGACCTAGAGCAGGGGTAGGCAACCTTTCCCCTTTAAGGGCCGAGGGACTTCAGCTCCCAGAATCCCAGGAGCTATTGGCCAACATGGGACTATTGGCCAACATGGCTGAGGCTTCTGGGAGCTGAAGTCCCTCGGCCCTTAAAGGGGAAAGGTTGCCTACCCCTGACCTAGAGATTCCTAGTGAGAACATATTAATCAAAACCACAAATAATCAAAATTGCAAAAGTCAAAGTTGCAAATACGGAGGGCCAGCTGTACAGTCATCCCTCCCGGTATCCATTCCGGACCCCCTTGTGAATCGGAAATACTGCAAATACTGGAGCCCTATTGGTTAGAATGGCTGTGTGCTCTTGCGCGTGGCGCAGTGCGCACACATTTTGTCCCTCGCCACTTGCCGTCCGCGAAAGACCGAGACTGCGGACAGCAAGTCCACCAACGTTGAGAGATGAGTGTATTTCTGCAGTGTGGACATAGCCTGTTCAGTTTCCCACTGGGTCCTTTTAAGCTTGGGCAAAATGGCAGTAACTCTGCTAAAAATAGCAGGGTACGATTTCTGCCTAGTATCTTCTTCACAAGTGCACCACAGAGCCTTGTACAAAATGGTTTGATTTCATGCTCCCTGCAGTTGGCAAGTACCACTCAGAGCCAAGGACGACTTCAGTCGGATGTATCAGCACCACTTGCGCGGTCACCTATGGCGAGTCATTATCCTGTTTAGGCAGACAGGCTTTCTTTAAGGCAGGGGTAGACAACCTTTTCGAGCCGGGGGCTGGGTTGCTGTCCTTCAGACAATTGGGGGGCCGAAGCACCAAAAATAAATAAATAAATAAATAAATAAACAAAATTAAAAAAAAAACATTAAAAAATATGCATGCACAGTCTCTCAGCCCCAGAAAAGCCATGGCAAACCCCCTGTGGAGATTTTGCCAAGAAAACCCCAAGAACAAGTAATAACAACAATAATCAATATCATCATGGCAGGCGGCGGGGGGGGGGCAGCGGCAAGACCGGCCTGGGGCTGGTCCAAAGGCCTGAGGGGGCCACATCCGGCCCCCGGGCCTTAGGTTGCCTACCCTTGCTTTAAGGCTCCTGACCATTCCCAAATGACTAATATAGCTTTACACGACAAAGCTAATAACTTTTGGATTTATTGGCAGAGTTGGCCTCAGCGGACTGTAGCCTGACACTTGCTCCTTTCCCATCATTCCATTTTAAATCCCCTTCCTCTTCTTCTTGTTCTTTTGCAGGGCAGTCACCAGAGATGTTCGATGCTTTCATCTGTTACTGCCAGAATGACCTTCCCTTTGTCCAAGAAATGATCCAAGAGTTGGAACAGACAGAGCACAAGCTGAAGCTCTGTGTCTTCGACCGGGATGTCCTACCAGGGACGTGTGTGTGGTCCATCACAAGCGAACTTATAGAGAGGCGGTAAGTTGAGGAGCACTGAATGCAAATAAAATTCACCTGTTTTGTTCTCCTTGGCAAAAGGTGTGTCTTGAATGTAGGAATTCCTCACTGAGAAAATATGGACACAATTATAGTTGACTCTCTGTATTTGGACCCCCTCTCCATGAAAATGGAGACTCGCCAATATTAAGCCCCATAGGCTTGAATGGGGTGCACTCCCGTGGGTGTGCACCCCATTGATTTCAGCAGAGGTTGCCCCTTTGTGAATATGCAAAACTGCAGACTTGGAAGTCTGCGAGAATGGAGGGGCAACTGTAGATGCTTTGAGTTTAAGGCATTTTTCAAGTACAAGTTGTCCTCTTTTAACCGCATGGGATTTTTGCATGTAAATCTTAACTTTATTCACAGGAAACATGACTTTTGGTGCAGAAAATTATGTTTTCTGAGCAACCCCCCCCCCAAAACCCCCCATATGATCGTTTGTTTCTTTTTTTCATAGAAAGCCTAATTCTTTGCTTAATTGCATAGAAAACATGATGTGAATGTGCAGTTTTCCAGTACAGAAAATGTAATTGTTTGCACAAAAAAGCCATAGTCAGAACCATTTAGGGTCTTATGTCTTTATAAATGGGCTTACAAATGTGGGAATGAGAAGTGGGCAGTTTCATAATGCCTGCATCGAGTAGTGGGCTGCTGTTACGGCACTACATAGCAGAGCCAGAATGGCATAATGGTTTCAGTATTTGAGTACGACTCTGAAGATGAGGGTTTATGACCCAGCCTGGCTATGAAACCCATTGGGTGATCTTGGACAAGTCACATGCTCTCAGCCTCAGGGGAAGACAATGGCAAACCTCCTCTGAACAAATCTTGCCAAGAAAACCCAGTGATAAGTTCGCCTTAGGGTCTTCAGAAGTCAGAAATGACTTGAAGGCACATAACAACAACAAAGCAGAGCAGGCAAAGTACCCAATGGGCGTGATACATCAATGTACATCATGTACCAAAGTTCATTGCACACTGGTGTGTATCATGCACCAATATGCATTTCACACTGATGCGCAATGGTCTTAATGCTCATTGGGCATTCTTGCCAGTGCCCTAATAGGTATCTTCACAATTCAGTAATAGTTTCTTAGTGTTGACGGTGGTGTGTGCCTTCAAGTCATTTCCAACTTATGGCAACCCCAAGGCCACCCTATTATGGGATTGCCTTGGCAAGATTTGTTCAGAGGAGGCCTGCCACTGCCTTCCCTTGAGGCTGAGAATATGTGATTCTAAAGTATGTATGCAGTTATGTAAAGTTAAAAGGTGATATAAGATTCCAGGGCATTTTTTTCTCTCTGGGCTGTGAATAGTCTTCCAAAAGTATGCTGTTGTCTCATTTTCTTCCACAGTGGAAAGAAAATTGCTGAAATGATTTGCTCTTACTTTTTAGAAAGAAGCAAACAAAAGATTTATATTCTTAACCCTGAACGCTCGTAATTTTGTCTGGTTATGGAAGCTGACTGGGGCCAGGTTAATATTTGGATGAAAAACTGCCAGCCAAACAACTGTGATCTCCAGGCAGAGCTAGGAGAAAAAATCCTTGGGCCCTAGTGGCCCAAAAAGTGAGTTGCCATGGCATGAGTCTGACTTGAGATTATTATAATTCACTTACAGGATTCCAGCTGTAATTAGTCCATAAATAATATGAGGTTGTGGATCAGAATTAAAAGCAGATCCCCAGACCATAAAAAAACCAGAAGCTTTATAAATTACCGCTTACTGCATCTTTGATAGGTAGATGGGTGTCTTCCTAACTTCACGTCTTTCAGCACAAGTGCTATTGTCCACTGGGCTGTTTTACAAAAATTATATAAAAATGCCCTGTTTCCCCTTAACCAGACTGACATTCATTTTCTTAAGACTTCTCCCTTTAATGAGCACTGCTTTTCTTTCCCTATCCTCCTCCTATATTTAACTGCAGGTGCCGGCGAATGGTGGTAGTAATTTCAGATGATTACCTAGACAGCGAAGAGTGTGATTTTCAGACCAAGTTTGCTCTAAGCCTCTCTCCAGGTCAGCTCCTAAAAAACAAACACAAAATACTTGGGTGGATATACCATGTAGATTGGGGTGGGAAAGTTTAGGTCCCAGATCCCACTTTTGTGGGCCCCAAAGCCCCTGCCAGTCCCGCAAAGCCCACAGAAGTCCTGCCTCTCCAAATTGCCTCAGTTTTCATCTGTATCCCACTCAAAAGAATGTCACAAAGTGTCAATTCTGGTCCCCATTTTGGTAAGAATCATGCCCTCCAACTGTCCCAATTTGGCAGAGACAGTCCCAATTAACCCTTTGTCATGCCACTGTTTTTAGCCATTTTCTCACTTCTTACTTCTCCTCTTTATCCTCAGCGTACTTCAGTTGCTGCAAAATGAGTTCAAAGGGTAGAAGTAGTTTGTAGTCAGTTAACTGAGCTGGAGAGAGGAGAAGAGGAGGTGGAATTGGGCCCTTCCCAGTAGACTCAGGCAAAAGTAAGCTGCTACATGCTGTCTCGGCTTGTGTGTTCCTCCTTAATATTAATACTAATACCAATAACTTTAGCCATCTTGACAACACTCTGATATTGCTAGAGTGCACAAGAGTCCTGATTTTTGTCAGTGAAACGGAAAGTATGCAGGATATGGCTTAAAGCAGAGGTATTTTGGTGGGTTTGACGCACAGCATATTGGTGGGCGAAATTCCCCCATCACATTGCCCACTTCTGCTTCCTGTAAGCAAATGGGAGCAAGAAGGAAACAGCTAAGCCTTGGGGAGACCACCAAGAATAAAGGCCAGAGATGGGTAACTGTGGAGGGTCTGGAAGCCAATTCTTTGCCCCTTAGACGTTGGTGAGCTTCACATATTGCCAAGG
The DNA here is from genome assembly GCA_026167975.1 of Phrynosoma blainvillii. Taxonomy (NCBI): domain Eukaryota; kingdom Metazoa; phylum Chordata; class Lepidosauria; order Squamata; family Phrynosomatidae; genus Phrynosoma; species Phrynosoma blainvillii. The sequence continues at coordinate 7,698,745 of JANUYF010000005.1, forward strand.
CTGTGGAAAAAACAGAAATGACCAGAGGTCCACTTCTGATTTTGAAAAAATCAGGGTGACCAAGATACGTGTATCATCATCAAGGCTCAGAATGAAAATATTATGTTTTTCCATAATATTCTGTGCTCACTTAATCTCTCTCCCTTGGTTTTGGAAGCTAAGCAGCATCAGGCCTGCTTAGTGCTTGAGTGTGGGAATTCCAGGGATTCCCAGGCAGGACTAGGAGAAGCATCTCATCTCCAGCCCTGGCAGATTGCTGTTGCCAATCATAGATCAAAGTGGGACAATGCAGCCTGCAGGCCACACACACCCACTCCTTGGCTCCATAGCTGCCCAGGAGACCTCCAAATCTTCTAGACTCTCCATTAAAACAATTACCTGATGTTGAGCAAAACATCTCCTCCCTCAAAACTGCCATAAAAATATGTTCATTTGAGTCCTCTTTGTCTCACCCCTTTGAAAAAGAGCCTAGGGAAATTATCTGTTTTTTATCCAAAACCTGGAACTGGAAATGGTGTCACATCAGTTCCTGTCATACCAGGAATGGAACTATAGCTTGTGGGGTCGGGTCTTGTAAGGGAAATGTCTCTCCCCACCTTCGCACGTGCCCACAATGGTGTAATTTCATGATTTCAGTATAAGGCACCTCCATATGTTGCTCAACAAAGCAGTCGGGTGAAGATGCCCCTAGTGATCTTGTGTCTTTTGTGTCATACTTCCATGCTGGCTTTTTTCTCCAGGAGCTCGCCTGAAGCGCCTCATTCCAGTGAAATGCAGAAGCATGAAGAAAGAGTTCCCGAGCATTTTGAGGTTCATCACCATTTGCGACTATACCAATCCTGCCACCAAAAAATGGTTCTGGACGCGATTGGCCAAATCTCTCTTGCTTCCTTGATGCAAGGCTACAAGACAGGGTGCATTGTGGTTTGGCTTGACTGTGCTTTTAGGAAGGAGGGTCCATAGGCCTCCCTTAATCTTCACCACAAATGCAAGCACCCTTGGGTTCAGTTCAACTTTGATGAATTTCTGGAACGACATGGTGCCTTAAAATTTGGCCAGGACGGGTGGTGCTGGGGATGGAAAATAAGGGAAGCTTACGCTGCTTAAGAGATATTTGTCAGGTCTCCATTCCTGCATTTTAGCTGCTCTCTGTCCTGCAAAACAGGAGGACCAGGAAAAACCTGACGGAGGAGGAGAGAGCTTTCAACAGCAGTGGCACATGAATTGCTGGTTATCTTCAACAAGGTGTTGAACATCTTCTATGCTATTAAGTATCAGGGCCAGTAAAGCATCTTTTGTCCTGGTACAAGCCAACAGTTTGGCTAGTCCAGAAACCTTTTTCTGATGCAGGTGAGTTCCAGATACCTTAAAGCAAGACTGAGAGCCTTATTGCATGAGAAAAGAAAGCTGAAAGGGAGCAGGAGTAGCAGCTTTCTTCAAGCCTTTCCGCATGCTGTCGTACCACTTCCGTTCTCTTACCAAGGGAGGCAGTTGTCAAAGTGTGCCTTTTGTTGTGCTGGACAAATCTATTCAGCAAAAGGCATGTTTGATGAAGAATGGAGGAAGAAGAATGGAGGTGCTACGACTGCATGCGGAACGGCACAAAGAAAGTTGCTACTCTCCTGCTCCATTTCAGCTTTTCCTCATGCGATAAGGCTCTCTGTTCTTGATCAAGAAGGGCTTATTTTTATGGAGTGCCAATATGTAAATGCAACATAAAAGACTTCTATACACACACAGATGGGTACAGTGTATGTCTGGGTTCTGGACTGGGCCAGGATCCTGCCAGTTTTTAATGTTACTGTTGTACTTCTCCATCTGTGAAATCAATGCAGAGCAGAAATCTGTAGCCTTTTCTTCTTAAGACAATAGCCAAACTTTGGGAGCAATGACTGGAAACTGCAGCTTCAGTTTTCATTTCCACTTTCTTCTTGCTAAAGGTACTTCTACACTGTAGAAATAATGCAGTTTGACACCACTTTTAAGTGTTGTAGCTCCAAGTGTTGTGGAGCCCTAGGATTTGTAGGTTTGCAAGGTATTTAACCTTCTCTGCCAAAGTGCTGGTGCTTCACAAAACTACAGATTCTAGGATTCTTTAAGATAGAGCTATGGCAGTTAAAGTGGTGTCAAACTGCATTATTTCTGCAGTGCAGATGATATTCCAATTGAATTGCTGCAGTCCATATTGACAGAGTCAACTCTAGTGCTAACCAACATATGTCAACAGATAAGGAAAACAAAACGATGGCCAACAGATTGGAAGTGATCAATATACATCCCCATCCACAAAAAGGGAGACTACAGCAACTGTAGAACCATAGCACTGATCTCCCATGCAAGCAAAATCATGCTCAAAATTCTGCAACACAGACAAAGATATGGAAGTGCCAACACATTTGATAGTCCTGATGAGGAATCTGTACTCGGGACAAGAGGCTAATGTCAGAACAGAACACAGAGAAACAGAATGGTTCCCAGTTGGCAAAGGGGTCAGACAAGGCTTCATCCTTTCACCCTATATGTTCAATGTGTATGCAGAACATATTATAAAAAAGCAGGCTTGGACACAGAAGAAGGAGGAGTGAAAATAGGAGGGAGGCATATCAACAATCTAAGATATGCAGATGATACCATAGTACTAGCAGAAAATCTCACAGACCTGGAACAACTACTAAGGAAGATCAAAAAAGAAAGTGCTAAGGCAGGAATAATGTTGAATGTAAAGAAAACAAAAATAATGGCCACCGAGGACCTTCACAAGTTCAACCTAGACAATGAAGAAATAGAAATAGTAAAAAAAATAAAAAAATCTCATACCTGGGATCAAACATTGATAGAAATTGGGACTGCAGTTGGGAAATCAGAAGAAGATTAAGAATGGGGAGGGTGGCTATGAAAGAACGAAATGCAAAGACATACAACTCATCACAAAAGTTAGAATCATACAAGCCATTGCATTCCTTATTACCATGGATGGATGCGAGAGCTGGACAATTAAGAAAGATGATAGGAAGAAAATCAATGCATTTGAGAGAATGTGGTGCTGGAGAAGAGTGCTGAGGATCCCATGGACAGCCAAAAGGACAAAACAAGTGGGTCTAGAGCAGATCAAGCTGGAAACCTCCCTGGAAGAAGCCAAGATGACCAAACTGAGGCTGTCATACTTCCAACATATCATGAGAAGAGAAGACTCATTGGAAAAGACATAATTCTGGGAAAGGTGGAGGGAGGTAGGAAGAGAGGAAGGCCACATGCCAGATGGATGGACTCTATGAAGGAGGTCACTATGAGGATTAAGAAGTTGCAGGAATTAAGCAGAGCAGTGGAGGACAGAGGGGCTTGGAGATGTCTCATTCATAGGGTTGCCATGGGTCGAGATCGACTCGAGGGAAGTTAACAACAAAGATGCACCTTGAGGCAGCCCTACTAGCAAGAGGGAAAGATTCTCTGTTCCCTGAGTTTATTGATACCTTTCCTGCCTCGGGGCAGTGGATAGGAGCAATCTGTGGTCAGACAAACAATACTTTTGCTACATGGGACTGTCTGCATTCTTTGCATAGCCTACCTTAGTTTAAGAACCCTTTTGCCTTAGAGCAAACCTGTAGAACACAGCATAGGAGTAGGAACAACGTGGCACTATATGACCTTTTAGAACTTCCTTGAGCACTTTGCTATAGAAAGGTGAAGAGATCATTTGATGCAACCCACAGCTCATAACTAACTTGTTGGAAATATTTCTCCTTTTTTTTTATTTTAGATTACAACTTCCAGAATCAGAGAGTTGTAAGCACCCTAAAAAAAAGAAAAGATTTTTGCTGGGAAAATCCATCTGTCTCTCCCCCCCCCCCCCCTGACTACCAGCTGTGAGGATTGTAGTTAAACTCTGCAATGTCCTTTCCCATCAGTTTGTGCAATCCAGTACCACAACTGAAGAGCAATCCACACAAGAATTTGAGGGGTGGAGGGAGACACAGTTGTTGTTGCTGTTGCTCTTCCTCCTGTATGCATGGGGGAGCCAACATACTGAGAAAAGGACTCTGCCAAACTTGCATAACAAGTCCATAGTAGGGGAAGTACCTGTGAATCTTCAGGGCTTCTGCATCCTCTGGCCAGCAGCAGTGGCCCCCTGGTCTGGAGGATTAGCACCCATGACCACCAACAATTGCCAGGTGCTGCAGGCTATATTTCAGAGGAAGGCCCGAGTAAGATCACCTCTGAACATTCCTTGCCAAAGAAAACCCTATGAAATTCATGGGGCCGCCATAGGTCTACATAGTTGTCAGCTCCAGATGTGGTCCCATTAGACTATTTTAGTCCCCTCCTCTTTAGGTTTCCCCTCTAAAGGATTATTAACATTCTGCAAGCCTCAGGATTCCTCAAACCAGCTGATAACTCTTCCTTACGTTTAAGTGATTCTGTTTGAGTTGCATCACGACCGGCACCCACACCCTGAACAGACATCAGAAGTAGAAGGTCAGATTATCTCTGAATACATAATAAATCTAAGAGAGGCACTTGGCTTCCTCTCAGCAAATGAAGTGAGGAAATATTCTGTTGTCTCTCTCAGCTGATACAGGTGAGCGGGATGGGCCTCACATACCTCTTCAGAGATAATGGAAGTTTGTTCACTCATTATCCGGAGTTAAGACACCTTTTCTTGTGCTTGTTTTTGCAGGCTGGGTTTTGCAGGGCATTTGAACCACACCCTCTTGCTCACTTTTCCAGATCGCTTATGGCCCACCTCATGCTTTGCTCTCAGTTCTGAATTCCACTCAGCCCTGTTTAACCAAAAGTTCTTACCATTTATGACTTTCGTACTGAACTGTAATAGTACTTCAATACTACCTTAGCTTCCATGACTCCTTGGGCAATGCAGGGTTGTTGTTTTTCCCCAATAATTAAAACTATACTCTATGAAACCACAAAGCCCAGCATTCTGTAGGATGCTTCTACGGCAGTTAAAATGGAATCACAGTGTTAGAATTGTGTAGTATACAGATTGAGTACCCCTTATCCAGAATTCTGAAATCCAAAATACTTCAAAATCCAAAATTGCTTACATAGGTGACTGAGATAGTGACACTTTTGCTTTCTGATGGCCCAATAAACATCAACTTTTAAAAATTACTAAAAATATGTATAAAATTACCTTCAGAGTATGTGTATAAGGTATGTATGATACATAAATGAATGTTGTGTTTAGATTTGGTCTGATTCCAACATGACTGCATATTTGCAAATATTTCAAAATCCAAACCACTTCTGGTCCCAAGCATTTCAGATAAGGGAGACTCAACTTGTATATACATTTCTAGATGCCAATTGACCTAGTCACGAAAGTATTGTGTTTGAGAAATGTAGATTCAGATGGAGGTATTTGGTGGCCTTGGGTAACTTTCTGTCATTTTCTCTCAGACAAACCAACAAAATGATCTTTTGATACAAGAATACTATTCCATTCTGAGTTTCTGTAGAAAAAATGCTATGTATATTTCTGTTATGCCTCAATTCAAACATATCACCAACAAATTTATTTTGGTTATCTGAACATGAGGGAAGCCGTGATGGATCTGACCAGTCTTGTTTCCTACAGTGAAAGACCCAAATGTTATCAGACTTACCCCCAGAAAATTTCTACGGGATTACAATCTGAACAGCTCGCTTGTTAAAGGAGGTTGTTAAAGAAATAGAAAATAACTTAGTGCTATTGTATGCACACTGTTCTTTTTGTTTGCTCCTTCAAATACAACCTTGTTGTTTCAGCAGACTTGTACAATCCTGAGCAGAGATGGGAATTTCATATAAACTGCAGCTGCAAGATGTTTGCTCAGTGTATTATCAGTGTTTGATGTGTCTGTTACTTCATGGATCTTTTATGAGCCAGTTTTAAAATGTTATTGTACCATACTTTGAGCATTATTTGGCAGGAGAGGGTTTTCTATGTACAATTTAATAATAAAAAGTTGACTACTGTTGCAGATTTTTTGAATATGGTCACTGGTGAAGTATTGGTTCCTATCAAACAATGGCTGAAATCCTACGTCGTACTTGTGCAGTGCAAATCAACACTCGTGTGAGTTGCAGAGTGGTTACGCAGCACAACTCTTCTGCTGAAATTGCACAATTAATTGTGTATCTGACAGTGTTCCTGCTGATTGTCGCATTGTGTAATGAGGAATGACCAGGGGCTCTTTCTGCAATCCCAGTGAAGCAAGTGGTACATTGAAGCCAGTGACAAATATTTTTACATCATCAAAAGATGGACGTGGTTGTTAGAGGTCATCCAGGCCCTGAGCTTTCAAGGCCAAAACCTGACACCTAGGAATGGACCCTGGTGCTGTTATTAAACGTTATACATGAAATATCAACCACAGTGGCTTATAGCATGTCATTCAAACATACATATACACTGTATTTTCCTGTTTGAAAATTAAGATAGAAATCTTAGCAAAAGGGAGATTTTCTCAGAATAAGGTGAAATGAGATGATTATTCCTTCCCACCTACTTTGGGAGATGCAATGAGGAAAAAGCTTAGCCTACTTGCTTCTAGTTACAGTAGGCCCTTGGTATCCACTGGGGTTTGGTTCCAGGACCCCTTGTGGATACCAAAATCTGTGGATGCTCAAGTCCTATTATATATAGTGGTGTATTAAAATGTCCTTTATATAAAATGGCAAGATCAAGCTTTGCCTTTTAGACATTTTGGGGAGGGGATATTTCCAAGCTGTGGCTAGTTGAATCCATGAATGCACAATCCATGGATACGAAGGGCTGTCTATAGAAAGCATGCAAAGTAAAGGGTGAATCTTGGAACCGCAACAAAGGGGCAGGGGAGAAGCTAACTACCCTCTGTATAGCCTTTGCAAGTTGGATCAACTAATTGATGAAGTTTTTAAAATTGTAGCATACCGCTGCTCTCTTAGGTGAGCTGGAGATCTGCACATGTCTTTCCTGTTGCCTGGAGCTGAGCCCTCCCAAAACCAGAGAATTTGCTCCTGCCTGGAAATAACCCTTGAAAACCTGAGTCTCAAGGCCAGGCCCTGAGATCTGGCAACTTAAGGATCAGTTGCTGAGTAAAGAGTCAACACATAGGTAAATCCAAGTGATTCAATGACTCCTCAATTTGCGACTAACAATGAGAACTCAGCTCATTGCAGCCATGAACTGAACACCTTCCTTACACAACTATCAGCTAACTATATCAGTAAGTGTGTTTGCACACATGTGTGTGATACCAACAGGATTCTGGCCAAAGCCCCCCTGGCTGTTCTGTTTAACATGTTCAGCCATTCAGTGCTCTCTTGTCTTAGCCTTTTCATAAGCTACCTTGGGTGCTGTGTCAGAAGAAAAGCAGAATATTAAGCAAGCAAGAAAGTTTTCCATGAAAAGCAGGAGGAAAGAAAAATAACTGAGACTCTCTCTGCCACATCAGGACATTTGGATGGGATGAGTTTTCCAGAAGAATGCACTGAAAGAACAGCCATGGTTGGAACTACTGGGCACAAACACTTGTGTGTCTGTACCTTCAAGTTGTCTGTTGACTAATAGAATTTCATAGGATTTCCTTAGACAAGGAATATTCAGAGATGGTTTTACCAGTTCCTCTGAAATATAGCCTACAGCACCCAGTATTCATTGGCAGTCTCCCATCCAAGTACTATCCAGGGCTGACCCTGTTTCACTTCCAAGAGCAGATGGAATCAGAGGCATTTAGGTATGGTTACCCTTTCGTTTTATCCTCTCTTGGCCAAGCAGTGTCCCTAACATCAACCTCCCTCATTCATCCGATTGCAGAGCAGTCTACACTCCTGTGATGGACCCTTGTCTATCTGTTTCTGGGTAAGTTAGCCTTGTGTGAGAAATTATTGGACACTTGATCATACAGCAAATGCTGTTCACTACTCCATTGGCCCTTCTGCATTGGACTTAATACATTGAGAAGTTTAATGTTCCTTCCCATGGGCTGTCAGCCTCAGTTGGGCATGAGCAGCTGGAATGAATTACCACTCTAAAACAGTGAGGCTCTGATAAATCTAAATGGAAGTGACTGCAATTCTTGTTCTTGGATCCCTCAGGAGTAGCATCCACCTAAATGCAGAATGGATTCTTTTTTCTTTCTAATATAGGGGGGAAGCTGACGGGCGGCACGGGGCCGCCCCAGGAAGCTGCGGATCCATTAACTCTCAACTGAATACTATCTCAACATGCATAACAATTTGCAAGTCCTATTTTTACTCTGCCTTTTCTTCTAATATATATGGCTAGATTAAAAGTGTTGACTTTCTTCAAGTGAGCAGTTAGTCCTAAATGGACTGCAAGGCTGTGCTGCCATTTCTTCTTGGATTTCTTAAACCAAAGTCTCTTTCTCACTACACGACTCTAATTCTTTGATGTCACTTTAATTCCCATGGATCCATCCTATGGAAGTCTGGAATTTGTAGTTTTGTGCATCAATTTAGAATTTTCTGCCAGAGAGGTCTGAGAGCTCACCAAGCTACAAATTCCAGATTTCTCTATGATGCAACCATGGTTAAAGTGATATCAAAAGGTTGTCTCTGTGTAATCTGAAAGGGTCAAAAGGAATTAGTGAGAAGAATTAAATAAGACAGATGGGGAAAACAGCAGAAATTTGATACAGAGAACAGGATTTTCATAAAGCAGGTATTACAGATGGATATATTCCCCATTAGACACTCCGCATTGTGTAAAAAAAAAGAAGAAGCTAAATACGCATTAACCATGCTTTCCTTCTTACTTACACCCTGTAATTACGGGCAGTGTCTCCATAATCGATAGATTGTATCCGCCGTACAGCAATTACTCATTTATGAACCTGTCTTTGTCCATTAACTAACAGGGCAATCCAGTGGCTCATGCACTAATGTAAATCCCAACTCCATCACATGTACATTGGTTCAAGATCTATTCCTGCTGCTTCATCAAACTTGTGCTGCCAACATTTATAACTGTCCTCCTGTTTTTCAGCAAAATCGCCTGACAAGCACATTGATGTCGACAGCTTAAAAGTAGTCAATTTCACTCTCCTGTCAGTAGTGCTGTCATTGGGTGGGTGTATATAAAGGCACATATACAATTACTATGTGCCTACGGATCCAGCATGGTGTAGTAGTTTGAGTGTTGGACTAGGACCAGCTTATTTAAAATGTCCCAGTTTACCTCTCATCCTCTAACTTCCCTTCTTTGTGCTCAGCTGCATTCAATTGCAGCAAACTGAGTTCAAAGTCAAAAGCAGTTTGCACTCAATAAATGCAGCAGAAAGGGAGAGGATGGGACACATTTTTCACTTCCCTGTAGGCAGAGGCAAAAACAAACTGCTGTACCTTGTCCTAGCTTGTCTGTTCTGCCTCATTAATAATCTTTGCCATCTTAACCACACTCTGATGTTGCATGGCCACATGCATCCCCATTTTCATCTATGAAATGTGGGAAAATGTGGGGTGATAGGACATCCAGCGTGGTATAGTGGTTTGAGTGTTGGACTACAACTCTGAAGACCAGGCTTCAAATCCCCACTCGGCCATGAAACCCACTGGGTGATCTTGGATGAGTCGCATTAATCGTGCTTAGCTTCCAAGATCAGACAGGATCTGGTGCCTTTAGGATCATTGCTGTTGTTAACTGCTCTTGCCTCAACTCATGGCAACCCTATGAGTGAGACATCTCCAAGCCCCCTCCATTGCTCTGCTTAGGTCCTGCAGGCTCAGGCCTGTGTCCTCCCTGATCAAGTCCAACCATCTGGCATGTGGTCTTCCTCTCTTTCTATTGTCTTCCACTTTTCCTAGCATTATTGTTTTGTCCAATAAGTCATGCCTTCTCATGATGTGGTCAAAGTATGACAGCCTCAGTTTAGTCATCTTGGCTTCCACAGAGAGTTCCGGCTTGATCTGTTGAAGATCCTGATGAGACAACCATGTCGAATTTTATCCACTTATCTGGAGACCAGGGGCTGCATCTGCACTGTAGAAATAATGCAGTTTGGCATTGCTTTAACTATCATGGTTCCATCCTAGAGAATCCTGGGATTTGTAGTTTGTTGTGGCTCTCTGCTCTCTGACAGAATGCAATGGCAGTTAAAGTAGTGTCAACCGGCATTATTTCTGCAGTGCAGATGTTGCTTTCATCAAATGGAGATAATTTATTCTCCATTCCATAAAGCAGCCTTTGTCATCCTATCTACCCTGGAGGGGCTCTTGAATTAATTTTCAGGTCTCAGGGAACCCTTGCATAAAAAGTTTTATATCTACTACAGTCCAAAAAAGTTTTCTGTCCCAATCACAATTTCCCACAGAACCCATAGAAACCTTTTTGCAGATCCACAGGGCTCCAGAGAACCCTGGCTGAAAAACCCTGCTATAGAGATTTTAAATACATTTTGACAACAACTTTTTGTGTTTTCCCCTCCATATTTAACTTTTAATTTGTTAGTTTTTTGTCAGTGGACTTGAGTCCTCAATTTGGGAAAAAGACAATGATAAGGAATGAAATAAATTAATCATTATCATTTTTACCATTTCCTATGCTTCCCCTCTGCATTCTGGCTATTTCTCTCTCTCTTTGAATGCCATGTGTTTGATTCTCTAATCCTTCCTTGTTTTCCCCCTTATATACACAGAAATGCTCCTATTTTTAGCAGCTGTCAGCCAGTGCAGTGACATTGTCCTTGGCATTTAAGCAACAGCTACATAATAAGAAAGGGTGCTCTGCAGTGTTCATGTTTGCTGAGTAGGCATTGAATGAAGATCGCTTTAAATGGATGCCCTGAAATAGTTCTCTTTCTCTCCATCCTTGCAGAAGTGCAAAGAGGTGAAAACAAAATCCAGTGCCTTTTGTAAAACCTCTCAAGGCTCAAGAAAAGAAAATCTGATTATTTATTTAGATTTCCAACCTGTGCAAGCTTTGGGGTTAAGAAGAAGATATCCGGATACTCTGTGGACTGTGGGATAAAGCTACCTATAGGTTAGGTTGCAACAAGTAAATTTTCAGGAGGAAGAAAGTGGAGCCCAATAGAACAGAATGTGGGTTGAAAATAAGAGGAAAAGAGTTTGATCTCCTTAGCTCAAAACACCTGATTTATATAATTTAAAATGTTCAAACAGTGAGCAAACAGATTAAATACCTGATGCTGATGCAAATTTCCAATTTATCTCTTGGCTATATCTGTGATGGTCTGCTTCCATTATGAATTTTTCATGTGCTTGAGTGTTTTAAAATGTAACGTTTCCCCATTAAAAATACTGTGCACCAGGACTGGACCTTACCATTAAGCTGGTCAAGGCAGAGTGCCAGAAGTGTTGGATACTGATAGCTAAATTATAGGACAGGAAGTTGTCAATCATTATAGTTTTACCTCCACATGGAGACAGAAAAATTAGATCTTTTGTTTCAGTCATGTCTTGGGTCATTTCCATTAGCTGTCATATGACTTTAATGAGCCATAAGGAAAGATGTGAATGAAAGATTAAATTGTGGCTGGTATAGTCATGTCCAAGCAGTGACAGAGAAAATAAAATATGAATAATTTTTTTTTATTCTCTCTGCTGGTAGAACTCCAAGGTAGTAGGCCTGGAGGGAGGGAAAAAGAGATACCTTTGATTCCCATATTGAAATTATTTCAGATTAAAGGTATAGTATGACCCTGGTATTAATGCGGAATATGTTCCCTGACTTACTGTAGAAACACAAAACCACAGTTAATAATGAACCATATTGAAATTAATGTCTTCTAGCAGATGTCACAGAGTCATGCTGGAGGACTAATAGTTTGCTAAATACTCACTTAAGGCTTGTCTATACTGGTGTAAAAAGTGACGTTTACCCTAAAGCTAGTGCTGGCAGTCTCTATAATGTATGTCTACTTCCAGGGAGGATCTATGGTTTTAGGACCTTAACCTGACTTTGTTTGGAAGTAAACAACATTGGAGAAAACCCTGGGGTTACCAGGAAACCCCAGAGTGCCTCTGGTTCTTTTGGCCATGTGGACAGCTGGCTTGGGTCTGGATTGGTTATGACCAACCCAGTTGTCCACATGCCAAGAGCCATGCCATCTCCCTGACCCTGTGCTGAGCAGCTGAGGGAAGGAGATGGATCTCCTTTGGAGCCACCACTACAGCTTCTTCTCTGGTTGAGCAGCTCCCTGCGAGTGCCTGTCCAGCATGCCATCGTTTGGCTGAGGTCACAATGGAGCACCTGTGTGATCAACGAGGAGGGTATAGAGCGGCAACCCCCTAGATCTCATGGCTGGACACCTCCTGGAGTGATCTAGGGTAGGGTTGCCTTACTCCCTCCTCATTGACCTCACAGATGCCCTGTTCTGACCTCAGTAGAAGTGATGGCACATTGGACTTCCTATGGAGCTCCTGCCCACAAGGAAGCAGCAGCTCCGGAAACGGGATGAGCCAGCGGAGCCAATGGCCTGGCTGGCCCATGTGAACAATGATGCACTATCACACAGGATTCAGCCCAGTGCATGTGGCTGCCATTGTGATCAACTCAGGGCCAGACCGGAGCATAATGCTCCAGACTGGCCCTAGATTAAGCGGTCATTGTAAAGAAGCCAGGGGAAAAGGGTGAAAGTGAGGGGAAGAGAGAGAAACTGGGACATTTTAAAAGCAGCTGGACAACAGAAGGTTATGTTGAGAATTTTCCTGCCAAATTGAGTATCCAGTAGAAAGCCTCTGGACTGGCCAGCTGAAGAATAAATACAGGAAATCTGGCCTTCAGCCCATTTCACACTGACAGTACCACCAGCTGATCTCTAACAGCTCTTCCACAATCTAGGACAGGGGTAGGCAACCTTTTTGAGCCGGGGGCCGGGTTGCTGTCCCTCAGACAATTGGGGAGCCGAAGCACCAAAAATAAATAAATAAATAAATAAAAATAATAATAATAAAAAAATATGCATGCACACTCTCTCAGCCCCAGAAAAGCCATGGCAAACCCCCTGTGGATATTTTGCCAAGAAAACCCCAAGAACAAGTAATAACAACAATGATCAATAGCATAATGGCGGGCGGGGGGCGGGCGGGGGGTGGCGGGGGTGGCAGGACCGGCCTGGGGCCGGTCCAAAGGCCTCGAGGGGCTGCATCCGGCCCCCGGGCCTTAGGTTGCCTACCCCTGCTTTAGGAATAAAGCAGTTTGACACCACTTTAGCCACCATGGCTCTATCCTGTGGAATCTCAGGGTTTGAAGTTTGGTTAGGTACTCAAACTGACCTGTCATAGAGCTCTGATGCCTCACCAAACTGCAAATCCCAGGATTCTGTAGACAGAGACATGGCAGTTAAAGTGGTGTCAAACTGCTTTACTTCTGCAATGTGGATACACCATAGGATTTCTCAGAAAAGAGACGATTTGGATACAGCCACCTGCACCCTAGGTCTAGCAGCCTTGGGCAGTTGGGGATCTTGAGAGAGCCTAGGCCAACATGCCTTTGGAGTGGGGCCACCCTGAGTAATCCTACCTCCTCTTCATTGCTTTAGTTTTTCTTCATTACACTAGATACAGGCAGCTTTTGGACCAAGCAAGAAGGCATCTTCCTTCACAATTTTGCAGGGACTCCTCCTCCAGCTTGGTCTGCATTCTGCCACTGTTGCTGGGCTCAATCCACCCTGTCATCAAGAGGGAAAAAGCAAAGTAAAGAAAGAGCAAAGTACTGCAGTCACAAGCTCTCAGCCTCAGGGGAAGGCAATGGCAAACCTCCCCTGAACAAATCTTGCCAAGAAAACCCCATTATAGGGTTGCCATAAGTCAGAAATGACTTGAAGGCACATAACAACAAAACTGCAGTCACTGATCACTTGCTCAGGGAGAACAGTAAGATTATCAGGATTATACCATGCTCTGTGATATCAGTACCAGAACCTGAGATCTAGAGACAACCCCATGTGTTGCCATGAAAGGCAGACCCTACAAGGGGCAGCTTCTGGCGACCAAGCATGATACATTAAGCATCAACCACAGTTGCACAAAATATGCCATTCAAATAAAAAGGACGAAGTTGAACACATACTTTTCAAGACAGTGCTCTTGCCCTGAAATTCTTCCCTCTTGCCCTGAAGAGTGGAGATGAGGGCCCTGAGACTCAAGTCTGGACCCTGGGATCTGGGAACTGTAATTCTGACAGCAGTGTGTCAAGGGGTTGTGTGAATTGGCAGTGTGCCTATGCCATGATGGCAACCTCATCAGACGCTGGATTGTGCCAGTGCCTGTTGGCAATAGTCTCTCAATGTTTTATAAAAAGAGAGAGAGGAAGTGTCGAACAGTTTTTCTGCTACTATGGCTTTCTTCTTTAAAAAAACATGTTTTTAAATTCTTGAGCTCAAATAGAATAAAGCATACATCCAAAACATGGTCCAGTGTGTCCAGAGGAGGATGACCAAAATGGTGAAGGGTCTGGAAATCATGCCCTAGGGAGCTGGGTATGTTTAGCCTGGAGAAAAGAAGGTTAAGGGGTGGCATGACAGCCCTGTTTAAACATTTTAAGGCAGGGACAGGCAACCTTTTTGAGACCTGGGCCGGTCTCTCGTCGCCCAGGTCTCGGCTGGGCCGAGGGGGGGGGGGAATGGCGGCACGCACGCTCATGCATGCGCACACACCCTCCTCCTCCGTGCGCGCCCCCATGCGCGCTGCCGCCGCAGCCACTACCGCAGCCACCGCCATAGCGCGCCACCGCAGCCGCCACGGCGCATGTCGCGGCCAACATTTTGGAAGTCAAAATGCCGGCCGCGACATGTTTGCGCATGCGCAAGAGTACTGCGCATGCGCAAACGCGTCACGACCGCCATTTTGACTTCCAAAATGGCGGCTGCAGCAAGTGCGGCCGAAAACGCGCCCCGACAGCCTGGGCCGGTAAGTCCAGGGCCCGGGGCCTTAACCGGCCCCCGGGCCGTAGGTTGCCGGTCCCTGTTTTAAGGAGTGTCATATTGAGGATGGAGCAAGCTTGTTTTCTGCAGCTCCAGAGAACCATCAATTCATGTCCTAATTTCTGGAGCAGCAGAAAACAAGCTTGCTCTGTCTTCTACATCATGTCCCTTCAAATACTTAAAGATAGTCTTTTTCCCCCCTTCTTGTTAAATATACCCAGCTCCTTAAGCTGTTCCTCATAGGGTTTGGTTTCCAAATCTCTCAGCATCTTGGTAAGCAACAGATTCAAACTACAGAAAAAGAGATTCCACCTAAACAATAGGAAGAATTTCCTGATGGTGAGAACTGATCTACAGTGGAATACACTGACTTGGAGGGTGGTGGAGTTTCCTTCTTTGGAAATTTTTAAACAGAGGCTGAATGGCCATCTGTCAGGGGTGCTTTGATTGTGTCTACATGGCAGAAGGGGGTTGGACTAGATGGCACTTGAGGTCTCTACTAACTCTGAGGAGATTATCACATGGGGGAAAATCAGGGGTTTAAACTGTCATTATCCTGTGAAAATCATGCAATTGCAGTGAAGATTTTCACACATATCACGATTAAAGAGGACTTATCCTGGCAATAACCAGATAATAACCAGCAACAAGTCATTCACGGGAATTCCCTGTGAATGATTTGTTGCTTGTTATTACCTGGTTATCGCTGGGATAATTCCTAATTAATCACAACATCGTGTGAAAATCTTCACCGTGATTGCATGACTTTTATGGGATAATGACAGTTTAAGCCCCGCTTTTCACCGTGTGATAAAGCCCTATGATTCTATACATATGGTTTTATGCATCACTGCTGGTTGGGCACAGTTTATGAAAATGGGGGTTGGATGGAGAGGCCAGTAGAAAGGGAATGGAAAAATGAACTGGCACGACTGAAAGAATTACAGAATGAGCAACCATAGTGTGAAGGGCTCTGCATTACAGGGAGTAATTGGTGCAAGAAACCTCTTTGGCACTGATGATCTCAGCTTTGGCTCCAGTCTTAGAAAACTTGCCCTGAGAGCTGATGGCTGAAGCCACATCAAGAGCGAGGGGAGTGACTCCAAAGCAGGGCGCTTGACAGCTCCGAACAACAGGACAGGCTTGGAGGAGATGCCGGGAGTAGATTTTGTGGTTTTGTTAACCGCAGAATAAAAGCTAGTACCCAACACCTCCTGGTGGGCTTCGCTAGGCTGCGAACAAAGATCAAGGGTCTGCTGAAAAGCTTGAATATATTCATCCCCAGGAGGCAAATTTTCAGCAGTGACATGGTGAGGCCTTTGGCTTGCCAAGGCCCAATTGTGCTTTTTGTAAGTGGAATAGGACAGGCATTGTTCGTTTGGTAAAGCATGACCGCAGCCATTGTTTGAAGCCCGTGGCTAGGGTGGCCAGGTTCAGGCAGCCCCGACTCTGGTTTTCTGTACTTTTGAGAGTATCAAAGAAGGGGAAAAAAAATCACTCACTGAAGCTCCTTTCCCAGTGAATTAGTGATCCTAAGTGCATCAGATGGTGGAGGATGAAAGGCAGCAGGTTCTCATTTTGGCTGAAAAGGACAAGAAACAAGTTCTGTATTAGCTGTTTAACTGCCATACAATAACACGTTGGAGGCCAACGCACACTCATAATGTATGCGCAGATACATCATGTCATGAGAAATGGAAGCAGCTGTCTCAAGAAAAGTGTGCATTGAAAAAGTCAGGCTTTCTCATCATACTAAAGTATGTTACACTGCAAATGATGCCAATTTCACATCATGTGACCTTACAGTGCCTATGCTGGATCAGAGGTTGGAAAAGTTACTTTTTAAGCACTGCAACTCCCACTGGTCTCTATGGTTGAAGGATTCTGGGAATTGTAATCCCACAAAAGTCACTTTCCCAAACTATGGCATTGATTTCTCTCACTTTTGCCATGTGCCAATCTAACAACCAGCCAAAATGTTTGGTATTGTAGATGAACCAGCAAACATCTGGTTGCAAAGCTACCCTAATAATAATAATAATAATAATAATAATAATAATACCTGCCTCTCCCCATGGATTGAGGTGGGGAACAATAACAATTAACAGACGAACAACATCAGTTAAAAAGACATTGTTAAAACGCACATCAATTTAAAAGGACAAACAAGGTGTACACATATTAAAACAATCCACATTTAAAATTCCTAATTTAAAATTCACAATTTAAAAGTCATCTGGATAAGCCTGCTGGAAGAGATTGGTCTTCAATGTTCTTTTAAATTCGGACAGCATATTCAGTTGTTGGATCTCTTCGGCAGGCCATTTCACAGTATTGGGGCGGTTGAAGAAAAAGTCCTTTGGCTGATATTTGTCACCCCAGTCCTGGATGACTGGAGTAAATCTTCCCCAGAGGACCTGAGTTTATGGGGTAGATTATATGGGAGGGGATGATCCTGTAGGTAACCTCAACCATTTAAGGGTTTAAAGGTAATAACCAACACTTTGTACCTTGCCTGGAAACCAATTGGCAACCAGGGGAGTGAATTTAATATTGGTGTAATATGATCACTCTTGAATGCCCCGGTAATCAATCTGGTTGTCATTGATAACTTGGTGGATGGGCTCAGGCAATGGAATGAAGGA
This sequence comes from Phrynosoma blainvillii, assembly GCA_026167975.1. Taxonomy (NCBI): domain Eukaryota; kingdom Metazoa; phylum Chordata; class Lepidosauria; order Squamata; family Phrynosomatidae; genus Phrynosoma; species Phrynosoma blainvillii. The sequence goes on from JANUYF010000005.1 coordinate 7,716,272, forward strand.
GGATGAGGAGCATTTCCAGAGCCTGGAAAAATATATTCTTGGATTTGACTCCTAGCATACCCCAGCCAGGCATGGCACTATCTATGCTGGTTTGGGAAGTCTGGGAGTTATAGTCCAAAAAGTCTGGGAGTTATAGTCCAAAAAGAAAACAAATGAAGTCTGCTTCATTGTCTGGACAGTCTTGTTGGGCTGAGATAAACTGACTGGTGAATGGTATGGAGGGGTGACTCCGAGGAGTAACCAAGATTCCATCCAAATATTTCCTACTATCCCAATTGCTCCCTTAGTCATGATAAATTTGGGTCTTATGCTCCCGTCAGAGATATAGCAGTTCCATTTATGCTCCCTTTGGCTTGTCTTTCAGACTCTGAGGGCCATTTCAGCTTGGTTTACATCTAACCGGCTGCCAAAGGAAACTGAGAAGAGAGGGAGGTCAGTGGCAAAGGGGAGAACAACAACAGAGGAACAACATTTTCAGGCAAGTGAGATCCCACAGAAGTCACTCGCTGTTTATACCAGATTAGCTGGTCTTTCCAGCTATGCTGGTGTGACATAAACCAAGTCAAAGGAATGACAAGGACCACTTGGTCCAACCCCCTGCCATGCAGGCAAACTATACACAATAAAAGGACTTATGTGAGATGGCCATCCAACCTCGTTTTAAAGACCTAGTCCTAGAAGAAGACTCTACTACCCTCTGAAGCAGTCTGTTCCATTGATGAACAGCTCTTACTATCACAATATTCTTCTTAATGTTTAGATGGAATGCCCTTTCTTGCAATCTGAATCCATTGGTTCATGTCCTGGTTTCTGGAGCAGCAGAAAACAAGCTTGTTCCATCTTCTATATAATGTCCCTCCAAATACTTAAAGGCAGTCTTCTTTTCTCCATTATAAACATGCTCACCTCCCTAAGCCATTCCTCATATGTTTTGGTTTCCAGACCTTTCACCATCTTGGTCCTCCTCCTTTGGATACTTGGCACTATCCTTCCTGAATTGTGATGCCCAGAACCGGTCACAGTATTCCAGGGCAGGTCTGAACAAAGCAGAATAGAAAGATATTATCTTGCTCATCTTCCTGCACAAAATATGACAGTGTACAGTCCAGGCATGTGAATACTCAGCTATATCACTAGGAAAGGCAGTGGCATATAAACAAAATGCACAGATATAGGATGGGTGACAGTTGGCTTGTGAGTAGCACATGTGAAGAGGATCTAAGCTGGACCACAAACTGAACTGATCACAGTGTGATGCAGCAACTAAAAACACCAATGTGATTCTAGGTGGCCTTAATAGTACTACTCTATTCTACTTTGGACAGACCTCAGCTGGAATATTGTGTCCAGTTCTGGTTACCAGAATTCAAGAGGGATGTTGAAATGCAGGAGCGTGTCCAGAGGAGAGCCAATAAAATGGTGAAAGGTCTGGAAACCACCAAGCCCTATGAGGAGCAACTTAGGGATCTGGGTGTGTTTAGCCTGGAGAAGGTTAAGAGGTGATATGATAGCCCTGTTTAAATATTTGAAGGGGTGTCATATTGAGGATGGAGCAAGCTTGTTTTTTGCTGCTCCAGAGAATAGGACCCGGAGCAATGGTTGCAAACTACAGGGAAAGAGATTCCACCTCAACATTACGAAGAACTTCTTGATGATAACAGCTATTTGACAGTGGAATAGGTTGTCTTGGAGTGTAGTGGAGTATCCATCTTTGTTTTTAAACAACAGCCATCTGTCAGATATAAGATATATATAAGATATAAAATATAGAAAACTAAAATAGGAAAGGATACAGAGGAGAAAGGACAAGGAGAAGAAGGAAGGGAGGAAGAAATGAATATTACAAATGGAATGTAGAAAGATAAAGAGAGGAAGCAATAGGATGAGAAAGGAAAAGATAGGAATTCTGATGTACAAATAGAAAGATCAAAAGGAAAAGATTATAGGAAAAGAAAGACCAGGGAAAGAGTAATTAAGGAGAGAAGGCAAATAAAGGGGGAAGAAAGAAGATAAGGGAGACAAAAGGAAGAAAAACCCTAGAAGATTAAGAAATCATATATATATATATATAGATAGATGATAAATAGATAGACAGGAGTTAGAACTGACATACAGAAAATTATATTTGGAATATTTGAAATATTTAAAAATACACAAAAGAGATCTAAATGTAACTATTTATGGCATATTGGTTATTCTGATTAAATGACATAATTAAATCAAGAATAGATTTATGTTAAGCAAAACTGAAGAAATAAAAATAAAAAAAATTAATGATTGAAATGCCTACTGAATGGATGTAAAAACAAATTGTCTACTTATATATTCTATCCTCTATGGATATGAGCATGAAGTGAAAGACGTTCCTTTTTTCTTTTTGTAAATGTGTGTAAAATATTCAATAATATATATATATATATATATATATATGTTTAAAAAAATGAGTGCTTTGGTTGTGTGTTCCTGCATGGCAAGGGGTTGGACTGAATGGCCCTTGGTGTCTCTTCTAATAGGAGTTTATCACACGGGAGGAAATTAGGAGTTTAAACAGTAAATAACCCATGAAAATTGCGCAATTCACATTAAAATGTGATTAAAATGAGATTGACACTAGAGCCATTATCCCATCAATAACCAGGCAATAAACAGCAAAAAGTCATTCATGGGAAAATCCTGTGAATGGTTTGCTGCTGTTACTTGCCTGAATTATTTATGGGATAGTGGTACTTTAATCAGGTTTCATCTCAACGTTGTGTGAAAACCATTAGCGAGACTGCGGGATTATGACAGGTTATTCATGGGATACTAGCACTTTGAACACGGCGTCGTGTGAAAACCATTAGCACAATTACGGGATCATGACGGGTTAATCATGGGATAATAGCACTTTGAATACGAAGTCTTGTGAAAATCATTATTGCAATTGTGGGATTATGACTCGCTAATTACCGTTTATACTTCCAATTGTCCCCCATGTGATAAACTCCTATGATTCTGGGAAAAATAATGCCCATTGATAGTAAAATGCATAAAAGGTAAGACCAGAGGTGGGAATCATGATCAAATATTGTTGGTTTTCAACTCCCACTAGGCCTCAGCATCTTTTATACATATATAATCTTTCCCCTTACTTGCCTTAAAAGACAAATAGCCTCAACTCATGTTGGGGAGTTGTTCACATTGCTGCTGTAATCGTTCAGAGACACAGTGTCCTTAGGTTTTTATTTTGAAAGAAATAAAAATGCCTCCATCGGTTTCCACTCAAATGGCCATCCTGTCCTTTCATCCTTTTATGAAAATATTGTATACACTTTATCACACGGGAGGCAAGCATCTTCCTCCTGCCATTAAATCATAATTAAATCCCATCAATATCCCACAATAATGGGATGATTTTCACACGACGTCATGCAACTCTGTGTGAAAACCATCCCGTTATTGTGGGATGTTGATGGGATTTAATGGCGATTTAATGACAGGAAAAAGATACTTGCCTCCCGTGTGATAAAGTCCTATGTTTACTTCAGAATAAAGATATTCTGTACATGCTCAGGAGCACTTGGCTCCAGGTGCTAGAATTTGGAATGTTTTACAGTATAAAACCCAACCCATCGAAATGCAGCAACTATTTTAGATGATATTTGGATTTCTATCCCTTCCAATGTTACACAGAGCAGTAAGGGTGCGTCTGCACTGTAGAGATAATGCAGTTTGACACCACTTTAACTGCCATGGCTCCATCCTACAGGAATTCTGGGATTTGTAGTTTCGGTGAGGCTCCAACACTGGCAGAGATGGCTAAAAGTTGTAAAATCACAACTACCAGGATTCCATAGGCTGGAGCTACAGCACTTAAACCGGTGTCAAACTGCATTATTTCCACGGTGTAGATACACCCTTACAAACGCAAAAGCCATCCCCGCCTTATCTGATCCCGCTCCCCTCACACAAATCTCAAACCAAGCACGAAGCAAGGATGTAGCGTGATTGACAGCCAAGTTATCCACTCACATACAGGACACCCGCTTCCACCTCGCCCATTCTCCAATCAACGTTGACCAAATGTGCCCGCCCCCTCCGCAGGGGCGGGTCCTTTCGCCGCCCGTTTAGAACCCAGCCGAGGATAGAGAAGGCTCCGGTCGCCATCTTGAGTGTGGCGCCGTCGCCTCAATTTTATAGTCCTTTCTCTTATTAAACAGTCAGGCTGTCGAACACGAACGGAACCATTTGTAAGACGGGGAGGGGAGGAAGGGTTGAAAACAAGAACTCCCAGAGCGCCTTGAGCGGGTAACGCATTGCTTTCCTGGCTCGGTGAAGGACACGCTCAAGATGGCGTAGGCGTCGCTCCGTTTCGTAGTTGCGTGCCGTGCGTGTGGCGTCACGGCGCTTCTGGGCATGGGCAGGTGGGAAGAGCCAGGCTAAGTTTGGCCCCTGTTAGTATAGAAGAGAGAGGAGGAGGAGGAGGAGTGGAAGCTGGAGGTTGGAGTTGCTGCTGTTCCTCTTGCTGCTAGTGTGGCTGGGCAGTCCTTCTTCCCTTTCCCTTCCCTGCCTTGGAAAGCCTAATCTTTGGCTGGAGGAGCAGCTCTTGCAGCCATGGCTGCTGAAGACTCCAGCTCCCTGCCTTGGTCTATCAACAAGGATGATTATGAGCTGCAGGAGGTGATTGGTGAGTGGGGCACATGGGGAGGAAGAGGAGGAGGAGGAGGAGGAAGAGGAAGAGGATGCCTCTCTGGCTCTCATCTCTCCAGCTAGGCCTGAGTATCCTAGGCAGGGAAAGTGGGGCTCCTGCCCTTTGGAGGCATGGGCACCCTTGCCTCCCTCTCTTTGCAAGAACTGTGCATGCCTCTGCCTTGGAAGAGAGGAGGCTTTTGCAATTTCTCTGGGCATTTCTCTCTTGCACTTGGTGGGGCACAGGTTTTTCCTTTCCTTTCCCTCCATAGACATACAGAGATTTCCCCCTTTCTGCATGTGTGTGTGTGTGTGTGTGAGAGAGAAAGGATACTTCTGCAAAGTATTCAAGCCTGGTGACCCTGCCATGCCATTGTGTGTGTGTGAGATGCCACTTATTTATTTATTTGGAGCTAAAGGGGCTTACTGTTGCACACACTCCTGGGCTGCAGGGAAGGTTGTCTAGTGTGTGCTACTGGGTCTGTTCTTGGCAGTGCCAGGGTCACTTTGCTCTTGGAACTGTGTCCTTCCTCTCTGCCCCTGGGTAAGTAGGCACTGCCCAGGCAAGCTGTGTCTGTGGAGCATTTGTGAAATGGAGCAAAGTGTGTCATGCAAGGGGGTGTGGATGCTCTTTGTGTGCATGCAAGCTCTGTCTGCGGTGGTGGTGTCTCTGTGCCTTCAAGTCATTTCCAACTTAGGGCAACCCTAAGGGGGATGTATCACAGGGTTTTCTTGGCAACATTTGTTCAGAGGAGGTTTGTCACTGCCATCCCCTGAGGCTGAGAGAATGTGACTTGCCCAAGGCCAAGCTGGGAATCAAATCCTGGCTTCCAGAGTCGTAGTACAGCACTCAAACCAGTACTGGCGCTCACTCTGCCTGTGGAGCATTTGCGAAATGGAGTAAAGTGTGTATGCAAGGGGGTGTGTATGCGCAGGCATGCTTCAGCCATGCAACCCTATCCAAAGCATGCCTTTGAAGGGGTATTGATCAGAATGACTTCAGTGTAAAAAGTGTTGAATTTATAGATGAATCTTGGCAATGCACACACACACACACACACATGTCTGTGTCATGTTCATATGGTGAAAAGGCCGATGGGGCTTTTGTGTGTCTACGTTTCTCTGTCTGTCTGCTCTTGGTAGTGACAGGCAGACATCCCTCTCGTAGCTGTGGGTGGTGCTGAGGCTTCAGTGGGAGCTAGTAGCTATTTTCTATGTATGTCTGTATTAACTTTTGGGGGTGGTGATGTCGGTGAGCCATCATTTCTTCTAATTCTGGAAACACTGCTTTCCCTGTGTCTCTTGTCATTCATTTGAAGGATCTCATACGCATGTCGGGAGCTCAGGAAAGCACATCAGTTGTATTTGTGGACTCTTTATGGAGATTCTTTTAGAAAAGAACTTTGTAAAGTGGCTCTGAGATCTCTTGGCAAGTGAAGCTTCCAGCGTGTGCTTTGGGCAACTGGGATAAGTCGTGCATATATAATATTTTGAGAATTTCATGGTCTTGTGGTGAAGGCACTCTGGAAGCAGGAACATGAAGCATAAGGAAAAGAATTGCACCAAGCAATTTTAATATACTTTTAAAGCATATTGAGCTCTTGTTATTAGGTCTTATTCTACAGGCAGGTGGTTAGAGTTAGGGTGCTGGTTCTGTATGGTTGCTCCTGTGAGCCCATCTAAAGCTGTACAGGAGATCTGAGTTAAAAAGTAATGCTATAATTTTTTTATGGGATACATCTCTATATACTTTTGAGAGGCATGGTATTGTCGATACGTGTCACTAGGCCTAGAATTCCTCGCTGCTAATGCTTGAGAGATGAGGAGGGTTGAATACCTGTGGTTTAAAGGCTCTGAGGCTTGGGAAAGGGGCGTGGCAATGTTATAATTCAGATTTTTGCAACTGGATTTTTGCCCTTCCACAAACTTTCTCCAACTTGAGTCCTGGGAATAGTACATACTTAAAATGATTTTAATGCTTAATCTGTATCTCCCATCCCTCCCTTTTCCTTTTGTACTATTAGTTTTCATTACAGACACTCTGTACTCATGCTGCAGGTTCATCTTTGCTTTTCTTCATTGGAAATGCCCTGATAGGGTCAAGGTGAAGTCAGAACTCTTGGCTGAGTGGAGACTTGGAATCTGGAGCTTGCAATATAGGACTCCGGACCCCGGCTCTGTTGCAGAATTTATTGTGGGTTGGGAAGTGAGTGTTTAATGTCAATGCAACCTTGCAAACTGTAGTCTGTTGCTGAAGCAAGCACTTGCTGTACTTCATCCTGACAGCACATTCCTGGTGCAGTGACCGCTGGGGATGAAGCACCAGTATCTTGGGAAGATGCAGGCATTACTGACCTTGGCAAGACTGAGAATCCAAAGTAGGAAAAGGAGACAAGCCATATACCTACAAGGCATTACTTCTGCCCAGTGGTGTATTCTCTGAAGATGCCAGCCACAGATGCTGGCGAAACGTCAGAAAGAAACTCTTCTAGAACATGGCCACACAGCCCGAAAAACCCACAAAAAACTATGGATGCCGGCCATGAAAGCCTACGACTTCATATTGGGAAGAGAGCTTATTCGAGGGGCCAGAAGAGGTTAGGTGTGACAAAGAAGGTGTTGCAAGGAAGGCAAATGGGGATAAATGGAAAATAAAGGCAATGAAAGGTTCTTAAGATGTGGCAAGTACAGGTTGGATCTCCCTTACCTGGAATTCCGAAATCCAAAATATTCCGAAATCCAAGGTTGTCCACATGGGTGGCTGAGATAGTGAGACTGTTGCTTTCTGATGGTTTAGTGTACGCCAACTTTGTTTCATGTACAATCGGCCCTCTACATTTGTGGCTTTGACTTTTGCAGATTTGATTATTCGTGGCTTTAAGTGATACATCCTCTCTAGGAATCTCTAGGTCTTCCAGCATGACTCTGTTGGAAATTCATCGTAGAGTCACACTGGAGGACCTAAAAATTCCTAGAGAAAACACTTCTCTCGGCATTTGTAGGTCTCTCATTGCGATTGTATTATCAACCTCTGACTGATGTTTACCATAGAGTTGTGCTGGGAGGACTTACAGATTCCTAGAGAAGTAAAAAACAACAACACAAAACCAACAGTGGTTGTTTGTTTTTTTTTTTAATTTGTGTTTTTTCCACTTTCACAGGTTTCCTGCATCCCCTAACCCCAGTGAATGTGGAGAGCCCACTGCACAAAATTATTAAAAGTACTGCGTATAAAATTACCTTCAGGCTATGTGTATAAGGTATCTATGAAACATAAATGAATTTCATGTTCAGACATGGGTCCCATCTCCAGGATATCTCATTATATGTGTGAAAATATTCCAAACTTTGAAATCCAAAACACTTCTGGTCCCAAGCAACCTGTAACAGACTTTTGGAGATACAGTGAGCCATTTTGGGGCTACTGTAACTAACACAGGAGGATGGATAGAATGACTCTAGTGATGCTACCTGACCCCTGCAAGATAGCCTCTGGGATGAAGGAGTAAGAGCTGACCTGCAAATCTTAAGAAAGCCTGTTAACTGATGATCCATTGACAGAAGCACAGTAGACCCTTGTTTGAACCCCTTCTTCCATGATAGTTTACAAACACAGTTGCCCCTGTATTGACGTCTGCAGTTTTGAATATTCACAGAGGGTGATCTCCATTAAAACCAATGGGACTCATCCCATTCAAGCCTACGGGGCTTGAATATTGGCGAGTCTGTTTTTGCAGGTGTGGTGGTCCAGAACGGACCCCCCTGCAAAAACAGAGGGCTGACTTGTACTATCAGTAGTCTATCTGCTCAACTTTGGAGGTACCACACATCGTTCAAGGACAGATTTGAGTCAACTAGGCCTACCTTTTGTACTTGGTTTACTGGACAATATCAGATATTTTTTGTGTGGAAGAGTTGGCTTCTGGGGACCACTTCTGGTGTTAGTTTTCTCTTAGGGTTTTCATGAAGTGAGCTTTGCAATACAGGCACACCTCACTTATCAAAGGCTCTGTCAGAGAATCTCCTTTTTACAAAATTTTATATGCAGTCCCAGACCCTGTTTTTTCTTCCTTGTCCTCTGTCTAGCAGGATTTTTTTAGCAGCATTGGCATGGGAAGCACATCGACTTTTTTAGCTGAAGTATACATGTACTGTTAGCTCTGGGAAGAAGGAATTGGCAAAAAAAACCTCTGAGTATTCGCCGCCTCCTCTTCCTCCTGGTGTTGGTTTATTTATGCCCCTCTTTCCCACCCCAAATTGAGATACAAAGCAGCGTACAAATTAAAAACATAGGTTTTTTTTTTTTACTTACGTAAAGCATACATAAAAGGTGCAGTTAAAACCATACAAAAGTGGGCATCAAAATAGAATTAAACTAGTAGAATATTAAAACAAGTAACTCATTAAAAGAGTAAAATGCAATGTAAAAGATAAAAGTGTTTAAAAACAGTACATATTAAAATAGTTAAAATCCTAAAACATTAAAAAAAATAAAATAAAATAAAACTCTATAGAGACCTCTAAAACCTAAAAAAACTTTGTGAAATTCTTGGGTTCCTTGTAGATCAACAGACGACTTGGAGGCACATGCACACATAGGATGTCCCACATTTGCCTCTCCCATATCCCATTGCTGTTGCTTCTCTGTCTCTTTCCAGAATAAGTTATGCTTGCTGTCAACACCAGACCTCGTCTCAGGTTGATAGGATAAATGCCTAAGAAAGGAAACTCTGTTGTATTGAGTCAGAGCAATTCCTACTCATGTCTACAAAATCCGCAGTCCTGATTTCATTACACTGTTCCTGTATGCTCCCATAGACGTTACTGCCAGCTCCTGCTGGCTCTCATAAATGAGTCAGTCACTTGTGGGTCAAACTCCACTGTTGACAATCATGAATCTCTCTTGCAGTTTTCCTTGTTGGGCCTTGTGCGCTTTTCAGGTGATCAGCTGGGATTTCCTTCCTCTATCTTTTGCCTGATCATCCTTGTTTGTTTGGTGCAACAGGTAAATGGGAGATTGGTGCCGTTCCACCTGCCTTTGTCCATAGGTCACAAAGCAAAATAACTTTTCATTTGTTTTGCGGCTGGTGGAGGAAAGAACCAATAGATTACCAAACGAAGAAAGATAAAGCTGAATACACACTTTTAAGCGGCTTTTTATCACGCCCAAGTGTAATGCAGTCCTCCACTGTAAAGACACAGCATCTGTAGTTAGAAAGGTGAGTTTGGAGGTGAAAACTGCCTGCCTTTGTCCAGAAGTCACAAGCAAAATGACTTTTTATTTGTGTTGAAGCTGGTGGAGGAAGGAACCAATAGATTACCAAAAGGAGAAAGATAAAGCTGAATATCCAATTTTTAACTAGTGAATTATCATGCCCAAGTGTTATGCAGTTGTCCACTATAAAGACACAGAATCTGTGAGTTAGAAATATGAGTTCAGAGGTGAAAACAAGGTCAATCAGTTTTTATTGAAATTGTTAGAGGATCTTTCCAGAAATCCTGATTGCTTCAGTGCTGCTTATACTTAAGCAAGAGGATGGATCCAGAGGTAGTCATGCTTGGAAGACTCCCATTTAGATCTATGGAGATTTTCACATGGGTAAAGTGATGGGAGCCAGAGGTAGTCATGCTTAGAAGATTCCCATTTAGATCTATGGAGATTTTCACATGGGCAAAGTGATGGGAACATAGCAGGATGCTCCTGTCATTATTGCACAATTGCACAAAGATTATCAGACAACATCGCGATAATTGTGTCATTATCCTGTGAATAAAGAGGAATTCTAGCGTCACTTTTTATTCATGGGAAAGTCTTGTGAATAAAAAGCAATGGGAGAATTTTTTTTATTCATGGTATAATGATGTGATTATTGTGACGTTGAGTGATGCTGTTTGATAATCTTTGCACAATTGCGCGATAGTGACAGAAACATCCCACTATGTTCCTGTCACTCTTGCCTGTGTAAAAATCTTCTGTGAGAATGAGTTAAGTCTCATTGATTTCAGAAACAATACTGTGAATTGATTAGATTCAAGCCAGGGCTTATAGAATAGCCAAGAGATCTGAGTATCTGCGGACGGCAAGCCCGCATTGTCTCCAGTGGTGGTACGTGCATCACCATTAGTGACAGCCCCTGTTGTCCCCAGTGGTGGTGCGTGAACGCGGCCACACTGCCATTAGGGACAACGGGATTTCACCGGAAGTCCCATTGTCTCTAATGGTAGCGCGGCCGTGTGCATGTACCACCATTAGGGACAACGCCGGCTTGAGCACCTGCGGATTTTGGTATCCACGGGGGTTCCAGAATGGATACCAAGGTCCCACTGTATAGTCATTATAAGGAAATAACAACATTCAAATTAGAACAGTTTTATTTATGTAAATTCAATATTGAACTCAATGCATGTGTAAATTTTGTACATGAAAAAGTTTAGGAAATGAAGAAGGAGAAGGGATCAGAGCCTCCAATTCTCGCACCCCCTTTGACTAACTCATGCCCCCGGGGAGGTCCTGCCCCACCATTTGAGAACCACTCCATTACAAGATGGCTGATGGTCATTCTGTTCTTCAGAAACACAGCCATTTAAGACTTCCTCCGATGTAAAGCATTTTATTTATGCATAATCTGTTTGTCTGCTTGAATTCCTTCCTTCCCTCATCTAAACTCAGTTTTTAAGGAATAAAGCCTTTTCTTGGCCATGTTCATTGATAAATCCTTTGCAAAAGCTAATCTGCATTTCACATTAATGGTAAAAGCAAAAGGCAAACTACAGCTTGTAGGGAACACTAAATTTGTATTATAGCATGGTATGTTAATTGTCTCCAATGGAAAATGATTCATCCTGAAGTTCTGGAAATCATGAGCAGGACCGGTGATTAAATGTGAAATACTTTCTTCTTCATCTGTTAATGATGTTTCCATTTCAGTCTGTAATAGATCTTTGCATCAGTGAAGCACAGAAGAATTAATTGATTTAATTTTAAAAAGAAAATATGGTATCATGATCATTGAATATCCCTTGTCCTAATGATTGGGACCAGAAGTGTTTTGGATTTTGGAATATTTTCATAAACATAATGAGATCTTGGAGCTGGAACCCAAGCCTAAACATGAAATTTGTATGTTTTGTATACCATTTATATACATATCCTGATAGTAATTTTATACATGTAATTGTATAAATTGTAAATTGTACTGTGGAATGACCAGCTGGAGGAGATACGATGGTTGAAAATGCTGACTGCCATTAAAACAGCATTAAACCTGTTTTTAATGTATCTCTTCTGGCAGGCCTACCCAGTCAATTTTAAAGCATGACTTTTTAATTGGTATATTTTAAAGAAAGTATTATGTGTATTTTAATGGTTTTATAGTATTTCATTTTATTTTATAGTATTGTTGTTTTTAATTGTGTTCTGTATTTCAACATATTGTATCCCACTTTGAGCCTTGAGGAGAGGTGGGAAAGAAATTAAATTATTATTATTATTATTATTATTACATAATATTTTTAATAATTTTGTGCATGCAACAAAATGTGTGTACATGGAACAATTACAAAGCAAAGGTGTCACTATCTCAGACACCCATATGGACAATTTTGAATTTTGGAGTATTTTGGATTTCAGAATTCTGGATAAGGGAGACTCGACCTGTACTGTTCAATGCAAAGGCCTATAATCACAAGTACTAGGGTTAGTAGACTAAAGTCTACGAAAGCTCATGCTGCCAACTTCTTTCTTTCAGTTAGTCTCAAAGGTGCTCCAAGATCTCACTACATACTAATAGGGTTACCATGTTAGACTTGGTTTTATTAAGAAATGGAGCCTGTGGTGGAGATTGTTTTATAGGAGCATCCCTCCATGGTGGTTCAAAAGTCTCATTGTTTTGCAAGAAAGAACTAGGTTTGAGTGGGTTCTCATTTAGCTGTCTGATTTTCTCCCTGAATATGTGGTATAGTGGTTTGTGTGTTGGGCTGCGACTCTGGAGATTAGGCTTCAAATCCTCACTCTCTCAGCCTCAAAGGAAGGCAAAGGCAAATCCCCTCTGAACAAATCTTACCAAGAAAACCCTGCAATAGGCTTGCCTTAGAGTTGCCAAAAGTTGGAAATGACTTGAAGACCCACAACAAGAACACTAGGATTTTGAAGTAGACGACCCCTTTGTTCAAAGCCTTCCCAGTTAAGCATTATGGGGTCAAAAGATCCATGTTCCTCACAGCTTCATGTCCTGTTTGGATGACGCAGGCCAAAGCCCCAGGGCCAGGATCGGACTTGACCCTGGCAAACTGGACACAGATCCAGTGGATCCAGCCCGATCCTGGCTTAAGCGGCCTTTACCCTGGGTCACTTTGGCCCCTGGTTTGCTGCAGTTTCCTGGAAACTGCATGGCAAACCCTGGCTGTTTAAATGCCAGTGCTCCTTAACTTGCTGTCGCTCCTACTGAGAATCCCCCCATCCTACTGAGAATCCCCCCATCTGAAACGTCAGAAAGAAACTCTTCTAGAACATGGCCACACAGCCCGAAAAACCCACAAAAACTATGGATGCCGGCCATGAAAGCCTACGACTTCACAATCCCCCCATTGCTGCGTCTGGTGCAGAAATGGGGTGCATGGCCATGTGGGTGCAACCAGGCACCCCATTTCTGCATCAGATGCAGCAACGGGGAGCTTCTCAGTAGGAGTGACGGCACAGCAATGAAAGGAGCATGTGCCGGTAGCTATTCCTGGGTTGGCTTGGGGACAGGTGTGTTAAATACCCACCCATCCTTGTGATGACCCAAGGACCAACCCAAATGAGTCCCCGGGACAGAGTAACAAAGGCTCAGCCCCTTGGTGGGTTGTAGAATCAAGGAAGGCTTTTTTGCTGCCCTTGAAGCATCCTGAACAGGTATGTTGTGACTAATAATTATGATGTTGGTCAAGGACCCGAAAGACCCAGATTGAGATCCCCACTCAGCCATGAAGCTGACCAAATGACCTTTGGCCAGTCACTCTCTTGCAGCACAACTTGGGGAAGGACTTGATTAAAAATATTACAAAGAATGTGCACAATTCATAGTAAGAAAAGTTACTTGTGGACTCCTTCCTTTCCCTCCAGCTCTTAATTTGATAATGTTGAATTTCTTTGGTAATGTTCAACTTGTGTGGAGCAAACGATTTTCACCCCACCTACCCCTCTTATCTCATCTCCACCACTCCCAGTTATCCCTCCCATATGTACAACTGAAGTCTATTAAAGCTCAGGGTATAACAAATTCAGTAGACGTTTAAGGTGCCGTAAGCACTCTGATGTTTTTCTTTGGCAGGCAGCAATAAGAGAATATATGGTGGCTTCTTGGTGGCTGCTCCCAATCTGTGGAACTCCCTGACACAGGAGGTTAAGCTCTTCCCTTCTGTTTTCCTTTATTGTCAGGCAAAGCTCTTCTTACTTTGGGCCTTTGCAGACTGCTAGAAATAGTGCAAATTGAGGCCACTTTAACTGCCCTGGCTCAGTGCTAGGGAATCATGGGAAGTGTAGTTTATTGTGGCACCAGAGCTTTCTGACAGAGAAGGCTCAATGTCTCAGAAAAAAATACAATTCCCATGATTCCCTAGCACTGAGCCAGGGCAGTTAAAGTGGACTCAATTTGCACTATTTCTGGCAGTCTGCAAAGGCCCTTTGACAAGATTTTGGCTAGTAACCAGTTGCTGTGGAAGTGTTTTTAAGTGGTGTGCCGTCCTTTTATCTGCTTTGTTAGGTTTCAGATGCTTTGAAATTGTTTTAAATTCTGTCTTGAACAGAATAATTGAAACCATTTTTTACTACAGTCGGCCTTCCACGTTTGCAGCGTTGACTTGGGTGGTTTTAATTATTTGTGGATTCGATTTAATATGTTCTCTCTAGGAATCCGTAGATCCTTGAGAGAGAATCTGTTGGAAATTGACCGTAGAGCTGCACTGGATGATCTAGAGATTACTAGAGAAAACACTTCTCTAGGCATTTGTAGGTCCTCCAGCATGATTCTGTGGTCAACCTTCGACAGATGTTGACCATAGAGTTGTTCTGGAGGACCTGGGATTCCTAGAGAGGTGGTCTCTCAGGTTAAAAAAAAATAGTGTTTTTCTATATTTGCTGTTTTCCACTTTCACGGGGGGCCTGTGCCCGTAACCCCAGCGAACATGGAGTGTCCACTGTATTATAATTTGTAAAATATTTATTCTGTATTAATTTATATTGCGAGTCACTTTGTATCCCACGTTGCGAGATAGGTGTGATAGAAGTTAAATAAGTAATTGCACAATTGAGGGGTAAAAAAAACACTTTGCTTTCTCATATTTGGATATCTACCTCTGTAAAAAACAAACAAAAAACTTTGGAGCTTTTTCCAAGTTCTGGATGCAGTTTAAGCTGCTCTCTCAAGTTGGGGGTGTTGCCGATCATCCCTCTGCAAACCCTATTGATGCAAGACTTCTAGGAAAGGGAACAACTTTGTGTTTGTGTGTGTATGTGTGTGTTAAAAATGACTTTTTCGTGGCTGGTTCCCTGCCTGAAAAGCACCCACGCAAGGCTCTTGTGTTACTCCAGTGGGCATCGTGCCAACCTGCCGCCGCTGTTTGCTGAATGGAAAAAAGAGGAGAGGAAATCCCCTTGTGGAAATGTCCTTGCTCTACGTAGGACACATTTTAAGTGGGGTGAAAAAAATAAATCTATTACTCAGCATGGGCCAGATTTGTTCCGTTTGCAAAGGTATGCATTAGCTCTCTGTCATGATCTGGGATTAGCTGGAAGTGACTGACTAACAGCTGTGGAGTCTCTGTGGACTTCCATCCTTAAAGAAGTGAAGACCACAGCTGCAGGGAATACAGATTGGCTTGACTTCTTTTCCTGGTATCCCTTGGTGTCTATATGCCCTGGGCTTTGTTTCTGTGGATTATGATTCAGTGAAATACAGTATATAATATTGGATGCACAGTGGTTCCTTTAATTTATTTTCCCTTCTTTGAGAAGGAGGCATACATAAGCCCCCCTTGTTGTTGTGTGCCTTGAAGTCATTTCTGACTTACGGCAACTCTAAGGCAAAGTTATCATGGGGTTTTCTTGGCAAATTTTGTTCAGAGGAGGTTTGCCATTGCCTTCCCCTGAGGCTCAGATGGCAATGGCAAATCCTCTTTGAAGAAACTTGCCAAGAAAATCCTATGATAGGTTCACCAGGGTCTCCATAAACCAAAAATGACTTGGAGGCAGACAACAGCAACAACAACAACAGCAAATCAATCCCCTTCTTTCTAGTCAGCGCCCAGAGAGATTCATGGCTTGAGTCACGGATGGACAACTAGCTGCCCTCCAGGTGACATTGGACTGCAACTCCCAGCAGTCCTAGCTGATGGGTGGGGAAGAATGATGGGAACTGCAGTTGAGAAACCGCAAGAGGCTGAGTGCAACCTTAATTGTTCCTAGGCTAAATGCAACATTTGTTGAATCTAGAACGGAGCAAATGAAACGAATGAGACTTGTTAGCTGGAACAACGCTGCATTGATTTCAGTAAATCTATTCTAAGTAAGACTAATGTTGCTGAGTGAGCAGATTTTGGACCCAAAGCTTTCCCTTCTGCATCTAGTGCAGACTTGTATGGATTGAGTTGCTGAGTGCATCTTACAGAGCTAGTGGTGTTTTATTTATTTATTTATTTATTTATTTATTTATTTATTATTTATTCTATTCTGTTGTGTCTTCAGCTAGCATGTGTGCCTTCAAGTTGACTCTGACTTATGGTAACTCTGTTGTAGGGCGCATCTACACAGTAGAGATAATGCAGTTTGGTACCACTTGAAGTGCTGTAGCTCCATCCTATGGAACCCTTCTCCAGGATTTTTAGCCGCCTCTGCCAAAGATTGTGGGTGACTCACAAAACTACAAATCCTAGGATTCTGTAGGATGGAGCCATGGCAGTTAAAGTGATGTCAAATTGCATTATTTCTACCGTGTAGATCAGGGGTAGGCAACCTTTCCCCTTTAAGGGCCGAAGGACTTCAGCTCCCAGAATCCCAGGAGCTATTGGCCAACATGGGACTATTGGCCAACATGGCTGAGGCTTCTGGGAGCTGAAGTCCCTCGGCCCTTAAAGGGGAAAGGTTGCCTACCCCTGGTGTAGATGCACCCATGTGTTTCTTGGCATGATAAATTCAGAGGAGGTTTGTTATTGTCTTCCTCTAAGGCTGAGAGAGTGAAACATACCCAAGGTTGTGTGCCTTCAAGTCAGATGTGACACATAGCAACCCACTGTGAACCTGTTGCGGAGTTTTCTTGGCAAGTTTCTTCGGAGGGGCTTGCCATTGCCATCCTCTGAGACTGAGAGAGTGTGACTTGCCCAAGGTCACCCAGCAGGTTTCCATGGCCAAGCTGAGATTCGAACCCTGGCCTCCACAGTTGTAGTCCAATGCTCAAACCATTATGCCATGCCACGCTGCTCAAGGTTACTAAGTGGGCTTCCATGGCTGCGTGGAAATTCGAACCCTGGTCTCCAGTTCTAGTCCCACACTCAAACTTCACAGCTCCTATATAGCCCTTTGCCTGGTCACCTATGGTGAGTAAGCAGAGTCCCCAGGTGAGAACTTCGAATGAATTACCATTAGTGCTTAGGGTTGGGGAGGCAGTTCATCTTCAGAAGAGTAAAAGGAGAACCAGCTTAGCTGCAGCAGTTTGTCTTCCATAAGAAAGCTTTGGAGCCACAGTAACCTGAGAAGCAAATGCAGTGAGCGTATCATTTCTCAGAAGATGCAAAGGCAGCTGTGGGCGATTAAAGCGGAATGGTGTGTACCATTTTGTTCCGATGGTTGTGCATTTGAAAAGAGACTACAGAATCCCCCCCCCCCCCGACCTCCATCTTGGAGAATTAACACTGGATAGTTTGGGTGCCCTTTAGATTAGCTCAAGAGGGAACCTGGCCAAGGGGAATGGAAGGAATATAATTCCTGGTTTTCAAATGGCAAATCTAATTTGAACACGTTAATAACGCTGTAAGCCAATAAATAAACGTGGCAAAATATGTAGGCTTGTGTCACTCTCCAGAACTGTCAGTAGCTGGACAGGTGGGGATAGGAGTGGGACGATGATATATAGATATACTGAGTATTTATTTTTATTTTTGTTTTATTTGTACCTAGCTCATTTTCCAGGATAAAGAAGTCTGTCTTTGTTCATGTCCAGAAAGCTCTGAAGGCAATATGGAAGGGCTCTGTTTGGGATAAATGTTTGCAAAAGGATTTTGTGTGTTTGAAGACTGAGGTTTTTTGAAGGATGGAAGGATGGCTTGTATTTGCTGCTGTCAACTGGGGTCAGAAGTAGGGATTATATTTTTGTTAAAATGTTCGCATCCTACTTTGTATCCTAGGATCTTATAGTTTAAAACATTAAATAACTAAATAACTATTTAAATATAATAAACATCTGTTTCAATATATAGATAAATATCTTTATTAAATATATATTTACCAAACATATTAAATAGATTTTAAATATCTATCAGTTAACACTTTTGTTGCATTCCTCACTGGAATTGTCATTCAATCCCATTCCAGTGTTGAGTTGTGATATTTCTTCACCTGCCTTCCATCCCGAGGCAGCTTGCGTTTCATTCTGTCACCAGTCTTAAGTGATGCAAAATGGACATTTCCATTAAAAAATGTGAACCTGATAATTTTTTTTTACAAAAAATCTCTGCCACTTCTATTTGGAAAATAGGTGGCTTGAAACAATTTTCACATTTCTAAAATTGGTAAAAAAAAATTTTTTTAAGTATTTATTTTTTAAAGTAAAGGATGGGTGGGATTCGGGATTTTTATGTTCTGTTTAGATTGTATTAATATATCTGTATGGAAATTTTAATGTTGTAAGTCGCCCTGATTGCTCTGCAGAAGGGCGGGATATAAATAAATTATTATTATTATTATTATTATTATTATTATTATTATTATTATTATATGCCAAGCCCTTCATTACGTTGCATTGGGAGGAGAACCATAGAATTTTAGAGTTGGTATTCTAACCCTGAGCATGCAGTAATACACAACTAATGCAATTTTGGAAAATGCTCATCCAACCTCAGTTTAAAAGCCTTCAAAGATGGAGAGTCCATCACCCTCTGAGGTAGTCTGTTCCATATAAACAGTTTTTACCGTAAAATGTTCTTCCTATTGTTTGCTTTTGCTTTAGGTGGTTTTTTCCCTTTCTCTTTTATTTTGCTCTGCTCCTCCAGGTGTTTTAGACTTCAGTTCCCAGAAGCCCCATCCAGGTTGGACACCAGTAAGGAATTCTGGGAGCTAGCATCCAGAACATCTGGAGGACCAAAATTTGGGAACCACTGCTTTAGATGTTTTCCCCTTTCTATCACCTCCTCCCTTCTATAAACATCTTTAGATGAGGACAAAGATATCTGATCTTTGCTCTTGTTCATGGAGAATTTTGAGGGAGGATGGCAATGGCGAACCCCTTCTTAAGAAACTTGCCAAGTAAACCCCATGATATGGTTGCCATAAGTCAGAGATGACTTGAAGGCACACAACAACAATAACAACAAGCCCTTCGAAAGTAAAGTACAAGTTTGCAGGCAGTTTCTTGTCCCTCTAAGCATTTTCTACACATTGAGAGCTCTCTCTGTGTATATAAGATATACATATGTTAAGTATATATCACATTTTTCCTTACTTTCATGGAGTTCAGAGCAGCTTGGATGGTTTCCAGAACATCTCCTGTCTAGGCAATTTGCTGGGCTTTGTCTTGGCCACCCTTTTACAAGAGGAGTGGGCTTGATTTACTAAAGTTTATTGGGAAGGATTGAGCATATTTCCCCTGCATTTAAGACTTTTCCTCCCTTAGCTAAAGACATTTAGTAGTTTCATAATTACACAGCTTATTTCTGATATGCCCTATCAAGTTGGCAACCCTATGAATGAGAGACTTCCAAGTCGCCCTGTTATCAACAGCCCTGCTCAGGTCTTGCAAACTCAGGGCTGTGGCTTTCTTGTATCAGTCTGTCCACCTGTAATAGGGTCTTCCTCTTTTCCTACTGCCTTCCACTTAATTGAACGTTATCATCTTTTCCAATGAGTCCTGTTATCTCATGATTTGCCCAAAATGTAACGGCCTCAGTTTAATCATTTCCATTTCCACCTGATATATCCAAGGTGTGGCATGTTGGATTGTGACTCTAGAAATCAAGTCTTTATTCCCAGCTCGGCCATGAGACCGATTGGGTGACCTTAGGCAAGTCACATGCTCTCAACTTCGGGAGAAGGCAATGGCAAACCACCTATGAACAAAGTTTGCCAAGAAAACTCCCATGATAGGTTTGCTTTAGGGTCGCCATAAGTCAAAAACGACTTGAAGGCACACAGCAACAAATGAAAGCCTTTGTTTAGTCATTTTGGCTTCTAGTAAGAATTTCGCCTTGATCTGTCCTCAGACCCACTTATTTTGGCAGTCTATAATAATTTGTAGAGATCTCCTTCAGTTGATTGTTTCCTTATCAATTTCCTTCACTGTCCAACTTTCACAACCATGCAAAGAAACTGGAAATACTGTTGCCTGGACGATCCTGATTTTGGTATTTTTACACTTGAGCATCTTACCAAATTCCGTCATAGCTCCCTTCTAAGTTACAGGTTATATCACCACATTTAGCTAGCTTTCTTTTACATTGTACCACACAGATGTGCTGAAGCGTAATCTTTTTTAAAATTATTGTAAGCCACCTTATAGCCCATTGTGGGACAAAGATGGGATATCAATGCAATAAATAATGGCTGGCTAGGGATGATGAGACTTGTAGTTCAATACATTGGGAGGGCACTAGTTTTAAGAAACCTTTAAAATTTCTTCCTTTGCTTTCATTTTGTGCATCAGGTTGATTTACTATGCTTATGGAGATACCTTCATCCTACTTGGTTATATATTTTAATTTTCTTTTTCTATCCTTTCTTACCTTGAAGGCACTAGATCCTATTTGATCTTGTCAGCTGAGCAGGATCAGCTCTGGTTAGTTCTTGGATGGGAAGCCACATCAGATACCAGGTGCTGTAGGCTATATTTCAGAGGAAGGAACTGACAAAACCACCTCTTGAGTATTCCTTACCTAAGAAAATCCTATGGAATTCATGGGGTCGCCATAGGTTGACTGGTGAATTGAAGGCAGATACATATACCAGTATTTCTTCCAGTATATGGTACTATTCTAGAATAACTTTTTATCCCTCTTTGGTCTCAGTAATCTCCACTTCCTGCTCCTTCTGGGGAATTTTACAATTTAAATTCCATAGCAACTTAGTCATTTCAGGAATTGCAGCTATGCCTTTTATTAACATTTTTCTTGGGCAGCCTGGAAATCTACCTTAGTTCAGCCTGGAAGAAGGACAGCTAGTGGAAGTGGAAGTTCTCCAGTGTATCTTGCTGCAACATACTTTTAAAAATTTCTAAAGTTTTTTCTAGTCTTATTCAGTTTTGGGTGAGTGTGTTTGTGTGGTAAAGAAAAAGTGACAAATGATGAATGATAACCCAGTTGATAAACAAAAGATAAACCAGTTTAAATTTTGGAATTAAAAGTATTGTAAAAAATGCCTTCTGGCTATGTGTATAAGGTGTATGTGAAACATAAATGAATTTGTGTTTAGACTTGGGTCCTATCTCCAAGATATAGCATTATGTACATACAATTGGTCCTCCATATTCATAGATTCTGTATCCATGGATTCCGCCATCCATGACGTGAAAACATTAAAATAAATCCTCAAAAGCAAAACTTTATTTTGCTATTTTATACAAAGGAAGCCATTTTACTATACCATTGTATATAATGGGACTTGGGCATCCATGGATTTTGGTATCCACTGAGGGTCCTGGAACCAAACTCCAGCAGATACCAAGGGCCCATTGTATATGTAAATACAAGTATTTGAAAATCCAAATAAATAAATAAATCCCAAATACCTCTGGTTCCTAATATTTTGGATAAGGAGACTCAACTTGTAATTCTGTAACCATCTGCCAAAGCTGCAGGAGGAAATTTATAGAGTCCCATGAGAAAACTGAAAAGTGTTCATAAGCAACAATGTATGGGGGTATATTTGTACTGGCAGATTGTTTCCAGAAAACAAAATGAAACAAAAATTAATGATGCCAATATTTCAGATTCCCCCCTGCAAAAAAGAAACTACCCAATGCATTAACAGTTCCCACCTAACATTTTGTTTTTGTGTGTTTCTCTTTTTTCCCAGGGAGTGGAGCAACAGCTGTTGTCCAAGCAGCTTATTGTATGCCGAAGAAAGAGAAGGTGGCAATTAAACGGATCAACCTCGAGAAATGTCAGACCAGCATGGATGAGCTCCTGGTACAAATATTCCATCAATGTTGTTGCACAATTCCTTTAGGGTCTGTAAATCACTGTGGCACTAAGTTGGTGATGGAGTCACCTCTGTGCAGGCATTTGTTAAACTCTTAGTGGTGTCACTGGATTATTTTTTTTAACAGAAAAGGTTCCAAGACATCATGGAGGTAAAACAGTTTGGAAAACAGCCCATTTTATGTCTGGTGGGTTCATTATATTTAGTGGGTTTTTCAGAGGTGGGTTTAGACATTCTCTCTTGATTTATATAGGGGAAGGATGTGCCACTGCGGTGACCAATGCTTCCTTATATATTCGTTACATTCACATTCTGCCTATTCTTGAATAAGCCTAAAATGGCCTTCATAAGTGCTACTCAAGTAGTGGTCCTTGGATCTGTGCTGCTCTCCAAGCTGCTGTCAGTCCTTAGAGAGTTTGAAGGAAAGAAAGAAGCAGTTATATTCAATGGGTATAAATATGGTACCACTCCCTGACACCTTGGGGGGAAAAATACTCTGCTGGTCCCCCATATCAGATAGCATGAGAAGCTCCTCTATTTTTCTATCGTTCCACTTTCACTCCTTCATAAATAGCAAATTTATATTAATTAGTAGTAACAAATTTATTGTCATGAAGTAGTAGCCCAAAGCATTTCATCATCACCATCTGTATCATCAGGCAACTTAGATTGCTAGATCATAAAATACATTTATTTGATTAAAATTTCTGAATGAAGAAACTTTCCTAAATTCCTATGAAAGTAAACATGCCACAAACCAGGCATTGAACATTAAGTTTTTGTTTTGGAGATGGAGTAGGTACCAACTCCTGCTCCGCACAAAATGGCTTCCAGTTCCCAAATCCCTGCTGAGAACCACTAGCCTACACGGTTCTCCCCCTCCCTATTTTATCCTCATAACAACCCTGTGAGGTAGGTCAGTCTGGGAAAGAATGCCTGACCCAAGTTTACCTGGTGTCTGCTCTTCCATGTTCTTTCACCTTTACGGTTTTCCAAGCTTCTCAGTTTGTCTCTACTGATTTCAGCTTCCATGCTTTTAGCCCCATTGACATCTGCTGTGGCCTCAAGTTGACAAAACCACGCTCTGAGGATGAACAGTATGAGGATCTGGCAGAGTAGTCTTCACCTTCTTGTATCATTCTTTTGTATTTGCTGGCCATGCACCAATACCCACCACCATGGTAGAGTATATGCACGGCAGGGATTGCCATGCTGGTTTTGGGCTTCTTGGAGCTTGGAAAAGCTACTTTGGACTACAACTCCAAGAATCCCCCAGTTCTTGGGAACTGTAATTCAAAGAAAGGTAACTTCCTAGCTCACCTGCAGCTGACATAGCTCAGTTTGAGCACGATGATACTGAACAGAACTGAAAGTCCATACAGTTTATCTATGCTGGGCAATGTCTTTGGCATGGTGACACCAGTCAGTATGTTTATCAGCAAGGGAGCAACTGTGGGAAGGTATGGGGCCACAATAGCCTCCTAGGAAATGTTGGAGGGCCTCAAAAAAAAGAAAGATCAGAATCACCTTTCTCTCCCCCCCCCAAATGTTCCCAAGCCTCCTCTAGGGAATGTGGGGGAAACTTTTGCCATAATTTTCGGTTCCTTTTGGTCATTAGGCCCTTGATAGGCCTTTTGTAACATCCGGAAGTGACTGGAAGTCTTACTGTTTACTTCATTTTTTAAAGTCATAGAATCATAGAGTTGGAAGAGTCCACAAGGGCCATCCATTCCAACATCTGCCATGCAGGAAGACATATAGCATGCTGAACAGATGGACATGCAACCAATGTTTAAAACCCCACAAAGAAGGAAACTCCATCACACTCTGAGGCAGCATCTTCCACCACAGAACAGCTTTTACCATCAGGAAGTTCTTACTAATGTTTAGATGGAATCTTTTCCCCCGTAGTTTGAATCCATTGCTTAGTTTCTGGAGCAGCAGAAAATGAGCTAGCTCCACTCTCAACATGACATCCCTTCAAATATTTAAACAGGGTTATCATGTCACCTCTTAACCATCTCTTCTCCAGGCTAAACATGCCCAGCTCCCTAAGCCACTCCTCATGGTTTCCGGCCTTCCACCATTTTGGTTGCCCTCAAAATCCTCCGGGAGATTGCACAAATTTGCCCAAATGGTCTCAGTTTTGCCCACAAAAGTAACCCCAGGGGCCACAGTTTGCCCACTCCTGCTATAGACCAAGAGCTCCGCTCTTCAGAACAATCCACCCACCATCTTGGTTTTAGTCTGTAGCTGGACCTATAGAATTGAATGCCTCCCATGTTGGTTGTGCTATTATTCTCTTCCCTGGCCTGATCACTGTTGCTCCTTCCTTACTGAAGCAGTCACACAGATTATTAGAATCTTGAGTTTGTGCCAGTTTTTGGCTCAAAGGACCATTCAGAAAGCTTTGCAATAGAAAACATAGATAAAACTCCTTCTAATTAAATATCTTAATCTCCAATTGACCCACTCCTCCAAAATACGGACTATTCCATTGGCTAATGAATAGGACGACAAATGAATTGCTGTTTTTCTTCTTCTTCTCAAAAAGTTCCAGTTAGGTGACCCGATGGTTATTTTGTTTTTTGTTTACTGGACTTTTGCTTGAGGAAGCAAACTCGTGATTTCTTTTTGCCAGTGGCCTACACATAACAGACAAGTTTTGAGTTCTAGGATTGCATCCCAGCATTGCCTTCTCAAGAACAGGAGAATTTTCCAACCATAGTGATTTCTAGGTACAATCATACCATTGCAGGAATCCACAGTCCTTTTGCTACAGCCAGGCCTTGTTCTGATAAGGAAAACGGCAATGAGCGCAAATAAATGTAGGTATTAAGAACATTGGCAGAGCCTGGGCATACCGGACCTAAAGTCTGTTTTCTGTCCTGCAGCAGTGACTAGACTAATGCCTCTAGGAAGTTCAGAGACAGGGCTATGAAATCAGTGGCTTCCCCCCCCCCCCAGTTTTTTGTATTCAGAGGACAAGGCCTTGAAAATGTTACATTTTTGGACTTCAACTTTCAAGATCTCCCCAGCCAAAGGGGCAACTGGTCTGGGTTACGCAAATCTTGAGTTGAGTTTTTTTATTTAACAAAAAAATACTTCATGCAGGATTGAGTTTGAAATGGGACTCAGCCTGTCAATCTATTTTAAGTTCCAGACTTGATCTCCATTGTATTGTTGTTGTGTGCCTTCAAGTCATTTTTGACTTGTGGGGACCCTAAGCAACCCTATTATGGGGATTTCTCGGCAAGATTTGTTCCAAGGAGGTTTGCCATTGCCTTCCCCTGAGCTGAGAGTATGTGACTTGCCCAAGGTCATTTAGTGGGCTTCATGGCTGAGCTGGGAATCAAACCTTGGTCTCCCGAGTTATAGTCCAACACTCAACACTTCATCATGCTGGCTCTCCATTGTATGCAATACAATAAATACAGATTGGGTCTCCCCTATTCCCAGCTTGGCCATGAAGGCCACTAGGTGACTGTAGGCAAGTTGCATGCTGTTGTGGTCTCAGGGGAAGGCAATGGTAAACCTCCTCTGAAGACCTCTTGCCGAGAAAGCTCCGGGATAGGTTCACCTTAGGGTTGTCATAAATTGGAAACAACTGGAAGGCACACAACAACTCCTCTATTCTAAAATGCTTGAGAGCAGAAGTGCTTTCGATTTTGGATTTTTTGGGATTTCGTAATATTTGCATATACACAATGAGAGATCTTGGAGATGGGACCCAAGTCTAAACGTGAAATTGATTTATGTTTCATATATTCCTTATACACATAACCTGAAGGTAAGTTAATACACAATATTTTAAAAATAATTTTGTGCATTAAACAAAGTTTGTGTACATTGAATCATCAGAAAGCAGAGGTGTCACTATCTCAGCTGCCCATGTGGACAATTTTGAATTTGGGAGTATTTTGGAATTCTGGATAAGGGAGACTCCTCATGTACTAGCACCACCAGGGCATTCTGTGTTCCTGTCATTATTGGATAACTTCAATAACGTTCTGCATATTTGGAATAAAAGAGGCAAAGTCTCCAGACTTCTCTTCAGTTCCCCTTTTTTCAAAAAGTTAACGATTACTTTTCTCTCCCCTATTCATTAATTTTAGGAAAGGCTTTTCCTAAGCTTTGGTTTCTATTTATGAAGATTCCCATTTTCTGTAATGGGAAAAAAGGCTGTTCATTACCGTCTCCCTTTTGATTTGATGAATCCATTGTCAAGGATTGATTTGAACTTTTCTCTTCTAAACACAGTACTCCTACCAGTGGGGCCGTAGACTAGTTTTAATTAGGGGAGTAACACTAAGCTTATTCGATTTCATTGATTTGAATGGTTTTGATTGGAAAAGCACCCACAGTTAATTGGGCAGCACAGGTTTTAATTTTTTAAGTATGTGAGGGCAGATAGACAAAGTCTTGCCAAAGTATTCCCTCCTCTTTTACTTTTCCACATTTTACTGTGCTGCAACCTGCAATTAAAATGGATTTAATTGGCCTTGTTATTACTTGATATGCACAAGATAGTCAGAACAGTGAAGATGCAAATTATGTTTTTGTTTATTTTGGCGTGATAAATGTTCATAGTGAAACCCAGTGTAGCACTGTGGTTTGTGTGTTGGACTACGACTCTGGAGAGTTTGATTCCCAGCTCAGCCATGAAGACCACTAGTGACCTTAGGCAAGTCACGTACTCTCAGCCTCAGGCAAAAGCAATGGCAAACCTCTTCTGAACAAATCTTGCCAAGAAAACCCCATGATGGGTTGGTCTTAGGGTTGCCATAAATCAGAAATGACTTAAAGGCACACAACAACAACAACAACAGATGTTCATTGTTTGGGAGTGTTCATGTTTCAGGAATTATTTAATAACCCAGCCCTGACTGGTACTGCTGCACAACTTTATCCCAGACAAATGTTTATCACTTCTTCAGGCCCTTTCACACTAGAAAGTTACAGCATTAAATTTCCACTTCAAATGTTATGGCAGCATCTTCTGGGATTTGTAGTGTAGGAGTGGGTGATCAGAATTCTCGAGCCAGAAAGCTCTAGTGCCTCACCACACTACGCATCCCGTAGGATGGAACCATAGCAAATAAAACACAATCATAGTGCTGTGCCTGTAAAGGTACTTTGATGTTAATAATGCTGCTTCTTAAGATATGCTCCTCAACAAAGCTTTGGGCCTTCTAGAAACTGTATTTAATCTGATATCATATGGAATTGCACACAACTAGACTCCACTCAGCAACTTGTGTGACTTCTTCAGGCGTTTGGTTGCACCAGAGCTTATTGAGACACATCCAACCAAAGGGGGTGAATACTTGGGCAGCCAACAAGTTTGCGTCTTCTTTTAGTTAATTTTTGTGGCACAGTAAAAATATTTTGCACCACCTTGGGGAATCTTGGGGAGAGACATAAGAAATTAAAAGATATATATTTAGAGCTGGGGGTTCTCAACCTATACTCCAGTAAATGGGAATCTTCATAAATAGCAATCTTAGGGCTCCATGTGCACTTTTCAGGTGCTCTGTGGCCGCTCCAGGAAAACGAAATAAATAAAAATGGAATGAAATTAAATAATATATTCTTATATATATATATACTCTTTAACACCATTAACTTCTAAGACATAGGATACGCCTCTTAGGGGCTCCTCTGTAGTAGTATGGGCTCCGTGAGTCAAAAAGATTGGGAACCCCTATACCCCACTCTTCAGCCGCAAAGGCTTTCAGAGAGGCCATCATCATCATCATCATCATCATCATCATCATCATCTGTATCACAAGTGATAACATATCTGCTAGACACTGTGTTTGTGCATGCCAATATGGGTATTACTGTAGAGGCATTTTTTAAAAATGAATGGACAGAAGAGGAATGTCTCTTCTAAAATGATGTCTGCTGCAAAGTGTTTTGAAAGGAGCATGCTCTTTCCCTGGAGTTTTGCACCTAAGCAGATCACTTCCTCCATTCAACCATCTTCTTTTTTAGAAAGAACAGCTGCCAAGGATAGCAATCATTCCTTTACCAAAACCACCATCCAGTGAATGGAGGTAAATTAGGAGGGACTGAGTGGGGTGCCTCTTTGACAGCCCAGCTATTTGTTTGCTGGAGCAAGAGTTGCTATCCTTGCAGCCTTCCTGCGCTGTGCTGATCAAGGGGAGAATCCAAGCCGAGTTGCCAGCTTGCAACACATTCCTAGCTGTCTCTAGGCAACAAAATCCTAGTTTTTGTGCAGCATCAAAAGCCCCGGCCCTTCCACCTGGGAATTTGGGGGGTGGAGGTGGAGAAGGGGGGTAGTAAGGCAGGAACACAGAACAGAATGGGAGAGTGGCCACACCAACCTAAAAAGCAACTTTTTAAAAGCAGTCTCTCCAGGACAGCCTATCCAGAGGTAGCCACATTGGCCACATACCAAAGTGTAATTTCATCCAAATCCATAGGACAGTGATACCTTTATTGGGCCAACCAAAATGCACATTATATATGTTGCAGGCTTTCAGAGCTCCACTGGCTTCTTCATCAGCCAAAAGGTGTTGAAAATAATATAGGAGAAAGAAAATAATAATAATAATAATAATAATAATAATAATAATAATAATAATAATAATAAATTTTATTTTTAACCCGCCCCTCTGCTCAGCAATCGGGGCGGCGTACAACCTTATAAAAACAGTAAGCAATTAAAACATTCCCAGATCCCACACCCTAACCCTCCCACCCCTTAAAACTAGATTAAACCAAGAAAGAAGTAAAATGAATTTAAAACATAAATACAATGAAACGATTTTTTGGGCAGTATACAAACAGTGGCAGATTAAGGGGCGGGTAGCAGACCTCCGCCATTGCCGGGAAGTTATTCCGGGAAGGCCTGCCGAAAAAAGAAAATGATGATGTCAGTCGTAGGCATGTATTTGGTCAAGGTAGTTGTGATTGTTATCCACAGTTCAGGTAGTATGGAAGGGTATTTGTGTAGGTGGGTCCATCCCATCCGCATTCTGGTCATGTGGAAACTGGGAGATTAGGAAATAAAGTTTAACTTCCATTAGCAAGGATGGTTTAGCTTTGCTCAGGATGGGAGCAGAAACACATCTGTCTGAATGATCCATTCTCTCCCCAAATTATGCTTCTAGCCCTTACTGCGTAAAGGCAAGGGTAGGCAACCTTTTTGAGCCGGGGGCCGGGTTGCTGTCCCTCAAACAATGGGGGGGGGGCGGCGAAGCACCAAAAATAAATAAATAAATGTTAAACAATTAAAAAAATATGCATGCACATTCAGCCCCCAGGCCTTGGGTTGCCTACCCCTGGTGTAAAGGTAAGGCTACCTTGTTACCCAATGCAAGAAGGGGGGTCTCTGTGTTGTTTCCTCCAGCTTTGGGGATACTTCACCTCTACGAGTTAATGAAGAATGACTAGTTATTTGTAATGAATTCATTCCAGGCTTTAAAAAGTGCTAGTTATAAATGTAGTCATAAATATTTCTGTTGTAACACTTTTAAAGCCTGGAAATAACTCATTTCAAGTACCTCTTTGTTTGTCTCCCACAATAATGAAGGTTGTGTATACGTTGTGTGCCTTCAAGTTGTTTCTGACTTATAGCAGCCCTAAGGCTAACCTATCATGGGATTTTCTTGTCAAGATTTGTCAGAGATGTTTTGCCATTGCAATGTACCCTAGTGAGTTTCATGGCCGAGCTGGGAATCGAATCCTGTAAGGAAGGTATAATTACATTAATTTTTGAAGTACCACATATACTTGAATATAAGTTGGCCTCATGTATATGTCGAGGGCAGGTTTTGGGGCCAAAATTAAAGATTTTGATACAATTCGTGGATAAGTTGAGGGTAAAATTTAAGGGCACGTAGGAAAGGATCTAGAAGACGAAGCAAAGGGGGAAAATGCTAAAGAGCTTTTAAAATTCCAGCAGGTATAACTGTGCTCCTCCTAAAGGTTGCGTGGATGAGCGGATAGAGGTGGATGAGGTCTTCCAGGACATACTCTTGCCTTTCACCAGGGAATGGTTCCTTTTTTAATAAGAGTTAAAATACAGTACTTACATTGGCCCATGGATAAGTCGACTCAGTTTTGTTGGGTCAATTTTTTGACTCAAATTTCTAGACTATATATAGTATGTGCGGGCACATATACAAAATCTTGCAAAATTATTCACCCCTCTTTGATTTTTCTGCATGTTACAGCATGGAAACCTATTGAGTTACAGGAGCTTCCTTGGATCCCATTTGGGGGGAAAGGCAAGCTATCAGTGAATTAATTAATTAATTACAAATAAATTAAATTAACCCTTCCTTTTGTGGTGTAACAGCTTCTTAGTTAGAGTTATAATTATTGGGACATGACTTCATGCAGCCCAAAGGAACAATGTTGCTTGGTTCAGGTACTGGTTTTGTTCTGGTTGTTTAGGCAAGAGAGCAAGGTGACTAGAAAGGGAAGAGAGTGTATTTTATACAAACAGGGCAGCAACTTGAAACATTGCTTTTGCCCTCCTTAATTAAAAAGTACCTGTTTTTGTAAGCTGAGAGAAATGGGGAAATAATTATTTGTTAAAAAAATGTTACAGTGGCTAACTGGTTTAGGAAAGCTTTGATCTAAACAGAGATACTTCAATTAACAAAGTTAATGTGTTCTAGGTCATTACTTCATTAACAGAAAATTTGGTACCAGAGACAGAAATAACATGGAAAGACTAGGGAGAGGTTGCTACATCCTTCAAAAATAAAATTTTCAAATCCGCTGTACATATTTCAGCAAACTTTTTATTAAAAACTAGCAGTATGCACATGTGAAATGAAACAACATGATCAGGTAAGCTTTACATAAGTAAAGCAAAATATTTTGAACCTTCTGGAGACAGCATGAAGGCTTCTTGCAAATGCATCCAGGCATGTCCCAGTCTCACCTTTCTTATGGTTTCACTTTTGATGGCCAAACTTGCATATCTATGCCTTTTTTAAAAATCCTGGGGGTAACTGGTGAGACAGGCTTACCAACTTGCTGTTCGTCCATGCTCAGTAAGGGATGCTAGAGGCAGCTGTTGCTTTCCTTGTCTGTTGTAGTCAGACACACAGAACTACAGAAGGACTGGCTAGAGTAGAATCCAGCTCTTTCCTAGCTCAGATTTTACTGCATTGTTTACTGCAGACACACTGCTGCAACCCGACATAAAAATGTTTTGCTGTAGTCTATGAAACATCTGCTGATTCTTTTTTGGAATTCTTTGGTGCGTTCCATTAGCCATTGTATGTTTGTAGTGTGATCCCTAGTGCCTCTTCCTTTCCTGAACCCTGCTTGGACCTCTGGGATTTCTCTCTCCATGTGTGGTTGGACTCTATGTTTCAGAATTTTGAGCATGATTTTGCTTTCACGGGAGATCAGTGCTATTGTTCTATAGTTGCTGCAGTCTTTTGTATCTCCTTTCTTGTGAATTGGTATGTTTATTGAGCATTTCCAGTCTGTTGGCCACCGCCTTGTTTTCCATAATTGTTGGCATATTTCAGTTAGCACTGAAGTTGCATCTGTCTGTAGGCACTGTAGCAGTTCAATTGGGATATCATCTGTTCTGGGTGATTTATTTTTCCCTATTTCCTTTATTACAGATTCCACTTCACTTCTTAGAATTTGGGGTTCGTCTTCATAGGGCTCCTCATTCCAAATATCATTCATTCCCTCATCTCTTTTGTGTAACTCTTCTGTGTATTGCTTCCAGCATCTTTTTATTTCTTCTTGTTCCTGTATTATGTTCTTTTTTCCTCCATAGAGCATCCCTGCCCTCGGTTTGACCTTGGCTTTAATTTCTTGGATTTTTTGATAAAGGTCTCATTTTTCCCTGATTGTTGTTGTCTTCTATTTCTCTGCATTGGTCATTGTAGTATTTCTCCTTATCCCTGCGTGTCAAATGTTGGACAGTTGTGTTCATACTTCTGGCTTTGTTCCTATCTTCCTTTGCTTTTGCCTTTCTTCTTTCTTTTATTGCATGAAGTGTTTCATCTGTCATCAATTCTTTCTTATCTTTTTGGCCACTGTTAGTGTTTTCTTGCATTCGTCCTTAATTATGTCTTTGTCTTCTGTCCACAGTTTTTCAGGTTCCCGGTCCATTATACTTAGTAGTTCAAATCTGCTTCTTACATTGTCCTTGAATTCATATGAAATGTTATTCAGGTTATATTTTGGTATAATGATGTTTTTTGCTTTTTTTCTTCAGTTTAACTCTGATTTTTGTTATGAGCAGTTTGTGGTCTGTGCCAAAGTCAGCTCCTGGTCTGGTTTATTCAAAGGGAATTTCATTGCTCCTAATCTTTATAAAATTTCCAGTTATAGTCATGCGCCAGAACCA
Source organism: Phrynosoma blainvillii (assembly GCA_026167975.1). Classification (NCBI taxonomy): domain Eukaryota; kingdom Metazoa; phylum Chordata; class Lepidosauria; order Squamata; family Phrynosomatidae; genus Phrynosoma; species Phrynosoma blainvillii. The sequence goes on from JANUYF010000005.1 coordinate 7,748,677, forward strand.
AAATAGCTTGAAGGCTGGAACAAATGTTGTTCACCTAACTTGTAGCCCTTACCAGTTAATCAACTAAGGCTGTAGTTGATCTACTTATTAAAGTTTATTAAATAGATCAACGGTAGCTTTAGTTGACGCCAACCATGCCCCTTCCTTTTCCCTCTCCTTAAGTGGACTGCTGTCAGCTGGCATTTGTAGACTCTCGCTTAGAGCTGCCAATTGGGACAGGGAGAACTGTGTATAAGGCAAATTGCTAAAGTTATCTTTCCCCATTGAGCAGATCAGGAATTCATCTCTACGGGGCTCAAGAGCCTCTGCAGGCAAAATTTCCAATTTTTCTTGGGTTAGATCTTTGGTCTTCTCAGCCTTGCATTAAATGTCACAGCCCTATGTTTTGCTGTTTCTTCTTGCCAATATATACTATATATACTTAAGTATAAGTCTAGAAATTTTAGTGAAAAAAATAACTCAAAAAGCTTGACTTGATGTATCCATGTAAATACTGTACTTTAACTCTTATATAAAAAAGGAAACATCCTCTAGTGAAAGGCAAGAGAGTAATCTGTCCTGGAAGCAGTGACCCCCTTTTATTGTCTCATCCATCCAGCCTTTACTGTGAGTACAGTTATGCCTGCTGGAATTTTTTACGTTCTTTGGCATCATTTTTCTTTGCTTTGTCCTTTACATCTTTCATTACATGCTAAGTTTAACCCTCGACTTATCCATGAGTCATATCAAAATCCATAATTTTGCCCCCCAAACCTGCCCTCAACTTATACATGAGATCAACATATAATTGAGTATCTGAATTCAAGATGACTTTCAAAGTCCTAAATGGCCAATAGTCTTGATACATATAAGGAGAGTTTGCAGTGTCTACTCTACATATAGAGAGAGTCAGTGTAGTATAATGGCTTGAGAGTTGGGCTATGACTCTGGAGATTAGGATTCGATTCCCTGCTTGGTCATGGAAACCCAGTGGCTTTGCCACACACTCTCAGCCCCAGAAAAGCCCATGATAGGATCAAAGAGGAGACTGCAGTTAAGAAATCAGAAGAAGTTTAGGAATGGGAAAGGCAGTTATGAAAGAACTAGACAAGATTCTAAATTGTAATGATACTATAACTGAACACTAAAGTAAAGAATTGTCCAAGCCATTGTATTCCCCATCACCGCATATGGATGTGAGAGCTGGACAGTGAAGAAAGTGGATATGAAGAAAATCAACTCATTTAAGATGTTGTGCTGAAGAAGAGTACTGAGGATACTGTGGATGACCAAAAAACAAACAAATGGGTCCTTGATCAAGCCTGAACTCTCCCTGGAAGCCAAGATGATCAAACTGAGGCTGTTGTACTTTGGCCACATCATGAGAAGTCATGACTCATTGGACAAGGCAATAATGCTAGGAAAGGTGGAAGGCAGTAAAAAGAGAGGAAGACCACGTACCAGATGGATAAACTCAATCAAGGAGGTCACAGGCCTGAACCTGCAGGAGCTGAGCAGAGAGTTTGAGAACAGGAGGTCAAGGAGATGTCTCATCCACATGGTCTCCATGAGTTGAAGTCAACTTGAAGGCAGCTAACAACAAACAACAGGGTCACCATAAGTCAGAAACAACTTGAAGGCACAAACAACAATTCTTCTGATATGTGTCTGTCTTGGAACTGAGATCTGCTAGGAGTCCCTCCATTGTCCTCAGCCATTGGGGGGCCCTCCTCTGTGCCCCACCAGTGGGTACTATAGACTGGCAGCATACAGAAGAGTATGTTCTCAGTTATGGCACCCTGGTTGTGGAATGGCCTCTCATTGCTGGGTAATGCTGGCTTCATTCTAGTGCCAAGTAAAAACACAGATTTTTGTTAAAGCCTTTGGAGCTTAATTGATGCGTACACATACATGATTTTAGCCTATTAGCTCATTAATTGTTTAATCTGTCTTTAACATGTTTTAGAACAAGAAACATGTTTTAAACTACTTAAATTAATTTTACTTATATGCCACCCTGAATCCTGTGATAATGTTTGGGACCAGAGCTGTTCTGGATTTTTTTACATTTTGGAATACATGTATTTGCATATATGCAATAATAATAATAATAATAATAATAATAATAATAATAATAATAATAATTTAATACCCCACCTATTGGAAAACCAATCCAGGCAGCTTACAAATTAAAATCAAATACAAACCCCAGACAATCCCTCCCCCCATAATGAGATATTTTGGAGATAGGACCCAGGTCTAAACACAAAATTCATTTATGCTTCATATGTACCTTATACACATAGCCTGATATACACCTTATACACATAGCCTGTTTTAAAATAATTTTGTGCATGAAACAAGGTTTATGTACACTGGATCCTCAGAAAGCAAAGGTGTCACTATGTCAGCCACCCATGAAAAACAGTTTTGGTTTTTGGAATATTTCAGAGTTTGATATTCCAGACAAGGGAGACTTAACCTGTACATAAATAAATCTTGTACTACAGTTTTTGAAGATAGGCATCCTGAGTTTGTGTATCAGACAAACCTGAGTCATCCTCACCTCCTGTCTTTTTTTTTAATGCTTTCCTTAAGCCCTGGAAGGGGCATCTTGACATGCATGGTGTCTAGTATGATGCAGAGAAAGTGGAATGATGCTGAGCTTCTGAGACAGAGATCCACCTTTCATCCCGTAGATTTTTTTTTTTTTGCCTAAGAGAAAAAATTGGCCAGGTATCTTGCAAGTGCTTAACCTTGATCCTTAAAAAAAATCAAATCTCATACTCAAGAGGCCACATAGCCTCCGGTGACCCTCACACCTTGTTGTCATGCGGCAGTTTGCACCGGCGACATGTTTATAATTAAAACAGGCATGCATTTCTCCATGAATGCCATCTTCATACACACAGCAGCAGCATTTTAAATTTAGAAGGCTGGGAGTTGCCTACCCTAGGGATTAGTGTTGGAGATTTAGTTTGGAAATATGCACGCAGTAACTCAAGGACACCTTGGCAGTTAGGCAGGGCAGAGGGGGAAGAAAATATTGTCACAATATTTGACTGAATGGTTTAATTTATATCCTACTTTTCCCATTGGATCCCAGGTGGCTTACAAGAAGGTGAAACAAAGTACACCTAAAATCTTATTAATACAAAAGTTAAAAACAAACAATTCCTTTAGTAATGCAAAGTTGAAACTCTTTAAAACACATGTAAAAGATAATAGGAAAAATAAAAGCACAGCAAACCCCATTAAAAGATCTATCGTCCACAAGAATTTAGGAGCCAAAGGCTTGCCTGAATAAAAAGTCTTTGCCTGCTGATGGAAAGAGAGCCAAAGAGGGGTGAATTGAACCAAAATTGGAGTACTTGGACATATATCTGCAGAAGATCATGGATTTTAAATTGGGGTGGAATGGCTGAGAGAATGCCCTCCTAATGATGAGGATCATTATAATCTATTCATATTCTTGTGTGTGTGTACATATACGTATGTATGTATATGTACCTTCAAGTTACCTGTCGGCCATGAATTTCAAAGAGGTTCCTTAAGCAAGGAATACTCAAGAGCCAAACTAAAAACTAAAATGATTTTTAGTTCCTGGCAAACTAAAAACTAAAACGATTCTTTTCCAGGATTCCCTTTTTCATGGTTTCTTGACTATTAAAAACACATTTTTTAAAAACCATTTTCCAAATATTCTTGATGCTTTCCATCTCTAGATATGGGCCGTGGTACTCCTGAAGGGTCCTTTTATGAAACTATTGCTACATTCTGCAGAATTGGCTCCTGAGGATGCAAATGCCTAAGCTTAAAGCTGAGCAGTCTTTAATTTGTGGACTGATGTCGGCTCTTGTTATATCTGATCCTTGACATCTGAGTGGAGGGAAAAGAGAAGGCACTGAACTTCAGCTACATTTGTGTTTGCTAGAAGGGATTTGAAACTTCATCCAGTGGCAGAAATCTTGGTGATTGATATTACTTCACTCATTAATTGGTTAAATATATAGATAAGTAAAAAGAGTAATTTTGCAGGAAAATCCCATATACTTTCCTTTTGGAATTTAGGAAGGGATGTGTGTGGTGTAGGAGACACCCTCTTAATAAGGACTCCACAATGGATGTGAGTCCTCCAAGATGATTCTTGCATCTGACAATTTTATAACTACCTATGTAAAAAAATTCCTGTTAATTAATCAAGACCATCTTGTTTTAATCAGTCAAGTTTTTTTTAAAAATCAGTTTTAAATTTAAAACCCTGCTGCTGTGTGTATGAAGATGGCATTCATGGAGAAATGCATGCCTATTGATAGATTAGGAGTGCAGTCCTGTACGTTATACGCCTTACTTCTTGTTGTGTACCTCAACGTTGTTTCCAATTTATCATGACATTTAAGGCGAACCTATCATAGGGTTTTCTGTGGCTGAGAATATGTGACTCAACCAAGGTTACCCAGTGGGTTTTCATGGTGGGGTGGGGAATTGAACGCTGATCTCCAGAGTCAGAGTCCAATGCTCAAACCACTACACCATAATGGCTCTTATAGGTCCCACTTATGTGCCTTCAAGTCATTTCTGACTTATGGTGACCCTAAGATAAACCTAATCATGGGGTTGTCTTGGAAAGATTTGTTCAGAGGAGGTTTGCCATTGCCTTCCTCCAAGCTGAGAGAGTGTGACTTGCCCAAGGTCACCCAGAGGGTTTCATGGTCAAGCTGGGAATTGAACTCTGATCTCCAGGGTCGTAGTCTTACTATTCAGATATAAATCCCATTGAGTTGAGGTTGACTAACTTCTTTTTATTTCATTGGGTCTCCTGCAAGTAGGACTAGATCTTAATCTGATCTTTTGGGATTTATTTTCAGTAAAGTGTGTTTGTAGAGCTTCAGCGTGAAACTTTAATTAGTTTGGCTATCATTCTGGCCAAACATTAAGTAATGCAAGTATAACTCGGCATGCAGTGCCATCAGTGTATTTTGATGCTGCCTCATTTATTTCCTGTGGTTGTAATGGTGTATGGAAATTTGGAAGATTTTCCTTAGAGATCTGATCCACATCTTTATTCCAACCATAAAACCACATAATGATTTTAGTGATACCATTACTCTCTTTTCCTCAGTCCCCTGGATGTGCAGCATGAGAATAGTACTGGCTTACGTTGCAAAGCTGTTGAGTCTCCTTAATCCAAAATGCTTGGGACCAGAAGTATTTTGGGTTTTGGATATTTTTGGACTTTGGAATATTTGCATATACATAATGAGAGATCTTGGAGCTGGGACCCAAGTCTAAACGTGAAATTCATTTATGTTTCATATACACCTTATACACATAACCTGAAGGTAATTTTATACACAATATTTTTAAATAATTTTGTGCACGAAACAAAGTTTGTGTACACTGAACCATCAGAAAGCAAAGGTGTCACTATCTCAGCTATCCATATGAATGATTTTGGAGTATTTTGGATTTCAGAATTCCAGATATGGGAGATTCAATCTGTATTACATTATGTAGAGCACGTATCTGGTTGTGTATCACCCAGCAGTAATGAGACAGTGTTTGCACAGCTCTCTTTTTGTTGTTGTTAGCTGCCACAATTCAACAGTTTTGGCCATTTGCTCTTGGAAATACGCTCTTGGTTCGATCTGGTTCAGTTTTGCTTTTCTTATAAAATACACCAACACTGTGTGGATGTTTTCCGAAAACATGCTGTGCAGTTTGCTGTCAAAAAAATGGGGATTCTGAGCTTTAGTATTTTGCCTACCTAGCTTGGTGTAAGAGAGGCAGTGTAGCGTATGGTTTGAGTGTGAGCCTCTGAGCCTCAAAGGAAAGCAAAAGCAAATCCCCTCTGAATAAATCTTGCCATAAGTCTCCATAATTTGGAAAGAAGGCACACAACAACAACAGCTGGATGTAAGCCTCTGGGATGATTACTGAATATCCAGAACTCCATGTTCGAGAAAATGGCTGTATTTAAGTTGTTGCTCAGTATACAGTTGACCCTCTGTATCCTCATATTCGTCACCCACAGATTCAACCTTCAACGGCTTGAAAATAAATTCCAAATGGCAAACTTTGTTTTTGCCATTTGATATAAGGGACACCATTTTACTATGTCATTGTATTTAATGGAACTTGAGCATGTACAGATTTTGATATCCACGATGGGTCCTGGAACCAAACCCAAGTGGATACCAAGGGTTCACTGTATATATATTCATAATTTGCGGTGGTAATTTGCAGTTTGAGATGGATGATGCAGCAGATTAAACACATACACAGATTGTTGCAGTCCTCATTAGTTTGTAAAGGTTGACAAAACTGTTTCTGGGTAGGGGTTCCTGAATTATGAGAAGAAAGACCGCAAACTGAGAGTGGTAAAAGCTCTACTGTATGTTTCTATTTCCATCGCTCCAAAAGAAATAATGGAAAGCAGCATCTCCTCCATTAATGATTCATGTCCTTACCACTCCAGTTTATGGAAACACTTTTTCTTGTATCTCCCATTATGAAATCAACATATTGCAGATAGCTAAGTGTCTCTTTTTTTCCTAATAGATACATGATGTATTTTCCCTTCCCAAGAATCAGTGTGTGGTAGTCACAACGTTTTTAAAAATATTATTATTCTCGTGTCGCCTGTCAGCTGAGGCATGCATTTGAAAATTGAAGCTGTTTGCTTTACTCTAAGTTTTTATCACACTTTTGTTCCAAGCGGCTTAAGATAGTATACCTCTCTCCCCCACTCTTACACCATTTAATTTTCTTTAAAATCCTGTGGGTAGGCAAGGTCTGATGGGCCCAGACTTGTTCAGTGAATGTAATGGCTGACAGAGATTTCAGTTGGTCTCTCAGCAGTCCTAAGAACTAGCTATTTCTTCTTTTCATTTACGTTTTTAACAGCTTTGCTGAAGTTCTGAGTTCTATTCTAGAAACAGAAGCAGTAGAATCCCAGTTTAAAACAATGGTACAGATTTCTCCGCCGTTGTGTCATGAAAGATAAATACATAATACAACCACTGGTAATCTTAAATATTGTTAAAATTGCCAAAAAAAAACCTTGGTGAAAATTTGATAAATGGGGGGGGGGGGGGAGCTTGTGCTGTTTGTTCCTTTCTACGATTTAATGAGGATGTAAATTAAGCAACAAAGCAAACATGAAGACATTTTATTATTAACGGCTATCAAGACAACTTCAATGTATGGTGACCCGAGGAGCAATAGATCTCCAGTGCTTCATCCGCTCTGCAGTAATAAACCAGTTTGACACTACTTTAACTGCCATGGCTCAGTGCTGTGGAATTCTGAGATTTGTAGTTTTGAGAGACATTTAGCCTTCTCTGTCAGAGAGCTCTGATGCCACAACAAACTTCAGTTCCTCAAATTCCATAGCATTAAGCGATGGCAGTTAAAGTGGTGTCAAACTGGATTATTTTTGCAATGTGGATGCAGCCCAAGTCATGCTATAATCAACATCTCTGCTCAGGTCTTTGCAGACTCAGGAATGTGACTTCTTTATGTTTATTAATCTGTAATAGAATCCTTTGCTTTTCTTACTGCTTACCTTCTACTTTAACAAGTATTACAGTATTTTCTAGTAAGTCATGCTTTCTCATGATGTGTCTAAAGTACAACACTCTCACTTGAATTATCTTGATTTCTAGGGAGAGTTTAGGCTTGCTTTGCTCTAGGACCCATTTATTTGTCTTTTTGGCAGTCCACAGTTTCTGCAGAACTCTCCTCCAGCGCCACATTTCAAGTGAACTAATTCTCTTCCTATCAGACTTTCTTCGTTGTGATGCCTCCTCTCAAATAAAAATTCTGCCCCTCCCCAAAAAAACATTTTCATCAAGTCCACAAATTTCTAGCTTTCCTGGAATGTAAAACATCGGATGAGTATTTAGAAAAACAGGTTAGGTACCCAAAGAAAAGGGGCAAGTGGGGTTACCAAAGGAATATGAACACAGCAAATACAGAGTTCTAGGTCTGAATATAGAACCTGAACATAGAGTTCTAGGTCTGAAAAATTTGGAGACTGATGATACATTTCATGGGAGGATGGAATTCTTCCCAAGGGGACTAGTGCCCTCAAGGTATGGCTAAAAACCTCCACTTCCCTTCCCTACAGCTTTGTACTTCCTTACAGATTTGTTTCCATGAATAGGCTAAGTGTCCATTTGTACCTTCAGCAGCATCAAATTATCAGTCTTTTTCCTGCTTTGTTCTTTTTTTCAAGTTCCAGGAAGGGATTGTGTGTTTCAGTGTTTCCTCTGGGCATGTGTGTAATATATATGTGTGTGTGCGCGCACGCGCTTACGTACACAACATATTCCCCACTTGCACACACAAAAGGTAATCTATCCAAGAAGAGAGCTAATCAAAGCCTTATGCTAATCTTTCTATATGCAGGAGTCTTTTTTCTTTTGCACCTTAAGGGGAGCATTCAGACATGTAGTCGCCTTCCTGCTGACTAAAGTAATAACATCTAGCAAAGGTTATGTCTTATGGTTTGTGCTGACCATGGATCTCAGTTTGGTTTACCAATTCCAGGCCCCTTCACTTTTCTGCCTTGATGGATCCGATAACATCCAAACAATGAGATCTTTATTGAGCCAACTGAAATGCACAATTACATGTTGCAAGCTTTCGAAGCCATACTGGCTTCTTCATCAGGCACAGGAGAAAAAAATTGAAGATGTTAGTCATAGGCCTGCATTCTGCTGTTTCTGGTCTTAGTTCAAATGGTAGGGAGGGCAGTTTGCAGGCAGGATGGCACCTCTTTTGGCCATGTGGTCACTGGGAGATTCTCAAAGTCAAGGAAATTTAATGTCCATTTGACTCAAAGAAGATCCTTTTTTGGAATCCAGCATGTTTCTTTCCTTTGTGAAGCCACAGGCTCCTTTGTAGGTAGAGAACACCTTGATGGAGTTCATCTTACATAGGCTTTAAGCACTCAGACCCCCACAGTGGGGTGGTCATCTCTTCAGCGTATAGCAGAACAATAATTACTTTTTTCCCTTTTCTCCCTCTAGAAAGAAATTCAAGCCATGAGTCAGTGCCATCATCCAAACATCGTATCTTACTATACTTCTTTTGTAGTGAAAGATGAACTTTGGTTAGTGATGAAGCTCCTTAGTGGAGGTAAGTATAAGGGTTGGTGTGTATATATGTATAATAATATGTAATAATGATAAAATTTTATTTATATCCCACCCCTCTGAGAGCAATCGGGGTGGCTAATAACAATAAAATACATCATATAAAATCCTGAGCCAATACCCACCCACCCACCCTCTAAAAAAGTATTAAACTAAACGCAGCTAAAACATTTAAATACATAAAAATAAATAAACTCAAATTATCTTAAGAAACAAAAAGTGGGAACAACGGAACCACGGAAGGTGGCAGTGGTAATAAATTTGAAGAGGGCAGGATAAAACAGACAAAATAAAAGGATTCTAGAGGCTGGGAATCTAATCTGGAAAGGCCTGCCGGAAGAGATCCGTCTTAACAGCCTTTTTAAAGTTGTTTAGCGTGGTAATCTGATGGCTCTCGTCCGGCAGGCCGTTCCATAACCTGGGGGCGACTACCGAAAATATCCTCTGAGAGGTTGCAGACAGCCTAGATGTAAGTGTGAGCTATTTTGATTCTGATCTATTACTGTAAAAATAATTCTCCATTTCCTCATTGAGTCGTAAACAGTAGTTGGATGTACCAAAATTACTCCACACTTCATTGAGTATTGTGAAAGGCATCTAGATATGGACTTCTTGGAACAGGAAGCTCATTTAAAATTACTGTTGTTGTGTGATTTGAACTTGAGTCCGACTTAGGCTGATCCTAAGCCAGATCTGTCATGAGTTCTTCTTTTGGCATGATTTGTTCAAAGGGGTTTTTGCCACTGCTTTCTCCTGAAGCTGAGAGAAGGTGACTTGCCCAAGGCAACCCGGTGAGTTTCCACAGCTGAGCGGGAATTCTTACCCTGGTTTCCCAGAGTCTTAGGGCCTTTGCAAACTGCTAGAAATAGTGCAAATTGAGTCCACTTTTAACTGCCCTGGCTCAATGCTAGGGAATCATGGGAATTGTATTTTTTTCTGAGACATTGAGCCTTCTTTGTCAGAGAGCTCTGGTGCCACAATAAAATACAGTTCCCATGATTCCCTAGCACTGAGTCAGGGCAGTTAAGGTGGGCTCAGTTTGCATTATTTCTGGCAGTCTGCAAAGGCCCTTAGTCCAACAGTCATTCAATCACAGAGTTGAAGAGACCACAAGGGCCATCCATTTCAGTCCTCTGCCAGGCAGGAAGACACAATCAAATGGCCATCCAGCCTCTGTTTAAAACCTCCAAAGAAGGAGACTCTACCACATTCCAAGGCAGCACATTCCACTGTTGAACAGCTCTTACCGTCAAGAATTTCTTCCTAATGTTTAGGGCAGGGATAGGCAACCTTTCCCCTTTAAGGGCCGAGGGACTTCAGCTCCCAGAATCCCAGGAGCTATTGGCCAACGTGGGACTATTGGCCAACATGGCTGAGGCTTCTGGGAGCTGAAGTCCCTCGGCCCTTAAAGGGGAAAGGTTGCCTACTCCTGGTTTAGGGCTTCCAGAAGTTTGTTGTGATTAGACCATAAGTTCATATGCCTGAGTCCCCTGTATACAAGCACTAGTTCACACTTTGGCTTGGCATACTATACACCAGGGACAGGCAACCTTTTTGAGACCTGGGCCGGTCTCAGAAAGGTTGCCGCTTGGCTGGGCCAAGGGGGGGGGGAATGGCGGAGCACGCGCGCACCTGCGCGCATACCCCCTCCTCCTGCACGCGCGACCCCCCGCGCACGCTGCTGGCACGGCCACTACCGCGGCCGCCGCCGTAGCGCGCACTGCCGCAGCTGCCATGGCGCATGCGCGGCCGCCATTTTGGAAGCCAAAATGGCGGCCGTGACAAGCGCGCCCGAAAACGCTCCCCGGCAGTGGCGCGTGGCGGCAGCGGCGGCGGCAGCCTTTGGATGGGGCCGGTAAGTCCGGGGCCCGGGGCCTTAACCCGCCCCCGGGCCGTAGGTTGCCGGTCCCTGCTATACACCTTATGACTCTCAAACTGGACAAACCATCCTTTGCCTACAAGCCTACTTTGAAAGCTATAGTTTGTCATATTATGATTTCATAAACTGTGGTTTGCCCTAACAAGAATGTGAAGGGGGGAATGTGTGAACCTAAGGCATGGCCATAGCTACATGTCAGTGGAACCAGTGGCCTGGATCCAAAGTGATTGTTCTATGAATAAAAGGATATCTTTCTTTCCCTCTTCTCCCACCTGCAGCCTCCCTTTTCCATATTGCACCTATTTTTGGAAAGGCCCCCAACCTCAGGAACTTGGTTTTTGTCTGGAAAGGTGCAGTTACCTGTACCGGGATGATGGGTGATTAGATTAATCTATGTTAGCAGGGTTTTAGAACCAATCTAATAGGGAGAAAAGATGCATGACTTCTGTATTTACTTATTTATTTAAAGAATTTTTACTCTTCTCTTCCAAAAAAAAAAAAAGCTCCAAGATCAGTTTACAAAAACCAGTAGTTACAATCCCTGCCCTCAGGCTTATGATCTAAAAGATGGGATTGGGAGGGAAGAGGAGAAAAAAGAGACTGTAATCATGTCTGCTGCTTCTCCTGTGCCTTCAAGGAAAGAAAGATGGTTCCTGAGCAGCCCTTCCCTTTTAATTTCCAAATGTTCCAAATTTTCTGGTGGTTTCTAAAGTTACACTGCAACTTACAAATACTTAATGACATCCTCAGCCGAGTCCACCCAGTCAACCTTGCCAGAGACATCTTATAAAAATAGTAGGGATAAGAGCACACGGAGAGTCATCCTAGATTAGACGAAAGGCCTATCTAGTCCATCATCTTATTCACATAGCAGTTCATCAGACGAGGAAGACATGAGGACAGTAGGACCCTCCTGCTCATATTTACCTGCACTTGGTACTGAGAACTACTGCTGCCAGTGATGAAGGGTAATATTTAACTATTATGAATAGTGACCATTCATAGGCTTATCTTCCATGAGTTTGTTTAATTTGCTTTAAAACTGAAGAGACATAGCCATATTAGTCTGGAATATCGGTATATTCACTTCATGCATCTGAGGAAGTAGAGTGGCTTGCTGCCACCCCTTTGCTCGCTGGGTTGGAGATGGGGCAACTGCACACCACACCCCCATCTTGGCATTTCCCCGGTGCAAAAAGGAGCAGCAGAAAGCCTTTGCCATCGTGGTGGTGTTTTTTCAGCGTTTCTGTGGCACAGCGTGATGCTGCTTCAAGTTGGTATTGGGGCGTGCAGCATGCGGTCACCACACTCCCATGTCACCCCAATGCTGGCGTTTTTTGCCAGTCTGTTTAGGACCTAAGTCTACAAAAGCTTATGCTACAACTTCTACACAGTCGCAAGATCCTTTTGCATATTGCTACAAGATCCCTTTGCATATTGCTTTAGAATTGTCCAGACATCGCTGTGTCTTGGATTAGCAAACTCCATAAAATAGCCAGTCCAGGCTATTTTTTATAGATCATATCTGCCCCATGAGATTGCCTGTATTCCTGAGACCCTCAGAAAAAGCCATTCTTCCAGTCCCACCACTTTCAGAGGAATGATAGATAGGAACTTAAGACAGGGTATCTTCCGTGGCTACCCCTAGATTTTGGAACTATCTCCAGAGGGAAGCTAGGATGGCTGCCTCCTTGCTGTCCTTCTGTGACCAGGTGAAGACTTAATTAAAAGAAATTCAGACAGGCTTTTGAAATTGAAGCAAAGGGCTGTAGGAGAGTGGTGTATTGTTTCAAGTTCTATTGTTTTAGGTTTTCATCTTTTAACATGTGTGTCTTAAACTGTTTTAATGTGGTTAATAGTTAACATTCATGGATTCTTTATCCACGGTTTCATGCATCCATGGCTTGAAAATATATATTTTTAAAAATATATAAATTCCAAATAGCAAAAATTGATTTTGCAATTTTATATAAGGGACACCATTTTATTACATCATTGTATTTAAGGGGACTTGAGCATCCATGGATTTTAGTATCCACAGAGGATCCTGGAGCCAAATCCCAGCGGATACCAAGGGCCCACTCTGTAATAAAGTTTGAGGTTTGGGATGTTTTTAATTATATTACAATCATTATAATTTGTAAGCTGCCTTGAGTTCCATTCTTCAGGAAAAGGCAGATAGTGTCAGCAACAAAACAACCACCATGTACTTCCTTCTGTGTGTCTATTCTGAATCATCACTGAATGTTCCTGTATTGTATTGCTGAAAAATTTCTCCCTATTCAGTTTCCTTATGAGAAACCAGAAAAGGAGCTAAACCTTCAAGAAATGCTTTGCGTTTCTACTAGACTATATGTTCCTTGTAGTAAATGAAATGCTCCTTGTGAACCAGTATGTTGTGGTTTCAGCGTTGGACTATGGCGCTGGAGAACAAGGTTCAAACACCTACTTAGCCATGGAAACCACTGGGTGACCTCAGGCAAGTCATACTTTCTCAGCCTCAGAGGAAGGCAAAACCAACCCCCCCTGAACAAATCTTGCCAAGAAAACTGATAGGTTTGCCTTATGTGTGTGTGTACTGTATATACTCGTGTAAGTCTAGAACTTTAGGTTAAAAATTGACTCAAAAAACCTGAATTGACTTACCCATGGGCCAATGTAAATAATGTACTTTAAATCATGTGTATATATCTCCATTCGTCCCCTGGTGAAAGGAAGGAGTTTAATCTGACCCCCTTCTACTCTCTCATCCATCCAGCCTTTTGTAGGAGCACAAATAGTTATTTATGCCTGTTGGAATTTTTCAAGTTCTTTGGCATTGTTTTCCTTTGCTTCATCCTTTACATCCTTCATTACATGCCCCTAACTTTTACCCTCGACTTATCCACGGGTCACATCAAAATCCATAATTTTGGCCCCCAAACCTGCCTTCAACTTATACATGAGGTCGACTTATAGTAAAATATATACAGTATGTGCCTTCAAGTCACCTGTCAACCTACAGTGACACCATAAATTTTATAGGGTTTTTGTAGGTAAGGCGTACTGAGATGTTTTTGCTAATTCCTTGCTTTGAAATATAGTCTACAGCAGTGGTCCCCAACCTTTTTATTGCCGTGGACTGGTCAACGTTTGATAATTTTTCCGCAGTCCAGACGCGGAGTCCCGTCCCTGTGCTTATTATCGGGACTCGCAGGACTTGCAAAAGTCGCAGGACCCACCGCCACTGCTGCACAGAAGACTCAGTAGCAGGGCGGCCTGGTACCATTTGTTCTGCGAACCGGTACCGGGCCGCGGACCGGGGGTTGGGGACCACTGGTCTACAGCATCTGATATTTGTCGGCAGTCTCCCTTGGGGTCAGCATAAGTTGGAAGTAACTTGAAGACACACAGCAACAGTATGTTCCTTGCATGTGTCATTAACATTTTATTGGTTAAAATGTAGAGAATTAATTAGCGAAATGCCTTAATTCATTGATAGCCTGAATCTTGGGTCATCTTTTACAGTTCTGAGGTGTTGTCTTGGTGTTCTGATCCCACTGTTGGAATTTTTCATTTAGTTTTGGTTTTGTCAGGAATCCTGTAATGTTGAACTGGCATCCTGCAGCATTTAGATCCTATCTCCCTTTTGAGGAACATAATTGCCTACCTCTGGAGGGAAGGCATATCTTACTTAACATTCATACACGTCTTTTCCAGCATGCATCATAAATCAACTTTTTATTGACCTTTTCCCCTCCCGTAATTATCTCATTAAGTCTTTTTTACCTTGCATTGGAAGAGGGAGGGATACAGAAGGGAAGGGAAAAGGTTCCCAGTCAATGTCTGGGCATGTTTCTTCTTCTCTTCCTATTTTTTCCCCCAAACAAAAATGCTCATGCTGAGCAAAGAGAAGTGTATAGATTTCTTAGATGTTGGCATGTTCATACTGGCAGTTCCCACCTGCCCATCCTGAACTGCATAATTTCAAGGAACACATCATGGTGTATGATAACAAAGACTTATCCAATGCAGACATTCCTGGGCTGCATTTTAAAATTTAACGTCGGACACTAGTCATATTTGGCACTGGATTAAATTAAAAGACTTTAAACCCACCCATCCAGTTACAGTCTTGAAAAGTGTACTTTATGCCTGGTAGATTTTCAGTCCCTGGCAGTATTTTTAAGCTGCCTTCTCAGTCTCAAGACAACCTTCAAAACTAGGGGGAAACACAGTAAAATCCAGGCATTACAGGTATCTCTATGATTGGAAGAATTAGACAAGATGCTAAAAAGTAAAGATGTACAATGTTTTAGGCCTGAGAGTAGCCCTTTTATTTATGTATATATACATCTATACTGTATATAGACTGAAAATATATATATTAGGAAGTGACACAGAAGTCAACTTGAGGGTATTTGGGGACATTTTTTGTACCCAGAAAGACCGTGGAGGCCATAAAAAATAGCTCTAGATACCCTATGGAGACTGCATTCTCCACTATGGTTAAATGGGAAAATCTATTCAGTTGCATTTTTGTAGTGTCTAGCTGTTGTTTTGTGTGCCTTCAAGTCGTTTCCAACCTGTGGTGACCCATGGAGTTTTCTTGGCAGGTTACTTCAGAAGGGGTTTGCCATTGCCATCCTCCGAGGCTGAGAGTATGTGACTTGCCTGAGGTCACCCAGTGGGTTTCATTGGCCAAGTCAGGATTCGAACCCAGGTCTCCAGAGTTGTAGTCCAACGCTCAAACCACTAGCTGCACCAGTTTTTAAACATGGGTGTGGGAGAAAAGTGGGCTTAAAATATGGCTAAAATAAAATATCTTGAGATATTTGGCGCAGGAATGCAACCTGCCTTGTATCTTCCTTCTGCAAAACATCATGGTGATGTTAACCTTTTATTAAATAGCCCCAATCTCCTTTACTTCTTGCCTGATTTGGATCCCACTTTGATTTTCAACATATAAAAGAAATTGGTCTATATTTAAAAATACTTTCAACGGATCAATAAATCAGCGGACATACAAAAGAGTAGATAATCTTGCCTCAAAATTGAGAGGTTTGCATTTTTTAAATGAAGGTTCAGAAGAAGCAGAATCTGCTGTTAGTAACAGCTCATAAAAGAGGGTTGATCAAAGTTTTGTATAGGAAAACCCATATTCAATTAGTTTGGTGTTGTTTCCCTGCATTTCCTAACTCTTTTTCTGAATGTGAGCTCCTTCCTTGTCTCTCTGACCCTGAGAAAGAAAGTTCAGAGTATTTAATTTTAGGATTTACGACAATGTTGCTGTCTTTTTTTTTGGGGGGGGGGGGTGTTTTTCAACTTCTGACCTTTTGTCTGCTTCTCATAAACTTTCAAAAATAAGAGCTACTAATTTCCTGGAATTCAGCTTCTTGTAACTTAATTCTAAACAAATTAAAAACATGCAAAATTACAATTCAGTTGGTAAACTTTTAATTGTCTGAATAAACTGCTCTTTTAAATACAGTGTATCAAAACATGGCAACTTATTTTTTGCACATGTAGATAAAATGTATGACAGCTCTATTAACATATCTATATGGAAATTTTAATGTTGTAAGCTGGCCCGATTGCTCTGCAGAGGGGCAGGATATAAATAATAATAATAATAATAATAATAATAAATTATTATTATTATTATTATTATTATTATTATTATTATTATTATTATTAAGCAACAACTTCACCTGGGGTTTGTAAAGTACTGTGTACCTTTTGGTTTTCCTGTAGATGGCTATCTGTGATAGTAGGGGAAGATCCCGTTGTATCCAAAATTTCTGAAAATATACTACATCTCTAGAGGAAACTTAGCATGGCTGTTGCTATCTCAGATAGGCAGTCGTCTTGCTAAAAAACAACAACCCAGCATGCAAAATTTTATGACCGCACAAAGCCTAAATATCCTAAGGTACCAGATCCTGTCTGATCTTGGATTCTAAGTGGGGTCAGCCCTGGTTAGTACTTGGATGGGAGACAGCCAACAAATACCTGATGCTGCAGGCTTTATTTTAGAGGAAGGAACTGGCAAAAACCACCTCTGAATATTCCTTGCCTAAGAAAACCCTATGAAATTAATGGGATCACCAAAAGTCCGATAAGTGACTTGAAGGCACTCACAGACCTGAAAAGATTTATTTGAAAAGGATCATTACAGCTATGAACTGCTGTTGTAGCTGAGCACATGAGTGATACTACTACACTCTTTGAAAGGATCTTTTGGAGCTTGAATTTTCAGCCTTTCGCACTTGTGATTCCACCCACGACAATGCATTTTCCTGCTGAGCGGTCTATGAATATATACTCTTTTTTCTGATACACATGCATGCTTTTCCTCGCTTCTTCGTGGCCTATTTTTGTTTCCACCACATGTCTGGAATTGGAGCCCAGCGAGCAATTTTATCGATGTGGAAGGCCATGTAAATATGCCTTTTCAACTTGTTCTTGTGGATGCTAGAGGCATCAACATTTATCTCTTAGTAAGTGCTGGTGTTACAGATGGCATTTGCCATTTTTAATTCCATGATCTGTTTGTCACCTTCTTCAAAATATTAGGGAATTTTTGGAATGCTTTTATGCCACTGTTTTCTTTCTTTCTTATCCTTTTCTGAATAAGGATACCTCCATGACTCTTTCAGCGTCTCAAAATTAAACTGGATGCTTAAAAATACCCAGGAGAGGCTGAATTTGGTACCAATACGATTAGCAGGGCTGTTAGCAATTTCCTTGGAAGCACTTCCAATCTAATTTTATCTTTCTTTCTTAAATGCTGCTTACGATGCATGCTTTTGTTTATATTTTGCATAAATGAGACTTTTTGCCCTCTTTAGAAATGGTTGTTTTTGAAATGGCTCAGGGTTGGTGGGGATGTAGATGACTGGGTGAGGGGCTGTGGTTTGTTGATATGGTTTACTTTTACCCAAGTTGTCCTGGGTTTTCACAACACAGAAAAGCTGCCGTATATTGAGTTACAGGCCTTTGGGACATTTAGCTCAGATGCTAGCATTGCACATTAACTCTTGTTTCAGACCACGGTCTTTTGAAGCCCTACTTGGAGATGATGGGGATTGAACCTGGGACCTTCTACATGCAAAGCATGTATCACTGACCACAGTTCCCAGAATTCCATAGCATGGAGCCATGGCAGTTTAAGTGGTGTCAAACTGGATTATTTCTGCAGTTTGGTTGAAGCCAAAATGGTCGTGAGGATGGCTCTGGCCTCTAAGGGAGAGAGGAGCAGCCAGGCAGAGCTCCTGATGGTTGCATCTGCACTGCCAAATTAATGCAGTTTGACATAGCTTTAACTGCCATGGCTCCAGGCTATGGAAAACAGGGATGTGTAGTGCCTTCTCTGTCAGAGAGCTCTGGTGCTGCAACAAACTACAAACCCCAGGATTCCATGGGATGGAGCCATGGCAATTAAAGCTGTGCCAAACTGCATTCATCATACAGTGTGGCTGCCGCCTATGTTTTAACTGCCTTTAGGGAGAAGAGCAGCTGCTGGACTTAATTCTCTCCCCTTATTGCTAAATAAGACATTTAGATTGTATCCTGAGGTCAGGGAGCTGTCAAATTAAGGATTTGTAAGATGCCCTGGGAGCCTTCTTGGTTGAAGGGCAGGCTATAAAGATTCTAAATAAATAATAAAACAGGATAATCTCTTATAGACTTGGCAGATTTCCTTAGAACTGAAATGGTCAGTTGTGGTCCTCCAGATGTTTTGGGCTTAGTGCCTTGTAAGGGATTATGGAAGTTACCATGAAAAAAAACATCTGGAAGTCCACATGCCACCCTTTTCTTAGAATGGGGGGAAATAATGCAATATGAATAATGTTACAGGGATATTAGAGTTTGAAAAGAGCATTTTGTATTACTTGCTCAAGAAGGTGAGAAGAAGATGCTGAGGAACTTGGACAAGTTGGACAATATCTTCAGATGAAGACACCCAATAATAATAATAATAATAATAATAATAATAATAATACAGTCAGACCTCCCTATCCATGGAATTTTTATCGATGGATTCAAGCATCAGTGGCTTGAAGATATCCAACTAATATATACATTCTGGAAAGTATACCTTGATTTTGCCATTTTATATAATGGTAAGGGTTAGGGTTTTTGCCACTTTATATAAGGGGCACCATTTTATCATCCATTGTATTTAATGGAACTTGAACATCCACAGATTTTGGTATCCCGGGAGGTTCTGGAAACAAACCCTAGCAGATAGCAAGGGCCCACTGTAATAATAATAAAAATAATAATAAATTTTATTTCTTATGCATCTTTCTCCGAGGCTTGAGACGGAGGACAACATAGATTAAAACACATAAGACCATTTAAACACTTTAAGTTAAAACACATAAAAATAAGACACATTAAAATCATCATGCATAAAATTAAAATAACCCAATTTATTCTGCTTCCAGATTTGTTGCATTTCAGCCAGGTTATTAACTTGTTTTGTTTTATGCAACTTTTGAATGACTCTAAACATAAATGGTTTTACTCTTCTTCGTTTTTTAAAACATATTTTTTCCCTCTTGTTCTTAAGCAGTTTCTTATATTGTGTTAAAGGCTTTAAATTGTAACCTTCCTTGAGGGTGTCTTGGGGCTACAAGACAAGTCATAAATAAATTTATATATAACGAAGCATTCTCTGCTTTTCCCATAGGCTTTTGCTAGCAAAAGGTGAATAATTTTCAGAAGTAATGTGGTACAGTTGGACCTGGCTTTTAACTCTGTCATGAAGAGGTTGCTAAGCATCAAAATCTATGGCTTGGCTTCCTTGCATGAATCAACTGCAACAGGACTTTAAAGCTCCTTCCATACTGCAAATTATAGCAGTTTGATACCACTCTAACTGCATAGTTGCACTGTATGGAATCTTGGAATTTGTAGTTTGGTGAAATACTAAAGAGAGCCAAAATAGTACAGTGGTTTGAGTGTTGGACTAGGACTCCGGGAGACCAGGATTCAAATCCCTAATCTGCCATGAAAACCCATTGAGTGACCTTTGGCAAGTCACACTCTCTCAGCCTTGGAGGAAGGCAAGGGCAAACCTCAGCTGAAGAGAGCTTGCCAAGAAAACCCTAGGATGGGTTTGCCATAAGCTAGAGTCGAAGTCTCATAACAACAAGCTCTCTGGCTGAGACCCCATGAATCTCATAGGGTTTTCTTATGCAAAGATACTCAGAGGTGGTTTTTCCAGTACCTTCCTCTAGAACACGGGTAGGCAACCTTTCCCCTTTAAGGGCCGAGGGACTTCAGCTCCCAGAAGCCTCAGCCATGTTGGCCAATAGTCCCATGTTAGCCAATAGCTCCTGGGATTCTGGGAGCTGAAGTCCCTCGGCCCTTAAAAGGGAAAGGTTGCCTACCCCTGCTCTAGAATATAGCCAACAGCACCTGGTCTTGGTTGTTGGTCTCCCATCCACGTACTAACCAGCGCTGACCTTGGCTTAGCTTCCAAGATCAGGCAGGATCTGGTGCCTTTAGTGGAAGCTAAATCAGAGTAAGCATTGCATAATAGTCACTATTCAAGGCAGGAGCAGTTCTTTTGTAGGGCTGTAGCTTGATTGGAGTTTCTCTTTGAGGGGAATAATACCACCAATCAGATTTTTTTTTAAAGAGTGAGCTTGCTTGGGTCTAAATATCCCAAAGGCACCAGATCGTGTCTGATCTTGGAAGCTAAGCAGGGTCAGCTCTGGTTCTTACTTGGATAGTGACCACCAATGAATACAGTTGGCCCTCCGTATCAACAGATTCTTTATCCAAAGATTCAGCCATCCACGGTTTGAAAATATTTTTTAAAATGTTTTTGATTGGTTCTTCTGCGGCTGAGACTGTGTGACTTGCCTAAGGTCACCCAGTGAGCTTCCATGGCCGAACTGGGATTCCAAACCTGGTCTCCAGAGTTGTAGTCCAACACTCAAACAGTTATACCATGCCAACCCCTAATGTTTTTTTACATAAATATAAAATATAAACTCCAAAAAGCAAACCTTGATTTTGCCATTTCGTACAAGGGACTTATGCCATTGTATTTAATGGGACCTGAGTGTCTATAGTTTTTTGTTTTAACAGTTATACTCATGTTTTAATTCCAATTTAGTTTAATTCTGTTTTATGGGGGGGAGGGTTGGGGTTGGGGTTGGGGTTGAGATTTTAACTTGTTCTTTTTAATTGATGTACGCCGCCTCAATTGCCACACAGAGGAGCGGGATATAAATAAAATTTATTATTATTATTATTATTATTATTATAAATTTTCCTATCCATGGAGGGTCCTGGAACCAGCGGATACCAAGGGCCCATTACTTTTCAGAGGAAGGAACTGGCAAAACCACTTCTGAGTATTCCTTCCCCAAGGAAACCCTGTGAAATTCATGGAGAGAAAGATAATCTGAAGGCTGAAGATTTGGAAGATGGAGGAAATCAGCCTTCCTAGCATTTATTGGGGTGGTGGTGCCATATTTATATTAGCTGTCATTCTGGATTAATCAGCCATCAAAATAAATAGTGTTTAAATCTTAATTAACAGTGGGGGCTAAATTTAAGAAGTCTAAGCTTTACCGAATCCCTATAGCAAGTCTGAACCTGGTGCCTCCCCCCATCCTGCAGTGCTAATCTGCAAGATAAAAACAAAATGAACTTTAAAACTTTCATTCCAAATTAAATTGCTGTTTCAGCATCTGTGGCATGTGTTTTTAAAGGAACTTTGTAATATTAAAAACTGGATTAGGTTCAGCTCTTGGTGTGCAAGAGGGTGCCTTGAACTTTTTCTTTTTTGGAAACAGACCATTACTGTTGCTGACATTTGATTTAGTAACATAACTGATAATCTCATAATCTTTGTGCAGGATGGTAGTGGTGAAACTGTGAAGAACTAATGTCTGACCTGCTCAACCCTGAAATCAACCTTTTAGAAAGATGTGAAGTCGAAACATTTAGAAGGATGTTTTAAATCTTTCAAACAGGCCTGTTTATTTCCCTCTGTGCTGCCCACCTATTTTCCTGGCCAGAGAGAGTTTGCAAGATATCTCAATGCCCGCTTCGACTTGGCAGCGAGGACTTAATAAAAAATAATAATAATAATTGTGGGGAATAAATTTCTTCTCACCCAACCTCATAGAAGAACCTGAGCCCATTTTACATATTCAGCAGGCAGAATCCTAAAATGGTAGACTGAAGTCTCCAGTGCAGAACCCAACTCAACAATGCAGCCAAAGGATTTCATTTTTAAAAAATATTTCCCCCCTATAAAAACTTAATATACCACCTGGACAGTGGTTCGAGTTGAGCTGGTTCTCTGTGCACTACTTTTTTTAAAAAGGAGGAGAAGTTAATGGAAAGAAGAATTAAAAATATGATCTGCTAGCACTTTAGAATGGTTATTTCATTCAGCTGCATGCAAAGAGCTGGAAGAGAAGATTGCATCGATGCTTGTCTCTGATAATTGGGATTAGAAAGATAACTTTCTTGGTTGCCTGTCTTGTTTTATCTCTCTTCCTATCTCTTTCTCTCCTCTTCTTCCTGCCTTATGTATGAGAAGGATGAGGACGAAGGCATGAGGCTCTGCCTCAGAATCATTCTCATTCCTAGGAGGAAGCTGGAATATAAATTGAGTGAAAAAATAAAATAAGTAATAATAATAATAATAATAATAAGTTTTATTTATAACCCGCCCCTCTGCTCGGCAATCGGGGCGGCGTACATCAATTTAAAAATACAATAGGTAAAACAATTCCTGCCCCCCCACCTCCCACCCACCCACCCCTTAAAACAAAATTAAACCATTAAACCATTAACAAGTTAAAAAATTAACAAGTTAAAAAATAAAGCCGAGATAAAATACAAACAATTAAATCTATCCAGCCAGGTAGCTAGTTGGATAGTGATGTTTGAGGATCACCTGCTAAAAAGATTCCAACTGACAACAGTTTCAGCATTAAGTCTTCACCGAGCCGGGCAGTTATTCCAGGAAGGCCTGCCGAAAGAGATCCGTCTTTACTGCCTTTTTAAAGGCAGTAAGAGTAGTAATAAGACGGATCTCGTCCGGCAGGCCATTCCAAAGCCTGGGAGCGGTCGCGGAGAAGGCCCTCTGGGAGGTCTGTGAAAGCCTGGTCTTTATCGGCTGCAACAGGTTCCTCCCAGAGGACCGCAGGGCGCGGGGGGGGGGGGGCTCGTACGGGAAGAGGCGGTCCCTAAGTTAAGATGGACCCAAGCCATGTAGGGCTTTAAAGGTTAAAACCAACACCTTGTACTGCGCCCGGAAACTAATTGGCAGCCAGTGGAGGGATTTTAGCACAGGTGTTATATGCTCCCTCCTCGATGTTCCAGTAATCAACCTGGCTGCCATATTTTGGACTAATTGCAGTTTCCGAGTTAAGCACAAGGGTAGCCCCATGTAGAGTGCATTACAGAAATCTAGACGTGAGGTTACCAGAGCATGTACCACGGTTTCCAGGTCCCTTCTATCCAGATAAGGGCGCAGTTGGCGTATCAGCCGAAGCTGATAGCAGGCGCTCCTGACCACCGCATTCACCTGACTAGTCATGTGAAGCAATGAATCTAGGAGCACCCCCAGACTGCGAACACAGTCCTTGGAGGAGAGTGTGACTCCATCCAGGACTGGAGACTGTATTCCCAAATCAGGTTTCAGGCCCGTCACTGTCAGTACCTCTGTTTTGTCTGGATTCAGTTTCAGTCTATTTTTCCTCATCCAATCCATTACCGCTCTGAGACAGGCGTTAAGAGGAGAGACGCCATCTGAAGTCTGAGCTGATGATCTGGTCATGGAGAGATATATCTGGGTGTCATCAGCGTACTGATGGCACCGAGCTCCATGCCTCCGAATGATCTCCCCCAGCGGCTTCGTATAGATATTAAACAGCATCGGGGACAGGATGGCACCCTGAGGGACGCCACAATTAAGCTCAATTTTGGATGAGCAACTGTCCCCGAGCCTCACCCTCTGGGATCTGCCCGAGAGGAAGGAACGGAACCACTGCAATGCAGTGCCTCCAATTCCCAACTCTCTCAGGCGATCCAAGAGGATGGCATGATCAATAGTATCAAAGGCCGCTGAGAGATCCAAGAGCACTAACAGGGTCACACTACCCCTGTCAATACTCAAGCGGAGGTCATCAGTCAGAGCAACCATGGCAGTCTCCACTCCATAACCTGTCCTGAAGCCGGTTTGAAATGGATCAAGATAATCAGTATCATCCAAGATCTCTTGGAGTTGGGAAACAACAGTAGGAGAGTGGTAACCCCAGGACAACTGATCCTATAAGCAAATATGCAAACCTTGGTTATGAAAGCTGCTGACAAGCCCCTTATTACTGTCATTTTACATCCATCAGCTCCCCCCTTTCCTCCTTGTCCTCTGTTTAACTGAAACTTTTTTTAGTGACATCGGCATTGAAAGGATGGGAAAGAGGGCTAGCACAGACTTTCAGTGTTGAGTTGAAGCGGTGTGACTGTGGTAAGCAATGCAATAAACAAAGTTAGAGCTGGGAAAGAGTATGCTTTCACTGATCCTACAGTAGCTGTGTGTGTGAACAGCAAATCAGAAAAAAAGGTGACAGTAGATTAGCTGCCCCAAGTGTATTTAAAAAAAAAAGCATATAAATTTAGCCACCAAAATGGAAATTATAAGAGAAGTTGAGGCTGATGTAATAACTTCATCCCAACCCTGACTGATTTTTGAAGAAGCCTTCAAATGATGTCTAGAAGCTTCATATCATTTTTTCTTTATTTATGCAATGCTTACCTGACCTGGCTGTTTTCATTTCACACGGTTATATTGTTAGTTTTGGATAAAAGCCCTGGTTTAATCCTATTGAACTATGCTTCTTTTTTGTGGGCTAGGAACCTATCCCTCTTCTTTCTATATACCTTTCATCTCTGGTATGAAATGTTCTGTTATAGAAGTAGTGCTGAGGGACACCTCTACTTTGTTAACTGAGGTGTACCTGTGCTTTCTTCAAGGTACTAATGCATACCCTGCGTTCCTTATAGGTTCTGTCCTGGATGTTATTAAACACATTGTGGCAAAAGGAGAACACAAGAATGGAGTCCTGGATGAACCTGTAATAGCCACGATCCTGAAGGAGGTATTGGAAGGACTGGAATACTTGCATAAAAATGGGCAAATTCACAGGTACACCTTTTTATTGCATTTATAACTTTTCCTTACTTTCACTTCTAATTCAACCAAAGTGCTACACCATTTGTTTTCTTTGCAAGGTAGGTTGTATTTATTTCTATCATAGAATCATAGAGTTGGAAGGGGTCTCATGGGCCACTGAGTCCAACTCTCTGCTCAGTGCAGGATCTTCAGCTAAAGCATCTCCAGCAGGTACCCCACCACCTCTCTAGACAATTACCCATATTTTCCAGCGTATAAGACAACTGGGCATATAAGACGACCCCCAACTTTTCCAGTTAAAATATAGAGTTTGGGATATACTTGCCGTATAAGACAACCCCTCTTCCAACGGGAGAAAATGAGAAAGTGTTGGGAGGAAGGACTGCCAATATACTAGGTGATGC
This sequence comes from Phrynosoma blainvillii, assembly GCA_026167975.1. Classification (NCBI taxonomy): domain Eukaryota; kingdom Metazoa; phylum Chordata; class Lepidosauria; order Squamata; family Phrynosomatidae; genus Phrynosoma; species Phrynosoma blainvillii. The sequence continues at coordinate 7,774,255 of JANUYF010000005.1, forward strand.
ATTCTGGGGTATGTACAATTTGTGGCCAAGTAAGGGCCTTTGCAGACTGCTAGAAATAGTGCAAATTGAGTCCACTTCAAGGGTTAGGTTTAGGGTTAGGGAATCATGGGAACTGTATTTTATTGTGGCACCAGAGCTCTCTGACAGAGAAGGCTCAATGTCTCAGAAAAAAACAACAATTCCCTTAATTCCCTAGCACTAATTCTAACCCTTAAAGTGGACTCAATTTGCACTATTTCTGGCAGTCTGCAAAGGCCCTAAATGACCCTGGGCATGTCACACACTCTCAGCCTCAGAGGATGGTAATGGCAACCCCCATTTGAAGAAACATGCCAAGAAAATCCCATGATAAGATTGCCTTAGGGTTGCCATAAGTCGGAAAGGACTTGAAGACACACAAGAACAACAAAAAAGTCTGCAATTGTTTCATAGGTAGTACATGGGAATAGGAACCAGCATGGTGTACTGGTTTGAGTGTTGGACTACCGCTCCGGAGACCTGGGTTTGATTCCCCACTCTGCCATGAATCCCACTGGGTGAACTTGGATAAGTCACACACTCTCAGCCTCAGGGGAAGGCAATGGCAAACTTCCTCTGAACCAGTCTTGCCAGGATAGATAGGGGTTCACCTCTTATCCGCTGCTGCTTCCTCCTCCTGCCTCACGCCACACCACCCCTCCCTCCCCCCTTCCTCCTCCTCTGACCTGGACTTCCTCTCTTCCTCCTCCTCCCGCCTCCCGCTGCGCCACACTTTCTTCTTCCTCCTCTGCCACCCGGCATATAAGACGACCCCCGACTTCGGAGAAGATTTTTCTGGGTTAAAAAGTAGTCTTATACACCAGAAAATACAGTAGTTCCATTTTGAATTGCTCTTAGTGTTATTAATTTCCTTCTAATGTTCAACTTAAATGTACCCTCTTGTAACCTCAGACCTTCTCTTCCCTAAGCTAAACATGCTTAACTCATTTAACCTTTCCTCATATGGTTTGCTCTCTGTGCCTCTGATCATCCTTGTTGCCCTTCTCTGAACCTACTCCAAATTGTCTATATTCTTCTTAAAATGAGGTGCCCAGAACTGAACACAGTACTCCAAATGAGGCTTGACTGGTGCCGAATATAGTGGAACTTCCCCCCCCCCCCCTTAAGTTGGAAAGTATGCTTCTCTTAAAGCGGGCTTAAAATAGCCTTTCCTTTCTTTGCTGCAGTACCACACTGCTGACTTATGTTAAATTTACGATCAACAATAATCCAAAGTCCTTTTTGCATGTAGTACTGCTGAGCCATGTATCCCCCATGTGCATGTGATTTTTGTCATGCTTGTTGCTCTGGCTGACTCTGCAAATCTGAGGTAGGGTTCAAATCCAGGGCTCCAATTGTTCTAAAATCCGACAATCTGTGATTTAAATCCATTTTAATGCTTCTGTTATGTTTGCCCTTGCTGTTGCAGTTTCCCCTAGTGCATACTGCATTTCCAAGTGCTGCTTTAGCCAGACCCTGGAAGTGAATGGATGTGCTAGGATCTCTCAATCCAGCAAGCTGAGCCTCCCCTGCTAATGTTTATATTAAATGTTTTTTTTTCTATTCCATTTGTTTTTCCTATAAGTAACATACATAGTTAAAATGCACAATAAAATATAGCAGAATATAAAATCAAACAGATTGACAAGAGACAGTGACTTAATCATCAGTGTTTAGGTTGCCTCTGTTTAGGATCTCAACCCATCTCTGCTCAGAATACTCAGACCAATGTCAGGCTGCATCTGCACTGCAGAAATAATTCAGTTTGACACACTTTACCTGCCATGATTCAGTGCTATGGAATTCTTGGATTTGTAGTTTTGTGAGCTGTTCAGCCTTCTTGAGCTCTGGTGCCACAACAAACCACAAGTCCCAGAATCCCATAGTATGGAGCCATGGCAGTTAAAGCGATGTTAAACTGCATTATTTATCTGCCTTCTTCCACCTTGAAGCTGTATCAATCATATACATGGCTGTCTGCAATTTTGCCACCAGATAGCTAGTCAGATGGAACAATTCAAAGCATTTCTATCTAATCCGATTTGACTTAAAAGGTCTGCTCTTGCAAGAGGTTTCGCTCAACACGCAAGCATTTTTACAAGCCTTCAGTCATGTGTTAAATGTGGCCAACTATAAAGTATGTATGAACCAAGTGTTCATGGAGATAGATAAGTCAGTAGCAGGGGTGAGTGTTGTCTGGAAAACACTGAACTGAAAAATTTCTAAATACCAACCCAAAACTGTTGTATATTTATCAAAAAGAGCCAGCATGGTATAGTAGTCATGGTTTGAATGTTTGCCTTGGACACGGGGAGACCAGGGTTCAAATCCTTGCTCAGCCATGGAAACCTATTGGATGACCTTGGGGAAGTCACATGCTCTCAGCCTCAGAGGAAAGCAAGGGCAATCCCCCCCCCAACAAATTCTGCCAAGAGACCCCCATGATGCCTCAGGGTTGCCATAATTCAGAAATGTCTCAAAACAACATAATGTAATTATTTAAAAGTGTTTCCCCAATAGCCAGAAATTGTTGAACTGAAATAAACTATTAGGGAGGCAGAAAAGATCTACTTACAGTGGTTTAAACATTACATGTTCAAACAGATTCAGACCTTTCTTTGAAAATTATTTTTATTGGAATATTTTTAAATAATTTGAGGTGCAACAAATCCATAGCATTATACTTCCCTCTACGTTTTCAAAAAGGATTTTATGATACATAAGTGTAGACTTCAAATTTACCATTTTTGGCATGATTGAAGAGCTATGCATGATTGAGGAGCTATTTTCAGTCATCTGAAAAAAATTAATTACACCTTTCGATACTGTGACTAGAATTGTTATTGTCATTTATTGTGTTACTGGCTGATTCTAAAATGGGAAAGTTTTCCTCCCCATAGGACTGGTCAGTAGCCATTCCTGTGATCATAACTGAAATTTCCCCCAATGTTTTCACTTTGAATATGATTACCAGTTGTATTCCCAGTTGCTTGGATCATGTATTATTAAGACAACTGCCCCCATATTTTGCATGAATCAATGCCAAATAAAAGTTGATCTAAGGAGTATGTTGGCTGACAGCTTATAAGTGGAGTGAAATAGGAAGAGGGAGGTAGGATGTGAACAGAAGGGTTTTGCAGTTCGAAGGAAGAAATGAGCTCCAAGAAGCTTGTCCAAGTGAGTACAATAAAATGATTGTTCGGTTCCATTGCAGTGGAAGACTTGAGTCATAGATCACACCTTTGGTAGAAAAGCAGCCCAGTACAATTAGAGTCATAGTGTGGGCAGGATGAATGCAGTTAGCACATCTGTCTAAGTTTGGCAGCCAGCTTATTGGCGGGGAAGGGAGTGATTTTTTGGAGTGGAGTCTTTTTTTAGTTATGGTGTGTCATGGTATGCCTCTGTCTTGAAACCTTAAAGGCACCAGATCCTGTCTGGTCTAGAAAGCTAAGCAGGACCACCCCTGGTTAGTCCTTGGATGGGAGACCACCAATGAATACCAGGTGCCGTGAGCTGTATTTCAGAGGAAGGAACTGGCAAAACCATCTCTGAATAGTCATTGACTAAGGAAACCATGGAGTTGCCATCAGTCAACAGGTGACTTGAAAGCACATGTACACACATGTCAAGTGTCAGGGAGAGAGGAAGAAGACAGGTTGGGTCAGCAGTCATTCAGTAGGAGCTTCAGGAAATGATTTGGTGACATTAGATCTTGTAGAACAGGGGTCGGCAACCTACGGTCCACGGGCCGCACCCGATCCCCCGCCGCCTCCATTTTGTTTGCCAAAATGGTGGCTGTGACTCGTTTGCGCATGCACAGTACTCCTTTGGTGCTCAGTTGTATATCTTTACACTTTAGGATTTTATCAAGTTTTTCCTGGCTTCCCTTTCTATTCCTAGTCTTCTTTTATTTCTTGACTCAGTCTCCCTTCTGATCAATGTTTGATCCAAGATATGAGAAATCATTAACTATTTCAATTTCTTCATTATCTAGGCTGAATTTGTGTATATCCTCTATGGTCATTTATTTTGTTTTCTTTATGTTCATCATTAAGCCTGCCTTTATGCTTTCTTTCTTGATCTTCCTTAGTAATTTTCCAAGTTTATAATGTTTTCCACTGGTAGTATGGTGTCATCCGGGTATCTTAGATTGTTGCTGTTCCTTCCTCCTGTCTTCCTCCTTCTCAGTTGTGTCCTGTTCCTCATATGATATTTTTTGTATATAAGTTGAACAATAGGATGATAGAAAGCAGCCTTGTCTTACCTCTTTGCCAATTGGGAACCATTCTGTTTCTCCATATTCTGTTCTGACAGTAGCCTCTTGTCCTAAGTATAAATTTGTCATCAGGACTATAAGATATATTGACTCTCCCATGTCTTTAAGAGTGTTCCATAGCTTTTTGTGGTTTGTGCAATCAAAGGCTTTGCTATAGTCTATAAAGCATATGCTAATTTTGTTCTGGAATTCCTTGGTGGCCTCCATTAGCCATCATATGTTTGCAATGTGGCCCCTAATGCGTCTTCCTTTCCTGAACCCTGCTTGCACTTCTGGGATTTCTCTTTCCATATATGAATGGAGTCTATACTGCAGGAATTTGAGCATGATTTTACAACATTAGCTTAAACAATGGTATGTTTTAATAAATAAAGAAGGAAGTAATAATGGTTTAAAGTCTGTTAATAATAACATGATTGCTATAATGCCTCATATTGCCAAAGAAATATACTGTGTTTGATCTTTCTTTCTGTATTGATTTTTGACCTCTGTTTTCCATCAAACCTTCAAAGACAAGACAAATGAGAGCATAAATAATATGTATTAAGATCTCTCAGAGAATGAAGAGTCCCAAATATCAGACGGACCTTGAGAGTACCATCCTATATAGCCTTAGCATTCCAATTTCTTTCCCAGGTAAAGTTTTGACAGCCTTCTCTTGGTCTGTTGTTACTTATACCTGAAATACTGGAAAAGATTTGACTTGAATTCTTTGATGTGTGAAGTCCAGGCAAGTTAGGGCTGCATACATCATAGCCTGCTGCTTAAATGTGTCCTAGGTTGCATTGTGAATGTGATGAAGAATTCATTTGCCTTCCAAGTCCACATTGGAAATAAAAGTATAATGGGCCTGGACATCAGCTTCTGCCCTGTAGAAGTGGCCTACCACTTCTCCCTACCACATTTTGTAAAAGTTACTATTTTTAACTACAGCTTCCACATTCTCCCAGGTATCATAAAAGGAATCTGAGAGCTGTAGTCCAAAAAAATAACGTTTCCAAGCTATGCTTCCCAAATTTCTCCTAACCCCTATGGAAGAAATGGCGGGAGGGCATATTTGATCTAGGGGCTTATGTTTGCTGACCCTGTCCTATAAGAAGATGTTTTAGTCTCAGAAGATGTTGCAGATGACCCATCCCAATGGAGGGATCAGCTGCTATGCTTAACATTTGCAGCAGCTTCTCCCACTGCCTTTTGCACTGTACAAAAGGGCACTTAAGCTCACAGGCTTGGAAGATATTGAATACGTTCTCTGGCCAGGGGAAGGGGGACAGAGATCATTGCCAGCCATGATGGACAAGAGCCAGTTGATATGTGAAATATTTTGCACCCCTCCGAGTTCTCAGCATTTGACTGGCACATTCTTTTGGTTGCAGATTATCAAGTGTCCGGTTGCTCGATGAATGATCTCCCATAATCTGTAACCAAAGCAAATGGAAAGAGCTCCTAGGAAGTGGCCAATCGAGAGTTTGAAATTTAAGCTCTTTCAGGTGGTGTGCTTTAGGGGGAAAGTTTTCTGGCAAGCCAATCCTGGTCAGCTTAATGGGTTTATGTTGTCTCTCTTTTTGGGAAGCCTATCATGGTTTGCTCTTGTGTAACTGAATATTTTGATAAGCTTAGAAAGGAAGCAATAATAATATTTATTTTTCAAAAGGGGCTAAGCTTGGTCTACAGTTCCAGAAGGTGACCCATCCCCACCTCCTGTTGTGTTGGATCATTGGGACCCCATAGGAGGTTTCTAAAGGCACTAGATGTGGCTGAAAATGTACAGATCAGAAAATGTACAAATGACTTGAAGACACACAACAACAACACCATCTCTTGTACGACTGTTCCATACATTCCTCAGCCATGTACCTGGCTGTCTGTTTGACTGGCATGGGAACCCAGTCCCACCTCTCCAGCATGTGTACCTGTGTCTGTAAGCACACATTGTGGTTGCATGCACTTTCTCTCTGTAAAAGACATGGTGGGCACCAGCTTGGATGGTTGTTCAGTAAGCTGAGGCTGTATTCCCATGTAAATAATCTTCATGGCAAGCTTCATGGGACTCAGGTGAGGCTTGCTTTTGAGTTGTATTGTGCAGGAATGCAGCATGAGGCAGGTTCAAAGTGTGGTTGTTGCGTAGATTGAAGTAAAGGTTGGACAAAGGCAGTATTTTGCTGCTCTCCAAATGCTGCAGACAGACTACTCATAGGGTGCTTCGGAACTTTCAGAAAGGGTACAAGACTGGAGGCTGGTTTTAATTAGCAAAGCAGTTGCCCCAGGGAAGAAAAAATACCACCATGACTGCATCTGCGCTGCAGAAATAATTCAGTCTGTCACCGCTTTAACTGCCATGGCTCACTGCTGTGGAATTTTGAGATTTGTAGTTTTGTGAGATATTTAGCTTGGTCTGTCAGTGGTGCCACAACAAACTAAAAATCCCAGAATTTCATAGCATTGAGCCATGACAGTTAAAGTGTCAAACTGCATTATTTCTTCAGTGCAGATGCAGCCCATGTCTGTACCACTCTTCCTAAGACCAGCATTCCTTTCAGTAGTGGTCTAAGGAACCCAGAGACAACTTAGATGGAAACATTTTTTAAATATTCAATAAATAAATAAATAAATAAATAAATATTTTATTTCTTACCTGCTTCTTCCCAAGGCTCGAGGTAGGAGACAATGTAGATTAAAAGACATAAAGTCATTTAAACTCGCTAAGCTAAAACACATAAACATTGGACATATTAAAATCATCCAGCATAAAATTAAAATGTCCTAATTTAAAATTCATAGTTTAAAATCAACTGTGTAGGTCTATCAGAAGAGATAAGTCTTTAATACTGCTTTAAATTCAGACAGCATGTTTTGCTGTCAGATCTCTTAAATTATTTACAAATTATTAAAATAAACAATTATTTATTTGTTACATTTATATCCTGTTTTTCCTCCATTGAGATCAAGACAGTGTACACAACTCTTCCCCGTCCCACTTCATTCATAAAATGATCCTGTGATGTGGATCAGGCTGACAGAAAACTACTAATCCAAGATCACTGAGTAAATTTCATGGCTTAATGAAAATTAAAACCCAAATAGCCCCAGCTGAACACTGTGACCACTATTAAAAAATTGACTTTTCATTATAATCCTTTTGGATTTTGCTAGTATAAAATGCCCTGCTTCCCAACATACAGACATGTAGTTATAGTATGGTAGTTACCATACTATAGTAGTTTATGGTAGTTTTTAAAATTCTGTTTTTGCCTCCAGCAAGCTCTGCATCATGCAACATTTGAGGGATATAGTTTTATCTGTGGCTAAAGGCTCTGTCTTCCTTTCTTCTCTCTCCTTGCATTTTAGGAATTCCAGACTCAAACGGCACCAAGTTGGAAAGTTGTCAATCAGCAATCTCTTTTCTGTCTCTTAGGGGTTTTTGAAGGCCTCTGGAAGTGTAGGATAATAACCCAACTGTTCTGTAGGAGACTAGCTTTGTATTTCTGGGATGCTGAGTAACGCTTTGACAAGATTGTTCACAGATGTTGTGGTTTCTGTTTTTGTTAAAGGGGGAAAAATTGCTTTGCACATGATTGCTATGGAGACATCCAGTGCTGTCATTCTTGTGTGTTAGCAACTGGTGCTGCCTATGTGATTGTTCTTCCCCTTCTCCCTATTTTCCTTCCAGTACTGGGAATGTCTTTGCTTCGAGGGAATTGTAAGAGGAGAAACCCAGTGGGAACCAGACAGGTCAGGAGAAAAGACACAGAGAGAGTATAACATAAGCATTTGGGGCCCAACGTCTCCTTTGCAAGATCCAGCGTGGAATAGTGGTTGGAGTGTAAGATTTGGATTCTGGAGATCAGGGCTTGATTCTCTGCTTGGCCATGCAAATCCATTGAGTGACCTTGGGGGGATCACACCCTCTCAGCCTCAGAAAACCCCACAATAGGATGGCCAGATCAGAAACGAAGGCACACAACAACAGCAACAACAACTCTTCTCTTCAATGGCAAACCTCCTTTGAGCTAATCTTGCCAAGAAAACTCTATGATAGGTTTGCCTTAGGATCACCATGTGTCGGAAACTATTTGAAGGTACCCAACAACAACAACAACAACAACAACTCCAACAACTCTCCTCACACTAAAGTGGAAAACAATGGTGACTGAGTCAGATACAAAGTTAGAAACTGGATTTAAAATGTAATAAATAACTGGATGGATTGATGGTAACTAAAGTGGGCAGGGAGGCATACATTCTTGGCATTATTTCCAAGGGCCAAATTGAGACATATTATTTACTTACATTTCATATAAATTACCTTTTATAAGTAGATGCCTTTAGCCCTGATTGACAGCCTGTGTGTGTGCTGGGTGCTTAGACAATGCATCAGAAGATGGATATCCGCATTTACTGTAATTGGGGGGAGCATAATGATCTTTTGTTGCTTTAGCAATAATGTCCAGGGACCCCAGGGTGCCGCTTGCTCAGCCATTAAGAATGTAATGGAACAGATTACATCTTTGCTCTATAAATAGCATTAAAAAAAAGTATGTCCTGCATTTGTGTTGTGCTTTTGGTGTTCTGAACTCTGACTTTCTCCGGATCAGAGTGCAAAACAGTTAATAGGATTTTTAGTGCATGCCGGAGGTGGTTGATTAAGTCTGGTTTGGTTACAGTTATGATGAAGAGCTGGCTTGCAGTGATAAAGCTGTCACACAGTTATGGATAGCTAAAATAAGCTAAATGATGTTGTTGATGTATGCCTTCAAGTTGTCTTCCAAGTTATGACGGCCCTAATATGAACATATCACAGAGTTTTCTTGGCAAGATTTATTGGGGGGGGGGGTTGCCTTCACTTCTTCTAAAGTTGAGAGAGTGTGACTCACCCAGGGTCACCCTGTGGGTTTCCATGGTTGAGCGGGGATTCGAACTCCGGTCTCCAGGGTTGTAGTCCAGCCTAGCTCTTTCCCAACTACAGACTCCAGGACTTCATAGGGTGGAACCATGATAGTTAAAGTGGAATGTTGTTGTGTGCCTTCAAGTCGTTTCCAGCTTAAAGCAATCCTATCATTGGTTTTTTGGGGGGCAAGATTTGTTCCAAAGAGGTTTGCCATTGCCTTGCCCTGAGGCTGAGTGTGTGCGCCTTTCCCAAAGCCACTCATTGGGTTTCATGGCCAAGATGAGAACCAAACCCCGGTCTCCTGAGTTGTAGTCCAACTTGCAAACCACTATAATTGTGTAGTGTGAGCGAGTCCCAATTTTTTCTCTCTCACTTTTGGGCAATTGAAAAGATATCATAAGAAGGAACCTGATTCCCTTCTCTTCCTCCCTACCAGCAACATAAAAGATAGGACAGGGGTAGGCAACCTAAGGCCCGGGAGCCGGATGCGGCCCCTCAAGTCCTTTGGACCGGCCCCAGGCCGGTCTTGCCGCTGCCCCCCCCCCCCCCGCCGCCTGCCATGATGATATTGATTATTGTTGTTATTACTTGTTCTTGGGGTTTTCTTGGCAAAATCTCCACAGGGGTTTTGCCATGGCTTTTCTGGGGCTGAGAGACTGTGCATGCATATATTTTTTAAATTTTTTTTTAATATTTATTTATTTATTTATTTAGTGTGCTTCGGCCCCCCAATTGTCTGAGGGACAGCAACCTGGCCCCTGGCTCAAAAAGGTTGCCTACCCCTGAGATAGGATGTTCACAACTGGGAGAAACTGGATGTGTGTTTGTTCCCCCTCTCTCTGGCTCCCAAGCTGCTGCCACACTGCAGAATTAATGCAGTTTGATGCCGCTTTAATTGCCATGGCTCCATCCCATGGAATCCTGGGATTTGTAGATTGTTGTGGCACCAGAACTCTCTCACAGAGAAGGTGAAATATTTCACAAAACTATATATCCCCAGAATTCCATAGCATTGGGCCATGAGATTTAATGCAGTGTCAAATTGCATTAATTCTGCAGTGTAGATGCACCCTAAATTGTGCAATTTAAAAGAGAAACGCAATGGAAAATTATTTTCTTCCCCCTTACCTCCAACATGTTTATTCAGTTAAAGAGAGCCAGCGTGGCATAGTGGTTTTAGTGTTGGACTGTTGCTTTGGAGACTAGGGTTTGGAGACCCACTGGGTGACCTTGGGCAAGTCACATGCTCTCAGCCTCAGGAGAAGGCAGTGGCAAATCTCTTCTGAACAAACCTTGCCAAGAAAACCTTATGATACTTTTGCCTTAGGATTGTCATAGGTCGGAAATGACTTGAAGGCACACAACACACATTGTGCAGTTAAGCTGAAAGAGCAATAGGAAAGACTGTGTTTAGGTGCATAAACTGTAGAGGCAGTTCCTTTTCTATTATCTTGCACCTGGGGGGTTGGAAAAGGGTGCAAAAATGGGTCTAGGGACTACATGCCACCTGGGGCCATACCTTCCCCATCCTGGATTTAAGGTAACTTTTCAAAAACCTTCGGTCACAATAGAAGTGTAAAATAGCCCATGATAAGGTCAGGAAACCAATAAAATTGGAGATAACAACCCATTTAGTTAAATCACATCAGTTAAAAACAATTCCTGGATCTAGTTTTTAAATCCAAGCAGTTGTCAAATGATTGGTGAATTGTCCTTGTCATTGTGTGCCTTCAAGTCATTTCTGACTTAGAGCGACCCTAAGGCAAGCCTATTGCAGTGTTTCCCTGGCAAGATTTATGCAGAGGGGGTTTACTTTCCTCTGAGGCTGAGAGCATGTGACTTAGTTTTCCATGGCTTCGTGGAGATTCAGACCCTGGTTTCCCGGTTCATACTCCAATGCTGAAACCACTATACCACACTGGCTCTCGATTTGTGAATGCTGTGTGATAAAATAGAACTTAGCACAACAACAGAAAACCAGATAAAAAGGATAATTTTGCTTGCTTTGACTTGAAAGAAAATAAAAAAGGTACAAATTGAAAACCATCCACCAAGAGTTCGATGCCTGAAACACAGCCATAGAAAAGGCCATTTTCTTAGATGTCACTAATCCCTAGGAAGAGCCTCTGATAATTCTCTCGATGGATGGTTCTTCTTTTAGTCCAAGTACAGTTGGTTCTCCTTATCCACAGATTCAAGCATTGACAGCTTGAAAATATTTTTTAAAAAAGTATAAATTCCAAATAGCAAACCTTGATTTTCCATTTTATATAAGGGGCACTATTTTGCCATGCCCTTGTATTTAATGGGACGCGAGCACCCACAGATTTTGTTATCCATGGGGGGGTCCTGAAACCAAATCCTAGCGTATAACAAGGACCCACTGTATGTAAATGGTAAAATGAGAATTGTATAGCTCTCCAGACATTGCTGGACTTCCATCTCCCATCATTCCTTGCTATTAGCTCTGCTGGCCAGGGTTGATGGGAGTTCCAGTCCAACAAAATCTCCAGGGCCACATGTTCTCTGTCCTTGGTTTAGGGCTTTAAAGGTTAAAGCATTCCCTTTGAATTGCAATTGGAAGCAAACCAGGAGCTGGCTAAGTTCTTATAGGTTCTTCGTACTGCTGAGCCCCTGGATAGCTGCCTAGCTGCAGTCTTGTGAATCAGCTGAACTTTCCAAAGACTTTCCAAAGGCAGGCCTATGTGTAATACATCACACAAATCAAGCCTGGATGTTTTAATGGAGGCATGGATAACACCACGATGAGATCATTTCTTGGCAGGAGATGGGGAAGTCCTGGAACTCTTCCGAAGTGGGGGAAGCTTTGGATTCCTTTTGTGTGTTGAACAACACGGCTGGATCCAGGAGCGTGCCCAAGTTGCAAGCTTGCGGGGGTTTAGGGAGCAGCCTAATCTTGTACAGGCTGGAGACCTTCTTCATGGCTTTTCCAACCCACCCACAGCTTGTCTTGAGTTCAGTTCCAGTTTATCAGTCCATCTCCATCCCATAATGAATTCAGGCATTTATTCAGAATGTCCAGTACTTCATCAGATTAGATCAGGGTCAGCAAAGGGCATCCTCTGGGATGCATAGAGTGCCCAGGGCTATTTTTCTAGCCTCCAGCCCCTCCAGATTCCCCAGGAATCTTTTTTTTTTTTTTAAAAGGATCCACTCCCCCAAATACTCCCCCTCTGAGGCTATGGAGACATTTTCACCCTTTTAGACCTAGGAAAGTTTTTTTCTAAAATCTGGAAATGTGACTAACAGGGGTTGCAGACTGCCAGAAATAGTGCAAATTGAGTCCACTTTTAGGGTTAGGGAATCATGGAACTGTATTTTATTGTGGCACCAGAGCTCTCTGACAGAGAAGGCTCAATGTCTCAGAAAAAAAAAATCCCATGATTCCCTAGCACTAACCCTAACCCTAAAAATGGACTCAATTTGTACTATTTCTGGCAGTCTGCAACCCCCCTAAGAAAGAAAAGTCTTTTTCTTGGCCTGAAATAGCCCAGAGGAGGCACAAAGTGTCCCGCATATCCCCAGATGTCACTTTGGAGCATTTTGGCTGATGTAGCCCCCTAGATTCTGAAAGTTGTCCTAAGCTTGGTTGGATGCAAAAAGTAGATATCCTTCCTGTCATTGAGACATTTAACAGTAATATGATGGTATCCTCACACACATAACTGTTAATATCTGTATCAGTGATTCTCAAATTCTGGCCTTCCAACTGTTTTGGACTTCAGCTGCCAGAATCCCAAACCTTTGCCCAAGGTGGCTGAAGCTTCTGGGAATTGAAGTCCAAAACATCTGGAGGACCAGAATTTGGGAATCACTGCTCTAAATGAAAGGAAGGCTGTCTATTATGTGATGGCATCCTTGAGAGCCAGTGTAGTGTAGTGGTTGGTTTGAGAGTTGGACTATGACTCTGGAGATGAGCCGCACAATACTCCCTCAGAACAGCATGATAGGATGGTGTGGTATCATTTTCAGGGAAAAATCAGGAGGAGGAATGGGTCCTAGGAAGAACTCTACTTTCCAAAATACAAGGCATAGGAATGGGGCTGTCACAGGGGCCAAAAGGCCCATGCCCCCTAGCCTCAAGTTGTGCTGTTTGGACAAAGCAGCTTCATTTATATACCGCTTCATATCACGCTATGGGATGTCTAAGCGGTTTACAACTGTGAGCTGATTGCCCCCCAACAAGCTGGGTACTCATTTTAGCGACCTCGGAAGGATGCAGGCCTGAGTCGAGCCTCAGCCCTGGCTGGTATCGAACTCGAAACCTTGTGGTCTATGAGTGAGTGGCTGCAGTACAGGCATTTAACCACTGCACCACCAGTGCAGGCCAATACCTCTGGACTGGGATTGGGTAGACCAGTTGCCAATCTGGCAGTCCTAGTCTGATCTGGGAGCAAAGGGGCCTTTTTGTTGTTGTTGTTAACTGCCTTCACGTCAGTCTCGACCCATGGCAACCCTATAGATGAGACATCTCCTCTGCTCTGCTTCAATCCTGAAACCTCATACCCATGATCTCTTTAATAGAGTCCATCCATCTGACATGTAGCCTTCCTCTCTTCCTACTTCCCTCCACCTTCCCCAGCTTTATTGTCTTTTCCAAAGAGTCCTCATGATGTGTCCAAAGTACGACAGTCTAAGTCTTGTCATCTTGGCTTCCAGGGAGGTTTCTACCTTGATCTGCTCTAGGACCCATTTGTCTTTTTGGCTGTCTATGGGATCCTCATCACTCTTCTCCAGCACTACATCTCAAACGCGTTGATTTTCCTCCTATCTTCTTTCTTGACTGTCCAGCTCTCACATCCATCCATGGGAATAGGGAATACAATGGCTTGTATGATTCTGACTTTTGTGCTGAGTTGTATGTCTTTGCATTTTAGGATGTTTTCTAGTTCTTTCATAGCTGCCTTCCCCATTTTTAATCTTCTGATTTCCTGGCTGCCATCCACGTTCTGATCAGTGTTTGATCCCAAATATGAGAACTCTTTTACTATTTATATTTCCTCATTGTCTAGTTTGAATGTGTGTAAGTTCTCTGTGGTCATTATTTTTGTTTTCTTTGTGTTCAGCAGTAAGCCTGCCTTTGCACTTTCTTCTCTGTTCTTTCTTAGTAGGTGTTCCAGGTCTGTGAGGTTTTCTGCTAGTACTATGGGGTCCTCTGCATATTTCAGATAGTTCTTTCTCCTATTTTCACTCCTCCCTCTTCCACTCCCTGCTAGGCTCCATTAGCCATTGTATATTTGCAATGCGATCCCTGGTGCCTCTTCCTTTCCTGAACCCTGCTTGGACCTCTGGGATTTCTCTCTCCATGTGTGGTTGGAGTCTATATTGCAGTATTTTGAGCATAATTTTGCTTGCATGGGAGGTTAGTGCTATGGTTGCTGAAGTCTCTTGTGTCTCCTTTTTTGTGGATGGGGATGTATATTGATTGCTTCCAATCTGTTGGCCATCTTACTAAGGGGCCTTTGTACAGGTCAAAATGACCCACCGTTTGCTGGAGAGTTTCTCGGAAACTCCATGGCAACCTGTGGCAGACCGGACGGCCCTGCACACCCCCTACCTTCCTCTGCTATCATGGCTAATGGGAAAACTCCCATTACCATGATGTGAAAAGAGTGAACCTGGCCACATGGGTGCAGCCAGGAGTGACATTTCTATGTTAAATGTGGCAACGGGGGTGTTCTCAGTAGCAGCGATGGAGAAGGCTTGGCCCATGCTATCCTGGCCCATCTGCTCAACCCCAGTGACTTCTAGTCAATGTTGTGACTTTTCCACCCCACAAGTTTAAGCTGAAAGTTCTCTAAGTCTCTAAAAGACTTGGTGTTAAATCACAGGAAGGTCTGTTTTACTTCAGGGAAGGAATCCAAACACCCTTCTGGATCATAAGTAGCAATAAATTGCAGGATATAGTGTGGATTTCACCCTGTCTTCACATAATATATATCAGGAGTGGATTGCATGGAACAATTCCAGACTGGTTCATCCTAAGGTTGAAGCAATATCTTTGAAGAAAGATGTGGTTGCTTACCAAAATGGCATTCCTTTGTGAAGCCCCCCCCCCCATCCCTTAGGCGGGGATGGGAATCATGCAGCCCTTCAGATGTTCTTGGACTGTCATTCCCAGCATTCATAACCATTGGCTTCTTGGTAAAGATGCTGGCATTATCATTTCCAAGAGAATCCATTCCCAGCATTCCTAACCATTGGCTTCTGGCTAGGGATGCTAGAAACTAAATTCCCAACAGTATCCAGAGATCAACGTGATTCCTATCCTTGCATTCAGATAATGTTGAATAAAACTTAGCCCCTATCGTAATGTCTCCATGCTATAGGTTATCTTTCATGTGATGGTTCCAGAGAATAAGAAGCATAATTCATTGCTCATTCTGGAAAGAGAATTCTTCAAAGAGATATCTTTTTGGGGGGGAATGGCATTTGTTTTCAATAAGAGGAGCCATTTTTCAGATTCAGTGACATTCTTTTTTACATTAAAAATCTAGTCGGGACATATTGTGGGAAATGATGTCCTTGAACTTCTCCGAAATAACTTTTATATTTGCATTTTTTGATGTACTAGTGAAGTACTGAATCCTTAGAGTGGTAGGGAAAGACTGGTCAGCATTAGTTGGGGACAAACAAATCCCAAGGTATTAAAGATTGATTTAATAAATACATTTATTTATTTGTTAAAGATGTCTGTCTTCATCTCCTGAAATCTATGGTAGATAGGCACAACCTGATGGTTCTTCGAGCTGGATCGTATGCTGCCTGAAGAGTTTTGAAGCCTACAGTGGAAATTCCCTTTCATTTCTGGAGTGGAATCAAGCTCACCCTCCCCAGTTCAGTTATGAAACAAAATTAAAACAAATAGAGCCATTATTCTGTGGACAAAAGCTTTTGCTACTCTTTGGCACTTGGTGGAAGTGAATAAATGGCCAGCAGACAAGGGATACAATGCAGTTTCCTTCTGTGTAATATTGTGCAAACCGATGCTTTTTAAAAAGCCCATTTGAGTGTGACTTGCTTCATCTAATGTGTAAACAAGTAGATTTGTTGTAAGTTTTGAAAGCTCTTTTGGCCTCCCTTTGGTCTTAAATGGAAGACGAGACATTCATCTGCTTAGTATCCAAGTTTGTAAAACCCAAAAAACAGTGTCAGACCCCAGAAATAATAGCATGCCTGTGGAGAGGCATGCTGAGCTAGATGTAGTGATTATCTCTCCAAGGCTGCATTCACACTGCAGAAATAATCCAGTTTGACCCTACTTTAATTGACATGGCTCAATGCTCTGGAATCCTGGGAAATGTAGTTTTGTGAGATATTTATCCTTTTCTGTGAGAGAGCTCTGGTGCCACCAGTTCTGGTCAATGGCAAACCTCCTCTGAACATATCTTGCCAAGAAAACCCCATGATAGATATGCCTTAGGACAGGGGTAGGCAACCTTTCCCCTTTAAGGGCCGAGGGACTTCAGCTCCCAGAAGCCTCAGCCATGTTGGCCAATAGTCCCATGTTGGCCAATAGCTCCTGGGATTCTGGGAGCTGAAGTCCCTCGGCCCTTAAAGGGGAAAGGTTGCCTACCCCTGCCTTAGGATCACCATAGTTAGAAATGACTTGAAGGTACACAGCAACAACAATAACAATGGGAATTGTTTTCTGAGCTCTGCCTCATCCATTCCCAAACTGCCTCCGGATATGTGTTCAGAGTTTCCACATCTTTCCTAGTATTGGTAGGCAGAAACAAAAAGTTGAGATGTATGTCATCGTTATGTTGCTAATATCTTAGTCCAAAACTCCAGATGATTTCATCTGGGAGCATCACATTGACCAGCCTTCACTAACCTGTTGCCCTTCAGATGTAGGACTGCAACTGCCACCATCCCCATCCTAATATGGCAAGTCACTAGGGATCATGCGGGTTTATGATCAAAAGATTTGTGGGACATCAGATCAGAGATAGTTGGTGCAGATATTTCAAAGCAATAGAGGACAAATAATTTATGAAAATAAAATATTTTTAAAGTATGATATATGAACTGTTGCTGGTAGGTCAATAACATATTTCTGTAGTACCATCCTTGTCCATGGTGGGACAGACCCTTGCCCTAAATAGCTTACAGTCTCACATCTGGCATGGGAGAAGAATAAGGAAGGAGAGGCAAGAGTAAATAGGAGAAGAAATTGTGCTTGCCTTCAGTTTCATGTACTTAATAAGGCCTTAGTTAGAGGAGGGTGTGGGACTGAGAGACCCTGTTTAGAGAAGTCCCTTTTTTTGGTGGTCTAGATTTTTCCCAGCCATAATAATCATCGGAGATCATGCTGCTTGGAGATTATGGGAGCAGGGGTCCCATAAAGTAATTTATCTAAGCTCCACTAAAGAGGCATGCAAAAGGTGTCAGGGAAAAGTTGGCTTTGCGTTTAAGGTTCTGATGCAGTGTGGGATTCCAGCAGAGAGGCAGGAGTGCTTTTCTTCTCTGAGCTGGGCCATGTTAGGAAAATGATTTTCATATGGAGACTCATGCGATTCTGCTGCAGTCACATTGATAATGTATTGTGGAGCAGATAGTAAGGAGAAGTAATGAGAAGCTGCTGACATAGCAGGAGAGGCAGTGTGATGTAGTTGCTTGAGCACTGGACTATGACTCCGAAGACTAGGGTTCAAATCCCTGTTTGGCCATGGAAACCCACTGGGTGATCTTGGACAAGTTACTCTTTCTCACCCTCAGAGGAAGGCAAAAAGGTAAACCCCCTCTGAACAAATCTTGCCAAAAGAATCCCATGACAGGTTTGCCTTAAGGTTGCCATAAGTTAGAAATGACTTGAAGGTGCACATAACAACAATAACTGGAGCCTAACAGAATCCATAACCAAGACTTACAACTGACCATCTTCTTGTTTGTCTTTTCTTTCCAGGGATGTGAAAGCTGGAAACATTCTTTTGGGAGAAGATGGCTCGGTGCAGATTGCAGGTGAACATATCTTGTTCCCTTTGTGCTTTCAGGTTGTGTCAGAGAGAAGACACTGTGGACCTGTATGGGGAAGAAAGGGAATGTGTTATCTTAAAAGTGCATTATTTTTTTCTAGAGTTTGGAAAAGTTACTTTTATGGACTAGAACATCCAGATCCCCCCCCCCCCCCCGTGACTTGAGAGTTCTAATCTTCATTAACAAACAACTTTTCCAGGTTCTGATTTTCCTTCCCAGTACAGTGAAGGAAGGTTTATGTGTCATCTAGAGCCTGGAAAAATAGTGTTTTGGGGCTATTATTCCCAGAATCTTCCATTCAAGATGTTCCCTGTGGTCATGATACAATTGGGACTTGGGGAGTTGTGAGCCAAAAGAGTGACTTTTCTAAGCTATTCTGCTCATGGTTCATGGCTAGTACTGAAGGTGGCTGCTCATTTGATATATCATTCTTCCTCACAACAATGTGTAGAGATTTCTTAGTGTGAACATATCCTCAACCTGTCTAATCTGGAGCCAGCTAGAAATGGGTTGGTTACTGGCTCTAAATTTGTCAGACTTTTCTTTAAAAGCTTAACTGAGAGCACTTTTAAAAGGAGAAAGGGAGGTGAAGAGGAAAAAAGGAATGTAGTAGCATCTTTAAGACTAATCGGTTCCTATTTAAACATGAGCTTTTGCAGATATGCACCCACTTCTGTAGGCTTCATTACAGAGTGATAGCATTCATTCATTCATTCATTCATTCATTCATTCATTCAGAGTATTTATACCCCGCTCTTTTGCCAGAGCAGCTTACACATTTGTAATTAGTTCCTTGTCCTCAGGCATACAATCTGAAGACAAGGCACACAAGGAAAGGGGATGGCAGTGGGAGAAGGGAGTAAGACCAGCAGAAACTGCTTCTTATTCTCTCCATCAATAATGGTCTCAGAAATGACTTAAAGGTGCACATAACAACAATAACTGGAGCCTAACAGAATCCATAACCAAGACTTACAACTGACCGTGGGAATGAGATAGAATGTAATAGTATCCAGAAAGATGCAAATCATATTCCTTGCCCTAAATTTTCAAAGGGCTGGCCAGGGTAGAGTTATAGAATCATAGAGTTGGAAGAGACTTCAAGACCCATCCAGTCCAACCCCATTCTTGCATACAGGAAGATACCATCAAAATATTCCCAACAGATGGCCACCCACCCTCTTTTTAAAAATCTCCGAAGAAGGAGACTCCACCATCCTCTGAGGCAGCCTATTTCACTTTTTTTTTTTTTTTTTTTCCAGGTGTATATATATTTTATTAACATATACTATTCAAACATATCTATAAAGTTAACACACCAATTTCTTTTCCAATAATTAAATACAAATATTTACAATTGACTTCCAAAGTATCTCCAGTTTGTACTCAACCTTGGTTCAATGTTCACTCATTGTCTTCATATATATGCAATTTTAGATATTGAATCCACTGTGTGTTATAACAACAGCTTTAATTATCTTGATCTTTAATAGTCACTTTTCACCTATTTTTAAGTCAGTTTACTAATTTAAGGTATCCCATCAGTCTATATCTCTATTCAATTAAATTTTCTCTCTTACAGTATTGCAGTATTGGAGTCCAGTCTTGTTCAGTACTCTCTACATTTTGTTTGTTCAGTCTGGCTGTGAGTATGTCCATACTCATCATTTCAATAAGTCTTGTAGTCCACTCACTGGTTGAGGGCACTTCTGCTAACTTCCATTTTTTTGCTAATGTAATCCGAGCTGAAGTTATCATATACAATAATATCCTTCCGTATTTCCTTTCCATTTTCACTGGGATCTTATTTGTCATGTTCAACAGATATATTTCTGGTAACATGTCATATCTTATTTTAAATATTTCACAAATTACCTTATGAACAGTTGTCCAATACTTCCTGACTTTGTCACAATTCCACCATACATGTAGCCAACACCCTGTAGTTTGCTTACACTTCCAACATCTGTTATTACCATTCCTACAAATTTTTGCTAATTTCGCTGGGGTGAGGTACCAACGTTGCTCCATTTTTAAATAGTTTTCTTTCAAGTCTTGACATTGAGTAAATTTTTGTGTCTTCAATCTTGCCCACTCCCAACTTTCCAAATCAATGTCTCTACCAATGTCCTTGGCCCATCTAATCATCGTATCTTTTACTAAGTCTTGTTCCAAATCTATGGCTTGTAAAGTCTCATAATATTTGGAAGTTAGTTTTTTTCCATTTTGCTTAATCACTTTATCCAATTCGGTGTCTGCCTCTTCAAATCCCAGTTTTTTATCATCTGCTTTAAATCTATCCATTAGCTGTTTATATGGAAACCAATGTAAATTTTTATCCAATTCTTTCAAATTCTCTAAAGGCTTTAATTCATAGCTTCCACTCCTTGTTTTGCTCAAGATGTCTCGATATCTCAACCATTTGGATACTTCTCGCCATCTTCCAAAAAAGGCTTCTTGTGGTGACACCCATAAAGGTAGTTTTCTGTAGAATTTTTCCTTACAATACAGCCAAATCCTTATCAGTGATCTTCTAACATAGTGATGCTCGAATTCTTTGTGCACTTTTGTCTTATTATACCACATATATGCGTGCCAACCAAATCTCAGATTAAATCCTTCTAAGGTGAGAGTTCTATCATTTTCTAATTTTGCCCAGTCCGTGATCCAAGTTAATGCATTTGCATAATAATAAGTCTTTAAGTCTGGTAAGTTGCAACCCCCATTTTTCTTCTTATCAATCAGTGTCTTCCACTTTATCCTAGATTTTTTACCTGACCAGATGAATTTTACAAGATCTTTCTTCCATTGTATAAGTGGTTTATCATTTAAAAGCACTGGAATGTTTTGAAACAAAAAGTTCATCTTTGGTAGTATCATCATTTTAATTGTCTCTATTCTTCCCAACAATGATAAATTTAATTTTGTCCATTTATTAAGATCTTCTTTAATTTCTTTCCATAGTCTTTCATAGTTATTTTCAAATAAATCAGGATTCCTCTTTGTAATCCAAATTCCCAAGTACTTAATTTTCCTCTCAACTTTGAATCCTGATAAAGACTGTAGTTTAATCTCTTCTTCCTTTGTCATATTCTTTGTAAGCATTACTGTCTTTTCTTTATTTATCTTTATTCCAGAAACTTTTTCAAAGTCCAACAAAATTCCTTGAAATTTCTCTATCGAGCTCAGAGGTTCTTCCATAAATATTACCACATCATCTGCGAAAGCTTTTAACTTGTAATGTTGTCCTTTAATCTTTAGTCCTTTTATATCCATGTCATCTCTAATTTTGTCATTCAACAATTCCGATATCATGATGTATAGCAAAGGAGATAATGGACATCCTTGCCTAGTACCTTTTTGAATATCAAATTTTAAACTCTTCTCTCCATTAATTATCAATTTTGCACTCTGCTTTTTGTAAATATTACTTATCCATTCAAAAAAGTTTTCTCCCATGTCCATTTTTCTTATCACCTCCAGCATAAAGTCCCATTTTACCTTATCAAAGGCCTTTTCTGCATCAAGAAAAATCATTGCAACTTTTTTCTCATTGTTTTTTTCATAATATTCAATTGCATTTAATACTGTCCGTATATTTTCTCTCATATGTCTTGATGGCAAGAATCCTGCTTGATCCTCATGTATTAGTTTTTTTAAAATGTTCTTTAATCTTGAAGCTAATATTGTCATGAAAATTTTGTAATCCACATTTAATAATGAAATCGGTCTATAATTCTCTACTTTCAGCTTATCTTTACCTTCCTTTGGTATAAGAGTGATGTTAGCCTCTTCCCAAGATTCTGGTATTCCTTGTTCTTTAATTTTGTTAAATAAATCTTTAAGTGGTACTACTAATTCCTTCTCAAATATTTTATAATATTCTGCTGTAAAACCATCTGGTCCAGGTGTTTTGTTTATTTTTTGACTTCTAATTGCTTGTTCTACTTCAACAGTAGTAAATGGAGCATTCAACATTTCTTTGTCTGTCATCGAGATTGTTTTTACATTCCAGCTCATCAATGCTTTAACTAACAGCGTCTTCCGATCCGTTTCAGAGTTTGGGTCCTTATATAATTTAGCATAATATTTTGTAAATATTTTTTTAATCCCTTCTTGATTAGTTATAGTTGATTCTTTATCAACTATTTTTTGAATTAATTTCTTTTCTTTTTCTTTTTTCAGTCTGTTTGCCAGCCATCTCCCAGTCTTATTTGCAAATTCAAATTTTTTTTGTTTAAGATATGTTAACTTTTTTTCGACTTCTTTTGTCAATAATGCATCCAGTTTAATTTGTAATATTTTGAGTTGGTTTCTCAGTTCTTTTCTATTAGATTGTTCTTGGATTTCTTTCTCTTTCTTTTGTATTTCTTCAGTCAATTTTTCCAATTCATCTCGTGCTTTTTTCTTCGTTTCCGCCCCTCTCTGAATAAAGATTCCTCTCATCACTGCTTTGCTGGCATCCCATACTGTTTTCATTTTCATTTCATCAGTGGTATTTTCGGAAAAATAATACTTTAATTCTTCCTTTACTTTATTTACAAATTCCTCATTTTGAAACAAATAAGGATTCAAACGCCACGAATACTGACGTTTTGGTCCCAAAATACTAAGTTGAATTGGATTGTGGTCGGAAATAATCTTTGGCCAAATGTCCATTTTCTTTATTCGTTGAAACAAATGTTTAGAGATCAAAAACATATCAATTCTTGATTCAGTTTTGTGTCTGTCCGAGAAAAAGGTAAACCCTTTAGCCTTGTTGTAAAGTCCCGTCCACACATCTTCTAAAGACAATTTCTCTTGTAATTCAAAAAAGGACTTTGGTAATTTTCCTTGATTCTTTTTTGTCTTAATTTGAGTGGTTCTATCTGTTTTTGGATCTATAACTCCATTCCAATCTCCCATTAACAAATAATTTTCATGATCCAATTCTTCTATTTTTTTTATCAATTTTTTAAAAAAAAGTTCTTTATTTTCCTGAGGAGCATAGATACCAACTAATAAAATTTTCTTTTCTTGCCATAATACCTCCACTGCAATATAATGTCCTTGTTGATCTGAAAAAACTTCTTTTGCATCATATTTATTATTAATGTAAATTACCACTCCTTTTTTTTTCTTTTCATTTGCGGATACAAATAATTGACCTAGTTTAGGATTTCGTAAAAATCTAATATCTGATTGTTTAATTTTTGTCTCTTGCAGACAAATAAAATCCTGTTTTTTCTTTTCCAAATAATGAAATATTTTACTACGTTTATATTTTGAATTAAGTCCCTTAACATTCCATGAGTAAATTTGTGTCGCCATTTTTCATGAATTAAAAATGTTATCTCTTTATATCTATGGTTCTTCCTCTCTTTATAATTCTGATGCTCCCCCCTCATCATCATCATCATCCAATTGTCCAGATTCTTCCAGAAGTTTACTCTCATCTGAGAAGGGATCCGTCCCTTCACCTTCTTCTATTTCTTCTTCAGCTTTTTTCAGTTGTTTTTGACTTCTGGTCTCCATTATGACTTTCTTCTGTCTTCTTTGTTCTTTCGGTTCCTCTTTATCTTCTTCTTTCTCTCTTGTCTTTACAACTGCTTGTTCATCTTCTTCATCACCATCTCCATCTGTTTTCCCCTTTTCTGCTTGAAATCTTTTACAAAAATCTTTTGCTTTTTGTATGGAGTTTATTCTATATCTTCTTTGTTGATATGTAAAAGCAACTCCTTCAATTTTTTCCCATGCATATCTTATACCGTGATTATGTAAAAGTTGGGTCAAAAACTTATATTCTTGTCGCCTCTTCAAAATTGTGAGAGGGGTATCTTTAAAAATACTAATTTTCCGTCCTTCTATTACCAAATCTTCATCATAACTTTTCTGGATCACAATGTCCTTTATCCTCGTTCTCGTGAAACAGACCACTACATCACGTGGTAATTTTCTTTCTCTGGCGACAATCGAGTTAATTCTGAAAATTCTATCTGTTGCTTGATTAATTTCTGATTCAGTCAATCCTGTATAGTTTGCGAGTAATGGAATTAATTTTTGATAAATATCTTCTTTAGCCTCTTCAGGAATCCCTCTAAGTTTAAGACATCTATCTCTATAACGAATTTCCTGCCATAGGATCATACTTTCATCCTTCTTTTGTGTTTCTATTGTTTGTTCTGATGATTTCTTTAATTCTTGTGTAACAACTTTCAAATCTTCGACATCTGTTTGAATACTTTCAACCTGTTTAGTCATTTTATCTAATTTTTTCCCTATGGCACCAAGTTCTCTCTTCATTTCATCCTTAATTTCTCTCCTTGTATCTATTGATTCCTGTTTTATCTCTTGTCGTAATTCTGTTTTAAGATTCCTAATTTCATCCAATATGGAAGACAATGATGGTTCTTGTTTTGGTGCATCTATTGATGCTCTTCTTTGGGTTGTCATCTGGATTTGAGTCTGAGTAAGTTTCTTTCCTGAGGCCATTTCTCTTCCCTTTCTTTTATGTTAATCTACTTCAATTTAATAAAGTTTGATGAAATATCGAATAATTCCAAAACAACAAAAGTTATTGAATTTCAACTGCCTCGTTGACGCCACCACCGACAAGACCTCAGGGCTCCGCTGGGCCAGACAACTCCCCAGGATGATGGGAGGGATCAACCTCCACCTCTACCCCAATAACCAAACCTAGTACAGTCTCAAAATTCCACCAGGACCAGTTGACTCTTCTGGGGGGAGGGAGGGATCTACCTCACCAACACATCAATCTCCAGTAGGGCTTCAAGCCAAGGCCAAAGAATTCTTCAGGAAGGCAAGAGGAATCCTACCTCCCCCACCACCCAATCTCAGTACCAGTGGAGTCTTCAAGCTCCAAGCTCTGCTGGAGCCAAATAATTCTCCACTAAAGCAGGAGGGATCAAGCCTCCCCCACTACATCAATAGGCTCTACCGAAGCTGAAAAACTCTCCAAAGGAATAGAAAAGGATGGGAGGGGTCAAGCTTCTTCCTCCACTGAGCCGAAACTGTTGCTAATGAGGGCTCAAGACTCTGCCAAGGCTGGGTCAAGATGGCGAGGGAGAATCTGCTCCTTCCACCCCAGCAATGATAGCCTCGCTATCCAGGGCCCCCTCAAAACTCACTGAGGCAGGTAAGTCTCCAAATAATGGGGAAATCAAGCCTCCACCACTGTCCTGACTCTAAAAAAAAAGAAGAGTCAAACCTCCACCACCATTGTTATCATCAATGAGAAAGGAGGGGGGGGAAGGGGGGGAAAGGGGGGGAAGAGACTCTGCCAAGTCCAGCCGCAACTTAAAAAGCAAAGCAGGAACAAAAAGGAAAATCCAGTACTTTTACCAAATCTTTCTCAAGATTTCCTCAAGTTCCCTGGTTTGTTATTTTCCAAGTTCCCTTCTGTAAACTTATTTTAGATCCATCTTAGGTCTTGAATCTGGTTCAGTTTTTTGTTTTGTTTTTAAAAGTCCATCGCCATTAATCTTCCTCTCTCCCTCTTCCTCTCGTCTCTCTGACTTGTCTTTCCCCAAAAAAAGAAAAAAGAAAAAGAATCCAAAAAGTCCACAAAAGTCCATAAAAAAAAAGAATATTATCTTTCTCAGATATAATTTGATCAATAATAAAGGGAGAGAATAATATCAAACTTATAGTCAAAAATTGTATGGCAAATGATTTTCCTTACTGCAATTTTACTTTGGCTTATAAACAGTCTAGATCAATATTTGTTCGTTATAATCCTCTTCTTCTTCTTCTTCTTGTCTAAGATGTAATAGTTAATCTCCACAGGGCAGATTTATGAAGTTAAAGTGGTCTCACCAAACTGGAGTCTTAAAACCGATGCTCTTTATTCTTCTTTGTTTTGTGCTGCCGGCAAAGTTCAGTCCCTTGGGACGCCATATTTGGGGTTTTGGCTGCCTTGCGACCAAGCCCTCTTCGAATCCGTGGGCCACCTCCGTGATCCACTGGTCCAAAGAGGATTTAACTGGTCCACTTCAGGCCCCAATTCTTCTTCTCCTTACCAGGAGAGGAATTTCAGAGTTTTGACAACTCTGAGACCCCCCAAAAGGCAAGTCACTGAGACCAGCTGTGTCTTCAGTGACCGGACACTTTGCCTGTCATCACCGGAAGTCAGGCAGCCTATTTCACTTTTCAACAGCTCTTACTGTCAGGAAATTCTTCCTAATGTTAAGTGGATCTCTTTTCCTGTAGTGCCTTTTCCTCGGTGATGTCAGGAACAGATGCTTTAATTATACCCCATTGCAACTGCTGAAAAAAGCTCTATATGAGGCTGCCTCTGGAACTATTTTGAAATCTCTGCCAGTCCAGAATATTGTTGCCTAGGAGCACATAACGCCCTTCCTACAATAGCTTCACTGGCTATTGGCCCATTTCCGAGCAAAAGCAAAGAGCTGGTCATGACCCCATGCATCCTGTATGACTTGAGACAAGTCATTTGAAAGGCTGCATTCTGCCATATTGAGAATGCATTTGAAGCTGTTGTATGAACCAAGTAATTGTCTTGTACCTCCTTGATGACCCCCTCTTTGGACATTCCATGATTACAATAGAGCTCTTTCAGATATTCTTGTGAACAGGAGGTTTTTTAAAAAAATTAACGTAAGAACCAGTCTTAAAGGTGCAGCTAATTTTTTTTAATCTTTTTTAATCTGCAGAGGTTTATGAGTTTATACACAGCGGGCAATGACTAGAGTATAAATTAAGATTGCCTGCCTTTTCTTCTTCTTCTTTTGCTTCATCTTCTTCCAGAATCACTTAGCTGTGTGAGATCATCTAAATATCAAAACAGCGGCACAAGCGTCTAGGCTCGCCTTTCAAGCAAGCTCCTGAATCCCTAATGATGCTTTGACTGGAAATCCATTGTCAATATCCCAGAAGGGGCCTTTGTGTTCAAAGCTAATGACTTCCCTATCCGTGTGCTTTGATACCATAAATAAGATCATAATGTGTTCCATTCATGTTGTGTTTAGATAAAGCTGGTGTCCATTGAAGGCTCTGTTCATGTGTTGGATTAACCAGCTGTCTGAGTGCCAGTAGTGTGTAAAAGCTCAGAAAATCACAAAATTTGGAATAGAGAATCGCATTCAGTTTCCTGATGGTCTCTCTTATTTCCATTCATGTTTCTAGCCTTCTGGAATGAAAAGATAGTCATTTTCTATGTTGGCAGTGCCCAGCAACATCTCAAAAGCTGGCTGATAGGATCGGGTGGGGACTTTGGTGTCCTGAATCAAGGAAAAGAATGCAAAGGGATCTTGTAGCACAGTGGTTTCCAAAGTTTGGTGCTGCAGATGTTTTGGACTTCAGCTCCCAAAATTCCTGACTGTTGGTCAAGTTTGCTAGGGCTTCTGGGAGCTGAAGTCTAAAACACCTGCAGGACCAAAGTTTGGGAATCACCGTTGAAGCACCTCTGAGACTGAAAGAAAGATGTTGGTAGCATATGCTTTCCTAGACTTAAGTCACTGAACAGGCCCTGCCATGCATTCCCACCAATTATGTCTGTGAATAATTAATTGTTATAATTAGTGGGAATGTGTGGTAGGGCCTGTTGTTGTTGTTGTGATTACACGTGTGTCTTGTGCCTTCAAATCATTTCCAACTCAGAGTGACTCTAAGAAGAACCTATCATGAGGTTTTCTTGGCACATTTTGTGGAGAAGAGGTTTGCCAGTGCTTTCTCCCAAGGCTGAGAGCATGTGACTTGCCCAGAGTCACCAGTGGGTTTCATAGCTGAGCAGAGAATTGAACCCAGGGTCTCCAGAGCTGTAGACCAGCACTCATACCATTACACCAGGGGTCGGCAAATTACGGCCCGGAGGCCGAACCTGGCCCCTTGAGGCCGAACCTGGCCCCTTGAGGCCTTTCAACTGGCCCGTGCCAGGTCCTGCTGCTGCTGTTGTTGTTTCCGCTGCGTGCGCACGCGTGTGTGTGACACAAGGCGCCATTTTGTGTTTCAAAATGGCGCCTGCGCTCACGCATGCATGCGCACTACTCCCGGCGTGCACAGGCGGGCGCCATTTTGGAACACAAAATGGCACCCCCGCGCTTGCGCACGACGCCGGGAGTAGTGCGCATGCATGCACGAGCGTGGGCACAATTTTGGAACATAAAATGGCGCTTCGCACATGCATGCACACAATGCCGGGAGTAGTGTGCATGCGTGCGCGTGCACCTCCGGCACCATTTTTTTTTCTTCGGCCCGCCGATGATCTGGGGGACAGCGGAACTGCCCCCCCCCCCCAAAAAAAAAGGTATGCCGACCCCTACACTACACCATGGTGGCTCCATGTTTGTTTGTTTATATCCTGCTTTCCCTAAAAATCAGGACACAAAGCTGCTTGCAATTAAAAGAATGTTATAGTTAAAAACAAATAAAAGTGAGCATAAAAATAGAATTAAACTAGTACAGTATTAAAACGTATCACTCATTAAAATAATAAAATACAATTAAAAAGATAACAGTGCTTAAAAACACTGCATATTAAAACAACTAAAAATACTAAAACACATTAAAACAATAAATATAAAACTATATGCAGACCCTTAAAAAACATCAAAACCAGCACTTCATAGGATTAACAACTCAGCCATAACCATTTGTTAAAGCCTGATGGAAGAAAAATGTATTAACTTGTCATTGGAAAGACAGCAAGGATGGGGCCATCCTGGTCTCTCTGGGGAGGGAGTCCTAGAGAGAGAAAGTGGTGGGATTCGAACTCAGAAGCTCATATGGGCCTACGATGATTCTATCAGATAATCTGGACTTTAGCTATATAGGGCTTTATAATAACAACCAGCACTTTGAACTGTGTCCATAAACAGTAGTGAAGGAATTGTATGTTCCTTGCAACCAGGCTCAGCTCTTTTTCTGTTTTTCTCTCTTGTTGAAGTGAGCTACTTTAATTCTGACTCAGTATAATGTAGTTTCACATGTTTAATCCTCCTGGATGATACTGTAAATATCTTCGTTAGGGATGGCATCTTGTATATTATGTTTTCCACGGATGCTTATCCACGGATGTTCTCAACAATAATGGCCAAATGAGGATTCATAGATTGTGGCTTGAAGGCACTGGCGGTGTACTATAATTCCATGATCTGCATCTCAGTCATCATGCCAGGGTTGAGAAACCAAGTATTGGGGCAGAGTTTGTTGCCTCATTGAGGCTAATTCAGTTCGGATTATACAGACAACATACCATGACCTGTCACATCCTTAGAGTCATAGACATGTGGCTAGCAAGCTGAGTAAATAGGCTTGCCACTAGATTTCAACATCCCACCACACATGGAAACATCAGAAAACTCAGGGTAACTTGGTCAGGATATACACGGAAAGATGGCTGAGACATCTGTGTCTTTAAATGTAGGGAACGCTATATAAGCTGTCACAGCCCCAAACTTATTTTATTTAAGGTGCATATTTTCTGGCTGCCTGGCATGAACAGAGTTGCTGTGTTTATAGTAATAATCCAGAATTGCCGAGAAACTTAGCTTATTGTTCATGAGTCACAGGCTGGCATGCGCTGCCCAGTTCATACCACTTTTCTCCTTACAGCAAAGAAAAGCTTCATGTTACAACATGGGATAGTGGTTTGAGCATCGGACTATGACTCTGGAGACTTGGGTTTGATTCCCAGCTGGGCCATAGAATGCACTGGGTGGCCTTTGGTATGTCACATGCTCTCAGCCTCAGGGGAAGGCAATGGCAAACCTCCTGTCGACAAAATTTGTCAAGAAAAACCCATAGGTTTGCCTTAGGATCACCATAAGTCAGAAGCAACCTGAAGGCATACAATCCAACACACACACACACACACACATACACACACAGTTCTTGGTTTGATGCTTCGGCGCAAACCAAGGATTAAAAATAAATGACATGGCTTGGCTTCAGACCCTGGCTTGTTAGAGGAGAAACAAGCCAGGGCTGAGAAACAAAACAATGAAGAAATGGAGTGGAATCGCACTCTGCTCCACTTCTGCAGGACTTTCCATTTGCCGAGGGTAGGATCTTAGTAGCAGACGGAGGACAAGGGTGGCAGAGGGACTCTGGCTATATTTCTGTAGCCCAGGAGTGGATAAAGTGTGGGCTGCCCGTCACCCCAGGAGCATGAGAAGCATTTTTGCCATTTATTTGGACCCCTAGACCATTTTAAAAAATGCAGTCGACAGAAAGCAAATTCTGGGGCACTTCCCGTTGGATGAAAAAAAACAACCCTCTTCCCAGGTCTAAAATGGCCCAGACCCTTCAAAATGTGGCGAAAGGGACCCTGTGTCTGTAGAGAAGCATGCAACTAGTCTCTGCCCACCCCCACAGGGTTTTGCTGAGGGTTGTGGCCCTCCAAGTTCTCGTGGGAGGCTAGTAAGTCCCCCTGGCCTCTCACAAGAGCCAATGTGGTATAGTGGTTTGAGCATTGGATTATGGCTCTGGAGACCAGGGTTCAAGTCCCCACTCAACCATAGAAACCAGCTGGGTGACCTTGGCCAAGTCACGCTCTCTCGACCTCCGAGGGAGGCAAAGACAAATTCCCTTCTGAACAAATCTTGCCAAGAAAATCCTGGGATAGGTTCACTTTAGGGCAGGGGTAGGCAACCTTTCCCCTTTAAGGGCCGAGGGACCTCAGCTCCCAGAAGCCTCAGCCATGTTGGCCAATAGTCCCATGTTGGACAATAGCTCCTGGGATTCTGGGAGCTGAAGTCCCTCGGCCCTTAAAGGGGAAAGGTTGCCTACCCCTGCTTTAGGGCCACTATAAGTTGGAAACACCTGAAGGCACACAACATCAACAAGCTTTTCACAGTTGTAGTTGGACATATAATGTGGAAGCCATTCTCTGGGGCTGTTTTGTGTCCAGCTACAGGTACATGGCTGGACACTGCTATATTGCCCCCTCCTACTCTCCACCGGCCACTAAATGGTCATATCCAGGGTCCCATGGTGGCAAGAGATGAGTCTCAATGGTGTGGATATCATTGCATGAGAGAGGTGATAAATTCCTCCCTACACATGACCACACAAAAAAGCCATACATTGAATTTAGCCATTTGCCACTGACAGAAAGAACAAAATGGAAGCAGTCAGACAACGGGTACACGTATGCTGCTTTTGAATATTAAACCAGAATTTTTTTGGTATTTAGGTTATAATTGCATGCACACAGTAATGCCAATGATTTTTTAGTGGGCTAGGACCTGTACCCTCCCTGTGTTGGCTTTCAACATGCTAGCATTTCCACACACACACACACCCCATGTATTTCTAGTTTGTAAAAAAGTTGGAATTATAATTGGGTTGCAAAGCTGTCTGAACCATTTCTCAGTTTTTTCTCCACCTCCCATTGAAAAATGTAGATTGCTACAGCTGTCAAGTGATCTTTTATTTTGACAGTTTGAATTTGTAAATGTTAGGAAGCTATTCTGTGTTGAGAAAGTATCGATGTAAATGCAAACCCACACTTTAGTGAGAAGTAATTTGATTCATTTTCTTGTAAAAAGACTGCTTGCATAATTGTTATCTGAAGTGCCTGTTCTCTGGAGTGTATTGAATTGACCCTTGTAGAACACTTGACAGCAAATATGCTCCATTTAACAAGCCACTTGGTAAACTAGGAAAATGATAGATTTGCAACTAAAACCTCTGGAAAACTCAGTAGCTGCAAATGTGGGGTGTCAACTGTAGTATCCGAAGTTACTCAGTTATAACCTGGAAATCCCACCCTCCCTTTTTGTGTGTGTTTTCAGAGGCATCTTACCCTCATGGATATAAATATTTCCCTATTGCTGAAGTAGAATGGACACATAGTTATTTTATAGGTGCATCCCTGAGCATCAGTGGTCTATGGATAGTTTTGTTTTGGCAGGTGGATTTCCATGTGTAAACGTCACAGATGGCATTTCATAAGTGATATTATATATAAATCAGTATGCTTGGTAGAAAATCTTGTATCCAGTGCAGGTTTACCCATGTTGTTCTAGAATTCACAAGATATTGGAAAACTCTAATAGATTTCCTGCTCCTGGGAATAGTTTGAACCAGGCTCTCCTTTGGCCATTTGAAAATGAATAAAAGGTGGGAGGGGAAATAATGGAACGCCTAATGGAATGGAGTACTTTTTACAGCAGCCTGTTAAGATGTTTTGGACTATAGGTTCCATCAGCCCCAAACAACATGAGGGATTATGGGAGCAAATGTCTGAAATCCGAGGGAGGGGGGAGGAAAACATGTGGAAGAGGGTTGTTCTAGAGCAGTGCTTCCCAAGCATTTTGGACTTCAACACCTAGGATTCCTGGACATTTACCATAGTGGCTGGGGCTTCTGGGAGCTGAAGTCCAAAATACATGGAGAATCAAAGTTTTGGAATCTCTCTTCTAAAGGTTTGAGATTAAACACAAAACACCTGGGGGCTCAACTGCTGGATTTCTAAAATGCAACCCTCAAACAGTGTGTGTATTTATATATACGGTACATATATAAATGTGGTTTTGGATTGCTGCACCCATCAGCTGTAGCCAACATAGTCAGTGGGGAGAGAGGATAGGAATTGAATTCCAAGCAGTGTCTGGAGGGGGCCCTACAACTTAGGTTCAGACTATCTGAAAGCTTGTATCTCTCCATATGAGTCTGCATGGGTCTTGCAATCTTCAGGGAAGGATCATATATATATATATATATATATATATATATATATATAATTTCTATTATTTATTTATTTTATATCCCGCCCCTCTGCAGAGCAATCGCGGCGGCTTACAGCATTGAAATTTCCATACAGATATATTAATATAATTTAAACAGAACATAAAAATCCCAAATTCCACCCCATCTTCTCTTGGTCCCCCCACCATCGCAGGCATGTTTTGGCAAGGACACTAAAGGCTTGTCTTCACTGGCCAAAATACTCTGGGATGCAACTCTGAATCCTCCGAATCCCCACCACCACTACCACCAAATTCCCCCTGTTACCTGTGCTTTCTTCTCAGCAATGATGGGCAGCTGCCTTCCCATGAGATTCCTGTTCATCGCCCAGTGCTGCTGCTGAGATCACACAAGGTGCCAAACCGTATTCTGGGCATCTTGTTCTGACCTCAGAGTAACTCGCACCCACAACGGTGCTGCAGGGTAGCTTGCAGGGGACCACAGGGGAAGGTAGCCACCTGTCATTGCTGCAGAGAGAGCTGAAAACCCAGAACAAAAGGTAAGGTTTTTAAATTCAGGTTAAGAGAAGGGAAGGCTAAATCAGGTGCGGACATCATGAAGACAGTCTGCATCCGATTTGGGGTTTTGTCCCTCCGTCATATAAACAGGATGCAGTGGGCCTGGGGGGAAATTTAGAGTAAATAACCCATGTAGACAACCCAAAGAGCCTTCTTTGTGGCTGCTCCTAGGCTTTTGAACTCCATCCCGAGAGAGATTCAGTTTGCCTCCTTTTCCCATTCTTTCGCTTTAAACAGGACTTCATCCATAGTGGACTAGAGTGGAGGGATGTGCAGCCAAGTGTGCTGCTTTTGGTATGTGATGTGTATTTTAAGTGTCTTAATTGTTTTAATTCTTAATGTTTTAAAAGTTGTATTTTAATTGGATGCATGGTTTAATGCTTTTTAAACATTCATACTCCATATTGTTTGAGATGTTCTGTTTTAGTTTATCTTTGAATCCCATTTGGGGAAAAAGCCAGATCTAAATTTCCCCCCCACCATACAAATTCTTGAGTATCCATCACACATACCAGGGACTCGATACAGGTTGAATCTCCCTTATCCGGAATTCCAAAATACCCCAAAAGTGACCACACAGGTGGGTGAGAGAGTGACACCTTTGCTTTTTGATGGTTTGAAAGTGTACACAAACTTTTTTTCATGCACAAAATTACTAAAAAAGTTATGTATAAAATTACCTTCGGACTATGTTTATGAGGTGTATATAAATAATAAATGAATGTCATGTTTAGACCTTGATCCGATCTTTAAGGTATCTCATTATGTAAATGACAATATTGCAAAAACCAGCAAAAACCTCAAAATACTTCTGGTCCCAAGCATTTTGGATAAGGCTCAACCCGTATATGGCAACTTCACATATCTGTGGTTAAGGCCAGCCATTCCCAGCCTGGTGCCTCCAGATATTTTGGACTACAACTCCCATCCTCCCCCACCAGAATGGGAAAAGTTAGATTAACCAACCAGTTAGATTAAGCATACAAGCTGAGGGAGCTGTTACATGAAATTTGTAATTTTTTTTTGTTGGAACACCCCCCCCCCCCCCCATTTGTGCCCTGGAAAATATTTTGTAATATATATTGATTGGCGTATTCCTTTATCCTTTAAATGACCATAAAGAGACATGAAAGGAAACTTAGTATGCTGCAGTTGTAACGGTGGCTACTTATAACGCATGCCTTTCATGCAGGGCAGATTGTTAAGAACCAGATATCTGATTGTTTTCCCTCTTTGTTTTTGTTGATGGAAACAATAGAGGCTTCATAAAGCCATGAGGAGAAACAACAATACAAGAAATCTTGTGACTGGATGATGATAGTGGTGGTATGGGGGCAGTTCTGGGATAGCTTCCATTCAATTTGAGATGCTACGGATGGGATGTGACAATCTGCAACTTTCTTGCATTAGATCAGAGCTTGGAAATGTTGCATTTTTGGGTCACAACTCCCCAAATTCCATACCCAGCTAGCATATTGTTGGGCAGAATGGGAGGAGGGAGGTTTCTGGAAATTGTAGCCCCTCAAAAGGATCATTTCCAAGTTCTGGATGCTATTACTGTCAGAGCTCTTTGCTCCCCTGTGCTCAAAATTAAATTAAAATTCTGCACCATTAAAATAACTTACATTATCTTTTAAGTTTTTGTGTAGCCTTTCAAGATATCAGCTGGCATCCTGATATGCAATTATGGTATTGTAAGCTGGAGAGCCAGCATGGCGTAGTGGTTTGAGTGTTAGATTAGAACTCTGGAGATCAATGTTCAATTCCTAGCTCGGCCAGGAAACCCACTGGGTGACCTTGGGCAAGTCACATGCTCTCAGCCTCAGGGGAAGGCAATGGTGAACCTCCTCTGAACAGATCTTGCCAAGAAAACCTTGTGATAGGGTTGCCTTAGGGTAACCATGAATCAGAAATGACAACAACTACAAACTGGACCTAAGTCCTAGTAACTGCTTTGCACTCACATTTGCAATTGTGGCATCATTACCACAATTGCAAATGCCCCTTGAAATCTATTTTAGAAGCCAGTCAGCTTTCCTGAATGCTGATATTTTGTGGTGCTGGCAAATGGGGTGCTGCAGGATGGCATAACCATTTCCCCTCCTGCCAGCAAGTAATGTTGTGAGGAGAAGTCAGGACCCCTGCCAGGTCCTGTTGTAAGTCTTTGTCACACTGTCAGTCGCTGGCAGACGGGGGACTTGCCATAATCACAGAACTCAGTTGCTTAGGACAGTCTACTGGCTTGCAGGGTGGGTTTCAATGGTCATATCAGGAGATTAAATAGAGCTCCAATATGTAGCTACACCTCCATTGCATAATCTTGCCCATTCTTTCAAATAATTCTTCAACCCATATTATTTTAGATAGTTGCATCTTGCTTGGCCATCAAGAGAAGCAAGCAACTATGGTACACTGAAATTCTATCCCATTCCTCTGGAAATGCAGTATAGCTGCTCTTTTCAAGCCAATCATCCACCATAAGGGCTAGAAATCAGCTTTTTAAAGAAGCTGAACATCTAAAATGAGGAAGCTGAATTATTGAAAACCACATAAGAAAAATTTGCTGGTTCAGTCCAAAGGCCTTTAATCCAATATGTAGGAGGCATCAGCTAAAGAAAACCCATAATACATGGATCAGGATATTTTCTTGTACTGGTCTGTGACCATAATGTAAGTTCTATAGGATGTTTTCTTAAAACATTTTTTGTTTCTTTTGATATTTCAGACTTTGGTGTTAGTGCTTTTTTAGCCACTGGTGGAGACATTACTCGAAACAAAGTGAGGAAAACCTTTGTGGGCACACCTTGCTGGATGGCACCTGAAGTGATGGAGCAGGTAAAAAGAAATAAACATTTCTGAAAATGAGATTGACATTCCAGAGATAGCCTTTGATGTTCTGGCTGGCCTTTTTCCTTGAAGGATTTTTTAAAAAAAAAATTAAGTTTCAATTCCTTGTTGGCGGGAGGGGATGCTGGTTATGAACAGAGTGAAAAGGGATTGGGAGAGAAGAAGATTAAATATCATACATGAATGCAGGTAATCAGATGGAGGAGAGAGTGAAATAACCATAATTAGTGAAAGATCTGTAATCAAGAAAGCAAAAGCTTAAGTTAGACTGATTTAATTATGAATCTGAAAATAATTTCCTCTTGAATTATTTTCTGGGCATTATAAGGAAAGGAAAAGGTTTGAGGAAATAAATAAGACCTCAAGAGAAACAGTAAAACCTTAAGCATGATGGGAGACAGCAATACATGTGTCTAGGGTTGGTTCTAATTGGTGGAATAGATGTCAGGAATACCTGTTCAAAAGGTTTTGTACTTGTCTTAAAACTTCCTCCTTATTTTAATGCACCCTGGATAATAATGAGTTGGCACAGTTCATCAGATGTACCATTAGTTCATCAGATGTACTTTGTTCCATAGTTAAACATCAGCAAACTGTACAGGTGTCCCTCCATTTTTGCGGACTTGGAGTCCACAGTCTTGCCTGTTTGCCGGCGGGGAGGGACACAATGGATGAAATGGGGTACATGCAGTTACTCACCGCCATTCAAGCCAATGGGGCTTGAATATTGGCGATTTCCCATTTTCACAGTGGGGTTCGGAATGGATCCCCCGCGAAAACAGAGGTGTAATGGTAGTTTATGCACTAGTTCCATCTCTGCAGTGGAGATATCTAAATGAGAAATGAATTTTTGAAATACACATTTGTCTCATTCACATTTTATGTTTGTTAGGCATCTGTCTGTGAATCCATCCGTAGATGTATTCAAGAAATGTGGGCATACAATTTATACAATATAATATGGTGATGGGTGAAGGGATGATTTGCTTTTCTACCTCATCTCTATAAAATGTGAATCATACCGGCCCAACTTGGCTGGGAGAATAAAACAAGTAAAGACTGTGTGTCACATAGCACATTTAAAGTGCTGCATTAATATTTCGAGGTGGAGGAAAGAGATTTTCTTGATAGTTACGAAAAGCTTTCCTGTCTAATTTCATGGTGCTGGATGGTACCAAAATGAAAGAATTGCTCTCAAAGCATTGTTGTGTTAGCAAAGTAACAGGCTCCTGACATGGTTTTAAATACTTTATTTTTCCACTGAGTCCAGAAGCAATTCCTTGTTTAATTCCAAAAAAGTTGAGATAGTTTAACACTCAATGAAGAAAATACTCAGTGTCCTTTCTTTTGCAGTTGAGAGAGAAAATAAAATTTCTGTTTAAGATTCCAGGTAATAGTCTAATGCCAGAGATAAAATGGCTTCTTTGGAATATGAACAGTTTCTCCTTACAGTAAACAAAGGCAAGCTTTGATGTATGATCTAGACCAGGGGTCGGCAACCTACGGCCCGCAGACCCCTGCTTACCGGCCCCTGCCAACCCCTGCCGCCGCCGCCTGCTGCTCGCTACTGCTGCCACGTGGCTGCGGCTGCCATTTTGTTTGCCAAAATGGTGGCTGCGACATGTGCGGCGGCAGCGCGCGTGCTCCGCCATCCCCCCCTCCCAGCCTGCCGGAAGGGCCCGCTGCAAGGGACCGGCCCCAGGTAAGGAAGGGTTGCCAACCTATGATCTAGACTAACTTAAATAGTTGTTGGAGCAGTTGTTGGGATGAATGGGTAATGCAGAAGATGGATAGCTTGAGATGTAGGATAACTGATGAGAAATGTGCTGTTCATACATCTGTAACTTTGCAGGTCAGAGGCTATGACTTCAAAGCAGATATCTGGAGTTTTGGAATCACAGCAATTGAGCTAGCTACAGGAGCAGCTCCTTATCACAAATATCCACCCATGAAGGTGAGTGTAACTGATTGGCTGGCCCAAACAGTTGAGCTAAACCTCTTGAAAGCACTTGCCTCCAAAGTGCTGTCTCTGAAGTAAGTGAAAGCTTGCAAGTGGAGGCTAGTGGACGTTTCCTCTTTCTATGCAAGTGTGGAAGTCTGAATTTCAACATGAAGGAAGGAAGCCTGCAGCCAGAAGACAAAACTCGTATCTGAATACAAAACCAGCAATTACATACTGCATATACATCAAAACTGTGGTCTTCAAACTCTGTTTTAGGGAAGTGTGATGTCTCCCCAGAATAGAACCTGAGAGTCATCTCTCTGAGAAGATCAGTTATAATAATAATAATAATAAAATTTTATTTATACCCCGCCCAATGGATCACCAATCAGGGCGGCTCACATATATAAAAGACTTGAAATACATAAAACATATTACAAAAAAGGCCCACCCACCCCCCCTTAAAAGAATATTAAATCAAGAAATAATTAAAATCAATATAAATTAAGTTTAAAAAAAGAAATCCACACAGAATAGAGAGCTAACTAAATGGTCCCTTCCATCTAACGATGGGGCCACGCAAGAGCACCATTCCAGCTAAGCTAAGCTATGGGGAGGATTATGGTGATGTGTGAAATTTCCCTGAGAGATTTCACCCATTCATTTCACATCTTTTGCTGTAGCATTTGGTTTCTTAGGTACACAACAGCTTGGTCCTTCTTTATCCTTCCTTCTCGACTTCTGGGCTTCTTAAAGCAGCTAACATTCGTAACATAGAGCATAGCTCTATTTAAAATGAATTTTTTTTAAAATTATGAATTGACCACCATGACGAGGAGAAGAATTATCTCATCATCTTGCACCATTTCCTCAAGCCTAACCAAATCAGGCTCTGGGCCAATCAAAGCAGGCAGCGCTTCGAAAGTGTTCTGTTTGCAATTCCATAAAACTGAAATCTGGTAGTGTTAATTCCCCCAAATGACCTTAATTCCATAACTGGTATTTGTTGTTCATGGTGTTCAGGTTCCACCTGGCTGAGCTGGCCTTTCACCATTTTCCATCCTAACATTTCTGTTTTTCTGTCTTGCATTTGAAAGCCTAACATTAAAAAAAAAAAGACAACCTAAAACCTCAGTACCATTTTTTCATAAGATTGTGATAGGTCTCGAAACCATTCTCTCTAGAACAGGAGCTCCTAGATACTTTTTGAATCCAGCTCTCATAGTTCTTAACCACTGACTGTTGGCTAGTTGTGATGGGAGTGGGAGTCCTACAACATCTGGACAACTATGAGTTCCTCAGCTCAGGAGCAGATGGGCTTCTGCCACATTATATTACAGCTCCCACTTAAAAAGCTATCTCCTGGGCCTTCCACAATTCTACTTGATCCAGTTTCTCCTTGTTGCGAAAGAATTTGAGATGTGTGGCTTGTGGAGTGGGTTGAGTAGGCAGTGGGAGATGCAGAGGAGGAGGAAGAACTGCTGTTCCTTCCATTTATTGGTCAGATCTGAACATCATACTTAAAATAAGAGATACCTTATCAACATATCTCTTCTTCTGCAACCAGCATGCAACTAATTAATCATCACAAGAGGGAAGTTATCAGCCTGTAAGTGTAGTTAAATGAGAATTGTCATAAGTAACTTGCAGAGAGGTCACAGTAGATAGTTCACATTTGTCCCCCTCTTTCCCTTAATTAGTTTCCCCTTCAAAATTTTGCAGCAGTGTTTCCTTAGAATAAATGCAGAAGCAGTGCAATTTTGGAGAATATGTGGCTTGAAACAGAATGCTGCCCCTATACTCTGTACTCTGCTGTTGACTTTTTAACTTGTATGTGTATTGCAGCTTATGGGATGCAGTGTGAAGGATGTGTTGGGCATCACAGCCATTACACGGATAGCTTCTAGAAACTCAGTGCTACAAGATGGGTGGGGTGGGTATGTGTCTCTCTGTCTCCTTCCCCAGTTTCTGCTTAATGCCTCATATACTCTGCAGGGGGTTTCTATAGGTTTTCTAAGCTTAAAGCTGTGTGCCATTTTATTTTATTGAAGAGTAACCATGGACAGCCTGTGATAAATAAATAATATAGGTACAGTGTGCCCTTGGTATCCACTGGGCTTTGGCTCCAGGGCCCCCCATGGATACCAAAATCCATGGATGCTCAAGTCCCATTAAATGCAGTGGCATAGTAAAATGGTGTCCCTTATATAAAATGGCAAAATCAAGGTTTGCTTTTTGGATTGTGTGTGTGTGTGAATATGAATATTTTCAAGCTGTATGTAGATGGTTAACTACGTGGATGCCGCTTCTGTGAATATGGAGGGCTGACTGTATTTCATGCAGGGTAGCCCCCTAAAAATGAATCAAATAGTTTGTCTTCATGTCATGAATGGATGTAATTCTTCCAGGTCTTAATGTTAACGCTACAAAATGACCCACCTTCACTGGAGACAGGTGTGCAAGATAAGGAGATGTTGAAAAAGTATGGGAAATCATTCAGGAAGATGATCTCGTCATGCCTGCAAAAAGACCCTGAGAAAAGGTACAAGGTGTTCCTATCTTGCTTTCTTGTGTGTCTTCAAGTCATTTCTAACTTCTGGCAACCCTAAGATGAACCTATCACAGGGTTTTCTTGGCAGAATTTGTTAAGAGGATGTTTGCCCTTTCTCTGTCACTAAGAGAGTATGATTTGCCCAAGGCCACCCAGTGGATTTTTTATATATTTTTTTTATTTGTTTTATAACAACAATACAAAACAAACAATTAATACATAAATAACAAATAGCCTTGGAGGACTATACATATCTGTAATGACTTCTTCTAATGATCTTTCTTTTCCCTCCACCCCAACCTTTTTACATAACAGGCCAACAGCAGCTGAACTTCTAAGACATAAATTTTTCCAGAAAGCAAAGGTAGGATCAAAGACTGTTTCTTTGTCCCAATTGATGTTTATAGGTAATCAGCATACTGTAATAATCTGTGCCGTAGTGAATCCTCCCAGATCTTATTTGCCAATGGAATTTTGCCTTTCTTGAGATCCATTAAGCCATGAGTGGGGAACTTTTGGTCATACAGATGTTACAGGATTACAGCTCCCATCATCTGTGACTATTGGCCGTGCTATGGAATGCTCTTAAAGACATGGGAGTGCCAACACATCTGATAGTCCTGATGAGGAATCTGTACTCAGGACAAGAGGCTACTGTCAGAACAGAATGGTTACCAATTGGCAAAGGGGTCAGGCAAGGCTGCATCCTTTCACCCTATCTGTTCAACTTGTTTGTAGAACATATTATAAGAAAAGCAGGCTTGGACACAGCAGAAGGAGGAGTGAAAATAGGAGGAAGAAATATTAACAATCTAAGATGTGCTGATGACACCATAATACAAGTGTCCCTGTTCGCGAACTTGGAGTCCACAGTCTCGCTCATTCACAGATGGCAAGTGGGGAAGGACAAAATTGTGTGTGTGCCTGAGGCACACACGCAGCACTGCACACAGGCGTGCCCCCCAAGGGACTTGATTTGTGGGAGTGGGTGGGTTTCCAGAACAGATCCCCTGCAAATCGGGAGGGACACCTGTACTGGCAGAAAGCCTCACAGACGTGGAATACCTACTAAGGAAGATCAAAGAAGAATGTGCAAAGGCAGGCTTAATGTTGAACATAAAGAAAACAAAAATAATGATCACCGAAGACCTTCACAAGTTCAACCTAGTCAATGAAGAAATCGAAATAGTAAAAGAATTCTCATACTTGGGATCAAATATTGATAGAAATGGGGACTGCAGTCAGGAAATCAGAAGAAGACTAAGAATGGGGAGGATGGCTATGAAAGAAGTAGAAAAGATTCTAAAATGCAAAGACATAAAATTCAGCACAAAAGTTAGAATCATATAATACAATCATACATTGTATTCCCTATTACCATGTATGGATGTGAGAGCTGGACAGTTAAGAAAGATGATAGGAAGAAAATCAATGCATTTGAGATAATGTGGGGCTGGAGAAGAGTTCTGAGGATCCAATGGACAGCCAAAAGGACAAGGAAATTGGTCCTAGAGCAGATCAAGCCAGAAACCTCCCTGGAAGAAGCCAAGATGACCAAACTGAGGCTGTCATACTTGGGACACATCATGAGAAGAGAGGACTCATTGGAAAAGACAATAATGATGGGAAAGGTGGAAGGAAGTAGGAAGAGAGGAAGGCCACATGCCAGATGGATGGACTGTATTAAGGAGGCCACAGGTATGGGGTTGCAAGAATTAAGCAGAGCAGTGGAGGACAGAGGGTCTTGGAGATGTCTCATCCATAGGATCACCATGAGTCATGATCAACTCGAGGGCAAGTAACAACAACAAGGTGGGCTAACTGGGAGTTCTAGAGATCCAGAGTTATCAGTTAGCATTGCAAGGTGTCCCAAATAATGGATGTCCGTTATTGGACGGCCAGAAAGTGTCTCTCTTATAGTGCTGGCAGGTGTCCCTTATTATAAGGAA
This sequence comes from Phrynosoma blainvillii, assembly GCA_026167975.1. NCBI lineage: Eukaryota > Metazoa > Chordata > Lepidosauria > Squamata > Phrynosomatidae > Phrynosoma > Phrynosoma blainvillii. The sequence goes on from JANUYF010000005.1 coordinate 7,816,953, forward strand.
CGTCTCCTATTTTAAGGTTAGAAAGCTTTTCCTTTTATATAGACTGTGTTGGCACCTGATAAAGACAGAAATGTGTGTCATGTAATCTATGAATGTTGTGTCATGTAATCTATGAATATGTTAGTTTTATAGATAACTACACGGCTAAGTTAATTAAAATCAATACTTTCATCAGATATTTTGGTAGTATACAAACTGGTTAATAGCTACTTCCTGGCTGTCAACCTTGCATGTCATGAATTTTGACTGTCTCTTATTATTGTTTTGAAAATCTGGTAGAATCTGTTGAAACTCTAGGGGGTGAGGGGGGCATTTTTGCCACACCTTTGGTTCTCTTGGGAGAGCTCTTTTTAAAAAAACAACAACAACAGGATTTTTTTAAAAAAAACCCAACTAACCAGGAACTATATAAAAAGCCTTCTCTTGATCATAAAATGGCCCAGTGAGGTGCGTAAACATGGCAGAAATTCTCCTATGCCCCCCGAGGGCGTTTGGAGGCAAAACATAAGAGTTGTCCTCCCCCAGGGATGCAACCCCCCCCAAGGTCTTTTGGGGGTTACTAATGAGGCTTCTTATCCTCCAACAACTGCCCAACTCATTCTATGGCATCTTCTAAGTTTATCTTTGCAAAAGAAAATTATGATGGTTGATACAGGTTGTTACCAGAATATAATGGTGTTGATTGATATGAGAAGCCTGGCTGTATGAAAATAATGACACTTTCCTTGAAGAAAGAGGTGCAGGCTATTTGCTAGTGTGCCATCCAAGAATCTAGAGCAGGGGTAAGCAACCTTTCCCCTTTAAGGGCCGAGGGACTTCACCTCCCAGAATCCCAGGAGCTATTGGCCAACATGGGACTATTGGCTAACATGGCTGAGGCTTCTGGGAGCTGAAGTCCCTCGGCCCTTAAAGGGGAAAGGTTGCCTACCCCTGATCTAGAGGCTATTGTCATCATTTACCACCTGAGACTATAGGGACGAGTGTCCAGTTATGGAACCACTCCAGACTTCACACTTGCTCCTTCTGAGGAAACCTACCAAATTTTGGCTTCCAACCTACCAAATTCTGGCCAACCATTTCTTTTTTAATCACCAGGCCTGTTGTCCACACAAACAGGTTTTGTGCCATGTGGCTCAGCTTTGTTTGCCCCAATTCATGGTCTGGCTTTTATAGAAAATTAAAAAATAAGGCTAGGCCATATCAACTTGTCAGTCATGTCCTAATCTTAATATCAATTTGTAGGGGCTCCCAACAGCTACATCAAGAGGGTGAAGATTATTGGAGGAAAGGGTGAACCTCCCTCCCCCAAGGTAAAATCCTAGGGAGTGGAGCAGCAGTAGACTTTAATATTTTTCTTGGGAAAATGCTAATACTTGTGTGCTGTCTTCCTATCAAAGGCTTTTCTGAATCTATTTTGAGCAACTAGAAAGAGCTATTTTGACAACCCTCTTTTCTGGCACACTTGCTAAGAAATACTCTTTGACCCACACTTTTGAACAGCAGGACATAGAAGACAATAGTTTGATATTTTATTCCCCCCTCTCTTCCAGAATAAAGAATTTTTACAAGAAAAAATGCTGCAAAGAGCGCCAACAATCACCGAAAGAGCCAAAAAGGTACAAGGGCAGGAATTACAGTGAGAATTTGTTGTTGTTGTTGTTGTAATCATAATAATTTTGTTGTGTGACAGCTTTTGATTTTATTTATTGGATTTTATTTATAGTCTTCCTTTGTCCCATGAACTTGGGAGACAAGGGATAATATCTGTGCAGGGAGAGAATTCTTCTAGAAACATGTGCTACTGTTAATATGTATAATGTGCTCAGTTTTGCATGATTTATTTTAAATTCATTTTGTGTTGGGAGGATTTAGGGACATAATTCTTAACAGGATTGAATTGTTGGTGAATAAATTTGTTCAGCTCCTAGTAACATAGTTTTGACTTCACTGCAATACAGGTCCGAAGAGTCCCTGGCTCTAGTGGGCGTCTACATAAGACAGAAGATGGCGGCTGGGAGTGGAGTGATGATGAGCTAGATGAAGAGAGCGAGGAAGGCAAAGCAGCAATTTCACAGCTCAGGGTGAGTACCAGTTTAACTAGTTGCCCCTTAATCGGAAGGAGGTTTCATAGAGACAGCCATTTCAAAGATGTAGTCATTGCCTCACTTGGATTGAAAGAGCATTCCTAAAATGAGGTATGCTTGTGTCTGTGAAGCTACTGGAGAGAAGAAAAATCTTGCATATTTCCTAGAAACCTGCAGGATAGATTCACACAACCATTTGTGAAGCAGAGTTCACTTCAGTTTTCATGTTTTAAAAAAAAGGCACTTTCTGAAAGCAGAGAATGGAAAATTTAGTTTTTGGACCTTTCCAGAATTCTCCCAGACAGCATAGCCACTGGATTGTGTAAGTATGGATTCCGAGAGGTGTTCAAAAAGGTAACTTTCCAAGGCTGTGGAAAATGCATGCATATGCTTAATGCTCCAGTGTTGAAAGGAGTGAGCTAGCAGTTCCTGTGGTACTGAAGATTATTGCAGTCTTAACATTTTGGGGATGGGGTGTTGCCTGTCTCCCACCTACCCCCATAGAGTCTGGACAACATTAGCATTTCATGGCAGACTAGTAGTGACATCACAGGGCTTTATCCTCTGCCCCCATGACATGTTGTGGAAACAATCCACATTTTAAGTTGCCTAGCCCTGGTTCATCCTGAAATTTTTCCTGAGTGGACTTTAGATAACCCCATGTTATCTGTTCTTCATAGATTTAGCTGTTGAGGTCATGAAAAGCCCAGGACAGAGCTCGGATAAGTTTGAGGTTTTTTGGACTACAAGCTGGTTGAAGGGTCCTGAGAGTTGTAGCTCCAAAAAGGAACTTTTTCAAAACTCTCTCAATCTGCTGCATATAGGAACACCTCTTCAATGTGCTCTCTACTAATTGCATTGGCCACTGCTGCTTCCAGTGGCAAACATTGAAAGCACAGGTCCCCTGCATATTAATGGATGCTTGTCTGACCTTTTCACATTATGTGCTCTCTCTGGGTAGCAGTAGCAGGGAATCTGGATAGTTACAGCTATGTGAAATAGTGCATGTCTCTGTTTCCAGTATCCATTATTATTATTATTATTATTATTATTTTATTTATAGCCCGCCCCCCTGCAGAGCAATCGGGGCGGGTTACAACATATTAAAACGGCCAAGTTAAAACATTCCCTCGTCCCATAATCCCACCCTCCCATCCCCTTAAAACAGAATTAAACAAGAATCCAGGCCTAAAGTAGCACACTGGTTCTTTTCACTGTAATCTTTCTGGAGAGGAATTGCACAAACAGTTTTTTTTTGTGGGATCTTGTATCCTACGTGATAACCTTATGCAGTCAATTCTGATCTGCCTTCATTGTCTGAACACCTTGCCTTTAGCGTGTGCCTTAGTGACTGCTTAGTATGCTATTGAGTTGTATTTGCATTTATCATAACAGTTGCTCTTTCCAACTTTTATGCTCAAGGGTTTTGGAGAGGGGGCGCTTCTGAGAGACAGATACATTTCTATGCTGGTTACTAGTTAGTTAGCTCTGCAGCTTTCTTTGAAAGACAGCAGAATGTCTCTTTCTGAAAGAGACCTTGGCCTTTGTTTCATCCTTCTAGACATGGCCAATGCATTGCTTACTCAGTAGAATCAGAAACAGGACAACAAACACTATTTCTTATTAATTATTAAAAATAACCACTTTGCTACATTATCTACATTCACACATTCACACTCTGCTACCTACAACTTTTTTTCTTTAAAGACACCTGTTCTCAGCAGTTCTTCTATTGTCAGGAAATGACTGTTTGAAATTAGATTGTGACCCATGGGTTTTAAAACAGTCTTTGCTCACTTAGGGGTGCATGCAAAGTGACTTCATGCAGTGCATTCCGGACTTAGTCATGAACTGGTGTAGCATAATTTATTGAGATACTGAGCTAAGAATTGAGTAGTCTCCAGTTAGAGTCTTCCTTCTTGCTCTTAGTTTCCTCAGATAAGCCTTTCCCTCTCTTTTTCTTTCTCCACCTCAACCCTTCTCCAGCAATATAGGGATAATACTGACCTATATTGTAGGGCCATTGTCAGGAATGCAACAAAGGTTGTGTATATGTGATTCTTCAAATATTCGAAAGAACTGGACTAAATTCAATATAGACCAATGTAAGCTATACCTATCAATATCAATGGGACTTGAGAGAGTTGTCCCCAACAAATTCCTTTCATTTTATTGGATCTGCTTCAGGGAGGACAGATACAAGTTGAGCATCCTTTATCCAGAAATCCAAAACCCGAAACTTTTTGCTGCCAGCCACCCATTTCCACCTTCGAGGTGACGACTGCAGTGCTCCTGCTCATTCTTTTCTCAGGTCCTTAGTCTCTGTCCAGCCTCACCTCTTGTACACAACAGAAGTAGCATATGAACAAGACACAAGGCTGAAAGAGGGACACCAGGCTGGAGATAGATGAATGAGCAGGAGTTCTGCAGCTGCCATTTCGAAGGTGGAAGCAGGTGGCTGGTGGCAAAAAAGATGCAAGGCTGGAGAGAGATGTGGATCTGTGAAATGGTGGGAATCCAAACATAGTGCTCAGCATGAATCTATACCTCCCATCATTTCACACATCCTCACATCTCTTTCCAGCCTCATGTCTCTCCAGCCTCGCAAATACAGTACAGCTATGTATTATGCTGCTTGTAAAAAAATTGAAAAAAATCCCAACTCTGAAACACTATTGGTCCCAAGCATTTCAGATAAAGGATACTCAACTTGTATTGAGTATCTGTTTATATTTTCGAATCCTTGAGAGCGAGGCTAAGACTGTTTCCAAAGAAAGTCCAAGGAGCAGCACTGCTTTGTTAAGGACTCCTATATGTGAAAACACCCAATGAAAAGAATAGCCAAGGTCCCAGTCTCCTTCAGAGCTGTTTTTCACAATTGTTCTGGTGTGGAGGTGCAGAGCCATGGGCCCTCCAGTTGTTTGGTAGATAACGCTCCTCATTCTCGGCCAGTTTGGCCAATGGTGAGCAATTGTGGGAGTTGCAATCCAAAATAAAATAAATCTGGAGGTTACCCCAACCAGTTCTAAAGGCTCAGACCATTTTAACTATTCACAGAACCTCCTTATGAAAAAAGTTACAGCAATGGCAATTTATATAGAGAACTCTCTCCAATTCCACCCCATCCTTACCTTTCCTTAAAAGATGGCACTGTGATGTTTTTTGTTTTTAAGAAACACAATAAAAATGCACACAGACTGGAATTGTTACATGAGGATTGCAAACATGTGTTGGTTTGGGAGCAGGTGCATTTGAAAGGGAAAGGAGGTTGCATTATCCTGGCTATCAGCTTCCCCTTGTGCTGGCATTGAATACTACTGATAAATATTTTCCTCTTTTAGAGTCCCAGAGTGAAAGAATCGTTACAGAATTCAGAGGTAAGTTGTTAATTAAACACTTTTGGTTGTAAATCTTTGGGCCCACTGTGCCCTTTATTTTTATGTTTCAGAAAGTGCCATGATCATCATAGTCAGACAATAACAAGGTGGCATTTTTCAAAATTGCTGCCAGCACAACCATTTTTAATATATTTTTTGGAATAGTCATTTATAACCAAATATTGCATAATAGTTGGATAACTAGTATATTGGTTTTTATGTCTACAGTTAAAAGGTTTTTTATTTAGAGACTTGAGATGTGTGTGTGTGTGTGTGTGCATTTGCCTTCAAGTCACTTGTTGACTCTTATGGTGGCCCCATGAATTTTGTATGATTTTCTTAGGCAAGGAGTACTCAGAGGTGGTTTTCCCAGTTCCTTCCTCTGAAATGTAGCTTCTGGCACCTGGTATTCATTCGCAGTATCCCATCTAGGTACTAACCATGGCTGACCCTGCTTGGATTCCAAAATCTGATGGGATCTGGTGCCCTTAGGATATTTAGTTCATGCTGACAGATGTTGACCATATCTGGAGATTCCTAGAGAGGTGTTCTCTTGGGTGAAAATAATGTTGTTGTTTTTATTTGTGTTTTTTCCACATTCATGGGGGTATTTCACCCCAACCCCAGCAAACGTGGAGGGACTACTGTGTGTATACACCTCGGTAGAAATGAATGTCAGCATTTTGGCTAGTGGGTTTGAGGTGGTAGTGGAGGGTCTTCTTTCTTTCCTGCAAACCCAACATTTTTTTTAATTTCTAGCTCTTCCCATCAGCTGAGCCTACTGGTCCTTTGCTCAACGTTCCAGCCCAGATTCCTGCTCAACTACCTCAGCCTGCAGGTCAAGCACTTGCACAACCTTCTCCAGCTGTCCCAGCTCCAGCTTCTCAGGCACCTCCAGCAGTTCCTCCAGCAGCACAGGTAAGAGCAGAGGCCTCTAGGAAAGGCTTTTTTTTCCTCCCGAGCCTACAAGGAAAGAGAAAATATTTTTGTGATCTATGCTGAGGTAGCACTCTTCCTTAGGCATGGGAGGCTGGACTGTTTTCTTGCTTTTTAGAGTAAAAGCGGTGTGAAGATTTGAGACCTGTGTTTTGCTGCTCTCTCCCCTGCAGTAGGGAATTCCAAATTTTCTTCTTAAGTTTGTGATTTGGGTTTTGTTTTTTTACAGAATGCCTGCTGATGCAGTGATATCTGAGGAAGACAGGAACATATTCTAAACTTCATGTAGTGGCTAAGCCTAAAACTCCTCATTGCACCAACTTTTGAGTGTCCACCTGTATGTGTATGTTAATGCAACCTGGGGGAAAATTAGGTTTTTTGGACTACAGCTCCCAGAACTCTAGGATTCTAAGAGATGTTGCCTGAAAAAGTTAACTTTCCCAAGCTCTGTATCTAAAGCAGGCTGTACAGAGGGCACATGGGAAGAAGCTGCTTCCCTCTTTTCCCATTCCCTCATTTTTCAACCCCAAATTGTTTTTCCACAAAAGGAGCCCTTGTTCTCTCTGTGCCAGTGCATGAATAATGCACCCTTCCATGAGGTAATTTATCCCAGGCTGTTTTGGATGGGTTATTTATTTATTTATTATTTGAACCTCAGAGACTAAACTGTGAACCACAAATTCCCAGCCAGAGTCTTTTTATGTTCCCTGGCCATCTTTTCCTCATCTCCAAGGCAGAAATAATAACTGGCCTACACTGCAGGGGTGTTTTAGAGTGATTGCTGCATTATGTAAAGTCCTTTGACCCCCTCAGCTATCTCTGCTTACTGTCATGCAGAGCTTTTAAGGCAAAGTTTGTGATGGGTGAAGGAAATAGCAATAGCAAGTATTATTCCTATACCTCTTATCGGTGCACTTAAGCACTCCCTAAGTGATCTACGATGTGTAAGCTAATTGCCCCCAACAAGGTGGGTACTCGTTTTAGTGACCTCGGAAGGATGCCAGGTTGAGTCAACCCTGAGCCCCTGGCTGGGATTGAACTCACAACCTTGTGGTTTGTGAATGAGTGGCTGCAGTACAAGCATTTAACCACTGTGCCACCAGAGCACCAGGCAAGTAAACTTAAGGTTTCTTACATAGAGAAAACTCCTGCCAAAGTCAACCAATTCTCAAAAGATCTTGGAGCATATCCTGTAGTTTGGGCTGAATTGTGGTACCCACAAGGCTGCTGAGCAGTGCTAAATTTTCTCTCTATAAAAAGACAAGGGGTTGTTCTTGTAGCCTGGGTGAGGCATGCAAGACTGGTAAGGGGCGGGGAAGCATTCTCATGCCATGGCTCTCATGGGTCCTCTGGGAATTGTTTAGTAGCGCTTGTGGCCAGAGCAACACTTGAAGGCTTCAGCTTTTTCCTAGAAATATTTTCATGGTTTTTGGAGCAGAGATATATATAAACTTTTGAGCTCACAGGGCTCCTGTTCTCCTCCTGACAGCACATTAATCTTAGAAGACAAGCCTTGGCAACTGCTGTTCTTGGATTCCATTTGGCTGAAATTAAATAGTACTTACTTGGCTTAAGGTCTGCAGATGTTCTGTCTATCCAGGTCCAACAATTAAATGAGGGCCTTAGCTTCCATTTTGAAACAATCCTTAAAATATCCACCACAGTGTTTGTGTAGCTTCCCAGCAGTTGTAAAATGGAACAGCTGTAGCTTCTCTGACGTCAGCAGAAAGGTATGCAGAGCAAGAGAGCAAGCAAACCCATCAGGGGCCAAGTCAAGTTTATCCTTACTGACCTCTGCTAGGATGCCTGACCCCTACCCAATTTCTTTCTTGATCCTCCTCACTCCCATGCCTTCCATATTGTGAAATACCAGTTCTGATCTCACAGGTATCACATCCCTCATGGAGAAGTGAGGCTATCTCAAAGAATCAAGAGGCCATTTTGAATGGAGCTCCTCTCAGATTCTTCAGACAACTTGACACCAGGCGAGACTATTTGTCTCTTTGGCTCGGTGTTGGCTGCTCTGGTCAATGGCAGTTTACCAGAGTCTCAGGCAGAAAATGGCTTTCCCATTATCTACAGCCTGGTTGCTTTAACTCAGCGGTGAACAGGTGTAGCTCTCCAGTTATTTTTGGCTTGCAACTCCCATAATCCCTCACAACTGGGCTGTATTGGCCAGGGCTTATGTGAGTTGTAGATCTATTGCTTCCCTCCTTGTTTCCCTTTTTTAGCCTTGTGAACAACATTGTACAGTAAGGTGAAAGCTTATGTTGCTCTGTGTTGGATGGATCCATGCAGCAGTGCTAGATTCCGCTGGTCTTTCTGAGGACATGGTAAAATATGAAAGGGTGTCCTCCAAACTAAATACCAAAGCACATAAATCAAGTCACACACTGGTATAAGGCCAAAAATAGGAAAATAAATCCCACTAAATTGGGATTTGAAGGTCTGAGTATGGGGTGGGGACAGAGACCCCCCTCTGGGATAATGCTGATATATCAAATGGATTGAAATCCAACTAGCAAATTTTGCCCAAGAAAATTATTTTTACCAGGCTCATTGGTGCCACTCCTTGTATTTCACAAAACACAGTTCTCTAAGTATTGTAGGATGCAACTTACTATTATCATTTAGTTATATAGTGCCATGAATGTACGTGGTGCTTTACAAGTAATACAACAGCAAACAATAGTCGTCCAGCCCAGGGCATACAATCTAATACAGAGAGAGATAGAGGAAGAAAGAAATAATGCAAATATAAAATAATATAGTACAACACAATAAAACAAATTATCCAGATAGAATACAAAAACCGATACGATATAAAATAGCGCTAGCTGACAAATACATCAACTCAAAAATCAAAATATATAAGATAAAACAACATTAAACTAAAATTCTAAAATCTCTGGAAAACAAAGTTTTCGACTGAGATTTAGAAGTTATGAGGGAAGGAGCAGTTTGGAAATGTTCAGGGAGGCCATTCCAGGAGCGTGGAGCAGCGAGTGGAAAAGGATGAAGCTGAGGCAAGGAAGAGGAAACCCTTGGTTGAATGAGAAGCCTGGAGTTCCTAGAATGCAGATCCCGAGCAGGCTGGTAAAAAGAAAAGAGGGCTAGAAGACAGGGAGGAGCTATGGCATGCCATGGCTAGATCATAGCATCCCAAGCCAGCATAGTTCATGGTAAAAAATAATGGGAGCTAAAGTCCAACAACATTGAGTGAGGAGGACTGCATTTCACCCACCCGTGTCCTAGTTTCTGGAACCACCAGATTTATTTTCTGTCACCCATTTACAAGTCTTCTGATCATTGAAGCCACAGAACACTCTAACATTGCTTCATTCGATCACTGAATTTACCAGACCTTTTTTTTTTCTTTTTTAAAAAAGGCACCTCCTGCCCCTGCAGCAGCCCCAGCACAAGAGGAACCAAAAGTCCCCATCAGCCTTGTACTAAGGTTAAGGTAAGTACATAGCATACCAGTGTGGTTAATAGTGATTTGAATGTTGGACTAGGGCTGTGGGAGACTAGAGATCACATCCCTGCTCAGTCATAGATATCCACTGGGTGACCTTGGGCAAGCCTAAGACATGACTCATTAGAAAAGACAATGGGCCTGAACAGACTTCCAGAAATAATCCAGTTTGAGACCACTTTAACTGCCTTGGGTCAGTGCTAAGGAATCATGGGAACTGTAGTTTATTGTGGCACCAGAGCTCTCAGACAGAGAAGGCTCAATGTCTCAGAAAAAAACTACAGTTCCCATGATTCCCTAGCACTGAGCCAGGACAGTTAAAGTGGTCTCAAGCTGGATTATTTCTGGCAGTCTGTATAGGCCCAATGATACTTGGCAAGGTAAATGGCAATAGGAAAAGAGGAAGAGCACATTATAAGTGAATAGATGCAGTCAAAGAGATTTGCAAGACCTGAGCAGGACTGTTGGTAACAGGATGACTTGGAAGTCTCTCATTCATAGACTTCAGCTCCCAGAATCCCAGGAGCTATTGGCCAACATGGGACTATTGGCCAACATGGCTGAGGCTTCTGGGAGCTGAAGTCTCTCGGCCCTTAAAGGGGAAAGATTGCCTACCCCTGACCTAGAGATTCCTAGAGAGTTGTTCTGTAAATTAAAAAAAAAACAGTCTTTTTTTATTTGTGGGTTTCCCACTTTCACGTGGGTCCTGTGCCCCTAACCCCAATGAATATGGAGGGTCCACTGTATTTCATTTCCGAGACGTGGGAATAAGGGGTTCTTTAGAATGAACCAGAATAAGAAGGGAGGCATTTCCCATGAACATTTTCATTCTCTCCAAAAACCCTCCATCCCTTGGACAGTTGGGGCATGAGTGAGAGGAAATTGAGGTGGAAACATATGCAGGGCTGACACTGATTCAGAATGAAGGCAGTACCTTCTGTCTTTCCTCTGAATTGGCTTTGCCTCTGAATTAGTTTTCCTTTAAATTGGCTTTGCCATACTAACTATATGCTAGACCAAAGGTAGGGAACCTATTTTAGCCCAACGGCTAAATTTATTTTCAGAGAAGTTCTCCAGGGCTGCATTCCTCTGATAGGCAGAGCCACAGGCAAAAAGTAGGATCAAAAATACTCCAAAGATTTTAGCTCAGTACTCTTAACTGCCAATAGCTAAGCTTTGAGAGAGGCATTTCAACCTTTTAGAACAGGTAAAACCATACAGAATCTGGGAAAGAGTGTATTGGTGATAGGGCATGGCTATCTTGGGAACTCCAGAGGACTGGATTTGGCCCCAGGGCCTGAGGTCCCCCACCTTTGAAGTAGGCAGTCTGAGAGAGCTTGAGCACCAAAAACATTTGAAAATAGCTAAAGAAAAGGTAATGGGTTTAGGAAAGGTTCTCTTCCCCTCTCTTTGTTTCAAATTTTCATGTGTGAATATTTGGCACACTCCTGTTATCAAAACCAGTGGAGGCCCTTAAATACCCCACTTGCTTCCTCATTCTTTTCTAATTTCTGAACCTTTGCTTCAGGTGCTATTTATATCTCTGCATTTTCTCTCCCACTGAGAGGACTGATTGACTTTGACATCATTTTAACTGCCGTGGTTCAATGCTATGGAATTCTAGGTTCTTCTTTGTGGTCTCTGCGAATCACACAAATGGGTTATTCTGTGCCTGCGCAGTTAGCTTCAGAACTTCCTGGAATTACGAGGGAAGACTTTTGGCGGTAGCTCCACCCATCCCCTATATAAACCCCTAGTCTTCCTGCTCTTTCTCAGTTCCTTTTGTCTGCCGCACTAGCAGCTTAGAAGGAACTGTGCTCGACTGGAATTACTTGTTCTGATATGGATTAATGGATTGTTTGACAGTTTTTACGGATTTTGGACTGGACACTGCTGCTCATGTGACCTTGGATTGTTTGCCTACGGCTTCTTCTCTGAATTAAACACGTCGTTGTTCTGAGTGTTGGTATGGTTTCCCAGTCAACTTCGTTTAAACACTTTTGTTAAATGCAGGGGGAAGATCATGGGACAAGACTCCCATAACACTTGTGTGTTATGCCTTGGGGAGGGTCACAACGTGGCTACATATGCCCTTATAAATCTCTAATGCCTCAAGTCCGTAAGAATCAGGACACGAGGCTCAAGGCAGCCCTGTACCTACTGTCTTCTTGCCCAAAATCAAGAGAAACCTCCACAGCCTTAGTATCGGGCTCAGACAAGTCCAAGGAGAAGTCATCTAAAGACAAACCCATTACCTTTGTGTAATGGTAAGGAGAGATCTTCCGACAAATCAGATCAAGAGAGGGGCTCAGACCATGAAACCAAGGCAAAACACTCTTCCAAATGGAAGCATTGTAAGGAAAAGGACTCTCCCTCAGGATGGGAGAAGTCTGCCGATCATCCTGTCTGAAAATGTCCCCATTCGTCATCTCACCACGAGACCAAGAGAGCCAGCTCCCATGGGACTGGGAGAACCAATTTTCACAAGACTAAGAAGATTGAGAAAAAGAAAAAGGTTCTGTTGGCAGCCCTTAGGGCCGATCTCGAGCAGTCCCTGGCTAAGGCTGTAGTGGTCTAAGCTTCCTACTTCTCCTCAAAACATAGAGTCTCCTAGAGAGTCCCCGGCAAGGTCTATCCAAATTGTCTGTGTAGACCTTGGTTCTGAGTCTGAAGGAGAACTGGGACCCGGACCCTCCTATTTTAACACCAAACCCGGAGTGTGTGGCCTCTACCCAGACTGTCTGGGACTGACTATCAGCGTTCCCTGAGCCCCATCTGTCTGCTGTCGGTATTGAGCATTGAATTGCCAGCCGCCACGGTAACAGCCGCTTCCTGGAGAACTCTTTGTTTCACCAATACCCTAACCTGGTGTATGATGAGGAGACCAGGCTCTTCTATATTCTGGTCGATCCGAAACATCTCTTTTGGTGTATGGACCGCTGTAGATCTCCATCGCCAGAGCACTCAGTAGTCTTCCGACCTGCTTTGACCTCTGCAGCCCACACCATCCAGACACAGGTGGTTAGGGCTACCCTGCTGATGCCTCCACCAGGTCCAGACTGGCACAAGTCCCTAAAGGAAAAGCCTCTTCCAAGGATGCCTAGGGAATTCTTGAGGTCCTCCCACTCTACCACTATGACTTCGGGGTCAGTCAGGCTGGCCTCACTTTGCCAGGCCCTTGTTCTTCACAAGGCAGCTTCGCCCACGGATGTGAAGTCCTTCATGGAGCAAGTGGTGAGGATGGCGAACGCCCTCAATATTGATGTTGCCCACACTGATCAGGACACCCTGGATCCTGTTGATGAGAGGGCCCCCAGGAACGTGCCCACGCCTGCATCCATCAGATTCCTTCCCTCGATGGAAAAGATAACGCAATGGTCCTGGCATGCCCCAGCCACCATACCATTCACATCCAGGAAGATTGACAATTTATACAGGATAACATCCTTTTCATCATCCTGGCTTTTTGAGCACCCCAAGCCCAATTCTGCAATTGTGTAGCAGGTTCAATTGTCCTTCATACAGAAGATCTCTATGACTCTGACTGATAAAGAGGGCAAGAAGTTCTGTGGGCAGCGGTCTTGGAATTTAAAGTGGCTAACTATGCCACCTGTAAGGGTGTATATCATCAACAACTCTGGGACCATATGCTCTCTTTCATCGATGACCTGCCCGATGAAAAGAAGCCCTTGGCTATGGCCCTCCAGGTGGAGGCCCACTCTCTCAGTGCCCATCAAATCACATCGGCCCTGTACTCAGCAGACTGTGCTGCCAGGGTCTTGTCGGGAGCGATAGTGCTTTGTAGGCATGTCTGGCTCTGTTCGTCGGATCTCACACCGCAGGCATGCACTATTATTGAGGACATGCCCTTCAATGATTGTGGACTTTTCAACGAAGAGACGGATGAGAAGTTGAACTTACATTATAAAATAAGAATCGTTGCACGGAAGCATGGTATGTCCTCTTTTTCATACTGTACCACCCCTCACCGCCAGTACGGAGGGCAACACTCTGCATATCCTCCCTACCAGTATAGACAGTATATTCAGAGATACCTGTTTCAGTACTCTTCTTTGTCTGGCCGCCGTCAACCTACCAGCCTCGGTACTTACAAGGGTTCCATAAAAAGGATGCGAACCAGGGAAAGAAGAGGCTGTGATGTGTATCTGTGCACTTCACTCTATCACCCTTTGGGGACAGGTTGGCCCCTTTTGTCAACACTTGGGCCACCATAACTTCTGACTCATGGGTCCTTAGCATTGTTTGAAGTCGAGACACCCTCAAGTTCAAAGAACTCCCGTTTACCAGAGTTGTGATTTTCACCTTCCCTTCAGACACCCTACACAACAAAGTATAACCCTATTGCAAAAAGGTTCTATTGAGCCCGTAGACTCAGCTCAGCCGCAACACTGCTTTTTCTCCCATTATTTTATTGTCCCTAAAAAAGACAGCGGTCTCCAACGTATTTTGGACTTACACCATTTGAACTGTTAAATTGTTTACCGTCACTTTCGTATGGTAACTCGCTCCTCTATTTTGCCACTATTACAGAAAGGACAATGGTTTACCACCCTAGGCCGTAAGGACACTTAATTCCACATTGGGATCAGACAGGATCACAGGAGATTCCTCCCCTTTGCTGTCGATTCCGATGTCTTCCAGTTCAGGATGCTTCCCTTCAGATTCTCCACGGCACTGAGAGTGTTCATCAAATGTATGGCACCCATTGCAGCTTACCTTCACCAACAGGGAATCACAGTCTTTTTATACCTGGATGACTGGCTTTTCTCTGCCTCAGCCCTAGAGGAGTTGATCAGAGATGTCGAATTCACCTTGTCCCTCCTGGGTTCTCTCAGCCTGATGGTCAATGAGGAGAAATCCAATTTGATCCCTGCCAAGCAAGTCAGATTCATTGGGACCATTCTCAATTCCTACCTCCCTTCAGACAGATTTCAAGCTCTCTCAAGAGCCATTCGGGACTGTCTGGCCCACAGGAGAATCATAGCTCACACTATCCAAGTAGCTCTTGGGCACATGGCTTCGATGACCTACGTCACCCCATGGCCAAGGCTTCAACCCTTTCAAGCCTGGTTCCTCTCCATCTTTGATCCCATGTCAGATAGCCCTACGAAGTGGCTCACAGTACGAGACCTTTAGCCAAGATGCTTGGCTGGTGACTCGATCCTGAGAACATGTGCATTTAGATGCCGTTTCTTCTGCCCCAGCCCCAAATTACTCTGACCACGGATGTTTCCATAGAGGGATGGGGCGCTCCTACCACAGACATCACTGTCAGGGACAAGTAGTCCACATCTGAAAAATCTCTCCACATCAACACACTCAAAATGTTGGCAGTCGAGAGAGCTCTCAGAGCTTTTGAGATCCTCCTTTGAGACCGGGTGGTAGTTATACTGACAGACAACAGCACTGTCATGTACTATTTCAACAAGCAAGGAGGGACATGATCCCAGACACTTCTCAAGATTACCCTGCGCATATGGGACTGGTGCATCCTGAGGAAAATACTGCTAAAAACCCTCCACCTCCCTGGAGAGGAAAACAACCTGGCAGACAAGCTCACCAGGTCTTTGGACTCATGCCAAGAATGGAGACTCCATCCTGAGACAGTGTCAGACCTGGTTCACAAATGGGGCATGCCCGACATTGACCTATTTGCAATGCATCTCAACAACCACTGCAGACACTTCTGCTCCAGGACTTGATGCCCAGACTCCCAAGGAGATGCATTCCTATTCAAGTGGTCAGGGAAGATGCTGTACGCTTTCCCTCCTTTTCCATTCATCACCAGGGCCACATCCAAGATGAGAGTTGACCACGCCAACGCCATCCTTATCACCCCATGGTAGCCCCTGTCCTCATCTATCCTGGAGAGAGTTTTATTGGATTCCGTTCCATCCCGACCTCCTAACTCTCCATAGAGCTCAGGTCCATCACCTGGACATTGGCACTCTCCCTTTGGTAGCATGGAGAATCCATCCTTAAAAGCCTTACCTGTCTCGGTACGGACTGTTATCCTAGCCACTCAGAAAGGAAATCCTATTCTATTAAATGGAGAAAGTTCCTGGACTTTCTTACTACCAAAGGTCTCTCTCTCTCTGGATGCCGACAGTCTAAGACTTTTTAATAACCTTGGCTGTCTCAGGTCTCTGTCTTTCTTCCCTCAAGTGTTATTTGTCTCCCATCTGTTCCCATTACCAATTCGATGGCCAGCCTTCCTTTTTCAAAGACCCGTTGGTCAAGCAATTCCTTAAAGGCTTCAATAATCTTCACCCTCCATCCTCAGTACTGATCCGAGCATGAAGCCTAGAGTCGGTGCTTTCTTGTCTTTCTGTGAAGCCCTTCGAGCCCATGGCTACGACAGACTTAAGATTCCTAACATGGAAAACTGCTTTCCTTGTAGCCATCCCCTCTGCTCAACATGCGAGTGAAATCTGTGCCTTTCGTGTGGACCAGCCTTACCAATGCTTCCACAAGGACAAGATGGTGCTCCATCCTGATATCACTTTTCTGCTTAAGGTGGTGTCTTTTTTCCATCTTGGCCAGGACATTGTATTACCTACCCTGGCTCTGAACCCGACCACGGATACTGAGCGCCGCCTACACTCTCTTGATGTCCGATGGGCCCTTGCTTTCTATGTGAACGGACTTTGGGTTCAAGACGTTCCAGAAGACTGTTTGTGTGCTACTTGGAACTGAAGATGGGACTCCCTATATTCATCAGTGGTTCTCTAAATGGGTGACTGCTACCATCCACCTATGCTATGAACTGTTGGGGAAGACTCCTCCAGCTTGGCTTCAAGCTCACTCTATCAGGGTGGTAGTGACATCCTCTGCATTTTTGAATGGCGTGCCTTTGGAGGATGTCTGTAAAGCTGCTGCTTGGTCCCAGCCTTTGACTTTCATTACTCACTGCCAGCTGGATACCAGAGCCAGATGGGACGCAACTTTTGGGAGGGCAGTATTGATTGTTAGTTTGTATTAAGGTTTGTTCTATTGCATGTTTCATCAAAATATTTATATGTATGTATTAAGAGAGAGAGAGAGAGAGAAAAACAAACAAACAACAAAGCATGCACAATACTCATGCTTAAAGTTAACTAAACTTTATTGTTAAAAATAAACATACTTTATTTGAACTTTACACTGGTGTCATGACACTCCATCCTCCACTGACCAAAGCTTGTCAGTCTAACCCATTTATGTGATTCGCAGAGACCACGAAGAAGGACAGGTTGCTTACCTGTACCTATAGTTCTTCGAGTGGTCATCTCCTGTCCTTCCCTCAGTTGTGTCCTGCTCTCTTTATTCTTTGTTATGCTGCTATGTGGCATTCTTATGGAACTGAGAAAGGGTGGGAAGACCAGGTGCTTATATAGGGGATGGGCGGAGCTATCACCAAAAAATCTTCCCTAGTGATTCCAGAAAGTTCCAAAGCTAACTGTGCAGGTGCAGAATAACCCATTTCTATGAATTCACAGATGACCACTCAAAGAACTACAGTTACAGATAAGCAACCTGTCCATTTGTAGTTTTGTGAGATATTTAGCCTTCTCTGTCAGAGAACTCTGGTGCCATACCTACAAATACTAGGATTCCATAGAATGGAGCCATGACCATTAAAGCGATGTCAAAATGCATTATTTCTGCAGTGTAGATATAGCCTTAATTCTCAAGAGTACAGAAACTTACAACATCCATAAGACCCTGCATATCTGTTATCTGTTCACCTGCAGGGAGAGGACTTTTTGAGTATTCAATACCAGACTTTTGCTAGTAGAGAAACAACATTTGTGGGTGTGAATATTTCAGTGCACTTCAAGATCACAATCAAGTGGCAGTGCAGTGGAGAGATCAAACTGTTTTTGGTTTTTCAAACTGATTTTGTCCTGCTCTTTTATCTTGCTGTAATTTTTTGAGTAACTGACATTGATGCTGTAGTTCAGCGATGGACCACTGTTCTGTTGGACATTAGAATATATTCCAGGCAGTGGTTTTGAGACCAAAGTTTTTGTGAATTTTGCAATGCAAATTGATTCTATCAAAATGGATCAGGTTCTTCCTTATATTTGGTACCACCTAGAGCAGGGATGGGGAAATTCTCGGAATCAGTAGCTGCTAGACTATTCTAATGCAAAGGGATCTTGCAGCACCTTTGAGATGCATGGAGTGAACATTTGGGGAAATAGACCAAGTCTGCGAAAGCTCATGCTACAACTTCTTTTGCACATTTAGTGTGAAATGTGCAACAAGATCCCTTTGCATATTGATATTCCAGACTAACACGACTATATTTCTGAATTCCATACTATTCTAAGACATTGTAACATTGTTAGGGACAAATAACACTATTTCAGCCTGCTTGCTTGCTTGCCAACTTTACTTTCATCCAAGGAAAAAAAGTTTTTTTATTTCTAGGTTCTAACTGTTTTCTCTGTCTGAACAGGAATTCAAAAAAAGAACTCAATGACATTCGATTTGAATTCACCCCAGGAAGAGGTGAGAGGGCTTGGATGGTGGGTGTGTATTGCCATGGGGCAGACACATACCATGGCAAATTTGCTTTCAGTTTTCCTATTATATTTTTTTGGGTTTAACCCCAAAATGGGGATGATGGCAAGCAAAATGCCACAACTGACTCTGTGATCCCAAAATAAGGAACTGATATAGCCACAGCTATAAACAATGGGATGATAGTGTTATTTGTACACTGAGGACATTTGTCAGTTTGGTAGTATATTTATGAATTAAAATATTTATGTAGCTTTGTGTAAAGTTTAGAACAGGGGTAGGCAACCTTTCCCCTTTAAGGGCCGAGGGACTTCAGCTCCCAGAATCCCAGGAGCTATTGGCCAACATGGGACTATTGGCCAACATGGCTGAGGCTTCTGGGAGCTGAAGTCCCTCGGCCCTTAAAGGGGAAAGGTTGCCTACCCCTGGTTTAGAATCTCAGAACAGCTGCCCTTGAACAACATCAACAACAACAAGAAACAACTGCAAAGAAATATTGGAAAGTGAAACGAAGCAGAAGTGGAATCTGTCCACAAACTCCAGTCCATCAAGAGTGGGTTGAACAGAGAGAGTGGTTTCCTGGCACACTACACACATTATAGCTAACCCCTCATCCTTATGAGGGCTGTCTTGGCCAGTTCATCACATCTCTTTTCTGGTTCCTACTCTAGATTCCAGTACTGCCTTCACCATTCATGTGGTCATCCACCAGCCCTGGCCTTAAGCAACATCTGTCCATATGCCTATGTCTCTAAAAATTTCCCAACTATCACAGCTATGTCTTTGAAGTTTAGAACAGAAAAAGTGAATTTAAATATATTAAATATTAAAACTATTCAACAATTTAACAAATTAAAACAGTTTTAACACCATGTACAAGGACAGATTTGGATGAAATCCTTAGGTCCTAGAGGGTTTAGTACAATACACTGGTATTGCCCACACTAGTGGGACACAGAGAAGGACCCCTCCAGCAGGCCTCAGAGTTTGCGCAGGTGTACATGGAAAGAGACACTCCTTTAAGTATTGAGGTCCCAAGCAATATATAAACATGATGAAGTAAAGTTCATGCTCTGAGTAGGAGAGACAAGAAATCTGCAGTCTGCAGCATCTGAGGGTATACTATTAATACTGGGTGGACAACTTGGGCCACTCTAGATATGGTAGAATTGCAACTCCCATCAGCCCTAGCTATCATAGCCAGTGGGAAGAGATGATGGGAATTGCAGTCCAACAAAATCCAGAGATCCACAACTTGCCCAACTCTTCATTAACACCATTTTCACCAGTCCACACTGGACATATCTGATGTTTTCTGATCCTCTAGGACCTCTCTGTTCAAATTACAAAAGAGATTCCACCTAAACATTAGGAAGAACTTTTCTTTTACTCTAAGAGCTGATGATCAGTGGGATGGATGGCCTCATGGTATGGTTGACTGTCCATCTTTGGAATTCTTTAAGCAGAGGTTGAATGGGTATCAGGACTGCTTTGATATGTATTCTTGCATGGCAGGGGGTTAGAGCAGATGGCCCTTATGTTTCCTTCCAACTCTAAGACTCTGTGATTTTGGAAACTTAAGCATGGTTTGGACCTGGTTGGTATTTGGATGGAAGAACACCAGGTAATGCCAGGAAGGACTTAGAGAAAGAATCCAGCTTCAAGTGCGCCCAAAGGGCTGGGTTGTTTTAGTAGAGAGAATGGCGAAAGCTGGTTGTTTTGTTTGGTTTTGGATGAAACAAGGCTAATTCCGCCAGTACTTACAGCTCATAAAAACAAATTATTGTGTTGGGAGGGTTTTAATAGATATGAGTTTCTCAGTTCTACTTTCTGCTCTATCCATGTTTTCAAAAACATGATGAAGGAGTATTGCTTAGGATTGATTTAAGCCCAGAACCAGACTCCCTTGGATGCTGCATGGAGTGTTGTTCCTTCCCAACTGAGCAACCACAGTTAGATCCCATGTAGCCTGGGGTTAGATTGGTAGCAAGTAGACCTGGATGCTAGTCTAACCCCAGGCTACATGTGGTTGCTCAGTTGGGAATCCAGTTGACTTCTCTGTTTAATTGAAGGAAATGCTATATCCCACCTTTCTGGATACAATTACTCTCTCTCCAATTAAAGAAGTTATTATATTTCACATTCTGCATGCAGTTCTCTCTTCCATTAAAGGAATGACTACCTCACTTTTCTGCAAGCAGTTTCTTGCTCTTTAATTAAAGGAATTATTATATTGAACTTTTCTACATGCAGTTGTGCTGTCTCTCTTCAGTGAATCAAATTCTCAACTTTTCTGCATATACTCCATTCAAGCCATTTAATGAAAAAACAAAAGCACAGTAATGCGTAATATATAATGAACCACAATTTTTTTTAATTTAAAAAAAAATGTCCATTACCCAGGAAATCATATCTTTAACCATTACGTTTAACATCTGCATTGCTTTAGGTTACATTCTATGGAAATCTGATAGTGTCTAAATTATGATCTTTCCAGATACGGCTGATGGGGTTTCCCAAGAACTCATCTCAGCTGGACTTGTGGATGGCAGAGACTTAGTAATAGGTAACGGCACATGCTGGGGAATTTCACATTCACCTTGCTTTCTGTACTGGGTTTATGGATACGAGTTGTCTTATTTCTTCCTAGGACAAGGAGGAAGAAACGGTTCTTCCTTATGCCAGAACATCTCTGTGCAATACTTTGAGGAAACGCATTCATAATGCATATGCTTAAATACACCATCTTTGAGTGTTTCCATCCTCTGTGTCGTTTCAGTTGCTGCCAACTTACAAAAAATTGTGGAAGAGCCCCAGACGAACCGATCTGTCACTTTCAAACTGGTATTTACTATATTTCCCCTTATTAATCTGGTCTCTATTGGAGGGTGCTTCTTCTCCTCTTGGGTTTCTGTAGGACATCTGGTGCATCTGTTTAGTCTGCCAAGCCTTAAAACGGCTGTCTGTGCACAATGGATGATGCCTACACAGTCATAAATAGAAATAGGATGCACTGGAAGATTCAGTATTTCTCATTTGCTGTAGGTTTGTAGATATTGGGACAAACCCTTTATTTTCTAAGGGCTATCAAGTTGTGGCAAGTTGAGTGCTGTGGCCCTGTTTTCTGTGTCCTGAATTTGTGTATTACTGTTTCTGATTGTTTTGAACATAATATGGTTGTTTCGTTTTTGTAATTCTGTAACCAACTGGATAAAAAAATCAGGGTGAAAGAATTATGCTTTTTAGTATTATGGTTTAAGGCTGAGTGCCAGTGATCTTTATCTAGGGGGTAATCAGAATGCTTGGTGGAACCCTGTGATTTGAAGCACAAAAAATTCATACAAACTAAAACTGTGTTTTAAATTATCATTGAATATTGGCTGTTCAGGGAGAGGGAAGGCAGAATGAAGTATCCTGGAAGGAGGTCTAGTTGACAGGCAAGAAACTTCAAAAAGGAAGATTCATGCTGCTTTGGAGGAAAAAAGAGACGTTATTCACTGAGTTTAAGTTTAGTTTTTTCAAGTGTTGTATTAAATTATATTCTTCCCCATAGGGCCATCAAACTGCTTGTTTAGGCCAGGGGTGGAGAAAGTGTGTTCCTATGGGTCACATGCCACCCTAGCAGGCACCCCCCTTTGCCTCCAAATGCCTTCTAGGGAGGCATAGGGGCAATTTTGTATGTTCCCCCTACAAAGGCTTTAAAACAACAACACAGAGTGATCCAGACATCAGCTCTGGGTTGGTTCTTGTTGAGAAAAAGACTTCTCTAAAATTGCCCAGAAATAGCCAAAAAGTGTTACAGAGCACTGCCTTCTAGGAAACACTGGTGGGTATTTGGGGGGCAAATATTTCATGTTTTGAGGTATGCATGCAGCCTTCCAGGGTTTCGTGGGAGAACAAGTGTAGCCTGCTAACCCCCAACAATTCTCTGCCACAGGTTTAAGTCTAACACATGATAAGCATTGTTTATTATTTTAACAACAGAGCATTGATCAACGTATTAACATGCCTGTCCACTGCCCAGCACTATACTCCCCTTTTCTTTCTGCCCCATGTGGTTCTTTAAAGCTGCTTTGGAATGCAGAATTGAGTCTCATTTAAACAAAGCACAACTCTGAGTTGAGAGTGACAATTAAACAAATTTGCGACTTGCTTGTTCAATGAATTGCCTCCTTGTGGACAGGATGCACTAGGGCTATTAGCTATTGCTCAGTTCATGGTTATCTATAAAGTTCCACTTGTCCAGAACCTAGAAATACCCTGGTTTTGTTTAAAAGCAGGTTTGCAGTCCTCATGATTGCTGAAAAACATGAAACTGGGTTTCTCTAAATCAGTAGAGAAGCCTCCAAAAACCTATATCTCTTAATTTTCTGGACTGCAGTTCCATCAGCTATAGCCAAGATAGTCAGTGGCCAGGAGTGAAAGGAAACAAAGGCCCAAAAAAATCTGAAGAGATGCAGGATGGGGAAGGCTAATGCAGAGTATCGAGAAATATTTGGTTCTGATTTCAGTGGCTAGAGAGTAGCATTCTTCTGTAACTGAGCATCCTTACCTATCATGTTCTTTCATCTGCGTTATTTGCCACAAATCTTTTGGGAGGGATGCATGAAGAACCCATTTTTATCTAAAGGAAGCATCCCTGCCTACTGACATACAGGTTAGCTTTTTACTTGCCAAGAGCAAGTGGTAGTTGGGAATTCTGCCTCTACGGCTGCAAAAGCTGGGAAACAGTTTTTCTTTGCATAGGAATTCCAGGGCATTCAGGGAGCTTAAAAGGTGGTTTTCAGCTCATTTCCCCTTCCTTATAGTGCTTATTCTTATTGGGCTTATCCCTCTTGTTTTTCAGGCATCTGGCGTTGAAGGCTCTGATATCCCTGACGACAGCAAACTCATTGGGTTTGCCCAGCTCAGCATCAATTAAAAAGACACTCCCCAACGATGGTCCCATGGGTGCAGCTTTCAAATGCTTCGGTCGGCCTAAAAGCAAAACCACTACTGCCAAAGAACCAAACTACAGGCCCCCTTCTTAGAAGCTTTAACCTTGTTTGTTTTCTGAGTAGCACCACCAACCCCCAACCCACTGTTGGCTTCTCATCCACTTGCATGTAGTTCTCACATTTCCTTCATCTCAGATGTTCAGACCCATCCTTTCACTACCTGCATGGTTGTAGTCTTATTATTGCCTTAACTATTTAAGAAAAGCAAAGGAAGAGAGGAAAAAAGCAGAAATACTACTGAGAGTACGACACAGGGGTTCCACTACTCTCCACAACTCTCCTGCCGTGATAGATGGGTTGGTTTTGTTCTTTATACTGAATCATTTTTCTTTGACCATATAGTTGCCATTTAACTGCAGAGACATTTGTTTTGTTGGGCACCTAACCATGTGCTTAAAGAAAGGGATAGCAAGGGTGAGTTATAGTAGCATATCGGAAATCAGACTGAATTACTGTGCAAGACTTAGAGAGTGAAGTTTGGCAGCCTTTACAGGAGCTTATTCTAATTCATCTAAGGCACAAAACAAATAGCTCTGCCTGCCCTATGGTTAGCCTTAACTTTCCCCCCTCCTCTTTAATGCAAAAAACACACTTGGAAAGCAAGCAGGGTGTTTTTTGGTTTGTCATAAGGGACTGTTTGCAATCCTAGTGCAGTTCCCCTGGGCCATAGTCGTCCATGTTTCTAGGCTAACCTGCCAGATGTGTGCTTTCTCGAAACTCTGACTGCTTCTGTTGTTGTGCCCTCACCATAAGTCTCAAATGCACTAACAGTTGACAAGTGAACAGAGTTCTGTGCATGAAGCAAGTGGCAAGCAGGTGGAGTTAATCAGTTTCTCCTTGGAGGGTCAGTGGCACAATGGGAAATGCTGGTTGCATATGGCACACAGCCTATAACATGTCCCTTCCTAAATGCCCTCATCCCCTTCTTAGAGTCCATTGACAGCAGCTTTCCTCCAAACTGGCATCTCCCAGTGTCCTTGGACTGCAACTCCCATCTGATCCAAACAGCACATCCATTGTGATGATGGGGATTGCAGTCTAGTGCACCTGGAGGGTGCTAGATTGGGGAAAGCTGATTTATACAGTTCCTCTTTTTCTGTTTCTTTGTGACAGGCCTCTCTTGCAGTAAAGATGGAGTGACGCAGAACCATGGCAAAGTTCTCTGAAACGGAAAGAATTATCTCAAGTCTTTTCTCAGGCTTGTTCTTTTCCCACGGCAGCTTACTCAAATAGCTGTTTGAGTAACAATGAAAATGGGCCCTTTAGGGTATATCTACACTATGTCTCTAAATTAGTTTCAAACCTCCTTGTTGCTGGTCCTGACCACAGAGCCCTGGGAGTTGTAGTTCTGCAGACTGGCTAGGGAATGTGTAGAGTATCTCAATGTACAATCCCAGAATTCTTTTAATAACAGCATATTTAAAATCTCTTCAAATAATATGTGTTCTGATGGGATTATCTCTGCTTTTGTAAAGAGAGTCCCTTATACGTAGACTATGGAGATGGGGATTGTAACTTTGCAAAGTTTGCTAGGTGTTGTTTAACTCTGTAGAGTAGGTGTGTGGTTAGATACATAACCATTCATAAAATAAAAAATTCTCCATACATGGCTATTATGAGCAAAAGTTGATCATGCAGTCTGGCAATTGAAGTTAGTTTGTGTATATGTGTTTCTTCTGAAACAGACCTTTCTTGGCTATGTTTTATTCTCCAAGAACATTTCACTGGTGTGTTCAAGATAAAAAACATTTCTCTTTTGCTTTTGCTTTTTCCGCACAAACTGGTACCTAAAGAACTGCCCCTGTTCTATTTTTACAGCAATAATAATAATAGAAAAAGATTGCCGGTAGATTCCTACATGGCAAGATGAAGCTCTGGACAAAATTTTGTCCCTCCTGCTGCACTAACTGCTTAGAATTTACAAAATTGTTCTTTTTTTTTTATACTCTCAGCTCAAGTATCAAAGTTTGATCAAGATGATGTAACTGAAACCAATATAGCTCATGTTTTAGTATTTTTTTAAAGAAATGAATATCTGGTAGTGTGGTTTTTTCCAATTTTTTTTTAATTTCTACATATAAATTATGCTTTTTAGTTTGAGAAAAGAAACACTTGTAATGCAATATGTGAATAATAAAATGATGTTGATTCTTTGCCCCTTCCTGACAGTTGCCCCTCTTCCAGGCTGTTACGTGTCACTACTTTACCTTAGAAAGTATTTTATTACAGGCCTGGAATTAAGTTGCTTACTTAAATGAGTAGAACTGGGTTCTCCTTTCTGCACATGACTTTTCTGTGTAAGCCTAGTTAAGACATTGATTGATGGCTCTTACAGGTTCTCTCCTATTGTCACTTTCATCTCTCCAATGTGAATTCTCTCCTCCTCCCTTTGTCATCTTTAGACATGGTTTCCTATTACATTTGCCCCAGCGTTAACCAGAATTAGCTTTTAAATAGAGCTGTGTGGCTGGTTTGAATAAACATGGTTGGACTAAAAAAAGGGGAGCGTATGGAGTGGGCAGGGAATTTGCAAGATAGCACCCCAAAATCGACTTCTTAGCTATGATTTAAAATGGGGATTGGGAATCTTCAGCTCCCCTGAATTTTTTGGACTACAATTCTCATAATGGCTTATTGTTGACTGTGCTGGTTGGGATATCTGGGAGGCAAAATCTGAAAAGTCTGGCAACCCAAAGGGCGCATCTACACTGTAGAGATGATGCAATTTGACACCATTTGACTGCCATGGCTCCATCCTATTAAATCCTAAGATTTGTAGTTTGGTGAGGCACCAACACTCCTTGGCAGAGAAGGCTAAAGACCTTGTAAAACTGCAAATCCCAGGATTCCATAAGATACAGCACTTCAAGGTGGTGTCAGACTGTATTATTTCTACAGTACACCCAAAGAATCCACATCCCTGATTGAAGAGAGAAGTCATGGCGGGTAGAGTTGTGTGCACAAACACACCAACCCACTGTATTGGAAACATTGAGGGAATGTAGATTTGGTAGGGATCTCCCCACCCCACCCCGATCTACCAAGTATATTTGTATAGTTTTCTTTATGAGCAGTTATGGGAACATCCTTAAAATGGAGGAGCATGCATCTGATAATATTTTTTGTTGTTGTTTTAAGTCTGTAGTTTTAATATTGGTTAGCTCCACCAATAGGCAATGAGCAAGACTGCTGCAGATGGGGAGATGAACTGGAGGAAGAGGAGGAAAATGGAAAAGCTTTGATGCAAACAGTGATGGATGGGGCAGTGTGGGGCAATGAAGTGGGCCGGGAAGCACTTTGGACTTTGTGTGTGTGTGTGTGTGCTTGGGTGTGTTAAACGTTCTATTGAACCCCATCGCACCCTTCCAAGAGCACAAGTTTTTCCTTCTTTGTGCTTATGAGAGAGCAAGTTGCAGCCTATACATTCAGGAAAGCTGGTAGATAGATCAATTTAAAAATAAAACTTGGGAAAGTTACTTTTGGTGGGGGATTACAATTCCCATTGGGTGAATCTGTGAATGATAGTCCCCCAAAATAACTACGCCAAATCCTGTTTTTTGGTTTTTTTAAAAACGCACCAAACTTTTCACGGACAGTCCCCTGGATGACTTTTTCAGGTGGACCTATGATGGACATGTGAAAAATATCCCCACGGGGATGATGGAAGTGGCCCTCGGAGGCTCCGCAGTGATCACAGCTTCTCACCCCATTCCCTGCTTCTGGTTTGACAGGGAGCCCTTGGGAGCCTGTGATGTTATGTCGCTAAAGTGGGCAGGGCTTGTTTCAAGCTCCACCTTCCTTACATGATGATGTGAAACGGTAGGCGGGGTTTATTGCTGGAATGGGTCCCAGCTCTTGTACGATGAGAACGCCTGGGCTTTGTCGGGGGGGGGGGGGGAGATCTATCTATCCTGGAGAGAATGCCCTCTCCAGCGCACCCAATTTGCCCACCATGTCTTCAATCATGAAGACTTAATTCCGGTACAGTATTACTTCACTTTTGCCTGCATGCTGTGGATACCTTTGTTGTCACCACTGGTGTAGACCTCCAAACTAAACCAGTGAAATAATGCAGTATCTATTTATTTACTCACCCAGGTCTAGCAGACAAGGGTATCCATGCTGGCTCTTTTCCCAGTATTTTTTTTATTTTTTATTTTTTATTTTATGATCCTCAGCCACCCTCATTACTAGATTTCTAGGCATGTGTCTCTTGGTGGTAGTATGGTTTTGGGTTTTGTTTTGTTTTTTTGGCTTGGGATACTATAAGTGCTAGACAACTTATTTTGTTCTTGAGGTTCAAAAGTGCCAATGATTTTTATTTGTTTTGTTTTGTTAAGAAATTATTTCGAACCTTTTTACCCTTATGGATCAGAGGGTTGTGGTTTGTTTTTTTAAATTTTGGGTAATTTCTGAACTTGAATCTAGAAAATCAGTTGGTATTTTTTTAAACTTAGTTAATATTCTTAAGGATGATGATGGTGTATTAATATAACAGGAACTTCTACACAATTTTGGTGTACTGTAGATTTTAATGAAAGATGTAAAATATTCAGCCTTTTTTTCTTTGACTTTGTATTTTACTGCATGTATTTCTCTAATTTTTAATCAATAAAAAAATTGTCCAATGCTTTGGGAATGGCTTATATTTTATAAACGCAGTGCACTCATTGTCCATGGATAAATGTTTTGTTAATGTTTAAAAACATAATTTGTGTTCAAGAGGATGTGGAACTGCAAGAATAGTCTCGACGGTTTATGTGTCTTATAATTAGTATATATACTCGAATATAAGGTGACTTCATGTATAAATCAATTTGGGGGCCAAAATTAGGGATTTTGATATGACCCATGGATAATTTTAGGGTAAAACCTAGGGGCATGGAACAAAAGAGTTAAAGTATGAACCCAAGGAAAACAATGCCAAGGAACTTACAGGATCCCAGCAGACATAGCTTACCCTAAAGGCTGGATGAATGGGAAGGGAACTATGGTAATTGATGACTATGTGATGTGTAGAGAAAGTGGGACACAGATGGGACTAAGAAAATGTGAACATGTCAAAAAGGTTGTAAAGGCAAAGCAAAGCAAATGGTAACTATATTAGCAGTGATTAAAGTCTTCGACATGGTAAATTTGCCTGATTTTAACCCAGAAAAGTTGACAAACATACACAAATGTCTTACTCAAATCCTTCGATGCCTGATTCCTCTTGGCACCAAAGAGTTGTCACTGCTGCCATTTTCCTGCCCAGGCATTGAAAAAGGTTAGAAGTGATGCCACGCTGCAAAGAGTAGAGACGGTTGGTGCTTCTTTTAGGTGCTCCTGGGATGGACTAAGCTCTCGCCTTTCACCAGTCTACTGAGAGAAAGAGTAATTTCATTTTTGATCAGTTCAAATTCACTACATGGTGTAGTGGTTTGAGTATTGGACTACAACTCTGGAGAGTAGGGTTCAAATCTCAGTTTGGCCATAAAACACACTGGGTGACCTTGGACAAGTCACACACATTCAGCCTCAGAGGAAGGCAATGCCAAACCTCTGAACAAATCTTGCCAAGAAAACTCCATGATAGGTTTGCCTTAGGGTCTCCATAAGTTAAATTACTTGACGTCATGCAACAACAATAACAACAGTACTTAATTGACCCATGGATAAGTTAACCCAGTTTTTTGGGATTGATTTTTTATCTAAGATTCCTAAACTTATATACATGACAATAATAACCACAGAGGACCTTCACAAGTTCAACCTAGACAATGAAATAGAAATAGTAAAAGAATTCCGATACTTGGGATCAAACATTGATGGAAATGTCAGGAAATCAGAAGAAGACTTAAGAATGGGGAGGGTGGCTATGAAAGAACTAGAAAAGATCCTAAAATGCAAAGATAGACAGCACAAAAGTCAGAATCATACAAGCCATTGTATTCCCTATTACCATGTATAGATGTGAGAGCTGGACAGTTAAGAAAGATGATAGGAAGAAAATCAATGCATTTGAGAGAATGTGGGGCTGGAGAAGAGTGCTGAGGATCTCAAGGAGAGTCAGAAGGACAAACAAATGGGTTCTAGAGCAAATCAAGACAAAAAGCTCCCTGGAAGCCAAGATGACCAAACTGAGGCAGTCGTACTTCGGAAACATCATGAGAAGAGAGGACTCTTTGGAAAAGACAAAATTGCTGGGAAAGGTGGAGGGAAGTAGGAAGAGAGGAAGGCGGTCACTTTGGGTATGAAGGGCTTGCAGGATTTAAGCAGAGCAGTGGAGGACAGAGGGTCTTCTTGGAGATGTCTCATCCATAGGGTCGCCATGAGTCGAGATTGACTTGAGGGCAGTTAACAAAAAATAAAGTAAGCCTACAATAGCTGGGACGGTATAAGTATTAATATATGTAGAGTGTCAGGAAACCATTACCTCAGCTCATACATCTCCTAATGTTCACTGCTTTTGGAAGACATTCAGAAATGCATTGTCTTTCCTGTTATAATGGAGTTAATAGGTTACACCGTCCTGTTGCAAAACTAAAATGTGAAATGTGTTAGCCAAGATTCTTATGATTATTACCCACTTGTTGGCTCATGCTGTGTCAAAGTTTATTTTATGTTTAAACATTAATTCTGGAGGGTACTTAAATATTTTTACTTTGGGGGAAGTCACAGTGATAGCAGAAAGAGAAAGAAAGCGAACTGGAAAGCAGAAAGACCCTGACAATGACAGATGTTGGGGAAATAATCAAAGTGCTGAATGATTTTGGGCGATTCCAGCATTGTTTGGTGGCATTGCTCACTCTGATTTCTTTTATCTATGTTTTCCATATATTCGGCCAGTTATTCATGTTTGGTGAAGAACCTCATTACTGCCGCACAGCCTGGTTCAACTCCACTGGCTGGAATCTGACCGAAGAGGACCGGCTGAACTTGACCATCCCAAGAAAGTCCGATGGAACCCTAGAAGAATGTTTCATGTACACTCCGGTGGAATGGGATCTTGATGCTATTGTACAATATGGCCTTAATGCTACTGAGAAGTGCCAGGAAGGATGGGTATACCCTTCAAAGAGAGAGCCTTCATTGGTCACACAGGTTTGGTGGTTTTATTTTCTTCCTGAACGGATACGAGCTTCTGTGACAATGGCTGCATCTGCTTTTAGCCATCGCTCGCTTCAGGTTTATTGACAAAGTGCCACTTTGGCAGAACCTAGAAATCTCATGAAAGTTTGATACCTCTGTTTTGTTTAAAAGCAAGCTTGCAGTCTTCATGATTGCAGAACTACCTGGAACTGGATTTTTTAAAATCCCTAGAGAAGCCTTCCAAAACTTAGATCTACATCTGCACTGCAGAAATAATCCAGGTTGACACCACTTCAACTGCTATGGCTCCATGCTATGGGATTCTGGAACTTGTGATTTCTTGTGGCACCAGATCGCTCTGAGAGAGAAGGCGAAATATCTCACAGAATGACAATTCCCAGGAATCTATAGCACTGAGCCATGGCAATTAAAGTGGAGTCAACCTGGATTATTTCTGCAGTGCAGATGCAGCCAAAGCTATGCTGTTTCCATGTAGAAATATAAAGGAATAGACCTTATATAAAATATAAATATTCTATATAAAGCAACAGAACATATAAGAATATATATATATATATAATATAAGTATAAATATTCTATATAAAGGAATAGAACATATTATAAGAAACGCAGGGTTGGACACAGGAGGAGGAGGAGTGAAAAGAGGAGGAAGGAATATCAACAATCTAAGATATGCAGATGATACCATAGTACTAGCAGAAAGCCTCACAGACGTGGAATACCTACTAAGGAAGATCAAAGAAGAAAGTGTAAAGGCAGGTGTAATGTTGAACATAAAGAAAACAAAAATAATGACCATTGAGTACCTTCACAAGTTCAACCTAGACAATGAAGAAATAGAAATAGTAAAGAATTCCCATACCTGGGATCAAATATTGATAGAAATGGGGATTGCAGTCAGGAAATCAGAAGAAGACTAAGAATGGGGAGCGTGGCTATGAAAGAACTAGGAAAGATCCTAAAATGCAAAGATATATAACTCAGAACAAAAGTCAGCATCATGCAAGCCATCATATTCCCTATTACCTTGGATGGATGTGAGAGCTGGACAGTTAAGAAAGAGGATAGGAAGAAAATCAATGCATTTGAGAGAATATGGGGCTGGAGAAGAGTGCTGAGGATCCCATGGACAGCCAAAAGGACAAACAAGTGGGTCCTAGAGCAGATCAAGCCAGAGATATCCCTAGAAGCCAAGATGACCAAACTGAGGTTGTCGTACTTTGGACACATCATGAGAAGAGAAGACTCTTTGGAAAAACAATAATGCTGGGGAAGGTGGAGGGAAGTAGGGAGAGAGGAAGGGCACATGCCAGATGGATGGACTTTATTAAAGAGATCATGGTATTGAAGTTGCAAGATTTAAGCAGAGCAGAGGAGACAGATGGTCTTGGAGATGTCTCATCCATAGGGTTGCCATGGGTTGAGATCAATTTGAGGGCTGTTAACAACAAAAGACCTTATAACGAACAAAATCTCTGTGGATAATTCCTATAAATAGCCAGAAATAGCCATAGTAGCTGGAGCAATGGTTTATTCTTTACATAGGAATAGACCTTACAATGAACAAAATCTATGTGGATAATTGCTATAAATGGCCAGAGATTGCCATAGTAGCTTCTGATGAACAAAATCCCTAGAGGATAATTCCTATAAATGGCCAGAAATAGCCATAGTAGCTATTCTTTATATAGCAATAGACCTTATAATGAACAACATCCCTAGAGGAAAATACCTATAAATGGCCAGAAATAGCCATAGTAGCTGCAGCAGGGGTTTATTCTTTATATAGTAATAGACCTTATAATAAAATCCCTGTGGATAATTCCTATAAATGCCCAGAAATAACAATAGTAGCTGCAGCAGTGGTTTATTCTTTATATAGGGCTGTCAATGCTTTATTGGGACTCTCTCTGAGGTTGCCCCTTTTCTGCATTTTCAGGGTAACTAGTGACCATATTGCCAAAGCTTGAGCTGAAATTCTCCTATTGTAGATAAAATCCAACATTCATTTAATTTACCTTCCTCGTGTTTGTGTATGGGAGGGGGGCAGGGTGTTCCCAAATAAACACCCCAAATTTTTCTAGTATGTCTCTCTCCATTCTGTTTTTGTCCAGTGTTTAAGAAGTCCTGTACCTGTGTGAGATATTTTGCTTTTGTCTCCTTTTCTCGGTGGCTGTTCTCCTATTATCAGCAGCCCCCGTGAGTCATTCAGTTACTAAGACGTTTCATTTCACCTCCAAAATATCCCAAAGTGGTTTAGAATGCAGCAATAGTAACATAATAAAATGGTGCAGTAATAACATAATAAAATGGTGCAAAAACAAACCAGTTCATAAGATTGCTAAAATGAGTAAGAGTTAATGGTTAGCTTGTTGATCAGGGAGATGCCCGGACAAACACTAAGGTCTTCAGCTGTTGAAGGAAGCCCACTGGAAGCCCATCTAGTCTCAAGGAGGAAATAATTTTACAGAGTGGGGGCCACAACAGAGAAGGTCCTACTCTGTACTTTATTCATTCAAGAACCAACTCTATGATTCTATGATTTTAATCCACCCTTGTATCTAAATCCAATTGCTAGTCCCAACTAGAGTTGTCTCACTGAATCAATGGATTACGTAAGTGTTCAATGGCATGGATTATCATTCAGTAATTGGTTTAAATTACCATTCAGGAATTCAAACAAAAATCCATCAGTGATACCTTTATTGGCCAACCAAAATGAACAATATACTTGTTTCAGGATTTCGAAGCTCCATGGGCTCCTTCTTCACTAGGAAAGATGAAGCTTCGAAAGCTTGCAACAAGTATATTGTGCATTTCGGTTGGCCAATAAAGGTACCACTGCAACAAGCTTGCAACAAATATGTTGTGCATTTTGGTTGGTCAATAAAGATATCACTGATGGATTTTTGTTTGAATTTACTAAATTCAGCTACCCCTGAATGCATTCGGTAATTGCTTTGAAGGCAAAGCCTTCAACTGCATACATCATGAAAAGCTATGGGATGCTCTTAAAGACATGAGTGTGCCACTACAACTGATAGTCCTGATGAGAAATCTGTATTTAGGACAAGAGGCTACTGTCAGAACAGAAGATGGAGAAACAGAATGGTTCCCAGTTGGCAAAGGGGTCACACAAGGCTGCATCTTATCACCCTACCTGCTCAACTTATATGCAGAAAATATCATGGGAAAAGCAGGCTTTAGATTCTGAAAAAGGAGGAGTAAAGATAGTAAAGGAAGAAGGAATATCAACAATCTAAGCTAGGCAGATGATGCCATACTACCAGCAGAAAAAACATCATGGACTTGGAACAGTTACTAAGGAAGGTCAAAGAAGAAAATGCAAAGGCAGGCTTGTTGCTGAGCATAAAGAAAACAAAAATAATGATCATGGAGGACCTACATGCATTCAACCTAGACTGTGAGGAAATACAAATAGTAAAAATAAATTCCCATACCTTAGATCAGTGATTCCCAAACTCTGGCCTTCCAGATGTTTTGGACTTCAGTTCCCTGAATCCCAACCCATTGGCCAAGATGGCTGAGGCTTCTGGGAGCTGAAGTTCAAAACACTTGGAAGGCTAGAGTTTGGGAATCACTGCCTTAGATCAAGCAGACTGGCTCTAGAATTCTGAGAGACCAGGGTTCAAATCCCTGCTCAACCACTCTCTCTGCCTCAGAGGAGGCAACGACGAGCCTCCTATGAAGAAATCTTGCCAAGAAAACACAGTGATGGGTTTACCTTAGGGTTGCCATAAGCCCAGAGTGACTGATGTCCTTTCCCCCCGCCCCAGGGCATGTCCTCCATTTCAACCTTCTGTCCAGGAGGAATTCCAAAAATGTCCTCCATTTTCAGCAAGACTAAGAAGCATAAATTTACATTTATATTAATGTTTTTAACTTTTATTTGGTAATGCCCTATATTTTGCAGCGCCTTGTCGTCCTTTGCGGTTAGGACATCTGGTCACCCTGCACAAGTCAGAAGTGACTTGAAGACACACAACAATAACAACAACAACAACAACAGCTCTCTCTGCTATAACATGGACCACCTGGAAGGGGAAGAGCAGGAGTATTGATAGAGCCACAAATGAACTTCTGAGGGAGGTCTTGAAACAATGCATCCTTGTGCTGGCTGCCAGCTACACAACCATTTCTGTCTCCTTCCCATTTAAGCAGCCAACAGGGTCATAGGCTCCCTTCTGTGGCAGAATGGGCTGTAGGCAGAGTGTAGTATTGAATTTCACACACACACACACAAAACCCACAACCCTCACAGCAAATGAAGAGAGAGCCAAACAAACATGGGGATGACATATTTGTTGTTGTTGTCCATGTTCAAGTCGTTCCAACTTATGACGACCCTATCACAGGGTTTTCTTGGCAAGTTTCTTCATTGAACCTGTTGAAGTTTTTGAACAGTTTCCAAAGGCAGCCCCACATAGAGTGCATTACGGTAGGCCAAACAGGATGTAACCAAGGCATGTGTCACTGCAGGGAATGTGTGATAACAAAAATGCGCCTGGAAAATGGATTCTCCTACCTGCAGTTTGAAATAGGCCTCTTCCTTCCTTCCTAATTTTAACCCCATCTTTTCCTCCTCAATGCATTCAAGAAGGTGTTCATCAAGATGGAAATCATGTGCCCTCACCAGATGTTGTTAGATTATAACTCCCAGCAGTCCTAGCCAAGATAGCTAGTAGTGAGAAATCCTGGGAGTTGCAGTCCAACAATATCAGGGGCATTGGTGGGACAAGTATGATCCCCACCCCTTGTTCTTAGCTGCCCTTGAGTTGACTTTGAATCATGGTGAGACATCTCCAAGTCCCCTTGTCTTCAGTCTTTCTGCTTAGGTCCTGCAGGACCAGACCCGTGTCCTCCCTGATAGAGTCTAACCATCTGGCATGTGGTCTTCCTCTCTTTCTACTGCCTTCCATCTTTCCTAGCATCATTGTCTTTCCTAATTATTCATTTTAACTCATGATGTGGCCAAAGTACGACCACCTCAATTTAGTCATTTTGGCTACCAGGGAGAGTTCAGCCTTGATCTGTTCTTGGACCCATATGTTTATCTTTTTGGCCATCCATGGTATCCTCAGCACTCTTCTCCAGTACCACATCTCAAAGGAATTGATTTTCTTCCTTTCCCCCTTTCTACTGTCCAGTTCTCTCATTCGTACATGGTGATGGAGAATACAATGGATGGACTATCCTCACTTTAGTGTTCATAGTTATGTCTGCTACCAAAATTGCAAAGGGGCCTGATAGGGCACCCACAAATTGTATTCAAGGGAGACCGATTTAGCTTAATAAATAAAAAGCGAGAGGGCCAGGGTAACTTCTGGCTGGGATCTCAGCCTTTGTATAACAGGTCCAAGAACTAGAACTCCAGACTACTAAGAACAACTTAGTTTTATTGATTAACAGCAAAGGGGGGAAAAATCACAATTCACACAATACATTTACAGCTGCACACACACAAGAATTAACAAAATTAAAGATAGTAGCTTGTAGCAATGTTGAGGTAAGGCAATACTTTACCAATCCAGAAGCGGAGCTTCAATCAGGGGATGATGGATGTGACAGTGGCTCAACAAGGCTGCCTGAAACATGGCAGCTAGCTTGTGTTGGAGGGCCAGGATGAAATCTGGCAGCATTTTATTTATTTATTTAACCCAAGGTGGCTCACAAATAAAAACACTTTAAAAACTTATCACAATAAAATACTTAAAACATTGCATAAAAACTCTATAAAATTACAAACATTAAAACCACAATAAAACCATGACACCCACCCCATATAACAAACACCCCATATAAAAAAGCCATCCCATGATTACACATTAAAAGCCTGCCAGAATAAAACTGTTTTTGCTTGCCACCGGAAGGCCATCAGGGAAGGGGCCAGCCTAGCTTCCCATGGAAGGGCATCCCAGAGGGTTGGAGCAGCCACCGAGAAGGCTCTCTCACGTGTCCTCACCAGGTGAGCTTGCAATGGCAGTGGGACCAAGAGAAAGCTTTCCCCTGAAGATCTTAGCGCTCTGGCTGGGTCGTATGGGGAGATACGGTCTCTCAAATAGTCTGGACCTAAGCCGTGTAGGGCTTTATAGGTCATAACCAGCACTTTGAATTGTGTCCAGCAATGAACGGGTAGCCAGTGAAGCTGTTTTCACAAGGGAGCTATATGATCCCTATAACTGGCCCCGATCATCATTCTAGCTGTGGCATTTTGAACCCGCTGAAGTTTTTGAACAGTTTCCAAAGGCAGCCCCACGTAGAGTGCATTACAGTAGGCCAAACAGGATGTAACCAAGGCATGTGTCACTGCAGCCAGATCTGATGTCTCAAGAAATGGGTGCAGCTGGTGCACTAGTTTTTTAACTGTGGAAATGCAGTCCTGCTGAGACCTGGGCATCCAGGCTCAGAGTGGAGCCCAGGAGCAGACCCAAGTTGCGAGCCTGAGATTTAAGGGGAGTGTAACCCCATCCAGCACAGGCAAAGCCCCAATTCCCTGATGTGCCTTACAACTGACCAGGAGCACCTCTGTCTTGTCTGGATTAAGCTTCAGTTTCTTTGCCCTGATCTGGTCCATTACTGACAACAGACACTGGTTCAATACAGAGACAGCTTCCTTGGAATCAGATGGGAAGGAGAGATAGAGTTGGATGTCATCCGCATACTGGTGACACCGCACCCCAAAACTCCAGATGACCTTTCACAGTGGTTTAATGTAGATGTTAAATAACATGGGAGACAGAACAGAACCCTTAGGGACCCCACAGGCCAACGGCCAAGGAGTCAAATAGGAGTCCCCTTGGAGGTTTGCCCCTCCAAGAAAGACCAGAACCATTGCATAGCAGTGCCCCCAAATCCCATCCCAGAAAGGTGGCCCAGAAGGATACTATGGCTGATGGTATTGAAGGCCAATGAGAGATCAATCAGGACCAACAAGGACACTCTCCCCCTGTCCAGTTCCCTGCATAGGTCATCCACCAAGTCAAACAAAGCTGTCTCTGTGCCATAGCCAGGTCTGAAGTCAGATTGAAATGGATCTACATAATCCATTTCATCCAGAAACCCCTGAAGCTGGGAGGCCACCCCTCACTCCAGAACTTTGTCCAAGAATGGAATATTAGAGACTGGCTGATAGTTATCCAAAATGTTGGGATCCAGGGAGGTCTTTTTCAGTAATGGCATCACCACAGCCTTCTTTAGACAGGATGGAAATCTGCCTTGCTGCAGTGAGGCATTCACCAAGCATTCCTGACTGATTTCAGACTGAGCCAACATGTGAGCACCAAGGCAGGCTTTCTATAGAGTCCAGGAATCCTAGAAACAATAGGATTCCCAGCTGGTTG
This sequence comes from Phrynosoma blainvillii, assembly GCA_026167975.1. Taxonomy (NCBI): domain Eukaryota; kingdom Metazoa; phylum Chordata; class Lepidosauria; order Squamata; family Phrynosomatidae; genus Phrynosoma; species Phrynosoma blainvillii. The sequence goes on from JANUYF010000005.1 coordinate 7,854,804, forward strand.
ATGCTTCTAACTTCAGAGTTACAAAAGGAATATTTTTGGTTGGTGACAGTGACATTGATTTCAAGCAGTGATAAGATAAGGACAACCCCCAGGGAGTTTGATATAGGATGGGATGTGGGTATATATCATGGGTGGTAGCAGAAAGATTGGGTTACTGCTTTAGGCTGACAAACCTTTGTCTGTCTCCTTCAAGAGGAAATGCACACAGCAGGGGTGGGAAAGTTTATTGGGAAAAGCTTGATTCTGCCCCCCCTCCAAAAGTAGTTTGAACCCCTTAATGGAGTTCAAACTACTTTTGCACTAAGCTCAGTTTGCAGCAACCAGAATAAGCTGAGAACAAAGGGGGGAAGTGAGAGGAGGAGAGAGAAACTGGGACATTTTAAAAGCAGCTGAGAAAGTGGGATGACAGAGGATTAATCAGGGCTCTCCCTTCCAAATTGGGACAGTTAAGAGAATGGCCTTCTTCAGCCTTCTATGAGTAAACTGCCTTTCTTTTCCTCCATTCAGTTTGACCTTGTATGTGACAGGAAAGATTTGAACAGCATCTCACAATCCATTTTCATGTTGGGCCTTCTCATTGGAGCTCTTGTGTTTGGTCCATTAAGTGACTGGTAAGCAAGGAAATTGCACACTTGGTGAATGACGGGTGGACAATAGTTGGTTGGAAGGAATCCAGAATTGAGCTGAGGAAGCATTGCCTTAAAAAAATACTCTTTTTAGAACACAGTTTTCAGAATCCCCCAGTGGTTAGGTAATTCTGGGAGTTGTAGCCCCTCAAAGTTAACTTTTTCAAGCACTACCATTAGGACCTCTAAATACTGCCCCAGAACTCCACCATACCAAAGCTCCCCAAACCAAAGCCTCCACACTCCCAATTTTTATTTTTTTTTCAGATTGATTTTGGAACATCTTTTTTAAGTCTAAAAGCTGGCTGAAAGCCATGAGAATTGCCTTGAAAATGCAGTGGTTTGCTTAATCGCCCAGAGGTCCCCAAACCTCACCCAGAAAAAATACAGGAGGCAGAAAAAAGGCTGAAAATTGAGTGTTCTAGTGGGCATAAAATGTCCTTTGCCTCCTACAGAGTTGTCCACCTCTGCAATAGGGGATTAGAGATGGAAAACTACCCTATTTTAAAAAAGCTGGCAAACATTGGGAAGCCAGATGTCTATGGAAGCATCCATCATCCGCTAATAAAAAGTCCAAGGCAAATTTCCAGCTGCATAGGAATGTCTCCAAGTGCCATTTACAGCATTCAGGAGAAATGTCACAATAACTGTTACAATACATGACAATTACATTAATTTATTGTCAATGTTGCAATAAATGTTACAAAAAGATGGCTAAATGCATTCCCCTTCCTCTCAGGTTTGGCCGGCGACCGATTATGTTGTTGTCACTGCTCCTTCAAGGCACGACTGGGGTTGCTGCCTCTTTCGTTCCAAATTTCTCCCTCTATACCGCGGTCCGATTTCTGTTGGGCGCTGCTCTTTCTGGAATCTTAATAAGTGGTGTGGCTTTAGGTAAGACTGCCATCCAAACACATGGGAAATGTTGGGAAAGCAAGAGGCTGTACAAAGTGTAAAAGAGAGCCTGCCTTTTGAATGTCCGCTTTATCAAAAGCTGGTAGTTATCTCACTTCTAGTGACGTAGTAGGTTGCTGTACATCAGGCCCAGACTTTTTGTCCACCTAAAGGCCAGTTTATACATAAGTATGTTATGTGAATTGGTGCAGGTTTTTGCACCTCCGAACCGATGTTCGATTGCCTTCACTTTTGCACGCGTTCCTAACAGTTCACATCTATGCATATTCCTTTGGCCATATGCAGCACCATCGCAAATTAAAATGCCAGGCAGCAAAAGCAAAAGCAGCTTCATTTATATACCGCTTCATACCACACTATGGGGTGTCTAAGCGGTTTACAACTGTAAGCTCATTGCTCCCCAACAGTTGGGTACTCAGGCAGGAAGGAAGTATCTACAAATTATTTGCACCCACATATACTTGGCCGCTGCACATTATTTATTTGGAGGGGGATGTCAATCAAATGGAAGGATATTTGCACTTCTGCTTCCCTTGTTCCTGCTGAGGTTGTATGATCTCAGCTTTAAACAAGTTTTTGATCAAAAATGTAGTGTTTGTATTTTCTCTTACATGTAAGAGAAATACATGTAAAGCCTGCATTGCTGTTCTCTCTCTCTTTCTTCCCCCCCATTGCCTTTTGAGGTGGTGTTTGTGTGTGGGATCCGACATAAGATGATTATATTTCCTTGAAACAAAAATGGGACATTGGGGTGGCAAAAACAGGATGGGGTCACGTAATATTCCGTATTCATGAAAAAGTAAGACGATAACAAAAGTTTTATTACACGAACCTATTGAGCTAACAGTAGAACTCATATAAACATTTAGGTAGGGTTAGAAGGGGACTGTGTTTCATTTATGGTCGTACCATAAATATTTCTTCAACAAAGTAATCTTACGTAGCAAATTTCAGTCTTTCAACAACTTATCATAAAACTTCTCACACTGCATGACACATTTTTTTCTTTTGACAACCACATTTTCAAACAGGGATCTTCAAACCATTTTTGCAACATAACTGGGCATTGTTCTTGAAAACAGGACAAAATTATATTTATATTAAAATGACAGGATGGTCTCGAAATATGAAAAAAATTTGTACTGTCCTGTTTAAAATGGTAGATATGGTCAGCCCAATCATATAGTATGATCCATGGCATATGATCCGTGGCATATCCATGCATATAATACTGCACTTGCTCCCCATCTGCCCAGTAGTAATTTGAAGTGTGCTGGAAAAAAGCAAATGTTTATTTCTCTTTGAAAGTTACTCCTTAGAGAAAATAACTATGAATACGGATAAGATGGATTTTTATAGGGGAGCATGGTGTGGAAATGAAGTACTGTACATGTCGAAATCTTTGTTTTGTTTTGTGTAAATAGAGGTGGGGAAATGAAATGTATACTTCAAAGGGGTATAGAGAATATGTATTAGTTTAGAGGAGGTGGATGATTCAAAGTAAGATGTTTGAAGAATTAATCGAAGAATATATAGTAAAATAGCGAATGAAAAAGGATGTATCCAACTATGTCCTTTAAATAAGAATAATTTTCTGTGGGAGGCAGGGGAGTAGGGTTTTTCATTTATGCTTGGTTGAACCTAAAATGGACTATCAAATGGTAAAAGTTTAATGTAACAGATACGTTATGGGGAAAAAATATTGAAAGTTACTCCTCAGGCAAACTGGTGTATTAGGAGATTTAATGAGGGCAACAAATAATTAATATTTGGAGAAGCAGAGGAGGGGAGAAATGCTGCGGGAGAGCTCCACTCCTATCTGCCCTCCTTTCTAAAGTGACTATTTAACCTTTAACTATTTATAATGCCCATTGTCTTTGGCAGTGGGGTAAAGAAAGTGACAATGGAATACAGCCAGCCCTCCGTATCCATGGATTTTTTTATCCATGGATTCAAGCACCCATGGTTTGAAAATATTTTAGAAATATGTACATTTCAAAAAGGGATGTGGTGGCTTAGTGGTTAAGACACCAGTTCTGATGATCGGAAGATTGGCAGGTTGGCACTTTGTTGTTGTTGTTGTTGTTGTTGTTGTTATAATTATTATTATTTGGAGTATTTATATAGTTTGAGGCCCAGGTGCTGCGTGATGGAGTGAGCTCCTGTCACTAGTCCCAGCTTCTGCCAACCTAGCAGTTCAAAAGCATGCAAATGCAAGTAGATGGATAGGTACCACTTCAGTGGGAAGGTAAACAGCATTCGGTGCAGTCATGCTGGCCACAGGATCACAGAGTAATCTTTGACAACGCTGGATCTTCGGCTTAGTAATGGAGATGAACATCGTTCCCTACAGTTGACTACGACTAAGACATTCATGTCAAGGGATTACCTTCACCCCTTTACCTTTACATTCCAAAAACCAAACCTCAGTTTTGCAATTTCATATATAGGATGTAATTTTACTATGCCATTATATATAATGGAAATTGAGCATCCATGGATTTTGGTACCCTGGGGGGTTCCTGGAACCTAACCCCAGTGGATACCAATGACCTACTGTACCTATGGTCAGCTGGAGTCTGAAAAAATTAATAAAAATGTTGTAAAATGTCATGGAGAATAGTCCTGGAGAGGTTACGGCATGACTATGCAGGACCTGAGCAGAGCAATGGAGGACAGGGAGTCTTGGAGATGCCTCATCCACAGGGTCATCATGAGTCGGGGCTGACTTGTGGGCAGTTAACAAACAACAAATATGCACCTGAGACCACAGAAATCTGTTAGCAGTAACACCAATCTACCCGTCCTTCCTCTGAAATGTGTTGCATGCAATTCAAAAGTTCACACGTCCAATAATGTGCATCCTTGTGGATATTATGGTAAAAATTGTGGTTCCATTTTCTTTGGAGTTTCAGAATTCCTCTCCTCCCTCCCCCCAAAAATAGTGTAAATATGTTCCAATCGCATATAGCCAGACCACATTTTTTATCTGTGTTGTGTGCCTTCAAGTCACTTCCAACTTATGGTGAACCTAACACGAACCTATCATGGGGGTTTCTTGGCAAGATTTGTTCAGAGGCGGCTTGTCATTGCTGAGGCTGAGCGAGTGTGACTTGCCCAAGGTCACCCAGTGGGTTTCATGGGATTTTGTCCCTTTTTTACATGGGATTTAGGATTTTGGCTTAAAAGTCTATATTGCTGTGTGCCTTCATTTCAAATTTTTGGAGATACTAAAGTGAACTTATCATGGAGTCTTCTTGGCAAGATTTGTTGGGAGCAGGGTTTGGAGTTTGCCTGCCTTTGAGGTGAGCGAGTATGATTTGCCCAAGATCATCCAGTGAGTTTCCATATCTGAGTGGGGATTTGAACCCAGAGCCCTATCAAGACTTAAATCACTACATCACACTGGCTCTCCTAAAGTTCTATATTGTGATAAAAGTCGAGCTAAAAACTAGCTTTTCTGTTGTCCTATGTGAAGGTGCAGACGTGATTGCTTGGATTCCCAAGCTCAAATGTAACTTTCTTTTTATGATTCCTAGGTGCTGAATGGGTCGGGACAGCCTATCGTCCATATGCGGTGATCATTGGCCATGTGAGCTTTGCAATAGGGCAGATGATGCTAGCTGGTTTAGCTTATGCCATTCGCGACTGGAGGGTGCTGCAGATTGCAGGCTCTGCCCCTGTCTTTGCTCTCTTTTTTTACCTATGGTGAGTAATGGATTAGAGCAGTGGTTCTCAAATGTTGGTCCTCCGACTGTTTGGGACTTGAGTTCCCAGCATCCCTCACACTGGCCAGGTTAACTAGAGTGTCTTGTATCTTCCCAGAGACTATTATAAAGCTCTGTGTGAGAAGATGAATCCTGTAGACTTGTGCGCTTGTTGTTGGGAAGAGATCTTAGAAGTGCAACAACCCTTAGCACTGAAGAGTCAAGTCAGAGCAGGCAGTAGAAATAGCTTTAATTTTTTCTTTAAAAAATCACATCTTACCGAATTTTCACTTTAATCACATGAAATTAGGTACATATAAATGCATTTAGGCTGTGTGTGTGATATTGTAATTTAAAGGTATAATTTTAATTTTGCTAATTTTTTTAATGTCACAACTATTGCCATTGTTGTTGTTGTTGTTGTTGTTGTTGTTGTTGTTGTGTGCCTTCAAGTCGTTTCTGACTTATGGCCACCCTAAGGTGAACCTATCATGAGGTTTTCTTGGCAAGTTCCTTTAGAGGGGATTTGCCATTGTTCTCCTCTGAGGCTGAGAGAGTGCAACTTGCCCAAGGTCTCCCAGGAGATTTCCATTGCCAAATTGGGATTTAAACTCTGGGATTCAAATTCAGTAATGGAATTATGGGAATTATGATTTATGACTAATATTATTACCAAATAAAAAATATTTCTAAATATTCTGTATGGTGCGTTATGGGAGGAGGTCAATACGGGGTTTTTGGTGACACCGTAAGTTACCGCACCAGGTGATGCCAACCCTAGTGATGCAGGATTTGAACCCTGGTCTCCAGAGTCGTAATCCAACTCTCAAACCACTACATCCCACTGGCCCTTAGAATCAATACAACTGGCAAAGATAAAATAGATAAATGCCCCAGCGCTCATACATGCCAGATGCATAAGCATGGACTACCTTGCAAAACAAGATTTAAGACTGTAATCTCTGTGCAGTCAAAATGAAAGATGCAGAAGGATTCAACACAGAAGTTGTCTGATTGTCTGCAAATTTTTCAGGGTCCTTCCTGAGTCTCCCAGGTGGTTGGTGACCAAAGGGAAGGTGGAAGAAGCGAAAAAGCTCCTCCTGAAGGCAGCTGCAGTGAACAAACGAAGTATCCCACCAGAAATGTTAGATCAGGTGAGGTAGGCTGCAATTTGCAACTTCCCATTCTCCACCAAACCTAAAAACACAGAACCAATTTGCTAAAAACAATTGTAGGACTTTTTTTTTTGGTCTCTTGGTTTTATATTCTTGTTTTTCTTGTGAATTCACTCTATTACTGTATGCTAACTGCATGTAGAAATTTTTGATTCATTCGCTGTTTAATGAAATAATTGAATGAATGAATCAGTTGTCAAAAATGCTGGGAATGCATAGGGGATGTGAAACAGTTCTGATCTGCTCCCATGTACAGACATCAGTATTTTTGTTTTGTTTTGTTTTCTTCTGTATCTTTAGTGAAGTTTTTGGCACGAATTGTCAGCTCCTGAAATTAAAAAAAAAATCCTGCTAAAATATTAGGCAGATCCTTGCAGCTGGGGGCTGGAGCTGTATGATACTGGGAGTTTGGGGCTTGGGGAGATCAGGTCTGAGTAGACCTACATTTGTTCAGGTATTCTATGACCAGAGATTAGCACAAAGTCTTCTATTCACTGACCTAGGGATGGGAAATGCATCCCCTCCTGATGTTGTTTGACCGCAACTCTTGACATCCTTCACCATTCCTTTTTTAGCTAGGGCTTTTGGGAGTTGCAGTTCAACAACATTTGGAAATAGAATTCAGAGATGTAGCTGTGTTAATCTGGATGCAAAGGGATCTCATAGCATCCTTGAAACTGAAGGCTTTCACAGCCGGCATCCATAGTTTTTTCTGGGTTTTTCGGGCTATGTAGCTGTGTTCTAGAACAATTTATCCTTGCCGTTTTACCTGCATCTGTGGCTGGCATCTTCAGAGGTTGGTGGCATGGAAGTAAGTGGGGTATATATACTGAATATATAGTATATATTTGCCAAGATTTCCCTGCAGACAATGGATTGATAATTAAATAGACACACATATCCTCCTGCATATCCTCCCACCCTGAGGCCGTGCCATTCAACAACAGACAAACACAGAGATTAACATGTCAACCACCTCCTCCCAACCAAGGGTCACACAGTATATATACCCCACTCACTTCCATGCCACCAACCTCTTAAGATGCCAGCCACAGATGCAGGTGAAACATCAGGAATAAATTCTTCCAGAACATGGCCTCATAGCCCGAAAAACCCACAAAAAACTACCTTTGAAACTAACTGTGCAAAAGACGTTATCACATTTCAGAGACTTGGTCTACTTCCTCAGATGCATTTGGAGGGCCACACATCCTCCAACTGATCTAAATGATACATTTGCTTTAGAAAATGACAAGAAAAGGATAAGTCTTTCCTTTGTTTTTCTAGCAACTAGCCAAAATCATCATCATCATCATCATCATCATCATCATCATCATCATCAATACTCAGTAATCATTATAATGATAATATAAAGGGCCAAGACATTTGTCCCAAGCAGATGTTGAAAAATATATATTTGAAAGTTGTAACCTTCAGGATTCCCCAATGATCTGGCAATTATAGTCCAGATTCAGTTCCCATCCATGTATAGTTTGCAAAGTTCATAAATATGGCCTGGTTTATACCAGTTTGCACCTACTTCTGTATCTCACTTTGCCTTCTTACTTTGCATCAGCACTGCAGAATTAATGCAGTTTGACACTGCTTTAACTGCCATTGCACTCTCTGTCAGAGAGCTCTGGTGCCACAACAAACTACAAATCCCAGGATTCCCTGGGATGGTGCCATGATAGTTAAAGTTGTGTCAAACTACATTAATTCTGCAGTTTTGCAGCAGTCTTAGGAGTTATTGCATGCAAAAATAAAGTGACTTACCCCTGCTGGGATGCAATTGGGAATTATCGACGAAAAATGCTGCCGATGCCGGCGGGCAACTGCATGCTAGCTGCATCCTGGCTCCCAGCCACTCTTAGCTCACTGCTTTTCAAAAACGGGAGCTTCCCATGTTTGCAAATTGTCCAGCTGATCGTGGCTGGGAGCCTGGATGCAGTCAGGATGCAGTCTCCTGGCAGCATCGGTGGCATTTTTCGTGCAATAATTCCTGATTGCATCCCATAAGTGACTGTATACCGGCAGAGGTAAGTCGCTTTATTTTTGCATGCAATAAACTCCTTAGTGAGACTTGACTCTTACTCTGCGATCAGTGGATATCCAGTTTTGTCCTGGTGGAAAAGCAGGGAAAGAAAGGAGCTGCTTTAAAGAAACAGAAAAGGGAGGAAAGTAGATGATCTGGAAACAAAAAATTATGGTAGTTCTGGCTCACCACTAGATGGCAAAATCCAACTATACATATTATGAACAAAGCATGAAAACAATATCTGGTTCTTCAGTATACTAGATTGTTCCAAAGTTTCGGCAGAAACACTCCCCCTCCCTAAAGAAGCAATAGAATAAAATGAGGGATACAGAGATTGAGACATTACAGTTGAAATTCACTTGCTTTTTTCATCTCTGTCTTTCTTCCTGACTGTGTTTTCTCTTTCTAATGTCTTGGCAAAGCTGAACGCTGAAAGGACCACCAAGTCTGCAGGTATTCTGGATCTTGTCAAAAATCCCCACCTAAGGAAGGTGACTTTCTTTATGTCAATAATCTGGTAAGCTTGATCTGTCGTCTTACTCTCACAGCAGTGGTAGAACAGCAGTCCTGGGTGGTGGAGATCTAAGATTTGATTCCTAGTATCTCTAGTTAATGGGAGCCTTCAGCTCAATTGTAGAACATCTACCAAGTTGAAGTCACCAGAAGCATCACTTAAGACATCAGGAATTAGGAATGATCCCTGAAACCCTGGAGAACTGTTGCTAGTCAGTATACACCAACCCTTCCCAAATGTAGGTTATCTAGATGTTGCTGGTCTAAATCTTCCATCATCTTTCAATACAGACAATACTGGGATAGATGGACCAATACACTCACTTAGCACAAGCTAGCTTTCTATGACCTCAAAGAATAGCTGGGAGAAAGCCATCTTTACCTGTGACCATAGAAACCTGCAGGGAGATGAAAGTAAGCAAGTCAATGGTGTATAAAGCATCTCCATATATTAATATATGTGTCACCATCGAGAACCAGCATAACATAGTGGTTTGAGTGTTGGGAGTTTATCACACAGGAGGGAAGCACCCAAATCCCGTGGATAAATGGGGTTTAAATCTGGGGAAAACTGACAAAAGCAGGATTTTCAGGCGATGTCAGGCCAACTGAGCATCAACACAACATTAACCAGTGCAGAAAATTGCCAAATTGCAACACTTTTTATTTTCGGGGAAATCCCAAAAGTAAAAAGCAGTGCCATTTTGTCAACTTTCTGCAGCACAATTTTGCCCACTTTTGCATTAATGCTCAATTAGCTCGATGTGTCTGAAAACAATCCTGCTTTTGCGGGTTTTTCCTGGGATTTAAACCCCATTTATCCACAGGATTTGAGCACCTTGCCTCCTGTGTAATAAACTCCTTGGACTATGACTCTGGAGACCAGGGTTTGAGTCCCCACTCGGCTATGAAACCCACCGGGTGACCTTGGGCAAGGCACATGCTCTCAGCCTCAGGGGAAGGCAATGGCAAACTTCTTCTGAACAAATCTTGCCAAGAAGACCCCACAATAATGTTGCCTTAGGGTCTCCATAATTCGGAAATGATCTGAAGGCACAACAACAGGTTGAATCTCACTTATCCAAAATTCCAAAATCCGAAATAACCCCCAAATCAAAGCCTTTTTCCATGGGTAGCTGAGATAGTGACACCTTTGCTTTCTGGGGGTTCAAGGTACACAACTTTTGTTTCACGTACAAAATTATATTTAAAAAATGTATAAAATTCCCTTCAGGCTATGTATAAAAGCTGTGTATGAAACATAAATGAATGTTGCATTTAGGTCTCATCTCCAGGATATTTCATTATGTACATATATACAAATACTGGTATTCCTAAATCCAAAAATATCCAAAATCCCATACACCTGTTCCCAAGCATTTCAGATAATGGAGACTCAACCTGTAGAAGGAAAATCTTATCCAAATCCTGCCAAAAAAGGTTTTATCTTTTAAAGAAACATTTATTTCCTTGAAGATTAGAAACTCCTCTCCCCTAATATCAAAGAACTAATTTGCAGATTAAAAGATGGGGAAGGGACTGTGTAGTATTCACTGGATATATATCGCTCAAGCTATACTTTTAATCTTATTTTGCCCCCCCCCCACCCAAAACTTTCCATCCTATAGGTTTGTCAACAGTTTGACATACTATGGTTTAAGCCTGAACGTGGGCAGTTTTGGCTTGGATATCTACCTGACACAGCTTATCTTTGGGGCTGTTGAAATACCAGCTCGTGGCTCTTCTCTCTTTGTGATACAGTGGCTGGGGAGGAAAAAATGCCAAGCTTTCTACTTGCTCTTGGGTGGAATAGTTTGCCTTCTCATCACCGCTATTCCAAAAGGTAAGAATTAATGTACAGAAATGATGGAGTCTGAATAGCAGGACTCGCCTTACCAGGAATGATCATGTATCAGCTGTTTCCCTAGTAGTGCAACCCATTTCTATTCAGTGCTGGGGTGATTTGGAAAAGGGGTTTGCATGGCCGCAGATATTTTATATGGGGGAGGATAGGTCTACCATTGGTGGAGACTCAAAGCTGCCCTCTCAACCAGCTTCTTGGGTTGTTGACATCACCAACTGAGATACCTCCTGGCTGGAATGGTGTGTTCGTTTTATCTCTCTTCGGTCTGTGTCTCAGCCTCATTTGCCTCTCTAAAAGTTGCCTCTGTTCCTATCTCATAATTCTGTGTCCCAGAGCTTGTAAATTGCACCTTGACTCGCTTGCAAAACTGGAGGTAACAGCTGATGAAAATGTAGGTTGGATGGGAAACTTGGGGTGGGAACTTGCAGACCTGGCTTATGGGCAAGAGGTTCTTTCACAAGAACTTGACTCCTGAAGCTTGACTTTTGCTTCTTCTTCTTCTTCTTCTTTTTCTTTTCTCATAATTTATGCAATTTAACCATAGTTACAGTAACATCTTGATTTCTTTTTCTATTACTCATTTACAGTTATCGTTTCTACTTTTTTTCTAACATGTATTTTGACACTTTATCCCACATTTCTCCTTTTTCGCTTCTCGTTTTATCATTTATTACGTTTGATAATACATCAATTTCTTTCATATCTAATTATTTAAGAATCCATTCTTCCACTTGAGGACATAGTGCTGAAGTCAAGCTTCTTGATAAATTGCAAAGGTGAAAGAAAATATCATAAAGAGATGTAAAGTGAGAGAAAAGCAGATTATTACTTTATTTTCTTATAAACCACTATGTTGAAAGCGCTGAAGGTGGGAAAACCAAAGGAAGTGATGAATGCTTGAGATGGAAGAGAGAAGAAATGAAAGATTTTAATTTCAGAAGGGAAGAAACGAAGAAGGGGTGGGAGGGTGGAGGGAATTGAATTATGCTGTAGTGGAATGTTTAATGTTTTTATGTAATATATATATATATATATATATTTTAAAAACCTTGTGAAATAAATAAATTATTGGGGGGAAAAATACTTGACTCCTGAAGGAGATTTGCTTCCATTTCCGTGAACAGATTGGGGACTTCATGTTCTCGTTCTTTGTCTTCTTCCTTTGAATCCCCCCCACCCTCGTTTCCCTGAGTTTTCTGTTCTTTAAACCAAAAATGTTGACCTTCTCTTTAGACTTGACTGTGATAAAAACAGTGCTGGCTGTCATTGGGAAGTTTGCCATTTCTGCTTCCTTCACTACCTCCTATGTGTATTCCACAGAGCTGCTCCCAACAGTTATCCGGTAAGGCAAGTTCATTTAAAATTCACACACACAAACACACATGGCATTAAGTCTCAGAGGATTTAGCAGAAGCAGAATTGTTGTTGTTGTTTTGTAAGGGTTTATAGCTATAAGGTTATCACGATTTTAAGATTAAAAACGACATTTTGCATTTCTGTTTCTTCCTTCGCAATTGCAAATAATTTTGATCTAGTCTAAATCCAAATCTCTCCCTTAGTTGGCTGTACAAAAACCAGTTGCATTTAACCCCCCCCCCCCCCAATCTCAAGCTCTCTTTTGCAGTGCAATATGTGGAACAGCATGGAAAACATTATTTTGGGAGACACAAGTCCACAGAATCCATCATAAGTAGGGCTACAGACCATGCTAGCTGCAGATTTCTAAAATTTGATTTTAAAAAAGTAAATTTTATAAGCTTTGTGTGGAAGCAAGGGTCTAGTTTGTATCTAGGTTGTGTCTAGAATTAGGGCGCATGTTGAAGACTCAAAACTCAACACAAAGAACCACAGATAAATCATTAGAACCTTATGTCTTTGCCATGATTTATTCTATTTATTTCTTAGCAAATATATTTTATTTATTTATCCCATCCTTTTCTCCTGTGATCTCAAAGTGATGTACATACTTTTCTTCCTCCCTTTTGTATCTTCACAACAACCCTGTGAAGTCGGTCAGGCTGAGAGCAGACTGGCCCAAGGCAACCCAGAGAGTTTCATGCCGCTGGGAGGACTCAAGCCTCGGTTTTGCAAGTCCTGGCACCACACCACACTCCTTTTATAAAGATAAAAAGTACACAATAGCTTCTCTGACTTTAAGAATGCACCTCCGTGAGTGTATAGCCCAATTCTGCATAATTTTAGGATATTGAGATTTTACAAAAATCTCTCCTAAAACAGCTTGGAACACATGGGCACGTAGGTTAATATAAAGATTTGAAAGATTTGTTGCTGTTGTCTGCCTTCAAGTCGTTTCCAGCTTGTGGTGATACCAAGGCAAACCTATCATGGGGTTTTCTTGGCACGTTTCTTCAGAGAGGGTTTGCCATTGCCATCCTCTGATGCTGAGAGAGTGTGACCTGTCCAAAGTCACTTAGTGGGTCACTGATATTAAAAAGATACAAAGGGACCGTTTCCCATGTTGTTTTCAACAAGCACCATTTCTAGTCTTGGCACAGTCTGAAGCCCCAATCCATACATTGTAAGAATATGCTGACAGATCATTGTGTTGTGTTTTCCTTCTTCCTTGTGTTTTCCTTCTTCCTTAGGCAGACTGGAAATGGAGTGTGCCAGATGGCCTCCCGGATGGGTGGCATTATCTCACCCCTGATTCTTCTCTTGGAGAAATACCACATCTCCATCCCTGTGTCGATTTTTGGGAGCACAGCTGTGGTGGCTGGCATCCTTTCTCTCCTTCTGCCTGAGACACATGGCAAGGAGCTTCCAGATTATGTGGAGGATGCCATAGGCAATGAAAGGTGAGTTCTCCGTGTAATTGTAATACGAACCTTGGATTCCCTCACATCTTTCCCATTTTAATCTATGGAAGGCAAACCCATAGGAGGATGATCCTGCACTTGCTAATGATAACCAGACTAGGGCTATTGTGATGCACTTCATGTAGGGCTGTCTTTAGAATTTATATGCATATGTACATGTATATGTTTATTGGGCTAGAGTTAGCTATGGTTTCTGGGAGACTTTTTTCTGGGAGCTGGAGTCCATTAAGTAAATTGTGTTTTAAAGGCTGTTGCAGGGGGGAAAGTGGGAAAGTGGGAGGAGGCAAGAAAAACTGGGACATTTTAAAAGCAGTTGAAAAAGTGGGACAACTGAGAATGAATTGTATCTGTCGCTGCCAAGTCAGGACAGCTGGATGTTATGGTGTCTGTAAATGCATGTACATGAGTAGCTAAAGCAGTGAGATCTTCTGAGCACTGAACCATAGATGAAGATGAACACAGATATTTTCTTGCCAACAAGGGCAAGCTGTGACTGTGCTGGACATTAGTAAAGTTCCATGTCACAGGGGTATAATTTAAAAGAGCATGTGTGTCTCCAAATGTCAAAGATTTTTCTAGTACAAAAACTACCCAACACTGCCAGTCCACCCTTTACAGGGAGACCAACTCCAAGATAGCTGTGTGGAAATGGAAAATCAGTCCAACCTGCCTTCTGTTCTGATAACCACTTCCATATGCTCCACATATAAATCTTTAATAATTGCTTGGCCCAACTGCCAGTGCCATGATACAGAGAGGACCACACATGCATATAGGGTGATGTGCACAGGTAGCCCCCCAAAATGTTTATGCCTCTTGAACCCCTCCTTAGAAAGCCCTTTTCCTCTACCAATCCTCTCTCAGGATGAATTGCCTGTCTGGGAAGCCTCCAATTTTCCAAAACCTCAAATTTGAGTGCCGCCTGGTTCCCCACTTCCAGTTGGCAGTCTGTGGCCCAGTTGGTTGCAGAGGCAGAAAAATGGTTTCCAGACTTGTTGCAGTTTTGAGGTTGTGTGGTTTTAATAAAGATCACTTGATCACTCAGCCTTTGGGTCTGGTTTGCACATGAATGGCCATCATTTGTAGCTGGAGTCAATGTCACGTGCAATTTAACATCAACTGTCATAGAACTGATGCCACCAAGAGAATTTATGTTCCACCTGAAGCCACCCGACACAGGGTGCTTTTCGAGAGAGACAGTTCATGCATTTAGCTGCTTTTCATAAAGCAGGGAGCCATGAGTTGTCCTTTGTGGATGGTGTTCGGACAGAGATGGGATAGCCATCTGCAAAGGATGCTGTAGTTGCAGACTCCTGAATTAAGGTGGGGATGAGCTAGATGACCTCCATGGTTCCCTCTAATATTTCTGCAAAATTATTTGGAGCAAAATATTACATACAGAGAAATCTAATCCTCTCTTTTTAAACTTCTTTCCTCTGAGTTAGACCCAGCAAGACAGATGACAATGGCTTGGGAAATGGACATTTGACACCAAATGAAAGCAATGTCGTCAGCGAACCAGCAAAGATTACTCGTTTGTGAGGCGGCACTTTAAATTGTCACAATGTGCCATGAAAAAAAGGACAACAGATAAACTGGTGGAAATTTGCTCACTGTGAGGGAAAAAAAGCCAATTTTCTTTTCTTTGAGTTCTTTTTCTTTCAAGAAAACCATGGGCTCATTCATATTAGCCAGTTAAAAGCGCTATTATTCCACTTTAAGTGCCATGGTTCTGACTTATGAAATCTGGAGTTTGCAGTTTAGGGATGAGTGTTTTGAATTCGCAGCCAGAGAGCTCCTCCAGTGCCTCACCAAACTACAAATCCCAGAATTCCATAGGATGCAGCCATTGCAGTTAAAATGAAATCATGGTGCTATAACTACAAACTACAAAGTGGGAATGGATCTTAGTTCTATTAAGTGCCCTTTAAACTACCTGTTTTAAAATATTTGAATGCATTATGAAGACCACACTGGACTGCAGTCCTATACATGCCATTGAGGACATACTTCTAAGAAGAAAATAAGAGGCTTGGTTTTTGCAAGTAAGAGACCACGATTGAACTTCATGCTTGCATTGTGTAAATCTACACTCACGTAGTCAACACTGTGCAGACTATTTGCAATCCATGACTTCTGTGTAAAATTCACATGTGGTTGTGTTGGGCAAAAAAATATGTCCTATGGAGAAAATTCTCAATCTATGACTTCTTCTTTGTAAAATTCACATGTGGTTGCATTGGGCAGGAAATGCTATTTCGTAAGGAGAAAATCTGTAATCCATACTTCTTCTCTTTAAAATTCACACTTGGTTGCTTTTGGTAGAAAATGCTGTTTCCCGTGGAGAAAATGTTAATTTCTTAAAAATGGAAAACAACCACATACAAATGTTGGATTCTCACTAGTCCAGGATTCCTTGCATCAGGGTTTCTCGACACTCATCAAACATGATTTTTGACCTTTTTTGTTTTTACTACTTTCAAACATTAACCTTAAGAAGGACTACTAAGCAAGGGACTGCGACAGTCATCCTTCTGAGGATCTGACATCCATGCACCGATCTGTATCCAGCAGACGTATGATCTGTGTACCCTTCCAGATGTTACTGGACTGCAGTTCCCAGCAGCCCTTGATGGGGGAACAGATGGCGAATCATGCAGGGAGTTGCAGTTCATCATCATCTGGAGAACTGCACAGTTTCCATTTCTGGTGAAACGCAACCTCAGCTATGTTGGCTGAGGATTATGAGAGCTATAGTCCAACACCTCTTGGTTGGGAAGGCTGTTGTGCAAATTTCCTTTGTGGAATAGGCAATTACACAGGATTGAGAATTGTTAGTGGGGGAAAACAGTCCTTCTGAAGCAACAGGTTTGTCTTTTCTGTCCATCACCAGTTTGTCAAGAGGATAGTCCCACTTCTGTACTCTGTACTCTTTCACTGACATAATTATCATTGTGACATTTTGCACACAATGGAGTGTGTTGCAAGCCCTTGATGAGCAGGTGAAGATCTTAGGGGATGTCCCCATCCAAGGTACTGGTATTCCTGCTTCCCATCAATGATGCAAATACTTTTGTTGGGCGGTATGTTCTTTCGACTAAAAGACATCCTGTTCTGTGGCTTCCTACTCTTTATTTCCTGCTGCGGTACCAGCAAGGGAGGAAAACAACAAATAATCACGGCCCTCCTGGAAAGACTGATGAGTTATTGTGGCATGAGCTTTTGTGGATCGCAATCCGCTTTTTCAGTTCATGCTCTGGGGTCGTCCGTGTCACTGGGATGGTGAGCCCACTTTGTGTTCTAGTCTGAACTTTTAAGAAGCTATCTGAGGGTGCATTTACGCTGTAGAGAAGAAAAAGCATTTTGATACCCCTTTAACTGCCCTAGCTCTATCCTATAGGATCCTGGGATTTGTCGTTTTGTGAGACACCAGCACTCGTCGGCAGAGAAGGCTAAAGACTTTGCAAAACTACAGATTCCCAGGATTCCACAGGATAGAGCTACAGCACTTAAAGTGGTGTCAAACTGCATTATTTCTATAGTGTAGATGCACCCAAAGGTGCTGAACCCATTTGGAGGATGGGATTTAGCACCCTGAGACAGATCCTTCAAAGCTGTGATTCCCAAACTTTGGTCTGCCAGGATTTTTTGGACTTCAGCTCCCAGAATTGGTTGGGGCTTTGGGGAGTTGAAGTCAAAAACATCTGGAGGACCAACATTTCTGAAGCCCAGAACAGATTCATCAACTCATTGACATGGAAGTAGCCCCTGAGAGGCTCCTACATGATAGTCTGAAGCTTGGATATTATGCCTCATGCATCTGAGGAAGCAGGTTTTGATCCATGACAACTGATGCTAAAATAAATCTGTTAGGCCTGGGAACTTGATACTTGAGAGAGCACATCTCTCTATATGTGCCAGCCAAAGGGTTGAAGTCCAGAATCGGGACATGGGACAGGGTCTTCTTAGCTGTGTCACCCCCTTCTGAAATGCCCTCCCTGATTTATTTGTCTCAAAATACTAATAAACCTGGTTGTAAAGCTGTCTTGCTCTTTTAAACCCACCATACGTTGTTAATCATATTTCAAAATGGGTTTAGTCTATCTAAATTATTCTCACTGTTTCAGATTCTTTGCAGTGATTTTATTAGTATGCTGACCGGAGGGGTTTGGATATAGGGTGGGACAGAAATATGTTAAAATAAATCAATAGTCTTGGAAGGTGCTAGAAATCTCTACTGTTTTGCAGCAACACATGCTGCTGCCACACTGTAGAATTAATGCAGTTTGACACCGCCTTTACTGCCATGGCTCTATCCTACGCAATCCTGGGATCTGTAGTTTTACACAGTCTTTAGCCTTCTCTGCCAAAGAGTGCTGGACCTCACATAACTACAAATCCCAGGATTTTGTAGGATGGCTATAGCTATCTGGTGGCAAAATTGCAGACAGCAGTGTGTGTGACTGATACAGCTGCATGGTGGAAGAAGGCAGATGAAGGATGGAGGCTGCGTCTGCACTGCAGAAATAATGCAGTTTGACACCACTTTAATTGTTATGGCTCCATCCAGTGGAATCCTGGGATCTGTAGTTTGTTTTGGCACTAGAGCCCTCTAACAGAGGAGGCTTACTAGCTCAGAAAACTGCCAGCCCCAGATTTCCACAGCAGTAAGCCATGGCAGTTAAAGCGGTATGAAACGGCGTTGTTTCTGCAGTGCAGATGCACCCTACCCATCCCTGTCAAAATTGCAATTGAGGAAGTAAATAAGACTGCAGACAAGTTACTATTACTGATCCAAGGAAAAGGTGGAGTAGGAAAGTAAGGTGTGATGCTGGGTGGATTTAAAGGCTTCCAACAGCTGGCCGATGCAAGACAATTTGTGGGATCTCCTTTCCTGGAACTTTTGGAGCTGCACCAACTTCTGCCAGGTATGGCTTAAAGCTTGGGATTGGGATCAAACAAGATTGGGGAATCACTCCGTTCTGGTTCCCCAGTTTCTTCAGTTTTCCATTCTTAAGATTAGTTCATTAGGAACTCTGGAAATTTAAGGAAAAAAAAGCTTTGCATGAAAATTCATATATTCTGTATATTGCTCCTAATGCATAATTTGTTGTTGTTGTTCTTGTTGTTGTGTGCCTTCACGTTGTTTCCAACTTATGCCAACCCTAAGGCGATCCTATCATGGGGTATTCCTGGAAAGGTTTATTCAGAGGGGTTTTTCCTTTGCCTTCCTCTGAGGCTGAGAGCATGTGACTTGTGCAAGGTTATCCAGTGGGTTTGTTTCCATGGCTGAGCAAGGATTCAGATCCTATTCTCCAGTTGTAGTTCAATGCTCTGACAGCTACACCTCACAGGCTCTCTACTTTGGATAGCTCCTTTAAAGTTCAGACTAAAGCCTGGAACAGGTTCATTGGCCCACTGAAATGGGAGCCATCAGATGCCAGTAGGTTTCCATGAATGACTTTGGTATTTGAACTCTGGTCCCGGGAGTCATAGCCCAACATTCACGCCGTTACATCATGCTCCACAGAGGAGAATATATAATACAGTCTCCTAAATATAATATGCATATAACACACATTTTTAGCAATTTTGCCCAGGATAGATATCCTTTCCCCTCCAACAATATTCTGAATATAATGCACTTGGATTGTTATTTTCATGTGCTTGCTTGCTTTTCTGTGTGCGCTTCCCCTAAAAAAAATGCACTTAAAACTAAAAATAAACAGCAAAGTCTAAAGTGTTGTTTCTGAAGAATACTTGAATTTCTGTTCATTTTTGGGGGGGGGGGGTTGAGAGAGCATAATTGGGTATGGTCATATTGAAATGAAAATTTAACCAATTGTTCTCCTAGTGTCAAAGCGACTTAGTCTGGTTGAGGGAAGAATATATGCTTAGTCCTCTCACCTACCTGCCTTTTGGAGGATGGTGAAGATGATTTTATTAATAATAATAATAATAATTGTTTATTTGTAACACCCTTTGCACAAAGGGCATGACATCCTCATACAGTTGCCTCTCCATTTTCGTGGACTTGAAGTCCGCATCCCTTGCGCATTCGCGGGGGGTGTCAAAATGGGGCGCGCCTATGGGCACCCATAGGTGCGCACTGCCATTCATGTCTATGGAGCTTGAATATTTGCAGTTTTCCATTTTCGTGGGGGTGTCCCCCCGGAATGGATCCCCCCCACGAAAACGGACTGGTGACTGTATTTCAGCCTAAAAAACTAGCA
Source organism: Phrynosoma blainvillii (assembly GCA_026167975.1). NCBI lineage: Eukaryota > Metazoa > Chordata > Lepidosauria > Squamata > Phrynosomatidae > Phrynosoma > Phrynosoma blainvillii. The sequence continues at coordinate 7,874,712 of JANUYF010000005.1, forward strand.
TAGAGGAAAATGAGAAAAGCGATATGATGGCATGCATGTAACCTTTCAGATATTCCTGCATTCCACGGCAGTCCTAGCCAACAAATGGGGGATGCTGGGAACTGCATTCCAGTGAAACCTGGAGCAGGGATGTAAATCCTTGACTATTTCATCCTCACGTGTTGGAATGAATAATTAAGGCAGTTTTCTTCCCACTGCAGGAGGAACAAATATTTCTCCTGGGATTTGAATGTCCCGAAATGTTGCAGAAAAGTTATTTTCCATAGAAAAAAACACATGGATTCTTGTGAAATTTCCCCCCTATTTAGATCCCCCCCCCCAATGCAGGAAGTAATGTCTTTCCTATTGAGTCCTGTCTTCTCATGATATGGCCAAAGTATGACAGTCTCAGGCTTGATTTACTCTAGAACCCATTTATTTCCCTCTTTTTTTTTCTTTTAGCAGTCCATGGTATACCGTAACTCTTCTCCATCACCACCTTTCAAGGATTTCCTCCCTATTAGCTTTCTTCACTGTCCGTTTATCACAGCCATACATAGAAATGGGTACATACCATGCCATGAACAATCCTAACTTTAGTTTTCAATTATATACATTTTCTTGAAATTGGTGACTCATACCCTCCGACATTTCATAGATGAAAACTAGGACACATGTGGCCAAAGAACAGCTGAATGTGGTCAAGATGGCAAAAGCTATTAATGAGGAAGAACACCCAAGCTAACATAGGGTGCAGCAGTTTGCTTTTGCCTGATCCTACTGGGAAGGGCAAGATTCTACCCCTTCCTCTCTTTCCTCCCTGATGGAGGGAAGATTAAAGGAGTACAAGCAATTGTCGCATTTTGAACTCGGTCTGTGGCCATTGAAGTGAGCTTAGGGCAAAGGGGGAAAGTAGGAGGAGAAGAGAGAAACTGGGACATTTTAAAGGAAGCTGAAAAAGTGGGATGGCAGAGGATTAATTGGGACTTTCCCTGACAAGTCAGGACAGTTGGAAGGTGTGTTGTGGAATTGGTTTTAATGCTCCATATGGCGAGCCCATGTTTGTATTTCCTTTGGATCACAAATTCCAGAATCACCCAGCAAGCATGATCATTATGTATGTGAGTAACTAAAAATTAATCTCTGAGTGTGATCTTTTCCCTCTTTCATCCCAACTCCATTTCCTTTTCTGTTATGGCTTTTAGATTGTAAACCTGATGGCAGAGGCTGTTTCGTGACTGATTTCTGTAAATCAGTCTGAGAACTTTATATGTTTCTTTGTTTCTGGCTGGCAAACGAGCTTTAAATGCTTTAAATGAATAAAGAAATCACTGGCCTGGTCTGCCCTTCTTGCCATGTGATTGGGATCCAAGGTGTAGAATTGGACTATTCTATAATCCTAATGGATATTAGTTTACCTATTATGGCTTCGTTCCACGAAGAGTTCAGAAATTTGGAATAGACCAGAAAATACTTTGAGCAAAATCCCTCAAGGAAAAGTTTTTTTGTAAAAAAGCAGATGAACTGGACTTGACCAAAGCAATTGAGAAGTGTGGGAGTCTATAAATTATTTGGGCCAGCTTGTTCCCCCACAACTTTTGTGGATGGCATGGATTGTGTGAAGAGCCATCATAGTGCGGCAGCTTGGATGGGATTCTGGGAGACCAAGGTTTCAATCCCTACTCAGCCACATTAAGCTGCTGGGTGACCCTGGCAAGGCACACTCTCTCAGCCTCAGAGGAAGGCAAGAGCAAACCACCTCTGAAGAAATCCTACAATGAAAATCCCTGTGATGATCTCGCCCTGAATTTGAGCCTGGAACTATCCAAGGTTCTGAATCCCATCTCTAAAATGGGTTGAATGTTTTAGCGATCACGTCTTTAAAATTCATACTAAAACCCAGAGCGGATCCCCTCCCACAACATGGGAGCTACCAGCTGACCTCCTGCTAGAGAGAATAATTCAGGACTGTATGTGTGCATGTGTGTAGTATTTCAATCTGAGTGCAAGGAGGATGTTTGAAACATAACAGGAATGTCCCTCTGACATGACAAAACCAGGCCATTGTGCAAAATTCAGGTACATTTTGTCCAAGATTTTTATAAAAGAGTTAGGCATCCTCTCTTCTCAGGACTTCTCCCACATCTGGGTTGTAAGAAACGTGGAAGTGCAAAGTATTCAGCCTTTGCAGAGATGGATGCAGTGGATGCAATAGTTGTGCATTGAATTGTACAAGCAAGGGGTGTGTGTGTCAATATATACAGCAGGGGTATGTGAGTGTTGCTATAGGGTGTGCGTGGAAAAAAGAGGCTCTTGCTTCTCCCATATGAGCCCCAGGGCAACCTTTTCCTTCTGACTCTAAATTTCTAGCATTGTGGTAACTTACAACATCAGTTCAGTATTTAGAAATATAGTTTAGGCCTCCAAAGAAAAGGAGCAGGCAAAGCGACCAAGGGAATGTGAACACAGCAAATAAAAGAGTTCTAGGTATGAATGATTTTCAATGTCTCACTCTTTGCACTGCGGTAAAGAAGATAAAATCCATGGAGGGAGGGAAATGATTCTTATTTAGGGGCAATGTCTTCATATTCCCCACTCCTGTAGCTAAATCCTTGGGTGTCCTTCAGATATTCTGCACTGTAAGTCCCATCATCCCACCACTGGCCATGCTGCCTGCTGCTTATTGGTAGCGATGTAGACTTGGGTCGATTGACTCGGACTTGACTCGGACTCAAGTTGCTTCAGTGTCTTGACTTGGACTCAACTCGGTAATAAATGATGCATTAACTCAATTCAATTCGACTCAACTCAACTCAGCTCAACTCAACTCAGCTCAACTCAAGACTTGTATATTTTTAGTGGCTGACTTACTGTTCTAACTCCATCCAGAAACAAGAAGTGTGTTAGGCAATGGGCTGGAAGCAAGAGTTGAGGTCTACTCAGCAGCCTGTCCCCGCTGCACATTGGAGGAGCCTTTTAAAGCTCAAGCTGTTCCCCTTTGAGAATTCTCCCCTAACTTTGTGCACATCTTTTTTATTTTCTAGTTACTGAAATTCACCTCCCCCCCTACCACCACCATCTCCTTTTTCTTCTGTTAATGTTGGATCCCAAACGTGAGACTTGATTTGAGACTTTACTTGAAAGTATCTTGCGAGGGCTTGAGACTCGACTTGAGACTTGAATGTACGGACTTGAGAGATATGACTTCAGATTTGGAGTGAAATACTTGAATACATCACTGCTTATTGGAGCTCTAGCTCAGCATATCTGGAAACTATGAGATTATCTAGTCCAATTATAGAAGGGCTAATATTAAGCAAGATGTACAAGGGACACATATGAAGGTGCTATCAGACATTGAGAGGTGCTGAGAAAGACTGTCACTTGATAAACAGATGCTTTCTTTACAAGTGATGCATTTACTCTAAACCAGGTTGCTCTTTAACACCATGTAATTTACACTACCAAATGAGTAACTCTCTTTCTAGTCTAAATATTAAAACATTGACTCTTTTTAAAATTAGTTAATCTCATGCTCTGATTTGGCACCTATACTTTCACCAATCAAAAGTAACTTTCCAAGTTCGGCCCTCTCTGTGATGCATGATATCTTGTCCTTTTATATTGGACCCTTGAAGTCTGTATTAGTTTTGACTGGTAAAAACAGATTCCAAAGTCAACACTGAATAGTTTTGCACAAGATATGTGCAGGACATGTTTTCCCAGGGAGCATGTTTCGATCTTGGCAGCTGATGGGATGGGATGGGGCCTATAGATTTATCTGATAAAAAAGCTGGATTAATTATTCACTTTCTCCTTATTATGTTTAAACATTAATTTCAGATCCTGGGTGTGATGGCTACACAGTCCAGCTTTTGAAGAACCCAGAATGGTGGAATTTGGAGATATCTTGAAAGCTGTGGGAGAATTTGGGAGGTTTCAGAAATGGCTGGTGCTGCTCATCTGCATCCCAAATTTTCTCACCCCCTTCCACATATTTGGCCAACAGTTCATTGTTATGGACGTGTTTCATTATTGCAAAACAAGCTGGCTCCATGGCTTAAACCTGACCCAAGAGCAGGAGCTGAACTTGACAATTCCTAAGAAACCAGATGGATCTCTGGAGGAATGCATGATGTATACCCCTGTGCAAGAGGATCTCGAATCAATCCTAAAATACGGACTCAATGCCACAGAAAAATGCCAGTCTGGCTGGGTGTATCCTGAGGTTTTAAAGCCATCTTTGTTGACAGAGGTAGGTACTTGACATTTGTTGAGAAAGAAAGACAATTCTGTCTCTATTGAAATGTGTGTGTGTGTGTTATATGTAACATGCCCTGTCTTCCTCTAAACTGATTTTGGATTTGGTGTTCTCCTGTCATCTTTACAACACAAATCTGGACAAGAAAACAAGAAGGGAACAGTTGTGAAAGATCATAGTGGAACTCAAAGACAAAGCATCAAAGCATGGCACTGGTTCAAACGCTCTGACTCTCTATTTAATTTAGATTCTTCTAGTTATGGGGGAGAAATACAGTATAGTGATAACATTTCTGGCTGGAATTTCTTAGGGGCTCACATCTTTCTGAGTGGATTTATGTCTCTGGAAAATAGAACTGAGCAGTTTTGCAGCATTCATATTCAGCAAAGGGCTGCTCTTACATCCTGACATAAAGCCCCCCCCTCCAAAGTGACCATTGTACATTGAAAATGATGCACAACAGGACCCAAGGCACATTGGCACCAATGTGCATTGGGGGTGGGCATGCACATTAATGGAGCCTGATATGCATTGGGACACCCTAGCCAGTATCCAGTTACATATTTCTGCAGTTCACTAATGTGGTTCCTTAGTGCCACTGCTATGTAGCTAAGTATGTGGGAAGTTACACAACATAGAAAGGTCTGGCCAATATCAACAACGACAGTGACAGCAACAGCATCAACAACAGAAGATCCTACCTTTCTCCCAAGTTGGCTCACAGAATAGGTTAAGACAGAATACAGATGAAAACAATGTATAATACAAACATTAAAAGCAATTCTACAAGCCATCCTATTTATTAAAAAACACTAATTTAAAACAGTTTAAAAGAATTCCGAACATAGTGATGAGAATAAAAGTAGAGCATCCCCCCCCCCCCATTAAAAGATCCTTCTGCAACTACCAGTTAACAGTCAAAAGCCATCTAAATAAAAAGGCCTTCACCTGCTAGTAGAAAGAGAGTAGAGAAAGGGCCAGTCTAGCCTCATGTGGGAAGGAGTTCCACAGTATCAGAGCTGCCACTGGAAATGTAAGTTCGGTGGTAGGCTGGTGGTGTTCAAGACCGAGAGATGGATGCTCTTCCTTTTCTTTTAGTATGGAGCTTTGTGGTGCTCTTAATTCAGCAAAGTTAGAAGCTAATTTTAGTGGACAAAAAAGGCATATGCTACACAGGAAGCCCCTGCTTATCTGAAAAGTCAGGGATGGGAGGACTGTCAGAAAGTAGAATTGGTTGAAAAATGGAACCCACTGTTAGTATTTAGCTTGCAAATGCCTTTTGGTCACCGAAAATGTAAACAACACACTATGTATCTCTTTTGAATGTGTACAAAAGCTGAATTAACACAATATATATCTACAAAAGTGTATGTGAGTGGTCTCAAGTGAGCCTTGTAGGCAAGAAAAACTGACAAAAGAGTGGAACCGCTGTCGAATTAATGGAACTCGGCTGAAATTTGCAAGTGCTGAAAGAGTGAGGCATCAGAAAGTGGGGCATCAAAAGGCAGGGGAAGCCTGTAGTCCCCCTCAGCAACGTATACTTACACCAACAGACCATATTTTTGTAAAACAGGTTGTTTCCAAAACATTTAGGGTCATCAGTGGATGTCATCACTAGGACTCTCTTATAAAGAAATGACCTCTTGACAGCTTGTACTCTGTCTTGTTTCTGTAATGTGACACCCACCAAAGCAGTGGCTGGTGGTTTGAGAATTGCAAAGGTCTAAGGTACTCAGCCAATTTTGGAAATGGTTTCAGCCTCTTGGAAACCCAGAGTGACATTGGAGCCACCAGCCTCTACTGCTCTCCAGCCGAGAGTTTGGGACAGAGAGGTGAAGGAAATGATATGCCCCTTACTATAAGGGTACCCAGTTGCTTCCACTGTGTTTAACTTCTATATTTGTGAAATCGTATAAATCTGCTCTGCTCTTTTGGCATAATGAAAACTAAACCCTCTAGGCCAGAGTCTAGAAGAATGACTGCAGCTCACAGAATCCTTCAGCTCTACATGGCACTTTTGGGAGCGGTAACTTTTCCAAGCTTTTCTTGGACCAGTCCTTGGAACTTCTTACCACTTGAGGAGTACAGAGATTTGAGAACATGGCGAGGCAGTTAATGATTTTGAATGCATCTCCATGCCAGATCCACCTTTTGTTGTACATTGAAGGTGCTCTAACCCTGCCAAATCCTTGAGGAACTAGCTTTCTATGCTGCAGGGGCTTTTAATAATTTATTATTAAGCATTGAGTGGGGGGGGGGTTGGGAAGGGATTAATTTTTTATTTCTATTGTATTCTATATATTTTTATTGTTGTAACCCGCCCGGATTCTTTGTGATTGGGCAGGCTATAAATAAATAATTTATTATTATTATTATTATTATTATTATTATTATTTTATTATTATTATTTTCATGTGATGTAGTATTGCAAAATGCCATCCTTACATCATTCCTCAGAGGTACAGCCCTGGGAGGAGGGCTGTACCATGTGCCTTTTCTACTCTTAGAAGCTTCGAAAAATCATTGTCTATCAGCATTAGATTTTCCCCCTATTTATGCCAGGTTTAAGGGTTAACCGTTAAACTATTACTTGGATCAGAGATTATTTTTTTTAAAAAATAACAAGTTTTATTTAGCTGGCTATATGAGTGGCATATTAAGCTTTGGAGAAGGCAGTGTGCTAAACTCCAGAGATATGGACAGGTATTTAGTTACATCATAGTCAAATAAAAAGGAGATGCCAATGGGGTCGGTCAGAGTAAGGTATGGGGAACATCTTCATGTAAGACATAGAGAATTAGCTTTCTGGTGGCTCCATGCCAGCTGGATGGTGGATCTGCTTTGGGCTTTGTCCTGAGTTTGAAAGGAACTCCTGATTATCTGCCTCTCAAATGGGTCCATCAACTTGGACAACTCTGTTAAAGTTCAGAGTAAAATCCAAAATGGATTTACAATCCCACTGACATGGAAGCCACCAGCTGCCGACGTCTAGATTGCCTCGAAATCTATGTTCACCATGACATTTTTTTTTGGTCCAAATCTTTTCACAGATTTTGAGCAGAGAAGCGGGATATATCTCAGCAGTATCCTTCATGCATTTGCTTACCAATCCCATTATAAACATATTTATAAATCCTGCGATCATCAACATGCCAGTTTTCAGTGGTATCACCGGTTTGACGTAGGATGCTGCTTTATGAATGTCCATGCCATACAGAAAAGTCTAAATACAGCTTTATTACAGATATGTTTTTCTTTCCTTGTTAAACCAGCCAACACTAAAATATATGGATGAGAGAAAGTGGGTTCTGTTGAGCTTTTCTAAAAGATGTATTTACTTCTCTGAAGAGAACACAATTTGGGGCCAGAAATCTTTTATTTTCCTGATCATTTCCTGGACATGTGATCATTTGAAATGTGATCATTTTTCAGATGGGATCGTTTGAAAACTGATCATTTGAAAAGCATATGAAGAAAAGTGTACACATTTCTAAAAATTTCATAAGCATATGCTTTGTTCAGTGGGTGGGTAATGTGTACGTTATTTACAGCAATAAAAATAAATTGAACAATACTAAAAGGTTTTAGACACATTAACAAGTTAATACGGGTTTGAAAGGTTAACATGCTTTAAAACCATGCATGCAAGCCTTTCGAAGTGAGTCATTTAGGTCCAAAGTATATTGACCTCACTGGTGGGACACAGAGGAGGAAGACCATGCGCTGTGTTTGCCAAGCCTCTGTCAACAGGTAAATTGTATGCCCTGGGTTTTGAAATATCCCATTTTCTAATTCTTCGTAATTTCTTTGCTGTTATGTGCCTCCAAGGTGACTTTGGCTACATCTGCACTGCAGAAATAATGCAGTTTGACAACTCTTTAACTCAGTGCTATGGAATTCTGGGGTTTGTAATTTTGTCAGAGATATAGCATTCTCTTTCAGAGAGCTCTGGTGCCACAACAAACTACAAATCCCAGGATCCTATAGGATGGAGCCATGATAGTTAAAGCAGTGTTAAACTCCATCATTTCTGCAGTGCAGATGCAGCCTTTGACATATATGGATCCTATCTTGGGGTTCTCTGCATTTCCTCAGAGTAGCTTTGCAGTTGCCTTCCTCTGAGTCTGAGAGAGTGTGACTGCCCAAGTGGGTTTCTGTGGCTGAGTGGAGATTCGAACTCTGGACTTCTGGAGGCTTAGTCTAACACTCAATAATAAATAATGCTGGCACACACACACAGACACACACACATATACATATACACACACATACAAAAAAAAAGTTAGTTTTTTGTCATTTTCCTACCTAGTGCAGAGCTGACTCAATTAAATGGGAGTATAATTTGCATTTCCCCATTTCTGACTAGAAGAAATGATCAGTTTTCAGAGTTTCCTAGTAATTGGGGTTCCTTGGGCTATGGAGTTATTTGAAAAGGATTTTCTCTTCTCCTCTTTTAGTTTAATTTGGTTTGTGACCGGAAAGACCTACATGACATCTCTCAGTCTATTTTCATGGCTGGTCTTCTAGTCGGAGCCCTTGTCTTCGGCCCACTGAGTGACAGGTAAATATCATCTTGAAATTTGTCTGTGTTGTGTTTTGTGCGTGTGTGTGTGTGTGTGTGTGTGTAAGGAATATGCCACAACTTTTGCAGGAATAACCATTTCTTTCCTTTATTTAAGAAAGATGCTGTGATGTGGCAATGGCAGTGAAGCAGCTTTTATGGCAATGGGATAGTGAATCATCCCTGGCTTTTATTCCAAAGTTTAAAGAGGCTATCAAAGGTGCTGAAATATTACATGGAGCCCTTTCACATCGTACAGTTATTGACTGTAGTTCCTTCCTTCCTTCCTTCCTTCCTTCCTTCCTTCCTTCCTTCCTTCCTTCCTTCCTTCCTTCCTTCCTTCCTTCCAACACTCAGCATTTTCTTGGCCAGATTTGTTCAGAGGGGCTTTGCCATTGCCTTCCTCTGAGGCTGAAAGAGTGTGACTTGCCCAAGGACACACAGTACGTTTCTGTGGTTGAGGTGTGGATTCAGACTTTGGTCTCCTAGTGTCTAACACAGAAATCACTACATCATGTGGGTCATTCCACTTTAACTCTCATGCCTGCATCCATGGAAATCTTGGGATTCATAGTTCAGTGAGCCCTCTGGAGCAGAATTCTAATTACCTCTCCTGATAGGAAGAAAATCAATGCATTTGAGATAATGTGGTGCTGGGGAAGAGTGCTGAGGATCCCATGGACAGCCAAAAGGACAAACAAGTGGGTCCTAGAGCAGATCAAGCTGGAAACCTCCCTGGAAGCCAAGATGACCAAACTGAGACTGTCATACTTTGGACACATCATGACAAGAGAGGACTCTTTGGAAAAGACAAAATTGCTGGGAAGGGTGGAGGAAAGTAGAAAGAGAGGAAGGCCACATGCCAGATGGATGGACTCTATGGACGTTATCACACCAGGGGTCTCAAAGCAGCAAGAAAAGCGGCATGGAATCAATCCAGAACCATACCGGAATGATTCTGGTCACGCAGCCGTAATTCCTCTTTGAAAGAGGAATTACAAAGAGCTGGAATGATGCAGCGATGGCGCAGGGATGATGCAGGGATGGGCGGGGTTTGCTGCGACGTCGTCTGATCACAGGGGCAAAGGATCCAGAATGATGCAGAGATGGTGCAGGCATGGGGCTGCTTTAGACCCCGTGTGATAACGTCCAAAGAAGGAGGTCACTATTGGTATTAAGGGGTTGCAGGATTTAAGCAGAGGATCTTCTTGGAGAGGTCTCATCCATAGGGTCGCCATGAGCTGTGATCGACTCGAGGGCAGTTAACAGCAACAAACACTGCCAATCCCAGGATGTCAGAAGATGCAGCAAGGGCAGTTAAAGTAGATCATAGCACTATAACTGAATAGTGTGAAGGGCACCTGCAGTTGCTTCACAACTGTGTTTATTTTTTTGTAATGGGTGGGAACAGGAATTCAGCCCACAAATCTTGGAGATCCCCGCGCTCCCCCTTTTTCCTCTCTTCCTTTTGCTATATTCTCCCAATGCTCACTGGAAAACTTTAGCCATAAATGCACAGCACATTGATGTGTCTATTTCCAACAACAACAACAACAATAGCAGCAGCAACAACAATTTATTTCCTGCCTCTTCTCAAGACTCGAGGTGGGGTACAGCAGGTCAAAACACAAGGCACAATTAAAAATATATAAACCCACAGTACTTGTTCCACTCCTGGTCATAGTTTCCTGCAGTGCCCTGGACTGATGTTATAAAAGGGGCATTGTTGGAAATTAGAATGACTTCTAGGCCCAATAATTTGGTGCTGTTTAGAGCGCTGGCTGGGAGGAGGTTGGATAAACAATTAAAGGGGAGAAAGAAGTCCATGACAAATATTAGTGTTGTTGGGTGGCTTGGGCAGCTCCTGAAAAATATCAGGTGTTTTGATTTAGCAGGTAGCATTCCAACTTCCTTTTTTAAAAAAAATCAGATTTCTGGCACTTAAGGCTATAAAGATAGATTTTAAAATGCATGGGCATTGGAAGGAACAAGAGTAAAGTCTGGTCAGTTGATGCCTTGCACCGTGCATATTAATGCAAATAAATCATGCAAAACATCTGCCTTTCCCAAAGACGTTTCCTGTTCTTCCAGAGACATGCAGAAAATCCCTGAGAGGAGAGTGTAGGTAGCTATTGGGTGTGCCTTAATAACAAATATGTATTGCAACAATCAAGGAGAATGCAACACTGGATGCTAAGATTTGACCTGTTCTATGCAAAGGGACCTTGCATCTGAGGAAGTAGACTGAAGTCTGCTTCTGCTACCAACTTCTTTCTTTCTGTCAGGCTGCGTCTACCCTACAGAACTAATGCTGTTTGACCTTGCTTTAGCTGCCATGGCTCAATGCTATGGAATTTGGGGATTTATAGTTTTGTGAGCTATTTAAGCTTCTCTGTCAAAGAGCCAAAACAAAGTTCAAATCCCAGGATTCCATAGGATGGATCTATGACTTTTAAAGAAGTGCCAAACTGTATTAATTCTGCAGTGTGGCAGCCACCTTTGTTAGTCTCAAAGATGCTACAAGATCCCTTTCCATACTGATCCAGGCTAACACGGCTATGTCTTTCAATTCAACATATTGTGTAATGGATCATTCAGAGTTCGTACTGCTTGTGGAAAGTGGACTCTGACACCTCTCTGCATGGGGGTACGATGATCAATTGTAGCTGATAGGTAGCCCTGGCTGTGCATTGCAATTGCACACCACCACCAGGAAAGGCACAGGCGATTTTCCAAGCCACTCATCCCATAGCTTCTTTGCTTCAAGGGTTGATCAGAGTCAGGCATTAAAGAATTAGCTAGCTCTAAATGGAGCCGGGCTTTGCAAGGCGTGTGCTGGTGTAATGCCTCCGATAGAGCATTCTTCACTGCCAAAACTGAATACCATCTTGTCCAATGTAAATCTGTATGAATTGACCTTTGGATGCAGTTTGGAACTATCTGGACATGAACCTAAATGAAAATCTTGGAGTACTGTGCACAGATGACTTCAATATTGGGCTGCTTCAATGGGCTCTGCGTTGGGTCACTGGTGGCTAGTGGCTTACATGTCAATGCGGTGGTGAATCTGCTCCAGGTTTTAGTCTATACTCTACAGAACCTATTGAAAGTACTGACCCTATTCTGACCTATCCTAGATGTTCAGTATCTAGGATAGGTCCTGTGATATCTGGACTCAAACCTGGAGCAGATTTACCACCCCACAGCCACCTTCATGTAAGGCTACTGCAAAGGCAGCAGTCAGGTTCTTAGTGAGAGCTCCTACCATGTGCATGAAACTCTTGTGCTGAAAAAAAATGTATTGCTTTCCAGTTAGATTCTGAGCCAGGTTCAAGGTGCTACATTTGGATTTAAAAGACTAGCTGGCATTCAGCTTGAGACTTGCATCTTCATAAACGACCTATGTGCATGCAAAATTGAATTGAGTGGTTTCACAATGCCCACATTCACCTACAGACTGCCATAGCATTATGACACATGGTCGTTCATTGTACAATGGTAGCTATTGGAGTGATAATGGAGTCACCACCTTCTGATGTGCAATGGGCACTGATGTGCATTGGGACCCTTCCCGATGTACATCCAGACACCTGCTAGTAAGTTCCAGGGCACAATGAGAGCACCTGATGCACATCAGAAGTGTCCAATGTGCATCAGAAATGCCCAATGTGGATCAGAAATGTACATCAGAAGTGCCTGATGCGTGTCAGTACCGGTAATGCTCAATGTGCATTAGAAATGCCCAATTTGCACCAGAAGTGCCTGCTGCCTATTGGAGCACTCTTGCAAGTGCCTGGATGTGCATCTTCACAATTCATTAACAGGGTTTTGTTGCATTTTTGTAACGTAGCTACAGATTTATAAAGTTATAAAAGTAGACTGTTAGGTAGGACCTAGTCCTAGCCCATATCAATAAAAGATTGTGTCTCCCTATATGAGCTGGCCTGACCTTTAAGATCTGGTATGGTCCCCCCCCCCCCCCCCGACCCACTACCATCACAGAGATGTTTGGTGAGGACCCAGGAGAGATGCTTCTTGGTATCTTCTCCCAGACTGTGGAACTCTCTTCCACAAGAAGCTAGTTTGGCCCCCTCTCTGCTCTCTTTCCACCAGCAGTCAAATACCTTTTGGGTAAGTCAGGTCAAGTTCTTAAATCAAGTCGTAGAAGAGTGTGCTGTAGTTTTAATTTTTAAATTATTTCTTAAATGTATTTTAAACAGTTTTCACCATGTATTTTTTAAATATAATTAAACAAAGAAACAAAGAACAATTGAACATTTTTTTAAAAAAACTGTTTGACTGGGTTTTTTTTTAAAGCTAATTTTTTTTAAAAAAAATTGTAAGTCACTTTGGAAGCATCTCTAAACTCTAGAAATAATGCCATTTAACACCTCCTTAAGGTCTATGGCTCCATCCTATGGAATCCTGGGATTTGCAGTTTTACAAGGTCTTTAGCCTTCTGTGCCAAAGAATGCTGGTGCCTCACAAAATGACAAATCCCAGGACTCTGTAAGATGGAGTGGTGTCAAAGTGCATTATTCCTACAGTGTAGATGCACTCTTTGAGTTTGCTGAAGTGGAGATGCAGTGGCACACGAAAGGGTTAAGATTCCCTCCCTTCTGTAGCTTTCGCACTCCAAACCATCTTTTCCTAATGCCACCTTTCTGTAGGCAAGACTTTTGTTGCCTGGGTACACCTGCAATGTGTATGTCCACCACTTTCTTCATGATAATTGGAGGCAAGTCTTGATCTCTGTGTTGCAGACAGACTGACACATGGGTTGGTTTTTATTCCGGCAGGATTGGTAGTCGGTGGTGCATTTTGATCCAGCTCCTCCTCATGGGCTCCTTTGGTGTTGGGTCAGGCTTCGCACCAAACTTCACTGTCTACATTATCTTGAGGTTCATCGTGGGGGCCGAATTTGCTGGGATGAGTATCAGCATGGCAGCTTTAAGTAAGATGTCCGGGTTTAGGTCTTGCCAACCTGACAATGTCCAGACTGGTTATCTGCTTTAAAAGAACCACCACCCTCCTTGTGGTTTCTTCAAACTCTATGATTCTGTGATCCCCTCTCCCAATTTTGCTCTCCTATCTGTTTAACATTTTTAAAAGCAGGAATGGGCAATAGATGGGGATTATAGGAACTTGCCCTAACTCTCCCTATGCAGATTTTTGGATTTTCAAACTCCTCAAAGCCCCCTTAATATCCTTTAGGTCTTCTAGATGTGGACAGAAATCTTGCCACATTTTTGGTTGTCTCTGGGCTATTTTAGGCATGGTCACTTTGATTAGGATTCTAGGAGTTTGGGTCTAAAAAAGTAACTTTTCTCAGTTTTGGACCTGATTTTTTGAATGTGACCAAGAAATAAAATAATGTCACTTAAACTGCTTTAATGCTCTCTTAGAGGATTAAATCCTGCCTATCCTGCTTTTAAAAATCCTAAATAAATAGAAGAGTCATTCCCAAACAGCTAAAGTTGAGTAAATCTGGAACAGCTAAAGATGAGTAAATCTAGGTAACTGTTCTGCATTCACAATTGCTATTCAGAGCCTTACCACATGAGAAACAAAATCTGAAATGGAGTGGGAGAGCAGCAGCTTTCTTCTGCATGATATCATAGTACAGGCGCCCCTCCAGATTCATGGGGATCTGTTCTAATACACACACACACGAATGCAGAAAAATGCAAATATTCAAGTTGCCATAGGTTGTATGTGTGGCTCTGCATGTGTGCCTAAAACACAAGTGCCATATTATCCCTACCCGCTTGCCATCCATGAAGGACCAAGTCCAAGAACAGGGAGGATGAGTGTATTTCTGTTTTCTTCCTGAGGGAGATGGTCGTAAAGTGTGCTTTTTGTTGCACTGGAAAAATCAGTTCAACAAAAGGCTTGCTTTTATGACTGTCTCCCTTGGGAAAAAGAGAACAGAAGTGCTACGACAGCATGTGGAGAGGCACAGAGAAAGCAGCTACTCTCCTGCTCCATTTTGGCTTTCTTTTCTCATGCAATAAGGCGGCAAGGGTGGCTTTTTGCCACTCTAAAAGAGAATGGCATTTGCCAGCTCTTTTTAGAATGACAAAGTGCTGGATCAGGGCTGCGGCATGCGGTTGCTGCAGCCCCAATCCGGCACTCCCAGGGGTGGCACAGAGCCACCCCTTTCGGGCAGTCTGTACAGCCCCTCAGTCATGATTGTGACACTATTGCCATGATTTACGGAGCATCTGCTGCAATGGGAGAAGGAGATCCATTCTGCTGGTCATCAGAGTACAGGTGAAGGAAGTTTTGGGGAGGTTTGGAGAGGTTGGGCTAGGATAGATTACTTAGTTAACTCTACATTGGGCCCTTGGTATCCACTGGGGTTTGGTTCCAGGACTTGGTATCCACTGGGGTTTGGTTTGGTACCAAAATCCGTGGATGCTCAAGTTCCATTAAATATAATGGTATAGTAAAATGCTGTCCCTTATATAAAATGGAAAAATCAAGATTTAAGTTTTGGAATTTATATTTTTGGAGTATTTTCAATCTGTGGATGCTTGAATCCATGGATAAAAAAATCTATGGAGAGGGAGAGCCAACTGTACTTGTTATATATTCTTAACAAAGCACCTAATGGAGAATATTGTATGTAAAGTCTGCAAGCAAAAGGCTTTGGATACATCAGAGATGGACTGTGATTCCTTTCAGGTTCTGAGTGGGTCGGAGCCCCCTATCGTGCGCTGGCGCTGGTCATCACCCACTGCAGCAATGCTTTGGGTCAGATGGCCCTGGCAGGCTTGGCCTATTCCATTCATGACTGGAGGATGTATCAGATCGCTGGCTCTGCTCCCATCTTCGTGCTCTTTTTCTACATATGGTGAGTGGAGTGTGCCCAAGAACTGTATACTGGCTGCTTGGATTGAATAAAGAGCTGGGTGGGAAATTACCTTTTCATACTGGGATTTCACAGATGAAAACTGGGATTGTTGAGGCCAAGCAACATCAGAGTGTGCTCAAGATGACAAAAGCAATTAATGAGGAAGAAAGTTGCAAGCCAGGAGATGCTGCAGCAGTTTGCTTTTGCCCGAGCCTACTAGGAAGAGCAAGATTCTGCCCATCCTCTGTCTCCTTTGCTGAGTAAATGGGGTGCAAACTACTTTTGCATTTTGAACTCAGTTTGCAGCAATTGAAATAAGCTGAGAACAAAGGGGGAAAGCAGGGAGACGAGAGAGAAAGTGGAACATCTTAAAAGCAGCTGAAAAAGTGGGACGGCAGAGGATTAATTGAGACTCTCTCTGCCAATTCAGGACAGTTGGAGAGTGCACCTTTTTTGGATTACAATTCACCAGGCTGGCTAGGGGATTCTAGGAGTAGTCCAAGGAAGTAGCTGGAAGCATGATGTGATTTAATAGTAACATGAACTTATTCCCACTCCATGTTTTAAGATCCTTCCCCCAAAGGATGTGATGTGAGGCTGGCAATTATATTTACCAAAGACTTTGCCTATTGCAACTGGAAAGTACATTCTGATGTTGGATGCAACTGCCAATATTTTGGTTTAACCAAGCCTTAGAGGATGATGCCTTTCTTAACTGAACATTGCAGGCATGAGGCATCCACTGCTGGGCTATTATTTCTGGTTTTATTCTTAATTATATGCTCAGCTGCCCATGTTTTAGCAAGCTGGGAAGCAGCATTGAAATATGGTTACTGTAAAGCAGGACATGTTGCACAGGTATAGAAAATAAAATATATGAAATGGAATGAAGATGAGATGTGATGTTACCTAGGGTGCATCTACATTGTAGAAATAATGCTGTTTGACACCACTTTAAGTGCTGCAGCTCTATCCTATGGAAAACTGGGATTTGCAGTTTTACAAGGTCTTTAGCCTTCTCTGCCAAAGAGTGCAGGTGTCTCACAAAAC
The DNA here is from genome assembly GCA_026167975.1 of Phrynosoma blainvillii. Taxonomy (NCBI): domain Eukaryota; kingdom Metazoa; phylum Chordata; class Lepidosauria; order Squamata; family Phrynosomatidae; genus Phrynosoma; species Phrynosoma blainvillii. Next base: position 7,891,419 of record JANUYF010000005.1, read on the forward strand.
TCAAAATCCCAAATTTCTGTAGGATGGAGTCATGTCAAATAAAGGGGTATCAAACTGCATTATTTCCACAGTGTAGATGCACCCCTAGTTAATTTATACTGGCTGGCTCCAGATGAATAAAAACCAAACCAAACCCTGGAAGTCCCAGGTTTTGGTCCTGTGCTTTCCCATTTTATTTCGGAGATCCACATGAGGTTTATTTCATCCTGGGAGCTTCCAGCATGAGAAAGGGCTTTTCATTCCCATGATCCAGGTCAGTTCAAGTCAACCTACCTTTTCCTGAAATAAAATGTATCTGTACTTGGTTGTCTGGTTGTATTATCTTGGAAGCACTAAAGATGGGTACAACCAGTAGACACCGTTTCCAGGACACATATTCAATAGAGGTCTAGTGGGGAAAGGACGCATGCTAGCATTAAACCAAAAAGATCCATATATAATTCCACTTTAACTGCCATGCCAACGTCCTGTGAAATCCTGGGATTGGCAGTTTGGGGAGAGGTGTTAGGAATTGTCAGCCAGACAAACTACAAACCTCAGGTTTCCATACAATGCAGGCATGACAATTAAAGTGGGATCATAGTGCTATAACTATGAAGTATGGAATGATTCTTATCTCATAATTACTGTGCTTTTGATCCAGTCAATTTAAGATTTTTAAGTTCCCTTCAGGATGCTATTGACCCCAAAGCTGTTACAACAGCTTTTTGGCTGTATCGAATCAGAAGATTGTCATGCTGCCCACTCCGCTCAGATCATTTCCAGGCAAATTGATCCGCTGTGCTTCATGGCCTCTTGTATTTTGCAGGGTCCTTCCTAATTCTGCTCGATGGCTTGTGACAAAAGGGAAGGTCAAGGAAGCCAAACAGCTGCTTCAAAAAGCCGCCTCCATCAACAGACAGACCATCCCAGAAGAACTACTCAATCAGGTGTTCAAAAGGCTGGGGTTTCTAGTGTTCATCTTAAGATAAGAACCAGGAGAGAAATGGACACCAAAAGCCCCCCTTCCCAAAAGTACAGTACAGTGCAGTCAGACCACCATATCCGTGGATTTTTTTTATCCAGAGATTCAAGCATCCGTGACTTGAAAATATTCTAGATATATCAATTCCAAAAAGCAAACCTTGATTTTGCCATAAGGGACATCACCACTGTACTCTGCCATTGTGTTTAATGGGACCTGAGCATCCATGGATTTTGGTATCCATCTCAGTGGATACCAAGGGCCCACTGTACAAGAGAAAGAGAAAACAGGATGGCTGATAGTGACAAAAGGGAGACATTCCTGTCCTATAACATTCCTTAATTCTCTAATTTTTTGTTGGTGGTGGTGGGGGGGGAACACCTATTCAGCTTCTTGGCTGTTTGCCTGTGGAGACTGTATGATCATTTTCTTGATGGTTTATTGATGGGTAAAATTGCAACAATAAAAATGAATATTCTCCCCAAAATGTTATATTTATTCCAAAATATCCCGATTATGATAAGCGATACATCTTTTCATTTTCTTGATGGTTTATATAGTTTCATTCTTCCACTGGGCGTTTACATTGTATTATCATAGTAAACACCTGCAATTTATGAGTTTAATATGTTTTTGCATTATTGTTAAATAAGCATTTGCAAGTACCAGACTTTCCTGGTTAGTCTTTTTTGGCATGCAGTTTAGAGACCTTGTGTGTGTAAGAGTGTATTGCTGTATATTTCTCTTTTGGCCTATGGGGTTCCCATGCTATTTAACATATACAGTTGAGCCTCCATTTTTGCTGGGGATCCGTTATGGACCCCCCCCCTGAGAAAATGGAAAAATGCCAATATTCAAGCCCTGTTGGCTTGAATGGAGGTGAGTGTCCACAGACATCTGTGGGCACGCACTCCATTTTAATCCCCTCCATTTGCCCCCCATGAACAGGCGAGGGATTTGGACTCTAAGTCCGTGAAAACAAAGGGGCAATTGTACATGAAGCCACTGGAAGAGGTTGTTGGGAGTTTTGGGGTCAGGTGTCTCCAGTATGCTGATGATACCTAGCTCTATTACTCTTTTCTATCCAATTTCAAGGAAGCTGCTTCGATGCTAAACCAGCGCCTGGCAGCTGCAATGGACAGGATGAGAGTTAAACAAGTTGAACCTTAATCCAGACAAGGCAGAGGTGCTCTTGGTCAGTCCTATGGCAGATCAGGGAATAGGGATTCAACCCATGTTGGATGGGGTTATGATCCCCTAATCCACAGCTTGGGTGTATTCCTGGATCCAGCTTTGACCACTGATGCTCAGGTTTTGGTGGTGGCCAGCAGGGCATTAGCACAGTTAAAGCTAGTGTGCCAGCTGTACCCATTCCTTGGGACATCTGACTTGGCCATGGTGGCACATGGCTAATAAGGACAAGGGCATCTGGTGGCTTCCATGTCGGTAGAGTGGTGAATCCATTTTGGCTTTTGGTCTGAACTTGAAAGGAGCTATGCAAGGTGTTCTACATATTTGGAGGATAGGGTTCAGCACGTTGGACAGCTGGCCCTCCACATTTGTGGCTTTGACTATTGTGGATTTGGTTATTTGCTGTTTTGATTAATATGATCTCTCTAGGAATCTCTAGGTCCTCCAGTGCAGTTCTGCTGGAGGTTGACCATAGAGTTGTGCTGGAAAACTTAGACGTTCCTAGAGAAAACACTTCCTCCAACATGATTCTATGGTCAACCTGTGGCAGATGTTGACCACAGAGTTGCACTGGAGGACCTGGAGCTTCATAGAGAGGTGTTCTCTTAGGGAAAATGAATAGCATTTTTTATTTGCAGTTTTTCCACATTCACGGGGGTCCTTCACCCCTAACCCCAGCGAATGTTGAGGACCACTATATAGCCTGGAGCAGATTCTCCACCCCACTGGCACAAAAGTAACTAATCTTTAAAAAATATTGTAAGTGTCCTTGAATCTCATTTTGGGGAGAAAGGTGGGATATGAATTCAAGAAAAAAAGACAGTGTGTTTAGGGGGGGTAGAAGATGGCTTAACCCTTTTCCAGCCAGTCAATTTCCTCTCTCCAGGCTTCTTTATTTGAAGAAGTGGCAGATAATGGGACCCATGGCAGTGGAGCAGTGAACCTGCTGTGGCTTGTACTTTGAATCCATTTGGGGAGAGCCAGCGTGGCATAGTGGTTTGAGCTTTGGACTACAACTCTGGAGACCAGGGTTTGATTTCCAGATTGGCCATGAAACCCATTGTGTGACCTTGGGCAAGTCACACTCTCTCAGCCTCAGGAGAAGGCAATGGCAAACCTCTTTTGAACAAATCTTGCCAAGAAAATCCCATAAGCCTTAGGGTTGCCATAAGTTGGAAACATCTTGAAGACACACAACAACAACATTTTGGGCATCAGGATCAGCACTTTGGATAGCTCCTTGACTGTTCAGGCTCTTCCCCCCCCCCCCCCCCCGACACACACATGTGCTGCATCTACACTGGATAATTAATGCAGTTTGACACCACTTTAACTGCCATGGCTCAGTGGGATTTGTAGTTTTGTGAGCTATTTGGCCTTCTCTGCCAGAGGACTCTGGTGCCACAACAAACTACACATCACAGGATTCCATAGGATGGAGCCATGAGAGTTAAAGCAGTATCAAACTGTATCAATTTTTCAGTGTGGCAGCAGCCGTGGAGGTGACTACGCACCCCTGAGACAAACGTCCTTGCCCTCCTACTGCATCTAGAGTTCTGGGACCTCCAATCTAAATTAGCTTTCCCACGTTCTGATTGCAAGTAACTCATTGTTTGTTACTTCCAAGTAACTCATTATTTATGAGCAATTCAACATTTGAACATCTGGGCTCTGCGAAGAGCATGCATCAATTTTTGCTGATGTTTTGTCTCCTGCATCTTGTTTGCTTTGAAGCTGGCTCCTGAGGAGAAGGCGAAATCTGGGAGTGTCCTGGATCTTTTCAAAAAGCCACATCTACGGCGTATGACTTTAATCATGGTCTGGGTTTGGTGAGTCTTCTAAATTAAAATAACCAAATAACAGGTGTTTTTTTTAAAAGAGTTTGCAGTTTTGATCTGGTATGCAGTACAGCATAATTGTTTCATTGCTGGACTAGTTATTTTCTTGGTCATGTCAGCTGAAGCATTCTGGGAATTTGTAGCCGTACAAATAATGTTTCCAAGCTCTGATGAATTATTAGCTCATCCAGGCTAATTGTTATGAAGAATAAAAATTCAGCGCAGAAGAAACTGAATCCTCTTTGTTTTGTACTCAGGTTTGCTGACAGTCTTGTGTACTACGGTGTGAGTCTCCATGTTGGAGATTTTGGCTTGGACATCTACATGACTCAACTCATCTTTGGAGCAGTTGAAATACCGTCTCGCTTGTCCTGCATTTTCCTGCTTCAGTGGTTGGGGAGGAAGAAATGCCAGGCTGCTTGGCTGCTTCTGGGTGGAATTGTGTGTGTGTTCATTCCTGTTGTTCCAAAAGGTACAAAAAGAATTCATTCATGAAATGTGTTTGAAATTCATGCAAGACATGCTTGGTTGGTAAAGGCAATCGTTATGATCTAATGGCTGCGGCCAGCCAGGGTGGCTTCAGAGTGATCCGTACATGTTTGAGGACCCTCTAGGGTGGCCACCAAAGCTTGGGAAAGCTGGCTGATGGATTCTGGGAGTTGTAGTCCAAAAAGGAACTGTGGCAGCCACTTCTATATGATAAATCCATGTGTGATTAGAATGATCTTTGATGTCAAAACACCTCTATATTACCTAAAGAATAAACCATAGAGTCGTGAGGGATCTGAGAGATCATATAGTCCAATGTTCAATGCAGGGATCTGCAATCTGGGATGCAGCTGCAGCATCCCTGAGAGATGGTTACCCAGGCTGCTGCTAAGCTGCAAAATTAATGCGGTTTGACAACATTAATTGTCATGGCTCCATCCTATGGAATCCTGGGTTTTGTAATTTATTGTGGCCCCAGGGCTCTCAGACAGAGAAGGCTAAATAGCTCACAAAACTACAAATCCCAAAATTCCACGCATTTTTTGAGCCATGGCAGTTAAAGCCATGTCAAACTGTATTAATTCTGCAGTGTAGATGCAGCCTAAGTTTCTGCTTAAATACTTTCCGAGAAGAAGAGGGAGCTACAAGTACCATCCAAGGTGGACTATACCAGTGCTGCACAGATAGCACTGTTGGGATATTTCCCGTAATTTTTATCCCAAATCTACTTTCTTGCAATTTCCACCCATTGACCAATGCAGAATGCAAGCTTCATCACCAAGCTACAGTCTGTCTAAATGGGCATCAAAGACTAGCCTAACTCCACCTGGATTTATGGGTGGAAATAGCTTGGAATCCTACAGGACTGCAGAGAATATCTGAAAAGAAAGTTAAACATTTTGCTAAGCCAATTCCCCGTAGAATTCATTGCCATACTCAGTTGTGGCCTGTTTAATGGTGTCTTCTGTCTTTGTACAGATTTCCCTGTGATTGTGACAACGATGGCAGTGATTGGAAAAGCTGCTTTAGCTGCCTCTTTTTCAACCAGCTATGTATTTTCTTCAGAGGTATTCCCCACAGTTGTCAGGTGAGAATCTTATTTTTTTTTTTGGCCATCAAAACTACAAAGAGTATAGCAGCACATTTTATTTGGCTAATAGGTTTTATTTGGCATAAGCTTTTGTGGACCGTGACACATTTTGTGAGGGCAAGACACGTTGACACAACTACTACCCTCCCTAAATGTTTGCAGTCGAAATGTATTTGGCCTTAGAAATGGAATTTTGTCCAGAAGTGTTGCTCCCTTTATAGATGTATATAGTCATCCCTCTTGGCATTTACGCATCGCTCATACCAACCAACAATTTAGTCCAATTATAAAATACATTAGACCCTCCACATTTGCTGGAGTTAGGGATGCAGGGCCCTTATGAAAGTGGAAAAACTTCAATTAATAAACGAACATATTTTTAAACTGAAGAAGATACCTCTCTAGCATTTGTAATGCAACTCTATAGTGCAACTCCAGTGCAATTTTATGGTCAACGTCTGCATTTGTGCATTCATGGGAAGAATATTTTAACATTATTTGTGCATCCATCAGCATCTTAGACAGCGTCCACTGCTTGGTGTGTTCGAAGTCCCTGCAACACAGATTCTTTCCTTTGTTGGATTCACAAAATATTCCTGCAAAACAGCATTGGGGAAACCTTGGCCTGCCAGATGTTTGGGACTTCAATTCTCTGAAGCCCCAACTGGAGTGGCAAAGGGATTGTGTGGTCTATAGTCCGTCAACCTCTGGAAAGCCAAAGGTACTCCAGCCCATTTTAAAAAGTGGGATGCTGGGTGGTATCATAGAACTCATTTTGCTTTGCAAACTTTCTACTGGCAGGGTAACTGTCTGTGTTTATTATATGTTTGGGCACAACTTGTGCAGCCTGAGGATGTGGACCTTGGACAAGTGAGGACCACCACATGTATACTGGACCCTTGCCCTTCCTGGCTTCTGAAAGCATCCAGAGAGGAACTGGCCAGTGGGTAAAGGGAGTGACAAAGGCCTTACTGCAACAAGGCAGATTTCCTCCTTGTCTAAAGGAGGCTGTGTGTGAAAAAGACCACCCTGGATCCCTCAGGGTTCTGTTCTGTCCCCCATGTTATTCAATATCTACATGAAACCACTGGGAGATGTCATCTGGAGATTGGGGGTGCATTGTTACCTATAACAAAGGGGATGCTTTGATTGGGAGTACCTGCATGGCAGGGAGTTGGACTGGATGGCCCTTGTGATCTCTTCCAACTCTATGATTCTATGAGTCTATATATGCTGATGACACCCAACTCTATCTCTCCTTTCCATCTGCTTCCAAGGAAGCTGTCTCTGTACTGAACCAGTGTCACATCTGGAGGCAGTGACATATGCCTTGGTTACATCCCACTTTGGACCACTGCAATGCACTCTACATGGGGCTACCTTTGGAAACTGTTTGAAAACTTCAGTGGGTTCAAAACACCTCAGCCAGAATGCTGACTGGAGCCAATTATATGGGGTATATAACTCCCTTGTTAAAACTGCTCCACTGGCTCCCCATTTGTTTCTGTGCACAATTCAAAGTGCTGATCATGACCTATAAAGCCCTACATGGTTTGGGTCCAGACTATTTGAAAGACCGTATCTCCCCATATGGACCTGCAAGAGCCCTAAGATCTGCATGAGAAGGTTTTCTCTCGGTCCCACCAAAATCACAGCCTGGCTTGGTGAGGACATGAGAGACAGCCTTCTTGGTGGCTGCTCCAACCTCTGGAACTCCCTTCCACAGGAGGCTAGGCTGGCCCCTTCACTGCTGGCCTTTCGCTGGCAAGCAAAAACGTTTTTATGCTGGCAGTCTTTCTGTATGTAATGTATAGCAGGGCGGTTTTATGGAGCAGGTGGGGTTTTAGTCTGTTTTTAACTTGTATATATTTTATGTGATTTTATATTATATTTTATATTGTGTATCTCTTATGTTATTTTATATGTGATTTTATATATAGAAGTTTTAAGTGGTTTGAATTTTATTGCAATTTTAATGGTTTTATCTGTGAGCTGCCTTGGGTCCCTCCAGGGAGAAAGGCGGGATATAAATAAAATAAATGAAACAAATAAATAAACTTGTGTTTTGCTTCTTTTGCCAGGCAAACGGGCTTAGGGTTATGTTCCATGTCTGCCCGAGTGGCTGGCATCCTCTCGCCAATAGTTAGTCTCCTGGACAAGATCCACCCGGCTATTCCCATGTCGCTGTTGGGAGCCACAGCACTCATCGGGGGCGTGCTTTGCTTCTTCCTTCCTGAGACACGGGACAAGGATCTTCAAGATGACACTAATGCCAAATCTACCTCCAGCGTGGGGTGAGTTGGAGGCCATTCTGTTGGCCTATAAACCACCATTCTGTTGGCCTTTGACTACCAGCAAATTGGGAATTTCTTTTCCCTGCTGCAGGCCTCTGTGCCACCAGAAAATCAGCTTCAGAGGAGTTTCTAGTTCTTTGGAGCAAGTGTTGCCTAAAATGCTGGGGTTGGGAGAGGGCACCCACAACCAATGTATTTTAGGGGAATTTCTGTATTTTGCTCAAAGGAGAGATATAGTATGACTGAGATAACTTCGGTCTAGGGATCAGCCCAGCTATATTGAGTCAGGATCACACAAGAGTTCCAGAGGCAGGGTTCAAATAAGAATAATAGTTTATTGAGGGGAATAAGCAATACACATACACTCAGACAGAGTGTCTGCCTGCTACCAAATGAGTGGTTTGCTACCTGTATATATACCTTGAAAGTAGCTTGGGGAGAGCCCAGAAACCTGAAGGACAAATTGCTTTTGGATAGTTTCCCAGGATTGGAAAGAGAGGTGCGAAACCAGATTGAATGGGTGATTGGAGCAAATACCTGAGACAAAATATTTGAGATCCTTTGTCTGACTATATGCTTTCAGTCCTATACCTGCCATAAGGCCTTCACCCTCTCCAGGCACAATAGGATATGCTGGGAAATCCCAATGGTTTCATCAAGATGGGTGCCTGCAACCTCTTCCTTGCTAGCTCTTACCTGCAGGAATTCCAGCCGGCCATGGATCAGGGGCGTCTTGAGTCACCCATGCCAAACTATATTAATTTTATATCAAATGGAGAGGGGAGAATGGGGGCTGATCTCGGGCTTACACAGGTTTTTGGGGGGTGTTCAGTGGTCTGAAGTGGGTGGGTGGGGATCTCACTACTCCTAGGACTTTATCACACAGGGGAAATCCCATAAGAGAGGGGATTTAAAAAGTTGGTAAAACCCACAAAAGCGGGTAGATTTTCACACACGTTGATGTTAAAGTGTGCTCAATCGGAATGGAAAGTATTCAAAAGCTGCTTCTTTTTACTTTTGGGATTTTCCGAAAGTAAAAAGAAACTGCTCTTGACTACTTTCCATTCGGGTTAAGCACACTTTTTTTTTAAAAAATAGATTTTATTGCATATTCAAACATACAACATATTACATATTTTAACAAACAACTTACAAAAACATCTATCAATTACCCAATTTAAAATCTATATCCCCACATACTTATATTTTTTTATCCCTTTAATTACTTCTCTTATTTCTTCCATTCTTTTCAACTCTCTTTTTTCATTCTCTCTTCCATACCTTTCTTACACCCTCTCCAGTTCCTCCCTCCTATCCCCCTAATCTTTCCTATCCACATCTCTCTCTCACGGGTTAAGCACACTTTAACATTGACATTGTGGGAAAATCTACCCGCTTTTGAGGGTTTTTTTCCTATTTAAAACTCCATTTCTGCATGGGATTTCCCCTGTGTGATAAAGTCCCTAGTTGCACTGATGGAAAGAAATCTTTTCAGTAGGACCACTTCTTTGGATTCTGGCTGCTGAACAATTCAGTACAAGAAGGAAAGATAAGCATGCTTTTCGAATTGTGTACTTTTTCAGCCTTTTCTATGGTCCAAAATACCAAAATCCAGTTTGAGACTGCTTTAACTACCCTGGCTTAGGAATCCTGGGAACTGTAGTTTATTGTGGCACCAGAGCTCTCTGACAAAGAAGGCTAAATGTCTCACAAAACTACAGTTCCCAGAATTCCCTAGCACTGAGCCAGAGCAGTTCAAGTAGTCTCAAACTGGATTATTTCTGCAGTGTGTTTTGGACCTATGATTTTCCAGGGCTGGTCACTGTTTTCTACTACTCACTCCTGGTAAAATTCCTGGTAAATCTCCAGGGTTAACTCAAAACATTAAGGAGGAACCCACCCGCCATTAGTGGCTTGTATTTATTATTTATTGAGGAGGAGGGAGGAAAAAAGAAGGATCTAGCTCTCTTTCTGTTTTTAGAGATATTTTCCCTGTTCACTCTCAGATTATTTTTGTTTGTCAAAGGTAACTGAGCAAGTAGCAATTTGCAAACCTGCACTGAAGATATGGCAGCGCAGGAGGTGAGGATAGTGGATGATGGAGGGCTGCTTTTAATCGTGTTGAACAATATTCCTTCCCTTAGGTCCAACAAGGTTGTCAACGGATGGCAAGAACAGAAGGAAGATGGACAAATCACAGAATCCACCAAGAGTACATATTTCTAATGGCAATCACAGATGCCGGTGGAGAAGAGACATAGAGTTTTCTATGGACAAAGGCAAATGTTCTTGATTCTAACACTCTAGACATCCTAAACACATGCTCTGATTCTTCCAGAAAATATACAGTCTATCACATCCAGATTATCCAGAAAAGTCCTGTCTTCCTGTTTCCCTACTATTTAAGATACACTCATATTGGGAAAGGCTACAGGGTCCCTCTGAGAAGAGTTAAGAAACAGTCCCCTCCTTTTATTTTTTGGACAGTTTGCGCACTTCTGTGCAATCCAACGCCGATCAACAAACTCTAAGGCAGGGGTGTCCCTCCAGGTGTTGCTGGACTACAACTTCTGACATCTATATTGTCTATGTTAGCAAGGGCAGCATAGGAATTGCCATCCAATAACATCTGGAGGGCCACACATTGCCCATCCCTATGATATTATCTCTACTTGATATGCCTAGTCTTTTCATGATGGTGTTCATCTACCATCAACGTTACAGAAAGAGAAGAATGGTAAATAATGGTGCTGAGGTACAGACTGAAATCCCTTAGTGTATTCCTGATCTGTGTCACTTTCTCTTGTATCCAACAATAGGTTCATTCCATCTAATTTTTGCATAAGCTGTTTTTTTTTTAAATGCACAAAATCCACATATATTTTAATAATATTCGATACATTGTTCTATATTTCTTTTGTGAAATATATGGATTTTTATTTGCAGTTTGTGACCTGAGAACTGCCTCACAAAATGTGGGGACACACTCCAAAGAAGAAGTGGGTTTCAAGACATTTATTAGACTGGGAAGTGGGAATTAGATTGCTTGGCTTACACAAGAGGACCAAAAGAAAGTTCCCTCCATCCTTACCAAAAGCAAAACCGTACTGTCACTAGGATCTTTGTATTACTTTCACAAGTTGGGGGACTGTGCTGCTTACAAGGTGTGTGATTTTTTTAAAAAAAGATAATACCAAAAGGCAGAGCTATGTGATGCATGTACCTGTCCTGATGCAGCATCTCCAGCATAGTTTCCCATAGTAGTTTCTCTCCTGGTGCCTTGGTGGTGCAGTGCTTAAATGCCTGTATTGCAGCCACTCACTCACAAACCACAAGGTTGTGAGTTCTATACCAGCCAGGGGCTCAGGGTCGACTCAGACTGCCATCCTTCCGAGGTCGCTAAAATGAGTACCCAGCTTGTTGGGGGCAATTGGCTTACACATTGTAAACCACTTAGGGAGTGCTTAAGTGTACTGATAAGCGGTATAGAAATGTACTTGCTATTGCTATTGCTATTGCTAGGGCTATCTAACATGACTTCTGCTATGCCAGAATACACAACTGAAGCACTCCCAAGAGATATCCACCCAATCTCTGTTTAAAGAACTCAAAAGAATGAGGGTCCACCAATCTCTAAGGAAATTTATTCCACTGTCAGACATTATTTACAGTAAAAAAAACCTATCTTCCTAATGTTTGGGCTGAATCTCTTTTGTTGGACTGGAATCTATTGCCTTGTGTCTTAAAATCTCTTCATGGTGTGAGCAGCAAAATATCCAGCACAGACATGCATAGCTGATGGAGCTGACCCACAAGAGTTTGGGATTGCTGCAGTTAAGAAAATAGGAGACCTGAGAAGACATGAACTGCAAAGGTAAATTTATCTTTTCGAAGCTGTAACTGAACCACACAGCCTTCCCCGTAGACATGGAGAGTCTGCCCAAGTAGCCAGCATGATAGATCAGTGTGCCATCTAGAAATGCCCTAGTGCTGATCATAATATACCTGTTGCATAGGTGAGGTCTAAATAGAAATATGGCAGGATATTATTTTCTGTGCAGGAAATGCTGTTTTCTGTGCAATACAATCATGTGCAAATTTTGCATAGAATAAATCCAAAAATGTGAAGATTCCTGTCACTCCAAGGTGCTTCTCGTCAGGTTTTCTCAACACATGAAAAACACATTTTCCAACCATTTCCCCGATGTTTTTGGATTTTCTTTCCATCCCTAATGTTCAGTCCTCCAGTTCTTCAGATTGTTTGTGGATTTTTTTTTTAAAAAAATAACCTTGAATTGTAAAGGTGGGAAATCTGTTGCCTGAAATCCACGAAAGCTGTAATCTTTTCCAACTTGCAGACACTTCTTCCAACTATTGCCTGCCTGAGCATGAGTCAGTTGCATGGGTTCACATAAATATGGTACAACAAGTTGCACGGATCATCCAATGTGGGTCAAGGTAGCCGAGACTTCATTTGCCCATTGATAACCTCACTTACACTTTATGGCTCCTAAGTTAATGCATAACATACTAACAGAGGAATTAGAAACCTCAGGAGTCCAGGAGGGCAATCATTGCTGATGGGCTTTGTGCCAAGAGAGAATATAAAAACAAACCACCAGCAATCCCACCCATCATTCAACAACCATGTCTCCTAGGACAGCTTTCTATTTCAAGGGAGGGAATTATATGGTCTGAAGCCCACATCAAGGCAATTTTTGCACACACTTCTCACCCCGGAAATCTACCTTCCTACCCAATTTTTTAATCTCAGAAATGAGAACTGATGCTTCAGAAAGCCTTCAGGACCAGTGGTTTTCTTACACAGCAAAGTGTCTCCTAAACCTCCCTTTATCATTCCAGGAGAAAGTTGGGGATGTTTTGAGACTGGTCTCCTCATGAGGAAACTGGTGCTGGCACAACAAAAGAGAGGGCAATGCATGCCCTTTTTGTAGCTCCTTCATACCAGGAGACACCAGAGGTGGGAACGCCACAGGTGATGATCATCGGGTTTTGGTATTAAGTGAAATCTGGGACAGCTTGGAACCGGCTTAAAGTGCCAAGGAAGCACAGCAGTTCCTTAAGGCTTCAACTGGTGCCCTGAGATCTGGCAACCATATTAATGAGTCTTCAGTTGCAAAAGGAACATACCCCAGAAATGTCGTCTTGAACTATCTGCTTCTTTGGAAAGGGTGAGGAGAAAATCTTTACCATGTTTTGAGTGTATGTACAGAAATGTGGTACATGAAAAGGATGTACACCATGTAACTCCAGACCATTTGTTCTTCCTGGCTCCCAGGGATGCAGTCTCAGCCAAGAGGAATTTAACTGACCCTCTTTTCCATTTTGCAATGGGTTATTCTGGGCATAGGGGGAATGAAAAGCAAGGGGGAGGAGGAAATTGAAGCTTCTGTCTTCCCTTAGGGTTAGAAAGAGTAATTTCCTTTTCACAGAGCAATGCGTGCAATTACTCTGGTTGCTTTTCCCTCCGGAACAAGAGGAGAAACTATTCAGACACACAATGAATCAGCTCCCACGGGTACATACTGGATTTATTGAAATCATAATCTAATCAGGAGTATCATCACATCTTTTCACACAATTGTTGTAGCATAAACTTTCATAGACTTGGCCTACTTCCACAGATGCATGGAGTGACGGGAGTCACTTTTTTCTTCTCTTTGTGTTTTTTTAAAATTTCTTCTCTTTTCTTAATTTATGTAATTTTTAATATATTTTAAAACTTTTAATTAAAATGTTTTTTAAAATAGTTGTATTTTAAAAATAGTTGGGTATTTCAGCAGGTGCTGCCCCATGAAAGGCACAGGAGACCTGTCATGTATGTCACCTGGAAACCCTGGTATTACACAAACCAGGTATTTCAGAATGTGTATGAATGCATCCATGCAGTTATGGAGCAGTAATGGGCAGTGTGCATCCCTGTGACCCATTCCTTTTTGTTTTTTTACGGGCCTCAGGGTTTTCCCAAGCCCCTCAGAAACATCCTCTCCAATTTTAGTATTTTAGAATTTAGAGCTGGAAGAGACCCCAATGGCCATCCAGCTCAACCCTGTGCCATGCAGGAATACCCAATCAAAGCACTTTGTATTTTAGGGGAAAAATCACCCTAAAATGCCTCCCAAACCCTATCAGGAGGAGGGCTTTGTCTTACAATATCCTCTAGTGCCTCATAATGCCTTACCTCCATTATTATATTATTTTGGCTGAAACAAATAACTTAGGCACTTAGACCTGCAAGTGACTCTGATAACTCCCCAGTCATATTTTGATCTTTTAAAAATTTTTGCCTGCACATGTAGAAGCGTGACCTGCCAGTGGGATGTGTGGGTCAAAATTGTTCTGTTTTCCCCTTTTCAGACGGTCAGTCATGGATACTTGTCAACCCTTTGCAAGTTAATGAAGTGCTTGCTGGTAAGTGGTTGCTCTCTTTGGCTAGTCTGAGATCATGCAAGGCTCTTTTGGTTGTGTCATCACTTTGCATTGATGGTATCGTGAAGGAGCTCTGGGATATGCTGAAGCGATGGGGAGTATTGATCTCTCCCAGTGGGAGAACTGCCTGTATTAGCTTGTTCATCTTGAAAGCCTAGTTCAATGGTGTTATCCGTGCTAAACTGGTGCCAAGACTCTGGGTCATCATGCTGAAATATATCAGAATTTCTGCTTTCTGGAGGGTCTTTGTGGTTGAGCTGATCATCTTCGACCAATATTGAGGTCCCAAATTCTGGAAGTTGGTGTGGGCTGCCAATCTGTGAGAAATTTTCTGGGGGGTTTAAACCAGGAGAAGATTCATCTTCTGCTGGTTCAGTTCTTGTATCTAAATGAAGAGTGGACGGTGGATTTCTTCCTTGCATGCTTGCTGACCCTTCTACTCCCATAGAAAATAAAAGCATATCAGGAACATGGACCTCATCTTCACTTGAAGGGTTTAATAAAGAAACATTTTCATTCTTTATCTCTAAATCTTGATCATTTAGGCTAGGCAGATCAGATAGACCTTGGTCATCTAGATCACCCCTTGAGTCAGCAGTCATTTCAGAATTTATTTTTACTGAAGAGCTTGCAGGATGTTGCAATGCATTCTCTGTTGTTGCTAGTGAATTCTGAAATTTGGTAAACAACGAGGAATTGCTATGGTCCCTTGGCAGAGTTTCCATATTCAAATCAGATTGTTTGGCAACTTCAGGGCTCTTTGTTAGAGGTGACATTACACTACTACTGGAAACATCTGATCCTAACTCTGTATTGGCATTGGGGGCTTCAGAATTGTCCAAAGGGGGAGATCTTTCTCTTTGGCCATCTTTTGGGCAGCTTCCACAGCTCTCTTCTGAATCCTGTAGGCCTATTTCTAAACTCATTGTCCGAGTAGCAACTTCTGAAGTGTCCTCCTCCTTGGAGAAGCTAAGTCTTGGTAGGTTTGAGGAACAAGTATCTTCTAGCCAGCCTTCATTGCTTGCTTCCACTAGAGGATTTGCTGGTGCTTTTCCTGGCCTTTCCTTTGGATTCTTATCTTTTCCAAAAGAGTATCCAAACAATGTAGCAAAGGCAGATTGAGTATTAGACGTTTTCTTGGTCCTTGCTGGTTTATGTTTGGGAGCACTACCTTGAATTTTGGAATCACAAAGCCATGCAGATGGGTTCTTTTCATTTTTTAATGGCTGCTGGCCAGCAGCATCTATGGTACCATTATTGTGGAAAGCCTGTATAGTTGAAACACCACAATTCTGTCGTTTCAGCTCCACATTTACATTTCCCAATACTTGGTTTTCAGTCAAATACATGACTTCACAGGAATTGAGAGTTTCTGGCTCCTTGATCTGAAGTGTAGAAGCATGAAGGACTGAAAATAATATTCTTCAATCCCAGGAAGATCGGTCTGGAGGGACAGTCCTTCATGCTTGAAAATGTAGAAGCCAAAGAGGCCCCAGGGACTCCTGTAGCACCAAAATGAGTTGCTTTCTTCATTTTAAGTGGTTCTGAATGGGATGGAAATAACCTCACAGAGAAAGGCTTTGCTGGAGGGACTGCTGTAGAGCGTGAGACCACAGAAACGCTTCTCTTCACTTTGAGCTGATTGTGTTGGAACGGGGTGGCCTTTTCCGAAATACTCTGCCCTTCTTTTCTTGCCTGAGCTTTGAAAATTCTTTCATCCATGAAAAAGTGTCTCTTTGCTAATACCCCTGGCTCTCTGTTCCCACCCATAATTTTTGTCTGGAATAAAACACCCTCTGCACTCTTTGGAAAGATGGCTGTGAGAAAATGACTCTGTTTCTTTTCTGCATGAGCATTTGCTGCTATTATTGATTCATCTTTGAAGTCTTTATGGGGATTCTTCTCTGTTCTGTTCTGGCTCTGCAGAAGCATGCTAGGATTTTGAAGCAGTTTCTTGGGTGTTTCAGATCTATAATATTTCCCGCTTGTGTCCTCTTTATTTAAAGGTGGCCAGTGAGTCTGGGACTTGTTCCACAAGGCTGTCTCACAACCTAGTTGTCTTGTTTGTCTATGTGATCTCAGGCTAGCTTGTGACTGCGATTCACAAAGTCGTGGTTGCATTTTCTCTCTGATCAGTAATTTTCCTGTCTGGTCATTTCCACTCTTAGATCCCAGTTTTGGACTTGTCTGCTTTGCTCTCTGCAGCTGCTGGTATTTTTGAGAGATGCTGTTGTTTTCCTCTTGGCTCGTTCCTTTCTTCTCTGAAATAAGCTTATAATGAACTTTGCAATAGAAAGCCCCATCAAAGATTGTGTAGCTGAGCAAGCTGCAAAACACACCAAAAAACATCATATGAATTGCATTCACAGTTCATCACTTCTCAGGATACCATCACACCAAGAGTGTATCTACACTAACAACCATTGGGTACCATTTCAGCTGTCATGGCTCCACTCTATGGAATCCTGGGATTTGTAATTTGCAGAGGTACTTAGGATTCTCAGTTGCAGAACTCTAGTACACTCCCCTGATCTACAATGCTAGAGCTGTCTGAGAGTTTGAACTATCTAATGAAACTACAAATCCCAGCATTCTGGAGCCATGGAAGTTGAAATGGCATATTGATACACTGTAAGAAAGGAAAATATGCAAATAAAGAGATAGGGCAATGCAGATGGGATGGAATTCTATGAGGGAAGGAATCCTGGCTCAGTACTAGCTCATATGTTTGCATGCCTGGTTCAATCCCTAGCATCTCCAGTATCTCAGGAAGGAAAAATCCTACTTAAAATCCTGGAGAGCTGCTGCAAGCCCAAGTCAACACTACTGGCCAAAATGGACAAGAGGTTTGACTCAGGGTAAGAGTGTGATAAAACAGCCAGAGTAGCTTAGTGGTTTGAGTGTTGGAGACCAGAATTTGATTACCTGCTTGATCATATAAACCCATTGAGTGACCCTGGGCAAGTCACATTCTCTCAGCCTCAGAAGATGGCAGTGGCAAACCCTCTCTGCAGAAACTTGCCAAGAAAACCCTATGACAGGTTTAGGGCGCCATAAGAATAAAATGACTTAGAGACACACAACAACTACTTTTGTAGCTAAGAGACAGCTACTGTTATCTGTCTGAATACAAACTCCTCTTAGTCTAGAGAAGTTGGAAATGATTTAAGACTATTTTTATCCTGGCCTGACTTTGGGCTAGCCTTGTGGCTGCATCCCTGAGCTGAAGGAGGTTTGGATCTGGGGTAATTTGGCCCTTGTCCTCTGCTTCTCTGCCCCCTTTTTCCTTTTGGTTCTTCTGCCAGCTGACCATAGCCAGCAGAGTAGGTCTGTTGGCAGACTGCTCTGCGGACTGATATCTAAGATCAACTGGCAGAAGAGGGCACTGCCAATCTCTAACAGCAAACATATCTCTGAATTATGATTACATTGCACAGCTGTCTCCTGTCCTTCCACGGGTCAGACGAAATAACCAAAACCTGGGGCATAATTAAGAATAACACCATCCTTTTCCTACCAACTCATAGGGTCAATGTTGAGGGAGAATTATTTTACTATTTAGTGGCAGCCTGCGGCTTGTAGATCAGTGGTGTAGCAGACTTTAAAAGACCTTTCCAAGGTACACTCACCCTCTATATTGACCAATTCCTTATCCATGGATTTAACCATCAATGGCTTGATTTTGCCATTTTATATAAGTGACACCATTTCACTATCTGTGATGTATTTGATGGGACTTGAGCACCCATGGATTTTGGTAAATATAGGGGGTCCTGGAACCATAAACCAGCAGATACCAAGGGTCCACTGTACCTTGAAAAGTTATTTTAAAGTTCAGACTAGAGGATGGAACAATTTCACCACCCCTCTGACATGGAAGTCACAAGCAACCAATTGTTACATAGACCATTTGGGAGAAAGCACTGTTGGGTTGGGTGCAACACTGTTGGGTTGCTCACCTTAAATTCCTTCCACATTGCTTGCAGCGGAAACATGTGTGGTGCAGGAGGATATTCTGGATGGCCATGCGCTCCATGGGATAGACAGTTGTGGAACACACAGCACATTCTTCCTTTGCTCCCCCCTGAAATGACATGGCAGTAACCAACCACTATGTTCAATCTTTGTTTGGACCTTGGTTTTAATCCAGCAAGTCAATTCTCCTTGGGTACAAACAGGGCACAATGTGATAAATCATTCTGATGGTGTCAAAGAAACTTTCCTGTTTGTTAATTCCTTAAAAGAAACCAGGGCGGCTGGTGGTTTCCATATCAATGGGCAGTAAATCCGCTAGGTTTTATCCTCCTCTTTAAAGAAGCTGTGCTTAAACTGTAAGATATGTACACAATTGATAGACTGACTACATTTTAAGTAATAAAATGAGGAATCAATGCAGAAATGATTGGAAAAGCATAACAAATCTCTGGGGAAATAAATGGGGATCCTTAGTAGTATTAAATGTATATGATAATGGTTGAGTAACCAAGTGCAAATAAAACAGAATTAATGAGGTGTCAAGTCATGAGGTTTATATGGTATAAATAATGGTGTACTTATACATGATATAAATGACTGTTTATAACCAACTCAAAAAGTTTATTTAGGAAATCAAGTATATAAGGGTCTTTTATATGTCTGAATAAGAAAAATTAAATTACTATAAAGCTTACTGGGAGAAAATTCATGATTCAATACAAGACATTTTAAAAGTTAAATATGATTTAAAGCCAGAAAGATACCTATTGAATATGTTAAATAAAACTGACCCAATACTGGAGAAAAAATACTGGAGGGTTCTTTTATATATGATCTCGGCAGCTAGACTCTTAATAGCACAAAAGTGGAAAAAACAAGAATTACCTACATTGGATGATTGGCTGTTGAAGCTAGCAGAAATGAAAGAAATGGGACAGACTAACAGCTTTACTAAACCAGAAGGATTTAGAGAAAGTTGAAAAGGAATGGTCACCAGTTGTGGAATATAGTAATAAAAGATGGCAGTGAAAAAGCAAACAGAACTGTAAATTAGGTTAAAAAATAAGGAGATAAGATTGTAATTGGATATGATGTATGGGTATGATTACTTAATTTTTGAGTGAGAGCTTTTATTAAAATATCAGAGATAGAAAAAGACTTAGGGGAAAATTATGAATATAAATGAAGGTATTTATTATCAAAGGAATTTTTGGAAGTATTGTAGTGTAAGACAATGTGTTGACTTTATTTGAAATTTTGATTGTATAAATGTACTTTTAGGTGTTAATATAGTATAAATAAAATAATTTAAAAATTAAATTAACATAGGATTTGAATGTGATGAAACAATTTTTAAGAGGTAAAGAAGCACATTACAAATTATTTTGATAGGTAAAAATCAATCACAGATGAGAAAGGAAGGAATCTCTTTATTGTTGATATGTTTGTTGCAATTGTGTATAATTTCTTTTATTTATGTCAGCTTTTTTACATGTTCAAAGCATAAATCAGTATTTGTGTTAATCAAATGATACATGAAAAAATGAAGAAGCTATGCCAAGTAATCTCGAAATTTACAACTAATTTTGTTATTTTTTTTCTCCTTGTGTGTTTATTCTATGCAATTGAGATCCCTTTAGACTTTAAATGAACTTTTAAAAATTAAAACCAACAAGAAGCTATGCCAGGTACTCAACCCTAGCTCCAGAATAGGTTCAGCACCTCAGATAGTGATGTTAAAAGTGCAGTTTTCTTTGGCATTTCTGTCTCCTCCTCCTCCTAAGGGATTACATATCTCAGAGAAAGAAGGTGGATTGTATTTCCCTGTACAGGAAAATATTAACATGCATCAACTTTTTTAAAAAATGGAAGCGTCTTTTATCAGGAAATGCTGGTGCAGTCCCAGGATTGTAGGAAATATTTACCAGTTCTTCCAAAACTGCCCACATCTGATCCATTCCATGTTATTCCACATGTGAATCAAAGGCCCTGATGTACAATAGGCACCAATGTGCATTTGGGGCACTCCCAATGTGCATCTGAAAAATGGCTAAGATGTGCCAAAGCATAACAGGAATGCTCAATGTGATCAGAAGCTCCCAATGCACATCAGAAGTGTCCTGTGTGCATCAGAAATTCTAGATGTGCATCAGGAGTGTCCAAGGTGCTTCAGAAATGGCCCATGTGCATCCGAAGTGATCAGTGCATATCAGAAGTGTCCAGTGCATCAGAAGTGCATCAGAAATGTCCAATACACATCAGAAGTGTCTAATGTGCACCAAAAGTTCCTGATGCACAGCAGAAGTGTTCTGTGTGCATCAGAAGTGCCTAGTGCACATCAGAAATGTCCAATGTGCATCAGAGGTTCCTGATGTACATCAGCAATGTCCAATGTGCATCAGAAGTGTCTAATGTGTGCCAGAAGTTCCTGATGCACAGCAGAAGTGTTTTGTGTGCATCAGAAGGGCCTAGTGCACATCAGAAATGTCCTATGTACATCAGAGGTTCCCGATGTACATCACCAATGTCCAATGTGCATCAGAAATGACCTATGTGCACTAGACATGGGACATTTTTGCTGGTGCTCAGATGAGATGTACATCTTTACTGTTCACTAACAAAGCATCATTGCATGTCTGCAATTTAGCTAAGGCTTTTTTAAGTTACGAAACCTGGACTGTGGTGCAGAATCTCAGGCAGAGCTTTTTGTATCCCCATGTTTCCTCTGCAAAATAAGGACTCTGCAAAATTTCAGGATGCTTGAATATTGCAGAAAAATATTTGTTTTTGTCTTTCTCTCACAGCAGGGAGGAAAACAACTGTAATTATTTATCCCCGCATGTGAGGATGGAATAGTTGAGGATTTACATCCTTAGTTCTGTGAGTTCTGTGTGAGGGTTATTGGATAAAAATAATCCTTTCAGCTCAGGCGGACTGTGCACAATGAATGCTGTGTGCGTATATTTCTCATTGTTTACTGTGTTGTTTGTGCAGATTTAAAACTTTCAACCATGGGGTGTATCATCACTACACAATTCGTGCACTTGGATTCTCAGCTAGAGAGAATTATTTATTTAAGCAGGTTTTCCCTCAAATCTCCTGCCACAAATTAGATGTGATGGGAGCAGCTATGAGAAATTCTGGCAGGCCTCACTGTAATTTTCAATGCAAAAATAGTTTTAATAATAATTTTAAATCATTTTAATAGATGTCCATTTGCCTTAAACATTCTTCTGAGTCACACACCTTCTAACTGTCCTGGTTTGGCAAGGACAGGTCCCATTAAACCTCTGTCATCTTACCTTTTCGTTCTTAAAATGTCCCAGTTTTTTTCTTAGAATTTTGAGTTCAGAATTCAAAAGTAGATTATATTTAATTAACTCAGCAGTTGGAGAAGAGAGGAAGGGGCCAAATGCTGCCCTTCTTTGCAGACTCAGGCAAAAGCAAACTACTGCATTATCTCCTAACTTGTTTGTTCTTCCTCCTTTCTAATTTTTATCCACCTTGAACATACTCTGAAGTTGCTTGGCCACATTTGTCCTAGCTTTAATCTGTGTGAAAAGCTGGAGTCTTTAGCTGCAAGGAACTACATTGCCTCCCAGTGCAACCCTTACTGTATACAGGCCATAAGTCTCCACATGAGGAGCAATACATTGGTTGTGCTATGTGAACTTTGTGTTGAATGGCAATGTTGCCCAACCAAACATACAAGCATGGCAGAGCTAGCATCAATTTCAGCCACAAAAACGCACTGCATGTGTGACTCTGCTTTCATAACCGTGAATTGAATGTGGACATTCAGCATTGGACAAACTGTCCGCTTGCTTTTGGAGAAGTGTGTAAGACAGCAACAGAATTTGACCATAAGATGACCTGTATGAGCAATGTGCAAAGTTATGACCTATGTGAATCTCCATTGGTGCAACCCATAACCTCCAACTTTGACAGGGAGAGTCAAGAAAACCCCATGAAAGATTCACCTTAGGTTTGCCATAAGTTCGAAATGACTTGAAGGCACACAACAACAAGGCTAATTCAATGTAAAACTGAAGAAATGAACAGTGACTAATGGCATTGACCTGGTCCATTTTGTTGTTCGTTTTAGAACAAGTTTTTAACTGCTCTAGCTTGCTTGGCCATGAAATCCATGAGGCAATCTTGGGCAAGTCACAGGCTCTCAGCCTCAGGGGAAGGCAATGGCAAACCTCATCTGAACAAATCTTGTGAAGAATGCCACATGAGAGGGTTGCCTCAGGGTCACCATAAGTCGGAAGTGACTTGAAGGCACACAACATCAACAAGAAAATCAGGAAAGAAAGATTTCTTTTCCCATTTTGGCCCATGGTGTTACATCTTCCTCTTCTGTTGAATACCAACATTGTCCAATTCTCTGTGAATCTGCTCCTGTGTCTACTTATCATCCCATTGTGCCGTGGGGAACATCAAGTGGCTGGTTATTAAATCCCAAGAAATCAAGTGGCACACCAAAGGTGCTGAGAAACAATTATGCACCACCCAAGAATGTGCAACTGAATGACTAGAATCCTGTTGGACGGTGCCAATGAGAGTAGACCCACTGAATCAATTGCTGGATGGTGAGTTTCAGCACAAAGGTTAATCCATCTGATTCAATGGCTCTCCTCCAGTTGGGATCAACAATTGGATTTAGGCCCATGTGAAATTGTTATATCCGTGGAACTCTGCCTGTATGAGCATGAACTGAATACCTCCATTGCACAGTGGCCAGCAAAGCAGATATGCACATTTAAAAGAATGTACACAGGATTCTAGCTGTATTCACCCAGTCCTTTTCTTTAATAAAATTGCTGTATTAGCTCAGATTGTGAATGACCTAAGTAAAGGGTGAGATTCATGCTGGACTGCAATTTCTTGCAGTCCTAGCTAGCACAGCAAATGGTGAGGGATGCTGGGAGCTGCAATCCAACCATATCTGGAAGGTCTCAAGAACTCCACCCCTGGTCTATGATGTAATTTTGGAGGGATCCAGCCTTCTAGCAAACACAATTCCAAAAACAATTCAACTCAAAGCAATTTTTCAGAAGTCAAATTTATCTTCAGAATGCAAATTAAAAAAACACAACAACACCAAAACACAATACCTACAAAATATCTAAAATCATCACTTGAGAATGTACAAAAAAATAATCATCATAATAAAATTGCTTTACATAGTTTTTATAGTGAATTGAAACAATGGACAGGTGAGAAGCTAGACTAAAAGACATGTTAACAGTGAATAATAAATTACAGTTCTAAAATTTAAAAAAGAAAGGAAAGCTATCACCATCAATATATTTTATAGAAGATGCCTATTTTAACTACGGTAGAATATCTCCCCATCTTTCTCATTAGTGGGAAGGGAAATGATGAAGATTCTTCAAATTCTGATTTATGTATTTCATTATAAATGTGTGTACCTCTTGCTAAAACATGAATACTACTGAAAATTCTTGGTTTGCTACCAAATGTAAAAAAAGTAGAAGGGTGTTGATGGCTAAGTAAATGACTACTCCAAACCCATGCTGTTGCTGTATGATATAAGGTGAGGAAGGAAGGCATTTGTATGTTTTTGAGGACATACAACATGGTCAGTGGTAAGAGGAGAGAGAAACAGGTTGGGAAATACCAAGAAGAGGAAAAGATAGAGGACACAAGTGTATTCTTCAAACTATTAAATCACTACTTCTTTGGTTGTGTCTTGTTCAAATCTCTTTGGCTTGCATTTGGAACATCTGACTATCATTGTGGCTGGAAACAAAATAGTGAAGCTTGGCCTGCTATAGCAAAGTAATTCTTATAAATCCTAAAAGCACTCTTAAAAAGAACCTTCTCATATCCTTCTTTTCTTTCAAATGTTGGACCTGAAATCCAGGTCTATATTGTAATGACAAGCTGATAGTCTTTTCTTCAAGAACTGGTTCCAGACCCAGGCTAAATAGGTTATCTTCACACACAAAGACTCATTCCAAAAGTTTTTCGAGGCTTAGAGGCTTTCCTAATATATATGCGTGTGTTTAAGAGACAAGTCCAAAAACGGCTTAATCTTGAATAAAATGAGTTTAATTCAGCTGAGTTAATTTCAAAACCAGTCAACTTAAACTGGTTTAATGTGGAGTCCTCTGGGTTAACTAGTTTGTAGCTCTTGACCCTTATTGTTATCCTCCACTTGAAAAATTTTTGCTGGCTTGGAGTTGCTAAGAGTGACAAATCTCTATTTCTTTCCAGGCTTGGAGTTGCTAAAAGTGACAAATACCACCCCTGCTTCCTGGTGGCCCCCATTTGAAGGGAAGTCAGCTGGGCTGTTCAGGTATCTTCGAAGTACTGGAGAAGCCGTCACCTCATATCTTGTTGGGCATGAAACCATGTCACATGTAGAGGACGTCTGCGTCTCTGACTGTTTGGTAACAGTGGTGGAAGATGTGATAATCTTGTTTCCAAACTCGTCCACCTCCTCATACTGCTCCGTCACGGTTCTAGTAGCCCCAAAAAGCTTCGACCCATCATGGCTAGTCTGAAGTTCTAGGATGCTTTTCTGCCTCCTTGGATTTGACGGGCTTAAAGCACACAAGGAAGATTTGGATGCATACTCAGAACCTACTCCTTGGATCAAATTTTGGGATGCATCCAGTTCCTTATCACCATTGGTACTAATGTGATGATGGAGAAGTTCAGGGCTGCTGAGATGCTGTTGCTTAATTAAACCTGCTCCTTTCTGCATTTGGACAGGAGCTTGCTCACCTTCAGAGAAAGCCAGATTACAGCCGTCAGACCTCACTGACTTACGTGGCAAGGAGCTAAAAATATCCCGGGTGGACACTTCATTTCCCATTGTCATTTCAGTATAATTTGATGAGGGGGTCCTTACCATTTGGGGTGACTCTCCACTTTTCCGTGCAGCAGACTGAATGGAGATGTAGGAAGGAGAAGAAGGTGAACTTGCTCGGGGCTGAATGCTGCGAGGAACTTCTAGCTCCATCTTAGGTGCCTCCTGCTTTTCTCCCACCTTTTCAGCATCCCAGCCTGAGTTCTGCATCCCCCTGTCCAGTTTGGCTTTGCTGGACACAATACTAATCTTACGGATGTTGTTCCCAGCTGCAAGGCTCTGAGAATTCCCAAGAGACTCTTTGAGAAGTCCGGAAAGTCCAGCAATGTCCGATTCAGATTTCAGGCTTGAAATGGAACACAGAGCTTTCCTGATGGCCTCTTCAATATCCATGAGTCTGCTTAGGGTTTGCTCCTTTAAATGAATGATCTCAGCGCTTGCTCTCTCTAGATCTTCAAAAGCTAACTCCACAGAGGAAACACTATCAGCATCTTCCCTGACTTCTTTCATTTGTTCAGCCTTCCCTATTGTGGGCTTTTTAGTTTGGTGAGTCTTCTGATACACCACCCAGTCAGGGACATTCTCAAAGAAATTTCTCAACGTTTTCACATCCACCTTGGAGGTTTCCTCCTCAAACTCCTTCACTCGGGTTAGAATTTCCTGAAGTGCCTCCTGCCTTCGCAGGTTCTCAAATATCTCCATGGCTTCTTTAACATTGCCTTTCATGATCTCCTCCTTGTGAACAGACAGCCTCTTGCGACGTTCATCCTCAGTTTCTCTGCAAGGTTTCCCCCGCATGATCACCACAGACTTTTGCTCCTCTGTGTTTTGTTCAGTCTTCCTTTCTGAATCTCTTAATCCTTTGCTGTGCACAAACTGTGGTTCTTCAAAGAAAGGCTTTAATTGTAAAGGTGAAGATGCTGGAAAGGCAGGTTCCAACATCTCTGTTCTTGGGCTTGTTGTCTGGTTAGCCTTGAAACTGGAGGCTCCAGGTGCACCTACACCATCTGTCTTCGAAGATGCGTTGTGTGTCGTGATGGCTCCTTTCCTCAGAATATTGGCATGGCATTTGGCAGAGAGATATGTATTCCTTTGACCACTGAGGTTAGTGAGATCTGTTTGGAATGCAAGAGACAATGGAGGATCTTGCCTACTGGTTGAGGTACCTTCAGTTTCTGGCTGGCAAGACTTGAGAAACCTTTCAGTCTCCTTTGTCTGATAGCAGCTCACTCCTTCAGAGCCATCTGCTCCACTTCTTACTGCCTCTGCTGAAAGCTTGTGGTCACCCAATTCCATTTTGCTCTGCTCTTCTCTCTTTGCCTTATACATTTCTTCTGCCTCTTGCAAAGGGGTCTTGACAATATTTCTTCTAGCTCTTTTCTGAGACTGGAAGTCCTCAACTGCAGTAAACACAGATGATGGAGACACAGGACTGGCTGTCAAATGTTGTTGGCATGCAGATGGCTCCCATATTTTGGCCCCACAAGCTGCCTTTGCGTGGTTCGAGATGGGTGACGTCTTTGGTTGGCTTTGCTCAACCTGAGTCGGAGATTTGGGAGAGGAAAGCTGGGCCGCTTCCTTAGCTGATGTTCCTTTTATGCAGCCAGCAGGGTGGGGAAGTGATTCTTTCAAAAGGAACTCTGGTTTTGGAGGTGGGACTGGTTTTCTCCTTGGTGGGGCAATCATTTCTGGCTTGGGGGGTAGTTGTGGTTTCTCTAAAGGCCTCTGATCACTTGGTTTGGCAGGGGCTGGAGGGAGAGTCTTAGGAACGTGTGGTTGGGCAAGTGAGGAACTCCCTAGAGTCTCCACTTCTCTCTGTTTGGTTGAGTGGCATTCGATTCCCATCACTGAAGCTGGAGGAGGAGGAGGAAAGTCATTAACAGCCTGTGAGCCTGAAGCTACTACAGCAGCTGCCTGGTTACTAAGAGTCTGAGTCTCGTTTTTCTTTTTACAAATGGAATAGGACTGCCCTGCATTCCTGTATATCATAGCTGCTTTAAAATCTCCTTTGGAGACATTAACATTAGATTTTTCCAGGGACTCAAGTGCGGCTCTTAAGTTGCCACGGACAACATCCTCTTTGTCTACTTGTCTCTGTTCTGCTGCAGCACTCTGCAGGGCTCTGATAGCTGTCTGTACATCCCCTCTGATTATGGCCTCTCGCTCTCGTTCTTCTGGAACGGAGTGCTCTTTGTAATCAGACTCAATAAAAGGATTTACATAGGGCTTGACTGGCGTGGCAGTATAAAGGCCATCCTTAATACTAAGGTCTGCACTAGGCCCAACTGGGCCATCCTGGCAGGCTGCAAATGGCAGTGCCCCTCCCTGCACTTCCTCAGAAGCACTGACCTTTGTGGGTGACACTATGCTCTTCTGAGGCACACTTGCATGGGACCTGGATGTCTCCTGCACTCTGAGGAAGGTGGTGTCGCTGGCTTGTTCTTGGCTGGTGGCTACACAGCCCTTACTCAGTCCTGCTGCCTGCACAGTGACTATCTGGGTGGTGGACTGCTGAGTATCTTCAGTTGTTTTCTGAAGCTTGCTCTGGAATTGGTGCTGGAGGCTTTGAGCTTCTGCGGTGGCGAGTCTGAGACTCTGCATAGCTGCTTGAAGATTGCTCCCAAGAACTTGTGTTTGGGGCTGTGTTGCTGTCTGGTTGACTGGCCCTACTGGGGAACAATGGATAGCCCCACCTGTAACATCCTTCTGCTCTGTTAACTTGGTAGAGGCTGTTCCCTCTTTTCTCTCTCCCTGGATTATTTTCTCTTCTCTCACTACTCTGTTGCTACCATTCTGTGTCTCTAGCATGGGCTGGATAGGCAATTTAACATGCCCAGGAACTTGATTTTCCTTCCCTATCCCTGGGGTTGGAAATTGCACAAGACAATGCTCAGTAGAACCTAGCTCACTTGCATGCAGTGCCTCCCTTCCTAAAGCCCCCTCTTTGCTCTTACACACGAACGCTTGCTTAGCCCCACTGATATCCCCCAATATCACATCTGCTGTTTTGGTTAATGCTTTTCCCTCTAGTAGCTGGGCAGGTACCTTGGCCTCTTGCACAGTTTCCATCAGCTCCTCTGTTGCTTGGGAGGAAGCGAGGGACTCTATCTCTGATTCCCTTTGGAGATTCTTTAAGTAGTCAAGATCTCCCTTCTCGATGCAGCTGGTGTACAATTGGACATTGCCTTTCTCATTCTCTTCTCGTTGGATGGTAGCTGCTGTCTTGTTCTCTTGGGAAGAAGCTAGCAGATTCCCAATGGTTGACTTCACGTCTCCCTTAATCATTCTGTGCTCTTGAGCAACATGATGGAGGAGGGAATAAATGGTTATCTTGGCTGACCCTGTCTCTGTCTCCTGCATCAGAATTCCTTTCTTGATTGAGGTGTCTTGATTGAGAAGTTCTTGGAGAGTCTTTGCCACATCATCCTTTATGTCCTCTCTGCTTTTCTCAACCTTGCTAGGGTCCAGCAACTGCACTGGGCTGACTCGGATGTTCCCATTCTCTTCTTCCTGCACCAACTCCCCACAGGCCTCCATGTTGCTCCTCTGAAGTAGCTGCAACAAGATTTTTTGCCAGTTGCCTCTCATGACTTCGTCCTTTTGGATTTCAGGTCTTCCTTGAACATCAAGATTATATTTGGCCATTGTGACACTCTCATTGTCATTGGCTTCGATAAGGAGGCCATCATGTTGGATCACTTGATGAGAGGAGAGGACATCCAGAGTGTATGTAACAGTTCCCACTTTTTCTTCCTTTTCTTCACAGTGTTGAGAGGTGCTCAGCTTATCCAGAGGGGTACTTTCAAACAACCATGTTGTGCTCTTTACATCAGCCTGATGAACCACCTGGAGGGGATCATCACTTGCAGAGGCCTCTGTGTCTTTCAGGCTATCCATGGGTTGAGTCTCAAAGAGCCAAGTGCAGCGCTTCACATCTCCTTTATGGATATCCTCCCTCTGTACTGTGCTCAGGCTGGGGGTGGTGTCTGATTCTCCTTTCAGGGAGTCAATAGGCTGGTTTTCAAAAAGCCAGGTGGATGTCCTAACATCTCCTTGTTGAACATCACTGACACTGACCATCCTCACGTACTTCTTTTGACTCAGTTGCTCTGACTCAAAGAGTTGCTTGTTAGACTGGACATCTCCCTTCTGCACATCATTGATGGTCCTCAAGACAGGCCTTTTTTCTTCAGCAATGGAATCTAGAGGCTCTGTTTCAAACCTCCACCTGGCCGCTTGGACATCGCCCTTCTTGAAGTCTTCCTGGGTGACAGCCCTGATCAAAAACACCTCCTCATCTTTCTTTATCTGATCCAAAGGTTTGGTCTCAAACTGCCACCGGGCACCCTTCACATCACCTTTCATGATTTCTTCCTTCTTCACAGATGTGACTTCATGGTATCCTCCTTCTTTGTCCTGGATAGCATACAAGGGACGGGTTTCAAACAGCATGGTGCAGGACTTGATGTCAGCTTTATTCATTGTGTCTTCCTGGATCTTCTTGATTTGCATTTCATTCTCTTGGTCATGGATCTGATCTAAGGAGTAGGTTTCAAAAACAAATCTTTTCCCCCTGACATCTCCACCCTGGATGTCCTTTTGCGGGGCCACCTCTTGAATACCCTCCAAGCTGCTTTTAAGGGTATCCATAGGGCAGTTTTCAAAGAGCCAGGTAAACTTGTGCACTGCCCCTTGTTCAATGTTTCCACTTGCTGGGATATCAGTGTCCTTCTTGTCTGTGCTTGGTTTATGAGCTGAATCCAAAGATTTGGCTTCAAAGAATTCCTTCACCCTAGACACTTCTCCAGACTGCATCTCGACACGGCTAGAGTACCTGATTATTTTTTTGGTACCATCACCAATCATAGTATCACTGATCAAGGGTTCTGTCTCAAAAAGGTGCCTGACAGTTTTCACATCTACCCCTTCTAATTCATCCTGGCAGTAAGTTTTGCTGACCTGCAGATATCGTTCCTCCTGGCCTTTCAAGGAATCCAAAGGCTGTGTTTCAAACATCCATGTGTATGACTTAACATCTCCTTGTGGAACAGGTTCTTCTCTGTCCTGCTTCTTCCCCTCCTTCTCATACAGGGTGTCCATTGGATGTGTCTCAAACAACCACCTGCAAGTCTTCACATCTCCCGTGGATGCATCACTTTTCTCAGAGATGTTCTGTTCTGCTGGGTTCATTTGGCTGTGGATGACATCTATGGGTTGTGTTTCAAAGAGCCACTTGGCAGTTTTAACATCTCCAGCCACCACTTCCTGTTTTGTGATACCTCTAACAAGGGCCACCTTTTGGGAACTGTCATCAAACTGATCCAGAGGTTTGGTTTCAAACATCCACTTGTAGTTCTTAACATCTCCTCCTGTTACTTCTTCTTCTCTGCTCACAGATGTGACTTTGTGGAAATTTCCAAAGCTATCTTTGATGGCATACAAAGGTGTTGTCTGGAACAGGGCTTTGACATTCCCAGGGTGTATTTCCTCTCCTTCCTTGACATCCTCCTCAGTGCTCACCTGCCTAATGCTATCTAAAGGCAGGGTCTCAAAGAGACTCTTGAAGGCTTTCACGTCACCTTTCTCCACCTCTTGAATGTTGGGGGTTGACGTATCTCCAGGTAGAGGTTTGGCAATGCTCCCCAAAGGGCAGGTTTCAAAGACATGCTTTGTTTGCTTCACAGCTCCTTTCTCCTCATCTGAAAGCTCGACTTTCTTTAAATGCCCAACTTCAAAATTATCCTTCAGTGTTTCCATTGGTTGTGTTTCAAATAACCAAAGGGTTGATTTCACATTTCCTTTGACAATTTCTTCTTTGGACAGATTGTTGTCAGAAGCTTCTCCTTTCAGTGTGTCAAGAGGTTGAGTCTCGAAAAGCAAGCACTGCTTACTAACATCAGCACCTTGGATGAGATCCGGGGAAGGCTTGAAGTCAGCTTCTTCCACAGTAATTTCTCTGATGGCATCTAGAGGTTGAGTTTCGAACAGCCATTTTGCTCCACTGACATTTCCCTTTGCTGCCTCTTCTAGTGAGATCCCTCGAATGACTTGCACTTTGGATGTGTCCTTGTTGATGGTATCAAGAGGCTGTGTCTCAAAGAGCCAGCGAGCTGTCTTGACCATGTTGCTTTGTATTTCTTCTCTGCAGACAGATTTGATCTCATGAATGTTTCCCATTTTGTCTCGGATAGCACAGAGAGGCTCTGTTTGGAAGAGCTTGATGGTTTTCTTGATGTCACCTTTGAGCTCTTGGATTTCTGACTTGAGTTGTAGGATACTCTGCTCCTCCACCGAA
Organism: Phrynosoma blainvillii; assembly: GCA_026167975.1. Taxonomy (NCBI): domain Eukaryota; kingdom Metazoa; phylum Chordata; class Lepidosauria; order Squamata; family Phrynosomatidae; genus Phrynosoma; species Phrynosoma blainvillii. Next base: position 7,922,849 of record JANUYF010000005.1, read on the forward strand.
CTGCAGCGGCCCAAAGCATCTAAAGAATGAGTTTCAAAGAGCTGGGCAGCGCCTTTCACATCTCCTTTCTGAACAGGTTCTTTGAGAACTGCCTCTTGTAAACTGCTCTCATCCAAATACATTTTGTTCAAAGCATCAAGTGGCTGAGTTTCAAAAAGCCATCGGGCTGTACGCACATCACCTTTGGTTTGTTCTGTCTCAGATGCCTTGTCTGAAGTCCTATCTCCATTGGGCAGCTGGCCTTCAAATCTCATGGATCTGTTTTTCACATCGCCACTTGGGATGGCTTCCTCCTCCGTGAGCTTCTTAGCAGCTTGATGTTCTCCAATAGAGTCTAGGGTCCAGTTCTCAAAGATCCAGCGCATGGATTGAACTTCCCCAGGAAGCACTGCATCTAGGCTCACTGAGGCCTGCGCATTAGGGTCATCTGTGCTCAGCATCTCAGTCAGATCCTCTTTCACAGCCTCTTCCAGATTTTTCCGGAGCTCGGGATGCATATGGCGGTAAAGCCTTTTCAACTCATTGACTTGACGCTGTTGGTAGAACTTAGAGAAGGTTTCTTTTGGAGGAGGTAGGGGGAGTGGGCTGGAATCCTGACTCCTAGTAATGGAAGGTGCACCTGGAGCAGAATCCTGAGGAGGAGGAGAAAGATGAGGTGGCAAATTCTCATCTACTTTCTTGATGTCGGCTTTGGGACACACGTCGTTCTGAGCCTCTGCCATCTCTAAAGAAACAGCGTGTGAAATGTCAGCTCAGTTTCTCCATGAAAGTTTCTCTTGTTAGTGACAAAGGCCAAACTCATGCAGCAGCTTGGGTTAATTATGCAGATACGCAGGTATACTCCATACCTCCAAAGCACACCAAACATTACACCACTTCAAACTCCTCTACTAACACATGCCATGGCTGGCTTGTGATTAATGATGTTAGGAAATGTCTCTAATCACAGCAAGACACTGTAAAACAAACTCAATCCAGGCCCTGGTCATTTTGCTTGAGCACCTAATTCCTTTTTCTATGTTTAATGGGAGAGTAAAAAGGTTTATACCATGCCTATTGTTAGCCTATCAGACAATACAAACCTAGACAAAGTATTGGAGCCATTTAAGGAAAGTCAGGAAATATGCCATTCCTACCATGTTCATGAATGTATTGCTACTACCTGTTGCTCTTGAGTGTAGGCTATCCAATGTTCTGTAAAGTATACACTCTGGAGGGTTTATGCTTAGGAGTGACATGGGGCTTTCTTGGGCCAAGTCTGTGGATGCTGGGTGGTAGGTGACAAGAAACACATCTGTAACATTGATTGAATAGAGAGATGTTGACTGAGCAACTTTTGTGATCTTGCAATCATCTTACAATCTTAGATGCTCTTGAACAGCTCACTGGCCTAAAAGGATTAGAACAGACCCACTGAATCAACTGGATTTACATATGTGTTGACTCATAATTCAACAATTCAATGGGCTTACTCTAGCTGGGATTAACCAACAGCATTCTGGTCAATGAGTGTGTTCTGTGTAGAAAGAATAAGAGTTGAAATGTAGGGATAGCTTGTGTGGATGGTGTCTTTTGGGAGACCCTGAAATATACTCTATTTGGGGCAGATTTTCAGAGGAAAGGTCTCAAAAAACCCCAAAAAAAATTGGGATGAAAAGAAGTATTATTATTTTATTTTATTTTATTTTATTTTATTATATCATGCCTTTCTCCCAATATAGGGACTCAATATAGGGACTCAATGTAGGGACTCCCAATATAGGGACAAAGTATATCCCTTTGGTGAAAAAATGGTGCTGAAGCAGAAGTAGATTATGTTATTTGCAAGCATGATAAAAAAAACAGGTGGTGAGGAGACTGTTTTTATGCCCCTTGAAACCTGAACTTTGGGAATGCATTCATTGAACATGCTCTTTCGTATGAATCAGATTGCTTCAAAAAGGAATGTTTATCAACTGCATACCTCAATCAATTCAAGAGAGACAAGGCTCAGAACATGGATGGCAACAGTTTACTACTGACAGTGTGCTTGTAATATTGTTTTTAAAAATACTTCCTCATTTAGACTTAGGATGACTTAGGACGTTATCACACGCGGGTCTCTAGCAACTAGCATCATTCCGGAATGAACGAAAGCAGCATCATTCCGCTATGCTTCTGGTTGCGCAAATGTAATTCCCAAAGAAACCGGCATGCAAAAGAACGGGGATGATGCCGCAATGCGACGGGGATGGGAGGGGGATGGGAGGGGGTTCTCTGTGACGTCATGTGAACACAGGGGCAAAGGATCCGCAATGGGACGGGGATGCGATGGGGTTCTGTCTGCTTTAGACCCCGTGTGATAACGTCCTTAGAGTCACCCCTGAAAGCCTGGGCTGGACAGTGTCACTGTCTGGTTTCGGTCAGTGGCTCTGATGTCATTGGTCATAATTCAAAACACAGCAGCCAGATTAGTTACTGGTATATCTAGGAATGATCATATTTCACCAATATTAAAATCTATTGGCTGCCAGTTAGTTTCTAGACAAGGTACAAAGTATTGGTTATTACCTTTGAAGCTACATGGTTTGTGTCCAGGTTACCTAAAAGATCGCCTCCTCCCATATCCTTTGCCCCATACACTCGGGTCCTCTGGCAGACATTTATTCCAGGCACCCAGGAGAAGGTTGGTAACTGTCACCCAGAGGACTTTTACTTCAGCCACCCCTAGACTGTGGAATGACCTGCCAGAAGAGATTCAACAGCTGCATATGCTGCCTGAATTTAAGAGCATTAAAGACCAATCTCTTCCAGCAGGCCTATCCAGATGACTTTTAAATCATTAATTTTAAACTATGGACTGATTGTTTTAACATGTATTGGTTTAACTGGTTAATGTGTATTTAACTGATGTTATGTGTTATATTTTAATCTATTGCTATTCCTCACCTCAATCCATGGGGAGAGGTAGGTAAGATAATAATAATAATAATAATAATAATAATAATAATAATAATACGTAATTGTTGCATTCAGCACCTTCAGTTGCTGGATTCAGAGTGGATGCTCTGCCTCACTGGCTTCAGATCTGCCACTTTCTACTATAGTTTGGAGGGAAGATGCTTTCAGTGCGCTCCCATCCTAGAATGCACTGGGCCCTGCCTCTTTGCGATGGCTGTTGACATTGCCCATTTATGACCTCTAAGCCTATGCCATCTCCCAGAAAGAGAAGACAAGGTGTGTAGAAGTTACTACTTATTCTCTTTGTTGTGTGTCTTCAGTTGTTTCTGACTTATGGCAACTCTAAGGTGAATCTATCATGGGATTTATTTATTTTTTGGCAAGATTTGTTCAGAGGGGGGTTGCATTTGCTTTCTTCTCAGGTTAAGGTCCTGTCTACGCAGGCAAAAAGGCCCATTCCCTCCTGTTCTGGCATCATCCTGTTTGACTGACACACATTGGTTCTGGTGTGAGTAGTCTGAATGACATCTGGCATGTTCTGCACCAGAACCAGTGACTAACAGACTTACAACAGATTTTCAAAAACATACCTGCTCCTCTGGATCTCCTGGGAAGATCTGGAGTCCTTGGTTCCCATGCTGCTGCAGCTGTTTGCATGAGTGTCAAGTTGCCTAGTGCATCTGTTGCTGCAGTGGACTGCTCACTTCTGAGGTCAGGATGATGGGCACAGCAATGACACATTCTGGCCACTTTGTTCTGACCTCAGAGTAAGCAACCCGTGGCAGTGGCAGATGTGCTGGACAAGTCAGTGAGACACTTGCGCAGACAGCTGTGGTGGTGTGCAAACAGAGGGCCGGGTAATGGGGTCAGGTTGGCACAGCTGCAGGGTCAGGATATTTCAGGCTGTCCCTGGTGTATCCTGGCTTGTGCAGACAGGGGTCTGAGAGAGTGTGACTTGCCCAAGGTCACCCAGTGAGTTTCCTTGGTCAAGTGGGGGATTCAAACCCTGGTCTCCAGAGTCACAGTCCAGCACTCAAACCAGCACATCATGTTATTCTTCACTATTTTCTTAATGTTTGCTTGCTCCGCATGGGCAGTGAACAAGCAACAAAAACCAGAAGTAATAATGCAATAGATACTGCAGGGATTAGCAATAGATCCTTTGCTGATAGGTGATCAGTGACCTGGAGAATGGGTATCAATGTCAACCATCCTTCCTAGAGGAACATAATACAGTTTTATGCAGGTAAATTTCTCAGTCTTTCCCCAGTAAACCACAACCTGGCCCAGGACATTAAAAATAAATAGATGATGAATTATCTGTAGTGGAAACCAAACAGCAAGCAACTTTAGTTTCAATGCATTTTCAACATACAATACAAATACAATTGTATTAGTGAAGTTTTAAACACATGGTTATATTGACTGCCAAGCTAATCACGCAACTGGCTGTAGAGATACAGTTAGATAGCTACACACCCATCTTCATAAAATTCCCTACCTTCTTTGCTTTCTGGTAGCCAAGAGAATTAAAAGTGCTCTTGCGTTTAAATTTCTGAATGAAAGAGAATAACAAAGTTTATGTTTGTATTTGCTGCAGGCACTTATGTATGCAAGCAAGCATATATTCTTTAAGAGTTACTTTTTTGTATGACAACTCCCAGACAGGATGGCCACTAGCTGTGATGGCAGAGCTGTTCTGGCAAATATTTCCAAGTCTGTTTGTAGACCTTTAAACTATCTCAAAGTGAACATCAAATTCAAGTGCTACCAAGATCCCTTTGCATACTGATGTTCCAGTCCAGCAGTTATGCCTCTTATTCAAATTCAGTGTAGATGGAAAATAGTATTACTTTTGTATGTTTTTAATTGTACTGTTCTTTTAAATTGGAAGCCACCCTGAGTCCCAGTTGGTTGTGTTTTTTTTGGGGGGGGGGAGCAGGATACAAATAAATGAATACTATAGACACATCTCATATCTGTGGCCAATGCACATCGGATGTGCCCGATGTGGATTAGAAGTGTCTGGTGTGCATTGGAGCACTCTTGACCAGATGTGCACCTTTGAAATTCACAGCTGTATTTTGTTGCATTTCTGCAACATAGCTATAGGATCATAAAGTTATGAAATGTAGACTGTGGTGTAGAATTGTGCCCCTAGTTTTTAAAACTGGGGGCATGAGTTTAAAACTATACTGGAGTCTTTCTCTTTTCCTCCTCTATAGCTATATGAAAGGCCTTGCGGAAATACTTGCAGTGGGTCAGAAGCACGAGAGAAATGTAAAGCATGAGAAACTTACGAGTTCTGGTAGACCACTGGCGTGATCCACAGCAACAGCTGCACGAGACAAATAGCGAGCAGATCTCTCCTTCACAGAAGGGGAATAGGACAGCCTGTGTCCTTGGAAAGGTACGGGTCTTCTGTTATCCGAATCACCTAAAATTCCCAGTGTCCTCTCATCTGGAAGAGAGACAGGCAGACATATGTGTAAAGATACATGCCAGCGTTCCAGCATCAGACAACAAGATTTCAGGCTGTGTAAAGGGAAGGCTTATGATCTCCGTTGGAAAAGAGGCTATACAGTTTACCCTCCACATCCATGGAGTCTTTATCCACGGATTCAACCATCCATGGCTTGACATTATTCAAAACATATATAAATTCCAAAAAGCAAGCCTTGATTTTGCCATTTTCTAGAAGGGACATCATTTCACTATGCCACTGTATTTAATGAGACTTGAGCATCCACGGATTTTGGTATCTACAGGGTGTGTGTCCATCCTAGAACCAAACCCCAGAGGATACCAAGGCCCCACTGTATTAGGGCCTGAGTAGAGTGACCAGAAAGAGGACAAGGCACTGCAAAATGTAGGACATTCAAGAAAAACATAGGCTGTTCCATGATACTGACGTAGGCTCCCCTTGTTCGTCCCATGATGCCTCGTTTTAATTTATTTAATTTAGTTAATTTTATTCATTGAATGTATTTTATGATGCGGTGTAAGTTTTAATTGGGAGGAAAGGGATCACGCTATTTTATCATGTTGTTTTATGGCTGTATTGTTGTATTTTTATGATTGTTACCCGCCTCCATCCTTCGGGGAGAGGCAGGCCATAAATAAAAATATATATTATTTATTATTATAAATTCATGCTTCTTTGTCATGCTCAAAATGAAGGACATTTTGAAATTCCTCCTGATAGAAATGTAGGACATGTCCTGGAAAAGGAGGACATCTGGTCATTCTGGGCCTGAGTCACATAAGATGACAGTGAGGGAGAATCAGAAATTGGGTGCCACTTGGCCCAATCTGGCCTCTGTTATGGATCCAGTTATTCCAGCATGGCAAAAAGTTGGCAACAAAATGTTTTTCGAATGAGGAAGGGGGCCTTAATCCAAATTGCTTCTTTTATCAAACTATATATGTGCCTTCACGTCTCTTGTTGATTTATACTGATCCTATAAATGTCATAGGATTTTCTTAGGCAAGGAAGATTCAGAAGTGGTTTTGCCAGTTCCTTCCACTGAAATATATCCTACAGCACTTGGCATCCGTTGGCAGTCTCCCATCCAAGTACTACTAAGGGGTTGCCCTGCTTAGCTTCCTGGATCAAAGCAAATATAGTACCTTTAGGATATTTAAGCCTTTATCAAAATACCACTTTCCAAACAAAACTGGTGGTCAGCCAATAGATCCATCAAAATATATGAAGGTACATATTGAAGGTATATATGAAGATATATATGTCAAATATATGAAGGTAGATTTCAATAGACATCTGACCAACAGGCTATGTCTTATTTTCATGTGATATTTGTGTAACGTTTTTGGACAGGGAAGGCACGTTTTAATAGCAAATTAATTTTTTAAAAAATGCATAGTAGGCATGCTCTGAACCACAAGGTGGCTTTTTTGCTGTTTGCCTCTGACAGTGCAGATTCATGCAAATTCCAGTATTTTCTGTATTTGTGTGTCTGTGTTGTTGTTGTTGTTATCCTGCCTTCCCCCCAGTTTGGGACTCAATGTAACAGCAGATTTTAATAAATAGTTAAGATTAGCAAAATACAAAAGATACAAAGTAATTATACGATCAAATAGATTAAACTCCATTAAAAACATAAACTATTTTTTAAAAGCACAACAAAGATAGATAAATAAATAAATAAATAAATAAAGTAAATACATAAATAAATAACCAAGATAACAAATAGAAAATCCTGCCCATGGTTTATGTGGGTCAGTCCTCAAATTCCTGTTGAAACAACTTCACCTGCCTGCCAAAAGAGTATAGGGAGGGTGCCAGTCTAATCTCCCTGGGAAGGGATTTCCGGAGCTTGTCATTTTTGCACACTGGCAGACTGCGACTCCAGAGACCAGGGTTCGAATCCCTGCTTGGCCATGGAAACCCATTGGATGACCTTAGGCAAGACACACTCTCTCTCATTCTTAGAGAGAGGCAAGGACAAATCTTCCCGGAACAAATACTGCAAGAAAATCCCTGCCAAAAACCTTCTTGGCTATCTCCAGCTAAACGCCCAACAAACTCTTTTTGCTTCTGTCTGAACTGAAACCTGTTCCTTCAAACTCTCGCTCTTATATCAGGCTCTGAGCAATATGGCATTCCACAGGCCAGAAAGAGATTCAGCGTTTTCATGAGAGACAGTGTGGTATAGTGGTTTGAGTGTTGGACTACAACTCTGGAAACTAGATTCGATTCCCCTCTCATTCATGGAAACCCACTGCGTGACCTTGGTCAAGTCACACACTCTCAGCCCCAGAAAACCCATGATAGGTTTTCCTTAGGGTCACCATACATCAGAAACGACTTGAAGGCACACAACAACAACAACAAGAACGGCAAGCATTTTCATATACCATCAGTTAGAAGGTAATGTAAAAACAGCACAATAACATTCACAATAATCATCAAACATGTAATGGTAGATTTGGCCACAGAAATCCATGCCTCAATGGTTGTCTAGAATACTATAACATATTCTGTGCAAAGCTGCTCTTGTCAAAATGTCCAGAAACCAAAGATGGAGTAACTAAATGCAATAGCCAGCCTGTTGTCCAGTATGCATTTTACAAACCATATAACATTAGTCTTGAATCCACTTTACTGGCTTCCAGATTGTTTCTCAGGTAGAAGTGCTGACCTATAGAGCAATAAATGCTTGGAGGAATAAGACATCTGAAGGCCATCCTCTAACAATTATAATCATTACAGGCCCATTGTATTTCTCACCATCCAGAGAATTTGGGTTGGCGGACACACAGCAGGGCCTATTTTCTAGAGAAACTTTATTATGCCTTTCGATGCTGGATTTCAGGAAGGAGTTATTAATCTATCAACTAATATTTGATAGATTTTTTTTAATGATCACTGTTTGTTTTATTATACAAAAGACAACCATTTCTGTTTTAGTTGTTTGCTTTGGAATATTAGTGTTTTAGCACAGTTTGTTACTGTCCTTTTCCTGATCTGTGTATTAAAAGCAGGCAGGAAAGAAAGAAAGAAAAAAAGAAAGAAGTCTTCCTAAAATGAACTTTGTATTCCATCATATTCTAGCTATGTAGCCCCCACAGTAACCTGAAACTATTTTTGAGACATTTAAAATAACTTTGTGCTTTCCCAGTTAAAGCAAATTGCTTAATTTTTATTTTTGTGAGTGTGATAATGCACTTTTGAAATGTCTCCCTGTGTTTCATTGCTCTTTTGTTGGTGACTTGTGCTTCCTTTTCATTGGAACAACAGAGACTACAAAAATACATGTGTGGCATCAGTCAGAAATATATATTCTCCACAATTTTTGTGTGTGTTAATACATGGAAATAGGGACCGCTCCCCACTTTGGTGTATTTGTAAAAGAAATAGCCGAGAATTTTTGCATGTATTTTGTATTCTAGCGTCTTCACCTGCAGAGACAGCCTTGGATGAGAAGCTGCTTTGAGATCAATTGATGAGGGGTCTTGACATTTATGAAATCTCAAAGCAGCTGAAAATACCAAGTGGAACTGCAGGAATGCCTTTTCCATCTTCTTCTAGCGTGTGGCACATTCATCATGTGCACCACTGACGCAACAATGCAGCCACCCATGGCCCCAGGGAGTCTAAGCATCCGGAGCTTGAGATATCCAAAATACAAAGCTATCATCCTTTGGACTTTTGCTGAGAAACAAATCTCTTTGTGGGGTCTGCTTTTATAAACCCTACTTCCAGTTACTTTTACATCTCTACTTCCCAAAGCTGTGCTACTGCCCAAGGGTTTAGAGGTGTGTCCTTGGATTGCAGGGTTCCAGGGCCAGAACTTGCATAATGCCATTTTTACTTATTAATTTATTGAAAGCATCTGCCTATTGGCTCTCAACCCACTAGGGCAGGGGCCGGCAACCTACAGCCCCCGGGCCAGTTCCGGCCTAGGGCCCCGCGCTTACCGGCCGCAGACCCCTGGGAGAACAAAATGGCAGCTGCGACATGCGCGGAGGTGGCTGTGGCTGCGGCAGTGCGCGCGCGGGGGGGGGGTCGCACACGGCAATGGGGGCTGCGTGTGCGCGCTGCCATTCCCCCCCCCGGGCCCACCGGAAAGGACGACTTTGGGGGATCGGCCCCCGGCTCAAAAAGGTTGCCTACCCCTGCACTAAGGCAATGCACAATGGATAAAAAGTATTGTTGTTGTTATTCTTTTATTTATTTCACGGCTTTTCCCCAAGGCTAGGTCTCAAGGAGACTTACACATTTAAAAGAAAAACATTAAAAAAAACAACAACCCAACATTAAAACCCAATTAATCTACTAACCATATTAAAAAATAGACTTTAATTTTTTTTAAAAAAAGTTAAACAATACAAAAGCCAAAATAACACAACTCTTACAGCACTTTCCTGAAAAGCCTTCAATTCTGAAAGCCTGTCTGAATAAAGAAATATTTGCCTCCCAACAGAGGGACAAAAAGAGGTGGCCATTCTAGCCTTCCCTAGGAAAAGCTAGGGGCAGACACTAAGAAGGCCTCCCTTTATATGCCCACCAACCGTACCTGTAAAAGTGATGGGAATGAAAGAAGTTACTCTCCTGTGGCTCTCAGGGTCTGGGCAGGTTCATATGGGGAGATACGGTCTGCCTGATAACCTGAACCTAAAAAACATTACAACTCTGGCTAAGATCCTACATTATGATTGCGTAGTATAAATCTATACATGCTCAGTGTGCAGCCTTTGAGCACCTTTATAGCACTTTTGAGACTAACGGAAAGAAACAAGCTGGTTGCATGAGCTTTCGTAGACTTGAGTCTACTTCCTCAGATGCATGGTGTAGTTACATGATGGTGGCACGTATTTATTTATTTCAAAGATTTATATCCCACCTTTCTCCCACAATGGGATTGGAGGTGGGCATCACTAGGGGGGGCAGGGAGTGCGGAGTGCACAGGGTGAGACCTTAGAAGATGGCTGACACTTGGTCAGGTCCTCCTTCCGCTGCAGGGTGGGAAGGGGTTAGTGCACCTTTACTGTGGTCCTCAGGAGGAAGCTGCCACCATGGCAAAGAAGAAGGGCGAGCACGCCTGTTCTGTCCCATTCCTCTGTCTCACTTGGGTTTTTGGTCACTCCACCAGCAATCTCACTGACAGCTCCTTTCACCGGTTGACACCAGGTCTGGGGATGCCACCGGGTTGAGCTACAACATGTTTCTGCTGCATAATGGCATTGGCTGAGATGTTGCATTGCCTAATGTAGCAAACAATTTCTTCAGGCTGAATTCCTCTGTGACTACATGGCTCAGCATCCCCAGGGCTCATATAAGCTTATCGCACGGCACTTACAGGAACGGGAACAGAACAGGTGGAGAACACACGTTACTACACAAGAGAACACCACCAATGCCGCTGGGATCATCGGCATTGGTGGTGTTCTCCTGTGCAGTAACATGCGTTCTCGACCTGTTCCGTTCCTGTTCCTGTAAGTGCTGTGTGACAAGCTTAATAGTTTTGCTGTGCACACACACTCACACATCCAAATGCCCATTCTGTGGATGGCGGGGAGTAGTGCGTTGGACTATGTCCCATACTCAGATGCCGACTGATGGCATCTTGCACCAACACCTGACAGGGTCTCAGCAGGTGATTCATCATTTTGCATTTAACTACCAAGCATAGCCAGTCGTTGCATAGCTATGCAAGGTGCAGGGGAGACTATTGCAGCAAGTCCTTCCTATCCTCTCCCTCTCTGCTTACTTAACTGAATGCAAGCTACTTTTGCATTTTGAACTCAGTCTGGAGGAACTGAAATAAATGGAAGACAAACGAGGAAAGTGGGAGGAGGAGAGAGAAACAGGGGCATTTTAAAAGTAGTTAACAAGTGGGACATCAGAGGATTAAATCAGGACTGTCCCTGCCAAACTGGTAGAATTCAAAAACATAGCTGTGCTAGTCTGGAAAGAAAGAAGTTGTTAGCATTAGCTTTCAAAGAGTTGAGCCTATAGATATCTGTAGGATATATAGTTGCAGAAATTAATTGTTCCAGCTCAGGCACTTAATTAATTGCAACAATTGGGATGATGTAGTTTTCAATCCTACACATAAATTGGAGGCAAGAGCCCTAAATCTATAAATATAATTAATAATAATAATAATAATTTATTTCTTATATCCCACCTTTTGCCTAAGCAATCAAATATCTAAAAATAAGCCAGCTTATCGTCTTTCTTCTTCCTTTTTTTTTTTTTTTTAAAAAAGGAGAACAAAAGAGCAGGGACAAAAAAGAAGATATTACCAGTATATCTTCTAAAATAACACAGCGAGTGAAATCCCCTGCTTGTTCCTGTCCTACTATGCAGTGGTACATTTTCTGTAACTTGAAAAGCGGGTGAGCTCTCATTTTAAAATAGCCATGCAGGAATGTTAGAGCTGAATACTTAACTGCTACACCATGCAACTGCTATGCCACTACAAATACTAAATCATGTAGTCATGAATCACAGAGTTACAAAGGACTGTTATCTCCTCTGAATGCACCCCTCCATTAATCCCCAACCCTTTGTATTACCATAGACTGGATTCTTTTCTAGAATATATACAGTAGAAACAATCAAGGAAAACAACACCAAGTAAAATTCCATTTTGATTGCAAGGGGGAAAAAAACGTTTTCACGTTGCTTCAAAAAGTACCTAGAGACTGACTTAAAATACCCTTCCCTTGAGTAAAACAATTTTGTTTTCATTTGTGGCCAATCTGAGAAATCCCTGCTTGTATATCATCCAGATTTGTGTGTGTGCTCTGTGTGCCTTCAAGTTATTTCCCACTTATGGCAATTCTAAGGTGAACCTATCATGGGGTTTTCTTGGCAAGATTTATTCAGAGGATGTTTGTCATTGCCTCCCCTGAGGCTGAGAGTGTGTGACTTGCCCAAGGTCACCCAGCGGGTTACATGGCCAAACTGGGAATCAAACCCTGGCCTCCAGAGTCATAGTCCAACACTCAAACCGCTATGCCACACTGGGTCTCTATCATCCATACTAGGGTTAGGCCAAAAGTGTTGATACTGCTTTAACTGTCATAGCTCCATCCTATGGAATCCTGGGAATTCTAGTTTGTTGCAGCACCAGAACTCTTTGACATTGAAGGCTAAATATTTCACAAAAATACAAATCCCAGAATTCCACAGCATTGAGCCATGGTAGGTAAAGCAGTGTTGATCTGCATTAATTCTGGAGTGTAGATGTAACTTTCGTAGGGCTTTTTCAGGTTGTTCTGATGAAGTGTGAGTTCACAACGGAGCATGCTGAGCTTTTATAGTAGTTGTTGCAGTGGCCAAGCAACATCAAGATGGCAAAATTAATGGCCAGAGCCCTGTTGGGCAATTGCAAATACCTAAGGGCCTAAATACCCTAAAGGCACCAGATCCCCTCTGATCTTGAAAGCTAATTAGAGTTAGTCCTGGTTAGCACTTGGATGGGAGACTGACAACAAATACCAGGTGCTGTAGCGCTCTATTTCAGAGGAAGGAACTGGCAAAACCACTGCTAAGAATTCCTTGCTTAAGAAAATCCTATGAAATTCAGGAGGTCACCATAAGTTGACGGGTCTTGTGAAGGCAGATGCACACATACACAGCTGCATTTGCAACTGCTTTGTATTCACGATCCCTTTGCAGCCCCTAGTTTAGGGGATTTGCAACAGGGATCCTTTTTCTGCCTGTCGCACTGGAGATTGCTGATGGAGGAATGGGAATTTCAGGCAGATGCTTCTTGATCTACAAGGGAACAGAGCCCTGCCAATCTCAGCAGCTGCTTACTGGTAAGTGAGGTGGGATAGAGGGTCATGCCAGAAACTACAACATAGATCTATTATTATTATTATTATTATTATTATTATCCCACCTTCCTCCTGGTGTAGGGACTCAAGGCAGCTAAACAGTCCAAGTTAAAACAAACACAAAGCATTAAAAATACAGAGTTTAGAAAACAATTACACAATTTTAAAAACATTACATATTAAAAATTAAAAATTTAAAAACCTTCTATACTACAGCGCTACATATTATATAATGGTCCTGTAGGATTCTGGCAATTATTTTAAAAGCAACTGAATAAGTGGGACATCAGAAGATTAATTAGGAGTGTCCTTATCAAATCAGGACGGAGGATAGCGACTAACAGTGGAATTCTGGCCCTGCTTAGATCTGCCAGGCTTGAACTCATTGCAAAGCTTCACTCTGCTTTCCAGATAAATAAATACCTTGGAGAAATGTCTTATTTGGATTATAACTCCCAGAATTCCCCAGCTAAAATGGTCACTGGCCATACTGGCTTGGGAGGAAGATATATATATATATATATATATATATATATATATATATATATTCATGCTGTCGATAGTTGAATCCATGGATGCAGAATCCATAGGTACGGAGGGCTGATTATATCTATATCTACATCTATATCTATATCTATATCATCTATATCTATATCTATACACACACACACACGCACACATATGAAAAGCAAACCTTGATTTTGCCATTTTTATATAAGGGGCACCATTTTACCAACCCGTTCTATATAATGGGACTTGAGCATCCACTGATTTTAGTATCCATAGTGGGTCCTGGAAGCAAATTCCAGCAGATACCAAGAGCCCACTGTATTCTGCCTGATGAGAGTTCTTCTAAGCATAAATGCACTGAAAGTTCATTATAAGTATTGTATTAAACAGGTTATACATCAAGGCAAACTAGACGTGATAATAATCAAGCACTTGGCAATTGCTGCATTTTTTCCCCTTTGTTTAGTAAATAGCAGCCACAGAGGACTATCCATGGATTAGGACCACAACAGAGGGAGAGGAATTTTGCTGATCTTGATCTCCTCCTCTGTTGCTATTTGTATTCAGAAAAATCACTTTTTTTTAACCACCAGTTTCTTTCTGTCCACCTCTAACATATACAGGTTGATTATCCCTTATCCAGAATTCCAAAACCTGAAATACTCCAGAATCCAAAATTGTCCGCACAGGTGGCTCAAATAGTGATACCTTTGCTTTCCGATGGTTCAGTGTACACTTCGTTTCATGCACAAAATTATTAAAATATTGTGTATAAAATTACCTTCAGGCTGTGTTTATAAGGTGTATACGAAACATAAATGAATTTCATGTTTAGACTTCAGTCCCATTTCCAAGATATCTCATTATATATATATATTCCAAAATCCAAAACACTTCTGATCCCAAGTATTTCAGATAAGGCAAAAATCAACCTGAATAACATTAGCTGGCAACACAAAATGAATGTAGCACCACACCTAACAGTGAAAACTGAACAACTATACGAGAACCATTTTCAAAGACTAATATCTGAAGGATTGTCAGAACAAGCTTGCTTTCTGCTGCTCCAAAGGTTAGGACTTGAACCAACATTCATTCACAAAGGAGGAGATTCCCACGAAACATTAGGAAGAGTTTCCTGAAGGTAAGAGATGTTCAAAGAAAAGACCACCTTGGAAGGTGTTGGACTCTCCTTCCTTGGAGGCTTTTAAATAGATGACCACCTCTTGGGGTACTTCAGCAGTCCATTCCTACACTTGGCAGGGAGCTGGATGGCCCTTGGGGTCCCTTCCAACTCCATGAATCTTTGATTCACATAGGCAGCATCAGCTAGTTTGGCCTGGGCGATCATTTTCTGCCTTGGTGCAAGAATCATCATTGTTTAACACACTGAGTTGCAGCGCCTCAAACCCCAAAATAGCTTCCATTCCTAAGAATGCTGCAGCAATGATCATATTAGACCCAACAACTAGACGCCAGCAACATGAGAGAGGACAGTATATCAATCAAAACTCTTCTTGTTGAGGGATCTTTTTGGGGGGCTGATTTTTTTGGCTAATCATTTTAAGATACCCTTTCACTTCGCCCTCTTCCCTTCCCACCCTTTTTCACTGCTGGCACCCGACAATGGCACCCACCTGTTATCATCGGTCATCTCCTTACTGGGACTGGATGGAAGTAACTCCACTGCTCAGGCCTGGGCTGCCGACAGACTGAATTCTCCTCTTGACAAAAACGAAGCTGCCAGCTCAGCTCCAGGCCTCTCTGCTAGCGATGGCCAAGAGTCTGTCATCAGCTTTGCTGATGAAACCATCTGCCCCAAACAAATAGAGCCGCTATGCAAAACCCTATTGTGTCACTACATAAGCCCTGCTTGGGCGATTCCCAATCCCAATCCTGCTAGATTTCTCCCTGGCAGTGGAAATGGTCAGCCGCCCTAATGTAAATTCAGTACTTCCCAGCTAGGGTTTTGCTTCCAGAACTTGGAAGTGTCAGCTGGGGGATCCTGGCAGCTGTGGACCCAAAAGACAGCTCTTCAGGTCAAAACTCCATCAACATCCCACAGGTGTTTCGCCTTCAACAATTTTGAAATTCAGTGCGATGGTTGCTTTCGACAGAATCGGAGCCATCAAGTTGGGCGAGACCTCAAAGGTCATCAAGTCCACCCTCTCCCAAGGCTACAGTTTCTATCAAAAGGAACATTTGCCATCCTGCAAGGCTGCCTGTTCCACTTTGCCTCTGATACAGCAGCTCTTGCTTAGGACTCCTCCCTCCCATGGTCTAAAAGGGCTTGTCTACACAATTAAAATACTCCTCATTCTATTTGAATAGGATGTGATCCCACCATGCACCATTCGGAGGACTAAGGGCTTTATGCAAGTTTGTGGGGTGGAGGGGACTCCTTAAACTCCAGAAAAAAAAGCTTCATGGTTTTTACTGGAGTATTTGTGAGGATGTGCACTCTCAAATGTGTGGTCCTCTGTCTTGGATGGCTGCACATTTTTGGCAGAGGGAGGGAGAAAAGGTGTGAATAGATGTGAATACGCACAGGAAAGTGAAGACAATTCAGCATTGATGCAAACAATATTTGCAGCAATTTACATAATACATCTATGTGTAGGTTAACCCTACTTCTCTCTCCCATGCCCTTCTTCCCTCTATACTGCAGGATCTCAGGTAATACTTAGATTTCTCGGCCAAACATTTTTATTATCTCACCAAACTCCACATCACAGGATTCCATAGGATGGAGCCATGGTGCAGTGGAATATATTGCTATAATTGTGTAGTGTGAAGGAGCCCCTTGGTACTGCCATTAATGATGAGACGAGAGGAAGAATTTGTTTCCAGGTAGAATTCAAAGTGCTGCCTATGACCCTTTCTATTTGAAGAACTATATCTCCCTACATGAGCCTGCCTGTGCTCTAAAATCTGGAGGAAAAGACTTTCTCTTGGTCCCACCACCATCCCAGGCACGTCTAGTGAAGACCCAAAAAGGAGTCTTCTTGGTGGCTGCTCCCAAGTTCTGGTACTCCCTACCACAGGAGGTCCAGTTGGCCCCCTCCCTGCTGTTTTTCCCTTGGCAATAGCACTAGCACTTTACATTTCTGTACTGCTTCATAGTGAACTAAACACTCTCTTAGCCAATTGTCCCCAACAAATTGGGAACTAATCTATTGACCTACGAAAGCATGGAAGGCTGGGACAACCTGGAGCCCTGTGGGTTCGAACTCACAACCTTGTGGCTGCAGTATCAGCATTTAACTATTACGCCACCAGAGCTCCCTCATTTTTTTAAATAAAGACTTTTATAAAGACTTTTTTTTTAAATTTAAGGAAGCTTTTGAGTTTTAGTTTATTGGGGAGATAAAGCTTTTTATGGGGTGCAGTTGCAATATTTTTATTCTATTATGTTTCCAAGCATCTTTTAATGCTGTTTTAAAACTGTTTTAACTTGTATTTTTAAATAGAAATTAAGTTTAATTGTGTTTTAACTTTTGTATTTTTTAAAAATTGTATTGTGCTTTTAAAATGTTGTATGTTGGCCTTGGATCCTGAGTTGGGCAAAAGTTTGGATAATTTATTAATTAATTAGGGATCAATGTCCACCAGAGCCTGGAAAAGTTCATTATCTTTTTTACTACAGGACCCAGAACCTCCCAGACACCCAGGGATGTCAGTCCTGGTTATCATCATCCCAGATGCTGATGCTGCCGATAGTGAGGAGGACATCCCTGATAAAAGCTGATTCTAAGAAGGTGTGTTGGATTCAAACCCATCAAGCGTTATCAGCTAACAAGAAGATGTGGGTATGGAAATTATGGAACTCTATCTGCCATGATTTGTCAGACAGCTTCGAAGGAACATCCTGGAATCTTAGGAATTCCAAGTATTCTTCCCTGCAGAGGAACAGCCCAGAGGTCAAGCAAGAGGATTTAAAACAGAGCTGAAAGTTCCTTCAAAGGAACATAAAGCTTTGAAAGGAGGGGACATGTAAAAATGGTCTGTGAAAAAATTGGCCTTTCCTTTACTTTGGTGGCAGCAATGATGGTGGTCCCTTTCGCAGAGCGGTGTGAAATGTGTGGCTTTCTAGATGATGCTGGATTGCAACTTCCATGATTCTTCACCATTGGTCAAGGTGGCTGGGGCTGATAGGAACTGGAGTCAAGCTAGAGGGTTACACTTTTACATCAGCAGCTGATACCGGCTGCTTTCAGGAGATCTTCATGTTAGCTGGAGGCATCCCCAATATGTCCCTCAAATGATATATTGTGATGTTGCATCAATGGAGGACGACTTTGAACATCCATCAGAATAATGTGGGTGGCTGCGTGGGAACATGCTCCTTGAAAATCTGAACAAGGCTGGCAAGTGAACCAGCGCCTGATTTCCTGGTGTATGTGTGTGATCATGCAAAAGTTGAACCAGGACATCCCCTGAAGCTAGACTTTCTTCCTGGTAGAAGAATAATTGTTCTTTAATTGTGCGAGATCTGTGTGCAGCCTTAGGAGTGCAGCCTTGGTCCTCTCTCTCGCAGCAAAGGCATGTCAGCCTTGACCGATGACACCCACATTCCAGCCCTTCCTTTTAATGGCCTGCCTGTCCAGGGTATCTGCTGTTGATGGAAGTTAAGGAATTCACTCGCTGGCCTCACCCCCTAATCCCTCTCCCTTTTTGCTTTGCTGCAAGATAATTTGGGCCCTGACAAAAGGCTTGCTGAGCACCGGCGCCGCTCATGTGCCTGGCCTGGTGGAATGCGCATAGATGGGTAAGCAGTAATAATAGCTGGAGGGGAAGCCAATGTGGCAGCTTAATCGAGGTGGGTGGGGAGGGTGGACATGTGCTATGCAGGCCTCATTCCACCAATGGCTGGGTGCTCAACCCTCTTGCCTCCCTCCCTATGCGCTGGTGAGCTATTGTTCTACTCTCTGGCCCTTGATCCTGTCTACATTCCTGACTGAGCCATCCAGCATCACAGCTGGAGTCTCTGTTAGTCAAGGCAAGGGATAGAGTTGGGAATCCACCTAGTAACTCACTCTGTGTGTTACCCCAACAGGATTCCCTTTTCTGCTATTGCAAAAGGTGGTATGCACTACCTTCTTGTGTAATGGTTTTTCCCAGGCTGTGCATTGAGAACTGGATGATGCCCTGACACAAGTCTATTCCCATGACCCAATTGGCCATTGATTGGCCTTTCCAGGGGAGCTTTCCTGCCTATCACACCCTTTACAGCCATTGTCCTTCCTGATTTCCAATGCAAATACACTAGTAGAGCTTTATTGGTTCAAATAGAATCCCAGGCTGCATCTACACTGCAGAATTAATGCAGTTTGATACTGCTTTAACTGCCATAGCTCAGTGCAATGGAATTCTGGGATTTGTACTTTTGTGAGATATTTAGCCTTTTTTTTTTAATGAGGGAGCTCTGATTCCACAACAGTTATATTACACAACTCTTGCACTGAATTGCAACATTGTACAAGTAAACCAAGACACCAAATGTGCACCTGAACACACAACCAATATGCATAGGCATCCATGTGCATTGCACATCTGCAGGTGCAATGGCATTGCATGCCCTACTCTGTTTCCACAAACTGAAGCTGAATGAGGATGTTCTGTTTTCCTATGAGGATGTTCTCATGCTTTGATTGCATGTTTTTGCAGGGCAGCAGGTTGGACATGTGGTCTCTTCCAACTTTACGATTCTGTAGGACACCAAAAAGATTCCAGGCCCAGTACTTCCTAAAGTGGGGATGGGCAGTAGAAACCATCATGGCTGCACCCTATTGCTACTGTGCCACCACTAAAATTCATCACTGTGTCACAGAATCCCAGTGATAAAGAGAAGAGTACAAACCACTCATGAATAAATGCAGATTCTACCATGCAAATGTGTCATCTTATGTGATAGGACTCTGTCACCCTTGCAAAATGTGAATAAAAAGTTGGGAAGTGGATTGTTAAGGTAATAAATGAATACCTAGGTAAGTGGGTATAAGATTGCAATCTTGGTTGCTTAGTTGCATTACAAGAACTGGGCCAGGTTAGCCTGAAGGCCTCTCTAGTCTAGCGTAGGAATGTAACTTGTCTACCATTGTGTCTTTGCATGGAATCAAAACATCAATTGTTCAACCAAGTGGACAAGTACATTTATAATTATGATGTTTTCTTCCCACTGTGAGAGAAAACAAATATTCCGCTGCAGCATTATCTCAGTATTTGAACATCCTGAAGTGTTGCAGACAAATTATTCTGTGTAGAAAACCATGTTTTCTGTGCAGGGAGCAGGTTTCTTGTGCAGGAAACGTTGCTTTCAGTGCAAAAAAACAGGTAGTGTTTTGTTTTGTTTTTGCTGCAAGCAACCAGTTTTCTACTTAGAAAACAGACTTTTTCACACATTTAAAACAAAAACTATGGCTGAAGTCCCACTTGGAACATGTAGCATGATGTCATGGCTCATCTCTGTCTCCAGATCTGATAATCGAACTTAAAAGCCAGGTAAATGTACCAAGTGAAAGAGTTTGCACCACGGGCAGGTGAAGCACTGACAACAGCCAGAAGTGAGGAACAATGCAATGACCAGAAGTAGAGACCCCTGCAGAGTCCTCTCACAACTGCTTATCACACAGTTGCTTGCTGACAGGAGTGGACTGGATGCATCACCCTTCAGTGCCCTGCTTGCCAGCACCACTGAACTCCTTCACTTGGTGCAACTGCCTGGCATTTAAGGCAAATTTTAGGGACATCTGAGGTGGTGGCAATGGTGCCATAACTGTAAATGTAAATATTAAATACTTATGAAGCTTTAAAACTTCAAATTATTACATCATAACTGCCTCACAGGATGCCATCCATGCATTTTTCTGTGCAGAAAAATTCTTCCGCAACACTTTGGGATGTTTGAGTACCAGGAGAAAATGGCAGGCGATTCTCTCTGGTCTACTAGTCTTTCTCACAGGGGTGGTGTCTCCACAGGCCAGAATGCTCTGAGACCAGTCAGAATTCTTCTAGGTCCGAAGTTGCCCAGGAGTTTGGCACTTTGAAGCAATGCCAGGTACTTCTTCACATATGTGTCCCATTATGCCACCCACTGGTGCAGCCACTGTGAGTCTCTTGAGACTGAAAACGAGGCACCTAGCATTGATCACACATTTGAGCACCTGACCTCACTCATGCCAACAACTGTGAGTGGCACAGCATTGTAAACAGCTGTCCACCATTGTTCTGGAGGACTCCATATCTTCAGGAGCAAAAAGGTAAGTCTTTTTAATCTGTTGCAAGGGAGCCAGTGGTATGGGCATTGGACTATGACTCTGGAGACTAGGGTTCAATTCCCAGCTTGGCCATGAAACCCACTGCGTGACCTTGAGCAAGTCACATTCTCTCAGCCTCAGGGGAAGGCCATGGCAAACCTCCACTTAACAAATCTTGCCAAGAAAATCCAATGATACATTTGCCTTAGGGTCACTGTAAATTGGAAATGACATGAAGGCACACAACAACAGCAACAACAAAGGATGATATGTTGCATGATCAGTGCTGAACTGACTATACATTGGACAGTTTGCACCAGAACCAGAAATTTGGCCCTATATTGTCGTAAGGACAGGGGGCTGGGGATGTGGTATTTCACCCATGTACACACACAGCCAGGGTTTCCCAGTTGCTGGGATCCCTATTTGTTGACCTAGGAACAATAATAATGAATATTCTTTCCATCTCTAATATAGACTTCTGTTCACAATGTGGCCAGCTAGTTGCCTTTCTCACATGGCTGCAGTAAGTCCTTTGCTTCTGATAAAGAGTTACGCCTTCCTTAAGCCGAGGACTTATTGTTACAAGGCTTGTCACATTTGGTTCAGTTTTCAGGCAGACAGAAAGAGGGAGAGAGTGAAGGAAAGACAATCATGTTTGAAAGAATGCAAGGGTACTATTCCTGGACCAGAAATGCAAAGATAGTTCACCACTGACAACTGAGAAGGGGTGGCTTGGGATGGGGAGGCATATTCCCTTTTAGCAGGCAGCTGGCGAGAGATGCTCAGTCTTGGAAGTTTCATTCCTCCACAGGGAAAGGTTGTGTGTGTGTGTGTCTCAAAATGTGGCGACCATTTGGAGGGTTAAATATCGATGAAGGTATCAGAGAAAGATGGTGTTGCAAGTGTTTTGAAAAACCACAGAAATAATGAATCCAAAATACAGAATCTTGGATTGACAGAAGAGTCCTGGACTGAAAAGAATTTTCACAGTTCAGGATTTTCTATGCAAAATTTACATGGGATTCCGTGCAGGAATACTGTTTTTCCTTCAGAAAATAAGCTTTCTGCTCTCGCTCTCTCCCCCCCCCCCATGAAATTTTCCTTCAGTCCACAAATTTCTTGCATTGCAGAGAGTGAGTCGCTGAAAATTGTTGACACCTACAACTCTTCTATTGGTTGTGTTCACATTCCCTTGGTCACATTCCTTGCCCCTTTTCTTTGGCTATGGAACAACAGAAGACTGCACCTCCCAATATCCCCTGATGAGTACAAATGTTCTGGATCTCTCTCTTTTTTTCTTTCTCTCTCTCATATTTTCCCCTCTATCCCTTTTCACTTGGCCATCATCAGCCTGATGGAAACTGTGGTCTCTTTGTTTTCATCAGGGCAGCCCTACAAAATTCTAGGGGGAAAACTCCCACTCTCTGCCACTCTTTCCACTTCCTATCGAACATTTATTTGAAGTTGGCAACCTGCCACTGGGTGAAGAGTGACCACACAATGTTGTCCGTGGAGGAGACATTCGAGGGGTGTAGTGGACATAGAGTCTATAGGGTCAAAGCACTGCAACCTTTTCATTTGCAGGGATTGTGATGCCACCTGCCACCCCTACCCCTTAGAGCTGCCTCTTTGGTCTGATTTTAGTCTTCAGACCTCAGAATAATTGAGGAGATGAGTTTTCATAGAAACAACAGACAAAATCCTATGTCTGAGTTGTGGTTGTAGTTGTGTGCCTTCAAGTTGTTTCCGGCTTATGGGCTGCATCTGCACTGCAGAAATAATCAAGACTGACCCCACTTTAACTGCCATGGCTCAATACTATAGAATTCTGGGAACTGTAGTTTCGTGAGACATTCAGCCTTCTCTGTTAGAGGGCTCTGGCGCCACAACAAACTACAGTTCCCAGAATTCCATAGTATTTAAGCCCGGGCAGTTAAAGTGGTGTCAGCTTAGATTATTTCTGCAGTGCAGATGTACCCATGGTGACCCTAAAGTGAACCTGTCATGGAGTTTTCTGAAGCTGAGACTGTGCAACTTGCCCAAAGTCATCCAGTTTGTTTCCATGGCTGAACAGGGAATTGAACCCTGATCTCCACCAATGCTCAAACCACTACGCCATGCTGGCTTTCATAAACTCAGCATGCAGAATTATGCATTGACTGTACTGTGCAGTTAGGACAATAAGCAGGTATTACAAGGATGTCCCTTATTTGAGGCCCAGAAATCTTGACCCTTATAGGGCTACCTATAAGCATCTCTTATTATAAGGGATGTCCCCTATTTGTGGGTGGAAAGCTTTTCTTTTTATACAGAGTGAGATGCCCCCCCAACCCCCAACCCCCAATATTTTGGGCCTTCCTTAAAGACAGAAATTTGTGCAAGGCATTATTTATGAAAATTGATAATATGTTAATTTTAAGATAAATGCATGGTCAATTGAACTGAAATCAATACTTTCATAATACACAAACTTGTCAATACAGATTGAGTCTCCCTTATCTGGAATTCCAAAATCCAAAATATTCCAGCATCCAAAATTGTCCACATGGGTGGCTGAGATAGTAACACATTTCCTTTCCAATGGTTCAGTGTACACTTCATTTCATACACAAAATTATTAAAATATTGTGTATAAAATTACTTTCAGGCGATGTGTATAAGGTGTATGGGAAGCAGAAATGAATTTCATGTTTAGACTTGGATCCCATCTCCAAGATATCTCATTATGAAGGCACACAACAACAACAACAACAACAACAACAAAATATATACAAATATTCAACAATCCAACTCCAAAACACTTCTGGTCCCAAGCATTTTGGATAAGGGAGACTCAACCTGTACCTACCTCCTGATTGTCAACCCTGCATGTCATGAATTTTGGCTGTTCCTCATTGCTATTTTAAAAACCTGGTAACACCATGAACAACTTTTGTGCTGAATGGCAATCTTGCACATAAGTATGTGCAATCCAATAAATGACCCAATGTGCACAATGGCACTGTATATGAAACTCTATTTCCACAACATTGAGCTAAATGTAGGCCTTCCTCATCAGACAAAAATATTCAACCACTTCCATAGGGCAACTTACGCATGTGTAAGACACTGACAGGATTCCAGCCAATGTAAGTGACCTATCACTGTTGTAATCCAAAGGATTTTGGAGTGGTTTGTCCTTGTGTGGGCTATGAAGAACCATTAGCTATACACAAGTCCTGCTTTTGGTGGAGGCACAAACTGCTGAACTACTTTGGTGATATGGCTCAACACAGGTTCTGGAAATGGGGAATTTCCTTGGTTTGGCTATGGGGACAATCATGATTATTGCTTGCACATCAGAATTTACCACTATGCTGCTGATACACTGTCCTGAGTTCTAGTTCTAGCTTTTGTTCAGTACATTTCAATTCCAAACCCTGTCTTTTAAAAAAAATATAGTTTCAAATTCTGGGGCAAATTCACAGCTGTCCACTTCAGGTCTTGGAAAAATCGCTTGCAGGGGCAGAGTAGGACAGAAGAGAAGGCCTTCACCTTGTTTTAAAGGAGAACCACTACTTCCAGAAGCTTCCAAGAATCCAAATTCTGCTTTTTCTTGAAAATTTCTTTGGGAATGGCAGGAGTGTCTGGAAAAATCTAGGGGCTCCATGCCATCCACTTTTGAAGCCCTCTGATGCTCCCAGACACCCTTCATCCTCCATCCTCCAGTTCACGGATACTGGAGAGGGCAAAGTGTGGCCCTGGGGCCAAATGTAGCCCCACAAGGTTGTTTTTGCAGCCCACGACCCCCGCAAAACCACTCCAAACTTTCCTTTTTCTGAACTGTCTCTTCTGGAGCCTCCCAGGGGCAGTTACACTCCCTCTGCACACTATTTAATATCAGTCATTATCTGTTTTTCAACACTGAAAGTGGACTTCTGTGTTTTTTTGGGGTGGTGGTGGTATTTTTGACAGTCCACTCAGCCCCCAAAAGGTCCAAGAGTAGAAAACTGCCCCTTATTGCCGCAATTGCCCATCTCTGCTTTAATTATTATTATTATTATTATTATTATTATTATTATTATTATTATATATTATGAACAGCCACAGTTTTCTAAAGGCCTCAGGCAAAGTCAAAACTGGGGGAAAACAAGGTCAAAATGGTCTGAGAAACACTCGGCGCCTCCATTTCGCAATGGTTTTGCAAAGGTCCAGCAGGCACTGAATCCAGACTCGACTCCCCTACCATATAGTATGCAGTGTAAAAATACAAATAAAAATCAATACTATTTTTTAAAAGCACACTGAAGTTGTCGAAATACTACATGATCGGAACTATTCCCTAAGGTAGAGGAACGCCAGTCAGCCCGCCGCTGCTAAATTGCAATGATGTGGTGGACGTTTCAGCTGGACATTGAAAGTCTAGTTGCCTTAAACTGGCTTTGCTCAATGAGCTATTTAACAATCCTCCGCACCCACTGGGGCTTCAGCTGGATGAGACAGCGGATCAAGGAAGATCGACAGCGCTTTGACAGAATCTCATTCCAACTAAGTTCCCCTCCCAGCTACCCCTGAAGCAAAGACTTACAGAAAGTGTCCAGCGATCCGGGATGGTGCCTTCTCGGTCACAAGTCCTAGGGTGTTATCTGTGGATCCAAAAGCTCCAGTTGTAAAGGAGATCCAAAGGAGGAGACCTGCTCCACTCTCTACGCCTTGATCCTGGCTCTGAGAGTCTTGCTGCCCCTCCACAGCTGATTATATCTGGAAGGCCTGAGCTATGTTGGGAGGATGAGAAGGATGGTCTATTTTTAGGGGGCAGGCAAGTTGCTATTCCATCAGGCTGAGTCAATCACGAATCCTTGAAACCTCCTTTGGGAGGGGAGAAGGAATGCCAGGCACTGGCAGGGTGTCCTGGAAGTTTGTAGCATCAAGAGGGCTTACTCATAGTGAAGACACCTGCACTCTGCTGCCAGCCTGCCTCCTTGGAAATCCAGCAAGGAAAAGGGGTACATTTCCAAACAGTGCGTCAGGGATTGGGAACGCTCCCCTGAGTCATGCTCCAAGTTGTGGTGTCATGGTGACACCATCGTCGTTGTCACGTCATATGTTCTACATGAGGGCAAAAACTAATTCGGGACATTGTCTGGAATCTCCCTACTGGCTTGGGTGATGTCCATACGGAGGAAAAGAAGTGCGCACTGACTTGTTTAGATGATCCACGGGGTCAAAATGGGCAAAACAAAGGTCCAATCTGCACTCCGTGGCAATTCGCCAGAGTAAAAAGAGTCTCTGTTTACTCCAAATCAAGGCGGAAAGTCCAGGGAATCCCCTAAGCATGCAAACTGTGCACCAGTGCAGGGATGGGAGGGAGGCCTTACTTTATTTCTTAGCCTCAGGCAGCAAAATATCTTGATCCCAATCTCATTTTATATCCTTGGAGTGGCCACACAGATATGAAATGGGCAAGGTATCTCTGCGCATGTCAAAACTGAAGACTCCCTTTTCCTTTCTCTCTTTCTCTTTCTTGGTGCTTGAGATGGGAATCAGTATGGTGTTGTGGTTCAAGTGGTGGGCTAGAACTTCTGGAGACCAGGGTTCGAATCCCTGCTCAGCCTTGGAAACTCACGGGGAGACCTTGGGGCAAATCCCACCCTGCCAGCCCAGTTTGCAGTGGCAAACATTCTCTAAATACATCTTGGCAAATGATAGGCCTTGTTCTAAGTCAGTATTGACTATTTGTTTGTATTGTTTTGTATCTGTTTTGGAATTGTGCCACTGTGCCTCAGGCTGCATCCACACTGCAGAAATAATGCAGTTTTACACCATTTTTAGCTGCCATGGCTCAATGCTATGCAATTCTGGGATTTGTAGTTTTGTGAGATATCTAGCCTTTCTGTGCCACCTCTGTCCCAGGAGCCGCAACAAGTTACAAATCCCAGGATTCCATAGCATGGGGCCAGGACAGTTAAAATAGTGTCAGACTGCACTATTTCTGCAGTGCAGATGCAGCCTCAGTATTTAAAAAACTGCCTCTTGTACCTGACAGTGGTAATAGAAGGGATGCAAGTGGATTTTTACTAGTAGGAAATGCATAATTACTCTAGCGCCCAAGAGAGGGATTGGGATGCTTCCAAATGAAGCAAAACAAATGGGGGGAAAGACATTTTTGGTACAGGTGGGAACTCAAAATGTTATGGGAAGGCTGAGGACATTTGCCCTTCTTGCATTGATGTTGCATTATTGTGTCACTCTGGCTTGTGACACACAATTTCTTTTGAAGCGGGTGACCAATATCTCAGGATCATGAGGATGAGGTGCAGAATTACAGTTCCCAGTGTTAGATGTCAAATCCAGCAACTCCATCTAGTGGTCTCAATGTCAGGGAAAGAGGCTCGCCCATCAAGTGATATATTTGGGTGGATTAGACATATGGTTATGCTCCCTCAGCCTGGATATTAAGTAGACTGAACACTAAACCACACTGACAACTTAGGCTGGGGGTTATGCCAGTGTAAGTAAATTTTCAGACATTGCACAAGGAAGTACTCCATATCCCCTTGCGCAATGAGTTTTTCCTGCCTGAGTAATGGTTGCTGGATATTGAATGGAGAGACCCTCACTGAACTTCAAGACCATGTAAAACCTACTTATTGATTCCATTCGCTGACTGCTTTTCTGAATTAAAAGTACTCGAGGCAATATGAAATCCACAAAATTCCATTTTTAAAAACCCTTTAAATGAGTAACCAAGAACAGCAAAATCTGAGAAACTGTCAATAAGCAGAGATGAGGAACTGATATTGTATCGCGATTATGAGTGGAAATCAATAAAAAGATTTTTAAAAAATGAATAACCGAGAAAACAATGCATAGACGTAAACCAGCAGATCAAGGCCTGAATGGTATTGACAATCCCAAATACAGCAGACCCATCAAACCAAAGGGTGGATCAATACATAGGTAAATCCCACCTATTCAATAGGTCTACTCTATTTGGGACTACTGATATGATTCATGCTCAAGATTTCAACTTAAAATGCCTGACAATCAACAAAGGGGTTCAGTTATAGCTAACTTCCCTGGATATCTTGTTTCAGAGCTGCTTTACCACCATCAAGCAGAGCCTTCCTCACTCAAACGCCATCCTTTGTCACATTCTGTAAAGTAGGAACTTGAAGCCTTAGCATTGCATTCATTGCATACATTGAATTGCATTCAACATAGCTTTCTCAGCTATTTCCAAGGAAAGGAAAGTCTTGTTTATGAGGTGAGGGTGAGATGATGGATTTCCCCAAATAAACCCAGGGCCACAAGGCAACTAAGCTGACGTTTCCAGATTTAAGATGAACCATCTGGTGCTACCTTATTAATTGCAAACCCCGGCATCGGGCTGCAAAACACATAAAAGCCAATAGATTTACATTGATCAGGGGTCTATAACCCATACTCTTTGGGCCACATGTGGCCACCACCAGCTGCTTCTGGTTCTCTCTATGCCCTGAAAGAAACATGCTAACAAATGAAAACTTGCATTTCTGGAAAATTCCAAGAAGTGTGATTGGTTTTAAAATCATATTGTGTGTAACCCCTGCACTTGAAAAGCGTTGATCTTGGAGTTGAACTTCCAGGTGAAGTTTCATCAGGAGGGATTGTGTACCCTGCTACAAGATCCTGGGAGGGAGTGATCAAAATTATCCCACACATTCTCAGAAATCGCTGGCCCCATTGTAGATGCAATAATATGAGTTCACGTGCATCTACAGTGTAGAAAGAATGCAGTTTTTGACACCACTTTAACTATTATAGCTCCATCCTGATATTTATAGTTTTACAAAGCCTTTAGCTTTCTCTGCTAAAAAATGTTGGTGCCACACAAAACTGCCAATCCCAGGATTCTGTAGGATGGAGCCATGGCGGTTACAAGTGGTGTCAAAAGTGCATTATTTCCACAGTGTAGATGCACCCTAAGAAAGTTACTTTCAGTTAGCCGAGGGCTTGTGAGGGGCGGGATATTAATAATAATAATAATAATAATAATAATCAAAATTATCTCACACATTCTCAGAAATCGCTGCCCCCATTGTAGATGCAATAATATGAGTTCACGTGCATCTACAGCAGGGGTAGGCAACCTTTCCCCTTTCCCCAGTGAATTCTTTTTAAAAAATTGGACATTTTCTGGAAAAAACAAGAATTACCTACCATGGATGAATGGTTAATGAAGCTAGTGGAAATGAAAGATGTGGACAGATTAACGACTTTACTAAACCAAAAAGATTTCGATAAGGTGGATAAGGAGTGGTCTCCAATTGTGGAATATATTAAGATAAGATGGTGTGGAGACAGCAAGTAGAACTATGACAAATAAGAAAATGGTTTTCTAAGAGGACAAGATCATAATATGAGAGGATATATAGGTATGATTGTGAAAGTGTAGGCTTTCATGGCCAGCATCCATAGTTTTTTGTGGGTTTTTTTTGGGCTGTGTGGCCATGTTCTAGAAGAGTTTCTTTCTGATGTTTCGCCAGCATCTGTGGCTGGCATCTTCTATAGGTATGATTACTTATTTTATGAATGAGAGCTGTTAAACAAATTTCAGAGACAGGATAAGACTTATGAAGCTGTGAATAAACAAAGGTATTTGTTGCCGAAGGAATCTTCGGAAATATATATTGTATTGTAAGACGATGAGCTGACAATCTTTTAAAAATCTGACTGTATAAGAGTATTTATAGATGTTTATATTTATAAAATAATAAATAAAAATAAAAAATGGAACATTTTCATCATGTGAATTGTCTTCCTCCAGCCCTTGCCCTCTAGTAAACAGAAGCAGCAGTGGTCTCTTTCTGGACAGCTGCTGGAGAGGTTTTGGATGTGGCACAAAAAGCTACAGAATAGCACACACCCCGGAACTACCCAAAAAGAGACATATTCACTTATGACACTACCAAGATGATATTGCGATGTGGCAATGCGCTCTACTTTAGACGGTTTTAAAAAGAATAAGACAATATACATCTCTCCATGGCTGTTACACAGAACCTGGGAAAGTTACCTTTTTGGACTGCTACTCCTAGAATTGTCTACTCAGTTTTCCAAACTCTGCCTGAATGGAACCTCCCTACTCAGACCCCATATATTTCAGAATTACTAGATACTGGGGTCAAAGGAGAGAGAGTTGTTCTTGCTTCCATGCCTTGCTTGTGAGCTTCCCAGATCACTGTTGGAAAAAAAGGAAATTGAGTCCCACGGATCTTTAATGTGATCCAGAGGGTCTTGTCTGTTTTAATCTATTTAAAACAGGGGTAGGCAACCTTTTTGAGCTGGGGGCCGGGTTGCTGTCCCTCAGACAATTGGGGGGGGGGGCGAAGCACCAAAAATAAATAAATAAATAAAAATATTTTTTAAAAAAATATAAAAAATATATGTATGCACACTCTCTCAGCCCCAGAAAAGCCATGGCAAAACCCCTGTGGAGATTTTGCCAACAAAACCCCAATAACAAGTAATAACAACAATAATCAATATCATCATGGCGGGTGGCGGCGGCAGCGACGGCAGCAGGACCGGTCTGGGGCGGTCCAAAGGCCTCGGGGGGGGGGCGCATCCGGCCCCCGGGCCTTAGGTTGCCTACCCCTGTTTTAAAAGATTACTTATGCTGGGGAAAAGGAAGCCTCACCTTCACCACCAGGTGCCACTCTAAGCCTTTCTAATAATGTTCTCCCATAACATTATAATAACCATAGTGTCCTCTAAGTAAATTTTAATGGAAATTCAATAAAAGGCTGGTTGGGAAATATTAGAATGTAGTACTCTTCTCAGTTCTAGCAGAAAGGGTGTGACTGTTGTGCCATTTTCTTCCTCTCTTTCACCTGTCTGTATGTTCATCAACCCTGAAAACTTGATCCAAGTTTTTAGAAGCAGCGCTATTATCCAGCTTTAATTCTGATTTAAAAGGCTTGTGTGATAGTCACTAGGCACTATACTCCTGTTGATGCAGCCTAGAGTTGCATTGGATTTTTACCTGCCAGTAAAATTTCCTTTAAAGCTCAACTAGAATTCAGATAAGATTCAATGCCCCACTGACACAATAGTCACCAGCCATTACTGCTGCTTTGCTACCTGTTAGAAAGCTGAAAAAGCCAGGCATGATGATACGTGTTACTTTAAAGTATTTTTAAAGAATGAAAAATACAAAGAAAGGCTCCAAAATGATCCCCTAATAAAATTTTAAAATGGTACGTAAACCATAACCACTGCTCCAGAATTTACACCCTTAAATGACATCATCCTTAATGATATAATGCTTAAAGTGAACAGTGTTGCCCCTTCTTACTGGGAAAAATAATCAGCAATACAGTTGGCCTTCTACATTTGCAGCTTTGACTTTTGCAGATTTGATTATTATGTTCTCTCTAGGAATCTCTAAGTCGTCCAGTGCAATTCTGCCAGAGGTTGACCATAGAGTTGTGCTGGAGAACCTAGAAGTTCCTAGAGAAAACACTTCTCTAGGCATTTGTAGGTCCTCCAGCATGATTCTATGATCATGATTTTGTCAGATGTTGACCATAGAGTTGAACTGCAAGACCTAGAGATACCTAGAAAGGTGTTCCCTTAGGTAAAAAGAGTAGTGTTTTTTTATTTGCGGTTTTCCCACATTCACGGGGGTCCTTCGCCCCTAATCCCAGCAAATGCGAAGGGACCACTGTATAGTTATTTTTAGTGCATTATTTTGACTTTAAGCAAGACTTGCTTAGTCATGGAGGTTAGGCAGCCATTTCTCTGAGCAAATCTGGTCCTGGAAAGAAGTTTGTTATTGTATCTCATTTGCTAAATTCATTTGCTCTTCTTCTCTTCCTCTCTTCTTCTTGCCAGTACTCTGTAGGGCTTTTGAGAAGATTACCTAAGGAACCAAATTAGAAGAGTTCACTCACAGTTGTTGACTTTTCTTGAAGCGTCCACTGAAATGCACACTCTGGATGGGGCCTCTGGGTTTCTCCTTGTAGGCTGTGCTTCCTGTAAGTGACAGAAAGACATGAGAGGTATGTCTGCTGTAAGCCAAGAAGCCACTGGTTGGAGAAACTTATATGGTTGGCCCAAGATGGAAAAACAAGATAATGGCTTCTTCGACCTGCTGGCTTCCATGAAATGAAGCCAATTGGGTTGATGGTTGAATCTTACTCTTACTTTTCCATTAGTGAGTAGACACCATGTTCTACCACACCTTGTTACCCAAAACAGATGGGGGGATTGGGGGTCCACACCAGCTGTCAGCAATACTTCAAATGTTGGGGAAATTAGCTTTGCAAGAGGCTTGGGTAACCTTTGGACCATATGCACCAAAATATACCAGGACTAACTGGGAGGACTCCAAGTTTTTGGTGAATTAAGAAGGTTTTATTTAGAAAATTATGCAGACTGCAATCACACATATAAGATAGTAATCCAAACAAACACAGCATACAGAGCTAACCAGAATGGAAATATGGAACGGGGACAGAAGAGTTTTTAGAGGTTGTAATAGGTTTATAATTGCTTGTCTGAAGAGAAGACCATGGAAAGCTGGAATGGCTCAGGCAGGGAGGAACATACACAGAGTGCAAGTGTTTATGCAGTCTGGACTATGTATGTAGAGGTTAGGTTTTGAAACCCTATTTATACCTTAGCACTAGCCCTAGGCGATGGGCTATCTGGCCAGGTAGGAAAGGCTGAATTGTCCCAGGAATCAACAATAGGATTTCAGACTGGTTGTTGGCTTTAACAAAAGCAGATTAGAGAAGTTTAGCTGGGAACACAACAAAGGGTAGGCAGAAACAGATTGGCTTCTTGCTTTAGGTGCAAACAGATCCTTTGTATCAGGTTTTGAGAGGAAATGCGGATTACTTGGGGGAAGAAACACTCGATTTGATGGTTTTGTTTACTTGGATGTACACATGCCTCAAGGAAATGATCCTTTTTTCCGGAGAACTTAGGGCCTGTACAGACCGGCCAAAAGGGCTGGCCTGGGGATGGAATCAGGGCATGGTGACCACATGCTCCACATCATCCTCACACTGCCCAAGTAACTGCATGGTAGGCAGCGAAAGGGCATGTCTTTGGCGCAGCATTTACATGTGCTGTGCCGAAGTGGCAAAAAGCCGCTGCTCCCGCCGGTAAAATGCCCTTTCTGCAGCGCAAAAAGGAGCCACTTTTTGCGGCTTCTTTTTGCACCACAGAAAGGCCAGATCAGGGCTGCAGCATGTGGTTGCTGCGGCCCCAATCCAGCAAGGAAAGGGGTGGTGTCTTGCCACTCCTTAGGGGCCCTCTGTACAGCCCCTCAACCTAAAAGGTCATTGATCTCTCAAAAACATACTATCTCCAGACATGAGATATCAAAACACAAGGGCCCCCAAAATACAGTGTAGGGTATGCAGGGGAGCCTAACACCTGAGTTGCAGGATATCTAGGATGCCTTTATCTACCTGCCCACCAGGCATTTTCTGGTATCCTCCTCAAATAGGGGAAGTAGCACCAGCCTATGCTATGCATGACTGAGAAAGATGCAAGTTCAAATCATCACTCATCCACAAGGATTACTGAGTGACCATGGGCTAGTCGCCTGAGGTAGCATCTAGTGCAGGGGTAGGCAACCTTTCCCCTTTAAGGGCCGAGGGACTTCAGCTCCCAGAAGCCTCAGCCATGTTGGCCAATAGTCCCATGTTGGCCAATAGCTCCTGGGATTCTGGGAGCTGAAGTCTCTCGGCCCTTAAAGGGGAAAGGTTGCCTACCCCTGATCTAGTGTCTTCCTTGTCAATAGCATGGAGAATCTGAAAATGCACAAAATGTGTGAAGTGCCTCTGTGCAAAATCCATGTCTATTCCCTTTGTAGAGCTAAGTATGCAGCACACACAAACCCAGCAAACACAAAAGGACAAGATGCAGCAACTAAAATAACCAATGGACCTTTAGGCTGCATCAAGAGGAGTATAGTGCCGAGATCGAATGAAATAATAACGCTACTCTATTCTGTTTTGGTCAGACCAGGTTGAATACCTCACCAAACTACAAATCCTAGGATTTTGTAAGTAAGATGTATTCAGAGCCTGGAAAATTTCCCCTTCTCGACCCTAGCTTGCAGAATCTCACAAACAAAATGTAACATTTGTTTGACCTGGATAGGTTGAGCTTCTATTTCCATTATAGCCACTATTTCAAAATTGGCCCTTACGTATATAAATTAGCATATACAAATTAAAGTAAATATTTGTTTTTTGGTGTTGCATTTCTTTCTTTTGGAGGACATGAAAGTGTTACTGTCATGTCTCCCAACATCTCATCAATGAAAGAGTTGGAAGAGACCCTGCATGGCAGGGTTGGACCCTGCATGGCAGGGGGTTGGACTGGATGGCCCTTGTGGTCTCTTCCAACTCTATGATTCTATGATTCTATGAAAAACAGGGCATGTGTAACCAAGCAATATAATAATAATAATAATAATAATTTGAGATCAACTATATCAGAGTGTAGTCAAGACTGCAAAAGTTATTATGGAGGAAGAATGAGCAAGCTAGGAGAGGCTGCAGCAGTTTGCTTTTGCCTAAGCATACTGGGAACAGAGCAAGATTTTGTTCTGTATTCTCCTAGCCTTCAGCTGGGTTGTGTGCAAACTATTTTCCATATTGAACTCAGTTTCCAGCAACTGAAATAAGCTGAAGGCAAAGGAGGAAAGTGAGAGGAGGAGAGACAAAGCGCCTTTGCAGACTGCCAGAAATAGTGCACATTAAATTGAGGCACTGCCCTGGCTCAGTGCTAGGGAATCATGGGAACTGTAATTTATTGTGGCACCAGAGCTCTCTGACAGAGAAGGCTCAATGTCCCAGAAAAAAATACAATTCCCATGACTCTCTAGCACTGAGCCAGGGCAGTGCCTCAATTTAATGTGCACTATTTCTGGCAGTCTGCAAAGGCCCAAACTGGGATATTTTAAAACCAAGTGAAAAAGTGGGACAACAGAGGATTATGTGGGACTGTCTCTGCCAGGTTGGGATAGTCAGAGGCTCCACAATGTCAAAGTCTAAGTTCATCTTTTGACTGGGCCACTCTGCTACCTCTCTGTATCTCTTTGCTACAGCTTGAAAAATCCAGCTCTGTTATGCAATTGTCTCTACGGACACAGAGAAGACTCAGCTAATTGTCACTTATAAGAGAATTAGCAACACAATTAGGAACAGCATACACTAGAGATCTGGCAGGATGATGTCTGTTCTCTTTTCCTGGCTGTGCGACTATAGTTGAATGCTGCCTGGTCTCCCTCCCTGCCCCACACTATGCCACAGGGCAGGTGAGTAACTCCTTCTGCTATAGTCCCAAATTTAGCATTCCAAATCCTGTATGTTATGGATAGGATTCCAGCCCCAGTTTCCATGTGCCATTGTGCCCTGAAATTCACTGGGTGAAAGGGTTTCCAGGACAAGAGGAAGGAGTCTCAGGGTGAGAGCAATGCCTCTAAAATGAATAAGTATGTGTTTGTCTCCTTTTAGATTGTCTCATCATGTGGTTTTCAAGATCAGGGGTGATTTACCATCATTTTCTTCTGCACAGTACTAACTTCTTTCAAGTTAGCTATGATGCCGCTGCTGTTGTGTCTCAGAGCACATCTACATTGGCCCCCTTAATCTGGAGCAATATGCTCTGGAGCTGGCCCAGACTGACACAATGCAGCTCAAACATTTCCAGACAGGCCACTGGTTGACACTGCATCATCCCGTTGGCCCATTCCCCTCAATGCCACCGCCACTGCCACTTCACCAGCCAAGCCAAGGTCAGAATGAGGTGTCTATGTAATCAAAGAGGAAGGGGTAGAGAGATGCCCTCCTTGTTGAGCACATGGTGGGCACTCTATTCTGACATCAGTAAAAATTATGCCAATAGCCAGACTTTCACAGGGAGCTGCTTGCCCGGTGAGGCAGCAGCACTGAGGAGGAAGGGCCAGCAAGACAATGCCATCAATGTGTAGACATGTGGATTCTGAGTCACTCTGAATCCAGCCCGATCCAGCTGTACTTCTTACGTCCAACATACCTGGGTTCACTCCAGAGTTTCCTGGATACTCTGGAGTAAATTGCAGGTTCTCATGAGCTGGATAAATGGTTTAAGGTTTTGCTGCAGATGTGGCCGTATGTCATCTGGAAGCACAAAGTCTTTAGGAATCTGCTTGTAGCATGTTAGACTACTGCTCCATCCAGCTGCATCTTCCCTGCTTTCTGACTGATGGTAACAGTTCTGCAGTGATGTATTTAAGCTTTTTACTCCAAGTCTAAAGTCAAGTCTCAGGTCTCTACCTTCAAGTCTCAAGTCGAGTTTGAAATCTTTGCAAGATACTTTCAAGTCAAGTCTCAAGTCTAGGGGACAACTTTCTGGGGCGCTTTTCTCAGAAAGGAACAGCAAACATATTGGGCAATGGACTTGAGGTGAAAGTTGAGGTCTGCTTGGTAGCCTGTCCTTGCTGTATATCAGAGGATCCTTCGAAAGCTTTTCGAAAGCTTTAGAAGGATCCTTCTGCCTCAAGCTCATTGCTTAACACATTTGCTGATCTCCTCCAAGAAATTTGCCCTGTGCTCTGAGGGTGAATCTTTCTTGCTGCTCGAAGTCAATGGCACCAGCAAGTCAGTCACTAAAATATACAAGTCTCAAGTTAAGTCGAGTCAATGTTAAGTCGAGTCCAAGTCAAGTCATTGAAGTGACTTAGGTCCATTTTAAGCCCAAGTCAGTTGACTCAAGTCTACATCACTGCAGTTCTTCCTGATCTCAGACAGAGCCAGGGATGACTCCCACATGAGGGGCTTGGTGTTATATCTAAATTTTATTTAGAACTTTAACAGTGCCATCCAAGATGCTGAACTCTATCCCCCACTATGTAGGTTCAGCACATTAGATAGTTCAGACTGAAACACTAGAAATTGCCCATCCAGAGCTGCACAGAGGAAGATGTTCCCCATGTCCTGCTGCTTCTTGATGGTTTTACATGGTATTACCAGTCAAATAAATGAGTACTAGAGCAGATCAGGCCTGAGCTCTCCTTGGAATCCAAGATGACCAAGATGAGGCTGTCATACTTTGGCCACATCATAATAAGACAGGATTCACTGGAAAAGACAATAATGCTAGGAAAGGTGAAGGGTGATAGAAAGAGAGGAAGAACACATACTAGATGGATAGATTTAATCAAGGAAGCCACGGCCCTGCACCTATAGGACTTGAGCACAATGGCAGAGGACAGGGAGTCTTGGATGTTCTCATTCATAGGGTCATCATGAGTGAAGTCAACTCAAAGGCAGTTAACAACAACAAAAAAACATGGATCAAAGCAAGGACTTTCTGAAATACAAAATGTGCCTTCCACACATGAGTTGCTGTTCTTTCCCCTGTGGCTTTTGGAACAACAAAAAAGGCACCCACCTTCCTGACCAAAACATTCTCAGGCAGAGAGGTAGCGGCGTTCTCTTGTCCTCTTCTTCCGTTGCTGTTGAATGAAAAATCCAGAGGATCTGTCTGACGTTTGACTTTAATGTATGGCGGGTGCATGGTATCCATCTTGCCAGCCTCGATTTGACTCCTTTTACTCTGGTCAGTGTCTGAGGTTTGGTTCAGGAATAAGACCAGGCTTGGTGAGGAGGAATAGGAGGAGGAGGAGGAGGAGGAGGAGGAGGAGGAGGAGGAGGAGGAGGAGGAGGAGGAGGAGGAGATGGCTTTTCTGGAGTCAATCCTGGCTTGGAAATCACTCTTGGTATTATTAACCATGGAGGGGCTCACTTGCCAAACAGCAAGACTCTCCATCGATTTGCTCTTGGAAAACTTGTAATTGCTTCTTTGATAAATGATCGCATCCAGGCCTGATGCATTTTGTTCCACCTTTTGAAAAATCCTTTCCTCCCGAATCTGAAAATGCATCAAAATAGAAAGAGGCTTACTTGCACTTCTACCAATTCCCTCCTCCCCACAGCTAGAAACTTATTATTGTATCACATGCCAGTCCAGAAATGTTTAACCTCATCTCACATTGAACTTCACCCTCCGGTCTGGTGGCCTTTCACGCTTGGATGACTCTCTTCCCTGTTAGGATTTGGACAGGTTTTAAAATGTAGTTGCTGAATTTCCAATTTTGGACTATGGATACTGGAATCACAGTCTGGAAAAGCTATGTTTCTGGAGGAGCAATGCTTGCTGATTCTAATGCCAGTGGGGAAGTGAGTTGTGCAAGATCCTGAACCCTCATTCTCCCCAGTAGCATCAGCATCTTGGATTCCCCCCCCCCCCCCAAAGTACAATAACATCCAAAATCCACAGAACAATGATACCTTTACTGAAAAACAACCAAAATGTACAAAATA
Organism: Phrynosoma blainvillii; assembly: GCA_026167975.1. NCBI lineage: Eukaryota > Metazoa > Chordata > Lepidosauria > Squamata > Phrynosomatidae > Phrynosoma > Phrynosoma blainvillii. The sequence continues at coordinate 7,961,223 of JANUYF010000005.1, forward strand.
CATGTTGAAAGCTTTTGAAGCTACACTGGCTTCTTCATCAGGAAAAGATGTTAAAAATCATACAGAAGAAAGAAAAATATCATGATGTTAAGAGTCACAGGCACACATTTTGTCAAGATGTTGTTCTCAGTTAAGATGGTATGGAGGGCTGCTATTCATGTAGGCTGGCCACTCATCCTTCTGGCCATGTGGATTTCTACTTTGTGGATTTTGGATGTTATTGTACTTTGCTGTGTGGCCAACATGGCTACCCCTGGATACGGTAAGTTCTTTCCAAGTTCAGGCTGAAACCTGAAGTGGATTCATTGCCCCACTAATGTGGAATCCACCAATCTCTACTGTGTTTTGGACAAAAACCGAAACCCTCTTATGCTGGCTGGGGAATCCCGGAAATTGCCAGGGCTGGTGCCATTTGGGCTGTTCCTTTATGCTTCTGGGGAGCATCTTCCCCTCGATTCCATTCCCCTGTTACACTCTTCCATCCATTAGCCCAGTGTAGAACTCTCTCTCTCCCTCTCTCTCTCTTTCTCTCCCCCCCCCTTTTTTTGTTTTGTTTCTCCTTGCCTGCCAAAGTGAAATATTCAAGGAGGATAGGACAATCAGCTGTTATGAACTGTGTTATTGGAATGGAACCTTCATGTTCAGGAACAGTCTACCTCTAAGTGACATTCATATGAAGCTACAAGAGAAACCGAATGCCTTCATACTTTGCTGCAGGGCTGGAGAGCCTTTGGCTCTGTACTTAGAGTTCAGCTCCCACACAATCCCCTACCATTGGCCATGATAGGTAGAACCGATGTGAGCTCTTGGATGCAATGTATGGAGGGCCAAAGTTTTCTTACTCCTGTTTTCTTGCATGCTTCCTTTCAAAGAGCCCAATAATCCTAAGGGTTGGAAGTTTGACTTTGCTTTCTCTTTAAAAAACAATCTGGAACCCTAGAATTCCCTGGAGTCTGTCATTTATCACATTCTGATTAGTGTGACACACACACACACACACACAAGTCATTACTTTGATCATAGTTTTGGGGCTTAAATATATTCTGTCTGCAAGTATTCTTGCCTTCTTTACTACCCCTGGTGGCTGGAAGGTGACTTCCATGTCGATGTGCCTATGTGTCTTAATCTGCTCTAGGATTCTGCACATTGGTTAGTTCCTGTCAAGTTTGGAGTGAAATCCAGAACAGATGCACCACTCTTTTGACATGGGAGGCACTAGCCACTGCAATGCACTGTCCTTCTGCAGTCAAAACCAAACTGTCTCTGGACGTTATCACACGGGGTCTAAAGCAGACAGAACCCCGTCCCATTGCGGATCCTTTGCCCCTGTGATCACACGACGTCACAGAGAACCCCCTCCCATCCCCCTCCCATCCCCGTCGCATTGCGGCATCATCCCCGTTCTTTTGCATACCGGTTTCATTGGGAATTACATTTGCGCGACCAGAAGCATATCGGAATAATGCTGCTTTCGTTCATTCCGGAATGATGCTAGTTGCTAGAGACCCACATGTGAAAACGTCCTCTGACTGTAAGCTATTGCATCCAGAACGTGCCATGCCTTTATTTATACATTATTCCACCAGTGCATCTGTTGGGTGAACTGCTGACGGTTAATTTATGCCTCATGTGCTACGACAGATTGTATCCTGCATACTTTACTGTCTGACTCTCAAACCTCTTTACCTTCTGCTCACCTTTGACTTTTCATCAGCTGAGAAAGCATTTTCACGATCAAATATATCCTGATACCTATAAAAAGGACAACATCCTTCAAATTAATTGAACACATAAAGAAATCACAATATCCTTACTGAGGGGTCTTTAGCAGAGCTAACCTTCCCATTATCCACACTCTACCCCACTCCTGCCACCATGCTCTGTATGCTGTTTTCTTCCTGCTGTTTGTCTTCCCTGTTGTTGTTTCTGATCTACTACCAGTTTCAAAGACAAGAATGGAAGGAGTGTGTTTGCATGGGGTTCAAGAGATGGTTTTGGAGGATGGAGGAAAGTGGTAAGCATAAGGAATGATGGCAATTATATCCATTATTTGAACTTCTGGGCCTGTAAAGCTCAACTCGAAATAAAATTCCTCAGTTGCAGAGATGCTGCTTTCTACAATCATCTGGAAGTCAAATTAAGACAGATGTTCTGCACTTCATGCAGTATTTATATTTCCCAGCAGTACTTGATTAACCCATGGCCAAGATCCTAAAATAATGTTTATTTAGAAGTAAATTATATTCTACAAAGATCACCTGCAGTGTTAATTAAAAGCTTCTACTTTGTAAGTGTTACCCTATTTTAAGAGGACAGAAGAATTAGTGATGAATTGCCCTTTAATTGCCCCTCAATTGGTCAGTTTCTGTCTCATGTGCTCTAGTTACTCTATTCTTTGCCTTTGTTTTGCTTGCATTCTTGAAGAATAAAGCAGCACCATTGCTTTCCAAGGAAGAAAAAGAAAAGAATGCAATGGAACAAGCAATTAAAACCTTCCTCTCTACCCACATGAAGAAAATGCTGCTTAATTGAGGGACAATAAGGGGGTTCTCCAACACTAATTCTCCATAAAACATTGCTTGTCTGTATTGGACACATGGTGGGACAGAATCCGTATCCACAGTCCAACCCATCAGCGCCTATCTCTCTCCTGGCCCTATTAACCTCAGGATCCCTCACTGGATCTGATACTCAGGCTTCAAGGTGGCCACTGTTGTTGTGTGCCTTTAAACTGTTTCCAACTTACAGCAACCCTAAGGTGAACCTATCATGGGGTTTTCTAGGGCTGAGAAGGTGTGACTCGCCCAAGGTCACCCAGCGAGTTTCCATGGCCTATTGGGGAATCAAATCCCAATCTCTAGAGTCCTAGTCCTGGGTTGACTCAACCTTCCGTCCTTTCGTAGGTCAGTAAAATGAGTATCCGGCTTGTTTGGGGCAATTGGCTTACAGCAGGGGTTGGCAACCTACGGCCCGTGGGCCGGTTGCGGCCCACGCCCCGCTGCTTACCGGCCCCCCGCCATCCTCTGCTGCCACCACCCCGCCACCTCCGCCATGTGTTTTGGTGGCCATGTGGCCACGCGCATCACAGCTGCCATTTTAGAAAACAAAATGGCGGCCGTGACTCATTTGCGCATGTGCAGAAGTACTGCGCATGCGCAAATCAATCATGGCTGCCATTTTGTTGTCCAAAATGGCGGCCGTGACATGCGTGGAGGCGGAGGTGGTGGTCGCGGCGTGCGTAGTGGTGGCGGGACACGCACATGAGTGCGCGCGCCACCATCCCCCCCCGGCCCACCGGAAGGGACTGCCAGAAGGGACCGGCCCAAGTTAAAAAAAGGTTGCTGACCCCTGGCTTACAGACTGCTTAGGGCCTTAGAGAGTGCTGAGTTCACTGATAAGCAGTATAGAAATAGCTATGCTATTAGTTTTTGTGGGTTTTTTGGGCTGTGTGGCCATGTTCTAGAAGAATTTCTTTCTGATGTTTCGCCAACATCTGTGGCTGGCATCATTCAGAGAAGATGCCAGCCATAGATGCTGGCAAAACGTCAGAAAGAAATTCTTCTAGAACATGTCCACACAGCCCGAAAAACCCACAAAAAATATGGGTGCCGGCCATGAAAACCTTCAACTTCAGCTATGCTATTGCTATGCTAGTCCTTTGTTCAAACCACTGCACCACACTGGCTCTCAAGGTGTCCACTATTGGGGTTTTCCTAAGGTCTTGGACCATCAGTATGCAATGCATGGGATCGCTGTGCCTCCAGTCTCTGCCATTATCCCAGTATGCTTCCAGAACTTGAAAAACCCTCGCTTATTACAGACTAATAGGATTACTGGAAATGAACAGCGCTTAGTTATTGGTTTTAACTTATGGGCTGCTTACCATCCCACTAATTCAGAGACAGAGGTCCTTCCCAGAGGTGCTGCTGCTCTCATATTCTGTCTCCTCCCTGAAGACTCAAAGGGGCTCAAAAATGATTGGGAAGTAGGTGATCTCTTCTCTGATCTCTTTTCCATATCTTGCATCAACTGGAACCACCTGCTGGTTTCAAATTGCTTCAAACTCCTTGGAGGGAAACTGGTGAACCAATATGATACCATTATTTCAAAATGAAACAAATCCCAAGAATTATTCTCTGGCTGGAATTCTCTATCATGGTCTGTGCTACGTAACTTTACATGCACTTAGCTACATTAGCGGAGGCGCTAAGAAAACCCTGTTGGTGAAGTGTGAAGATGTGTTGTAATGGGAGACCAGACAGTGTCTGGGTGTGCATTGGACAGTATTAATGCCCATTGGCACACCTGAGACGGTGTCCTGATATGCATCAGTCCTGTTGTGCATCAGTTACTTTGTTGGCTCCCCTCCACGATAACATCATGGCATGCCCTGGCTGAAAATAGACATTGGGAAATTGTTTGATTCTATTCCCACAGATGTTATTCCACTTATGAAGACATAAGTCCCTATTCATTTTAGTACTTACATGTCAAGGTCTCTCTCTCTCTCTCTTGGGGAAGGTGATTTCTTGGTCCTCTTCCCCAAGACTCTCCAGTGCTGAGATTACAAATGCCCTGGTGTCTTCTTCTGCCTTTCAGTTCCTGTGACGCGGTGGACAAAGTTCCTTAGCATTTGTCAAATTAAATATTAAACGTTATGCCTGAAAAACAGGCATCTTGACTGGACAGGAGACAGGTACAGCGCTCCACATTAGAAGGAAATGGATGGTCTTTACTGGAATCCACAATTTCTACCTCATAATAACCCTTGTGTTGTCTTCCAAAATTATTAGCTAGGCACAGTGTGCCATAGTGTTCCCAATTCTTAGGATCAGTCCCCTCTGCTGTGGTCCTCAGGGCAAGGGCAAGAGCAAAGGATGAGTCTCAGGGAGCAATGCCTTGAAAATTACATGTATATTATACAGCATGTTCCTAGTCCCCATTGCTGCAGGATGCTCTACAGTTGCTGCTGTGTGCCTTCAAGTCCTTTCCAACTCATGGGACGTTATCACAGGGGGAGTCGCGGGGAGAAAGTGGAAATAAATGGGACGAGCGGAAGACTTTAATTTACGGGATTTGTCCCGTTCCGCCTCGTCTGATAACTAAATTCGAATTTAAAAGGGGGTTAATTGGAACAAAAACCTGATCTTTTCAAATCCTCAAAAATCCCGAAAATGAAAAGATCAGGTTTTCGTTCGAATTAACCCCCTTTTAAATTCAAATTTAGTTATCAGACGAGGTGGAACGGGACAAATCCTGTAAATTAAAGACTTCCGCTCGTGCCCGTTTATTTCTACTTTCTCCCCGCGACTCCCCATGTGATAACGTCCATGGTGACCCCAAAGTGAACTATCACAGGATTTTCTTGGCAAGATTTGTTCAGAGAAGGTTTGCCTTTGCCTTCATATCTGGCTGAGAGAGTGTGACTTGTCCAAGGTCACCCAGTGGGTTTCCATGGTTGAGTGGGGATTCAAACCCTATTCTCCAGAGTCATAGTCCAATGCTCAAACCACTACACCATGATGGCTACTGCAGATCATGGTGAGTTTGGAAAACTTTCTTCGGGCTATGGCTCCCATGTAATCTTAAAAGCAACACTCGTCATGGTGCTTAAAATAGACATGAGAAAAGTTCTGTTCAGTGCCAAGCTTGGAAAACTTAATTTCCATCCAGATAAATATTTTTCTCATTTGTTCGACTTTGTGTTTATTATTTCATTTACATGCTCTGAGCAACTATGGTGGGTGGATGGCTGATGGAGCACGCTTGAGGATATTACCAGGGCCTGACGTCAACACAGTCTGTAACCAGATCTTTAATCCTGGGTTTTAGATATTCCAGAACTGAACTGGCAATCCTAGTACCAGACAGAGGGGTAACTATGAGTGGGGCAAAATGAAGGCATTGTCCCCCCAAATAAGATTTTGCCCTCCCCCATGAAATTTTCCTTCAGTCCCCAGATTTCTAGCACTTCAGTAACTGGCTGTTGTGCAAGCCTCTTTTAATTGGAAGTGTTGTACTTTCATCTTCATTATTATGCTTTAAATGTTTTTCTTTTAATGTGTAAAATTAGTATTTTTAATATAATTGCTTGTCTTATCCTTTTGTACTATATAAGTTGTTTTGCCTGCATTTTGTTTTGACCTACTGTAAGTCCCTCTTGGCCAGATATTGGGAGAAAGATAGCATATAAATTAAACCAATAAAAATGGATGGATTAATAAATCTTTTATAGGCTCCTCTCTTGACAGTAGCATTTCCCATCTACTTCATACGTTCCTGGCTATGTTTATTCTTTGCTATATTTCAGTGGGGTTTCCTAAGCTGAATTCCATCCCAAACCTTCTGGTTTGTACAGTACAAGGAAATCCACAATCCTGGTTTGTGTTCTTTTAGGATGTCTCCAATGTTCCTTGCTGCATCCATCCTGCAGAATTATGTCTGGCATCCCATTCAGTTTTTACAATGTTGTAAGCTAGATTTACCACCTTGTAAATTTTGCAATTCACTTTTATGGCCGTTGTATCATTGCCAAAACTGAAAAGCCTCCCTTCCCCCCAAACCTACCTTAAATGCCAGGCAACTGTACTAGCTGAGGAGGACTTGGTGAGTAGGGCACTGAAAGATGGCACATCCAGCCTTCTCCTATTGATGTTTAGCCCAGAGAAGAGAGGGTTAAGGGGTGATTTGATAGCCCTGTTTAAGCATTTGAAAGGGTGTGACACTGAGGATGGAGCACCCTTGTTTTCTGCTGCTCCAGAGACTAGAACATGGAACAATGGATGCAAACTACAGGAAAAGAGATTCCATCTCAACATTAGGAGGAACTTCTTGACAGTAAGAGCTGCTTGGCAGTGGAACACACTCCCTCTGATATTGTGGTGGCATCTCCTTCCTTGGAGGTCTTTAAACAGAGGCTGGATGGCCATCTGTCAAGGGTGCTTTGGCTGTGATTTCCTGCATGGCAGAATGGGGTTGGACTGGATGGCCTTTGTGGTCTCTTCCAACTCTATGATTCTATGAGCTTGATGTGATGAGCAGCTGCAATGCTAAGGCTGCATCCGCACTGCAGAAATAATGCAGTTCAACACCACTTTAACTGCCATGGCTCAATGCTATGGAATGCTGGGAATTGCTGTTTTGTGAGACATTTAGCTTTCTCTGTCAGCAAGCTCTGGTGCTACAACAAACTATAATTCCTAGAATTCTATAGCACTGAACCACAGCAATTAAAAATGGTGTCAAACTGGATTATTTCTGCAGTGCAGATACAGCCTAATTTAGCATCCTGTTCCAAAGCGTGGTTAGCAGGATGCATGGGAAGATCAAGAGACCTATGTACCTTCAATCTCCTTATGGTTCTTAATGGTTAAGCCAAAGCTGGACTGCAATGTCCTTTCAAATGTAGGACATAATTGGGCCAACCCATCCCTTCAATTCCTTTGGAAGCCAAGCTGAGATACCCTGGGATGTTTCAGGTGGAGATGGACTCTCTTGCCTAGTTCTCATCGTTTTTCTCTGGGAACATCTTGGTTGTGAGAGCTGAAAATAATTGGGACTACACGTGGTAGTTTTCAGAAGATCTGGCCTCGGCACAAAAAAGGTCAATTTGAACAGTAAGCCAGGAGAAGAAAGACTCCAAAAAGCTCTCTTCTGGTTGTCTGGGAAGATGCATTTCAAAAAAGGAAGTGTGCAGGAAACCCATTAATGTTCTTGAGGGAGTTGGTAAGCCTAAGTGCACATCTGTGAGGAAGAGCGGTACGCATGATGTACTCCGTGCCCACTTCCCTGGGCAGGAGGCCAACGGTAATAATGACCTCAAAAGTGAGAGACCCAGAAGCGCAGATGGCTTGGTTCAGTCCTCAGCAAGCAACTGTAGGTTGGAAGGAAGGTCTTACATTGTCCGAAGTCCAATCTACGTGGGACTGAAAATAATAATATTTCTGCCCCATTGGTGGGCCTGTGTTGACACACAATGCTTGCTGACTCGAGTCAAGCCCTCACTTCTTCCCACTCTCTCACATTAAATGTGGGATATAAAAGATTTCCTTTAGTTATGATCCCCCCCCCCCGGTAACCTAGGTTTCTTGGGTCCTTTTTATACGTGTTCTGTATTCTGGTCTAGTCTCAGCTCTGATCCTGCACCAGGGGTTGACAGGGTGTGTGTTGATGTTTCTGTTACTTTTCCACAGGAATTGCTATTTGTTCCCCTTTCCAGCCTGAAAGCATGCACACCTATGCACCACTGCATAGTATTTGACTCTGAGTGGTGGTGGGACTTTGTGTTCCAAATATGAGTCTCTCTCTGTGTGTGTAGGTATGAAGTCAAGGGGTTCCTTCAGTATATGGTAACAGCAGCAGGAATATTATTTGGGGAAATGGACTGAAACATTGAGAATGGACGAATGGATTCATAGAGTTAGAAGAGACCCCAAGGGCCATCCAGTCCAACCCCATTCTGCCATGCAGGAATCACAATCAAAGCACCCCCAACAAATGGCCATCCAGCCTCTGTTTAAAGACCGCCAAAGAAGGAGACTTCACCACTTCCGAGGGAGTATCTTCCGCTGTCAAACAGCTCTGTCAGGAAATTCCTCCTGATGTTGAGGTGGATTCTCTTTTCCTGTAGCTTGCATCCATTGTTCTGTGTCCCATTCTCTGGAGCATAGAAAACAAGCTTGCTCCATCCCTTCAAATAGTTAAATGGGGCTATCATACCACATCTTAACCTTCTCTTCTCCAGATTGATAAGGCTGCCAAGCCAGCCCAAATGGCCAAAATAATGTAGGTTCTAGATCATCATCATCCAACTGAAGACTTTTTGTTGCTGTTGCTGCGTGCCTTCAAGTTGTTTCCGACTTATGGCAACCCTAAGACTATCATGGGCTTTTCTTGGCAAGTTTCATTACCTTGGAGAGGGCCTGGTACAAACCACCATTCTCTCTTTGTCTCCAAACTTCTGGAGAAACACCACAGTCCCTCAGTTGCCAATTGGCATATTGGATGTGCAGTTGCCAGCTGCCTGAGCTGCCAAGAGATGACTTGGCTGCCAAGTGGTATTTCTTTGGCCTTTTTCTCTTACTCAAAGAGATGGATAGATTTTTTAAAAAAATGTTTTAAAAGCTTGATCTTTCTTCCAACAGGCAGGTGGACTGTGGTGAAGGCTGATCCAGTTAGCCACACAGTCCTTGGCTCTCCGCTTCTTTTTCTTCTCCTTTTACTCAGCGTCTGGCCTTCCTCACTGTGCGTTGATGTCTCATGCTTTGAATCCAAATAAAAGATCCTTAAGGAAGGATAGGAGCCTGTCGAAGAGGGTGGTCACTTCTGCCTTGCCAAAAGGTGGAGAGAGAGGTGCAATGAAGGAGAGCACAGATCCACATACTATATGTGACAATTTCTGTGTCAGTCCAATACATGAAAAACACCAATACTGTGTCCACATGCCCTCTATACAGTCAGCTCTCTGTATCCACAGATGTTTTTATCCACGAAATCAAGCATCCACAGTTTGAAAATATTTTTAAATGTATAAATTCCAAAAGGCAAACCTTGATTTTTCCATTATATATATATTTTATAAACACCTTGTATTTAATGGGACTGGAGCATCCATGAATTTTGTTATCTATGGAGGGTCCAGGAACCAAACCCCAGTGGATAACAAGGGCCCACTGTACTTGGTGCTTGGATCCTCACTGTGAATGGGTAACTCTCTCTTCTTATTGTTCATTACCTTTAAGCTGGAGCTGGGGTGAATGTAAGCTGTAGAAATAATGCAGTTTGACACCACTAACCCCCATGGCTCCAGCCTACAGAATGATGGCATTTGTAGTTTTGTGAAACACCAACACTCTTTGGCAGAAAAGGCGAAAGAGACCCTGTAAAATGACAAACATTCCCCAGCATTCCATAGGCTGGAGCTACAGCACTTAAAGTGGTGTCAAACTGCTTTCTACAGTATAGATGCTCCCGAGACGAGTTGTTATATACCAGGGGTAAGCAACCTTTCCCCTTTAAGGGCCGAGGGACTTCAGCTCCCAGAAGCCTTAGCCATGTTGGCCAATAGTCCCATGTTGGCCAGTAGCTCCTGGGATTCTGGGAGCTGAAGTCCCTCGGCCCTTAAAGGGGAAAGGTTGCCTACCCCTGTTATATACCTTCAAACTGACTGTGACTTACGGTGACCCTATCCAAAGGGTTTTCTGGAAGGATTTTTTCAGAAGAGACGTACCATTGCTTTTCTTCAACAATGAAAAAAGTGTGACTTGTCCAAGGCCATCCAGGAGTGTTTCATGGCTGAGCAGGGATTTGAATCCTAGGATCATAGAGCTGGAAGAGCAATGACCACAGGCCATTGAGTTCAATTCCTCACTGAATGGAGAAAATTCAGGTAGAGCATTCCCAGCAGCATCTGTCTGAAGACATCCAGAGAAAGAAAGACATACAATCCCAGTAGACCACAAGCTGAACATGAGTCACCAGTGTGATGCGGCAGCAAAAAAGGCCAATGTGATTTTAGGCTGCATCAATAGCAGTATAGTGTCTAGATCAAGGGAAGTAATAGTGCCATTCTATTCTGATTTGGTCAGGCCTCACCTAGAATCCTGTGTCCAGTTCTGAGCACCACAGTTCAAGAAGGATGTTGAAAAGCTGGAGCGTGTCCACAGGACAACCAAAATGGTGAAAGATCTGGAAACCATGCCCTACAAGGAGAGACTTAGGGAGCTGGGTATGTTTAGCCTGGAGAAGAGAAGTTTGAGAGGTGATATGACAGCCTTGTTTAAGTATTTGAAGGGATGTTGTGTTGAGGAGGGAGCAAGCTTATTTTCTGCTGCTCCAGAGACTAGGACCCGGAACAACAAATGCAAGCTGCAGGAAAAGAGATTCCACCTCAACATTAGGAGGAACTTCCTGACAGTAAGGGCTGTTCAACAGTGGAACACACTTCCTCGGAGAGTGGTGGACTCTCCTTCTTTGGAGGTCTTTAAACAGAGGCTGGATGGCCATCTGTCAGAGATGCTTTGATTGAGAGTTCCTGTATGGCAGAAGGAGGTTGGACTGGATGGCCTTTGTGGTCTCTTCCAACTCTAGGATTCTATGATTCTAAAATATTTTGGGGGGGGGCGGGGGCGGGAAGGGTAAGGAAAAAACCCAGAGGCGTTGTGAGCAAAACTGGGGAGAAGAGTGATGACTGTTGCTTGGAGCTCCTCGGAAGAAAAGTGAGATATACTTTCACTAAGAAAATAAATAAAAAGACAGAAGGATCCAGGGTAAAGCAAGACAGGATTGCAAGTGATGGATGGCAGTGTCTGAAGCCCTTGTAAAATGTAGTGAGCGAAGCAAGGTGAGGGTGTGATGAAATCCTCACCTGAGACCATGTAGTAGCAAATTTCATCGATGACTTATGTGCTGTGTGCAGAAATATTTTGTCAGGCATGCTGTTAGTTCCATGCGCCAGCATAATGCTGGTGTGTGTCTTTTTGGGGTTGTCCTGGAGAGAGAAATGTATTGCTTCCTTCATGCAATGACCCCCATCTCCCACAAAACACTTTTCTTATTCTGTTCCACCCAGCCATCCTATACTGGCTGGTGGAGACCAGGGGATGGTGGAACAGCATCTAACCCTGTGCCAACATCTGGATGCCCAAGGATGAAGACATCCTCCATAAGATCCTCCAGGGGGTTCTGAGGACAATGCCATCACTGTGTGTCCACCTAGAAGCATGTAGCAGGACACTCCGGCTACAAAAAAGATGGGTTGGGGGTGAGAGAGGAGACAGAATGTAATGTCATTTGGCTGGAACTTTATACCTTCTCTCCAAGGGGTACCAGTTCAGGATAATCCCAAGCAAAACGTTGATACCTAGGGATGCCCCCTTGTGATGTCATTAAGCATCATGTTGCCAGCTAAAGAATTTATTTGCAAAATTCATACACGTTCTGTTTATCCCAGGAAATGTTGTGTCCTGGTAGGATCAGGGACTTTTTATACCAGCTCCCCAGGTTGGTTTATTTTAATCCAGTATAAAATCATAAAGAACAGAAACAAAATCTGAGACTTTTGTGGATGCACCCTACGATACTGCCTTTACACATCCTCCTTCTTTCTCTGTGTTCCCTATGTCAACTCAGAAGACGTTCCACTGCTTATTTGCAGGAAGATGTATGTCAACTCAGAAGACGTTCCACTGAGTTCATCAGGACTTGCTTCCATGTAAGTGTGTACAGCTTTTCAACTTTTTGTTAGATGTGTGTGTGTGTGTGTGCATGTGCATGTCCATGTGCATGTGCATGTGCAGGGGGAAATCCCAAGATGCATGGTGTGCCCTTCCTTCCGAACATAGCAATGGTTGCATTCTGAAGAAAGTCCAGTAGAGGTTGCTGGCATTTTATTTTTAAAGTCCGCTTCTTGTTTTCCTAGCTAGCACATGAGTTAATGGTGAGACAATGGATAAATAAGACCAGTGTGTAAAAATGTGAGGCCAGCTGACACGTGTGGGAAGTGGAGAGCTGTATATTTAAAAATCCAAGCCAGCCTCAGTCAAACATAAGGTCTAATTTTAAAAGACGAGGGAAGGACAATGGGAAGTTGGGGGCCATGCAGACCCTCACAGCTATAGACTATTTCTTTGCCAGTGGTCCTCTAAGGCAGCATCCCCACTGCAGAAATAATCCAGGTTGACACCACTTTAACTGCTATGGCTCAATGCTATGCAATTCTGGGAACTGTAGTTTTGTGAGATGGCTATCCTTCTCTGTCAGAAAGTTCTGGTGCCACAACAAATTACATTTCCCAGCATTCCTTAACATCATAATAATAATAATAATAATAATAATAATAATAATAATAATAATAATAATAATAATTTATATCCCGCCCCTCTGCCAAGCAATCGGGGCGGCGTACAACATTACAAAATTACAAACAACAAATCAACTTGAAATCCCATCCCTCCTTTACCCACCCACCCACCCGTCCCCCAACATATTAAACAAAATCAATAACAATAATAAAATCAATAACAATAATAAAAATATACAAATTTTAAAAAAAACATTGAGTCATGGCAATTAAAGTGGTGTCAACCTAGTTTATTTCTGCAGTGGAGATGCAGCCTTGGATTGCTTTTCCCTAGGAACTTGGAGAAAAGACCCTGAAGGAACGTACGTGTGGACAGGATCTGGTTGAGGGAGAATTTAGTCATCTTTATTCACCACTACCAAGTTTGTTGTCAAAATCCGACCTTCCTCAATTTATGACCGATACAGCCACGGGTTTAAACAAATCTGCAAGTCCCTGTCGTCTCAGTTCTGGAGTCTTCTGTTTGTGAACCCAATGTCATTTTCTATCAGCAATTCTGTGCTGAACCTAAAGATCCCTTGTAAGATATCTATGGAACATAGATTCCACAGCAACCATTATTCTGGGACCAGGTTGGAAGCAGTGGTGGGTGATGGCTTCCATGTCAGTAGGGTGGTGAATCTGATCCAAGATTTAGTGTGAACTTTAAAAAAGCTATCTGGGGATCAGGTTAGCTCCTTCAAAACTTGAAATGAAACGGAGAGTGGATTCACCATCCCGCTCACATGAAAGCTGTCAGGTGTCATGGTTGAACCCATCCAAGGTATTTTATCTTTATGGTAGCAACATCTGGTTCATCACAAGGGATGGACTTCCATCGCTGGCTAAGGCTATTGGGATTTGCAGTCCAACAACATCTAGAGAGCCACATGATCCCCACCCCTCCTGGGTCAGGCTCTCCTTGTGAAATTTGCAAACTGAGTCATTTTTACCTTCAAAGGAAACCAAGCCCAACTAAGGGGCTAAGCAGACGGCGCAAAGCACCGTCTTCAGAGCAAGGAAGGGGAGAGGCAGCCACACGCTGGGCGCCCCAACCCTTTCCCGAAAACGTCCTCGGAGCAGCCGGCCCTCCGCATGGCCGGCGCTCCGAGGATGCTTTTCCGCTGCAGCGTCCGCATGCACTGCAGCGGAAAAGCCGCCAAAGGTGCGGCGGCAGCCTTTTGCGGCGCACCTTTGGCGATTTGTGGAATTTTCCAAGACAGAAAAGCAAAACACAAAAACTTTGGGATCTGAATTCTTGTCAAACCCTTGGGGGCCTGGATGACCCTCCAAACTTATCTGAACAGCCAGTAGCCACACTGGGTGATGGAGTGTAGGAAGATGGTGATCAGGGTGTAGGAAGATAATGTTTTCAGCCCCCTTCCATCAAAGAGCAATACTGCAATAAGGAATTGCCACAGGTCTCTTGCTTTTGATTATCGCAGCCCTGCTTGAGGTGGGAGTAGGGTTGCCATATTCCAGTTCCTCATATCCGGGGATCTAATTTGCAGATTATGCAAATTATTATAATTATGCATGTTATTAATTTTCATTCTGATTGTGCAACTTCAACACATTAATCATTGCACATTTTCTACCATTACATTTCAACCTAGTATTAGTACCAAGCTAAGAGCTCTTTTTCTTCTTCTTTCTCCTCCTACCTGGTGTGAAGAAAGGGAGGCTTCCAAGCAACCCCAGAGAATAAAGGGACCCCTTTTACTCTCTCAATGGTGTTTGGAAGCGAAATTCCACCATGCAGCCTACCCCAAGGCTCAGGCTGCCAACATAATCACCACACAACACAAGGCCATTTCTGCTTGCCTCCTTTCCTTTCCCACTTTCTGGGCCTGTTGGGGAAAAGGAATGGAAGAATAAAGTGGCAGAGCCTTCAGGGCAAGATGAGGCCCCCGCTAGTGCCAGTCTTCTTGCACATTTCCCTGGTTCATTGCCACTGTCAGATTTTAACCTACCCATTGACCTGCAATGAAGGAGAAATCCAGGATTTACTGCTTCAATCGGCCAGCCAGCTGGGACATTTTTAGTCCCTTCAATCTGAGTTTTTCCAGGTTTTCCAGGACAAATGGCAACCCTAGGTGGGAGGAGGCTGGAAACGTCATCCTCCTGTGCCCCGATCACCAGCTGATTACTAGCTGAACTCCATTTAATGTGGCTGCTGGCAGCTAAGGTGGGTTTGGGGGGACATTTATGATAATAGCAATAGTCTCATGATTGTAAATGCATAGTATTACTGAATACGGAGCAGTTACAGATTGGTAATTCTATGCACGTTATCACACGGGGCCCAATCCAAACAAAATCCACACGAAATCCTGAACGATACTGGATTATTGGCCCGTGTTTTCACACGAAGTCGCCGACAGAAGCCCGACAGAAAGTGGAAAGATCCGAGATCTTTTGAATTTCGGTTTCTTTAGGAAATGCAATTGCGCGTTGAGGGTGATTCCGCATTTACCGCAAATGTGATCGCCAAATACGTATTGGGGAGCATTTCCCCGTCATTACCCATGGTTCCCGCGAGCATTCCTCTATCTGCGCATGTGCAAGAGGCTCATTCCTCTATCTGCGCATGTGCAAGAGGCTCATTTCTACTACTTTTACAGGATATTTTCGCTTGTGTGTGGATGTTCTTTGCACTTGCTGTAAATTCGCAATTAAGGTAATGACGTTTGCGGAAACAAGTTTATTTTCGGTTTATTTCCGTAATGCCTCATTTCCACTTTTATTTTCGCTTTCTGGCCCACGTGTGATAACGTCCTATGTTTCAGATTTGTAACTGCTATACAGCATGCCAACCATTTTTTTTGTTTTGTTTTGTTTTGGTGGAGAGGGACTGACTCTGACCTGAACATGTCATGCATATCAATTGTTTTGTGGTGAACCTGTTTCTAGTAGAACACTAGTCCTAAAATCAAAATCATCTAAGATCTTACATCAAGGAGATGGAGCATCAGTTATGCTTGTGGAGCTAAGTGGCAGTTGCACAGTGTTGCCTTATTACTGAAATAATGATGTTGCGCAACCAAACACACTGCCCAATGAGCAGGCACATCTTCATGCCCAATGTGCAAACATGCCCAAAGCAATTGTGCATCATGCATCTATGTGCAACGCAAACATGCATCCATGCACAATACACAGCTGTGCATTTTTGGCCCCTTTTCTAATTTTATTTGCTGGTATAGAAAATGTTCACTCAGAGAACCTTTATGAACCTTTCAGGGAATGTTTCGTTCAGGAAGTCTCTTTCCAAAGTGGTTAAAATGGAAACCATTTAATCCTTTTTAATATCCTGGAGAGAAAGAAAGCAGAGCCAAGGCATCTGGTTAGGTCTGTAAAACCACCCAATTTGGAGGAAAACCAGGATGTTTGACAAAACTGGGAGTTTCTGCCTTGCTCTGCGGGTTTCTTTCCAAAACGGAAGACTCTGGATGCACACCTGGGCAAAACACACACCTGGCGGCCCTCCACCTCTCTTCTAGGCTTTCTTTCTGTTAACGTTTCTGGGAATCTGATGGTAATTTTCCACTCTTGGCCAAAGTGTGAATCATTTGGAAATTGGAAGAGTGGAGGAGCGGGGAAAGATACTGTATTTCTTCCCAGTTCAATCAGAGCCATTTCACACTATACAGTTACAGTGCTATGATTCTTCTTTAATTGTCTTTAACAGAGTATGGAACCCTGGAATTTATAGTTTAGGGATATATCCTTCACTTGATTTGGCAGGGCAGTTCAGATAACTCCTCATTTTCAGTCTCCATCCACTTTTCCCCTTTGTCCTCATCTTACTTCAGTTGTTACAAACTGATTCCAAAGTACAAAAATAGTTTGCATTCAGTTAACTCATTGAAGGGAGAAAACAGGATGAGGTGGGATCTTGCCCTTCCCAGTAGGCTTAGGCAAAAGCAATCTGCTGTAGCCTCTTCTAGCTTGTGCATTCTTCCTATTAATGACTTTTGTCATCTTTACTCCACTGTGATGACAACACCTCACCTGGGTAGTATGGCCAGCGCTTATGTGGGCTGGGGCTTTCTGAGAGCTTTAGTCCAAAAAAGTACATTTCCTAAGCTCCAAGAAATCTTCCATAGCCTGGCTGGTGAGAACAGGGAGGCAGATTCAATGCAGTCTTGACCTTTGCCTAAGGCAGCAAATGTTTGGAGTCAGGCCTAAACAAGGTAAAGGGAGAAGAGATTTGGACAGGTGGGAGAACCAACAAGAACTTCCCCAGCTCCCAAGTTACCAAACAGGAGACAATATTCAGCAACAAGTGTGGATTTGCATTCAATTGCTGCCTACTGAGTATGAAACGGCTGCCTTCGACAAGCCCTCATCCATTTTTAATACCGAGCGCTGGAATGTCTGGAAAGTCCAGACAGAAAAATTTCCCTGCCTGCCGTCTCAAAGGCCCCACACGCCTCCTGCAAAAGAATGGAAACAAGGAGTCAAAAGGAGAGAAATGAGGCTGGGTCTCCTCCTTGTTTACCCGGAAGGGGGGCTTTATATTCCTTTTCAGAATCTCTACCTAGAACTGGTCGAGGGGAAGGTGGAGGAGCCAAAACCAGTTCATATACCCCCTGGCTCTTATTCAGATGATTTGATCCCAGGACATTTCCACACGCGGGTCTCTAGCAACTAGCATCATTCCGGAATGAACGAAAGCAGCATCATTCCGGTATGCTTCTGGTCGCGCAAATGTAATTCCCAAAGAAACCGGCATACAAAAGAACGGGGATGATGCTGCAATGCGACGGGGATGGGAGGGGGTTCTCTGTGACGTCGTGTGAACACAGGGGCAAAGGATCCGCAATGGGACGGGGATGCGACGGGGTTCTGTCTGCTTTAGACCCCGTGTGATAACGTCCCCAGTCAAAGTGGCAAGGAGCAGCTGGAGAACCAGTGCAGGGGCCAAAGGAAGCCCATCAGCCCAGAAATTCCCAAGTCACATCTTGCCCATCTGAGGTGCTCTCTAAGATAACTCAAAGCCAAATCAATATATTTGTTGCTCCCGACAGTTGCTTACGTCTGTTAACTTTGCCAAAAATCTGCTCCTGGCATAACTGGAACCTTTGGAGCTGATTTGTTAATATAGATTAAAACACGGCTATATGTATTACTCTCTTTTTGTGGAGTGATAAGTTACCTGCACTGCAAAATTCACCATATGCATCTGAGGAAGTAGAATAGTCTGCGAAAACTCATGCTGCCAACTTCTTTCTTTCATTTAGTCTCTAAATTCAAAATTTACCATTATACTATTCAATTTTGTTTTTTACAAGCCCACTGTGTTTGTAGTCCTAAGCAGGCAACAAAACAAAATGGATGCTAGAGAGATGATGGAGCTAGGTATGTTTAGCCTGGGAAAGAGAAGGTTATAAGGGGACATGACAGCCATGTTTAAATATTTGAAGGGATATCTTATTGAGGATGGAATAAGTTTGTTTTCTGCTGCTCCAGGGGCTGGGACACAAAGCAATGGACTCAAACTAAAAGAAAAGAGAATCCACCTCAATGTTAGGAAGAACTTCCTGTTGGTAAGAGCTGTTTGACAGTGGAAGATGCTTCCTTGGCGTGTGATGGAGTCTCCTTCTTTGGAGGTTTGTAAACAGATGCTGGATGGCGATCTGTCACAGGGAGTCCTTTGTGTCTTCCTGTATGGCAGAAAGGGGTTGGACTGGATGACCGTTGGGGTCTCTTCCAACTCTATGATTCTATGCAGTGATACTCCAAGTGGCGCGATGTTAGAGTGTCAGAAGCCCCTTCTCCCAGATCCATATGTATGTAGGTTGCCCATTGATGGGGAGGGGGGACTTTGCACATATTCAGAGATAACCTGCTATAACTTAACTTCCCCAAAACAGGGCTTATAACTCATTCCTGGGGCTGAATCAGCATTAAGATGAACTGAGTTAAAGCCTTCAAAGCTGTCAGTGACAGTTACGTGAAGAAACCGATAGGTGACTCCATGATTCATGAGCAACAAGAACTATGATGGGGTGAATCATAGAAATGCTAGTTTTTCTGGACAAGTGGCTGTGAAGGAACTTTTATGACTTCCTCTCTTATGCCATCATGTATTTTATAGCTTATATTTATCTTACTTTGCTTTTTATGTTTCCTTGACTCATGCTCTGTTTTTTTCTGATGGCAATAACTTTCCAGAGGCAGAATCCTGTTTAAATAGCTGCCTATTGATTTGTTTTGTCCAAGCTACATTAACAATGGTAGCAAATGTGGAAATGGAAACTTGGGGAATGTTGGTCCTGGATGCAGGCTACCGGTTGGTACGGTTGGGAGAATCAGTCCCAAATGGAGCTAGATCTCCTGGCCTTGAATGAACAACCCTGCCCAATCTCACATACAGCATTGTCTCACAGCAGAGAATTTGAAAGAAGAAACTTGGATTGCCAGGTCAGGACTATCGCAGTTTTGATAGTTCCCTGCCCTCGGCCTCAGAATCTAAAAAGATGCAACACACAAGGACAAGGAGATGGGGCAGGATTAAATCCAGCAGATTAAGTCCAGCAGATTCTCTGCCTCTGAGGCCATGACACTGGCATTTGAAATGGAAGCAGAACTTTTCATTAGTTGCTGGGTCCAGGCATGATGGAGCTGTGTCTGGCTGTTCTTCTCTCCCCCAAGAGAGAAATTCAGGGCCAAAACTTAATAGTTAGGGACAAACCCTTGCAATGGCTCAGGAACTAGGCTCTAGTGATGTTACAAATGTGATGTGACAGAGGGTAGTTCTTAGGGATGCCATGAGGCATGACATCTTAAGTATCAACTATACCCTTCACACCCTATGGCAAGGGTCAGCAACCTACAGCCCAGGGGCCGGGTGTGGCCCCCTGAGGCCTCTGGACAGGCCCCTGCAACCACCGCCGCCGCCGACCCCCGCCGACCCCCTACCATAGGGTGTCGACCCCCTTCCACCGACCCCCTTCCGCCAGGCCGGGGGGAACTGCGCATGCACGCGCACGCTCGCTCATGCATGCGCAGTACTTCCAGAGTACTGCGCATGCATGAACAAGCTGCAGCCGCCATTTTGGCAAACAAAATGGCAGCCGTGGCTCGTTTGCGCATGCGCCGAGTACTGCGCATGCGCAAATGAGTCGCAGATGCCATTTTGTTTGCCAAAATGGCAGCTGCGACTCACTCATGCATGCGCAGTACTCCGGAAGTACTGCGCATGCGCAGTTCCCCCCCCCCCGGCCTGGCGGAAGACCCTAGGACCAGCGGACTGGCCCCACGTCTGTAAATCTTGCTGACCCCTGCCCTATGGCATTCAAGTAAAAAACAAGACTAATATCCTACATCACAATCTGCATTTTGTAACTTCATCCATCCATAGCTATGTTGCAGAAATGCAATGAAACCCTGCTTGCGAATTGTGAAGATGCACATCTGGGCACCAGCAAGAGTGCTCTGAATAGTGTTGGGCACTTCTGATCACAGAATCTATAGAGTTGGAAGAGACCACAAGGGCCATCCAGTCCAAACTCATGCCATGCAATCAAAGCACCCGCAAAGCAGATGGCCATCCAGCCTCTGTTTAATAACCTCCAAAGAAGAAACTCTACCATCCTCCGTGGCACTGCTTTCACTTCTCTTACTGTCAGAAAGTTCCTCCTAATGTTCAGGTGGAATCTCTTTTTCTCTAGTTTGAATCCTTTGCTCTGGGTCCTATTCTCTGGAGCAACAGAAAACAAGCTTGCTCCATCCTCAACATAACATCCCTTCAAACATTTAAACAAGGCTATTATATCGCCTCTTCTCCTTCTCTTCTCCAGGCTGAATATACCCAGCTCTATAAGTCTCTCCTCATAAGGCGTGGTTTCCAGACCCTTCTCTGTTTTGGTCACCCTCCTCTGGACACGCTCCAGTTTCTCCACATCCTTTTTGAATTGTGTTGCCCAGAACTGGATACAGTATTCCAGGTGAGGCCTGACCAAAGCAGAATAGAATGGCACTATTACTTCCCTTGATCTAAATGATTTTCAGGTACTTCTGAGGAACGTTAGGCACTTCTGTTGTTCACTGGGCATTCCTATTGAGCTCTAGCATTTCCTCATCAGTGTCCAGATGTACATTGGCAAGCACTCTGATAGGCATTGGTGCCTAGTGTATTTTGGGCTTTGGTGCAGCAGTCTCTTGACTGGCTACCAGTGTGCAGTGGACACTTGTATGTTATAACTTCACGTCAGCCCTTAACTGAAAACTACTGAGTCTAACTTTGTGCACACGTATGACCATTTATGAAGACATAAGTTCCAAGCAGAATGCCAACCATCAAATCTAACATATGGCGAAGCTGCACGCGCGCACACACACACACACTTTTCAAGGTAGTGCTCTTGCCCTGCGATTCTTCCCCTTTCCACGAAGATCAGAGAAGAGGAGCCAAGGCCTGAGATCTAGAAGCCCTAGACCCAGAGATTAACTCATACATTAGAACCTGGGTGTATTTGAGTCAGGGGCTCACAGTGTCAAAATGCCAAGGTTTTTCTTTTGTCCTGTTTTGTTTTTTATTAGTAGGGGTAGTGCTAATCATTTGCCATTCCATCCTGGCTTCTCATTGAGTTTAGACACAATTCTCACAGTTGCATTGTTGGGAAAAGATTTTCCCAGCAACATTTTATCATTGCCAGCGATCACGGTTGCAATGCAAAGTAACTGGAGATGGTTTGGTCCTGTGTGCACAATCAAGATCCATTCACTTTTTAAAAAGACCTGCTCCAGGTAGAGGCCAAAACTGCTTGAACTAGCTTGTCAATGGGGTCGACACAGCCGTCTGAATTTTTAGGACTATCCTTATGGGAAAGGGACATAAATATGGGGTGTCTGTTGTGATGAGCAGCTATACTTTAAAATGTACCAGTGCACTGGTAGTTAAAGAAGCATCTTCTCTTTCTTCCCTTCTGTCTCTGAAATACAAGGACTGACACCTTGAAACAGGGAACATACGGGAGCCCTGTTCCCCCAGAGCATTTCCCGTTCTTTTTTGGGGGGGACCTCTGATATTCTGTGACTTGCTGCTGAGATGCTGAACTTCAAAAGGTGCGTAGCTATTTGTCAGATGTGACAGCCTGCCAAGAAATGTGATGAGCCTGGTGCAAGGACTGTGATTTTTTTTTTTTAATGAGCTTCTGTCTCTGTTCATGAAAGAAAAGAGGGGGACATGTTTTCCATTTCCAATGTAAAGAATATTCATGGTGTGTAGGGAGAGCAGATCTCGCCACTGTGGTTCATGCCTTAGTTAACTCTTGCTCAGGCCACTATCACGTATTCTGTGCGCAGCTGCTCTTGCAAAGTGCTTGGAAGCTACACCTAGCGCAAAATGCGGCAGCTGGGCTGCTGTCAGCTGTGTATTTTAGAGACTACACAACACCATTTTTACAAGAACTAAATTGGTTTCCAGTGTGCTTCTGAGGGGGCATTGAGACTATAGAAATGCCATTTGAAACTACTTTAACTGCCATGGCTCCACCCTACAGACTCCTGGGATTTATAGTTTTGCACTCTTTGGCAGAGAAGGCAAAAGGCCTTGTAAAACTACAAATCCCATGATTCCATAGGCTGGAGCTACAGCACTTAAAGTGGTGTCAAACTGCATCATTTCTACAGTATGATGCACCCCAACATCCCTAGAGAAGGGGAAAGCGGAGCAGGGTAGGCGACTATAGTGGGTACAAGAGTCACTTTTTTTGCCCTTGTAGGGCCATATGAACTATCAAAAAGGCCACTGCCCACCCCAAAGCCCAAAAGTCCACTTCAACTTTTGTAAAACAAGGGTTTTTCTTTAGACTTAAACAACTGGGAGGCAGGGAGTTGCAGCAATCGATTTGAAGGTGGATGCCACTCCATTTTACCATCTCTTTTCCGGCAAGAAAACAAGGGCAGTTCAGGAAGGATGGAAGGGATGAGGACCATAAAAATCCTCAAAATAGAACCACCCATAACTAATGTTTACCCACAAAATATCAAGCAGGCCATCTTGGACTCCATATTGACCAAAAGGCCAGAAATCAATCA
This sequence comes from Phrynosoma blainvillii, assembly GCA_026167975.1. NCBI lineage: Eukaryota > Metazoa > Chordata > Lepidosauria > Squamata > Phrynosomatidae > Phrynosoma > Phrynosoma blainvillii. The sequence goes on from JANUYF010000005.1 coordinate 7,984,111, forward strand.
ATCAATCAATCAATATGGGGCAAGATGCCTAAGCCTAACTGCCTATCTATCAGTCTATCCTTCTCCACCTCCCTGATTATTTGTTATATTTAATTACCTGTGCTTTTTACATCTTAACATTTTTCTCCTAATGTTTTTGTTTTTTAGTATAGTACTTTTACAAAGAGTGGCGCAGTAGTTTGAGTGTTGGACTGCGACTCTGGAGACCAGGGTTTGAGTCCCAGCTTGGCCATGAAACCCATTGGGTGACTTTGGGTAAGTCACATGCTCTCAGCCTCAGGGGAAGGCAGTGGCAAACCCCCTCTGAACGAATCCTGCCAAGAAAACCCCACCATAGGGTCACCTTAGGGTTGCCATAAGTCAGAAATGACTTGAAGGCACACAACAACAACAACAACAACTCTTACAAACTTCACGGTTCCTCCATCCTAACACCTCCCCCTTGTTTCTTCGATGCCTCATTTTTTGGCTTTGTTTCGGTTGGCATGCTCTCCTGAAGCTGGCTATTAGAAGAAGTGATTTCATATTCTCTAGAGGTGAGTGCAGGTATTTAAAAATCTGTTCTGGGACTGAGCTCTGCAGACTCTTAATTCGGAGAAGGAGGGGATAAACAGCCCCTCTTCCTTCCCTCTTAGGACACTCTGCTTTCTTCTTTCCATGCATACTTTAAATGGCTGGATCCCACTTTTCTTCTTGGATGAGGCCCCATCTTCTGGACTCCCTTTAAACCCTTCCAGGTGCTGGTAGGACAGAAGGCTCTGTGCCAAGAGCTTCATGGGCTATTTGCAATTGGCCATAACTCAATGCTCTGGCCAAGTGACAGAGGCAATAACCTTGCTACAGAAAAGGCAGCTATTTCAAACCATTGGGCCCTGTTTGTTTTCAGAGTTGCTATGGATGACTGGAAACATTCTTAAAACTGCCTTGTTTTTAAGTCTCCTTTCCTCCTCATAACCCCAAAACAAACTGGAGCATCTTTATGTGTTCAAGGTATCTGCACTGGTGTAGGAGGCGGACAAAAAGTTGTAACAGGACCCTGCAAGGGTACCTTCTTCTGCTGTTCTTACTGTTTGCTGGTGGAAAGGAGCTGGTTGTGTCATCCTGCAACACCCTGCTCACCAGCAGCACAGACTTCTGTTCCTCCAGAGCAGGGGTAGGCAACCTAAGGCCCGGGGGCCAGATGCGGCCCCCCAAAACCTTTGGACCAGCCCCAGGCCGGTCCTGCCGCCGCCGCCGCCACCCGCCATGATGATATTGATTATTGTTGTTATTACTTGTTCTTGGGGTTTTCTTGGCAAAATCTCCACAGGGGGTTTGCCATGGCTTTTCTGGGGCTGAGAGTGTGTGTATGCATATTTATTTATTTATTTATTTTTGGTGCTTCGGCCCCCCCAGTTGTCTGAGGGACAGCAACCCGGCCCCCGGCTCAAAAAGGCTGCCTACCCCTGCTCCAGAGAACTGAATGGCTTTTAAGGGGTCATTCAGACACTGTTGTTTCTTTTTAGTGTAACTATGTGAGTAATCTCATTAATGCATTCCAGGAAATCCCAGGAAAGACTGCATAGGGATCATTGCGTTAATCAAACAGATTGTGCAACTCCATCACCTTGATCAAGAGTTTTGTGCCCTCCAAAAGCTTGTTATTCCATCTGTCCAGTCTAAGATGCTCCCTAGATAAAATGGACCTCTGCCAAAGAGCGGAGCTGCACTGAACCCTACAGAGGAAAAAGTGGGGTACAGGTTTGATAAATAGGCCGCAATAAATCTCTGCCTCTCTGCGTGTCTCCTTTTGGTACTCAGCTGAATTAAAGTGGATGCCTTCCCTTGCTGTCGGTGTGTTTTTCCAATCAGCCCCGCTGCGGTTAGCTTTGCACATCATCTCAGGCATCTGTCATAAGCCAGCCTCCACCCCTCAGTGGCAAGCTCCTGAAAAATGCACCAGAGCAGGCTTCTCCCGGGAACCTTGATGGAGTGACTTCTTAATGGAACGTGTCTATGTGAGACTCCTTGGAGAGGTGCTCTCGTCGTCGCATGAAGGCTCATTATTCACAGCTTCAGTGTCACTTCTGAGAAAGAAAGGAGCCTGGTGGCTTTGCCCTCATTAATTACCAGCTTCTGTATGAGTGAAAGACCGCTGGCTTGATCCTGATCACTGTTCCATCAGGAGATGCTTGGTCTGGGGAGGGAAGAGTGTACGCTTCAATTAAAAGATCAGAATCTACCTTCCTCTGTTGAGATCATTTGTCATATCATATGTGGATCAGTGCATTTTTAAACCCCTGCACTGAGTAGGATATCATGAGTAGGGTGAGGAGAAATTCCTTTACAAACAACAGCAGCAACTCCCAGCATCCCCTGGCCACCACAGCCACTGTCTTTGCTGGCTGAGAGATTCTGGGAGTTGTAGTCTGAAAAAAAGAAACTTTACACATTTGTTTGTTCATCCGATTTCTACCCTCCCCTTCTCCAAGGCTACCCCTACACTGCAGAAATAATCCAGTTTGACACCACTTTAACTGCTATGGCTCAGTGCTAAGGAATCCTGGCATTTGTAGTTTGTTGTGGCACCAGAGCTCTCTGACATGGAAGGCTAAATAGCTCACAACACTACAGATCCCACTATTCCATAACATTGAGCCATGGCAGTTAAAGTAGTGTCAAACTGTATTAACTCTATAGTGTAGATGCAGCCTCTGTTACTGGTTTACAGTGGATATCACAATATGTCAATTTGGAGAACCATGCTTTGTGAGTTGTCTGGGAAAGTGTCCATGATCCTGGGAGATTTCACCAGCTTAGAGTCTTTCCCTCTTTTAGGAAGCTTTCCATTGGGTGATTCAGCTTCCCTGAGGAGGAGAAAGAATACCCAAAGAGAAACTGAGATATTCTTCAGACAGTGTAAATAATCCTGGTAGAACATGGGTGGAATCTGTATTGTTCAATGAATTTTGAATGCATCTGGCTAAGTTGGGGGAGGCTGAGAAAAACCACACAAAAACCAGAATAGACCAGGGTTCTTCCCTCAAGTTTTCCTGAAAGATTCACATTGTCAGCTGTGCAAATAACTGATGCGGACTGACCCAGGATAAAGCTCTGCATATCTTGAACATCTTTCAAATACATCTGCACCATTGACTCTATCTTTATTCGCAGTGCTGACACATGTGAACAACAGAATGCGCAGAGATGTGGCTCTGATTTTTAAAAAGAGTGTGAACAACAAATCAGGAATGCATGAGTGAGATTATCTGCATAGGACCTTATCACACGCGGCCCACAAAGCGATAATAAAGTGAAATAAGAATAAATCCAGTAATAAACCAAAAGAAACCCCACAATACGCAAATGGCTATCGGACGCAACTATCATCATCACGCTTTTAAGGAAAGCGCTCCCGGGAACCGTATTTGCTGTTCACACGCAAGTGAGAAAATCCCGCACATGTACTAGAAATGCTATTCTAGCACATGCGCAATACAGCCACGGCTGTCACCCCTTCCCAAGCCGGCGAGCGCAGGCCCCGCGCAGAGGGCTCCGGTGGGGCCTTGAGGCGGTCGGTCGGTCGCTGCCTCAGCCTCCACCTCCTCGGGGTCCTCTCTCTCTCTCTCTCCCCTCCCTCTCCCCCACCAGCCATCCATCCAGCCATACAGACCCCTTTTGGGCGGCCTCCGCGCACGGGGGTTGCTGGCTTTCCTTCCTTCCTCCTCGCTCTGCTCTCTTTCTTCCCCGCAGAGGCTCCCGGTGCCTCCAGGGACGGAGGGGGGTGGCCTGGGCTGTCGCTTCCAGCCTCATGGGCCCCGAAGCCAGCCAGTCCTCTCCGCAGCGCTCCAAGGAGGACGTTGCAGGGCCTGCGACACAAGGTTGCCCAGTTTTCTTCAGGACGTCCTCACACTCACACGCTCCAAGGAGGACGTCGCAGGGCCCGCGTCCTCTCTGAGGACGTCCTCCTTGGAGCGTGTGAATGTGAGGACATCCTTCTTGGAGCGCAGGCCGAGGGAGGGCCGCAGTGCTGCAGAGAGGGCTGGCTGGCTTCGGGGCCCATGAGGCTGGAAGCGGCAGCCCAGGCCACCCCCCTCCGTCCCTGGAGGCACCGGGAGCCTCTGCGGGGAAGAAAGAGAGCGGAGCGAGGAGGAAGGAAGGAAAGCCAGCAAACCCCGCGTGCGGAGGCTGCCCAAAAGGGGTCTGTATGGCTGGCTGGATGGCTGGCAGGGGAGAGGGAGGGAGAGAGAGAGAGAGAGGACCCCGAGGAGGCGGAGGCGGGGAAATGCTCCCCAATACGTATTGGGGAAATGCCCCACAATACGTATTGGGTGATCAGACTTGACGGCAAAAGCGCTATGATTCCCGTCGCGCACTTGTACTTCTTGAAGAAACCGAAATTCAAAAGATCTCGGTTCTTCACGCATTCTGTCGGGGTTCTGTCGGGGTTCTGTGTGGTTCTGTGCGACGTCGTGTGAACACACGGAAAAATATTACGTATTAGGTCGGGATTTTGTTTGGATTCTGTCTGCATTGAGCCCCGTGTGATAAGGTCCATAGTCATGTTGCAAAGCTAAATATGTAGATAACCCCTGAAATGCAGTGTGGATTGCAGGATAAGGTTATACTCCTTTTCCCTTGATATCACCTGTACAATTACAGATCTGTTCATTCGTGGATATGATTTTTGTTTGGCCTGCGTCCCTCATCCATTTTTCATCCTGGAACCCCCCCGGCAGCCATCTTTCAAATGTTCCGATCCCACAATCTCCCCATCTGTCTGAACCTGTTTTCTCCTGGCAAGAATCTCATTTTCTTTGCCTTATATGGTGATAACCTTCATTGTTGATGGATCTTCTCCCCTGGCCCCTCTCTGTAGTTCTCATCAGAGGAGGGCACATCTGTATTCTTTGGAAATATGAAGCTGAAGGGGGGCATCGTCTCATTCCTCTCTGTCTCCTGCCCAGTGCGCAGCCATGCGTCTCTGCCGAATTCGTGAAGAATAGCTGGGGATAAAGATCTGTGTACACACCGTGCTTAACTTCCTCACACCTGCCATTAATAATGCGGGTGTCACGGCTAATGATGTAAGGTTTGATTTCGTGAAACTTGTTGGCATCTGTTTATTTCCTGATTCTCCAAAATCCTTGCAGCTTTAGTTATTGTTACTTGCCAAGGAAGAAGGCCAAGGGATTTGGAAACATTTGAATGGCTGAGGGAGGACTCCACAATCCAAAACAAATATCCCCCTTGGGCACATGGATGTCTTTCCTCTCTTGCAGTGATTTTCAGATTTTCTGTCTTGGGGAACAATTTCCACACTGACTAGCCTGCTGAAGCATTGTCATATAATAACTACCAATGGGGCTACCAAGGAGTCTGAGATGGTCCAAAGTGCATTTAAACAGTTAAAGCTTGTGCACCAACAATGCCTGTTCCTTCTGATCTGGCCATGTTGACACATGCTTCGCTTGTGTGCATTCCTGTAATGACACATGTTCAGTTGCATGCATTACCATAATGCATTCTCCATGGAGCTGCTTTGAAGAGTGTTTGGAAACTTCAGTGGCTCAGAAGATTCGCAGATGACTGTTGACTAGGTTTGGTTACAAGGAGCAGAAGACTCCTGTGCTACAAGTGTCATGGGCTACCTGTCTCATACTCTCCAACAATTCAAAGAAGAAACCTGGGCACATGTGGCCAAGCTGCATCATAGAATCATAGAGTTGGAATTTCATGTGTCTAATCTAACCAATGCTTGGAGGTGTTATTTTTTCACACTAGAACTCCCAGAGAGAGTTGGAATGGTGTGGTGTTGGACTACGACTCTGGAGATCAGGATTCGATTCCCTACTCGAGCATAAAAACCCACTGGGTGATATTGAGCAAGTCACACTCTCTCAGCCTCAGAGGATGGCAATGGCAAACCCCCTCTAAAGAAACTTGCCAAGAAAACCCTACAATGTGGCCTTAGAGTTGCCATAAGTCAAAAGTGATTTGGAGGCAACTCCCAGAATCCTTCAGCAATTCTGCCAATGGAGTCTTCCATCTCTGCACCCAACTTTTACCAAAGTTACATTGAAGGCTATGTTAAAGATCCCATTCAGCAAAACTTTGGCTGGAAAAAAAAAGTCAAAAAGAATCTGGGCGGATTTCACCCAACTCCTGAGAAGAAGGTTTTGAGCCTGTTTTCTTCCTCACTCCAAAGGAAACTCGACAGCCCAGCAGAGGCAAAGATAAAAAGCTAGAAGGAATTTTCAAACAAAAGCAATACCTCTCCATGTTGAAATATTGTCCGGAGGCTTGCCTCTCAGCTGGGTTTGAACGTTTTCACACCTGAGGTCCAGCTCTCCAAGGAAAAAGTGGATTAGGAGTGCAAAATGACAGATTATCCTCGCTAGGTATCAATGGGTTCCTTTCAGCTCAGCCTCTGGCACAAGGCCCAGGAGGATTACGCACAATGTAAGCTTTGATCAATGCAAGAGCACCAGTCGCCACCCAGCCACCCCTCTGCCAGTCTCCGAAAACCCCACAGCAACTTGAGGACAGGAACAGAATGTGCCACTGACGCTGCCACTGCCGTAAACAGTTGGGCTGCTGCCCAGCTCCAGTTGCTAGCCGGCCACAGAAGTGGTCAAAGTACAGATTAAAGAGCCTTTTGTCAAAGCAAAACAACAGCAAAATAAAGAAGGAGGATGGCGGGGATTTGGTAGAGAAAGAGATTTTCTCCTTCATAAAAGAATGGAAATGTCTAAAGCAGGGACCGGCAACCTACGGCCCGGGGGCCGGTTAAGGCCCCGGCCCCCGGACTTACCGGCCCCGTCCGAAGGCTGCTGCCGTCGCTGCCGCCGCGCGCCACCCCTGCCGCCGCGCGCCGCTGCCGGGGAGCATTTTCGGGCGTGCTTGTCGCGGCCGCCATTTTGGAAGCCAAAATGGCGGTCGCGACGCGTTTGCGCATGCGCGGGGGGCACGCGCGCAGGAGGAGGGTGTGCGCGCGCATGTGCGTGCGCGCTCCGCCATTTCCCCCCCCCCTTGGCCCAGCCGAGCGGCAACCTTTTTGAGACCGGCCCAGATCTCAAAAAGGTTGCCTGTCCCTGGTCTAAAGGATGGAATCGCACCCCTTGTCTCAGTTTGGGCACAGCTTTTATTTATTCATTTATTTATTTCATTTGTATGCCGCCTTTCTCCCAGAAGGGACCCAAAGTAGTTCATAGGTAAAAAGCATTTCAAAAAAACAATAACCACTACACTAAAAGCATAAAACATTTAATATCATCTAAAAACCACATAGTATAGATGAGCCCATGGTAGTGGAGAATGACACTGGCAGATGATCTCTCAGATTCGACTGGCAGTGGCACCGTAGCTAATGCTTTTTAGTACTGCACAGAAAGAGGCACTTGAAAACCCCTTTTGAATATCTTTTACCATGAAAACACTATGGTGAGACAATCCAAAATGAAAAGAGATCAGGCCAGAGGATGAGATTCCCTGGTCAGAAGGTACTCAGTGAGCTACTAGGGAAGAGCAAAAGACATGTATGAGTAGCGTTGTGGCTAATAGTGCAACTGGACTCAAGCCAAAAGGGAGTTCAGCTGCTGACATGCTCACAGGTGAAAGGAAAGTCTGAAGCTGTGCAATACATAGGAACATGGAATGTGAGAAGCATGAATTGGGGGAAGCTTGACAAAACAAGAAATGGAAGTACACTTGTCCCTCCTGGTTTGCGGGCTTGCCGTCTGCGTTTTTGTTCCTTTGCAGATAACAAGCAGGAGGGACAAAATGGCACCTGTGGCTGCGGCACATGTGCAGTGACGCACCTAAGAGCATGTCACTATTAAAATAAATGGAGCTTGAATATCCATGTTTTTCCCATTGGGGAGGGGGGTCAGGAATGGATCCCCCGTGAACAGGGAGGGATGACTGTATAAATATTGCAATTCTTGGGGTGGGCAAGCTAAAGTGGAGGCGAATGGGACATTTTGAGTCAGACAGTTATGTAGGAAATGAAAATTTAAGAAGAAATGGGGTGACATTGATAGCGAGGAGAGGTATAGCAAAAGTAGTCAGGGGATACTGTATAATGCAAAGTATGACTGAATAATAGCAATAAGACTTCAGGCAAAATCCATCAGTATAGCCATAATCCAAGTTTATGCTCCAACAACAGAGGTAGAAGAGGAAGAAATAGAAAAATTCTGTGCTGGAATCCAGGAGGAAATTGATCACTCACCGAAGCAGGCCATCTTGATAATCACAATCGATAAACACAAACCATAGGAAACAGATTAGAATCAAACATTGTTGAAGAATTTGGCCTTGGATTGGGAAATGAAACAGGAGAGTGACTGACTGAGTTTTGTGAGGCCAGCAGTTTGTTCAATGGAAATAAATTCTTTAGGCAATCAAAAAGACGACTATATACATGGACGTCACCTGATGGACAATACAGAAATCAGATTGACTAAATAATTGGAAGCAGAAGATGGAAGCTTCATTCTTTCTGCAAAAACAAGATCTGGAACAGGCACAGACCATGAACTGTTAATATCAAAAATTAGAGTAAATTAGAATAAAACAGAACAATTAATCAATCACCATGCCAAAATACAATCTAAAGAATATCCCTGTAGAATTTACAGATAATGTAGAAAATAGATTTATACTATTAAGCCTAACTGACCAGGAGCCAAAAGAACTCTGGACCAAAGCCAGGGAGATTGTTGGGGAAGAATGCAAAAAGACATCTGCAGCAAAAAAGAAAGAAAAGCTGGGAATGTTCCCACCTTATTCATTGTCCTCAGCTGTCTTCAATTCCTGCAAACTGAATTCAAAATCCATATGTCATTTGCACTCAACTCAGCAAGGAGGAGAAGAATTTTGCCTAGAACTGCCAAGCACAGAATTATATGTGTAATTGTAGTGAAGATATGGCTATGATTTTACATTGCACCATTGTGTCATTGATGTACATGGTGCTTTTCAAAAACAAAATGATTAAAAATATAGCCTGGCCCAAGTCTCTCTCTCTCTCTCTCTCTCTCTCACACACACACAGACACACACACACGCACACACGCACACACATATAACGGGCCCTTGGTGTCTACTGGAGTTTGGTTCCAGGATCCCCTATGGATACCAAAATTTATGGATACTCCAGTCCCATTAAATATAAAGGCATAGTAAAATGATATAAAATATAATCCTTATATAATCCTTATATAAAATGACAAAATCAAGGTTTGCTTTTTGGAATTTTTTTTTTTTTTTGCATATTTTAAAGCTGCCGATGGTTGACTCCATGGATAAAGAATCCGTGGATGCGAAGGGCCAACTGTAGATTAAAGGATCTAATACCAAAGAGAAAAAGGAGTTAGATACAACCAAAGTTTTAGGCACTGCTCCAACTAGTTTGTGTGTATGAATTAAGGTAGTAATGTCAACTTCCTTGTCTAAGGAAACAAAATATATTGGTCCTTACTAATTCCTCGCCATCCACCATATGGGGATAATAATCCTGACGTTCTCCTAAAGCTTATCAAGATAATTTTTGTGACAGTCTTTGAAAACATTAGCAGGCTGTATGAATGAAAGGTATTTTGGTAGTATTTAAACTCTCTTTGTGTAAATATTTGATGGAGTTGGACTTGGGCTAGATAGTATTTCCATTTGCTTTTGATCTCAGTTTTGCAAAAACAGACCTTGAAGTTTTGTTTGGCACGTGTTTTCTTACTTTTCTTCTAATGATTCCTCCTTTCCTCCCTCCCTCCTCCTTTGAATTCTAGCAATGGCGCATGAATCAATAAGGATATCTTGTACTAAACATTGTGCTACTGCTTATGTTGTTCCTCCTGTTGTTTCGTGTTGTGATCTGGGTCACACTGCGGCCATGCTGACAAGAGGAGATCTGAAGGGAAATGGTGATCTTATGTGGTGTAGTGGTTAGAGCGGGAGACTGGGAATCAGGAGAGCTAATTCTGGTCTGCATGATGAATATGTATTCCTGAATGGGACTGGATAGGCCTTAAGGTCTTTTCCAACTCTGTGTAACAAAGCATTAAAAAAAACAACCCAGAACAAACAGAGGGTGGCATCCTGTTGGTGTTTTACATGCACATAACTTCCCTTATACACATGGTTTAATGTTTTGGTCATTGCATAATGTCCATACTCCATTCATAGATGTGCAAGTAGAGTTCCAGAAATATAATGTTGCAGTTGCACATTCTTGGAAGCTGTCTCACTACTTATGCATGCCTTCAATGTGCCACTAGTTTCTCTAGTGGGATTATGGAAATAGCAAACATGCTGGCAGAAAGCCTTCGGCTTCACATGTTGGCAGCTACGTAGCTGGTTGGACAATGTCAGTGTTCAGTGAAAAGGTGATAAACGGTTGAAGATTAAGAAAACAAAAATAATGACCACAGCTGATTTACATAATTTCAAAGTGGATGGATGACGAAGACGATGAAATACGTAGTTGAGGACTTTCTATACCTTGGCTCACTCATAAATCAAAATGGAGATTGTAATGAGAAGAAGACTAGGGATACAGAAAATGTACAAAGTGCATTATCTCTACATGTAGAAATAATGCAGTTTGACACCACTTTAACCACCATGGCTCCATCCTATAGAATCCTGGGATTTGTAGTTTTGGGAGAGAGTAGCATTTTTGGGGAGAGAAGGCTAAAGACCTTGCAAAGCTACAAATCCCAGGATTCCATAGGATGTCACTACAGCATTTAAAGTGGTGTCCAACTGCATTATTTCTACGGTGTATCTGCACCCCTAGGATGTGGAAAGGCAGCTATGAAGCTATGATAAGTTCCTCAAGTGTAAAGGGATCCTGCTGAATAGCAAAGTCAGGATTTTTTACTATCGTATTTCCAATGTCTAAGTATGGTTATGAAAGGTGGACAGTGAAGCTGACAGGAGGAAAATCAATGCTTTTGAAATGTGGTGCTGGAAGAGAGTTCTGTGGTATGACAGTCTCAGTTTCATCATCTTGGCTTCCAGGGTGAGTTCAACTTTGATTTGCTCTAGAATCCATTTATTTGGGTCCTAGAGCAAATCAATGTTGGGTCCTAGAGGAAATCAAAGTTGAACTCTCCCTACAAGCCAAACTGATGAAACCAAGATGACGAAACTGAAACTGTCATACTTTGGACCTATCATAAGAAGACATGAATCACTAGAAAAAACGATAATGCTTAGTAAATTTGAAGCTGAGAAGGGCTGTCAATGAACATGGCTCTTGGAGGTCTCTCATTCATAAAGTCACCATAAATTGAATCCGACTTAAGAGTAATGAACAAAACAAGAATCACCACGACTCAGCTCTGTGAATGTAGATTTACAGTACTCAATTGTTTTTCTATGACTTCAAGTCATTTATTTTTTAAAATTTTTATTTTATTTATTAATTATCCGATACATACATGCAAAGCATATAAATAAAAGAACATTTGTTGTTTCCTTTTCTTCAACATTGAATCGTACCTTTCATTCTTTTCTTTTCTTTTTGCCTTTTTAAATCTTTAATTCTGTTCTAGAAAGTATATAGTACAAATGATACATTAAACGCCTTCCAACCTATGTTTTCCCCTACGAGACTTATTGTACTGATGTTTCATTTTGTTTATTTTGTTTATTTTAATCATTTGATTTTAATATGTACTAGTTTAATATTGTCTTAAGGGGGGGAGGGCTTGGGGTTTGACTACATTGATACTATCTGTAATTTTAATATGTTGTTAGCCACCCCGATTGCACTCAGAGGGGTGGGGTATAAATTATTATTATTATTATTATTATTATTAAAATGCCACTCTTTAATTTTCATACTTCTCAGAGAGGACATATCCTTAAACTTAACAGATGAGGTTTCTATAATAAATTTTCCATATAAAGTATTTTCTATTCTTATTTTCATTCTAACTCCTAAATTGTATCCTGGCACCAATATTTGGATATTTCCCCCATTTTTTTCCTCATATTGTTGAGTTGTTTTTCCTGCAATATACATGCATGACTTTAAGTCATTTCTGACTTGTGGCTACCCTAACATGAACCTACCATGATGTTTTCTGGGCAAGATTTGTTCAGAGAAGATTTGCCATTGCCTACCCCTGAGGCTGAGAGCTTGTGACTTGCCCAAGGTCACCCAGTGGGTTTCATGGCCGAGCAGGGAATCGAACCCTGGTCTCCAGAGTCCAAGTCCAACACCTAAACCACTATGCCATACTGGCTCTCAAGCATGACCCAAAATCATGGCCAGAATGTCATGTTGTATATGGGCTTGTTTTGTATGGTGTGGAACAGACAACGTGGGGATCAGAACTGAAAGGATGTTTTTCCTTTTGTTAACACAGGCACTTGGGCACTGTTTCTCGTCCACATGAGTCAGATGTGTCAAGAAATGTTTGCACAAGAAACACTATTGGCTTTCTAGGACAACCACCAAGGAATGCTGTAGGTAGCCTACGGCAGATGCTTGTAGTCTGCAGTTGTTGAGTTTGTTAAAATTTCTTGGCTCAGTTATTGCCAGCTATCACTTCACAGAACAAACCATGCTGCATGCTTGAGAACACAAACCGAGGTGCACTCTGCTGTGAAGTCTTACAAAGCAGACACACACAGACAAGCTGCCTGCAATTTTCCAATGCATTTGGCCTCCTCTTCCTTCTCCTCCTCTTCTCACAATTAACTTAATTCCACAGTTATTAAGTTAGTAATTAGTTATATGAAAGACCATACTAAAAAGTGAATGTATTTCACTTTCCCCAGCTAGGTCTTTAGCCACTGCCAAGTTCTCTGGGATTTTTGTTTTTTATTAGTCTGTCAAGATTCAAGAATTACAAGTCACAAGTTTCAAACTATTGAAAATATAAATGGTTATAGGATTGTTTTTTGTGGGTTTTTCGGGCTGTGTGGCCATGTTCTAGAAGAGTTTCTTTCTGATGTTTCGCCAGCATCTGTGGCAGGCATCTTCAGAGAAATATGTATTTATAACTCTGAAGATGCCAGCCACAGATGTTGGTGAAATGTCAGAAAGAAACTCTTCTAGAACATGGCCACACAGCCCGAAAAACCCACAAAAAACTATGGATGCCAGCCATGAAAGCCTACGACTTCATGGTTATAGGAGTCTTTGTTTTCAGTTGTGATTATAGTCTGATAGATTAGTGAATGCAAAGTTTCTAAGATTTTAAACCAACAAGTAATATGTTTAACAAAGAACGGGATGGTGGTGGTTAAATTTTCTTTTCATTTAACCTGCCCTCCTGTTTTGTGCACCAGACACCACAGAGAAGTATCTCACTGATCTCGGGAAACTGAACTTTGAAGCCCTTAAACCTGGGACATTTGCTGAGATCTGTATGGGAATCAGTAAGATTAAAGGAAGGGGCAGGGAAGGAGATGGGTTTTTAAGGGACAGAGAAAGGGAGAGCAAGAGAATTGGGTTGGGTTGGGTGGATGTGAAATGGGGTTTCTAAAAATTGATTCAGCTCTTTCCTTCTCTCCCAGGATTAAGACAGGGTGGATACGACCTTCATTTTGTCATGGTTTTAATGCCAATTTTAACATAAAACTTAATTTAATACAAATGTAATCCAGGTTGAGTCTCCCTTCTCTGGATTTCCGAAATCTGAAATATTCCAAAAACCAAAACTGAGATAGTGGCTGAGATAGTGACACCTTTGTTTTCTGGGGTTTCAATGCAAAACAACAACAACATTGTTTCATGGACCAAATTATTAAAAATATTGTGTATAAAATTACCTTCAGGCTAGGTGTATAAGGTGTATACGACACATAAATGAATTTGGTGTTTAGAACTTGGCCCCATCTCCAAGATATTGCATTATGTATATGAAAATATTCCGAAATCTGAAAAATCCCAAATCCCAAATACCTCTGGTTTCAAGCATTGTGGATAAGGGGGACTCAACCTGTACTCAGTTGTCTCCCTTTCCAATGTAATGCAATGAAATAGATTTTTAACTCACTAATGACCAACTAAAAGCATAGAATCATACAGTTGGTCCTATACGCACTTGAATCCAACCCTTTGCTCAATTCAGGACTCCAGCTTGAGCATCCCTAGCAGGGAGCTGTCCAGCCTCTTTTTGAAGGCCTCCAGAGAAAGAGACCCCATCCCTTCTCTAGGCAATTGGTTTCATTGTCAAACTGTTCTTACCATCAAGAAGGTCCTTCTAATGTCCATTCAAAATCTACCACCCTGCAACTGTATGCCATTAAAACCATTGTTGTTGTTGTGTGGCTTCAAGTCATTTCCAACTTATGGCACCCCTAAGGTGAACCTATCATGGGGTTTTCTTGGCAACGTTTGTTCAAGGGGGGATGGGTGGTTGACTTTGCCTTCTTTTGAGGCTGAGAGGATGTGACATGCCCAAGGTCACACACTGGGTTTCCAGAGCTGAGCAGGTCATACAGTAGGTTTCCATGGCTGAGCAAGGATTCAAACCCAGGTCTCCAGAGTAGTAGTCCAACACTAAGACCACTACACCACACTGGCTCTCATCAAAGACATACACCAGTCTTGCCCACTAACTTTCCTAACTCTGAATTCAGTTCAATTCAAATTAAATCAATGGGAAAAGCTCAAATTACAACTGGAAACCAGTTCACAGAAACCCTCTGTTTCGCTCTAAAATTCCCCAACCAGTGGCCATATCGCCTGGGGAATTCTGGGAGCCAAAATGAACTTTTCCAAACTCTTGTTGGAAATATTTCCACTACTTGCTCCTCAAATTCCTTTAGGCATAAAGAGAGGTGTTGCAGAACCAAATGTAACACAGATAGCTACAGGGTAAAATTTATTACTACCTTTAAACCTTATCTTTATAGCAATTCCAGTGCCTGCAGTGCCTCTGAGTAAGTAACCACACAGAAGTTGCACAAATTGACAGTGAGTGCTGACTACAGCAAACTAAATTTTCAAAAGCAGGTCATAATGATGCTATTTTACCCTTGAAAATTGCTGCTTGGTAGAAAAAGCAAATGCTCTCCTAAATCGCCCTGTTGCATTTCTAATATTTTGTCCATCCCCTCTGAGCCACCCCTGTCCTTTACAACAAAATTCAGTCTACAAGATAACACTGAGGTCCTGTTTTTGGAAACTGTATTGGCAGCATATGTAGTAGAATCTATTTATACAACTCTTTGCTCAGCAGAAGTCAAGGCCTGAAGAATGGCAGGGAGATTAAAAGTGTATGCGTGTATGATGTATTGTTCTGCCTGCCTTTTCTAAACACCTTGATGTTATGAGACACCAACTATGAAATTAGAGAATAGATAATGATACCTCTCCAGCAATAAAAGAACAGAGCCATCCTCATTGCAAATCATTGTTTACAAGACTTCCCAGACTCTCTAAGAGGTGTATTTATTGCTAGCAGTAGGGACTTGGACAGCTCTGCACTCTCTCTGTACTAAAAATAGCTTGGCAATCTATTTTTGCTGCCGAGTACAGAACGAAAGAGGCCTTTGTTCGACAGTTTTCTTCTCAACATGCCATTCAGCTAGAACATTCTGAGGAGCAGGAGGAGGAAGAGGCTAAAAACAGAAAATATAATATGCTGCATAGAGATTTCATTAAAGAGGGTTGCAAAGGATGGATATCTCAGAGGACCAGTCTATAGAGGAGTGTTCATGAGAGAAGAAGCTTGCAAAGCTTGGAGATAAGGCTGCTAAATCTCAAGGCCTGGCCCTGAGTCTCCAATTTTCATGGGTCTTCTCCACCCAGGAGAGGAGGGTGTGCAAATTTTCCCTTTTTGATGGGCTCAACTCCAAGTGAGAAGAAAAGGTTCTGTGCAAATCTGCAGCTTAGTTAGTAAAGCACCACCTTGCTTCAATATGCAAGGCTTAACTGATTGCTTGCTGCAACTTGCAAAGTCTCTTGGGGCGGGGGGGGGGGGTGTCGATGTATTTAGTAAGTTATTTAGTTCCTTTCCTCCTGATCATTGTTGCACCAGGGCTTACTCTCCACTCTGCTTTTCATCCACTTTATGACTAGAAACAAGTAGGCTAGAACTTCCTTATGTCAACAGATATGGAAAACAAAGCGATGGCCAATAGATTGGAAGTGATCAATATACATCTCCATCCACAAAAAGGGAGATACAAGAGACTGCAGCAACTATAGAACCATAGCACTGATCTCCCATGCAAGCAAAATCATGCTCAAAATTCTGTAAAATTCTGCAACATAGACTCCAACCATACATGGAGAGAGAAATCCCAGAGGGCCAAGCAGGGTTCAGGAAAGGAAGAGACACCAGGGACCACGTTGCAAACATATGATGGCTAAAGGAGCACACCAGGGAATTCCAAAAGAAAATCAGCATGTGCTTTATGGACTATAGCAAAGCCTTTGACATAGATCATGAAAGGCTATGGAATGCCCTTAAAGACATGGGAATGCCAACACATCTGATAGTCCTAGTGAGGAATCTGTACTCAGGACAAGAAGCTAATGTCAGAACAGAACAAGGAAAAACAGAATGGTTCCCAATTGGCAAAGGAGTCAGATAAGGCTGCATACTTTCACCCTATCTGTTCAACTTGTATGCAGAACATATTATAAGAAAAACAGGCTTGGACACAGGAGAAGAAGTGACAATAGGAGGAAAGAATATCAACAATCTATGCAGATGATACCATAATACTAGCAGCAAACCTCACAGACCTGGAACACCTAAGGAAGATCAATGAAGAAAGTGTTAAGGCAGGATTAATGCTGAACATAAAGAAAACAAAAATAATGACCACCGAGGACCTTCACAAGTTCAACCTAGACAATGAAGAAATAGAAATAGTAAAAAAAATCCCATACCTGGGATCAAACATTGATAGAAATGGGGACTGCAGTCAGGAAATCAGAAGACTAAGAATGGGGAGGGTGGCTATGAAAGAACTAGAAAAGATTCTCAAATGCAAAGATATACAACTCAGAACAAAAGTTAGAATCATACAAGCCATTGTATTCCCTATTACCATGGATGTGAGAGCTGGACAGTTAAGAATGATGATAGGAAGAAAATCAATGCATTTGAGAGAATGTGGTGCTGGAGAAGAGTGCTGAGGATCCCATGGACAGCCAAAAGGACAAACAAATGGGTTCTAGAGCAGATCAAACCAGAAACCTCCCTGGAAGCCAAGATGACCAAACTTGAGGCTGTTGTACTTTAGACACATGATGACAAGAAGATTCTTTGGAAAAGACAATAATGCTGGGAAAGGTGGAGGGAAGTAGGAAGAAAGGAAGGCCACATGCCAGATGGATGGACTCGATGAAGGAGGTCACTATGGGGATTAAGGGGTTGCAGGAATTAAGCAGAGCAGTGGAGGACAGAGGGTCTTGGAGATGTCTCATCCATAGGGTCGCCATGAGTCATGATCGATTCAAGGGCAGTTAATAACAGCAAATTCCTGTTTTAACTAGATGAGAAGGGATAATCTTCTTATATCACCTAGATCTGCGTACAGCCTCTTTTTCTAAGATTTCTGTTAATCTCCAAACAGGAAATATCGTGTTTTTGTATTGTGTTTGAATGACAAGCTATGAGCAAACGTAGTTGCTACTTAATATCTAACACTTAATGACATCACCAGAGGCCATCCCTAGGTCTCTGACTTTGGCTCAGAAATCTCATTGGATGGGGTGATCCTGAACTGGCAATCCTACTTGGGTGAGATCAGGTCCCATTGCAGCCAAGACTCAAAGCCTTAGACAATACCTTATCATGTTAGTGCTGCAGCCATACCTGCAACAGTCAGAAAACAATTATCCTGACCTGCATTACAGGATTGTGGTAAGAGTTCCTTACAGTCAAAGTGGAGGCTAAGGCTGCATCTGCACTGCAGAAATAATGCAGTTTGACACTGGTTTAACTGCCATGTCTCAATGCTATGTAATCCCGAGATTTGTAGTTTCATGTGATATTTAGCCTTCTCTGTCAGAGCTCTTGTGCCACAACAAACTACAAATCCCAGGATTCCATAGGATGGAGCCATGGCAGGTGATCTGAAACTACATTATTTCTGCAGTGCTGATGCAACTAAAGAGGAATTACTGTCAAATAGCTCTTATTGTCGGGAAGGTCTCCCTAATGTTGATGTGGAATCTCTTTTCCTGTCATTTGTATCCACTGATCAGGATCCTCTTCATTGGAATTGCAGAAAACATGCTCCATCTTCAGTATGACATCCTTTCAAATATTTAAACATGGCTATCGCATCACCTCTGAACCTTCTCTTCTCCAGGCTAAACATACCTAGCTCCCTAAGTTGCTCCTCCTGCACATTCTCAGTTCATGCATATCAGTCAGCCCCTGCAGAAACTGGTTGTGATACACCTTGTCTTGTGCATCCAGGTATACATTTGATTGCACATCCAGTTGTACACTCAGTTGCACAACCCTGTCATTCAACGCAAGGATTGCAATCAGCTCCACATGTAGAGATATACACTACAACATCCTGATGTTGGATCTTGGCCACAATTCATTTTTCCCTTCCAACACCAGCATAGTTTGGCATGAAATCCATGTCCCAATTCAAAATGTGTCTGGCTTGTATTTCTCTGCATCTTTGTGTTGCTCGCAATTGTGCTGCATTGTGGTGTCTGTAATCCTGGATCTCGAAACAGATGATTGTCTCCATATGAATAGTTTACAGGTGAAACGGCTTGTTATGAAAGGATTGTGATACTGTGAAATACTGATTGTTTGATGCACAACACTTCAGTTGCAAGAGCAAAGGCAGCTCCCTTGATCCAAAAAGATTAAAATGTCACAATAATGTAGGGGTTTGTTCTGAAGAGTCTGAAAGACAACCGATATCACCTTGAAGGCTAACCTTTATGTGATTTAGATGTAGCTTTGTCAAAGCATGTGGTAGACTTCGGACTGACCTTTTGAACATTTAGGCACAAATTCAGAAGTGATAGGACCCAGCATATTTTTGACCCAAATTGCAGGATTGTTCCTTCCCTTCTCTCCCCCCCCCCCCCCCACCGGTTATGACAACATATCTACACAACATGCAATATGAAGAATGTCTCTTGTCTCTGTTGGCTTTCTTTTTACTTCTGCGCATCTTGCTTAGAAATGAGGGGGGTATATAGAATGACATGGTAGGATGGCTTGCTTATAACCTCCTGAAAATGTAGATCTTCTCCATTCCCCCTTGGGCTGATGGGTAGCAGTTGTGATGGCCCATGCCTGGTTGTATCCATCACTATACTTAATGAGACATGATTGATCTGAGCGGTTATGACACAACTGAAGTCCGGCTCTAAACTTGGCTCTGCCCATCTGGGAACTTGCCACTGGGCAATGGAGGAGTGCTCACTCCTTCCTCTGCCCCCCTTGCATGTCTCAAAGGGAAGATGCTTTTTCGCAACAAAAAAGAGCTCCTGTCCAGCCAAGGAGACCTTTTTATCATCATAGAAGTCCTTTGAGCTCCTGAAGGGTACACACGCGCATACACACAGGCTCTTGGGAAACACTATTCTGCCTCACTGAGCTCTAATGTGTAATTGCCCATCATTAATAATTCCTTATGAAAGGAATGCTGACCTCCCATGGTAGTTGGAAACCAGGTTGCATTTAGTATTGTGAAGAATCAAGTGCATAAAAGCCATACATACTCATACACAAGGGAAGGCCTCTTATGCAGTGGACTATATTGCCTTGTTTGCACGCAGAAGGTCCCAGGTTCACACTCTGACATCTCCAGGTAGAGCTGGGAGATTACGCTATCTGGGAGATTACACTATTGTAACCCACTTACAAAGCTATATTGGTGGAGGGATATGTTTTGTGAAGGAATAACCACCACACTTGAAAGTGCTGGGTATATCCCCCTCCAACATTTCACAGATGACAACCAGGCCATGTGGCCAAGCAGTATCAAGAGTGTGGTCAAGATGCCAACAATTATCAATGAAGAAGAAGACACAAGCTAAGGACGTTATCACACGTGGTCCAGAAAGCGGAAATAAAAGTGGAAATGAGGCATCCCGAAAATAAACGGGAAATATCCCTTGTTTCCGCATACGTCATTACCTTCATTGCGCATTTACAGTAAGTGTATCGAACGTCCACACACAAGAGAAAAAACCCCGTAAATGTAGCCGAAATGAGCCTCCTGCACATGCGCAGAGAGAGGAATGCTCGCTGGAACCATGGCAACAGCGGGGAAATGCACCACAATACGTATTTGTTTATCAGACCTACGGTAAATGCGAAATGATTCCCGTCGCGCAATTGCAATTCCTGAAGAAACCGAAATTCAAAAGATCTCGGATCATTCCGCTTTCTGTCGGGGTTCTGTTGGGGTTCTGTGCGACGTCGTGTGAAAGCACGGGCCAATAATACGTATTAGATCGGGATTTCGTGTGGATTTTGTTTGGATTGGGCCCCGTGTGATAACGTCCTAAGAGAGGCTGCAGCAGTTTGTTTTTTCCTGAGCCTACTGGGAAGCAATTGAATGCAAACTACTTTTGCGCTTTGAACTCAGTTTGTAGCAACTGAGGTAAGCTGAGGACAAAGGTAGAAAGTGGAGGGGAAAGATGGGACATTTTAAAGGCAGCTGAAAACATGAGATGACAGAAGAGCTGCTCTGGCCAAATTGGCACAGCTGGAGGGTACAATTCACCCCCTTCTCTCCTCTCCAATGCAAACCACTTTTGATTGATTTCAGTTTGTGGCAATTGAAGCAAGCCAAGAACAAAGGGGGAAAGTGGGAGAAACTGGGACATTTTAAAAGCAGCTGGAAAAGTGGGATGACAGAGGATTAATCATGACTGCCCCTGCCAAATCAGGACATTTGGAGGGTATGAAGGTAGCCTGCTGCAGCCATATGCTTTCCCAGCTCTGCAGGTTACCCTGCTGAGGCCAACAGGCAGGGAAATTGTCTTCTCTCTTCTTCAGCATTGCTTGCTTTAATGGTTTTTCCTAACTGACACAGAAAGTTTCTTATCCCTCCAGATTACCGTGGATGAATCAGCAAGCAAATCTATAAATAAATAAGTAAATATCACAAATCTTCATAGTATCTCCTCGCAATGAAATGACCCTGTCTCCAAGAACATCTTACTGACTGCAGATCTGGGGGACTTGACATGATTCTCATATCCCATCTCTAGGCATCCTCTGTGCCTCCTTTGTTCAGGGTCCTTTGTTCATGAAATAGCAATAAATCTGGATATCAGGTTAGATTTGCCCTCACCGACCCACTTAGCATATCTAATAGGAACACCCTCCATTTATCTTTCATGTACAGCATTTTTCATTCCAAAGGGTGCCCGGGGTTTAGTACCAAATGGATCATGATGGTCATATTTGAGTGGGAAAGAAAGAAATAAAAAGGAGGAGAAACTTAATGTATTAACTTTATACAAGACAGTTGTGCAGGCAGGGAAGGGCCACAGCTGGATGGCAGAACACTGGCTTTGCATGGAGACAGCCCCAGGTTTAAACCCTGGCATCTCCAGTTAAGAACAAGAAAGAAACACCAGCAAAAACCCTAGAGCAGGGGTAGGCAACCTAAGGCCCGGGGGCCGGATGCGGCCCCCTGAGGCCCTTGGACCGGCCCCAGACCGCTCCTGCCGCCGCCGCCGCCGCCCGCCATGATGATATTAATTATTGTTGTTATTACTTGTTCTTGGGGTTTTCTTGGCAAAATCTCCACAGGGGGTTTGCCATGGCTTTTCTGGGGCTGAGAGAGTGTGCATGCATATTTTTTAAAAAATTATTTTTTAAAATTTATTTATTTATTTATTTATTTATTTATTTTTGGTGCTTCGGCCCCCCCAATTGTCTGAGGGACAGCAACCCGGCCCCTGGCTCAAAAAGGTTGCCTACCCCTGCCCTAGAGAGTAACTGTGGTGGATAAAGCCTGATCACAGGCCATTTCATGCCTTTTTTTCATAGCCTTACTAGTACCCTTAGTGCTCTCCAATAATCTCCATATGCAATAGAGAACACAATGATATTAAAAACAGTCAATGGGATCGTCCATGGCCAGAATCCTGTTGGCATCTTACTGTTGTGCGCCTTCAAATTATTTCTGACTTATCGCAACCCTAAGGTGAACCTATCATGGGGTTTCCTTGGCAGGTTTGTTCAGAGGGGGTGTGCCATTGCCATCCTCTGACACCAAGAGAGTGTGATTTGCCCAAGGCCCAAGTGGGTTTACATGGCCAAGCCAGGATTCAAACCCTGATCTCCAGAGTTAACCACTACACCTGAGTTCTCCTACGGAACTGGTTGCACATTTTTATCTAATGCAGAACAACTGTATTCAGTCAATAGTTATGGGAACCAAATTGTGCATGCGATGCCATATAAATATTGGACATGGCTGTGCACTGGACATGCCTGTGCATTGCACAGGGAGATGTGCATGCATATTCAATTTGCAGAGCCTCACAATCTGCTAACAAGGAGGCACTGCACAACTGTCGCATAGCCCTGGGAGCATTAAGTTATGCCACATTCAATAGTCAGTGCCCCGATCGATATGATATTAAGGTCAATTTATGTTTAAAGTACGCAAACACAGATGCATATCCATTTAATAATTAATCAAGTATAAGTGGGAGAAATTGATTTATTAATAATCTGTGGGGGATTGTTATGAGCTGAATAATATTTAACAAAGAATTATTTAATTAATAGCAGCTATTTTAAATTTTGTTTTACATGGATGTAGCTCATTTTGGGGTACAGTTGTATCTGCAAAAATATGAAAAAGCAAAAAATGAGTACAGAAAAATGCTATCCTTGGGCATTTGATCAACTATAGTGAATTGTATTGCAGAAGATTAGCAAGGAATATTTTACTAACTGGGCTTCTCATTCATCCATTCATTTCTTATAATGTAATATAACCACACATACATATCATATTCTCTAAGAGTTCACAGTCGAAAAACCAGGGCAAATGTGGCAAATCAACATCAGAGTGTGGTCAAGATGGCAAAAGCTATTAATGAAGAAAAAGAGACAAGCTAAGAGAGGCTGCAGCAGTTTGTTTTTGCCAGAGCCTACTGGGAAGAGCAAGACTTCGCTCCCTCCTGTCTTCTCCCCCTGCTGAGTTGATTGAATGCATACTCCTTTTGCAGTTTGAACTCATTTGCAGCAACTGAAGCAAGCTGAGGACAAAGGGAGAAAGTGGGAGGAGAAGAGAGAAACTGGGACATTTTCAAAGCAGTTAAGAAAGTGGGACAAGAGAGGATTAATCAGGACTTGTCCCTGCCAAATTGAGACAGTTTGAGGGTATGATATATGTAGTAGCTTGCTTTAAAGCCTCTATTTCATATCTTCATGGTACTCTGGGTTGAACAGAGATGCAGGTGAGATTGTACTAGTTTTGATGTTGATATGAATCTCTGTGATAGTTTCCTCTCTCAGGACGTTATCACACGAGACCAAATCCACACAAAATCCACACAAAATCCCAACTGAAACCGGATTATTGGCCCATGTTTTCACACGACATCGCACAGAAACTGGACAGAAAGTGGACAGAAAGTGGACAGAAACGAGAGCTTTTGAAATTCGGTTCTTTGGAGGAAATGCAAATGCGCAATTAAGATAATTTCGCAATTAAGGTAAAATCGCTGTAATGTGGAAAGCAAATGCGCATTTGGAAGGGGGATTTGGAAGAGGGTCACATTTGGAAGAGGGTCGGCGCTCTGAGGAGGTCCCCCTTGGAAAGCCGGCTCTCCAAGGAGGTCCTCCTTGGAGCGCCGGCCCTGCGTCGGGTCGGTGCTCCGAGGAGGTCCCCTTGGAAAGCCGGCTCTCCAAGGAGGTCCGGCTTTCCAAGGAGGACCTCCTCGGAGAGCCGGCTTTCCAAGGGGGACCTCCTCGGAGAGCCGGCTTTCCAAGGGGGACCTCCTCGGAGCGCCGATCTGACACAGGGCCGGCTTTCCAAGGAGGACCTCCTCGGAGAACGCTGAGGCAGGAGGTCCTCCTTGGAGCGCCGGCCGTGCGTCCTCAGTCTGGGAAGGAGAGGGAACTACACCTCTCCCAAATTGCGTATCCTCCAACATTTCACAGATGAAAAATGGGACGTGTGTAGGAGGCAGGACAGACAAGCTAAGAGAGGCTGCAGCAGTTTGCTTTTGCCTGAGCCTACTAGAAAGGACGATATTTCTCCTCCTCTACTCCTCTCCCTCTTCCCACAGAATTAAGTATGTGCAAACTGCCGTACTTCAGCATTTTGAACTCAGTTTGCAGCAACTGAAGTAAGCTGAGGGCAAATGGAGAAATTGGGAAGAGGAGAGAGAAAGTGGGAAGTTTTAAAAGCAGCTGGGATGACAGAGGATTAACCAGCAGTGACCCTGCCAAATCCAGACAGCTGGTGGCAGGTATGCAGTCATGTCCCCCCACAACTGGAAATGCTGGTGATGACCTCCAAGCCCTATATGGGTTATCTGAAAGACCTTATTCTATGTGCTTTCCCACAGAGGATGAATTGGGACTTCTCTTCCCAAATCAGGACAGTTGCAGTGTATGCAGATGGCTTGCATACATGTGATGTGCAATTGAACCTTCTCCATAGTCTCAACTTGGAAAGATCTACGCAGGTTCAAAGATATTTGCCAGTTTTTTCAAGATGTGCACAATTGACAAACGGGGATCAGTTGTGTACAACTCGAAAGCTAATCTGGCTGGCTGACAATGTCACATTCATCCACGTTTATTCTGCAAACAACACCACATTCATTCCACGTTTATTTTTTTTGGGGGGGGAGGCAAACAAAGTTGGAAACAGGGAGTCAAGCATCCGTAGGCCTGGAATGAATCACCCCTGTCCCTCTGGTGATCTCCATTTATTTGTCTCTTCAGGGCTGGAGGAGTCGAGCGTTTTTACACAACCTAATTAGATAACTGCCAGAGAGATGAACAGCCCGACAGTCCTTTTAGCAAGGTATCATCAAACAAGATGGAGAACTGGTGGTGCTCACATTAAGGAGAGGGTGGCTGGATTTCCCCCACGTCTTGTCTTTCTTTCTTTCTTTCTTTCTTTCTTTCTTTCTTATTCTTTTCCACAGCCATCTCATCTCTCGACCCACTGCAAATGCTGATGCCCCACTTGAGGCAGCTATCCAGCAGGTAGGCATATGCACTTAAACAGGTAGTTTATTAGTGCCCTATTAAAATGATTCTCTGAAAAATCTGAAAACGATGCTCTGAAAAAACAGGAGATCCTCTTACTCAGAGGAAACAGAAAAAGACAATTCGGACATGCTCAGAAGAACTCTCTGACTGAGAGTCTACATCAGGGGTAGGCAACCTTTCCCCTTTAAGGGCCGAGGGACTTCAGCTCCCAGAAGCCTCAGCCATGTTGGCCAATAGTCCCATGTTGGCCAATAGCTCCTGGGATTCTGGGAGCTGAAGTCCCTCGGCCCTTAAAGGGGAAAGGTTGCCTACCCCTGGTCTACATTAAGCAGGTGACCCATAATGCTCCCATGGACACAGCTCCATGTCCGTTGCCTGCATGGCTTTTTCTCTCTCTTTTTTTTTTAGAGTGTGCAAAAGAGGGTCCTCCAGTCCAGAGGTCGGCAACTGTGTGGGCTCCAAGAGCCACTGTTCCCCCAAGTCACTGCATGGGCTTCCCTTCCTCCAGTAACCCAAATACCTCTGCTTCTCAAAATGGCGACACGAAGGGACATCTCGTCACTCTCTGTCACCATTTTGAGAGAGACTGTGGAGGAAAACAGAAGTATTTGGAGCTAATGTAGGATTTTAGGGTGCTTGTGGGGTGGGTGGAGATATTTTTGTGTGTTTTCATGCATTTGGAGGGCGTGTTCTGCATGGCTTTGGGGGAAAAAGTGCCCCCAAAATTATTCTATGTTGGGACGTAAGAGAATATTTGAACCTTAAATGCCCTTCATAGAACTGACCAGAGATTTTTAGGCACAGAAGCTGTTTCAATGAGACTACAAGACCGCCTTTAACACTTGTGGAGTGTAAAGCCAGCATAGTTACAACAGGGGTGTGGGAGCGGCAGTGCAGTGCAGTGGTGTGAGAGAACTACTCCTGATCAGGAGTTTGCCCCTCCATTCCTGGGCTTTCTCCTCTGGGCCTCTCCTGCACCGAATGGGAAAAAGGGCCCAACCAGGTGTCACCCCTTTTCTGGGTGACACCACTGTTCTTGATCCACACCCCTCGCACACCCCCAGTGACACCACTGTTCTTGATGCCTCCGAGCCGATCAGTGCCCATTTGAGTCCAAAGAGAAGCAGAACCATCCACCTGCTGTAATTCAGCCAGGAGAAATGTATTGCACAAATCGGTCCTGGATACCGCCTTGTGCAACATCCCCCAAAGTATTTATGCTGGCACAACCGCAGCCCGCGTCTTACTCCTGTGTGGAAATGAACCGTGTTTTGACTGCTTGGTGAGGAAAATGTCCAAATTGGTTAACAATTATACCTGGACCTGTCCGTTGTGCTTTGGACCCACTCTGCCCCCTTACCTGTGTGAGGTCCTGGAATGTAAACCCCGAGACCTTTCCAAAAATTGGAATTCAGTCCCTTTCAGGCCAAAAAAAACTCCAAAAAACTAGCCCCTACCTGCTGACCTCAGCAGATGATCAGTCAGCGGTATTTCAAATATGCCCATTTTGTTCCATTGTCAAGCAATTTATTTTATTTTAATTTTTATTTCATTTATATCCCACCTTTCTCCCCAGAGGGACCCAAGGTGGCTCACAGATAAAAAAATTAAAATTGCAATAGAATTCAAACAACTAAAACATCTATATATAAAATCACATATAAAATCATACACAAGTTAAACACAGACTAAAACCCCATCTGCTCCATAAAACCGCCCTGCTATGCATTATATACAGAAAGCTTGCCAGCATAAAAATGCTTTTATTTGGGCCTGCAAGGAGGGGGCCAGCCTAGCTTCCCATGGAAGGGCATTCCAGGAGGTTGGAGCCACCACCGAGAAGGCTGTCTCTCGTGTCCTCACCAGGCGAGTCTGTGATCTTGATGGGACCGAAAGAAAGACTTCTCTCGCAGATCTTAGGGCTCTTGCAGGTTGATATGGGGAGATATGGTCTTTCAGATAGTCTGGACCCAACCATTCCTTTTATGGAAGATTTATGCTCGCTAAATTTGTTAGTCAATATCGTGCTACAGGTCTCCATGTGCTTCTCCGACCCTTGTGAAATTGGATTAACATGGCTACCTGGGACTCTCTTTGTCAAGCAATGGATTTTCCCAACAAGCTGTATCTTTCTTTAAAGGTCATCCTGACAAAAAGCCACCCCTCTCCTCTTTTGCCCATTAAATCTAGTATGTTTTCCCCATTCCTGACTGACAAGGCCAACCTCCCATTGTGGGCTTTTTGTGCAAGCCAGGCTGCAGTGCCAGTGAGCCCCCGGGGTAGTTTTGCATTATCATTGAAGTGATGAAATTAACAGTGGAGAAACATGATGGGTGAAGCGAACTAGAGGCCAAAATCTTTTATGCATGAGCCGCATACATGTGAAGTGCAATTTAACCTTCTCCACAGTCTCAACTTGCAAAGATCCATGCAGGTTCAAAGATATTTGCAAGTTTTATTTAAAAATGTTGTTAACGTAGCTTTTCCAGTCAAACATGCATGTACATCCAGAATTAAGTCCCAGTGAAATCGTTGGAACTTATTCCCAGGAAAGAATGCATTGGATTGGAGTATGAATCAGGTTACAATTTCAAAAGTCATACCAAATTGTCATACTCTCCACCTGTCCTGATCTGGGAGGGACAGTTCCAGTTAATCCTCTGTCATTGTATTCTTTTGTTTTTATGCTTGCAACCTACCTTGATTCCCTTTGGAAATAGGTGGCCTAGAAATAAATCACATTATTATTATTATTATTATTATTATTATTATTATTATTATTATCTCACATTTTCAGCTGCCTTTCAAATGTCCCTTTTTTCCAGACCTCCTGCCACTTTCCCCCTTTGCCCTCAAATTTATTTCAGTTGCTGCAAACCGACTCCAAAGTGCAAAAATATTTCATATTCAATTAACTCGGCAGAGGGGAGAGGTTAGGAGAGGGCAGAATCTCATCCTTCCCTGTAGACTAAGGCAAAAGCAAACTTCTGCAGCCCCTCCTAAGCTTGTCTGTTCATCCTCATCAACAACTTTTGCCATCTTGACCACACTCTAATGTTACTTGCCTACAATCTGTGAAATGTTGGAGGGTATGGATTATTGTGGCTTGCAATGTTTAAACATGCAGAAACCGACAAAGTCCTGGAGCAATTACTGAAGAAGGTCAAGGAGGAAAGTGCCAAGGTCAGATTAATGCTGAACATTATGGGGGAAAAGTAATGACCATGGAAGATCCACACAAATTTGTCCTAGATAACCAGAAAATTGAAACAGACCAACAGTTTCCATACCTTGGATCAGATATTGATCAGAACAGGGACTGCAGCCAAAAAATCAAAAGAAGACTTAGGGGGGTTGCAGACTGTCAAAAATAGTGTGAATTCAGTTCACTTTTAGGGTTAGGGTTAGTGCTAGGGAATCATGGGAATTGTTATTTTTCTGAGACATTGAACCTTCTTTGTCAGAGAACTCTAGTGCCACAATAAAATTCAGTTCCCATGATTCCCTAACCTTAACCCTAACCCTAAAAGTGGACTGAATTCACACTATTTCTGACAGTCTGCAACCCCCCTAAGACCGGGGAAGGCAGCTATGAAAGAAGTGAACAAGATCATAAAACGTAAAGATATAACCCTGCACACTAAAGTAAGGATAGTCCAAGCTATTGTATTCCTTGTCACCATGTTCAGTTGTTGTTGTGTGCATTCAAGTTGTTTCTGATTTATGGCCCCTCTAAGTTGACCCTATCATGAGACTTTCTTGGCAAGTTTCTTCAGAGGGGGCTTGTCATTGCCATCCTCTGAATTTGAGAGAGTGTGACTTGCCCAAGATTACCCAGTGGGGTTCCATGACTGAGTAAGGATTCGAATCCTAGGGGCCGTTCCCACTACGATTTACAGCGAATTGTGATTCGCTGTACATGTGCCTTGTTCTCACTGTGAACGGTTTCAGAGGTGACCCTGATTGTTCGGAGTAGCTTTGAACCGCCACAAATCAAAAAACCTGCACTTTTTGAAGAGTAGTTTTCTGGCGGTCTTTTTGAAATAAATCATAGAATCATAGAGTTGGAAGAGACCCCAAGGGCCATCCAGTCCAACCCCCCCTGCCATGCAGGAACTCTGAATCAAAGCATACCCAACAGATGGCCATCCAGCTTCTGTTTAAAGACCTCCAAAGAGGAGACTCCACCACACTCCGAGGGATTCAGAACCGCTCAACAAGTGTGAACGACGGACCTGAATCGCATTTTACATTTTACCGGAGGGGCCGCTCAGCTGCTCAGCTGCTCGTCCTCATCCTCGTCCTCCTCCTTCTCCAGAGAGAAGAGCTCCATAGTGGGAATTGCGCCTCGTCTTCAATCGCTTCAGCCACCCGGTGTCAACACGATTCGTGAACCAATTTAAATGTAAGTGGGAACAGCCCCCGAGTCTCCAGAATCATAGTCCAATGCTCAAACCACAGAAGTGGTTTTGCCAGTTCCTTCCTCTGAAATATAGCATACCGCACCTGGTCTTCATTGGCAGTCTCCCATTCAAGTAATGCGACATTATAAACACTGAGCAGGATGCCAGCCAAATGTTATCTCTGAAAGGAACACCAGGCCAACATACAAAAAATGCATTGCAAATGTCTGGCATCTTTCAATTATGCCTGAATTATTGGCATTTGGGTCCATACTAATTCAAGAATGGACTGAAATGCCAATCCTGGTAACGCCGAGATCCCAGAAAGCCTGCTTATCTTATTTTGTTTTGTAGCAAAAATGAACTCAATGCAGAAAGGCTTCAAAATGCCACAAAACCAGAGTTCAAAAGTTTCCTTTTTGGATTAGGACTCCTGGAATACTTCAACTGGGCCATAGTGGATGGAGGATTTGAAGACATATGGTTCAAAATATTTGTCATTCTAAATCATGTATAACACTAGTGTTCCAGTTAAGGAAGAAAAGAGATTAGAATCGCGTTGTAGCTTTATGTTGGAGTAAATACCTTTATGCAAGTGGTTGCACTATCAGTGAGGTTATGCAAGGGAGACATCTAAAAGTGCATCTACACTGTAGAAATAGTACAGTTTGACACCACTTTAAGTATTGCAGCTCCAGCCTATGGAATCCTGCGATCTGTAGATTTACAAGCTCTTTAGCCTTCTCTGCCAAAGTGCTGGTGCCTCACAAAACTACAAGTCCCAGCATTATGTAGGATGGAGCCATGGCAGTTAAAGTGGGGTCAAGCTGCATTATTTCTACAGTATAGATGCACTCATAAACTCCTTTTATGTGACACATTGATTCCACTTAACTGCCATCAGTGTATTTTATGGACTTCTGGGATTTATAGTTTGGTAAGGACCTAAGAGTTCTCTGGTGCACTCTTCCTGAAATAAAGCTGTCTGGTACAAGATTTGAGGTACCCCATGAAACTACAGATCCCAGTAGGATGGAGCCATGGCATTTAAAGTGGTATCAAATTGTAATGACTGTGTATTAAAGAGGCAGTGCGGTGTACTGATTTGAGTGTTAGACTGTAACTCTGAAGACCAGGGTTCAAATCCCCACTTGGCCATGAAACTCACTGGGTGGCCCTGGGCAAGTCACACTCTCTCAGCCTCAGAAGATGGCAATGGTAAACCCCCTCCAAAGAAACTTGCCAAGAAAACCCTGTGATAGGGTGACCGTAGAGTTGCTGTGAGTCAGAAACAAGTTGAACACAGCAACAATGACAACAACAACATCAACAACAACATGGTAAAAGAGACCCAGGATTGTGCAGACTGTATAACCATTATATAGTGAGCCCTTGGTTTCTGCTGGGGTTTGGTTCCAGGACTCTCTGTGGAAACCAGAATCCATGGATGTTCAAGTCTCTTTATATACAATGGCATAGTGAAATGGTATCCCTTATATAAAATGGGAAAATCAAGGTTTCCTTTTTGGAAAATATATATATATATATATATATATATATTCAAGACATGGATGGTTGAATAGATAAAAGAATCTGTGGATACCAAGGGCCGAATGTACAGCATTGCCACACTGCACCATTGGCTGCTCAGTATTGCAATTCAGTAAAACTCTGGTGTAACACTGCTTCAGCTACACTGGTGCAAATGTATGCTGTGCCTTTGACATACAGGATCTGGCCAGAGTCTTGTGACACCTTAAAGTCACAACTAAAAAAAATCAGTGTAACAGGAAAGAACTACCAAATATTTCCCATTCTGAAACAAGCAACGAAAATAGAAAAGTATATGTAAAGTGGTATTGTATGTTGGTGGCTAAAATTGTATATTGGTGACTAAATCTGGAAACATGTTACACTTAATTTTGAATTTTATTGTATTCTATGTATTTTATATTGCTGTAACCTGCCTGGATTCCTTGTGATTGGGCAGGCTATAAATAAATAATTTATTTATTTATTATTATTATTATTCACCCTGTCAATGACAACACACAGAAGCAAATGAATAACCAGATGGCAATGCCAGCACTCAATAGGCAAGAGGAGAATTTTGTGTTGAGGATCCAGTCTAGTACAATTTGAAACCATTCGGTTTTAAGTTCAGGAACCATCGGAGTCACACAATATGTCATGCCAATGCCATCGGGGCACATCTGCTGTGTGACTCTGTGACAGTCCCCCCCATGCTGATTTTATTTGTGTAACAATACAAGGAGAAGTAGGACAAGGACGTTGCCCAGAGGGGCATTTCCGGCTACAAGTTGCTGGGCAGATTTCTGTATTGCTAGTTCTTATCAAGCTCCAGATTTCTGAAAACACTGAACAGCTGGGGAGAGCTTTGGGTGGGTTCCCCCCCTTGTTTTCAGTTTGTTTCCCCAGCTGTTGTCTGAACCATTCTGCAAAGCTGAGGTGTATATCAGAACCACAAGAGAAAAGAAAGGCATTTTTGCATTTCCTTTGAGAATTGTGAGAGATGCCTCTTTGCACTACACAATTATATCAGTTTGATGCTACTTTAAATGCCATGGCTCCATCCTATGGATTCCTGGCATTGGTAGTTTCATGAGGTTTTTATATTTTTCTGCCAGTGTTGAAGTTCAGGGGGAGTACACCAAGGAACTCTAATGGCCTCACCAAACTACAAATCTCAGGATGCTATTGGATGTGAAGCCATGGCAGTTAAAGAGGTCTCAAACTGCCCCAACTGTGGACGTTTTCACACTAGACCCACTAAGCCGCCTGGAGCCGACCGTGCCGCTCATTCCGGAATGGCTCCGGCGGCGGCAACTTAATTCCTTTTTTAAAAAGGAATTACCTTGGGCGTTTTCACACGGGGCTTTAGGAGGACGCAATCCTACCTCCCTCCGGCCCCAGCCCGGCTCCTTTTCCAGTGTGTTCACACTCACGTCGCAGCAAACCCTGCCCCTTCCGGTGCCATCCCTGCGTCAGTCTGCCTCCTTGCTCCGTGTGTTCACACTCACGTCGCAGCAAGTCCGGCCTCACTCCGGCCGATCCAGCGCTAACTCCGAATGTCCTCCGGCATCAGCCCCGGCAAGGTAATTCCTTTTTTAAAAAGGAATTAATTTGCCGCCGCCGGAGCCATTCCGGAATGAGTGGCACGGTCGGCTCCAGGCGGCTTTGGTGGGTCTAGTGTGAAAACGTCCCTTGCCGGGGCTGATGCTGGAGGATGTCCGGAGTTAGCGCTGGATCGGCCGGAGTGAGGCCGGACTTGCTGCGATGTGAGTGTGAACACACGGAGCAAGGAGCCGGACTGACGCAGGGATGGCACCGGAAGGGGCAGGGTTTGCTGCGACGTGAGTGTGAACACACTGGAAAAGGAGCCGGACTGGGGCCAGAGGGAGGTAGGATTGCGTCCTCCTAAAGCCCCGTGTGAAAACGCCCTGTGCCTTGTGAAAACGGTTAAGAGAAAGCGGAACCCAATGAGTAGGATGCAAGAAATTATTTCACCATTAAAAACTGTTGGGAACATGGCAAAGTGAAAAATTGTTGGAAATCAATTAACCAAATAACGGAGAAAATTTTAAAACTAAAAATTCAAATGAAACTTGAAATGTACTGTATTTGATAGGGATGGCAGATGAGAAAATTAACAGTAAAAATGCAAAAATATTTTTTATATGATGGCGGCAGCTAGGAAATCTGGAAAAACTACAGAATACCAACAATTCAGGATTGGATAATAAAGTTAATTGATACGGCAGAAAGGGATAAACTCATCTTTTGAAAGGGAAAAGTATGGATAGATTTAGAAATGATTGGGAACATGATATGATTTATTTAGATGAAATAAGTCCAAGTTTGCAACTGCAAGATTTATAGACTAAAGATGATAAAGATGCTTAATGTTTATATTTTAAAAAGGCAAATATATTTAGAAAAATAGGATAGAATCAAAATTACATACATGAAAAGAGATGGTGTAACTACATAAAGAAATTGCCAAGGCCTGCTAGGATGGAAGCCAGTCTTTGGAGAAGAATGTTGAGAATGAAAGAAGAATGTTAATATAAGATGATATTTTTCAATGTTTTTCAATGTCTATGTTGTTGTTGTTGTTGTTAATGAAAACTGTTGGGAACATGCTTTTAGGACTCAAAATGAAGGTTCAGCTCAAGAACTTCTGAGACAATTTGGTGGGAAAAGCTGTTCAAATTTGACTGCTCTCAAAACCAGTTGGAATTTGGGTGTGCAA
Organism: Phrynosoma blainvillii; assembly: GCA_026167975.1. Lineage (NCBI taxonomy): Eukaryota > Metazoa > Chordata > Lepidosauria > Squamata > Phrynosomatidae > Phrynosoma > Phrynosoma blainvillii. Next base: position 8,017,929 of record JANUYF010000005.1, read on the forward strand.
GTTATATACATAGGGTTTCCAAAATGAAAAATGGAGAGTGTTTTCTCCTTTTAATCATTGTGTAAAAGAAAGAATTTCAGCAGGTGTTGCTTGCCACACAACCAGGTAACAAGCAACACCTGCTGAGATCCCTTTTCTACATTCTCAAGGTACAAGAGCTAATTTTCATTCTGACAACTGGTGTATCCACACTGCTGAATTAAAACAGTTTGACACCACTTTAACTGCCATTATCCTATAGAATCCTGGGATGTGTAATTTTGTGAGGCACCAGAGCTCTCTGACAGACCAGGCTGAATATCTCATTGAGCTACGCATCCCAGGATTCCATAGGATGTAGCCATGACAGTTAAAGTGGAGTCAAACTGCTTTAATTTTGCAATGTGGATACATCTAATCTTACCCTACTATCCATAGCAACAACAAATGTCATTCTATTATACCAGGGGTTGGCAACCTTTTTGGGGGTGGGGCCGGTCCCCCTGTCCCCTGATGCCCCCCGGGCCGCAGTGGTGCACGCACGTGCACATCCCAGGCTGCAGAGGCACATGCGCACACTACCAGAGGGCTCCCTCGACCGCACCAGGCCTCGGAGAGGCCCAATGCAGCCGCAGGGGTCCCCCAGGAGGGCTCCCTTGACCTTGCCGGGCCTCGGGAGAGGCCCAGCGCAGCCACAGGGGCCCTCCGGGGCACCATTTTGTGTTCCAAAATGGTGCCAGGAGTCTCGCACAACCTTTCTCGTTGCGGGGCAAAGGTTGCGTCAGACTCTGGACGCCATTTTGGAACACAAAATGGCGCCCCGGAGGACCCCCACGGCCGCGAAAGGCAGTGGCGGCGGCAGGACTGGGCAGGGGCCGGTCGGCAGGCCTTGGCGGGCTGGGTGCAGCCCGTGGGCCTTAGGTTGCCGACTCCTGCTCTCAGGCTGCATCCGCACTGCAGAAATAATCCAGCTTGCCGCCACTTTAACTGCCATGACTCAATGCTATGGAGTTTTGGGAATTATAGTTTTGTGAGACATTTAGCCTTCTCTGTCAGAGAGCACCATATGTGGAGGGATAGCTAATACCCAGAGGATAGGATTTGGATTCAAAACTATTTTAACAGATTGAAGAGTTGAGCCAAAAGTTAACAAAATGATTTTCAACTGGGATTAATGTTGATTTGTTACAGGGGGTTTGCCATTGTTTACCTCTAAAGTTGAGAGAGTGTGACCTGCCCAAGACTTGGTGGGTTTCCATGGCTGATCAGTGTTTTTAACCTTGGTCTGCAGGAGTCCTAAAAGTTCAACACTCAAACCAGTATACTATACTGGCTCCTTGATTCATATATACATGCATATGAATTGCATCGTTTTTAAGATATATTAGGAAACAGTTCTCTGTATGTATTTAAATGTAAGATAATTGCATACTACAAGCATTTTTGCCAGGTTTTTAAAACAGCAAAAAGGAACAACTGAAATTCATGACATGTAGAGTTGACAGCCAGAAAGTAGCTATTAACACATTTGCGTTCTACCCAAATACCGAATTGATTTCAGTTAACCTTATTGCATGAGAAAACAAAACGGAGAGAGCTGGAGAGTTGTGGCATTCTCCATGTCTTATTGCATGACGTCTTAGCACTTCAGTTCTCTTCCTATGGGAGATGGTTGTAAAAGAGTATCTTTTGTCAAATGGATTTTTCCAGCTAGTAGAAAGATGCACTTTTAAAACTGTCTCCAGCAGGAAAAGAACTGAAATGCTATGTCATACATGGAGAAAGCCACTACTCTCCATTTCCATTTCCGCTTTGTTTTCTCGTGCAATAAGGCTCATAGCCATGTGCTTCTCTGTAAAATTCATATGATCCACACTCATAAATCGAATGACACACCTACCTTTCTGTCTTTATGAAGAGCCCTTTATGAAGGAGTTTTTGACATCTCAGCCAGTCCATATAAAAAGAAATGCTTTCCAACCCTCAAATGGGGGACATTCCTTATAATAAAGGACACCTGCCAGTACCAGCCCTAAGCTTTTTCTTTTCTGGCCCTCAAATAAAGGAAATCCTTTATAAATAGGGGACACTTGATGCAACAGACGAGGCAGCTTTTTTGTCGTGCATCAGCTAGAACCCCAACACATTTGACAAGTTTTAATATTTGCAAAAACTGAAAAGAGGAGGATAGATGCATGAATCTGTTGCAACTAAACCAACAAAGAGTCTGGCGGCACTTTAGAGATTGGCACGTTGGATTTGGCACATGTTTTTGTGGACCGAAACTCCCTTCCTCAAAGCCATGGACTGATGCCACGGCAGGGAGAGATTTATACATATGCTGTCCAGAGCAAAAAGGAAACAGGTGTACATTGTTTGGCATGAATGTGAAAGGAGAACTATAACTCCTGATTTTGACTAAAAGTTAGGAGAAAATTTTCAAATGTTAGAGATGTTGAGAACAGTGGAACAGGCTCTCCTTTGCTGGAAATGTTCCTGTAGAGTTTGTCTCTATATATACACCTGCCTAAGGACTGGTGTCTTCTGGAGAGACCCACTTTGGTATCACAACAGTAGGAACCCTACACTGAGAGAGGGCATGGGAGAGGTCTTCTCTGCTATTGCACCCCATTTCTGGAATGCCTTCCCCTCTCAGGATCACTTGCCCCCCTCCAACAGTTCTGCCACCACAAATGACATTTTCCTTCACTCCCCAAGAGTAAGGATAATGTCAGCATTATCTGGATCAACTGGAAGAGAGTATTCTACTAGAGTGGGGCCACAGTAGAAGAGACCCTGTTCCCAATAATGGGGTATGGAGGAAGACTGCTCATCTGTGGCTGTTGAAGGCTTCCATGTCAATGGAGTGGTGAATCTGTTCCTGGTTTCAATCTGAATATTAAAGGAGCTATGCAGGCTGCTGAACCCTATCCAAAAATAAATTCTGATCACTCATTGCAAATGTGGATTCACCACCCCACTGACATGGATGCCACTAAATACCATTGCCCCTCAGCAGATCTCAATACTCAAGCAGATGCATACAGGGCGAGGTCTGTCATTTAAGGCCACACTGGCTGGGGATACTGGGGCATGCAATCCAGCCCATCTGGGGACAGGCAGTATTGCTATCCAGGGTTTGTCCTTGCTGCTGAACTGCACTTGAAGAACAGCTGGACCTGGGCCTATTTACATCTTGAAGAAATCACACTCTCGTGCCCTACTGAGAAGTCAGCTCTGAATTCTCATGCAAGATAACGTTTTGGCAGCGTTTCATATCTGCTAATGCACAGCATCTGTAGCTCCGACGTCGGAGGCTTTTGATGTTCAAGAGTTTTGAAATGCACTTCTTTGCAGAGTCAAACGCTGACTGAAGGACGACCTTTCGGAACTGTGCCTGATATAATAGCCAGCATGCTGGCAGATGATGAAAACCTTACTGACTGTGGTTTCCCATCGCTGGGGCTCCACCAGCTGACGAGGAAAATGGCAATCCTGGTAAATTAATTGGCCTGCAGAACTGAGGCTCTGGGGTCACTTAAGAGAAGCTGGGAAAGACACTTTGCTCTTGCAGTGATCGCTTGAGAGTTGACCGGAGAGACATCCCTGAGCTTTTGAAGGCCACGATCCTGTTCCAGCTTGCACAGAGTTAAATTTACACAAGTGTTAGCTACACTGGAGTCCAAGACTGCAAGATGGCACAGCAGGGACAGGCAGTGGTCCCAAATCAGAGGGCCTGGATCCTCTTCTCCACTCTTTATTATGAGAGGGAGGGAGTGCTGCCTAGAAATGCGTGTGCATGCGTGCATGTGTGTGTTGCTCATTTGTAGACTTGGTGTTTTTTATTTGAATAGCATGCTCTGTACACTTAATGCTTAATTTGTTGTTGTTTAACTGTCTTCAAGTTGACCTTGACATTGAGGATGAGACACCTCCTAGACTCCCTGTCCTCTACTGCTCTGCTCAAGTGTTGCAGATTCATGCCCGTGACCTCCCTGTTATTACCTGATTTTTATTGTCACTACACCTCACATGGCCAATAAGGGGAATGGCCTTTGTGTTGTTGTTGTTCTTAGCTGTCTCCAGTCGATCTTGACTTATGGTGACCCTATGGCTGAGACATCTCCAAGACTCCCTATCCTCCACTACTCTGCTTAGCTCTTGTAGGTTCAAGCCCATGACCTCCCTGATTGAGTCCAGGCATCTGGCATGTGGTCTCCCTCTCGTTCTACTATCCTCAACTTTTCCTATCATTATTGTCTTTTCTAATGAGTCGTGCCTTCTTGTGATGTGGCCAAAGAATGGCAGCCTCAGTTTGATCCATCTTGGTTTCTTTGATTGTGTCTAACCATCTGGCGTGTGGTCTTCTTCGCTTTCTACTGCCTTCCACCTTTCCTAGCATCATTGTTTTTTCTATTAATTCATTTTTCTCATGATGTGCCCAAAGTACGACAGCCTCAATTTAGTCATCTTGACCTCCAGAGAGAGTTCAGTCTTGATCTGTTCTAGAACCCATTTGTCTTTCTGGCCATCCACAGTATCCTCAGCACTCTTCTCCAGCACCACATCTCAAATGAGTTGGTTTTCTTTTTATCTGCTTTTTTTCTAATGTCTCATATGATCAGGAATACCATGGCTTTGGAGGATTCTAACTTTGGTGCTCAGTTGTATATCTTTGTTCTTTAAGATCTTGTCTCGTTCTTGGCATCACTGGAGGCTTCCCCTCACATGATCACCCTTGCAACATCACCAGAGTCACAGATGAAAACTGGCCAAATGTGGCCAAACAACATCAGAGTATGGTCAAGATGGCAAATGTTACCGTAATAATGAGGAAGAACTCACAATGTAGGCGAGGCAGCTGCAGTTTGATTTTGCCTAAGTCTACTGGGAAGGGCAAGATTCCATTGCCTTCTCTCCTCTCATCTCCTCCCTGTTGAGCAAATTGAATGCAAAGTCATTATGCATTTGAACTCAGTTTGTACCAATGGAAATAAGCTAAGGATCAAAGGGGAAAGTGGTGGGAGGAGAAAGAAACTGGGACATTTTAAAAGCAGCTGAAAAGTGGGATGACAGGATGAATTAAGCCTGTCTCTACAAATCAGGACATTTGGGGGGTATACAGAACCTGTCCCTTGTGCTACTGAAGAGGCTATCACTAGGCCTCAGCTTTTGTCCTTGAGAGCCTGGTATAGCCCTGTTGTGGCAACCCTAGTGGTTCAAGACATGTACCTCCATTGTTGAACATTGTTGATTTAAGCCTTCAGCCACATAAACAGTATTCTTAGGCTTGCAACAATTTGCATCAGAGCCGTAAGGAATCTTGAGTATGGAATTTGAGATTTCTAAGTGCATTGTATAGGGATATTTAGGGGCTGTTGGTAGATCTGATGCAATCTGTGGACAAACTGTGGCACTCTTTGCAAATGCTTAAAAAATTGGATCAAGAGGGAATATCTGCTTTTGGATTTTAAATGCATCTGAATTTAATGCTGAATGCACCCTACACAGCCTGTGAGCAGCTGATGTAAATGCACTCTCCAAAGGCTCAAAGCAGCGGCTGGGATCACCGCATCTGAGATGTGCACTCTACCATTCTTCTAATTGTAGTTTCATGCATGCACACTCCATTCCCATTAGTGACAGAGTTGTACTAGCATCCGCCTAGAGGCAAAGCATTACTAGTGGGCGGTTTAATCAGAAGGAAAGAAGGAAAATAAAATTAATGTAGCATGCACCAGATTTGGGCATTCTGCATTGGCAGAGGTTTTGCACATCTTTATTGTGCAAAAGCTGGGTCATGTTTATTTTAAAACAGGGGTGGGCCGCAGCAGGAGGGTCCGAGTCCAGATGTGTTCTCTGGATTCTCCAGAGGCCACATAGACTGCAAACTGCAGCAGCAGAAACAACAACCTGAAAACAACAATGTTTGGATATCTACTAATTTTTGAAATAGAGACGCTGGTATCAGTGGTGTATCTAGCATATTTGACACCCAGTGCTGATAATTTTTAATACCTCCCATCTCTCTTCAACAGCCTTTTCTGGGTCTGGCAGAGCCACCAGACCCAGAAGGCAGCCCAGTCCCACCAGCTGCCACTGGTGAGAGTAGGCCGCTCCTGCTGCCCCACAGACTTTCTGGTTTGGTGGAGCTGCTGACCAAACAAGAAAGGGATTCTCTTTAATGGCCAGCTAGCAGAGCTGCTGGAACTCCTAACCATCAGCACACCAAGTGATACCCCCTTCTGAGGTGTCACCCAGTGCACTGCACACACCCCACACACCCCTAGTGACACCCCTGGTTGGCAGCCTGTTCTGAAGTTAAAGTAAAGGTAAAGGTATTTCCCATTGACAAGGTTGTCAAGTCGTGTCCGACCATAGGGGTCGGTACTCATCTCCATTACTAAGCCAAATAACCAGTGTTGGCAGAGACTACTCTGTGATCATGTGGCCAGCATGATTGCACAGAACGCTGTTTACCTTCCCACTGAAGTGGTACTTATTTACCTACTTGCATTTGCATGCTTTCAAACTGTTAGGCTGGCAGAAGCTGGGACCAGTGACGGAAGCTCACCCCATCATGCGGCACTCGGGTCTCGAACTGCCAACCTACTGCAATCTTGCAATCAATAGAGTCAGCGTCTGTCTACATCATCGTAAACCAACTTACGACTGTGCAAAGCTGAATTGCAGCATTTTGTAACGTGTGCATTCTCAGCAGGTGATCAGGAACATAGCCACACCATTTATTTATTTTAGAGTATTTATTCCTCGCTCTTTAGCCACAAAGGATCTCAGAGCAGCTTACAAATTGTTAATTTGACAGTTCCCTGCCCTTAGGTTTACAATCTAAATAAAATAGGACACACAAGGGTAATGGAATGGCAATAGGGGAAGGGATTAAGTCCAGCAAATACTATAAATTCTTCTCCTCCAAGGCCAGGTCAACTGCATTTGGGATGGATGAAGGGCCACATAATGTCCCTGTTGAAACAGCTTCAATGGCTGCTAGTTTGTTTCCAGGCACACTTCAAAGTGCTGGGCTATGATCTATGAAACCTTATATGCCTCAGGTCCAGGCTATTTGGCAGACTGTATCACCCTGTATGAGCTGGCCTGGGCTCTGAGATCCTCAGGAAAGACCCTTCTCTCAGCCCCACCACCATTGCAAGCACGGCTGGGGGAACACATGAGAGAGCCTTCTCGGTGGCTGCCCCTAGACTCTGGAATTCCCTTCCCAATAAGCCAGAATGGCCACCTCTTTGTTGTCTTTCCATTGGCAGGCTAAGACCTTTTTAATTCAGACAGCTTTTTAAAACAGGAAGATTTTAAAGAATGTCCTGGGGATGCTGTACTGTTTTAAAGTATATGGTTTTTAAGTGCTTTTATAATTTTAAATTGCATTTTAATCTTTTTAAGTGTGATGTGTTTTAATACTGTAGTACTTTAATTCTCTTTTCATGCTCACTTTTTGTATGCTTGATTTTGATGTTGCCATTTTATATAAGGGACACCATTTTACTACACTATTATATTTAATGGGACTTGAGCAGCCGTGGATTTTGTTACCTGTAGGGACTCCTGGAACCAAACTTCAGCGGATACCAAGGACCCAATGTACTTTTAAGTTGTGAGCTGCTTTGAGTCCCAATTTTGAGGGAAAAGTAGGATATAAATAAATATTAGAAGGAGGAAGAACAGGAACAACAGCAGCAGCCATTTGCATTTGGGTCTTTCAATGGTTAGCTTTGATCATTGTTAGTTTGGGCCACATCTGCACCACAGAAATAATTCAGGTTGACACCACTTTAATTGCCCTGGCTCAATGCTATGGGGGAAGATCACCAGCTTTAATGCCAGTGCCGAAGTGTTTTGTGTCAGGAATATCTTGCAATGCAGACTGTGCACTCAATGAGCAATTTATCTTATCTGGGAACAATTAACCAAAGCAAGCAATTAGTGGAAGTACTCAACCAATTGCAACATGCTTTCTCCCATCTTTCTTATTTTTATGCCTTCACATAGTCCTTCCTCCCTACTACTGCTGTCTTCAAGACGCCTGTCGCAGACAAAAACTGCTATGATGCACAGACATAATGTCATGACCCAGAGACCAGCTGGAGCCAGGGTGTGGAGTATGAGGAACTGTCACACAGCTCTTGCCCTTCAACATTTCACAGATGAAAACTGGGACACATGTGGCCCAGCAAAATCAGACTGTGTCAAGATCGCAAAAGCAATTAAAGAGGAAGAATGCAAAAACTGGGTGATGCTGCAGCAGTTTGTTTTTGCCTGATTCTACAGGGAAGGGCATGATTCTTCCACTCCTCTATTTTCCTCTCAGAGGAAATCTGAGTAAACCAGGGGTAGGCAACCTGTCCCCTTTAAGGGCCGAGGGACTTCAGCTCCCAGAAGCCTCAGCCATGTCGGCCAACAGTCCCATGTTGGCCAATAGCTCCTGGGATTCTGGGAGCTGAAGTCCCTCGGCCCTTAAAGGGGAAAGGTTGCCTACCCCTGGAGTAAACTAATTGCAAACTGCTTTTGCACTTGCAACTCAGTTTGCATCAGGGGAAGTAAGTCCAGGACAAAGGGAGAAAGTGGGAGGAGGAGAGTGAAACTGGAGCTTTTTAAAAGGAGTTGAAAAAATGGGTTGACAGAGGATTAATCAAGAAACTCCCTGCCAAATTGGGACAGCTGGAGGTACGGAAGTATGATAACCATCGATGCCTGGGTCCCAGAAATTTGAGTCCCCTCAGCCCAAGGGATCAGAGACCCCTATAATAATAATAATAATAATAATAATAATAATAATAATAATAATAAATAATTTTACTTCTACCCTGCCTTTTGCCGTAGCAATTGAGGCGGCTTACAGCTAAAAACAGATACAAACCCCAACAATTAACAACAATACCCCCCTATTAAAATATATTAAATACAGTCTCTGTTAAAACCAATTTGAAACAAAAACAAATTTAAACGAAGACAAACAACCCCTGAATTTGAATGCCCCAGCTCACAACCCAAAAAACTCAGAACAAAATTGGTGGCCCTTTGGCTGCTAAGCACCAGCCCTTGGACAGCACTTATTTCTCCAGGAGTACCATTATCCACTAAGGATGGGCAGCTGCGAAAGAACTGGACAAGATCCTAAAGTGTAAAGATCTGAACACTAAAGTGAGGATCATGGAAGCCATCATATTCCCCATCACCATGCACGGATTTAAGAGCTGGATAGTCGAGAAAGCCAATAGGAAGAAAATCAACTCATTTGAGATCTAGTGCTGGAACAGAGTGCTTAAGATACCATGGTCAGCCAAGAAGGCAAACAAATGTGTTCTAGAACAAATCAAGCCCAAACTCTCCCTAGAAACAGATGATTAAATTGAGGCTATTGTATTTTGCCACATCATAAGGAGACATGAATCATTAGGAAAGACAGCAATGCTAGGAAAAAGGGAGGGTAGTAAAATGGAGAGGAAGACCACTTGCCAGATGGATGGACTCAATCAGAGAGGACATGGGCCTGAGCCTGCAGGACCTGAGCAGCGCAGTGATGGCCAGGGGGTCTTGACAGGGATGGAAACCACCATTGCACCTGGGGTTCACGCCCCCACACCCCTTGATGTGTCATCTTGTGTTGTCCACAATCCCCTAGTGATGCCCCAGGCTTCAAGGATAGTGGTTTTTGTTGAGAACCGAATTGCTCTTGACTCATGGCCCTGGTGGTGCAGTGGTTCAAATGCCAGTACTGCAGCCGCAAGTTGTTGAGTACGATCCTCCAGGGCTCCAGGTTGACTCAGCCTTCCATCTTTTCGTAGGTCAGTAAAATGAGTACCCAGCTTGTTGGGGGCAATCGGCTAAGACATTGTAAACTGCTTAGAGAGTGCTTAGCACTATAAAGTGGTATAAAAATGTAAGTGCTATTGTTATTGCTATGGCGTCCCTGTGGATACATTTAGACTGTGCCTATAATATTATAATTTAAAGGTATAATTTTAATTTTGTAACTATTGCCATTACACGACATATCACAACTATTGCCATTACATTCAGTGATACAGTTGGTCCTCCATATCCACAGATTTTTTTATCCATAAATTCAGCTGTCCACGACTTGAAAATATTCAAAAATAATATAAATTCCAAAAGCAAACCTTGTTTTTGCCATTTTATATAGCGGACACCATTTACGATGTCACTGTGTTTAATGGGACTTGAGCATCCATGGATTTTGGTATCCACGAGAGGGTCTTGGAACCAAGCCCCAGTGGATACCAAGGGCCCACTGTATATGGGAACTGCAATTTGGGAGTGACGATAGTACAAAAAAGATCCCTAAGGATTTTGTATGGTGTGGCATGGGAGGAGGTCAATGGGTGTGTGTGTGTGTGACGACACTATGAATTCCAGCACTGGGTGACTCCAACCCTAGTGATGTCACTGGTTGATACAAAATAAAGGAGTCAATAAATAAAATGTTGGTCTTAGGGAATATACACACAGCCTTGTCTCTGGAGCCATGTGGCCTTGTCAGGGCCAGGACTGATCTTCCAGTCTGGCCAAGAGGTATGTAATTCCTCAGTGTGGCTGTTTTAATATGATGCTGTTTCTTAACTGGAATGGAATGCTAGACAGAAGAAGCGAGGTGCCAACTGGGGAGATCAAGGCCCTAACATGAGTACCTGGAGAGTTATGAATTGCAGCCTGTCTCCTTGTTTCCTCATTTCCCTGGGCCCTTCCTAGGAAGCCAGTTGCTCCAGGGAGTTTGTAGACCTGACACATCATTTCTCTTGTCTCCCCGAGGGCCTCCACAGAGTTCTCTTGCTAAAAGGGAAACGTTCTACAATTACGTTCAGTAAGGAGGGGAGGAAAAGCAGCAGCACTCAAGAATAAGGTCTCAGAAATAATGTGTGGAGGAAAGAAAAGTGGGTACATAGGTGTGAGAGAAAAAGAGACAGAGATTGCAACTGATGCGTTAATGTGAATTACAGTTGTCCCTCCACATTCGCGGCTTTGACACTCGCGAATTTGATTATTCATGAGTGTCATGCCCCGTACGTGCAGCTGGAAAGGGTGTGCGCGCTGCTCTCCCCCTCCTCCATACCTCAGAGATCTTAGGCAAGCTCTCTGAGGCATCAGGGGAGGGATGAGAGAAGCGCGCACAATTCCCCAGCCTCCCTTCCAATGTCTCAGCGAACTCAGGCCAGCTGTCTGAGGCATCAGAAGGAAGGCAGGGGACTCTCGCATGCGCTTCCCCCGAACCCCTGCCACCCTGGAGGGGCTTAAGAGAACTTCTCCCAAGCCTTTTTAGAGTGGCAGCGGCCAGAGGAAGGGAGAGTGAGTCCCTTGGCTTCCTTCTGATGCTATAAGGAGCCCTGGTGGCGCAGTGGTTAAATGCCTGTACTGCAGCCACTCACTCATAAACCACAAGGTTGTGAGTTCAGTACCAGCCAGGGCTCAGGCTTGACTCAGGCCTGCATCCTTCCGAGGTCACTAAATTGAATATCCAGCTGTTTTTGGGCAATGAGCTTACAGGTGTAAACCTCTTAGAGCAGGGGTCTCCAAAATATGGCCTGTGGGCCGAACCCGGCCCGTCGAGGCCTTTGAACCGGCCCGTGGCTGGTCCTGCCGCCGCTGCACGCACGCAACGTGGGGCGCCATTTTGGAACACAAAACGGCACCGGAGTAGTGCACAGGGAGAAGAGGAAAATCTTGGAAGGGAGGAACACCTGGGGAGAAGGAGGGATTTGGATTATTCCCACCACAGTTTTGTACAATCAGCCTGCCATACTCATGGATTCTTTATTTGTAGATTTTAAATATATATATATATATATATATATATATTCCAAAAAATAATAATATTGGTTTTGCCATTTTATATAAGGGACACCATTTGACTACACCATTGTATATAACAGGACTTGAACATCCATGGATTTTGGAACCAAGCCCCAGTAGATATCAAGGGCTCACTGTAGCATCAAAATGCTTTGGACTGTAACAGTCAGAAAATAAAAAGGGTTGAGTTGTAATAGATGGAGGAGAGAGAGCTTGGCGTGAATCCTTCCGCATCTACAAAGTACATCAAGTCTCTGTTCCTCAGCCTAACTAACCTCTTTAACTGGGATGTTATGAAGAGAAAAGAAGATAAACATGCTTCTCTGTGGACAGAGACTATAATATTGCTTTGAGCCCTCCAGTGTCCCTGGGTGATAAGAAGTCCCAGATTTCTGGGTGAGAAGGTAGACCAGCAGTTTCACTGTAATATCAGTATTGTGTAAAAGTATACAGGTTGAGCAGGTGGGTGCACAGATGCTCCAGCTATGAGTACGGTATATGTTGCATCTGCTCTATTTGGTTGTTACTGTTTGTTTGTTTGTTTAAAGGAATGGTTTCCTGCCAACTGTGCTGTACATCACAGCACCACCATCATAGCCAAAGGACAGCCACTGAAAAGCAAGAGGGTAATCTGCAGAAATACAAAAAGTCCTTTTTAAAAACCCATGGGACACACGCAAAAAATGCTCCGCACAAATCAGCTCAACAAGGATTGAGCACACTCCATAGAATATTGTGCAGCAACCACTGGAATTGAGAGAAGGATAGAGGAGAAAGATTAGGAATGTCCTGCTTGGAAAGGTGGCTATTTTATTGATTGATTGATTGATTGATTGATATTTACAGTGGGCCTTTTGTATCCACTGGGGTTTGATTCCAGGACCCCCCATGGATATCAGTATCCATGGATGCTCAAGCCTTATTAAATACAAACACACAGTAAAATGGTGTCCCTTATATAAAATATATTTTTTAATATTTTCAAACCGAGGATGGTTGCATCTGTGGATAAAGAATCAGTAGATATAGAGGGCTGACTATATTTTATTCGCATGCCACCTGTCTCCCAACTTGCTTAAAAACAACAATAAAATAGTAAGGTCGTAGGCTTTCATGGCCGGCATCCATAGTTTTTTGTGGGTTTTTCGGGCTGTGTGGCTATGTTCTAGAAGAGTTAACTCTTCTAGAACATGGCCACACAGCCCGAAAAACCCACAAAAAACAATAAAATAGTAACTTTGAGCAGAGAGTATCATGTTAGTAATCTGTACGATCAATGAAGAAGGGGTAGAGCGACCCACTCCTAGTTGATCACGTGGTGGGGGCACCCCATTCTGACCTTAGAAGTGATGGCACCAGACAGGCTCTTGCAGGGAGCTGCTGCTTGGCTGGTGAGGCTTCAGCAACAGTTGCAGTGGTACTGTGGACAAGAGAATGGGCCAGAGGGGCTGATGCGACATCAGACTGGCTGGCCCATGTGCACAATGATGCAGCATTGCACTGAATTCAGCTCAGTATGTATGGTCATTACAGGGCCAGTCCAGGGCATAATGTTCCGGATTGGCCCTAGATTAAGCAGCCAGTGTAGACGTATCCCCACTTTCTTGACTACTGAGCTTCTGCTGTCTCTCTGGTGCTTTCTAATTGTTCTTCAGAGAGCGATGGAGTCTCCTTCTTTGGAGGTTTTAAAGCAGAGGTTGGATGAAGTTAGAGTGCCACCTCGTGTGATCCGCACCCCCCTAATGATGCCCCTGACTGGATAGCAATCTGTCAGGAGTGTTTTGATTGTGTATTCCTGCATGGCAGGGGGTTGGACTGGATGGCCCTTGGAATCTCTTCCTGCTCTAGAATTCTATGATTCTTCAGCCCAGCTGTCTGTCTTCTCCTGATCAGTCTGGCACCTGGGAGTTTCCACAGTTTGGAAGAAATGGCAGAGGCGGATGTAAGCTGTGTACCAGTCCCTGATGCTCTGTCATAGGCAACTATAAGCAGAGGAAAAGAGAAATCCTGAAAGGCAGGAGGTAGATGATTATCATCATTCTGACTAATCCTGGCTCCACTACAGTGCCAAATCTGGATATCACAAAAATCAGACACTGAGATGTCCAAAAGACACTGTTTCGATATTTGCAAAAAAGAAAATAGTATTAGAGAAGGCAGTCAGAATCAGAAGGTCTCATTATTTCTCTAAAGGTGACCTTGTGGTTGTATTGTTGTTGTTTTTTAAAGCCCAACATACCTTCACTTAATGTACATTAAAATAAAACAGGCTCCCCACTGTTTCAAAAGGTTCAGAGAGCAGTGGCTTTAATGTGTTCCTGAATTTACATACTGTTTTTTTTTAAAAAAGCAAAAATAACCTGTAATGCAAATTCTGGATCTTTTCACCTGTGATGATAAATCAGAGAATGCCGGCGGATATATTTCTGTTGCAATTAAATGTAACTGGCATATGCCTGGTCTTTGAACAAGAGAAAAATGCAGCCCTTGATTAATAAGTGGATAGATCTGGCTCTTTGTGGCTGTTTGGCCTTCAACAATTTCTCATTCTTGAGCAGAAAAGAGATTTCTTTTTCTGAAAACGATACTGGGAGAAATTATTCCCACTCAGTCACCAAAAGGGTGTTTCTGTTGAGCTGGTAACCTGTCCTATCTGACAAGCACCAAATATGCCTTTGTGGGGTATTGCTCCAATTTAAAATGATGCAGAGCCAAAAAGACAAACAAATGAGTCCTAGAGTAGATTAAGCCGGAACCCTCCCTGGAAGCCAAGATGACCAAACTGAGGCTGTCGTACTTCGGACACATCATGAGATGAGAGGACTCATTGGCAAAGACAATAATGCTGGGAAAGGTGGAGGGAAGTAGGAAGAGAGGAAGGCCACATGCCAGAAGGATGGACTCTATGAAGGAGGTCACTGTTGGTATTAAGGGGTTGCAGGATTTAAGCAGAGCAGTGGAGGACAGAGGGTCTTGGAGGTGTCTCATCCATAGGTTCACCATGGGTTGAGATCAACTCGAGGGCAGTTAACAGCAACAACAAAAAATGATGCAAAAGCTACATTGATAATTGAACTACAATGAATAATCAATAAATGACTTCATTGCTAATATTAATAAAGTCTGTCTTGAAGAATAGCAAGCTCACTTTGTTTCATGCCATCCTACTGCTGACATAGGGATGCAGTGGCTCAAGTGGTTAAGATGCTGATTCTAATGATTGCACGACTGGCGGGTTGGCAGTTCAAGGCCCGGATGCTCCATGATGGGGGTGAGTTCCTGTCACTAGTCCCATCTTCTGCCAACCTAGCAGTTCAAAAGCATGTAGATAAATAGGTCCCACTTTGGTGGGAAGGTAAACAGTGTTCTGTGCATTCATGCTGGCCATATGATCACAGAGTAGACTCTGCCAACAGTGGGTCTTTGGCTTAGTAAGGGAGATGAGCACCACCCCCTAAGGTTGGACATGACTTGTCTTTGGGGAATACCTTTACCTTTCTTGGTGACAGGCACAGCCATAAATTGGCTCATGCCTCCAAGTCAAAATTTTGCATTATTGTGAAATCTTTTTGGGTGCTGATGTGGAGTTTTGCATACATTGCTGTTGCACAAAAATATACATTGTGCATGAACGCAATGTGCCTTGTGTGTGGTTGCACATGAATACACATTGCACAAATTCCTTCCTGCCCTCTGTGGTGTTAGCTACCCTTCCAAACATGGTGCCATTTGCAAATTTCATATGCAGCAGTTTGTAGACAGTGTGGTGTAGTGGTTTGAGCTTAGGACTTTAGGAGACCAGTGTTCAAATCTTCACTGCACAAACCCTGGACAAGTTACTTTCTTTCAGCTTAAGAGGAAGGCAATGGCACACCTCCTCTGAAGAAATGTTGCCAAGAAAACTCTGTGATAGGTTCAGGGTCATCATTAAATCTGAAATAACTTGAAGGCACATTAATAATAGGACAGAGATAGCACACAGGTGAATAGCATAAAAAGAGAAGATGAAAGACAATGAAACAGGTAGAATTTTAGGAATTAAAGGGTATATGGTACCGATAAGGGCAAACTAATGAAAAAGTATTAGTGAGCTTCTATCTAAACAATCAATAAGAGTTAAGTTATTCTTGTTAGACAAATGAAGAACTCTTGTATTAGAAGTTTAGATGGATGGAAAGAAATTTAGATACATAGGTAGAGGCCAAAAAGAGGAGAAAGAAAAGAAAGCAGAAAATAAGAAGGACCACCAGTCCCCTGAAGGTGGGAAGTACTCTAATTATTTGTAAAAACAATTATGCACTCAAGGATTTTGTAATGTGCATTTTAATTTTAACATTGAAGGTACCGGTAATAAAACTATATTTTTAAAAAGAAATAACTTGAAGACACAGATGAGCTCCTTGCTGAGATCTTGCCAGCTATTTTGTTCGCTGTGTGCCTTCAAGTCCTTTCCAACTTACAGCGACCCTAATGAAACCCTGTCACAGGATTTTCTTGGCAAGGTATGTTCAGAGAGGGTTTCTCCTTGCTCTCCTCTAAGGCTGAGAGAGTGGGATTTGCCCAAGGTCAGCAGGCGAGTTTCCTTGTCAGATGGCCTCAATAGGTGATAGACTCTCTTAAGTGGGGATTCGAACCCTAGTCTCCCACTAACCACACTTTGGCTGCTGCCGCATTGAAGAAATAAAGGAGTTTGACATCACTTTAACATCCATGGCTCAATACTATGGAATTCTGGGATTCGTAATTTGGTGGAGCACCAGCGCTCTCTGACAGGGGAGGCTAAATGTTTCACAAAACTACAAATCCCAGAATTGCACAGTATTGAGCCATGGACATTAAAGTAGTGTCAAACTACTTTATTTCTGCAGTGTGGAAGCAACCTGGGTTAACAGCTGCAGCAGCATTAAACAAAAAAGGTGCATCTCTCCAGCTGTGCGGACTTTCCTGCTGGAATGAATGTGAGCACAGGTCTGTATGATGATGAATAGATCACCTGGAAGGGAAGCGGCCCTTTTGTAATGGATGTTTGCAAAGGAATCTGAGGTGACATTTCAGATGAATGGCGGCCCTTCGGGTGCTTTCAGCTCTTGTGAATGAATCATGCTGTTTGCTGTTGTGTACACCACTTAAGTCTGGAAAGCAACCCCTTGGGATTCAGCTGGTGACATTCCACTGGCACAGCAGGGAATTTTTGCAAGGATGGGAAAGAAAATATCATGGTACCCAGCACCTGGTTGAAAGCTGGAAAAGGAAGGCACTCAGCACATAAAGCTTGAAAAAGTTCCTTTTATTGGTCCTCCACTTGTCCAAACCCCCAGCCAGCAGATTTGGGGGAGTGAAAGACCGAAAAAAGGAACTTTTCCAGCCTCTGCGTGAGACCTGACTACTGCCCTCTAACATTCGCTCTACCTAGAATTTGGGGAAGTTACTTTTTTTATGACCTTTCCCAGAGTCCCCTTCTCATCTCATGTTCTGTAAATGTCTCCCCATATTGTTTTAATTGATCGATTCATTGACCCACACCATATCAAATCAGTTGGTCCTCCACATTTGCAGCTTTGACTTTTGCAGATTTGATTATTTGAGGTTTTGATTAATATGTTCTCTCTAGGAATCTCTTAAGTCCTCCAGCACAATTCGGCTGGAAGTCAACCACAGAGTTGTGCTGGGGAACCTAGACGTTCCAGGAGAAAACACTTCTCTAGGCATTTGTAGGTCCTCCGGCATGATTCTACGCTCAATTTGTGACAGATGTTGACCACAGAGTTGCATCAGAGGACCTTGAGATTCATAGAGAGGTATTTTCTTAGATAAAAATAATAGTGAGTTTTTAATTTGCATTTTTTCCACATTCATGGGGGTCCTTTGCCCATAACCCCAGCAAATGTGGAGGAATCACTATATAGCCACCCCCACTACCTGTTTATTTTATAGAATGCCCTCTTTGGACTGCAACTCCTAGGCATGCTGACTAGGGGATTCTGGGAGTTGTAGTTCAACCACCTAACCTTTTCCAAGCTCTGTGCACAACTTGTTCCTTGTTCTGTTATCAGGCCCCCTTCCTTATGCTGTAGGGCAAGGTTGTGTAAAATGCAACCTGGGGCCACACATGGCCCACAGAGCACACTTCTGTGGCCCCTGGAGTGCCCCCATCCACAAAAGCTCTCCCAAAGTTTTTTTTTTAATGTTCATTTTCATTGTCAGGCAATTTCTCTCCTCAAACACATGGGGAAATGTGAAAATGACCTCAATGCAACTTCCACAACACTCGAGGATTATTAAATATCTCCATTTTCCTCTGTAGTCCCTCTCAAAATGGCAGCAGAGAGTGAGGTGGCATCACTTCCTCTCAGATGAATGCAGGCTTTAGGTGAAACATGGGGGCTTGGATGGAGCATCCATGGGTGAACCAGACTGAAGACCAGAGGCTCCCCAGTTCTGCCAGTTTCAGTCTATGGAAGGGGTGCGCAACAGAAGCAGAAACTGCGGAGCATCCAGTGAAATCCACAGAAGAAACTGGAGACACATCTCAAAATAACCCAGCACAATTCAGGATTGTGTAAGGCCTTCTTTTATTGTTGCTGTGTGCCTTCAAGTCGTTTCCAACTTATGGTGGCCCAAAGGCAAACCTATGATAGAGTTTTCTTGACAAGATTTGTTCAGAGGAGCTTTGTCATTGGCATCCTCTGAGACTGAGAGAATATGACTTGCCCAAGGTTACCCAGTAGTCTACCACAGCCAAGTCAAGATTTGAACCCTGGTTTCATAGTGTCCTAGTTCAATGCTCAACCATTATTCCATACTACCGCATTTTTATTCTGACTCTCTGCTAAACAGATGCCATAAAAAGTGGGCTCTGAGGCAGCATATGGTCGACAAGGTCAAACTGTCCCCATCCTGGTCTATTACCTGTGAATTTCAGAAGTTTTCACCAATGACCTGCAAAACTGATTCCATTCTGGATAGTCTGATCCTGCCTTTCTGTTTGGGTGGCCATTATTTATCAAATCAAATAGCATCACGTTTTTGCGTGTCAGAAGGACGCAACATCATAAACAAGCGAAGGCCTCCCTTGGCTGTTCTTCTGGGTCAGCCTGGTGCACGAAGTGATCTTGCATTCCCATAGACAGCGCCTTTTGTTGTGGATGAATTGTACAAACTACTCACAGGAACAACATCAATACCCAAACAAAAATGGTGGGCGGGTGTGAGGTGGAGGGAGAGCATTCCTGCTGTAGAAAAATAACCTTAATGACAGCCAAGCTGCTCTGAGGATGGGATCTACTTTTCTCCGCCACTGGAGACAAAGAGGAGAAAAGAATCCAATAATGCAACACAGTCGGTGGTTGGCTTTGGTTCAAAGGGCCCAGCCAGCTGTTGCAAAAGAGATTTACTGGTGCTAAAAGATAGCTCTTTTGCCTCATCTTTGTCCCTTTTACAACACACATACTCATTCTGCTTAATTGGTCCTAGCTGTAGTTTGGATTTGGGCAATTTTGAGAGGAGCAGACTTCATAGCTTCACAGGTGATGAGAGAGAACAATCAGGGCTTTTAATAGAATAAAGGCCATAGCTGTTTGGCAACTTGTTGGGAGTGCAATTGTATGAGAGATGATGGCATACCAGTAGGGCTCTCCTTGGGCACCAATTTTTCCAATGCAATTGTGGCAACAGTGGCATGAAAGGGGAGATTGGTTGTGGCAGGAATTTGGGCACATACTGTGGGCTATATCGAAGTGGCCTATATGTTTCGTTGTTATGTGCCTTCAAGTTGTTTCCAACCTATGGTGACCCTATCACAGGGCTTTTTTGGCAAGCTCTGTTCAGAGGGAGTTTGCCAATGCCCTCCTCTGAGGAGGAGAGTGTATGACTTGGCCAAGGTCACCCAGTGGGTTTGCATGGCCATGTGAGGAATCGAACCCTGATCTCCAGAGTCTTAGAGACTTATCGCATGAGAAAAATAAACCAAAATGGAATGGGAGAATAGCGACTTTCTCCATGCCTGTCCACATGATGTTGTAGTATTTTCATTCTTTTCCCAAGGTAGATGGTAATAAAAGCATGCCTTTTGTCAAACAGATTCTTTCCAGTTCGACAAAAGACACACTTTTACGACCACCTCCCTCAGGAAGAGAACAGAAGTAATATGATGATATGCAGACAGGCACAGAGAAGACCGCTACTCTCCTGTTCTATTTCAGCTTTCTGTTTTTCATGCGATAAGGCTTTTAGTCCAATAGTCAAACCACTGCACCACACTGGCTCTATATGTGTCATAGCATCACATAAAAAACAATAAGAAGAAACCCTTTTCATTTCTCTCCCTTTTAATGATGTTCCTCCCCTGTGTCACAGAAATTATATACAAGGACGCATCCTCCACATTTCCCCCAAGTGGCCTGTGGCACATTGCTTTGTGCACAAACAGAGCTATATAAAGGCAGGCCAATAATGTCATTTTTGTTAGAAATAAAATGCAGCATTCCTCAGTGTGTGTTGGCAGCTCTAAAAGCCAAATGCAGCCACTGCAGAAGAATCAGCTGGCCTTCAGCCCTCATCCCAAGGGCCAAAAGAGTTCTGCAAAGTAGAAGGGAGAGAGAGGAGGCAGATGGCTCTGCTGTCAGGAAGCCTGTGAATCTGCTCTGGGCTTTTTGTTTGAACCTTGAAGGATCTGCCCAAGGTACTGAAGGTCTATCCCAAATAGATTCAGCATCTTGGCTAGCTGATTTAGAATTTTGATTAATGGACCTTGTCCTGGGAAGAGGTCTTGCTCATATTCCTCTGCTTTGGGGAATGACTTCCTTCCCTCCTGCTTTCAGGGTTGAGACAATGAATCAGCTTTGGTTTTTAGCCTGCATCTGCACTGCAGAATTAATGCAGTTTCACAACCACTTTAACCCAGAATTCCATAGCATTGAGCCATGGCAGTTAAAGCAGTGTCAAAATGCATTATTTCAGCAGTGCAGATGCAGCCTCAGTCTGTCCAGAGAGTTCTCCAAAGTGCTGATCTCTATCCCTTCCCCATCAATTCAACACTGTGCCTGTCTTCCTTCCAAGCTCAGACCAAAACCCCAGAGTGGATCCACTGCCTCTTTGACATGGAACCCACCAGTTTCCACTGTCTTGCACCAAAGTGACTTTCAGGCAAACCAATCCTGACCAGGGCATGAGGCGGCATTGCTAAACTTGGACACGATGAGCTGAATTAAAGAATGTAGGCATGCTACTTCAGGCAAGATGGATCTCTGGCTTTGCCACAGTGACCCTCCTATGGTCTAATAATTTTTGGGCCTCCCTGAATACTTCTGGAACAACAGACTTAAAAGTCAAGCAATTTATTAGAATGCATAAAATATGGAGAAAAATTAAAAGAGAGGGATGGTGAGCTGGCAGTGTTAATCTTTTTCCCTTCTTAAAGTAAGTGCCTTAACAAATCAAGTTAAATGGGGTAGGTACTATAACTCTTCCTGACAACTTAAGTAATGCTTCTGTGCCTCCAGAAAGTGAATTTCATACATGTAGACACACACATGCATCCTTTGATCACTCTTCCCCATGGTTCTCTCCAAACACAATTTGCAATCTGTTTCTACAATCCTAGTGAATTCAGTGATGCACAGAAGGCACAGATGAACAGTTAAGCACCAACCAGGAATACTTAACCACACAGGCTGAGATCCTGTTGGTTCATCCCAACTAGATCAGATCCATTGATTCCGTTGTCAAATAGTGAGCCAACACATGCGTAAACCCAACTAATTCAATTGTTCGCCTCTAGTTGGGACTAACAAGAGGCTTCAGCCCATCTGAAATGGTTGTGTGTGTGTGTTTGTTGTGTGCCTTCAAATCGTTTCCAACTAATGGTGACCCTAAGGTGAACTTATCATGGGGTTTTCTTGGCAAGTCTCTTCAGAGGGGGTTTGCCTTTGCCATCTTCTGAGATCAGGATCACCTATGAGATCAAGATCACCCAATAGATTTTCATGGCCGAGTGGAGGATCTAGCCCTGATCTCCAGAGTCACAGTCCAATACTCAAACCAGTGCGCCATGCTGGCTCTCAGTTGAAATGGCTACACTTGTGGAATTCTGCTTATGCACCATGAACACAATATGTCCATTGTACAACAGCCCCAAAAGTATAACTACACATGTCAAGAAACTTAGACAGGTTTAGGAAACAAACAGAAGTTTGATAGTTGAGTAAAATGTAGAGCTCTCCTATGGTTAAGATTGTTGGACTGGGAGCTGGGAGATCCAGGTTAATAATAATAATTTATAATAATAATAATTTTTATTTTTATCCCGCCCCTCTGCAGCGCAATTGGGGCGGCGTACTACATGTTAAAACAAGATCCAACAACCCCTTCCCTAACCCACCCACTCCTTAAAAATATATTAAACTAATGCAGAATTAAAATACCGAATGAATAAAAACATACAATTCTTTAAAATAGCAGCTCGACTAAACAATGGCGGTTGGAGGAGTGAAAAGCCAGAGTCTTTGTCTTTGTCTTTGTCTTCTTGGCCGGGACATTATTCAGGAAAAGTCTGCCGGAAAAGATCCGTTTTTACTGCTTTTTTTAAAGCAGTCAAGAGTGGAGATAAGACGGATCTCATCCGGCAGGCCATTCCATAATCTTCAAGTCCCCATTGGGCAACATTGGTCCATTCACTCTCTCCCAGAAGGACCTACCTCATGGGGTTGTTGTGAGGATGAAGTGTGTAGAAGGAGATCACAAACATTACCTTAAGCTCATTGGGGGAAAAGATGGGATATCACTGGAACTAAATAACTGATAAAATTTGAAACAGCTCTATCTGCCCTTGCTTTCACATGACACAATTATGGCGCTATGGTTCCACTGGAACTGCCATGTCAGCATCCTAAGGAAAGCTGGGATTGGCAGGTTAAGGAGGTAGTTAGGCCTCGGGGGGGGGGGGGAAGTGGAGTAGCAGTTTGAGCGCTAGACTAGGAATTTGGAGACCAGGGTTCAAATCCCTGTTCACCCATGGAAACCCACTGGACAGTGATGTATCCAAGCTTTTTGCTCCAAGTCTCATGTCTCTACTTTCAAGTCTCAAGTCGAGTCTTAATGCACTGCAAGATACTTTCAAGTCGAGTCTCAAGTCTGGAGCCAAATTTAATAGGAAAAAAGGGTTGTGGTGGGATGTGAGTAGAGGTGGGCAGGTGGAGTTTCAATAACTAGAAAATCAAGACGTTGTGCAGTTAGATAAAATAAAATAAATTATCTTGGACAATTTATCAAGATTACATTTTTAGAAAAATGGGGTCTATTCAGCAACCTGCCCCTGCTGGACATCAGGGGAGCCTTCTCAAGCTCTTCCTAGGAGTGGCAGGCAAGACTTGCCCCCATAGCACAGGATGAGTTTCTCAGAAGGGAACAGCAAACACTTTTGGCAGTGGGCTTGAGGCAAATGCTTTAGAAGGCTCCTCCAAAGTGCAGCAGGGACAAGCTGCTGGCTAGACCTCAGTCCCTGCCTTGAGCCCATTGCCTAACATTTTTCTGGGTGAAGTTAGGCCTGCAAGTGGTCACTAAAAAGACACGAGTTGAGTCAGTGCATCATTTACTGCAAAGTTGAATCCAGGTCAAGTCACTGCAGTGACTTGAGTCTGCGTCAATCAACTTGAGTCTACATCACTGCCACTGGGTGAGCTTGGGTAAGTCACATTCTCTCAGCCTCAGAGAAAGCCAAAGGTTAAACCCCCTCTGAACAATTCAAGCAAAAGAAGTTAGAAATGACTTGAAGACACACACAAGCAACAATTTAGAACTCTCAGCTGGAGAGGTCTAGTGCGTCCCTAAACTGCAAAGCTCAGGAGCCATAGGATATAGCCATGGCTGTTAAAGTGGAATCCCCATTGTGCTATAATTGTGTAGTGTGCAAGGGCCTCAAGGGAGAGGTTGGGGGACTGAACTTTTCAAAGTAAGTTTGGCTGAGTTCCAATTGCATTGCAAGCAAATAACCACAGATTCTTATCCAACTGCCCTCCCCGCTAGCCCCCTCCTAGTTTCTTATCAGGAGTGTCCCAGCGGAAATAGAAATGCCTTTTATTTCTCTCTCACACACACATCAGCGCTATGTAAAAACACACACAAACCATTGTGTAGATTAGAGACAACTTCTCAGAGTTATCTCCAGATCTGATCTCTGTGTGGAGCTGGAAAGGTCATGAGCACGCTTTCTCTCTTTTCTTCAGCATTTTTCGGGTAGAGAAGAAAACCCCTCTGAAGTTGGGCAAATCTAATCTTCTTGCTTAGTGTGTGTTTTTAGGATCGTGTGATACAGATGTGTCAACAGTTTTGTTTAAGGATTTAAAAATCTTTGCCTATATCATCCTGGGATTCAAAGTGAAGAATTTATGTAGTTTTCTACCCAACTATTGGGAGGGAGTGAGGGTATCCAAATAAGAATTCTGTTCCCCAATGAAATTTTCCTTCACCTCACACATTTCTAGCATTGCAAAGAGACAGCTCACAATTTTCTAGCATTGCAAAGAGACTGTTCACGCTTAGGTTTCTTACATTTGCTGCCTTTCCATTCCCTTCAGTTCTCAGCTGAAATTTTATGTTGCTGAAATGGTGAAAACTTTAAGGAAAACTGGATTTGGGGCAGAATTCTTTTTTGGAATCATAAAATCTTAGAGTTGGAAAGGACCCCAAGGGCCATCTAGTGTTCTAGTTCAACCCCTGCCATGCAGGAATACAGATAGCCACCCAGCCTCTGTTTAAAAATGTCCAAATATAGAGAGTTACGGTCCAAAACACACTGCCGAAATAATCCAGTCTGAGGTCGCTTTAATTGTCCTGGCTCAGTGCTAGGGAATCCTGGGAATTGTAGTTTATTGTGGTACTAGAGCTTTCAGACAGAGAAGGCTAAATGTTTCACAAAGAGACAATTCCCAGAATTCCCTAGCATTCAGCCAAGGCAGTTAAAGTGGTCTCAAATTGGATTATTTCTGCAGGGTGTTTTGGACCTACCACATTCTGAGGCAGTCCATTCCACTATCAAATAGCTCTTAAGAGTAAAGCAATTATTCCTAATGTGTAGGTGGATTTTCTTTCCTTGTATTTGGAATCCATAGTTTATGTTCTAGTCTCTGGAACAGCAGAAAACAAGCTCATTCCATCTTCTACAGGACGTCCCAGCCAATATTTAAAGATGGCTATCATGTCACCTGTCAGTCTTCTCTTCTCTAGACTAAGCACAGCCAGATCCTGAAGTCCTTCCTCATAAGGCTTGGTTTCAAGACCTATGATCTCTTGGTCATGCTTCTCTGGACATGTTCCAGCTTGCCATTATCCTTCTTGAACTCTGGTTCCCAGAACTGAACATGATATTCCAAAAGCAGACTAGACAAAAAGCAGCCTAGAGTACCACTTCTATTTTTCTCACTCTGGATACTGTGCTTCATTTGATATAGCCCAGAATTGTATTGGTTTTTATGGTCACTGCATCACACTGTTGACTCATGTTCAACCTGTGGTCTACTAAGACCACAGTTCCTACAGACAGCTCCCAGTCTCAAACAGTTACTTACTTACAGGAGGACACACAACGCAGATGGGGAGATGGGTACAAGACCTTGCCACAAACTCAGGTACCAACTCTCCCCACACATCTACTCAGGAAATGTCATCACACACCTATGCACATAACCCACAATATTAGAGGGATTTTCACTTGCCCATCCTCTAATGTAATACAGTCACCCCTCTGTTTTTGCACACTTGAAGTAAGCACCCATCGGCCACCCATGGGTAACAAATGGAGGGGGACAAAATGGGGTGCGCACCCATGGTGCGCACCCACGGGCGCTGCCATTCAAGCCTATGGGGCTTGAATATTTGTGATTTTCCATTTTCATGGGTGGATGTGTGTGTCTAGAACGGATCCCCTGCAGAAATGGAAGGGTGACTGTATATGCCAGTCTCTGTCAACAATTCCCTTTAGCACTCTACATTGAGCAAACAGGTCAGTCTCTGCGTCAGAGGATAAATGGACATAAATCAGATATTAGGAAGGGGAATACACAAAAACCTGCTGGAGAACACTTCCATCTTCCTGGGTATTCCATCTCTGACCTCAGGACAGCAGTCCTTCAACAACAACAACAACAACAACACTACAAAGGAAGAATGGAAAGTTGCTTTAGAATATATCCACAAACTCAAGTCCATCAACAATGGGTTGAACAGAGACAATGGCTTCTTGGCACACTACCCACACATGTACGTTGGATGATTTTATTGTTTTAGGCTTATGTGTTTGTACTTAATAATTTTGTTTTTTAAATCTATGTTGTACCCTGCCTCAAGATTTGGGGAAAGGTGGATAAGAAATGATGATGATGATGATGAGGTTGATGATGTTAGCTAGTTAATCACAATTTCGTTCCCAAGTCTGCACACACTACATTCCAAAAACCCCTCTAGCAATCATATGATCATCCACCATCATTCCTTGTGTTCTTTCACTCTGCCCTTCCATTGATCACATTTCACAATCTCATGCAACATTTCAGAAACTGTTTCTCCAATTTCTACTGCATTTTTTTAAAAAAAATATTATTCAGGAGTTACAGTAAAGTGTTTAAGCAATATTACACTGGTTAAGAATTAGGATCACTTTCTTTCAGTGCTAGCCTTGCTCATTCCCTCGCTTAATTTCTGTTGAACAATAACTGTGCTTACTTAGCTAGTTCCGAAATTGTAGAAACACACAAGATAAGAAGTACAGATACATGTATTTTGGAAAGTATGGGGTTAAGTTAAACCAGACTGGAGACTGAAAATGGAAAATCCTTGGTAAAGCCAGGATCTTCCAGGGAAAAAATTGAGATGAAGAAAACATCATGTGGATCACAGAAATAAAATTGGAAAGTACAGTACAAAACATGGGAATTCCAGTTGTTGTTTTTTTTTTAAATCTATCTGGAGATGGCCTGAATGCTGAGAAAGGGGATTTTAATAGATCTATATTTGCCTTGTCCATATGTTTTGAGATGGGTTTTTAAACCATTACAATGTGAAGGCTGCTTTTAACATGGTAATCTGTTGAATTGCATTTACGACTGCATCTGCACTGCAGAATTAATGCAGTTTGGCACTGCTTTAACTGCCATGATTCAATACTACGGAATTCTGGCATTTGTAGTTTTGCAAGCTATTTTGCCTTTTCTGTCAGAGAGCTCTGGTGCCCCATTAACTACAAATCCCAGGATTCCATAGGATGGCGTCGTGACAGTTAAAGCGGTGTCAAACTGCATTAATTCTGCAATGTAGATGCAGCCTATGTCATGGGTAATTGAAAGTGGGGCCCAGGGGCTGTGGGGCCTTTGAGGCCACTTTGGAACCCCCCCAAAGCCCATCATCCCTTCTTCCCTTCATGAGGCGCAGGGTGTTTTATGCCATGTCTTGGGCCCTCCTCAGCCCAGCAGAAGCCTTTTTTTAAAAAAGATAGTAAAGTCGTGAAGAACAGCAGACCAAGGGTAGAATGCTGTTTGTTACTCCTGGCTAGAGTTAGACCCATGGCTCCATCGTTGAATGGTCAGGGTGACCAGATGTCATAACCGCAAAGGAGGCCAAGGCACCACAAAATGTAGGACATTAAACAAAGATGTAGGATGCTACAAAATAAAAGCCAAAAACACTACAATTAATGCTTCTTATTCATGCTCAAAATAGAGGACATTTTGAAATGTCTCCTGAACAGAAGGTTGAAATGTAAGACATGTCCTGGAAAAGGAAGATGTTTGGTCACCTTGTGAATGGTGAGTCCACATATAGGTCAGTCCATTGGTTTAATGGATCTGGCGTAGTTGAGACTATGGACTTTATCCCATGGCTTAAAAATCACAATTTACCACTGCCATTTTCAATCCTAATTTGGGATGCATCCTGGCATTATCGTATGCAAAATGCCACCAATGCTGCTGGCTGGGTACAGGCCGGGTAACTTCCAGCTAGAAGCAGCGCTCAGATTGACGATTTGGAAAGCCAGGCACTTCTCAATTTTGAAAAGACGCTGGCAGAACACAGCTTCTAGCCGGACGTTACCTGGACTGCACTTGGCCGGCGGCATTTTGTGCAGGATGCATCTTGAATTAGGAATGAAAACTGCAGCAGTAAATCACATTTTTAAGCCATGTGATAAACTCCTAACAATAGGATTGAAGCCAAAATCTGCCAGCTCTGAGCTGCCGATTTTTTCCTGTCATAAAAGTGTTCCTTTTGCCAAGCTGGAGAATTTCATTTAGCAAAAGGGACGCTTTTCCCACCGTCTCCCAAGCTTTTACAACTGGAAGAGAACGAACGTCACGCAGAGAGGGAAAGAGAACTGCACTTCTCTCTGTTTGCTTGCCGGGTTTGTCTGTAATGCCATTAGGTTCTTAGTGCTTTGCTTCCCTCACAGCCGCAGTGTTCACCAGTAGCGTTTCTCCTCCTCCTCCTCCTCCTGCTACCTATTCCAGCGTCATGCACCAACTGGATCTGAGCCTAAAAACCCAAACAATCTCCCAATGCCCAAATGTGTCCATAAAAACTCTCCTACATCCCAAGGATTGCACTGAAGGTGAGAATGCTGGAACAGCATGAGAGGAGCCAGCAAGATCAAGTTGACATGATATGGGTTTCTTGAAAGTAAGGGTGTGCGGAGAGCCATGTTGCCTTGGAACAGCAGCTGAGACATCTGTCTGGCATGCGTTTGTGGCAGTCCCCCATGCGCTCCTTGAAGAATGTCCCCATCAGCGAAAGGCACTGCGGCGTGCACTTCCCGGTGCATGGATGTGAACCGCATAACAATCTCTCTCTTTCTGTCTCGGAGAAAATATTTCTGTCTGGGCCTGCTCGGTTCCTTAGCAGCCGAAAAATGTAATAGTTTCTCCAGCTGATAGTTACCGTGGCAACTGTGACATCACTCCATACATAGTGATACATTTCACGCAGACACTGAACGCACGCGCACACATTCACACACACGGTGTGCTTTGGGGGACCAGTTGCTAGGAGCAGGCAACTCCAGAATATTGCTAGGCAAGCAGCCAAAGGATGTTGGCATCTCCAGAACATGCTGTGCTCCTGTCTCTGTGATATTCCGCCTTGTTCTCAGTCTCAACGTCTTTCCAAAGCCTTGTTCCCTTTGTGGTTCACCCTTGAATGATCCCACACATTTTCCAATGGCAAAGGAACACAGAGAACCTGGCCTGTTTCCACACCTGTACCAAAAATACTGGCTGAAATACCCTAAATGCACTAGATCCTGTCTGATCTTGGAAGCTAAGCAAGGTCAGCTCTGGTTAGTACTCGGATAGGAGGCCACCAATAAATATCAGGTGCTGTAGGCTATATTTCAGAGGAGGGAGCTGGCAAAACTACCTCTGAAGATTTCTAGCCTAAGAAAACTATGAAATTCATGGGGTTGTCACATGTCGACAGGTGACTTGAAGGCACATATCTACACACACAGGGGAGCCAACATAGAGGTTGGAGCATTGGACTACAGCTTTGGATACCAGGGTCTGATTCCCATCTTGGCCATGAAACCCACTGGGTGACCTTGGGTGAGTCACACTCTCTCAGTCTCAGAGGATGGCAATGGCAAACAAACCATCTCTGAAGAAATTTGCCATGAAAGACCCATGAGAGGGTCACCATAAGTTGGGAATGACTTGAAGGCACACAGCAATAGCAACAACAAATCCACACACACACACCCCAAAGATACCAAAGGATCAACAAAAAGTGTGTCCAAAGAATATGCCTAATCATAATACAGCCACTGGGGAGTGGCTTGGCTCCCTCTTCCATGGACTGACATTTTGGCTGGAATACTACTTGGGTGCATATAGCATAAGGCTCACATGCCACCAGCCAAGGGCTCACCATGTTGCTTTGATAGCCCCATTCCCACCGGCCAGTTCATGGCTGGTGGAGAGTGAGAGATGGATAGATATGTTGGGGAAAAGTCTGGCTATGTTTGCACCACCACTCTCAGACTGAGGATATCTTCCTGTAAGATCAGCTAGGGTCCACTGGAGCTCTCAATGGATGATTTGTGTCTAGCAATGGGAACAGATGCCTTGCCAATTCCAATGGCAAGATTGCCAGATGCCTCTCCAGTTTCTCCACTCACCACCAGCAATGGAATGACCACTGGGGGAAACTATGGTTGTGATGGAGGGAGTCAGAGTGGAGCTTAAGGGCCTTTGCAGACTGCCAGAAATAGTGCAAATTGAGTCCACTTTAAGGGTTAGGGTGAGTGCTAGGGAATCATGGGAATTTTTTTTTTCTGATACATTGAGCCTTCTCTGTCAGAAAGCTCTGGTGCCACAATAAAATACAGTTCTCATGATTCCCTAACCCTAACCCTAACCCTTAAAGTGGACTCAATTTGCACTATTTCTGGCAGTCTGCAAAGACCCTTAGGGCCTCGGCAGACGGCTAATAGAACCGTCTCGTGGCAGGGAAGAGGAGGGGCAGCCGCACGCTCGCCGCCCCTTCCTCCTCCCGAGGTTGCCCTCGCAGCTGCCAGCCCTCCGCACGGCCGGCGCTCCCAGGGCAACCTCTCGCCGCAGCGTCCGCACACGCTGCGGCGGATAAGTCAGTGAAAGTGCACCCTACGCTTTTAGGGCGCACTTTCACTGACATCTGAAAGGAGCACTGATTTAGCACTCCTTTCAGGGGCGCTGATGGTGCGCCGCGGTGTGGATGCCGCAGTCCTGCGGCGCACATTGTAGAGGGAGGAAGAGTATAGCAACCTTTGTATGCAAAATGCATACAAAGGAATAAAGTGGAATTATGCTTGCATATGTCACCAATGAATACAAAGTGCTGTGGGCGACGTTTTGAAAAAAGGAACTGGCTAAACTATCCCTGAGTATTCCTTGCATAAGAAAACTATATGAAACTTGTGGGGTTGCCATAAGTCAACAGGTGACTTGAAGGTACGCAGACACAAAAATCACCAACAGGATGCTGACCATTTCTATGCACTGCTGTACCTGGAAATCCCAATAAGTGGAAAGCCCTAAAATTTTTGCACTCAGTCAATCAATCAATCAATCAATCAATATTGGTATGAGGCTCCTGGGAAGCTCTCTGGGGTTACAGAAGTGGTCATTATGAGCCACATGCAGCTCACAAGCCATACTTTGCCCACCTTGATCTAGTCCAACATCCTGGTCCTGCGAATGGCCACCCAAATTCCACTCTGAACCTCAAGTAACTTTCTTGCGCAGACAAGAAATGCCTCCTGGAAGCCCACCAGCAGAACATGAATTCCAAGAATACCCTCCCATCCACAATTCCTAGCAACTGTTATGCAGAAGCAGCTGATCTCAGTGGAGCTGCTTAGGAGATCAGTGTGATCCCTCAAGCTGGAATGTTAGTGTTTTACGAAGTTAATATCATACTAGTTCATTTCATCTTAATGCCCACTTTTGTATGTTTTTAATTGTACTGTTTTTTAATTTGTAAGCTGCTTTGTGTCCTATTTTTGGGAGGAAAAGCAGGATAATAAGAATAAGAATAAGAATACTATGATTTAGGAATGCAGACTGGGTCAATAAAAGGGAAGCTGGAAACTCAGTGGTGGGTGGGACAGAGAGATGATTTATTGATGTCTGGAAAATTTATCTTTAATTTTTTTTTTTTTTACTAGTAGCAGTAACAAACTTTTTTGACTAATAACACTTGCAATCACTTTTTAAAGATACATTTCCCAGACCTCTATAAAGCATCTCTCTGTTGCACCCAACCCTGAGCTTCCAGTCTGTATGTCTAAGGATGTATCTACACTCTATAAATAATGCAGTTTGACAGCACTTTAACTGCCATGGTTCCATTCTACAGAATACTGAGATTTGTAGTTTTGTGAGGCTCAAGCACTCTTTGGCAGAGAAGGCTAAAGACCTTGTAAAACCATAAATTCCATAGGATGGAGCTGCAGCACTTAAAGTGGTGTCAAACTGCATTATTTCTAACTGATTGCTGGTTTGGGCCCATTTTATATGGAATTTGTTTATAGCCAGTGGAATGGGGCTATCAAAGCAACATGGTGAGTCCTTGGCTGGTGACAAGTGAGCCTTTTCCCAAGGGAAAAACCAATGTCGCTGATCAGCTCTGATCTTGCATGGAAACACTTGGGATCTTGACATGAGGCTAAGTAACAAGTTTGGTCGAAATTGGCTCATAAACATGTTTTGGGTTGCACGGCACCCAAAGTCATTCATGCATTGGATTTAAAACTTTCCTATCCTCTTCATTTTGGTCCCATGAGATAACATACCAAGCCTGGTAATTGTGTGTTTAAGAATGTGGGTTTGTATGACAGACAAACAAACAGAGGGAGATGATAAATTATACTACAGATGGGAGCCTGCACCAAATAGAACAGATGGAAATACCCCAAAGAAAAACAGGAATGGAAGGAAATTGTGCCTGTCAAATTTGGAATGTGTGATTGGTTGGGGATTCCGGGCATTGTAGTAATTTCCCCAAATTCTGTAAAAGGATTTAAGAGGGAGACACTTTAAATTTTATGATGCCTAGAGAGACAGTATGCTATAGTGGTTTGAGCACTGGGCTATGACTCTGGAGGCCAAGGTTCACATCCCCATTCAGCCATGGAAAACCCACTGGGTGACCTTGGGCAAGTCACACTCTCTCAGCCTCAGAGGATGGCAGTGGCAAACCTCCTTTGAAGGAACTTATCAAGAAAACTCCGTGATAGGTTCGCCTTAGGGTTACCATATGTTGGAAATGATTTGAAGGCACACAACAGCAACAGTGCATCCAAGTAAACACATCAATATTATGGTTTATAATGTTCAAGTGGTGTCCTCCATCCTTTGCTCCCTCCAATATTCCTGTGCTATACAAAATATCTCTCATTCTGTTTTCTTCAACTCACCCGCCTTCAACTTGACCGGTATTAAAGGATCGGTAAGGATCTCAGTTGTACTTGCTTCCTCCAACCCATCCCCCAGAATGAATCTCTAAAAGCATTTAATGGTCTTGTCTGCGCAAGAAAGTTAATCGAGGTTCAGAGTAAAGTACAATGGCAACAGCATTTGGAACTTGTCTCGTCTGAAATCAGGTACGTAGCTGTTTTATTGCCCATTAGCCCTGTTGGCTGCTGGCCATGGGAAATTCGAGGCATTAAATTGGTGGTCAGAGAGATCTGCAATTCTTCCCCCAAATGCAATAGGAATGTCTTGAAATGTGTTTGCGTTAATGTATCTTAAAAGCTGTTCAGTGCAAAATCAACTTTTCGTATAAGTCAATGGAGGGGGGTGTTTTCTGCAAGCCGCATACAGCCCCTGGGTCCTATTCTTGTGGCCCCTGGGACCCTTCACCAGTCTCCCAATGCTCCTCAATCCCTCAATGGTTTGTAAATCTTAAGGGGTGATTTTTGCACCCCAGTCACACAGAATGCCCCCCCCCTACATGTGCAGAAACGTGCAAACGCATCCCGGATTGCATCCCACAATAACTCAATCTTTCTACAGCGTTCCTCTCAAAATCATGGCACAATGTCACTTCCAGTAACTATTTTGAGAGGAAAAACAGGTAATTTGGGACAGTGGCACGTGTCTGTGTGGATTGGGGGGGCAATCTGTCCCATGTAGTTGCCCACCCTTATCGTAAGTGAAAATTGGGGCGAGGCGATGGGAAAATAAGAACACCTGCAGCTTTCCTTTCTTGCAAAGAGACTGAAACTAAGAGCTTCTACTGAATGGAGAAATGTTTAGAGTGGCAGCAGGAATCACCCAGTCCTCAGTGGTTGCTGTCTTGCAACTCCCATCAGCCCTAGCCAGCATAGCTCATGGGGAGGAATGATGGGAGAAGCAATCCTACAACATTTGTAGGGCCTCTCCATCCCGGCTCCAAAGGATTAATGGGAAGTACTATTGGCCGCAGGGGCTGTATTGATCCTCCGCAGGCCAATGTCTGTCCACCAAGATCCATTGATCCTCCCCATTTTTACTTTTTATATGCAGAAGATCGAGAGCCAGTGTGGTGCAGCAGTTTGAGCGTTGGGCTATGACTCTGGAAGATAGAATTTTAATCTTCACTTGGACATGGAACCCCAATGGATTACCTAGTCATACTCTCTCAGCCTCAGAGGAAGGCCCGGGCAAACCTGCTCTGAACAAATCCGGCCAAAAAATCATCAGGGTTGCCATAAGTCAGAAATGACTTGAAGGCACATTTAAAAAAAAATGCAGAAAATAGTGTCCGGAGAGTAAGGAACAGAAGAAGCTAATCTACCCAGTTAGAGCTGGAAAATGTATTTGGGGTAGCTGTGTTGGCAATGTGGCAAAATACATGCTATGGGGTCTATTGACTGGGTCAGGCAAAAAGTGCAAAATGCATTTACAACAGCTTTTGAAGCTCACTGGCTTCTTCATCATGCAAAGACATTAAAGATGTTAAAAATCACATAGAAGAAGAAAAGGGACCCGGGTCTGCTCACGTTTGCTTAAGTAGGTCTTGAGGGAGGCTAATACAAGTAGAGACCCAACTCCTTGGTTGAGCTGCCAGATCTTGGCCCTAGCCCTACTTCTCCAGTCTGCAGGATGAAGGGGAGGAATCTCAGGGTGAGAGCACTGCCTTGAACAGGGTGTTTGGGTGCCTTTATCTGTTAATATATATATTTTTAAATTGAATGGCTTACTATCATACTCTCCAACATTTCACAGGTGAGAGACCCGGGATATGTGTGGCCAAGCAATATCAGAATGTGGTCAAGATGGCAAAAATTACTGATGACAAAAAACACACAAGCTAGGAGAGGCTGTAGTAGTTTGCTTTTGCCAGAGTCTACTGAAATGGGCAAGATTCCTTCTCCTCTTGTCCTCTGCTCCCTGCTGAGTTGAGTGCAAACTACTTTCGCACTTTGAACTTGAGAATGCAAACTACTTTTACACTTGGAACTCACTTGGCATCAGTTGAAGCAAGCAGACGGCAAAGGGAGAAAGGAGAGAGAAACCAGGACATTTTAAAAGCAGCGGTCAAGGGGATTGGGACAGGATTACTTGGGACAGCTGTAGGATATGTACTCTGTGGAACTATAGTTGGTGCTTAATATATCATGCTGCCCCTTCTAACATCACCATAACCTTCTTCCTTTGACTTTGCAAGTTTTGGCCCTGATATCTCAGGTCCTAAGATAGTTCTGATGACAGCCAGCATGGTATAGCAGTTTGAACATTGGATCAGGACTCTGGAGACCAGGGTTTCAATCCACGGTCAGCCATATAAACCCACTGGGTGACCTTAGGCAAGGCACACTCTCTCAGCCTCAGAGGATGCTAATGGCACATCCCCTCTGAAGAAACCTCCCAAGAAAACCCCACAAGAAGATTGCCATAAGTCAGAAACAACTTGAAGGCACACAACAACAAAGGATAGTTCTGACTGGCAATCTTCTTTCTTGGCCACGCAATGCACAGAGTACAAAGGCAGCTGTTACCAGCTGGCAAAAACACTTCCATCTCCATTAGCATCAACGTAGTAAGCCGGTTTGAGATCTAGCTGGTCTCTCTTCTGTGTAATTCTACAAGCCATTCTTCAGCCATTCTTGATTTTCTCAAGAAGTCTTTGCACTGTCACGTCTGGGGATATGTTTGGGCGCCCTTCCACACTATACAATTGTGGCTGTTAGCTGCCCTTGAGTCAATCTCGACTCATGATGATCCTGTGGATGAGACATCTCCAAGCCACTGCTCTGCTTAGGCCTTGTAGAGTCAGGCCTGTGTCCTCCCTGGTTGAGTCTAGCCATCTAGTAGTGTGTGGTTTTCCTCTCTTTCTTCTGCCTTCTACCTTTCCTAGCATTACTGTTTTTCTAATAAGTTGTGCCTTCTCATGAAGTGGCCAAAGTACAACAGCCTCAACTTGATCAACTTGACTTCTAGGGAGATTGCAGGCTTGATCTGTTCAAGGACCCGTACCCTAACCCTAACCCTAACCCTTAAAGCAGACTCAATTTGCACTATTTCTAGCAGTCTGCAACCTTGACCATCCCTGGTATCCTCAGCACTCTTCTCCAGCACCACATTTCAAATGAGTTGTCTTTTTAATCTTCTTTCTTTTTTTCTTTACTCTCCACCTCTTGGATCCATAGATGGTGACGAGGAATACAATCTTGGACAATTCTAACTTTAGTGCACAGTTATATATCTTTACTCTTGAGGATCTTGTCTAGTTTGTTCATGGCTGCCTTTTCAGTACCTAACCTTCTTCTTATGTCTTGATTGCCGTTTCCACTCTGATCAATGTTTGCTCCAAGGTACAGGAAACCTTGGACTATTTCAGTTTCTTCATCATGTAAGTTGCATTTGTGTAGATCCTCTGTGGTCATTATTTTTATTTTCTTTATATTCAGCACTATGCCTGCCTTTGCACTTTCTTCTTTAACTTTCCTCAATAATTGTTCCAAGTCCTTGATGTTTTCCACCAGTAGCATGGTTTCATCTATGTATCTTAGACTGTGGATGCTCCTTACTCATATCTTTACTCCTCTTTCTTTTAAACCTGCTTTTCATATGATATTTTCTGCATACATATGCAGCCTTGCCTGGCCCCCTTGCCAAATGGGAACTATTCTATGTCTCCATATTCTGTTCTAACACCGGTCTCTTGTCCTAAGTACATATTTCTCATCAGGACTATCAAATATAGTGGCATTCCCATGTCTTCAACAGCATTCTGTAACTTTTCGGGATCTATGCAGTCAGAGGATTTGCTATATAAAGCACATGCCGATTTTCTTTTGGAATTCCTTCATGAGCTCCATTAGCCATTGTATGCTTTCTATGTGGTCCCTAGTGCCTCTGCCTTTCCTGAATCCCACACAGCCTAAATGTATTTACTTGGACACAGTTTGATGTGGTTAAAGTGAAAATTTGGTCACAGGTGATGTTTTTAAAGACAGTTTAAAAAGAATTTAAACAATTATTTTTAATTTGTTTTTTTAAAATTAAAAGATAAAACATTTTTAAATATTTTTTTAAAATACACACAATCTCCAGTCACACAATCTCTTCAGCATTTCAAAGGGAAGCAGGCGAACACCACAGCCTGTTTATATCCAAAGGTAGATATCTGGGGAGCACTGGTGTCACCCGCCTTAAGGTGTCACTTGGGTGTGGTTCATATTGCCCGCACTCCCTTAATGACACCTCTGCTTACTTTCAAGGAAAAAGGTAAAAGGTAAAGGTAGTCCCTTGACATGAATGTCTAGTCCAGGGGTAGGCAACCTTTTTGAGCCGGGGGCCGGGTTGCTGTCCCTCAGACAATTGGGGGGCCGAAGCACCAAAAATAAATAAATTAAAATTAAATTAAAAAATTAAAAAAATATATGCATGCACACTCTCTCAGCCCAGAAAAGCCATGGCAAAACCCCTGTGGAGATTCTGCCAAGAAAACCCCAAGAACAAGTAATAACAACAATAATCAATATCATCATGGCGGGTGGCGGTGGCAGCGGTGGCAGTGGCAGTGGCAGGACCAGCCTGGGGCCGGTCCAAAGGCCTTGGTGGGCTGCATCCGGCCCCCGGGTCTTAGGTTGCCTACCCCTGGTCTAGTCATAACCGACAGTACGTGGCAGGGCTCATCTCCGTTACTAAGCCAGCATTGTCTGAGGACTACTCCAGTGATCGTGTGGCCAGCATGACTGCACCGAATGCTGTTTACCTTCCCACCAAAGTGGTACCTATCCATCTCCTTGCATTTGCATGCTTTCGAACTGGTTGGCAGAAGCTGGGACCAGTGACAGGAGCTCACCCCATCATGCACCACTCAGGCCTCGAACCTGGCATCTTAACCACTAAGCCACCAAGGAAACGGATACGAAAGTTCCACTTGAGTGCTTCCCCTTGATCCGAGGAACGCTAGCTGCAATTCATACAAGCAGCAGGAGGGGGAGGCAGAGCTGCAAGGTCTTCCATCCTTTAATGCTCTGTGTAGGAAGTGTGTACACACATTTTCTTTTGTTCGGTCTTGTCCTGCTGGGACTCTTCCCAAAACCAACCTCGGCTAGCCACACCGAGACAGCCAAAGCTGCGCGTAAACACAGGATTTCTTGGAAACGAGAGAGCGGGGGAATGCACTTTCTGAACATTGTGAAAGCGGCTAGAGAGGACATGAATGGAGAACTGGGAGCAGAGGAGGTGTAAACTGGGAGAGCTGGAAAATTGGGCCCATGGGTCTCTTGGGTCAAGGAGTTGATCTTGCAGAAGTCTGGCTGTCCTGTCTATGGCAGACACATGGGCCAAACTGATTCATGCAGCAGCGTGATGTCCCCCCAAAAATATCTAGCGGCCCCTTGATAAGCTCTTTTAAAGTTTGGACTAAACACCGGTGCAGAGTCCCTGGCCCCACTAAGGCTGCACATTGCAGAATGAATGCAGTTTGACACTGCTTTAACGGTCACGGCTCCATCCTCTGGTACCTTGGGACTTGTAGTTTGTTCTAGCACCAGAGCTCTCAGACAGAATGCTAAACATCTTGCAAAACCACAAATCTCTGAATTTCATAGCGTTGAGCGATGGCAGTTAAAGCAGTGTCAAACTGCATTAATTCTGCACTGTAGATACAGTCATAGAGAAGCCATCAGCTTCCAGCCATCATATCTTTTGATCAGGTAGTGGGAATGACAGTTCAGCCATGGATATCCACTGAGTGACCCTGGGCCAGTCACACTCTCTCAGCCTCAGAGGGTGGCAATGGCAAACCTCCTCTGAAGAAATAGGCCAAGAAAGCCTCATGATAGGTTATCACATTCCACCACTATTGCTCTATTTTTGGGAAATGCCCCCCTTTCAGAATACATATATCTGATCAACATTATTGGCTTTGCATAATTCACATTAATGCATAAATTAACATTATTCTGTGATGACTCCACATGATCATCACAAACAAGGAACCAGGCCAGGAATCATGGGCTGCAGCAGAATTAATGCAGTTTGATACCGCTTTAGCAGTCATGTTTCCATCCCATGGAATCCTGGGATTTGTAGTTTGTTGTAAGACCAGAGCTCTCTGACAGTGAAAGCAAAATAACTAAAAAAAAGAAAATTAATGCAGTTTGACACCGCTTTAGCTGCCATTGTTCAATGCTATAGAATTCTGGGATTGGTAGTTTTGTGAGATATTTAGTCTCCTCTGTCAAGAGAGCTTTGGTGCCACAACAAACTACAAATCCCAGGATTGCATAGGATGGAGCAATGCTGGTGTCAAATTGCATTAATTCTACAGTGTGCCAGCAGCTCTTGTCATGCCTCATGGTGGGGTCAGGGATTCTGGGAGTTGTAGTCCAAAAAGGAGAACTGTCATGAGCTGTGTCTCTCTTCTCCTACCTGACCTGACTTATATGAGTGTTGGGAATTCTTGGAATTGTAGTCCAAAATAAAGAACTTTCACAGGCTGTGTCTCTCTTCTCCTGCCTGGGCTCCTAGGAGGCTGGGAATTCTGGGGGCTGTAGTCCAAAATAAAGAACTCTCCACAGCTGTCCTTCTCTTCCCCTGCTTGCCTGGGCTCATAGAGTGCTGGGGATAATGGGAGATGTAGCCTGAAAAAAAAAGAACTCTCACTAGTTGTTTCTCTTCCCTGCCCAACTGTGCTCACAAAGGGTTGGGGATTCTGGAAGTTGCAGTCCAACAAAAGAAAACTTTCAGGAGCGCTCTCTCTCTCTCTCTCGTTCCCTCTGCCTACCTGGGCTCCCTGTGGGTTGGGGATTCTGGGAGCTGTAGTCCAGAAAATCTTTCAGAAACTCACTCTCTCTTCCCCTGCCTACCTGGGCTCCTGGAGAGTTGTTGGGAGTTATAGTCCAGAAGAAGCTTTCAGAAACTGTCTCTCTCTTCCCCTGCCTATCTGGGCTCCTGGAGGGTTGGGGATAATGGGAGTTGTAGTAAAAAACCCAACACCTTACAGAAGTTCTCTCTCTCTCTTCCCCTGCCTGCCTGACTGGGCTCCTAGAGGGTTGGGGATCCTGGGAGTTGTAGTAAAAAAAAACACCTTATAGAAGCTATCTTCCCCTGCCTGCTTGGGCTCCTAGAGGGTTGTGGATCTTAGGAGTTGTAGTCCCCCCCCCCAAAAAAAGAAACCTTTACAGAAGCTCTCTCTCTCTCTTCCTCTGCCTGGCTGGGCTTCTAGAGAGTTGGAGGTCCTGGGAGTTGTAGTCCAAAAAAAAAAAAAAAACTTTACAGAAGCTATCTCTCTCTCTCTTCCCCTGTCTGCCTGGGTTCCTAGAGGGTTGGGGATCCTGGAAGTTGTAGTCCAAAAAAGAGCAGGGGCAGGGAGTCTCTTCCCCCAGTGACCTTGTGCCTGGTCCAGCGGAGGAGGAGGTGGAGGCGTCCTGAGTGTGAATCCTGCCAGTGCGGAGGCCGAGAGGGACAGGTCGCCCGGGCCCCCCCTGAGCTCTCTGCGGAGCCTGGCCTGGAAGCAGAGGGCACCAGGTGTGCCCAGGTGGGCGTCCCACCACCTTTCCTCGCCAGGCTGGCAAAGGATACACACACACACCCCAAGGGTGAACAGATGTCCTCCCAAGGAGGACAAGGCATCGCCACATGGAGGACCTTCTGCAAGAAAGAAATGGAGGACAGGGCCAAAGAGAAGCCTGGAAACACTCCTGCAAATGTAAACGCATGCTCCTCCAGGGTGCTCGAAATGGAGGACATTTTTGGAATTCCTCCTAGAGAGGCCGCTGAAATGGAGGACGTGTCCTGGGAAAGGAGGACGGCTGGCCACCCTGGAGGACAAGGTACCGCAAAATGGAGGACGTGCCAAGGAAAACGGGAGGATTTGATCCAAAGGGAGGGGGGAACACACTCGTAGAAATGCACGCCTCTTAGTCCTGCTCGAAATGTAGGACGTTTTGGGATTCCTCCCGGACAGCAGGTGGGCATGGAGGACGTGTTCTGGGAAAGGAGGATGGCTGATGACCCTGAGGAGAAGGCACCACAGTATGGAGGACATTCTGGAAAAAAGTAGAGCGCCACAAAAGCAAAGCTAAAGACACTCCTAGAAATGTAAATGCATGCTCAAAATGGAGGACAGTTGGGGAGGAAGTGGAAATGGAGGACGTGTCCTGGAAAAGGAGGGTATCTGGTCGCTCTGAGGACAAGGTGCTACAAAGTGGAGGACCTTCTAGAAAAAATGTTTGCCATGACCAAAGGAAAGCTAAAACACCAACATAAATGTAAACTCATGCTCCTTAATCATGCTCAAAATGGAGGGCATTGGGGGTGTTGCTCCTGGCCAGAAGGTATAAGTGGAGGGCATGTCCTGGAAAAGGAGGATGCCTGGTCACCCAAGGACAAGGCACTAGGAAAAATGTAGGCCATGACCAAAGAAAGGTTAAAAACAATCAGAAATGCAAATGCATGCTTCTTAGGCTCAAAATGGGGGGCCTTTTGAAATAACCTCCTGGACAGAAGGTGGAAATGGAGGATGTGTCCTGGGAAAGGAGGACGTCTGGTCACCTTGCCCAAAATGGAAGAAAATCCTTTGCAAGCTTTTCCAACTGCCCAAATGGCCATCCTCTACCAATGCAGCCCTCCTGGTGGGGAGGGGGCATTCAGGGACCAAAATGTCCTCGCTGGGATCTGGATCCGCACTGCACAATTAGAGTGGTTCGATACCACTTTAGAAGCTACAGCTGCCTCCTGGGATTTGGTGATTTCATCTCAGAACTGTGGCTCCAAGGAGTGGATTACAGCTCTCTAGCAGAGGATTTAAAGCACCAAAGTGTAAATCCAGGAGGCAG
This sequence comes from Phrynosoma blainvillii, assembly GCA_026167975.1. Taxonomy (NCBI): domain Eukaryota; kingdom Metazoa; phylum Chordata; class Lepidosauria; order Squamata; family Phrynosomatidae; genus Phrynosoma; species Phrynosoma blainvillii. The sequence continues at coordinate 8,059,546 of JANUYF010000005.1, forward strand.
GTGGCAGTTGCAGTGGTTTCCCTGTGAGCATTAGTCTGAACTTTTGGAGAAACATAGAGGTTGGAAGAGACCTCAAGGCACCCATCCAGTCCAACCTCATTCTGCCATGCAGGAACTCACAGTCAAAGTACCCCCAACAGATGGCCATCCAGCCTCTGTTTAAAGTCCTCCAAAGAAGGAGACTCCACCACACTCCGAGGGATTTGTGTTCCACTCTTGAACAACTCTTACTCTCAGGAAGTTCCTCCTAATGTTGAGCTGGAATCTCTTTTCCTGTAGTTTGAATCCATTGCAAACTCGTCTCTAGAACTGAAAATCAAGCTTGCTCCATCCTCAATGTGACACCCCTTCAAATATTTAAAGAGCGCACTCATATCACCTCTCAACCATCTCTTCTCCAGGCTAAACATCCCCAGCTCCCTAAGTCTGTCCTCATAGGACATGGTTTCCAGACCCTTCACCATTTTAGTCGCCCTCCTTTGGACACACTCCAGCTTCTCAACATCCTTTTTGAATTGCGGTGCCTAGAACTGGACACAGGATTATTCCAGATGAGGTCGGACCAAAGCAGAATGGAGTGGCACTATTACTTCCCTTGATCTAGACACTATACTTCTATTGATGCAGCCTAGAATCATATTGGCCTTTTTAGCTGCTGCATCACACTGTTGACTCATGTTCAACTTGTGCCTACTAGGACTTCTAGATGCCTTTCATATGTACTGTTGTCAAGCCATTCTGTATCTATGCATTTCATATTTTTTTCTCCCTGTGAACATTTCTCCCTGTTGAAATTCATTTTGTTAGCTTTGGCCCAGCTTTCTGATCTATTAAAGTCATTGTGAATTTTGATCCTCTCCTCTGGGGTATACTTCTCCTAATTTAGTGTCATCTGCAATGTACTTACTTTCAAAGAACTATTGAGGAGTTAGAACTATGGGTAAATGTACTGTAAAGATGACTAAGAATATATTTTAAGTGGATTTTTTATGTTTTTTTAAAAAAAATATTAAAAAAAATTAGTGTCATCTGCAATTTGATAAGCATGCCCTCTATTCTTTCATCCAAGTCGTTGATAAAGATGTTGAATAACACTGGGCCCAGGAAGAACCCTGTGGCACCCCAGTGGTCACTTCTCTCCAGAATGAAAAGAAGCCATTGGAGTTGTTGATGTTGTTGTGGGCCTTCAAGTTTTTCCCAGCTTATGGCAACCCTAAAGCAAACCTATCATAGGGTTTTCTTGGCAAGATTGTTCAGACGAGGTTTGCCTTTGCCTTACCTTGAGGCTGAGAGTGTGTGACTTGCCCAAGAACACCAGTAGGTTTCATGGTGAGCCGGAAATCGAACCCTGGTCTCCAGAGCCATAATCCAACACTCAAACCACTACACCACACTGGCTCTATCCTAAATCCTCACTCTGTTTTGGGGTTAGTGTTCATTCAGCACCTTGGACAGATCCTTTAAAATTTGCATGAAACCCCAGAGTAGATTCCCCACCCCCCTGGCCTGGTAACTATTAAATATACAGTGCAAATTTTACACGGGAACCTGAACACGTTTGGAAATGTACGTACCTGTAGCTTTTGTTATTGGTTGGTGGGCAACTCTGCTAAGTTGGCATCCCATTAGTGATATGTGCAGGCATAAAGTGTGCTATGGATGCTGAGCCAAAGCACAAGAGATGTATCTGGCTCACGACGGTGAAAGTGGTGCATACAGCAATGCCGTACATTGCAAATGTTCACTGCCCACTGTGCATTGTGGTTGCCCATTGTATATTGAAGTTGTGTGCTGTGCATTCTGGTTGTACATTATGCCTTTGGTTGCACATTGTGCATTAGGATAGCACATTGTGATCATCCTTTGCAGCTGCGCACTGCAGTTGCAGACTGCACATCATTCATTGCACATGGCCCAGCAGCTCCCGGCCACTGACACATGGAGTGCCGTGTTGCTATTCTCTGGTGGTGTTGGCGTAGTGTAGCATGTGGATTTTATACTGTGCCATTTAGTCTGTTGCAGCCAAAATAGCAGTCTTGTAGCATCTGAAAGGCTAAGCAGTTTTATTTGGCACAAGATTCTATGGTTTAAGATTTATCCAACCCACTTTATCAGGAGATTACAGTGTAACCGCATTTGGGAGACGTTAGTAGACACATGCTAGGACTGGTGGAAAAGATGGGATGTAGGAGAACAGAAGTGGAAAAGGTACCCGTCAGTGGCTATTTTATTTAGCGTTGGTGTTGAGGAGTTATTAAGAGGCAAGAAAGATATTGTAGCATAAGGTAAAACAGAAGAAGACTGGCATGGTGATGAACAGTCTGGTCTAATCTGCACTGCGGAAATAATGCAGTTTGACACCACTTTAATTGCCATGGCTCTATCATAGGGAACTCTGGGAATTTATAGTTTGGAGAGAGCGCTCTTGACAGGGAAGGCTAAATAGCTCACCAAACTACAAACCCCAGAATTCCATTGGATGGAGCCGTGGCAGTTAAAGTGGTGTCAAACTGCACTATTTCTGCAGTGCAGCTTAAACCTTTGTCCAATCCAAATAGAGCGGAAACTCTGGCTCAGCAATGGGCATTCCATGGCCGGCTTCAGCCTTTTGTATGGAGGCCCTCTCCACCAATATAAATCAATAAATAAGAGGAAAACTGGGAAATGTGTCTCTGGAAGCCTCCAGAAAATTCAGTTTTTGATTAAAACAAACCCTTAACAGATCCCTTAAAACAGAACGAGAAGTGATCTTCTGTTTGCTTCTGTTTTCATTAGGATCAGAAAGTGCAACCTTCAAGATGAAATTTAGTGGGTAAGGGACAGCATACTCTCCAATTGTCTCATATGGCAGGGAGACTTTCAATTAATTCTCTGTCGTATCCCCTTTCCAGTTGCTTTTAAAATGTCCCAGTTTCTCTCTCCTTCCGCTTTCCCCCTTTCTCCTCAGCTGACATCAACGGCTGCAAACTGGAGTTCAAAGTATGGAAGTAGTTTGCACTCAGCTCAGCCGAGTTAAGGGGCCAGAGTCTTCTCCTTCCCTGTAGGCTCAGGCAAAAGCAAAGTGCTGCAGTCTTTCCCAGCTTGTCTGTTCTTCCTCATGGCAAGCTCTTGCCATTTTGACCCCACTCTGATGCTGCTTGGCCATATGGGTCCTGGTTTTTGTCTGTGAAATGTTGGAGGGTGTGGGGCAGAAAAAGGAGGGCCAGAGGAAGGAAACTTTAGAGAAATGGGTGAGTGGATTTCACGTACAGTTCTTCTTCTTCCTCCTCCTCCTTTTCTTCTTTTTGTATGCCTCCAAGTCATTTTTGACTTATGGTGACTTTAACAGCTTAGGGTTTTCTTGGCAAGTTTCTTTGAGGGTGGTGGTTGCCGTTTCTGTCCTCTGAGGCTGAGAAAGTGTGACTTGCCCAAGGTCACCCAGTGCGTTTTCATATACAGTTCTACCTGTTTAACCTTGCTGCCCCTGATGTCTGGAGATCTCCCTTAGACAGAACAATTACATGGAATCCTCTTGTGCTCTTCCTTGAAACCTCTATTGACACCACTTTTCCCGTAAAGCCTTCAGCTTAACCCCATGAAACCCTTTGCTGACTCCTAAGTTCCCTTTAACTACATTCATTCACTTTATTTCCTGTAAGCCCTATTACCGTTATCCATTTTGTCCCCTTCGTTTCTCTTCACTGTCAACATTTAAACCACAGATGGACAACTTGTGGCCTTCCAGACTTTGGATTGCAACTCCCATCAGCCCTGACTGTTGTTATGTTGGTTGGAGCCGATGGGAATTGCATTCCAGCAACAACTGGAGGGCTATTTGAACCAAATACACACATGGATGCAGGGGATTTTAAATATTAATATTCACTTAAAACCAGTTTTTGTTTTTTTTCTTTTGGGATTGGTGGATGCACAAGAGTCACGGAAGATTATTTCTGTATATGACCACAGCAGCAAGACTGCTGTATGCACAAAGATGGAAGAATTCAATGTTACCTACTATAGAGAAACAGTTGTTGAAATGGACAGATTTAGCAGATTTAGCAATTCTCTGGTTTGACTAGAGAAAGATCATTAGTGACATTTCTTAAAGACTGGAAACTCCTTATAGAAGTTTTGCAAAAAAAAAAAAAAAGATTTGGTAAGTTGTAGTTTTGATTATTAGAAAGAATAGGCTATTGAAAGGAGTGAATATGTTGTAGTTTCAAAGTGAGAGGGGTGCATAACTACGGTATATCTGTGTGTATAACAACCAAAAGATTGGAAATCACTTTTTTTCTTTTCTTTTCTTTTTCTTTCTCTTTTTCTTACTTAATCTTTGCAATTCTTAATATGTTTTAAAATTCTGAATATAAATTATCTTAAAAACAACAACTGGAGGGCTAGATGCTTGCTTATCCCCAACGCAGACTGTGAACTGTTTTTCTTTTTGATTGCATTTTATTCTTTTAATTAATGGTGTTTTAATATTGTACTACCGGTAGTTTAATTCAGATTTAATGTGCACTTTTGTATGTTTTTAATTGCACGATTTTAATTTGCAAGTCACTTTGTGTTCCAGTTTTGGGGAGAAAGCAGGAAACAACAACAACAACAACAACAATGGCAGCTTTGGGGGCAGATGTTACTTTGCAAGCATCACAGGCTGCTGCCACACTGCAGAATTAATTCAGTTTGACTCCGCTTTAACTGCCATGGAATTCTGGGATCTGTAGTTTATTGTAGCCTCAGAGCGCTCTGACAGAGAAGGCAAAATAGCTCATAAAACTATAAATCCCAGAATCCCACAGCATCGAGCCAGGGCAGATAAAGCGGTGTCAAACTGCATTAATTGTACAGTGTAGATGCAGCATCAGATGATATTGCTGAAACCATCTGATCAACCTTCAGCAACAGGGAGACTTTGCAGACTGCCAGAAATAGTGCAAATTGAGGCCACTTTAACTGCCCTGACTCAGTGCTAGGGAATCATGGGAACTGTAGTTTATTGTGGCACCAGAGCTCTCTGACTGAGAAGACTCAATGTCTCAGAAAAAACTACAGTACCCATGATTCCCTAGCACTGAGCCAGGACAGTTAAAGTGGACTCAATCTGCACTATTTCTGGCAGTCTGCAAAGGCCCAAAGTTAGTCCTTGCCAATGCAAAATCCTTCCGCGAGATGCAAGAATATTCCCTTTTATCCTTCCCTGAGCTTCCCAAAGTTGATATTTTGGCAGTACGGAGGGGGACGCACATCAGAGGGACCATCCCTGAGCATCTATTTTTCCATGGAGGCTCAACAGTGGAGGAATGTGGGGGCTTACAGCGTGGCAAATGGCGCACGTCTCATCCGCCCTTTGCTTGCCCGGTGCCTGACAACATTTCCCCTGTCCATAGTTACACCCAACAAACAACAGCCTCCTTTCGGCTATCCGGCCCCGATGTGAAAAACTGCCATAAATATGCCTCGCAGATGTTGCACATTACTCATCAATGGAGGATGACTAATCCGGAGCTTGCCTGGCGTCCTGAGGTCTGTGAATCAGCAAGGTGGCTTGCCTTTCAACCTCCACCTACGGGGAGAGAAGATGCCTGCGTGTGTCCTATCAACAGATCCTACAGAGATGGGAATCTCTCCCCAGATATGCCATGGCCTTGCAGTGAGCATAATGCGCCAGGAATCATAGGGCCTACATAATCAACCAGGTTTTGCGTTGGATCGTTTTGAATCGATGGTGGACCGATTCAACACCAAATAGATGTTCAGGCCAGGGTTGCCGCGATCGAAACTTCGCGTTTCAATTTAACCCGCTTCACGTTCACATTAACAATTGGATCGACCCAAAATGGACTCTCCACGTGCGACGTCACAGGGATGATCGCGTCACAGGGAACCGAATCCAATTGACAATGAGTTCACCTTTGCGTTGAACCGAATAATTTTAAAAGGTGCGGTAAATGCCTCGGATTCGGAAGAACTGCCCCCCCACCAACCGCGTCGGAGAAATTTGGCGCCAGTGTGAACAAGGGCCCTTTAGAGGGGTTTAAACCAGTTTGAAAACTGGTTTATTATGTAGTGTGAATGAGGTCTTAGAGATAATGGTCTCTTCATCATTGTTGTAGGCTGTATCCGCACTGCAGAAATAATCCAGATTGGCATTGCATGAACCCCCACGGCTCAATGCTGTGGAATTCTGGGATTTGTTGTTTGGTGGAGCTCTATATATTGAAAATTACAGGATGACCTTAGTCAAGTCACACTCTCTCAAGCCTTAGGCTGCTGAAGTAAAGCTGTTTGACCCCACTTTAACTCCCATGGCTCAGTGCTATGGAATTCTGGGATTTCTAGTTTGGCGGGGCACCAGAGCTCTCTGACAGGAAGGCTAAGTATCTCATGAAACTACAAACCCCAGAATTCCATAGCATGGAGTCATGGCAGTTAAAGTGGTGTCAAACTGCTTTATTTCTGCAGTGTGGCAACAGCCTCAGAGGAAGGCAAAGGCATGCCCTCTCTGAATAAATCATGCCAAGAAAATCCTATGCCATAAATCAGAAACGACCTGAAGGCGCACAACCCCAAATGCATGTATTCCTCATAATCATGGCTGCTTATTCCGATATTAAGTGCTATAGCTTCATCCAATGGAAACCTGGCAGCTGTAGTTTGGAAAGATACCTGGATTTCTCCACTCCCTTGAGCTGCAGAACTAGAGCAATTTGGCAGAGAACTCTTAAGTATCCCATGAAACTACACATCTCAGGATTCCATAGGCAGTTAGAAGCGGTGTCAAAGTATATTGGGAAATGTGTACAAAAATAGGTACAAATGTTTGTGCAGATATTTAAATGGAGGTGTGTAATCTGTTTGCAAACTGGTCTGGGCACAGGCTGAAAATAACTGGCAGAATTAAACCAAAATTCACCAACTTTTGTTGTTGTTGTTAACTGCCTTCCAAAGCAACTGGAGTCACTTAAGGAAATCAAGTAGCGTGTTGAAGTCCGAGGTTGAAAAAGTTTCTCTGGTTCGGAGCTAAAGTCTCCCAGTCCTCCAGCTAGCATGGACAGCACTCATGTTAACTGGGGCATTATGGGAGCTGCAGTCCAAACCAAAAAACAATCATTTCTATGCTCTAAATCAGTGGAGACTTCAACATAGGCCTCCTAGGTCCCAATGTCCCTTCACTGTCTCTAGAAATGCTCTGGGCAATTCTGGCAGTCCCAAAAAGTGAAATGTAGAGCACAAGGGCTCTTTTGCATGGATTGAAAAGGGAACATCTCAACCTTTGGTTTTCCACCCCTGTCTGTTTTACGCAATGCTTGCATAGTAGTGGTGGTGGTGGTGGTGGTGGTGGTGGTGGTGGTGGTTGTTATTATTATTATTATTATTATTATTATTATTATTATTATATCATTTTTGCATCAGGGACCCCTGCTAAGGACTCAGTGCCACAGAGAGCTAAATTTACTGGCTCTGTGCTCTGTCGCACCAAGAGCAACTGGAAGATATGTTGATCCTGGACAGCTTGCCGAAGGTTTGACATTCTGCCACGTTCGTTTGATGGCGGGGAGAACTGGCAAGGCCGCTTGGAACAAACAGCCCCTTTGGCTCCAAGAAAGTAGAGCTAAGAAGGGAAACACACCACCTTGGCCAGGAAACCGACGATTAGAAACTGGGAAGGGAAGGCAAATCTAGACAGAGCCATCCCACAATCAGCACCTCCTGAATTTTTATACAATGCATGCTTTAAATCTTGTGAATATAGCAAAGGTGAGAATGCAATGCTGGTCATATCATGGCACGATTGTCAGTTAGTTGCATGCCCTCCAACTGGCTTGATGTGGCAGAGACAATTCTGATCAATCCTCTGCCATCCTATTTTTCAGCCACTTTGAAAACATCCCAGTTTCTCCCAGTTTCTCTCTTTATTCTCGGCTTATTTCAATTGCTGTAAACTAAGGCTTTGTTCCCACTGTGATTTAAAGCAAATTGCTGATGGGGTTATATGACCGTCGTTCCCACTTGAAACCGGTTCCAATCCTACTGTACTTGGTTGCGATCGCAATGAAGCGAGGCAAATGCAAAAACCCCCGCTGTTTCCTGATAAGTAGTTTGTATAGTCAGCCCTCCGTATCCACGGATTCAATTATCCATGGACTGGAACCAAACCCCAGTGGATACCAAGGGCCCACTATAGACAGTTAAGTCAATGGAGAGAGGAGAGGAGAGGGAAGAGTCTTGCCCTTCCCTGCACAGTTTGGCAAAAGCTAACTGCTGCACCCCCTCCAAGCTTGTGTATTCTTCCTCATTAATACAGTCAGCCCTCCATATCCATGGATTCTTTATCCACAGATTCAACCATCCACAGCTTGAAAATATTCAAAATAAATATACATTTCAAAAAGCAAATCTTGAATTTTCCCATTGTATTTAATGGGACTTGAGCATCCATGGATTTTGGTATCCATGGGGGGTCCTGGAACCAAACCCCAGTAGATCCCACTGTAACGTTTCCCATCTTAACTACACGCTGAAGCTATTTGGCCCCGGTTTTTATTGGAGAAATGTTGTGGATGTTTCCTACTTATGAAGCAGGCACAAGGCTGTGTGTCTGTCTGAATCCTGTGGTCTCATCACAGACGCATTTTGAAGGCAACATTTGGCATCCCTCAGAATTTTAGCATTTGTAAAAACAAAGCTTCTAGCCCCTAAGACAGAAAGAATGTGTGCAAATGTGGGTACGATCTCAGGCCTGATTCCAGTTGTGAATCCAAATAGAGTAGACCCCTTGAATCTGGAGGATTTATATAAATGCAAATTTACCATTCAGCGATCCATCAAGTCTACTTCAATTCAGATTAACAACTGGATGTGTGTATAGTGTATAAATAATGCAGTTTGACACCATTTTAACTGCCATGGCTCCTTCCTACAGAACCCTAGGATTTGTAGTTTTTGGCAGAGAAGGCTAAAGACCTTGTATAACTGCAAATCCCAGGATCCCAGAGGATGAAGCTACAGCACTTAAAATGGTGTCAAACTGCATCATTTATACAGTGTAGATGTACATTTCAGCAGCTAAGAGAACAATCTTTTAGTTACGCTGTAGATAGATTTCCTTCCCTAGCACTGAAATTACTGGAGCACGGGCTGTAAGCCACCAAGACATTTGATGTGATTTTTCTTCTTTCAAGTTATTTGCATTTTGTTTTGCAGTTTGGTGTTCCCCCCTGAATAATTTATATGGCAAACTTTGGGCTCTGATGATGATTTTAACTGTAAGGAACTCATCCATGGAAGAAATACACTTGAGATGCAGAGAGACTGCCCTCATTTGACTTCTCAGACATCAGAAGTGGCCAAATTTGACCAGCTTGGGAGCCCTATTTCCTAATCCTGTCATTAGATTGGATTTTTGATAAAGAAGGAACTGGCAAAAACAACTCTGAATATTCCTTGCCTAAGAAAACCCTTAGTGCCAGTGTGGTGCTGTGATTTGACCATCGGACTACAATTCTGGAGATCAGAATTTGATTCCCTGTTCAGCCATGGAAACCTAATGGGATGACCTTGGAGGAGTCACATACTCTCAGCCCCAGAAAACCCCATGATAGGGTTGCCTTAGGGTCACCATATGTCAGAAATGACTTGAAGGCACACACACACATAGGTTCAGTCTTGCATCTAAGGGAGGGATGAGAACTTCTTTTTAAAAAATTGAATGAAAGTTATGTTCTTTCACAGCAGACTTTGGAAACGTTCCTTGTTGGAACAACAGGACTTTGTTTTGAGTACATTCGTATATTATTTTAGTATTTTGGTACGTTATAGTGTTGCTTTTTATTGTTTTGTTCTTGATTATCTATGTCTGATATTCCATCCTTTGGTGAAAAGGGTGTTGCAAATAAAAGATGATGATGATGATGATGATGATGATGATGATGATGATGATGATGATTACAGGTCCTACAATCCCTCTGCCAGCATGGCAGCACTGGCTGGGGATCAGAACTTGAGAAAGTTCTTTTTTTGAGTACTACAACTCCCAGAATCCCCCAGCCAGCAGCCATCTGGCTGGGGGATTCTGGGAATTGTAGTCCCCCTTGAAAGGAATGTTTCCCATCTCTGGTTTCCAGCCATACACTGAATTAAGACGTATGTGCATGTATTTGGATGGGAGAGGTGTGGATTTAACCCCCCTCGCTATTCCATGGTTATTGTCTCTTTCATTTGAGAATTAATTCCCGCTCACAACTGGACTAATTAATATCTTGCCATCGTTTTAATTGAATTAGCTAATTAGATTGCATAAGGCAATTTCCAAAGTGGAGATTTAGAGCCACGGAGGGAGAGCTTAATCACTTTTTATCAGCCAAAAGAGGCGTCTCCGATGAACATCTGCGCCTTATCTGGTGGGGAGAAGGCCTCATTCCCCCCGTCATCCCTCCATTCACCAAAAACTGCGCAGAACCTTGTTACTCGCCACATTAACGGGGATTTTGCCCATCCTTGTCCCAATTACTCCAAGCGGAAAAGGTCAGGGAGGTCATTCAGGGTGTCCATGTTCAGCTCTAAGCTCTTGTCTCTTGACCTCCTCTTGACTCGGAGTTTTCTCTCGGAATCATCCGCCATAAAAGGTTTGACACAATTTTTTAATGAAATCTGCCCGAAGGGAGAAAACTGCTGAGGCAGCCCATCTCCTTCCAAGTTTTGACAGAGACAGAGAGAGAGAGAAAAAGCCATTCCTTGGTCTGCGGCTTGCTTTGTTTTCTCTCAGTCCCATCACCATCATTGGTGGAGATGTGAGAGAGGGTCTTCTTGGTGGTTGCTCCTAAACTTTGGAACTCCTTGCCCCAGGAATCCAAAATGGACCTCTCCTTGTTGGCCTTCTTTGGGAGCAGGCAAAAACATTTTTATTCAGTTTGCAAAGGAATCTTGCAGGACCTTTGTGAAAGAGGTTGTAGCATAAGCTTTCATAAAATCCATTGGCTCAGATCCTGGAAAAGCATAAAAGAAGGTTGCTCCATCGGACGACCCTTCAGACTTTGGTAGATGGCTGTCTTATCACCTTGAGATCTTTTGATCTGTGATAGATCATTCATGCATCATTCACAAAATTGCAGTCACCGAGTGATTAACAGTTATGTGTGAAGGCTTATCTTCCTCCAGATATGCTCCTCTTTCTTCTTGTCCCTTTGAAAGTTTTTATTTCAGTTTTTACATAACTGGTCTAAAGGGGAGTATTACCCTGGCCCTTGCTTGCTTGCTTTTCTTTCTTCCCATTTTCTCCCACTGATCCTAAATGAAATTAGAGTGGTTTGAAATGGGTTCCCAGAGATTGCGATTTGTGCATGGCTTGCACTCTGAACCGTGAGATCATTTGCAAAAGCTTTTCGACTGGCAAAATGTGTGTGATGCCCCATCTTAGCACCACTGGTTCCATTCATTCAATAGAGGCAACCTGGTGCTCTCCAGATGTTTTGGCCAAGAACCAGGGGTGCAACAGAGCCAGGTCTTGCAGGATCAAAGGCCCAGGATGTTTTCATTAGCATTCGCCCATGACATCATTTGCCCTTCCCCTTGGATTCCCTTCTTCTCTCTTGTTTGTTGCAATCCCCATAAGCAGCTGGAGGAAGAATGGATTTTCTTAGCAGCAAGGTATCAGGATCAGCATGGCGTGTAGAGTGTTTGAGTGTTGAACTGGGTGTGTATGTGTGCATCTACACAGCAGAAATAATGCGGTTTGACACCACTAACTGCCATGGCTCCTTGCAACAGAATCCTGGGTTTTGTAGTTTTGTAAGTCACCAGCACTCTTTGGTAAAGAAGGATAAAGACCTTGCAAAAGTAAAAACCCCAGAATTGCATAGGACAGAGCTACCGCACTTAAAGTGGTGTCAAACTGTATTATTTCTACAGTGTAGATATAGGCTCTGGGAGACCAGGGTTCAAATCCCAAGCTCAGCCATGGAAACCCAGTGGGTGGCTGTGGGCAAGTCACACTCTCTCAGCCTCAGAGGAAGGCAATGGCAAGCCTTCCCTGAAGAAATCTTGCCAAGAAAACCCTATGGTTGGATCACCTTAAGTTAGAGTTTAGATATAAGCACACAACAACAACAAAAGCATTTCTATGAAGTGTCCCTGTTGAAATCCAAATTATTCTGGGCAGTCAGGCCTTGCTTGAGCAAGATCAATTAGATCTTGATTAATTAGAGCTGCCTAATTAGGGTCCCTTTTTGGAAGGAAGGCATGATATAAATAAATAAATAAATAAATAAACAAGATCAATTAGCTTTACAAAAGATCCGTTCTTGGTGGAGGTGCCTTCAAGTTGCCTGTTGACTTATGGTGACCCCATGAAATTTTCATAGGATTTTCATAAGCAAGGAAGACTCAGTGGTGGTTTTGCCAGTTCCTTGCTCTGAAATATAGCCTACAGCACCTGATATTCATTGGTGGTCTCCCACCCAAGTAGTAACCTTGGGACAACCATGTTTAGCATTCAAGATCAGACAGGATCTAGTGATGCCTTTAGGATATTTAGGCTGGTTCGAAGACTACTGTATAGCTATAGATATAGAAATCAAGATGGCCACTTGAACCTTTGGGCTTTCTCTGGAGATATTTCTGCAAGAACATTAATGACAAAAGCCTGCATTTCAAAATTTACTATGCTACTGACTGTTGTTGTTGTTGCTGTTTGCCTTCAAGTCATTTCTGACTTATGGCCCTAAGGCAAACCTATCACGGGGGGGGGCAGTTCTTGGCAGGTTTAAGGGGCTTTGCCATTGCCATCCTCTAAGGCAGAGAGAGTGTGACTTGCCCAAGGTCACCCAGTGTGTTTACATGGCTGAGTGGGGTTTCAAACCCTGGTCCAGAGTCATAGCCCAACACTCAAATCGCTACACCACCCTGGCTCAGCTACTGACTATTTTATTGTGAGCCGCTTAGATTGCTGTCAAGAAGCGGGATATAAATTATTATTATTATTATTATTATTATTATTATTATTATAGCACTCATAATCCTTGACCATTGGTTATGCTGGAGAAAGCACCTGTCTACCCTAGTTGGTTTTTACTAAAACAGTGAAAATAACTCAACAACTGCTGTAACAAGGAAGACCTCTAATGAGTTACTGTACTTCTTGTTTTGGAAGCTGTTTTTCTGTTCCTGACAGCCCCATGAATTGTGCCAATTGGAGACGCAATGCACATGTTTTCAAGTTTTATTTCCTAATACAGTCGGTCCTTTGTATCCACGGTTTCTTTATCCACGGATTCAAGCATCCACGGGTTGAAAATATGCCCCCCCCCCCCCCAAAAAAGTATAAATTCCAAATAGCAGACCTTGATCTTGCCATTTTGTATAAGGGACACTTTTACTATGCCATTGTATTTAATGGGACTTGAGCATCCACGAATTTTGGTCTCCATGGACGTTTTCACACGGGGCTTTTGGAGGACGCTAGCCGGCCTCCGTCCGGCCCCACTCCGGCAAAATGTCAAATTTTTCACACGACGTCGCAGCAAGCCCCGCCCCTTCCGGTGCCATCCCCGGCGCTAGCCGGCGTCAGTCCGGGGCTTGCTGCGCGTGTTCACATGACATCGCAGCAAGCCCCACCCCCTTTAGCTCTAACTCCGGCATCAGCGCCGGAGTTGTAATTCCTTTTTTTAAAAGGAATTAGGTCGCTGCCGCCGGAGCCATTCCGGAGTGAGCGGAAGGCTCCGTTCCGGAATGGCTCCAGGCAGATGGGACGTTTGTGTATGAAAACGTCCAAAGAGGAGTCCTAGATCCAAACCCCAACAAATAATAAGGACTTGCTGTATATCAAAAGTGATACAGATCAACAGCCCTTTCATGCACTCTTAGACCCATGACTTCCGCCCAAGTTCTCCTGAGAGTTCCTTGTCTTTTCCTTGCCCCCTGACATGCCAGTTTCTCAGTCCATGTATTTCCCATTGCTTGTTTCCGTTCACCTGCCATTAACTCCACAAAATGACCTCGTAGTTGTGTTTATGGGGCCAGTAGTATCAAATGGAACAGGGGACTGATCAATAACAACGCTTAGCAAGTTCTATGGCTCTCGACATTTTCAAAGGGTTGTACGAACATTAGCTAATGAATGAATCAATCAGGTTTTACTAGATCCTTCATAAAATTAAGCACTGCAAAGGCTTTCAAAGGTCAGCATTTATCAACTGGTGTTTTGGGGACGCCTGCAGAATTATTCTTTCTCTCATAAGAAAGCCTCCCTGAACAAGATGGGAAGCTCTGCGTCCCCCTGTTACCATGATCTTTGACAGGGCAGACATGAGAAAACCTGCACACATTACACTGAAAAATGACTAGCGGTTGTAGTAGGGGTGTCACTCTGGTGATCTGCCCCTTCCCAACAGAGGCATTACTCAAGTGTTTATTTTTCTTCCCAGAACCGTATAATGGTGGCAAGGGGAAGTGGACAGAGTCTTGAGTCCTGTCCTGAGTAGGCTTGCCAGTTCCAGATTAGGATCATAGACTCACAGAGCCATAGAGTTGGAAGAGACCCCCCAAGGATCATCCAGTCCAACCCCATTCTGCCATACAGGAACACACAATCAAAGCACTCCTGACAGATGGCCATCCAGCCTCTGTTTAAAAACCTCCAAAGAAAGAGATTCCAGCACTCTCCGAGGGAGTCTGTTCCACTGTCGAACAGCTCTCACTGTCAGGAATGTCCTCCTAATGTTGAAGTGGAATCTCTTTTCCTGTAGCTTTCATTGCTCTGGGTCCTATTCTCTGGAGCAGCAGAAAACAAGCTTGCTCCATTCTCAATATGACATCCCTTCAAATACTTATAGAGGGCTATCCTGTCACCTCTTCACCTTCTCTTCTCCAGGTGAAAGATACCCAGCTCCCTAAGCTGCTCCTCATAGGGCATGGTTTCCAGACCCTTCACCATTTTGGTCACCCTCCTTTGGACACAGTATTCCAGGTCAAGTGTGACCAAAGCAGAATAGAATGGCACTATAACTTCCCCTTGCAGTTTCTTGTAAGTTGAAAAGAGGGAAACCACAATACTGGTGACTTGACTCAGTCAAGGAAGCTAAAGTTTTATTGATATTATTCAGTCGGACTTTGCACTATATCCGTTGACAGTAGAGAGCGTGAAAGCCCTACAATCAACAGGATCTGTTCCTCTGTTCTTCTGTCCAGAAGAATTTTAACTTCTATCGTATGTTTTCGAGATCAATTAGAGTAATCTTATCTGTAGAGGATCCTGGATTTTCTCAAATGAACTATATACACTCATCCCTCCCCATTCACTGGGCTTAGAGGCACAGGACAGATGGTCTCAGCCCCCTTGTGCAAATTATCTGTGGTGTGAGAGGGCATTATGATAGGGGTCAAGCTTGCACCCAGCGGCATCACTAGAGATGCGGGAGGTACAGGCCACACCAAGTGACACCACTGATCCCGAAGCATCTGCTTTTTGGCAGAAATCATAGAATCACAGAGTTGGAAGAAACCTCAAGGGCCATCCAGTCCAACCCCTTTCTGCCATGCAGGAACTCAAAATCAAAGCATCCCCAACAGATGGCCATCCAGCCTTTGTTTAAAGACCTCCAATGGAGGAGACTCCACCATACTCCGATGGGCTGTGGAGTTTGCCTGTGTCCCTTTAAAATGCTGAAGAGACAGTGTGAGTGGGACAAGGCAGAGTGGAAAGAGAAAGGAGGGGCCCAGTGGTTTTTAAAAAAATGTAATTTGTAATTTAAAAAAAAATATTTTAATTACTTTTTTTAAAAAAAATAATTATTTTAAAATTTTCTGTAAAAACATTACCTCTTACCAAATTTTCACTTGAACTGGATGAAACTATGTACACGTCAATGCATTCAGGTTGTGCGCACGCTATTATAATTTAGAGCTATAACTTTACTTTTGCCAGTTGTTTATGTCACAGCTGTTAGCCATTAGATTCAGTGATATACAGGAATTACAATTGATGAGTAACCATAGTACAAAAACATGTTGCTAAGGATTCTGTATGGTGCGGTATGGGGGCGAGGGGTGACACCATAAGTTACCACAATGGATGACACCAAATCTAGTGGCGCCAATGCGTCTGCCTGTGGCACTGAAGAACACTCATAGGAAAGGGTAGAAATGGCAGTCAGCTGCTTCCTGAGCAACAGGGGAACGGACCCTCCATCATTTGTAGAGGCAGCTTCTGGTAAGTAGGAACTGGGATAGTCAGGCTGGGATTCACTGTATCGCACCTTATCTGCTGTGCTTCTGCATACAGTGGGCCCTTGGTATCCACTGGGGTTTGTCGCAGGACCCCCACGGATACCAAAATCCGTGGATGCTCTAGTCCAGGGGTAGGCAACCTTTCCCCTTTAAGAGCTGAGGGACTTCAGCTCCCAGAATCCCAGGAGCTATTGGCCAACATGGGACTATTGGCCAACATGGCTGAGGCTTCTGGGAGCTGAAGTCCCTCGGCCCTTAAAGGGGAAAGGTTGCCTACCCCTGCTCTAGTCCCATTATATACAATCGTGTAATAAAATTATTTCCCTTATATAAAGTAGCAAATTCAATGTTTGCTTTTTGGAACTGATATATTTTTGGAATATTTTCAAGCCATGGATGGTTAAATCCATGGATAAAGAATCGGTGGATATGGAGGACCAACTGTATATATCTCCTATAGAGGATTCTGGCTGTGATGATTAATCTGAAAAGAATGTAACCAACGTTCTAATAAATTCTTGCAATGTCGATATGAACTTGTTACTTTGAAGGGGGTGTATAATGAGTTACAGAACAATTTTTTTTAAAAGAAACTTTCCAGGGTCTGTTTGGCTTTCTTCCTTTTCCCATCTCTCACAAATCCTAACCCAACTCTAAACTTGGCCAAGGTGGAGGCTGAAAGCGGAAGCCGTAATGAGAACTGCTAGCTTGGGACCATCTGGCTCTAATGATTACGCTGGCAGTAAGGCAGCTGCCGGGAAAAGTCTTTTTACTGCTGCTCTGCAACAGGAGGTACCTGGAGCCACCAAGGAGAGTGTATTGCAGACTAGAAGACCCAGATGTTTGGCACTTAGACGAAGGCATCCTTGCTGTCTGACTCTCTTGCACTTCTTCAGGCTTTGCGTTTTGCCCACTGCATGTTTTTGCCAGCTAAGGGGGGTTGCAGACTGCCAGAAATAGTGTGAATTCAGTCCACTTTTAGGGTTAGGGTTAGTGCTAGGGAATCATGGGAACTGTTATTTTTCTGAGACATTGAGCCTTCTCTGTCAGACAACTCTGATGCCACAATAAAATACAGTTCCCATGGTTCCCTAACTCTAACCCTAACCCTAAAAGTGGACTGAATTCACACTATTTCTGGCAGTCTGCAACCCCCCTATGGGAATTAACCAAGAATGTAACCGTGACTCAAAGATGCAAGGCAAGGCTATAAATGCAGAGTTTGGGAAAGTTCCTTTGTTGGACCAGAATCCTAAGAGTCATGTTGGCTGAGGGACTGAAAGCGTTGTTGCCTAACATAAAGGAACTTTTCAAAGCTGTGAATCATCTAGAAAGCAGGCTGCTGAAACTTGCATTCCCATAAGATAGAAAAGCTTTAGTTGAACTTGGCTCGATGAATACAGTTGGCCCTCCACATCTGCGGTTTTGACTTTTGTGGATTTGATTATTTGCAGTTTTGATTAACATGTTCTCTCTAGGAATCTCTTAAGTCCTCCAGCGCAATTCTGCTGGAAGTTGACCATAGAGTTTACTGGAAAACCTAGAAGTTCCTAGAGAAAACACTTCTCTAGCCATGGGTAGGTCCTCCAGCATGATTCTATGATCAACTTCTGGCAGATGTTGACCATAGAGTTGCACTGGAGGACCTGGAGATTCCTAGAGAGGTGTTCTCTTAGGTAAAATTAATAGCGGTGCTTTTTTTAATTTGCATTTTTCCACATTCACAGGGGTCCTTTACCCCAACCCCAGGGAATGTGGTGGGACCACTGTACTGGCTTTTGCATTGTGATAATCACCAAAATGGATTATGATAAAGCAATACATTCAAACAACAGAATAAAGCAAAACAATCAGCTCACATAATCGCTAAAACAATTAGAATAAGAATAATTTAAGACAAGAGACAATGGGCCTTTACAGACTGCCAGAAATAATGCAGCTTGAGGTCACTTTAACTGTCCTGGCTCAGTGCTATGGAATCATGGGAATTGTATTTTTTCCTGAGACATTGAGCCTTTTCTGTCAGAGAGTTCTGGTGCCACAATAAACTACAGTTCCCATGATTCCTTAGCACTGAGCCAGGGTAGTTAAAGTGGCCTCAATCTGCATTATTTCTGGCAGTCTGTAAAGGCCCAATGACAACTCACCATAAAAATGGTCGCTGGTCAACAGCTATCTTAAAAAGTGTGGCGGGGAGAGTGGAGAATCTTTATGCTCTTGAGTGCCTTCTCAGTTGTGCTGCCATGATTCTGGAAGGGAGTTGTGAGGGCGCCACCACCGAAAAGGCCCTCCCTGTGATGTTCCCAAACTTGGAGAAAGTGTAGAGGAAGGAGCTCTTCTGAAGCTTCCAAAAATCTTTCCATCAGCCTTGAGACACTTATTGTGCAGCGGATGATGCTGGAGAGGAGGATGGATTGCTTACCAAGGTCCACCTGACACAGGATTGCCAGAGTGCAACCTAGAGGTTGATGCCGTGCTTTTAAAACTTCTCATTGAAACAAGAGACTGAACAAGCAGCTTGAACAATAGACAGTTAAAAGCTGAGTCTCCCCTAAATTCCTATGAAGTGGAATGGAGGGTGATTTAAAGTCTGGAAGACAAAGGATGACTGAGAGATACTGGTCAGATCTCTTACATGGTCACATTTCCTGTGAGGTGTGTGTGTGTTTTCACCTAAGTATTTCTGTAACAGCTAGTAGCCACCAGCCATCAGCAGTTATAAATCCCACATCTTTCAAGGCTTCAGCATACAAAAACACAGAAATAATTATATCTTTGCAACAGCATTTTCATTATTATCTATTCATCAGTGACTATTTATTGTTCTTGTGAGACTCCAAGGTTTAGGGGCTGGCCATGTTTCTTTTAACATTTTTGCACAAGGTCTAGTTATGATAGGCCCTTCATAAAGGATAATAATTTTATTGTTATAAGCTTGTTGGAAACTCCTTGTCCAAAGAGGTTCTCTTTGGCGTTCCAGAACAAAAGAAAGCAAAGCTGTCAAAACAAATTATTTAAAGTGTTTAGTCTTAGGCTAGAATGATCCTCACATGAAAGAGAAGTAGACTGGAATGAAGTGGTAAATTGGGGTTAAATCAGATTTTGAATGATCCTCTACAATATTTTCAGTTTTAAAGTATCCTCTATGTCTATGATATCTTCCCTTGGAAATAGAGAATTACAGATTTACCTCTGTTAATGAAGGGTTTGTGTTCCTTGGCATTACTTTTTTAATGGAAACTTTGGTATTTGTGGCAACAATATAGGATAGAAAGAATAGGGATAGGTCTCCACACCACAAAAAAGAAGAGGTCAAAAATTTTCCGCAAATGTTTTGTCACAAACTGACCATATGCACATGGGAAATGAAACAGTGGCCAGGTAAGCCTTCCATAAGGAAACAATTTATAACCTTCTAGAGACCACTTGAAAGCTTCTTCCAAAATGCATCAAAAGTTGTTTGTGGTTGTTTTTATTCACCAGCTTCCACTTATATTTTGGTGGCAAAATGTATGCATTTATGGTTTTTTTTAAGATGTCATAGCAGTGAGTAGGAGGCTTATCTGCTCCTCCTTTTCTTTCTTTTTTCCTGTTTGTCCACATTCAGCTAGAGATTCTGGAGTAATAATAATAATAATAATAATAATAATAATAAAATTTATTTCTATCCCACCCTTTGGGAACCCAATCAGGGCGGCTTACAACAATTAAAAATACATAATATCCAAAACAATCCCTCCCCCCCCTTAAAACAGCATTAAATCAAAAAGATTAAAACAATAAATCCAACAATATAAAATTTAAAAACACATTTAAAAGAAAAAAATATATAACAAGGCACAACTTAACCAGCGGCAATGATTTTCATCCATCGAGATGGGGCCATGCGAAGATCACCGCGGTGGGAGTATGTTTACCTTGCCTGTTGTAGGCAGGCACACACAGCCACAGTGGGATCAACTAGAGTCCCATTCTTTCCCAGGTCAAGTTTTATCACATTGCTTACTGAAAGCATGATGCTGCAGCTTGATACTGATAACCTGCATTTCTTCAACCCTCCTTTACCATTTCCCCAGGGTTGCGGTTACTAAAATCTTCCAGTTAGGCAGTGCACAAGGAGGAAAAGGGGCCTGGGCAGGTTTTTAAAAATAATACAACTTTCCCAAGTTCTGACCAAAGGTTACACCTCTTCTTTCTGCAGCAACAAACAGCAATCAGATATCTGTTTGGTGCTACTAGAGTGGAGGAGAAGCCACAACCGTGTATGTGTCCCTTAGGGGCAGAAGCTGATCTTGATGTTTGTACCAAAATGGAGCCATGCTTATTCATAGGGTTGCTAAGGGTGTTCCATAGCCTTTTGTGATCTATGCAGTCAAAGACTTTGCTATAGTCTATAAAGCACATGCTGGTTTTCGTTTGGAATTCCTTGGTGCGTTCCATTAGCCACCGTATGTTTGCAAAGTGATCTCTAGTGCCTCTTCCTTTCCTGAATCCTGTTGGACCTCTGGAATTTCTGTCTCCATGTATTGTTGAAATCTGTGTTGCAGAATTTTGAGAATAATTTTGCTTGCATGAGAGATTAGGTGGAGGGAAGCAAAAAGAGGAAAAGGTTGCATGCTAGATGGATGGACTCTATAAAAGAGGTCATGGGTATGAATTTACAGGAACTGAACAGAGCAGTGGAGGACAGGGAATCTTGGGGATGTCTCATCTACAAGGTTGTTATGGGTCAAGATTGTCTTGAGAGTGGATAACAACAAAAAAGCCAAAACCAACCTGAAGGCAATTAACAACAATGAGAAGAAGCTGCCTTGGTCCAGGGCAAAAGAAATAAGCTCATTGCACGGTACTTACAAGAACGAGAACAGAATGGAAGGGAACGGAACAGAGCAAAAACACATTTTACTGCATGAGAGAATGCCATCGATGCCGCTGGGAGCCCCCAAGGCATTCCCCAGCCGTTCCTGGCAGCCGATTTTGAAGGATGGTTCAAAATTGTTCTTCAAAATCAGCTGCCGGGAACGGCTGGGAAATGCCTTGGGGACTCCCGGCAGCATTGGTGGCGCTCTCCTGTGCAGTAAAATGCGTTTTTGCCCCATTCCGTTCCGTTCCCTTCTGTTCCATTCCGTTCCCGTTCCTTAAGTGCTGTGCGATAAGCTCACGTCAGAATATAAATTAAACCATAGCTGCAAACTGTCCCAATTTTGCATGGAGAGCCCAGGCTACTCTTCTGTCATCCCACTTTTTCAGATGTTTTTAAAATGTCTCAGTTTCTCTCTTTTCCTCCCATTCTCTCCCCCCTTGTCCTCAGCTTGCTTCAGTTGCTGCAAATGAGTTGCAACTACAAAAAGTAGTTTGCATTCAGTTAACTCAGCAGGGGGAGAGGAGAGGAGAGGAGTGAAGTCTTGCCATTCCCAGTAGGCTCAGGCAAAAGCAAAGTGCTGCAGACTCTCCTAAGCTTTTCTGTTCTTCTTCATTAATAACTTTTGCCACCTTGATCACACTCTGATGTTGCATGGCCACATAGGTCCTGCTTTTCATCTCTGAAATGCATGTGCCCCTGAATGAGGGAATTGCTCAGAACTATACATAGAGAGTAGCAGTTGTTAAATACCACTTATTTATCTCGGGGGGTGAGGTAAAGGACTCATGGATTCAGACAGTTGCCCTCCTCAAGTAAAAGCAAAGTGTGTTCTTCCTCCTTGATAACTGTTGCTCCCTTAACCACCCTCTGATGTTGCTTAGCCATATGGATCCAGGTTTCCATCTGTAAAGTGTTGGAGGGTATGTGAAACGAACAAGTAGTGCAGAAATAATAAATGCATGGAGCCTGTGTGGAGAGCCAGGATGGTGTAGTGGTTTGAGCATTGGAGTACTCCTTGAGAACAGGGTTTCGTTCCCTGTTCAGCCATAGAAACCCACTGGGTGACTTTGAAGGTGTTATTGGGGGGGTGCAAGGGGGTGCAGACCACACCAGGTGTCACCCGAGAGTGTGGTGTACACCTGGTGGGACTGGTGTGGCTGCTGGTGAGTGAGAAAAGGTTTCGCCTCCCTTTTTCTCTTCCCCAGTAGCTGCACCAGACCCTGACTGGGTGTTCTGGAGGCCACAGCACCACCACCCCAGCAGCCAGTGCTATTAAGGAGGGTGCCTTTTGTTTAGAGTCCACCGTGGCTACTGGGAAAACAGCCACACTGGATTCTGAACAGGCCTTCCAGAGGTCACAGTGCCACCCCCCTCCCCTTAGCAATGGTGTGGCTAGGCTGCGGGCAGGCAGCCAGCTGGGTAGAGGAGTCAGGGCAGTCCATTCCCCCTTACCAGGTAATGCCAGCCACAGTGATGCCACTGGGTGGCCTTGGTCGAGTCACACTCTCTCAGCCCCAGAAAACTCAATGATAGGTTCACCTTAGAGTTTCCATAAGTCGGAAATGACTTGAAGGCACACAACAACAACAACAACAACAACAACAGACCTATCTCTATTCTTTCCATGTTATTGCTTTCACGGGTACCAAATTTGCTGTTAAAGAAGTAATGTCCAGGAAACACAACTGAGGTATATCTGTAATTCTCTACTTCCAAGGGAAGGTATCATAGGAATGTATCCCACGGGGGAAAACTGGAAGTATAAATGGTGATTAACCTGTGATTAACCCGCAATTGCATGAATGGTTTTCACACACAAACTGCTGTCATTCTGTGCAGAATCGGTGATTAACCCACACTTGTGTGCAAATGCGCAAATGGTTTTCACATGACGTTAAGATGAAATGTGATTAAAGTGCCATTATCCCATGAAGAACCAGGCAAGAAACAACAGTAACTCATTTGCAGAATTTTCTCGTGAATGACTTTTTGCTGTTTCTTGCCTGGTTATTCCCTGGTTCTTCATAGGATAAAGGCACTTGCGTTAATGTTATTTTAAGCACGTATTAATGTCAATTGCGTGATTTTCACGGGTTAATCATTCTTTAAACTCCCAATTTCCCGCGTGTGATAAACTCCATAGACTTCCAAGGGAAGATATAATATAATGTAATTATTTAAATTATCCTCTATGACATAATTATAATATAATAATAGAGAGTGGCCAGGGTTCAGATCTCAGCTTGCCCATGGAACCCACTGGGTGTCTTTGGGCAAGTCACACACTCTCAGCCTCAAAGGATGGCAATGGCAAACCCTCTCTGAAGAAATGTGCCAGGAATATCCCATGCTGGGTCGCCTTAGGGTTTCCATAAGTCAGAAATGACTTGAAGGCACACCACCGCAACAACAAAACTCTATGTTATGCCAATACAGTTTAACCCACCACATTTTTAGAAGTTCTTCAACTTATAGGGGGGGGGGGGGGGGCAGAGTTCTTGGTAGCTACAGAGAGGTCTCTCAGCCCTTTATTGCCAGAAGCTCAGTGGTAAGAGGGGGGCAACCTCTTTGTTATTTTCTGACAGGACTGTTTGAAAGATGGAGGCCCATGGGGAGGTGTCTGAAAAACTAGCTCTTTCCGTACTCTTCTTGGCACTTAAAAGCTAGGCTGGGGGGTGCAAATACATGCTTGGAGGCCCCGACCTCCTCCATTAATGGTCAGACTTCAGGTTGAATGTTTTCAGCTTGGTTAGCAGCCTGTAAAAGACACACGTTGAAAGGGGGATTTGTGGACGGGGGCACGGGAGCGGAGATCAGGAAAAGGTTGAGTGCTTTTCTCTTCCTCTTCTGGGATTATTTTATTTTATTTTTTAAATTGCCTAATGCTTGTTGGTTAAATTGGACCAGGGAGAGAGTACAGGTAGACCCCTTTCTTTAGACTTGAAATCATTGGCCTAAAATCTGGTCTTAGGTTCAGCTAGATTTGTGGTTGTTGACTGGCATCAAGTCAACTTCAACTTGTGGCTACACAAAGAAAATGAGACCTCCAAGTCAATTTGTCATCATCAGATCTTGCAAACTCCAAACTGTGGCCTTCTTGATTCAGTCTATTCACCTGTAATGCAGTCTTCCTCTCTTCCTATTGCCTTCCACTTTCCCAAGCATTGTTGTCTAATCTAGTGAGTCATGATATGTTCAAAGTTGGAGAATTTCTGAGTTTCTAGGGACTGTACAGGCTTGATTTGCTCTAGGACCCATTTATTGGTCATTCGGGCAGTCTACAGAATCCACAGAACTCTTCTCCAGCACCACATCTCAAATGTATTCATTCTATTCCTCTCAGTTTTCTTCACCGTCCAGCTTTCACAACCATACATAGAAACTGGAAATACAATGCCACGGACAATCCTGACTTTGGTATTATATCTTCACACTTGAGGATCTTGTCTAGCTCCATCACAGCTGCCCATGCAAGTCCTAGCCTTCTTCAGATTTCGTGATTGTAATCTCCACTGAATTAATGGAGCTTCCATACATGTGTGGAGTTGTGGCGGAGGGACAGAATCTCTAGCCCTCACCCAAATAAGGTTACTTAAAACATGTGGTCTCATTCACATTACCAAACTATAGTGCTTTGATACCACTTTAATTCCCATTGCTCCATCCTATGGAATCCTGGCATAGGTAGTTCCATAGGATGCAGCCACGGTATCAAAGTGATATGATTGTGTAGTGTGAAAGGTACCAGGATCTACACAATAATTTCTTAAGTTAGCTGACATGGTGTGCTGCAGTGGCATCACTAGGGGGTGCGGGGCGTGTGGACCACACCAGGTGACACCCTAAGGTGGGGTGACACCAGTGCTCCTCATACACCTACCTTTTGTCAGAAAGGGGCTGTGGCATTCAATTGCTTCCCTTTAAAATGCTTTAAGAGATGGCGGGAGTGGGGTGAAGCTCAGTGGGAGGAGAAAGGAGAGGCCCCATAACTTTTTTAAAATTAAAATTTCAAATTTCAAAAATTAAAATTTTATTTTTAAAAAAATGAAATGTTTTATTTTTTTTAAAAATGTTTAAAAGATCACATTTTAACCAAATCTTCACTATGCATATGTAAATACATTTAGGCTGCGTGTATGATATTGTAATTTGAAGGTATAAATTAAATTTTGCTAATTGTTTTGTGTCACAACTATTAGCATTACATTCAGTGGTGTATGGGCATTGTGATTTACGAGTAACATTAGTGCAAAAAAGCATTTCTAAGGATTCTGTATGGTGTGAAATGGGGGGAGGAGGAGGTCAATGGGGGGGTGACACCATGAGTTACTTGCACTGGGTGACACCAACCCTAGGGACACCACTGATGTGCTGATAGGTTGTTTCTCCCATTTTGTCAGGGATAAGCATCATATTTGTGCTTGTTGGCTACAAATATTTAATTCCTGGAAACTTTCCATGGATAGGCAACCAAGGGCTCCTGGACTGATTATGGTTCATGAGCCACAATGTGGAGTAACATTTGCCTGGGCAATATAGAACGAGAAGTACTAGCGGTATAACACTATTTTGGTTCCCCTTCAGACGTATAAGCACCATGCATGGGATGGAGAATATAGTCGGCCCTCCTTCTTTGCAGCTTTGACTTTTGAGGATTTGATTATTCACAATTCATGATTAATAGGTTATCTCTAGGAATTTCTAGTTCCTCCAGCATAACTCTGTGGTCAATGTCTGCCAGAAGTTGTGCTGGAGGACCTAAGGATTCCTAGAGACAACACTTCTCTAGGCATTTGTAGGTCCCCTAATACAATTCTATGGTCAGCTTCTGGCAGATGTTGACCACAGAGTTGTGCTGGAGGAGAGAGTCCTAGAGAGGTGTTCTCACAGGTTTTTAAAAAGTGTTGTTGTTTTTTAATTTGCAATTTTTCCACTTTCACAGGGTTCCTGTGTCCCTAACCCCAGTGAAAGCGCAAGACCCACTGTAATTAAATAGATCCCTGAATGCAACTTTTAATGGGAGGGTCGTATTTTACATAGAACCTTATCACACGGGGCCCAATCCAGACAGAATCCAATCGAAATCCTGACCTAATACGTATTATTTTCCCGTGTTTCCACACGACATCACACAGAACCCCGACAGAACCCCGACAGAATGCGGAATGATCTGAGATCTTTTGAATTTTGGTTTCTTCAGGAATTACAATTGCACTTTTACCGTAAGTGCGAGCACCAAATACGTATCGCCAAATATGTATTGGGGAGCATTTCCCCTCCTCGGAGCACCGGCTCTCCAAGGGGGACCTCCTCGGAGTGCCGATCCGACGCAGGGCTGACGCTCCAAGGGGGACCTCCTCAGAGCACCGATCCGACGCAGGGCAGGCGCTCCGAGGAGGACATCCTCGGAGTGCCGATCCGACGCAGGGCCAGCGCTCCAAGGAGGACCTCCTCGGAGAGCCGGCTCTCCAAGGGGGACCTCCTCGAAGCGCCACTCCAACGCAGGGCCGGCGCTCCAAGGAGGACCTCCTCGGTGAACGCTGCGGCAGGAGGTCCTCCTCGGAGCGCTGGCCGTGCGAAGGGCCGGCTGCACCGAGGATGACCTGGGAAAGGGTGACAGCCGCGGCGAGTGACAGCCGTGGCGAGCATAGTGCGCATGTGCAAGAACATCATTGCTTGTTCATGTACGGGATTTTCTCACTTGTGTGTGAACGGCAAATACGGTTCCCGGGAGCGCTTTCCTTAAATGTGCGATGAAGGTAATTGCGTGTGAAAACCATTTGCGGAATGAAGGTTTATTTTCGGTTTCTTTTCGGAATCTGTCATTTCAGGATTATTATCGCTTTGTGGGCCATGCGTGATAAGGTCCATAAGCATGGAAAATCTCTCTCTCTCATTCTCTCTCTCAACAATACCTTCCAGAGCCTCACCCAGCCCACATGCTGAGTAGCAGGCTAGGGTATTCTGGGAGCTGCAGTCCAAAAAAGGAACTTTTCCCAGGCTCCAGTGTTACAGATTGAGGGAATCCAGTGAGATTCACTTACCAAAGAGCACCAGATTTGTGGCTGGAAAGAGATCTGAAGACGCCTGGCCTTCTTGGGACGAGCCCAACTCATCAGTGAAAGAATTAACATGTTGTTCTTATCTTGTTTCTAACTACAACCTTGAACATAATGCACATTAATTTAGTATGTACATGCACAAGACCAAACATGACATAATTTTACATGTAGACATGGGGAGGGGGGATGCTTGGCTTTGCTGAGGGTTAGTGGGGGGATGATAGATCATCCTTCATTCTGACAGCTAGCTACCCCTTCGCTTCCTCCAGTTTCACTAGATCAGGGAGAGAAGCTGTCTCTTGCACAAAAGCTTTGTTTCATGCCCTTTAGGAACATTTTTAATTACTGTTTTGACAGGGAACAAGTTTAACGGGCTCTTCAGCAACCCAGCATATAAGGTCATTGCTTTCACCATCCGTAAAGAAGAGACAAAAATGAGGTAATAAAGTATACAGGCTGAGTGAGTCTAGTAATTTAATACAGCTCTCATGGACGTGGAAATGAGTCACCTGTGGCTAATTTTAAAATGCTGATGTACTTAGATAGAGAGCTGGAATCGGCTCCCTGAGTCAGACCTGTGGGACTGTAAGCG
This sequence comes from Phrynosoma blainvillii, assembly GCA_026167975.1. Classification (NCBI taxonomy): domain Eukaryota; kingdom Metazoa; phylum Chordata; class Lepidosauria; order Squamata; family Phrynosomatidae; genus Phrynosoma; species Phrynosoma blainvillii. Next base: position 8,087,273 of record JANUYF010000005.1, read on the forward strand.
CCGTTGTTGCAGGGCGGACTGTTGCAGAAGTGTGCTCGTGTGTGCATATTCTATCTCAGGAATCAATCCAAATGTTTCTTTCCCTCTTTTAAAAAAATAAAATCTGACTATCCGATATCAAAATGTGACTCCATTTAAGTCCCCCAGATGGGCTGAAATTTTAGCTGGAATGTAACTAAAATTATCTGGTGTTCAGAGACCTTGCGATAGTACATTTCTTCCAGGACGGCACGCTAACTGTGACCTCTAGCAGAAGGCTACTTGCTATGACTATTCTGTGGCTCCTTCCATTAGATCCCTGTCCCAGTTTTTCAGCTGCTTTTAAAATGTCCCAGTTTCTCTCTCCTCCTCCCACTTTCCCTCTTTGTCCTCAGCCTACTTCAATTCCTACAAAATGAACTCAAAGTTCACGAGGAATTTGCATTCAGTTTTAGTCAGCTGGTGGAGAGGAGAGGAGGCAGAGGATTCTTGCTTTTCCCAGTAGGCTCAGGCAAAAGCAAACTGCTCTGTGGCCTTTCCTAGCTTGTGTGTTCTTTATCATTATTAACTTTTGCCATCTTGACCACACTCTGATGTTGCTTGACCACGTGTGTCCCAGTTTTCATTTGTGGAACGTTGGAAGGATATTTCTGGCAGAGCTTGGAATAGTTACTTTTTTAAAGCCTACAATTCTGAGACTCTACCACAGGGGCCGGCAACCTACAGCCCCCGGGCCGGTTCCAGCCCAGGTCCCCTCACTTACTGGCCCAGGTGGACGCCTGCCGCCGCACGCCGCTGCCACTGCGCATTTTGGTCAGTGTGCGGCAGCGTGCGCGGAGACTGTCATTTTGATTTCCAAAATTGCGGCCGCGACACATTTGCAAGTCGCAGCCGTCATTTTGGAAATCAAAATGGCGGCCGCGACATGCGCGTGCGCGCCACCATTCCCCCCCCCCCCAGCCCAGTGGAACAAATCTTGCCTGGAAAACCCCATAATAGGGTCACCTTAGGGTTGTCATAAATCAGAAATGACTTGAAGGCACATAACAACAACCACCACCACAACAACAACCCATGCCAGTATCCTATTTTCAGAGTCCCAACTGAGAATGCAGGCATTGGGGAGCCACAACTCTAAAGGAAGGATCAAGAGTTCCCAAACTCTGCAGCTTGGATGGTTTACTACATTTAGAAGTAAGCAGAGCAACACATACGACTCTGGCCCATAAGAACCATTAAAATTACTTCACCACACTACAGTTGTTGCTCAAATCAATTGCACTGAAAAAATTCCATAGCCATATACAGTCATCCCTCCATAGCCACTGCTTTTTTAATCCATGGATTCAAGCATCCACGGCTTGAAAATATTCCAAAAATATATATCAATCCCAAAAAGCAAAATTTGATTTTTCCATTTTATATATGGGAGACCATTTTACTGTATATAACGGGACTTGAGCATCCGTGGATTTTGGTATCCACAGTGTGTGTGTGTGTGTGTCCCGGAACCAAACCCCAGTGGATACCAAGGGCTCACTGTATTTTAAGGAGGGTGGATGGATTGGACTGTTTGGTATCGTGTGCTAAAAAATGGCAATATTTGGATTTGATTTGATTTTTTAAAGAAATCCTCTTATCATTGAAAGCCCTCCAGTTGAACTTCCTCAAGGACACATCACTACTGGAAGTCGCGAAGAGGAGGGAGAAAGCCTTAAGGAAATGATAGAGGTCAATAGGTATCGATTTAGCACTCTCTGTGTTAGAGCTTTTGCAGGAGGGTGAAGGAGGGGAACTTGGGATGGAGTTATAAGAAAAGGGCTAGTATTCTGGCCAGGTAGTTCTTGAGGTATTTCCTTTTAGATGAGCAAAGTACAACTCAGGCCAATGAAGGGAATTTCCATTCACACTCTATGGATATAAAAAAGCATACTGGTCTGGGTTTTTTCAAGGGAAGGTTGTAGTGGCGTTGTTGAAGTAGTTCACTTTCTGTTGTTGTTGTTGTTGTGTCTCTTCAAGTCCGACCTATGCTGAGCCTATCATGGGATTTTCTTGGCAAGACTTGTTCAGAGGAGGTTTGCCATTGCCTTCTCCTGAGGCTGAGAGTGTGTGACTTGGCCATGATTTTATGGCCAAGCTGGGATTCAAACCCTGGTCTCCAGAGTTGTAGTCTGAGACTTTCTAGGCAGCGGATCACTTTCTAGGTAGCGGATCATAGCCAGTCCTACCATCAGGTAGAGTGAGGCAACTGCTTCAGGCAGCAGATGCTAGGAGACAGCAATCACAGTTTTTCAGCTGTTTCTTGTGATTTCAGCTGTTGAGATGTTATTGCTGAATACATTCTTCTTCTTGTTGCTCTATGCCTTCAAGATTCCACTTTAGGATGCCCCTGACAGAGAGTGAGTTTGTACTCAGGGGGATCTGGGGGTGGAAAGGAACAGGTTTCTAAGCACATAGGCTGCATCCACACGGCTTATAATCCCTCCGCTCTGGGGCCACAACAAATTAAAATTCCCAGAATTCCGTAGCATGGAGCCATGGCAGTTAAAGCATTGTCAGACTGGATTATTTCTGCAGAGTGGATGCAGGCGGCTATAGAAATATAAGCTGAACATCTCTCCCTGACATGTTTGATTTCCACATGCAGGGCTATTTCCATACTGCAGAATGTTTGGTGTGCAATCTCTCCCCTGCAAGTTGAAATGGCACAATATGGGAAGAGCTTTGCTCATTTGTTTCTGCTGAATTGATCCTTGGGTTTAATTGCAATCGTTCCTTTTTTTGAAAAAAAAAATCATTGTGATCAGATAGTAATCCACTCCTATATATATATATATATATATATATATATATATGACATGCCACCTTTGTTTTTCAGGGCACCTGGGCATCTATAACAGTGATTTGACAAGGTGAAGTTCAGCAGCCACCTCCTGCTTTCATTACTGTACCCCCAAGCTAGGAAAAGTTATGTCAGATGAATTTCTGTTGGACATCCAGCAATTACAGCCAGAAGAAAAAGTGTCTTCCTTTACTCAGTGGCAGGGATGTACCGACACTTTGCAAAAGTTCCTCAGGGAGAAAGGATGTCATGATCCATTGAGACAGCCTGTCACAAAGTTGTCAACGGTTGCAACATTTTTTGCTCATATGTCAGAGTGAAAAGACCATTTCCCCCCCACTGGCAGCAGCAATAGCCTAAGTAAATAAACAACTGAAAGATCCACTGTATTTTGCACTAACACATTACATTTCCCACAAAATGGGTTTTATACAACAACTTTTTTTAAAAAAAAAATCATTGCAAATTTTGCACAAAACTATCTCAAAATACAGAAAACAAATCTGCAAAGCCTCTTAATCACTGGACGAGGGGGGGATTTTTTTGTTTCTCACATGAAAGCTAGTGTAGTGGTTTGAGCATTGGACTACAACTCTGGAGAACAGGGTTCGAATCCCCACTCAGCCATGGATATCCCTCAATGACTTTGGACAAATCGGGCTTCTGGTCGCCATAAATCATGGCAACTTGAAGGCATACAGTGAGAGAGTTAGAGAGAGCAAAATTTAGTGGAGGCACCCTCTCCTATAGACATGCACAATCTTCATTCGCTTTGCCTTGATGATGATGATGATTATTATTATTATTATTATTATTAAGTTTATTTCTAGAGTGCTGTCGGTGTACACAGCGCTGTTCAAAAGACAATCAAGGATAAAACAGAATAAAACCTGCCAAAGGCGTACAATCTAAGTACAAACAATAAGTAAAATAATAAAAGTTAATTAAAACAAAAACAATTACAACAATTAATAACAACATCCACTGTAAACCCAAGTGACAGAAAGAGTAAATGTATATCAGACAATGCCAGGGAATGAACAAGGTGGTCTTCCATGTTTCTTTCCTTGCTGTACATTACTTTACTTACTCAAAAGCTGTAAAAACAATCTCCTCCAGAAGAAACAAGTTGTGGAACCTAGCGAATGTACATCTGCTCCAGGCTGGGCTTTTAAAAAAAAATGTAAAATAAAATAAAGCATTTGGAGTCAAACAAAAGGGAATGGCAACATCTGTTCCTTAATGAGTATTTTGATATCCTTATTTTAAACTCAGGATTCAGATTTCCCAGCTTTTGCTCATTAGCAATCCTACAGTCTCAAGTGCCACTTGCCCATCATGCCAGCCCAGGTGCCTTAAGGCCTGCCAGCCAATTGCTTGGGTGAGGAAGGCAACTTCCCATCCAGTCCTCTGGTGGGAATTCTAAATATTCAATGAAGACAGCCCTTTCCCATATCTTTGCGGGAATGTCTAATGTCTGCCTGAGCCCATTCAAGAAAAAGAATGGGTTACATTGTCCCTCTGCCTAAAGCCAAAGGGCATGGTGAAGCTGGCATCACCCTGAGGCTCCCATCCCAACTCATGGCATCCCAAGGGCACTGGTGATGGAGTGAAAGATTTGTTTCCTTAAGGGCAAAACTCACCCAGGATGAGCAGAGTTAAGGTAGTGCAGCTGTAGTGATGGTTTGTGGCTTCCATGTCAGCAGGGTGGTGAATCCACTCTGGGATTTTAACCCTATACAAGGTGTCCAATTTCTTTTGAGGAAAGAATTCAGCACCTTGGAGAACTCTTAAAGTCTGGGGAAAGCACTGGAGTGGATTTACTGCCCTGCTGACATGGAAGCCCCTAGCTGCTACAAGATTCAAATGAGAACAGAAGACGCCACCTCCTCTCCTCCTTCATCATTATTGTAGGATCTTCAAGTTGGAAGGTGCTGCAAGGACCATCTAATCCAACTCCCTGCCATGTAAGAATACACAGCTAAAGCATTCCTGAAAGATGCCCATCCAAACTCTGCTTCAAGACCTCCAAGCAGGAGAGTCCACCATCCTGGAGCATTCTCATTTCTGTTATATAACCTAAAAATTGGTGTTACTGTCTGGGGATGATGAGAGCTAGAGTCCAACTATATCTGAAGGGCCACAAATTCCCCACCTCCAAAATGTTGAAAATTTCATGGATATGTCTTGTTTATGGGAGACATCATGACCACCAGTAAAGAGTTTTAGGTTGCTTTTGACTGTCATGGAGGAATCTTGGGAGCTGCAGTTCGGGGTAGCTTCTGGACTCTCTATTTCCAAGTTTTCCCATCACCATGCCACAAACGCAAGAAACCCTGGGAGCTGTAGTTCTCCAAGAAGCTGGCAATTATACTACAAGTGCAGCTATGGTGGGGGGCACAATTACCCCTTCCCCTAAAAATTCCCCCTCCTAAATGAAGTTTTCCAGTAATCCTCAAATTTCTGATAGTGCAGTAACTTTAAACTTTAATTGAGCATTTAGCAATACAGTGGGCCCTTGGTATCCGCTGGGGTTTGGTTCCAGGACTCCCTGTGGATACCAAAATCCATGGATACGCAAATCTCATTATATACAATAGTATAGTAAAATGGTATTCCTTCTATAAAATGGCCAAATCAAGGTTTACTTCTTGGAATTTTAAAAAGATACCGTATATATTTTCAAGCCATGGATGGTTGAATTAATGGATACTAAGGGCTGACTATCAATTGGGCATCCAAAGAAAAGGGGCAGGCAAGGTAAGACTTCTAAGTGTGAACACTTTTTAATATGACCAAGGGATTGCAGTAAGACTTTTTAAGACTTTCTGCAATGCTAAAAAGTTGCAGATTGAAGGAAAATTTCGTGGAGGGAGGTAATTCTTATTTGAGACAGGAGTCTCATTTTGCCCGCTTTTCTCATCTTTGCATCTATAGCCCTGAGTTACAACAATGGTGCGAACATGCTCCTGTTGATAGCTTTGCATCCAGTGTGTATGTGGAAAAAACCCTATAGATTTAGTTTGGGGAGACTTTAGTTGCTCCGATAAAAACCCTAGCCCAGTTTTCCCTAGAGAGCTTTTTATTTCTTACTTTTAAATGTGTGGCATCTCTTTAAAACAAACAAAAAAGGCCACACTGCTTTTTAAAAAGTGGCTTCTAACGTCAGCCGGCTTTGCTGATCTTCTATGCAAAAGAACCTCCAGCTCCTGCAAGTATTCTCTCTCTCTCTCTCTATCTCAGTTAAATAAATATATTTTGGGCCTTTTTAATTTCCCTGTGTGGCGCTGGGAGATGAAGAGCTGCCGACTGGAGAAGTTTGCCAGGGGCAGCGAGGAGATGAGAATGTCAAGTCCGGTGAGGAACTACAGAGGAACAAATGAGAGAGGAGCCATTTTCATTCCAAGGGACCAGGAGTCATTGTGTTTCGGCTTGGACTGCTGAAAGGCACTGAGCTGCAGTGTAAAAATGAGATCCCTGGGGTCCCAACCAAGAGGAGGACATCTGAAGAGGCCTATACTCCATTTCAAGCGGGACAAAGCCCCTGTCATTTCCATTCCTCCCGTCGGCCTTTGTCATGGCGGGAATGAAATATCAGCTGCCGAGGACCTCCTCTGCAGCAAACTAATTAGATCCACAACACATTCTGCCACAACTTTCCTTACTTCTGGGGCTGGCAAATAGTTGGAAGAAGGAAAAGACTCCAGCCATGCCACTGATAAGAGCCAGCATGGTGTCATGGTTTGAGCACTGGACTATGGTTCTGGAGACCAGAGTTCGGATTTGTAATTTGTTGTGGCACCAGAGCTCACTGATAGAGGAAGTTAATGTCTCAGCAAACTACAAACCCCAGAATTCCATAGCATCAAGCCATAGCAGTTAAAGCAGTACCACACTGTATTATTCTTCTACTGAACATGCAGCCCAAATTAGTATGGCTCATTCCTATGTTTTGGAAATCTGAATGTTTGTATTCTCGTCATTTTGATTGATTGATTGATTTGATTTGTATTGATTGATTTGATTTGATTTTTCTCCTAATTTGTCTTTGTTGTTGTTCTTGCATGCCATCAAGTCATTTCCAACTTAGGGTGACCCTAAGGTGACACTAGTACAGGGTTTTCTTGGTGAGATTTGTTCAGAGATTTTCCATTGCCTTCTCTTGAGGCTGAGAGTATGTGACTTGCCCAAGGTCACCTAGTGGGTTTCCTGACTGAGCAGAGAATCAAATCTGGGTTTCCAGAGTTGTAGTCAAACCACTATTCTACACTCAAGCTACTATTCCACACTGGCTCTCCTATGTCTTACCAATTGATTGATGAATAAAGGCTGATATCATGCTAGGGTTCTTAATACACATAAGTTCTGTTATGCGTGTGGTTATATTTTTTTGGCCAAGAGGCAACCATATTCACTTCACTGTTGTGTTAAGTGTGTTCTGCACATGTAACACTTTCACATGCTGCTGCACATTCTTGAATGGTGCATAACTTCTCATCAGTGCCTTTGGTGTACCCTTTGGTTCCCTGGCACTGAAGAAACAGTAAGCGCGTTCCCAGATAATGCAGCCAATTGCCTATCCTCAGTATTCAGCAGAAGGCGACTACCACTTAACTGTGAATTTTGATTTACGCCATGCAAGTGTGAGGGAGGATCTCAGCTATATTTGTTGCTATGTGCTTTCAAGGCCACTCCAATTTATGGCAATCCCATCATAGGATAATCTTGGTAAGATTTCTTTGGAAGAGGTTTGCCATTGCCACAAGAGATCTAGCATTCTGCAAATGGGGGGGTGCCACAGCAAAGAAAGCCCTTTCCCTGGTCTCCACCTAATGTGTAGCTTTCGCTTATGGGACACAGCGTAGTGCCTGTCTTCTTGTTGTTGTTGTTGTTGTTGTTGTTGTTGTTGTTGTGTGCCTTCAAATCATGTCTAGTTTACAGTGACATCTCATGGGGTTTTCTTGGTAAGATTCATTCAAAGGGAGTGGCTTGCCTTTGTCTTCCTCTGAGGCTGAGAGAGTGTGACTTGCTCAAGGTCAGCCAGTGGCTTTCCATGGTTGAGCAGGGATTCAAACCCTGCTCTCCCCAAGTCCTAATCCACCACTTAAACCACAACACCAGGGCTGCACCCACACTGCAGAAATAATCCAGGTTGACACCGCTTTAGCTTCCATGGCCCAATGGTATGGAATTCTGGGAACTATAGTTTTGTGAGACATCTAGGGGGGTTGCAGACTACCGGAAATAGTGCAAATTGAGTCCACTTTTAGGGTTAGGGTTAGTGCTAGGGAATCATGGGAATTTTTTTTTTCTGAGACATTGAGCCTTCCCTGTCAGAGAACTCTGGTGCCATAATAAAATACAGTACCCATGATTCCCTAGCACTAACCTTAACCCTAAAAGTGGACTCAATTTGCACTATTTCTGACAGTCTGCAACCTCCCTTAGCTTTCTCTGTCAGAGTGCTCTGGGGCCACAGCAAACTACAGTTCCCAGAATTCCATAGCATTAAGCCATGGCAGTTCAATTGAGGTCAACCTGGATTATTTCTGCAGTGTGGGTGCAACTCAGGCTGTTTCACACACACACACACACACACCAGACACTCATTGAAAAACAACAGCAACTCATGGCTCTGTTTGCAAACAGAACCTGGATCCCAGAAGGACACCATAAAATGTGAAACTGACTGAATAAACTTTAATCAAATGTTTGAAAACTGGTGCTCATGAAAAGCCTCCAACGTTTTGGCTTCTGAATATATAACTAATATGTGAGCAATTTGTTTTTGGTGCATTGCTTGAACACCGTCCTCCTCTCCTCCTCCTCTCTGCAAGGGCCTGTCAAGAATCCCTAAAGTACAGGATATCCTGGCTCCGGAGATGAGGCCTGAGCTAAATTGGCTCCCTTCCGTGCCTCTGATTTAACCTCCTGCCCCAGCTAAGTCTTCCTGGAGTCAAGTTGCCTCTCCTTCCCTCCACCTGCTAGAAGGTGACAGGGAAGCCATGGGATGCTTTGCGCTCTGTGTGTGCGCATTCAAAAGCATTTTGCAAGAGAGCGACGTGTGAAGTGCTCTCGCTGAAGGGTTTCTTCCTGCCCTTGCAGCAGCGATGCTGTCAGTCTGGAGAAGAGAAAGGCCTTAAAATAGACTCTGGCCAGGATGAAGAACATCCTGTGGCCCTCTTGGCAAGCAAGGGCACAAGGATTTCCATATGGAGATGCTCTGTAGAACGGGAAAGAAAACAGAAAAGGACGAGAGACTCATGTTACGAAGAGGAGACCCAATGTCCTCACTCTGACTTCTCCAAAACCATCAGTGTTCTGTGCAAAAAGGAACTCACACAACTCGATTCATGGCTGGATTAGTTACTCCGTGATGTTGCTGCTGCTGCTGCTGCTGCTGCTGTGTGCTTTCCCATCATTTCCAAATTTTCTGGGGCTGAGAGTGTGTGACTCACTTAACATCACCCAGTGGGTTTTACTGAGCAAGCCGGGAAATGAACAGTGCTCTTCAGAGTCAGTCCAAAGCTCAAACTACTATACCACACTGGCCCTATTAATTACTTTAATAAATATTAATTGAAATTAATCTGCATCAGAGCCCATCTCACTAGTTATATAACAATGAAGAAGTTCAATTAATTCCTTAATCAATTAATAAATTAATTAAGGAATCAAGGAATCCACTCCCAAGGCTGGGAAAAACACTTTTGGCATAAAACCTTCAGAAACCCATCCTCTCCAGTTGCTGCTGCTGAGTGCTTTCAAGCCATTTCTGACTTATGGCAACCCTAAGACAAACCCATCATGGGCTTTTCTTGGCAAGATTTGTTCAGAGGGGGTTTGCCATTGCTGTCCTCTGAGGCTGAGAGAGTGTAACAGAGAAAGAGAGAGGTCACCCAGTGGGTTTCATTGCTGAGCCGGGAATCGAACCCTGGTCTCCAGAGTTGTAATCCAACATTCAAACAACTACGCCACACTGGCTGTCCCAGCATAGCTAGAGGGTACGTTTGTCTGTGAGGTTCTGGCAGGTATTCAGTTATTTTCCCAAGCTTGAGGGGGGCATTTCTAAATTGATGGTCTTGCAACCCAGAAATGTGAAATACACGTTTTGGAAGACCCTCGAACAAGGTGCCCACACAAACTCCCTTTTCTGCCTACAATCTACTCAGCCTCTCTTTTGCTTAGTCCCTCCTGTCACCTTAACCACAAGGATATGCAAGAGAACAGGGAACAGCAGCTGTTCTTCCTCCTCCTCCTTAAATCCCAAGGCAAATACAGTTGACCCTCCACATTTGCAGATTTGATTATTTGTGGTTTTGATTAATATGTTCTCTCTAGGAATCTCTAGGTCCTCCAGTGCAACTCTGCCAGAGCTTGACCAAAGAGCTGTGCTGGACAACCTAGACCAGGGACCGGCAACCTACGGCCCGGGGGCCGGTTAAGGCCCCGGTCCCTGGACTTACCGGCCCAGGCCGCAGGTTGCCGCCGTGGCGCACCACCTCCTCACATTTTTGCCGTTCTGCGGCCACGCTCACCAGAACCGCCATTTTGGAAATCAAAATGGTGATTGTGATACGTTTGCGCATGCGCAGTACTCTTGAGCATGCACAAACATGTCGTGGCCGCCATTTTGATTTCCAAAATGGTAGCCGCAAGATGTGTCGCGGCGGCGGCGTGCGCGGGGGGGTCACGAGCGGTGGAGGAGGGTGCGCGAGCGAGCGCGCACGCCGCCATTCCCCCCCCTCGGCCCAGCCGAGACCTGGGCTACAGGAGGCCGGCCCAGGTCTTAAAAAGGTTGCCTTCCCCTGACCTAGACATTCCTACCGAAAACACTTATCTAGGGATTTGTAGGCCCTCCAGCATGATTCTACGATCAACCTCTGGTAGATGATGACCATAGAGTTGCATTGGAGGACCTGGAGATTCCTAGGAGCTTATCGCACCGCTAATAAAACAGGCTTACCTGAGTCAGCTTAAAATTTAAAACAAATGGCATCCTGATGTTATCAGAAGGATTTAGCCACCGAAATCGCCGCCTGGGTCGAGCCCAGGTCTATCCTCACTCCCAGGGGCATTCAGTGTGCCCCTTTTCGAAGCTGGGCGTTTTCTAGCTTAAGGAAATGGCCGCCAGAGTGGCCCTGTGAGCGGGGTTGGACCTGGGCTGGACCCAGGCGGTGATTCTGATAACATCAGGATGCTGCTCCTTTTACATTTTAAACTGGCTCAGGTAAACCAGTTTTATTAGCGGTGCAATAATCTCCCTAGAGAGATGTTCTCTGAGGTAAAAAGAAATGTGTTTTTTTTATTTACTGTTTTCCCACATTCATGGAGGTCCTCCACCCCCAACCCCAGCGAAAATGGAGGGACCACTGTACTTTCCTTTTCAGCCACAGGAATGGAGGTATTAAGGACGTAGCCATCAGAGCAGCCCTACCATCAGGCAGAGTGAACCATCTGCCTGAAGATGTTTAGGATGGCTCTGCCCTAAGCCCCCTGGCCATTCCTCCCTGTAGAGGGGCAGAGCTGTACTCCCAGAATTCAGAGTTTGGAAAAGTTACTTTTTTGGACTGGAGTTACCCTAGTCCCCTCAGCCAACTTAGCCACGCTGACTGTTAGACTTGGAGATGCTGTTGTTGCTGAGTGCCTTCAAGTCATTTCCAACTTATGGCAACCCTAAGGTGAACCTAAAAGGTAAAAAGGTAAAGGTAAAAGTAAAGGTAAAGGTAAAGGTATTCCCCATTCACAAAGTTGTCAAGTCGTGTCCGACCGTAGGGGCGGTGCTCATCTCAGTTACTAAGCCAAAGACCCAGCGTTGTCAGAGACTACTCTGTGATCCTGTGGTCAGCATGATTGCACAGAATGCTGTTTACCTTCCCACCAAAGTGGTACCTATTTATCTACTTGCATTTGCATGCTTTTGAACTGCTAGGTTGGTAGAAACTGGGACTAGTGATGGGAGCTCACCCCATCATGCAGCACCCGGGCCTTGAAGTGCCAACCCGCCAGTCGTGCAATCATCAGATTCAGCGTCTTAACCACTTGAGCCATTGCATCCTGACTAAGGCGAACCTATGTAACCAAATAAAATAGAATAAAATCCCATTTTATCCTACCTTTCTCCCAATATAGGCAGCAAACAAAAAATTTAAAACAGTACAAGTTAAAAACAGTATAAAAGCATCTAACCTATATTAGCCTGCTGCAGCATGAGATGGGCTGTTATCACACAGCAGAATGAATGCACTTTGACACCACCTTAACTGTCATAGCTCCATCCTATGGAATCCTGGGACTTGTAGTTTGTTGTGGTTCTCAGGCAGAGAAGGCTAAATATTTCACTAAACTGCCAATCCCAGAATTCCATAGCATTGAGCCATGGCAGTTAAAGCAGTGCCAAAAGGCATTAATTCTGCAGTGTAGATGCAGCTGTAGAAGATGCCCTTCCATCACGAGCGAAGTAGTAAAGATCTGATTACTGGGCAGGTTGGCTTCTGAACATGGAGTGAGGAGGGGGAGCCTGCCTCAGGCAGCAGAATGCCTTGTGTTGGTCCTGGTGACAATGGCCCTATGCCCATGAGGTGCACTGCATTATCTAGCTGCAACACTGGCGGATAGTTCTCTTACTCAGCAGCTCCTCTGAATCCCAATCAATTTGTACAAGCCCTTCTTGGTCATTGCATCTTGGCCATCTCAGATGTCTTCTCAGTAGGCCTGTGCTTTCCAGCTTGCTCATTTTTGGCTGGCCTGCTCATAGGATTTCTTAGATTTTCCCCCCAGCTCATGCAGAGGGTGAAAGCTTAGCTCCTGGCACTAATGTGCAGAGCTTGGGGAATTACGTTTTTGGATAACAACTCCTAGAATCCACTGCCATTGGCATCTTTCCTTGGCTCCATGGCACTGTTAAAGGGGAGCAATGAATGCCATCCTCATTAAACTCTCTTGGCACCAAACTGTACCATGAGGAATGATACTACAAACCTATTTTTCTCATAGTACCATACAGCAGGGTTGGACAAGTGCTGAGGGTGAAAAGGATCATTATTGAACTTCCACTCCGGAGATGGGCCACACCATGCTAAAAATTATCCTTAAATGAAACTGGAAATAACTTGGTGACACAGTAAATACATTGCAAATACATCTGAAATAAATTCCAGACAAAGCCCTGAAATTGTTCTTGAAATTGTGGCAGGTGTAATTTAAATCCCTGGGAGAAAAAGTTTGTTCAGTGTTACATGTATTAAAGACCATCTTGCTTCCAGAAACATTATGGCCCCACAGAAGCAAATAGGTTTTTATTATCTCTAATTACTTTAGAGCAGTGGTACAAAGCCTTTTAAATCTTGGGAAACCCCCCCTCCTTTACATCTACATGGGGATGTTCCCCTCACCCCACTCAACATAGTATACAAACAAAAATATTTTATTTATTTAGTGTGCATATTTTCACTCGCACCTACATGCATATTCATATTTTAACATTTCAGAAGGAAATATCATTCAAATTAGAACAGTTTTGTTTATGAACATTCAATATTCAGCTCAATGCATGCATAAACATTACACATAAAAACATTTGGGATGAAGAGGAGGGATCAGAGCCTCCCCTCGAGCAACTCCCATGCCTTCCCTTGCTGTTTGAGAACCATTGCTTTAGAGCACTTTAGAGGAGATTGCCCAAGTCCCTCATTCTTTGTGATACCATCTGAGCAATCCCATGCATTCCTGAAGCATCTCATTCTCCCTGAAGCTCCACACTCTCACATGTTGCTAAGGTGGGAAAAGCATCTCTGGGCACAATCAAAACCTTGTGCCATGTTAAGTCCCTGAGCCAGAGATACCTCTCCTCTGCTTTAGAAGGCAATGAGGTCAAACATTGCCCTGGCCTCAAATATAGTGACTGCTTTTCACTCCCGGAATTTCAGCAGTCTCACATCATCATCATCATCATCATCATCATCATCATCTTCATCATCGTCGTCGTCGTCATCATTTATACTCTGCTTTTGAGCCACAAAGGCTCTCAGAGCATCTTACAGATTGCTAATTTGACAGGAGTAGGGTTACGAGATTTTAAGCCCTGGCCCAGAGTCTCCAATTTGCATGGGTCATCTCCAGGCAAGAGACAAGGATCTAAATTTTCTAGTTTTGACAGGCTTAGCTCCAGGCAAGAGGAAAGGGCTGTACAGTATATAAATCTCCAGCTCAGCCAGGAGAGCAGAAGCTTACTACATTTTCCAAGACTTCACTGAATCCTTGTTGAAGCTTGCAAAGACTCTCTTCGGGTCTATGTATTGATTTCATTAGCTTCCTCCTTCCCTCCTAGTTGTCCTTGTGCCAGGATTCACTCTCCACTCTGCACTACGTCCATCTTCTGCCAGAAGCAAGTCGTTAATCAAATGTCCTTGTCTCATCTTTCCTAAGAAAGAATAACCTCCTTATTTTAGCTTGATCTGGGAACAGCCAAGGGTGTCACTGGAGGAGTGCAGGGAGTGGGGACCACACCAGGTGACACCTCAGAAAGGGATGTAACCCAGTGCACTGGTGGACTGCTTTCTGGGTCTGGTGGGTCTACTGTCTGGGTGGGAAAGCGAGTCTCTGCCAGACCCAGAAAGGCTGTTGGGCAGTAGCCCATTCCCACCAGCAAGTTGCCTCTCTTTCCCACCCAGTTAGACCTGGGAAAAGATGTTGAAGAGCGGAGAGGTGGGTATTAAAAAATGATCCATACTGGGTGTCAAATATACTAGGTATGCCACTGGGAACAGTCCCTTACATAATATTTCTGATTTAATTTCCAGACAGGAAAATATGTTCTCTCTCTCTCTCTTTCTCTGTGTGTTTGAGTGACAAGTTGTGGGCTGTGTTGATACGTAATGCATAACTCTTAATGTTATCACCAGAAGCCATCCTTAGGTCTCAGGTTTTGGCCTACAAACCTGGGGTGATCCTGAGCAGGCAACTCTAGCATGGAGCATCCAAATAGGTCAAATGCTTGAAAACATTCTTGTTTTCTAGATACCCACAAATATCTCATCCAGGCTAACAGGACCCGGGAAAAGCCTTGCTGGAGACCTTTCCAAATCCTGAGGCCAGGCACACTTGATTCCCACAGCAAGTCTCTCCAATATGATCAGGGAGTTGCAGTTTTAAATGGCTTTAAATGGAGGTAGCCAGAGCTGACGTGACCCTGAGTTCATTCATCATCATGAATGAACTATGAAACAGGCCTCCAAGGGCCGGTGTTGGTTTTTTCAGTGCAGTGTACAAACCAACCAGGTGATAGATACATATAAAGGAGATTTACTTCTTGCTTTGCTTGAATTGCTACCATTAAATTATTGCACATACCGAATCCCATCCTCTCTGCCTTTCCCACTCTCTGGGGACTAAAATGATCCTTAATCAATTAGATCTTCTCTACCAGTCCCTTTCTGATAAAACTGTTTTAGGCCATTATTGAGATAAAATGCCTGATTAAACTTTGAAAGGAGTGAATGTTTAACCGAAGGTCAAGTCATTCATTGCCCTTAAAAATGTTTGTGTAACCCCCCCCCCTCCAGGAAGAAGGAGTGAATGCACTGAGAGTCCTACTTTTCGCTCCAGTGATGAGTGAAAGACCTCCTTCCTTTCCCACCTGATTTTCTAAGGCCTTGGTAACACAATCTGTTACCTTTCGGTACTGCCAACCTCTCTGAACTCCTGTCAGCCTTTGAATGCCATGTGTGTTGAAGGAACAAAACCAAGAAGAGAGGCAGCAAGTTCTAGCAGGGCAAACATGAAGGCATAAAAGAGCACAGCTGTATGGGACCAGCAGTCAGGGCTTGTAGGGACCCAATGCTTGTTGTTGTTGTGTGCCTTCAAGTTGTTCCCGACTTATGGTGATCCTAGGGTGAACCTATCATGGGGTTTTCTTGGCAAGATTTATTCAGAGAAGGTTTGCCATTGCCTTCCCGGAGGCTGAGAGCATATGACTTGCCCAAGGTCACCCACTGGGTTTCATGGCCAAACTTGGAATCGAACCCTGATCTCCAGTCATAGTCCAACACCTGCACCATGCTGGCTTTCCTGCCATTCCTTTTTCCTTGTGTATTGTGCCTTTTGAGTCTGCATCCACATTGCAGAAATAATCGAATTTGACACCACTTTAACTGCTATGGCTCCACAGCCCTTTTCTGTCCAAAGGTAGATGTTTGAGGAGCAGTGGGGTCACCCCACCTTAGGGTGTCACCTGGTGCAGTCTGTACTGCCCGCACCCCTAGTGGCACCACTTTAGACTGGGACTCCAGGATTGAAGGAAAAGGGATGTAGCTTTTGGCCATCCTCCTCCACTTTGGTTCTTAGCCATACCAAGGCACACATGATTGCTATTTGCCCTTGAAGTCAAGAGAAGCTTTTCTTCCAGTGCAAATAACAAAGGAGCCCCAATTGATACAGATCGCCCCACCTGTAACTGCTATTTGCACTTTGAAAAATCACACTCACATGATGGCTAGTTGCACAGATGCTTGTCTTCTGAAATGAACTTTTTTAAATGGGTGTTTTTTATATGAAGGGTCCCCAGTCTCCACTCATCCTTGGAACCCCTGGATATTTCAAATGAACTAATTATAGAGTTCGAGACCCAGACTTGTACACCCTTCCTATGCACTCCTCTGACAGCTTGCTTTTCATCAAAATCTGTCCTTCTCCTCCCTTGGCTGATCAAAGTTGACCTTAGTGGCTCCTGCCTTTGAGCTGTCTTCTCCAAATTGCTCTCCCCTTCCTCCTCCGTCAGAGCTTGTCTGGCAACTTTGGTTGTAAATTGCTCTTTCCCAATTGCTCTTCCTTCTTTGTAAATCAAAGCAGCAGACAGAGTTATTTATTCGTTTAATATATATTTGTGGGTCGTCCTCTACTCAAAGAGGGGTCTAAGTGATGGACGGATAAAAACAGAGAAGTCTGAAATGGCATAAATTGCAGAAAGTGGATGAAGGGCAATCTGGGGAAAGGGCAATAAAATCAAATCAGGGATCATGTAGTCTTCAACAGCAATTTAAGGGAAAAACTAAAGAGGAGGCTAATCTAACCTCCCAAGGAAGGGAGCCATTCCTCATAAGACCCTGTCTTCAGGATCCACCAAGTTCCCATCTCTAGAAAGTGTAAAATGTTTCAGAGGATCAGCAGATTCATGCAAAAGATAGGGCCACCCCAATTCAGACCTGTGCTGTCTGTGGATAATGAGAGTGGTGGCCCAGTACATCGGGAAGGTAATGAACTGAGGAAGATACAGTGGTGAAGGACCCCCATGAATATGGAAAAACCACAAATAAAAAAATCACTATTCTTTTTAACTAAGAAAATACCTCTCTAGGAACCTCCAAGTCCTCCAGTGCAACTCTATGGTGAACATCTGTCAACGTTGATCATAGAATCATGCTGGAAGACCTACAACTGCCTAGAGAAGTATTTTCTCTAGGAAGTTCTAGGTTCTCCAGCACAACTCTGTGATCAACGTCTGGCAGGGACGCGGTGGCGAACCTATGGCACGCGTGTCAGAGGGGGCACTCAGAGCCCTCTCTGCGGGCATGCACATCATCACCCCAGCACAGAGTTCGCCAGAATTCATTTCTAGAAAGTCAGAAAGACATGACACTTTGCAATAAATAAGTGGGTTTTGGGTTGCAGTTTGGGCACTTGATCTCTAAAAGGTTTGCCATCACTGACATAGAGATTTCAAGAGAGAAGATATTAAATAATCAAATTCGCAAAAGTTGAAGCTACAAATGTGGAGGGTGAACTATATATTGTTACACCTTGTTTAATTTTCATCCAAAGAGCTCAATGTACTAAACAAGGTGCTCTCCTCACCCTGCCATATCCTATAAACAACCCCACGAGGTAGGCCAAGCTCAAAAATCATGTCTGGTTTGCAAAAATATTTACATAACTCCATGGCCAGGTATGTCTGTGAACGTGTCTCTCAAGTCCACATCTAATCTAGCCTTCGTGAACCAGAGTCCTTCTGGATGTTGGGTACTGCAGCTTCTGGATGTTGGGTACTGCAGCATGTGCACGCAACACAGGGCGCCATTTTGGAAGGCCCAACGGCAACAGCAACGTGCAAATGTGCACGACACCGGCACCATTGGGTGTTCCAAAATGGTGCCCACCATAGCGCGCATGCGTGTGCAAGCGTGGGTGCCATTTTTGATGCCAAAATGGCACACGCGCTCGCACGCGGCACGGCGGCGTGCATGCGGCAGCGACAACAGGTCCCAAGGCCTCCGCGGGTCGCACCTGGCCCACAGGCCGTAGGTTGCCGAAGCCTGCTCTAGGAGTTTTGCAGTTCTACATTCTTACACAACTGGGTGACCTTGGGCAAGTCACATGCTCTCATCCTTAGAAGGCAATGGCAAACCCCCTCTGAAGAATCCGGCCAAGAAAACCCCACGATAAGTTCACCTTAGGTTTGGCATAAGTCAGAAATGACCTGAAGGCACACAATAACAACAACAACAACAACAACAAACATGACTGGGGATTGGATTAGATGGCCTTTGCAGCCTGTTCCAGTTCTTAGGTTCTGTGATTCTAGGGGGGGGTGGAAGGGAGAGCGCCTCCAGTGTCCTGCTGGGAGGAGAGACCGTGTTCCGCACCCGGCACAATCCTCTTTCTCATCTCATTGTCCCTGTCAGGCCAAGCCAGGCCTGCTGCTCCACTCCAGCAGCTGTGGCCCTCCCTATGGCTGTCACATCCCATCACGGCTGAAGGCCTTCGTTACCATGGCAATTAGCGCATGTCTCGAGGGCACCATTGTAGTTCCACAAAGTGGCAGGGATTACCCACGGAGGGGGCAGAAGGGGGAGGCAACCAACGGGCGGCAGCAGCAGGAGAATGGCAGAGCGGCACCTGAGAAAGAGGAAGAAAAGGAGGCAAGAGCTCCCCCACCCCATAAGAAAAGATGAGAAGAAAGAATCCCAGTTGATAATTTTGCTAGGACATCTTGCAGACACCCGAAAGGCACCCGTCTTGGAAGCTAAGCAGGGTCAGGCCTGGTTAGTACTGGGAAGGGAGGCCCACCAATACCTGGAAACCATGCCCTAGGAGGAACAACTTAGGGAGCTGGGTATGTTTAGCCTGGAGAAGAGAAGTTGAAGAGGTGACATGATAGCCCTGTTTGAATATTTGAAAGGATGACATACTGAAGATGGAGCAAACTTGTTTTATGCTGCTCCAAAGATGAGGACATGGGATAAGAGATTCCACCAAAACATTAGGAAGAACTACCTGATGGTCAGAGTTGTTTGACAGTGGAAGACATTGCTCTCTCGGAGAGTGTGAAGTCTCCTTCTTTGGAGGTCTTTAAACAGATTGCGTTGCAGAGGGGCGGGATTGAAATAAATTTTATTTATTTATTTATTTATTTATTATTAGGCTGGATGGCCATCGGTTGGGGGTGCTTGGATTGGTGTTCCTGCATGGCAGAAGGTTGGACTGGATGGCCCCTGGGGATCTCTTCCAACTCTATGATTCTATGAATCAGGTGCTGTAGGTTATATTCCAGAGGAAGGAACTGGGAAAACCACTTCTGAGGATACCTTGCCTAGGAAAACCCTATAAACTTAATGGGGTCACCATAAGTCAACAGGTGACCTGAAGGGACACACACAGACATCTTTATGTTCAGCTTCCCTTCGATGAGAAGACCTGGAGGTCCTGGACAAACAGTTTTTTTTAATTCTTCCGCCTCTGTGTGTCACTACTGGAGTGTAATTCAGTATGCCTTTACTCAGAAGCAAGTAAATCTCTAAATTCAAACCAATGGCATCCCTAGGGTTGGTATCACCCAGTGCAGTAACTCATGGTATCATCCTCTCATTGATCTCCTCCCATATCACATCATACAGAATCCTTAGTAATGGGGGTTTTTTTTGTATTAATGTTACCCATAAATCGTAATTCTGTATATCAGTGAATGTAATGGCAATTGTTGTGACATAAACAATTAGCAAATTTTAAAATGATGCCTTTCAATTACAATATCATGCACGCAGCCTAAATGTGTTTACATGTACATAGTTTCATGTGGTTAAAGTAAACATTTGGTAAGATGCAATTTTTTTATTATTATTAAAACATAATAATACATAATATACTATACATGACAATAACAATGACAATAACAATACATAAAACACAGAGAATACATCTAATACACATAAAATCAAGACACTACAAGCAATGAAATACAAAAATGACTTCCCAACTCTTTTTCCTATTGTTAATTTAAAGTAATTATTACTTCCGTTCTTCCTTCAAATCATTCATCTCTCAACTCTATATTGTATTTTAAAAAGAAAAAAAAAAGTTTGTTCCTTTAATATATCTCACTCCAAGATGGGATGTTTTTAAAGAAAAATTTAAAAGATTTTTTAAAATCCTTTTAAATAAAGGCCATAATTAATTTTAAGTTAAAATTATATTTCTGCTTCCACAATATACAAATACTGTTTATTGAACAAAATCTATTATTGATTCATATCCCCAGTGTAACTGCAAATAAGCAATAAACAATTCCCAATTGTCCATAAAGGTCTTCAAAGAATTCTCTTTGATCAACGTTGTTAATTTGTCAGTTTCAGTAAGTCACCCACAAATCACTTTCACCAGCCAATCTTCTCGTGTAGCAATAGCAATGACCTTCCATCTTGGAGCATATATTATTTTTGCTGCTGTCATCATATATTGTAAAGTCCTTCTCAATTTGACCGTCCAGCATTCCAAGCAAAGAAAAGTTTCTGGTTTTAACTGTATCTTTACTCTTAAAATGTATTTCAACATAAAGTGGATCTGAGTAGATGATTTTAAAAAATTGACATGCCTTTTATGGCAAGTGTGTAACCCAATGGGTGACCTTGGGTGAGTCACACTCTCTCAGCCTCAGAGCAAGGCAAGGGCAACCCCCCCCCTGAACAAATCTTGCCAAGAAAAACCCATGATGGGATCACCTTAGAGTTGTCACAGATCAGAAGCTACTTGAAGGCACACAACAACAGCAAATATAACTCATTTTTTCTTTGCAGTTACTTAAATCATTGGATTCTGGATAACTGAATGACAGGTGATCATACCTGCACAGATATTTTTGTTTTTGTTGTGGGCCTTCAAGTTGCTACCATCTTATGGTGACCCTAAGGCAACCCTATCGTGGGAATTTCGAAGCTGAGAAAGTGGAACTTGCCCAAGGTCAACCAATGGGTTTCAATGGCTGAGCAGGGATTCGAACTCTAGTCTCCAGGACTCCTAATCCAGCACTTAAAACAAAGCAGCATAGTGTCTCATATGGATGCTATTCAATACAAGTTTATTTTTTGGGGGGGGGGATCTTGACTGCTTCATCATATTTCCTCAACTGCTACAGTTCTCACTTAAACGTACTCACAGTGCCACACAATTAGATTACAGTTGGGGTTGTATCACTGATCTGAGACTGAATGGAATTTGTTGTGGTTAGTTTGGGAAATCTGAGTTCCTTTTATTCTCTCTGTGCATCAAAGCGCACAGCTCTCCGTCCGTGTACCTCGCCAAAGAGCGCGTGTGCCATTTCTCTGGCCTGTTTGCAAACCAGGAGGGGAGCTATAACCTCGTTTTGAGCTCATTTCTCATTACTGATGAGATGTTGGAGGAAATGCATTGTGCGATTTCTCCTCCTGGGTGTCTTCAGCCTCTGGAACAACAGAACATTGTCCATTGTGTGTTGTGTTGCATCTTTTTTCTTAAAAAAATAAATCTACATTTTTTTCTCAACTGCCTTGAATATCATCTGTCACGGATGCTCTATCCCGCTACATGCAGTGGAGCAGTCAAGTATTTTTAGACCAGACAAAGTGAAGCCTTCTGGTTGCATGTGGCCCCCACAGGAGTTTTCATGGCCCTCAGTTCTGTTTAACTTCAAAAAATATATATCCATGCTTCAAAACCAGAACAGGATTTCCTGCCACTGCTTTTCTTTTTGATTTTTGGCAGTCCATACTACCAAAACTGCCTCAGTTTGGCAGGGATAATCCCAATCAATCCCCTGTCATCCCACTTTTTCAGCTGCTTTTAAAATGTCCCAGTTTCTTTCTCCTCCTCCCACCTTCCCCCGTTGACCTCACTTTATTTCCATTGCTGCAAAAATGAGTTCAAAGTGCAATAGTAGTTTGCATGCAGTTTAACTCGGTAGAGAATAAGAGGTGGAATCTTGCTCTTCCATGTTGCGGTAGCTCCAAATCTTTTCCAACATATGGCAATCCTAAGGCAAAACCATGGGGTTTTCTTGGCAAGATTTGTTCAGGGGGAGTTTGCCACTCTTTGAGGCTGAAAGAGTGTGACTTGCCCAAGGCAATCTAGTGGGTTCCCATGGCCAAGCAGGGATTCAGACCCTTGTCTCCAGCATTATGGTCCAACATGCAAACCACTACATCACACTGGCTCTTCTTCCCCTGTAGGCTGAGGCAAAAGCAAACTGCCTCTCCTGGCTTGTGTGTTCCTCCTCATTAATAACTTTTTCTGTCTTGATCACACTCTGATGTTGCTTGGCCATATCTGCTGTTTTGGGGTGATTTTTGCCACGTTTTTTCATGACAGCCAGGGATTTAGAAGTCTGGCAAGGATTTTGGGCGAGGCCATAAAAATACCTTGGTGGCTATCTGCAACCTCCATGCAACAGTTTCTATACCTCAACTGTGAGACAGTGCTACACCACATTAACCTCTGTAGACGGAGGTCTAAAATACCAAACCTACAGCTCTGGTTCAATCAGAACTTGGGGGGGGGGGGGGGGGGGGGAAGGAAGGACTTTTTGGGTTGACATCTCCCAGGAACCCTGGAGATTCTGTCATCCCAAAATATTACTTTTCCAAGCTCTGCGTTCCAGTGCCCCACTCCAGCTTCTGACTTTACAAGCACCAAGCTGGAGAAGAATTCCACCCCTGGTCTGAGCCCAACAGCCTTTGGCAGGAAGGAGAATGAAGGATTGAATCTTCTTGGCCTTATTCATGAGGGCAGCCTCAGGCAATAAATAGCAACGACGAAATCCTAGAAACAGGTGGGTCCCATGCTTTGCCCGACATGCAGACCATCCTGATGTGAGAAAGGCTACAGGCATCTGGGGAAGGGAGAGAATGGTTTGCTTCTTTATTCTGTAGAAACACAGACAACCATGTCTCTGGTAAATAATAGATAAAGTCTTAGCTGCGTTGCAATTTTAAATACGCACACAGAGAGAGATGAAGACTGCTTCTTTACTCTCTCTTTCTCTCTTGCAATCACACCTCCATTTGCTTTCACCTCGGACCTTTGGGTGTTCTCTGTGAATTTTTGCTTTCCAATTTTGATACCTGGGCCAAAACAAAAATTTTTTTTAAAAAAATTGTAGTCCTCTTGGCTGCTCAAGAGCACCAAAGCATCCCCGAGACAGACTGTTACCAGCTTCATGATGGTTGGCGAAACAAATAGGACCAGATTTTGTAGTTTGAGTGATGCACAAAATCATTACCATCAGTAATCAATCAATCAAGAACTGTTGAGATTCAGCCTCTGCCAAAAGAAAGTTTGGATTTTCAACGTGGCAGATGGAGGGGACAGCCAAAGTGAAGACACACAGAGAAAAGATTATGGAGTGTCAGGACTTACAAACTGAGTTTTGGTGCCTCTAGAAAAAGAAGAGAGCTGTGATTCCAGTTGTGCAGGGACATCACCAAGGGACGCAGGGTAAGGACCTCACCAGGTGACACCTCAGAGTGGGATGTGACCCATTGCGCTGGTGGGAAGAGGATACTTTTTGGATCAGGTGGCTCTGCTGTAAGTCTCCTCTTTTTGCGTCTACACTGTAGAAACAATGCAGCTTGACACTGATTTAATTGCCATGGCTCAGTCCTATGGGATACTTGGATATGTAGTTTTCTGAGCTATTTAGCCTTCTCTGTCAGAGCGCTCTAGTGCCACAAACAAACTACAATCCCAGGATTCCATAGCGCAGAGCCATGGCAGTTAAAGTAGTGTCAAACTGCATTATTTCTGCGGTGCAGATGCAGCCTATAACTCTCCAAATCTCTGCCATCTACCACCCAGCCCTTCTGCAGCACCTCCAGCAGAAGAAACACGTAGTGATCCTTGTTTAACCTTGATCCCAAAGACAAGCACAGGGCTGTCTCAGCATCTTTAAGAGACTCAAGCTGCTCCAATCAATCCAGCTCTTTTCATTTGTATCCGTAAACTCAAACGATCCTTTTTATTTGCTGCTGAAATGGGCTTCGCTTTTAATTTCTCTCCTTCCTTCATCCCCCCCCCCCCTTCCTACTCTTCTTTCTCTGCTGCAAGGAGCTGTTAATGTTTAATAACTCCAATGCTTAAGTGCTGCTTGGTGCATTTTGGCAAAGATGGAGCACTCCTCTCCTTGCCAAATCAACTCTGGAAATTATCCTGGTAGCCCTGTTGGCCACAGAAATGTACAGCTTTTTCCAGACGGAAGGAAGGAAGGAAGGAAGGAAGGAAGGAAGGAAGGAAGGAAGGAAGGAAGGATGGATGGATCTTGCTATCATCCAGCCAAAGTGAAGCACTGCCTGATGCCAAGGGAGAAGTGTGAAAACTTCCTTAGTAGATAATATCCCTGGATTTTCCACCTGCCATTGAGAAGAAAGTAAAAAATTAGCATGGAAGATCCAACCAAGGTCTTTCCAGTCTAGTGCAGAGCTTGGCTATTTTGCTTGTTTGGATAACAACTCCCAGAATCCCCAGACATATTGGTGCAGTTTCCAAGCACAGTATGCCAGAGTTTGCCATTGCTGTTGTTGTTGTTGTTTGCTTTCAAGTCATTTCCAACTTAAGGCAACCCTAAAGCAAATCTGTCACGGGGTTTTCTTGGCAAGATTTGTTCTGAGGAGGTTTACCATTGCTTTGCCCTGAGTCTGAGAGAGTGTGACTTGCCCAATGTTACCCAGTGGGTTTCATGGCCAAGTTGGGAATTGAACCCTGGCCTCCAAAGTCATAGTCCAACACTTAAACCACTACACCAGCTCTCTGTAGTTTGCCAACTGTTGCCTTCACACTATAGGCAATAAAGTAATTTTCCCAATCTTGGGTGTGTTTTTCTTTCCCCTATAGAAGGACAATGAATTCTTTTTGGGTCTCTGGCACTCAGGACAAAATTTAGGGGTTCAGAAATCCTTGTTAATCTACTGCAAATCGCTGAGGGATTCCTCTAGATCGACTCTCTGCCCATCCTGACCATGCATGGGAAGTCATGGGGTGAGATGTGAGCAGGATGGGAAAAGGATACAGTGGCGTGTGGGCCTGACCTCTGGCCAAAGCGATAGAGCGAGAAAAGGAGCTGAGTGGAGGGGAAGAGGGCCAGTCCCTTGCTTGTTCCAAAGTGATTTATGGGGAGTGTGAACAAGCTGCAGATTTTTCATTTCATTTTGTTTTGTTTCCATGGCACCATTTGGAGAAGAAGAAGAAGAAGAAGAAATTGTGGATGGGGATGTGACTGGAGCTTCTGTTGTCAGGGAGTTGTTGCATTTTATTATTATTTTTGTCAATGCCACATTGTCATGGTGTGGAAATCTCTGGAGAATGCCTGCAGGGCATGAGAACGAGCGGGATGGAATGTGCAAGCCTGTTAATGGAAGAGGAAGTCGTGTCCTCCGCAATCTCTCCTCCCTCCTCCCATGTGCTTCTCCATAACAGGACGCATGAAGTTGAAAGCAGCATCCAGCTAAAGGCTTTCAATTCCACCCTGCTTTTGACAGCGAAGGGTAGGGAAGGGTGAATGGTTTATAAGAGGCAAAGGATCCTACTCAGGAGTCCCTGCCCTGAAACTGCTGGTTACTTCGAGGTTGACTTCAACCGATGGCAACCCCATGAACGAGAGACCTCCAAGACACCCTATCCTCAAAAGTTTTTCATTGTACTGTTTTCATCTTGGAAGCCTCTCTGTGTCCCAGTTTTGGGAAAAGGGCAGGATCCATCATCATCATCATCATCATCATCATCATCATCATCATCATCCTGTTCAAGTCTTGCAGACTCAAGACCATGGCTTCCTTGATGGAGTCCATCCAGCTAAAATGCCTCTTTTCGTACTGCCTTCTACCTTACCAAACATTATGGTCTCTTCAGGGAGTCATGTCTTCCCATGATATGGCTGAAGGACGACAGTCTCAGTTTAGTGATCTTGGCTTCTAGGCAAAGTTCAGTCTTGATTTGATCTCAGACTTATTTATGTGTCTTTTGGCAGTCCATGGTATTTATAAAACTCTTCCCTAACACCAAATCTCAAATGAGTTGATTTTCTTCCTATTAGCTTTCTTCACTGACTTTCACAACCATACATAGAAATGGGAATGTAATGACATGGACCATCCTAACTTTAGTATTCAGTGATATAGGATCTTGTCTGGTTCCTTCATAGCTGCCTTTCCAAGTCGTGGTCTTCTGATTTCTTGACTGTAGACATTCTCATAAATACTGAGCCAAAGTATGGAAAATCTTGAACTGTTTCACTGTCTTCATTGTCCACTTTAAAGCTATGTAAATCATCTGTGGACATTATTTTTGTTATCTTCATAGGCAACTGTAAACCAGCCATTGTGCTTTCTTTCTTCGATTTCTTCAGTACTCATTCCAAGTCTTTACTATTTTGTGCTAGTAGTTTGGTATCATCTGCATATCTTAAATTGTTGATGTTCCTTCTTTTAATTTTCACTCCACCTTCCTCTGAGTCTAATCCTGCTTTATGTATCATACAAGTTAGACTCCACTACAGATAAGGGGGGGGGGGGGGGGAAATCTGGTATATTAAGAACATAAGTGGATATGAAAGTGGAAATAACCATTATAAGGCATGAAATCCTGAAACAGAAAGCCCCAGCAGTTACTGGAACTATTGGGCAGTCTGGAAATGCCCCAAGGAAATAATGTGTGAGAAACTGTAATACTCTCTTCATCATTGGAGATTCCCACAACCCCTATGAGGGAAAGATAAAAACATAAAGAAAATCATTCAGAAATCTCCACTAACAAGCATGGTTTGACCCTTAGCTGCAGGCTTATTTTTTGTTTGACACAGTTTGACTGTCTGGAACATTTAACAAATTGATTATTTATATTTGACATTTATTTAGATTAAACCAATTGAGGGATATCCCCAGTTTAGAAGCAGCCATCTTCCAAGGGGAGTTGCTGTGGTTGTGATGACAGTTATGATGATGGCTGTATCTACACTGTAGAAATAATGCAGTTTGACACCACTTTAAGTGCTGTAGCTTCATCCTATGGAATCCTGGAGTTTGTAGTTTTACAAGGCCTTTAGCCTTCTCTGCCAAAGCGTGCTGGTGCCTTATTTGTTGTTGCTGTGTGCCTTTGTGTCGCTTCCAACTTATGGTGACCCTAAGGCAAATCTATTGTGGGGTTTTCTTGGTAAGATTTGTTCAGAGGAGCTTTGCCACCGCTTTCTCCTGAGGCTGAGAGAGTGTGGCTTGCCCAAGGTCACCCAGTGGGTTTCCGTGGCTGAGCTGAGAATCAAACCCTGGTCTCCAGGGTCACAGTCCAACACTCAAAATGTAAATCCTGGGATTTACACCGGACTTTAAATCCCAGGATCATATAGGATGGAGCTATGGCAGTTAAAGTGGTGTCAAGCTGCATTATTTATACAGTGTTGATGCACCTGGTGATGACAATGATGATGATGACTTGCTGAGGAAAATGATGACAGAGAGGGACCTAACATAACTAAAATGCTGCAAGATGTCCACAGTTTTACAGATGGTTTGCAAATTAGAGAGCTCTCCAGAGATGCCAGTGTGCATAGATGAACAAATGTAAAAAATTCAATAATGGTAACTGTCAATCTCAAATGTAGAGGTGCTATGACCCTGCAAGCCTGCAAGTGAAAGCACAGAATAACCTCTGCTGTGATTTGGCCAGTTCTTTATTGGTGCTTCATTGCCAAAAGAAGCCAGGAGAATACACAAGAGAAGTGAGGGGTGGGAAGAGTGCGTAATGTGGTGATAAAGTCTCCTGTTCCACTTTAGGATCTTCTCTCCCGGAAAGGATTTTTTTATGGCATGGTAGATTCCAGTCTGGCACTCACTCTGACAAAGGGACTTTCTGTTTTCTGGCTGGAGATGTTCTTTAGTGGGATATACCACCGAGAGCTAAATTTAGCCAACAGCTCATGCAAACTGGACTGTGTCATGCCAACTATAGAGAACTATCAAATTTAGCCTCCCGTGTTGAAGAGGTGGCTTTAAGCAGATGAAGGCCTATGCAAATAGATAAGGACACACATCTGCACATCAGGTTTTTTTTAAAGTCCTCAGAAGTGCAAGTTCTAGGGTGCATCTACATTGTAGAAATAATACCATGGCTCCATCCTACAGAATCCTGGAATTTGTAGTTTGGTGAGGCACCAGCACTCTTTGGCATAGAAGGCTAAAGACCCTGTAAATCTCCAAATCCCAGGAATCCATGGAATGGAGCTGCAGCACTTAAAAGTGATCTCAATCTGCATTATTTCTACAATGTAGAGGCACTTCTACTTACATTGTACCTAAACCCATGATGACACGAATATAGACCAAAGCTTTAATCTCATTCTCACCTCCCTCTCTGGCAGAGGAGTATATTTGGCCTGGCTTTTTAAATTATTGTTTTGTTTTTGGAAATGAAAAGGGAATGAAAAGAAAATATTTAAAATATATACATTTTTTTCTGTTACAGCTTTTGCTCATTGAATTCTGAGCATGCAAGTTTGCTCTGACGGCAATGAGTATAAATCATTTTGCCCATTGGGAAGAGCTAGAGGAATGATCCTTTCACAGAAAGGCCGATTCCTGGGATCCGTGTCTTTGTGGAATCCAGATGTGGTTATGCAAATGAGGGGGTGGAGCTAAACATGTAATAATAGCCATAATTGAAATATCTCCTTCCATATTTTCATATTTATGAAACATGATGGGCTCTACTCTGCAACTAACTTGATGAGATTCATCCCACATACACCAGCATTTCTTTTACCTTTTTTGCCCATCATATTAACAGTCATTTCTCCATTTAATAATAAGGATAAGAAGATCAAAATTTAAAAATGCTGGAGGATGCATGCTCAAAAATAAACTGGATGAGCTCACATGGAGGAGACCTCTGCCTTCATGCAGAGTGTTTTATGGAGTTTAGCACTGTTGTTGTTGTATGCGTTCAAGTCATTTCTAATTTATGGCGACACGAAGACAAACCTGTTGCAAGGTTTTCTTGGCAAGGTTTGTTCAGAGGGGGTTTGCCTTTGCCTTCCTCTGAGAATTTCATCACACCAGCCTCTTGTGTCACTACAACTGTGTGTGTTTCAGAATGGAAGCATACCAGTTTGGTATCATTTCTTATCACACTTCCCCCCGTCACGATAGTGCTTTGGCAACCCATGGTTGTGTGATCTGTTTTCTGCGCGGCCAAATACTTTTCTAGGAGTAAGTGGGGAGACAAGCTATCCCAGCGTCCAACTGCTTCCCAAAGCCAGCTGCTGTGTGAATGATATAGTCCTTAGGCTGAGAGTGTGTGACTTGCCTAAGGTGGGTTTTCATGGCGGAGCATGGATTCTAACCTGGGCCTCCTAGGAGCTTATCGCACCGCTAATAAAAAAGGCTTACCTGAGCCGGCTTAAAATTTAAAACGGGCAGCATCCTGATGTCATCAGAAGGATTTTGCCACCAAAATCGGCACCCGGGTCCAGCCTGGGTCCAGCCCCGCTCACAGGGGCGCTCAGCACGCCTCTTTTTGAAGCTGGGAATTTTCCGGCTTCGAAAAGAGGGACGCTGAGCGCCCCTGTGAGCAGCGATGGACCCAGGATGGACCCGGGTGGCAAATTCAGCGCCGAAATCCTTCTGATAACATCAGGATGCCAACTATTTTAAATTTTACGCCGGCTCCGTTAAGCCAGCTTTATTAGTGGTGCGACAATCTCCCTAGTGTCCTAGTCCAACACTGAAACCACTACACCATGCTGGCTTCTTGGCAAAGTTACTTTTGAACGTGTTTTTTTCCAATAGCAAAATGACCTTTAGACTAAAAATCCCAGAATCCCCCAACAGGCATGGCTTGCAACTCCCAGAATCCTCCAGCTAGCATAATTAAGGTTTCTTCCACCACCCACCACCCCCGGCTGCATTTATTTCATTCTTACATGCAAGGGCGAAGGATTCCAAAAGTTTTCTCCCCGCTAAGCAAGCTTGGGAGCGTTTTGTGCATTTTTCCACCTGACCGAAATCATTGTGTGAAATATTCGGTTTTTTTAAAAAAAGAAAGTTTCTGTCTGGCTGATTCGAGAAGAATTGGCTGAGAGATTCTGAGTGCTGTTCTCCAAGCTGGCTGAAGAATCCTAGGAGCCATAGTCCCACAAAGTAACCTTTACAGAAGTTGGCATCTATCCCATCGGCCAGATGGCTCTGTGCCCAATGAAGCAAGCCCTGTTCTGAATGCAGGTGCATGGCGGGTTTTCTCCTTCACACCAGATTTCCATCGCTCCCTCTCTCTTCCAGTTTCTCTCGGTGTCCTTGACTCCCTCCAGCCCACTCCTTGCTGAGCATTTTCGGCCCAGGCTTTTGCAGCTCTAATTATTTCTCTCCCCTGCTGCTTCCTCTGAATTACCTCCCTTTCTCTAACTTGGGTGCCCTGGAGCACCATCTCAGGAAATCCAAGCCACCTAGTTTTCTTGCCACCGCTCCCCCTTCCATGTCTCTTTTATATGTTCCCTTACAGGAAGACAATTGTCTCCGGCGGTCTTTTTCATTAAAACTGTTCAGCAAGGAAAGCAGCGGGAGTCCAGGTTATTTGCATAAGTCCCTTCTCACTCTCGTCCCATTCTTCCAAATCAATCAATAAATGCCATCTTCTGCTACCCGGATGCGGGAGGAGGGAAAGGGATGAGTAAAATAATACAGTAGTACCTTCCTTTCCAGAAACTATATTGAGGAATAGCCATGTTGGCCATATCACCATCATCATCACCTTCATTTCCAGAAACTATATCCAGGGGTAACCGTGTTGGCCATATCATCATCGTCGTCGTCGTCATCATCATCATCAATAACAACAAGCCTTTATTACAGTTAACAAAGCATAAGGCAAAACAATGGCAACACAACAACAAAACCAACCAAAACACCCCAACAGTTATCGACATCTATACGCAAAAGTGTGAGCACTCCATATTGGAAAGTAAGAGCAAACCATATTAAAATAAAAGTGCAAATAAATACATTTTAAAAACAGCTCTTTCATAATGTAATAATACAATTGTTTTATTATTATTATTATTATTATTATTATTTCTTACCCGCCTCTCCCCATGGATGGAGCTGGGGAACAACAACAGTTAGCAGACAAACCTCACTTAAAAAGACATGAGTTAAAACATACATCAGTTAAAAGAACAAACAAGAGTTACACCCATTACAATGATCTACAGTTAAAATCCATCATTTAAAATTCACAATTTAAAATAATCTGAATAAGCCTGCTGGAAGAGACTGGTCTTTAATGCTCCTTTGAATTCAGACCACATATTCAGCTGCTGAATCTCTTCCAGCAGGTCATTCCACAGTCTAGGGGTGGCTAAAGAAAATATAGCAAAATACCATGACGTCCCTTTTCTCCACAAAACAGGGATACTGTTCATGGGCCGACCAAAATGCATATAATGCATGTTGCAAGCTTTCGAAGTTCCACTAGCTTCTTCATCAGGCAAAGTTGTTAAAAATCATATTAGATGGGGCGAAATATATATATATATATATATATATATATATATATATATAATGATGTTAGTTACAGGTCTAACTAGACATTTCCTCCCCCACAAATGCTCCATATGGGCACTTTCTGCCATCAGCACCACTATCTGTTGGGAAGCTCTGTCTTCTTCTCACTGCTGCTGAAAGAGCACCTTATTTGTTGTTATTTGCTGCCAAGTTGGCTCTGACATATGCCAACCCAATGAATGGCAGACCTCCCAGAACCCCATATCTTAACAGAGCTGCTCAGGTCTTGCAAATCCAGGGTTCTGGCTTCCTTGATTGAGTCAATCCATGTGTAATATAGTCTTCCTCTTTTCCTGCTGTCTACCACTTTACCGGAGCCACTGTGTTGTGGTGGTTCAAGCTCTGGAGTCTGGAGACCAGGATTCAAATCCTGGCTCGGCCATGTAAACCCACTTGGTGACCCTGGGCAAGTCACACCCTTTCAGTCTCAGAGGATGGCAATGGCAATGGCAAAACCTTTTCTGAACAAACAAATATGCCAAGAAAACCCCATGATAGATTCGCCTTAGGGTCGCCATGAGTCAGAAACGACTTGTAGGCACACAACAACAGCAACAAACCACTTTACCAAGTATTATCATCTTTTCCCAGTGAGCCATGTGGTTTTACGATGTGTCCAGAGTACAATGGCTCCATTTCAGTCATTTTAGTATCTAGTAAGAGTTCAGACTTAATTTGCTTTTGTGGCACATTGATCTGCCTTTGTTTGTTTTTTGTCTTTTTAGTAATCTGTGGTATCCATAGACCTCTCCTCCAGCACCAAATTTCAAGTAAGTTGGCTTTCTTCCTGTCAGCTTTCTTCACCATCCAGCTTTTGCATCCATACAAAGAAATCACCGCTACAAAGTTATGGATGATCTTGACTTTGGTATTCAGTAATGTATCTTCTGACCTTATTCAACACAATGGGTTGTCTCACCCTACATTTTATTTTTTTATGATCTCTCTCTCTCTCTCTATATATATATATATATTGCTTTTTCAACTACATTTCAAATATATGCTAAAAGATCAATGCAATATCACAAATGAAAAAGTCATTTAGGAAAAATTTAAAAATTGATTTTAAAAAAAAGGAATGCATTCAATGCATGTATCATCTAAAAATAAGGTGTGCTTTTTTTCTTAGAACGTCCTCCCCGCTTCATATGCATATTTATGATCCTGTCTAGCTGACTTTTCCTCCTGAATTACTTGGCAGACATGGGTGGAAAGTGGGATTTTTCAAATGCTAAGAGAAAAGGTAAGATAATTGATGTTTGGGGCAACCTAAACCTTTCACCTAGAGAAAAGTGCTCCAATTTCTCTTCCTCCTAGCAGGTACATAGGAATATTGCTCTGTTTTGTCCTACTTAGCATTAAGTTTTGTGCTGCTATTTCATCCCCTGGCTAAATGCTAAAGATCTCACCAAACTACAAATCCCAGGATTCCATAGCATTGAGCCATGAAGCTGCTGCATTAATTCTGCAGTGTAGATGCAGCCCTAGAGAGCTCTGGCTATTAAGCAGTTAATAAACAAACAAGGAGGTAAGAGGAAGCATGGTGTAGTGGTTTGAGCATTGGATTACAGATCTGGAGGCCATAGAAACCGACTGGGTGACTTTGAGTGAGTCACACACTCTCAGCCTCAGAGGAAGCCAAAGGCAAGCCTCCTTTGAACAAACCTTGTCAAGAAAACCTTATGATAGGTTCACCTTAGGGTTATCCTAAGTTGGAAATAACTTAAAGACACATAGCAACAACAACAACACAAAGTAAAGACATGAGAGAAAAATCTAAAGTTTCATTCCCAAATAGGAAAATGTGTCCAGTATGTATTTATATGTCTGTGTTTGAGTAATAAGCTGTGAGCAACTGTGGCTTGTACGTAATTCATGAAACTTAACCAGGGGCCATCCCTCGGTCTCAGATTTGGACTTAGAAACTTCGGAGACAAGGGCTGCATCTAATGCCGCAACAAACTACTGATCCCAGAATTGCATAGCATTGAGCCAGGGCAGTTAAAGTGGTGTCAAAACAGATTATTTCTCCAGTCCAGATGCAGGCTGGGACAATAATGAACAGGCAACTCTAGATGTTGTTGCAATCTTTCTCTTCCCATCCTTCCTGTATGTTGCCTCCCAGTCTTGGACATCTGCCTGCATGCTAAGAAAGCAGGTTACAAGACTGTCTTGTACGGAGTATGGATCCTCCTGATTTACATGAACGGAAGGAATAATTGAACCCAGAGAGCAATTAAATCAGCCAGGGAAGACAACTCAAGCCATTTTCGACCGATAACAGTAAGGTCACATCAGCAGCAGGGGCCTTTTCAGCGATGCCATCAAGCGATCCATAATTCAGTGCTTAAAATGCAACCTTAGCGATACAATTAATGCCATTTTTATTGGGCTACAGAGGCCGCATGGAACGACTTAAGAGCTGGAGAGCACCAGACGGTACCCATCCCTCCCATATAAATTCATCGAATAAGATAAACTTTTAAGGCTCATTGCAGTCTCCGGAGCTTGGAAATCTGCAAGGCCAGCACAACCAGGGAATGGCTTTCACATTTGATATAAGATCACTCCTTGAGCTCAGCACACACGCATACGGACACACACATGCATCTACCTTGGGTTCATCTGCTGAAAAATGGGACAGTGCCAAGACCTTGGATGAGAGTCAAAGACAGGACACAGTTCCTAATTTGTACTAAATCATCTCTCCTACATGCAGAGAAGAAACATCAGAGCAAGAGGGAGAGGAAAAGGAAGAGAGTTTCTACTCTCAGAATTTGTATGCAATGGAGCGTTCATCTATCTGGCTCTTCTTGTTGTGTGCCTTCTAGTTGTTTCCGACTTATGGCGACCCTAAGGCAAACCTCTTGCATTTAATTTTCTCAGCATGTTTCTTCAGAGGGGGTTTGCCATTGCCTTCTTCTAAAGCTGAGAGAGTGTGACTTGCTCAAGGTCACCCAGTGGGTTTCCATGGCCCAGCTAGGATTTATACCCTGGTCTCCAGAGGCATAGTCCAACGCCTAAACCTCTACACCACTCTGGCTCTTAGCTCACCCCAAATGTCCAGTTCTTCAAGTTGTATGAATTGATTTAGGATGATTTCTTTGTCCTTAGGCTGCCTTTCCTCACAGGGGATCTCCCATAAATGGGCTATTTGCACCGCTTTTTGTTCCTCGCAGCGGCAGCGGCCTCCTCATGAGAAACCGCTGACGGCACAGAAAAGCAGGGCCAGGCATGCTTGCCCCTTCCTCCCTCGTTCAGAGGTAAGATGGCCTGATCAGGTATCACCCCTCTTCTGGGGTGTCACCCAGTGCGGACAGCACCACCACATCCCCCTAGTGATGCCGCTGCATGGTGATCCATCAAGTAAAAAAAAAGCAAGGAAAATAAAAGAAATTGAAGAAAAGAAAAGAAAAAACAGCCTGCCTGGGAAGAATGAGGAAAAGTAGGAAGAGGGGGAGTGGAGTAGCATCACACCCACTTGCACCAAGTGAGATATTGGAAATGCTTTGGAGGAACTTATCACACCTCCATCAACAGTGGAAAAGCAGCATGGTTGAGAAGCATTGACGGGTTTCCACTGTCAATGAGAACAAGTGCTCCAGCAATGGATGGACTACAGACCAGCTACTGAACAGCTACGAGGGCCAGCATCGCATAGTGGTTTGAGTGTTGGACTGCAACTCTGGAGACCAGGGTTCGATTGCCGGCTTGGCCATGAAACCCACTGGGTGACCTTGAGCAAGCCACATGCTCTCAGCCTCAGGGGAAAGCAATGGCAAACTTCCTCTGAAAAAATCTTGCCAAGAAAACCCTGTGATAGGTTTGCCTTAGAGTCACCATAAGTTGGAACCAACTTGAAGACACACAACAACGAAACAGGACACAGCATCACGTGATAAGGCATAGCCACAGCCACTACTATGCTGCTCTAGTTCCACATTTCAAGCCTCCTGAGATAAAATCCCCAGCGTAGCTGTCATAGCAAGGGAGTTTTATGGTACCTGTAAGCATCTCCTTTTCATCCACATCACAGAGACCCTCATCTTCCTTGCTAATTGAAATCTGGCTTAGAAGATCCCTTGATTCTGGATTTATTCTGCCGTGATCCAAAACAGAGAGAGGAGGGCAGCTCTTCAGTTCATTAACCTTAGATTTTCTTTTTTTTATCAATACTAATAATGCTAATTGTTGGCTTTTCCCATTTGTAACAGCCTTTGGTCCCTTGGTGGCTCTTTGGAATAATATCCCCCGTCCGCCTCTTGCATTGTGGAGTGTTAATTCATTGTGGATGTCAGTGGCAGCTGCTCAGGCTCCTAGTGGGAATTTGAATTTCTAGTGTTTGCTTTTGGGTTTCGTCTGGCAGCATGCTGTTCGGAAGTGCACTTGATGGTAGGGCTGGGAATGAATGTGCATTTCTGACAAAGGGAGCTTGATGCTGAGATGCCTTCACTATCCAAGAAAGTCCGAACAATATTCGTCTCCCTGCATGGAGAAAGCTATCACCACAAGGAGAAGCATGAGCCTAACATGTCTCCTTTTCATGATATGGACTTGCAAGTTTGATTGAACTTATGACAAGCCCCTTCCCCATCCGCAATGATACAGCCTTTGAAACTCTGTGTCACTTGATTTTTCTTCATCATCTTTTCTTTCTGGAGGCTCTCATCATTTGCACAGATTTGGGAAATAGTTGGGGGGAAACTATAGGTGCAGGCATCTGCTTTCCTTAGTTTATCCAACTTTAAAAAGAAGGTCATGCTGGTGCCACACAACACTACAAATCCCGGGATTCTGCAGGATGGAACCATGGCAGTTGTAGTGGTGCCAAACTGCATTATTTCTACAGTGTAGCTGCACAACTTGCTGTATTAGTCTGGATTGGTATGCAAAGGGATCTTGTTGTACCTTTGAGACTGAAAGAAGGAAAGAAGCTGGTGGCAAAATCATGCATCTGAGGGAGTATATTTATGTCTACAAAAGTTTATGCTACCAATTTATTTTTTCACTTAATCTCATGGGTGACCTTAGGTAAACTGCACTCTCTCATCAGTCTCAAAGCAAGGCAAAGACAAACCCGCTCTGAACAAATCTTGCTAAGAAAACCCCATGATAGGTTCACCTTCGAGTCGCCATAAATTGGAAATGACTTGAAGGCACACAACAACATAATAGAATACAGTAGTAGTTTGTGTGTTGGGCTACAACTCAGGAGACCCTGGGTTCGAATCCCAGCTTGGCCATGAAACCCACAGGGTGACCTTGGCCATCACACTCTCTCAGCCTTGGGAAAAGGTAATGGCAAACCTCCTCTGAACAAATCTTGCCAAGAAAATCCTGTGATAGTATGGCCTTAATGTTTCCATAAGTCAGAAACAACTTGAATCCCTGCTCAGCCATGGAAATCCACTGGGTGACCTTGGGCAAGTCACACCCTCTCAGCCTTTTTGGTAGGGTCACCATAATTAGGAAATGACTTGAAAGCTTGTTGTTGTTATTTTGTGTCTTCAAG
This sequence comes from Phrynosoma blainvillii, assembly GCA_026167975.1. Taxonomy (NCBI): domain Eukaryota; kingdom Metazoa; phylum Chordata; class Lepidosauria; order Squamata; family Phrynosomatidae; genus Phrynosoma; species Phrynosoma blainvillii. The sequence continues at coordinate 8,124,444 of JANUYF010000005.1, forward strand.
TTATTTCTGACTTATGGAGATCCTAAGGCAAACCTATTGGGGTTCTCTTGGCAAATTTCTTCAGAGGGGGGTTGACTTCAAGGCACACAACAACAAACCTTTCATGGACCCTCAAATCCCTCCCTAACCCCCCTATGGAGAATAAAGAGATATATGAAAGTGGAGCTTCCCTTCCAAAGGTGTGAATGAGGTGTGTATGTTTCTGGTGAAATTGGCTGGGATTTTGGGGAGAAATGACACCTGGAGGAGCCCAGAAAAGGTGAGAAGGGACCCCATGCCTTTAACCGAAGCAAGACAGGGAAGATGCTAGGCAATCCTTTTTACAGTTTGGAGACCTCTCACGCTTGGGATGTTTCACCTGTCGGATCCTACCTGGCACGCAGCTGTTAAATTTCTCTCTGAATGTGCTAAGGTGATTTTTCTTATGCCTTGTTTTTCACTGGCAGTAGTCTTTTGTTTTGTAAAATGCAATGGTGTATTTTCTTTTTTAAAAAGAAATAGCTCTCGCTCGCTCTCTTTCAATTTGGTGCTATCGGTGTACATGGTGCTCTGCAAAAGCCTTTTACAATGGTTAGGTTGACTGTTCCTTCCCTTGGGCCTTACTATCGAAGGGTGCATCCACACTGCAACAATAATCTGGTTTGACACTACTTGAACTGCCATGGCTCCATCCTATGGAATTCTGGGAATTGTAGTTGTAGCTCCACACTGGTGCAACAATAAATTACAATTCCCAGATTTCCATAGCATGGAGCCATGGCAGTTCAAGTGGTGTCAAACCGGATCACTTCTGCATTGTGGGTGCAGCCTAAAAAGACACGATACACAAGGAAAAGGGGATGAAAGGAGAGCCAGCATGGTGCAGGTGTTGGACTATGACTCGAGACTAGGGTTCCATTCCAATTTTGGCCATGAAACCCACTGGGTAACCTTGGGCAAATCACATGCTTTCAGCCTCAGGGGAAGGCAATGGCAAACCTCTGAATAAATCTTACCAAGAGAACTCCATGATAGGTTTGCTTTAGAGTTGCCGTCAGTTTGACCCTTTCACTCTATATCATTGTAACACTATGGACCTTATCACACGGGGCCAAATCCTGACAGAATCCAAAAGGAATCCTGACCTAATACGTATTATTTTTCCGTGTTTACACACGACGTCGCACAGAACCCCGACAGAACCCTGACATAATGCAGCATGATCCGAGTTCTTTTGAATTTCGGTTTCTTCAGGAAGTACAATTGCGCTACGGGAATCATTTTGCTTTTACTGTAAGTATGGTCACCCAATACATATCGCCAAATAAGTATTGGGGAGCATTTCCCCGTAGCGCCGCCTCTCCAAGGGGACCTCCTCGGAGCGCCGGGCCGAGGCAGGGCCGGCGCTCCAAAGAAGAACCCCCTTGGAGAGCCGGCCCAGCATTGGATCGGCACTCCAAGGAGATCCTCCTTGGAGCGCTGGCCCTGCGTCGGTTCGACGCTCCGAGGGGGTCCCCCTTGGAGCGCCGGCGCTGCGTCGGAGCTGTCACTCGCCGCAGCTGTCACCCTTTCCCAGGTCGTCCTCGGTGCAGCCGGTCCTCCACACGGCCGGCGCTCCAAGGAGGACCTCCTCGGTGAATGCTGCGGTGGGAGGTCCTCCTCAGAGCGCCAGCCGTGCGGAGGGCCGACTGCACCGAGGACGACCTGGGAAAGGGTGACAGCCGCGGCGAGTGAGTGACAGCCGCGGCGAGCATAGTGCGCATGTGCAAGAACATCATTGCTTGTTCATGTACGGGATTTCCTCGCTAGTGTGTGCACGGCAGATACGTATTTCCTTAAATGTGTGATGATGCTAATTGCGTGTGATAACCATTTGCGTAATGAAGGTTTCTTTGCAGTTTCTTTTTGGATTTTGTCATTTCAGGATTATTATCGCTTTGTGGGCCACGTGTGATAAGGTCCTAAGATTTGACTTGAACCGCCACAGCTGCATCCTCTGCAATCCCCGGATTTGTAGTTTGGTGAGCTCTCTTGCAGAAATTTCTCAAGAAATTTACTGGGAAAACCGCATGATCTTAGGGTTGCCATAAATTGGAAATGACTTGAAAGCAGAAAACAACAACCAGTGCTCAGCTGCCCTGGCAATTTTTAAACCCGTCGCCCTACTTGAGCTTTGCTGTCACCATGTTGCAAAACGTTTTTCTTTGAGCTGGAAATTAGACTGGCTTTTGCGGTTCTTCTGCCAAAGAAAGGCCATTCTGTAGTGTTCCTGGCCTAGCTGGAACCGGGAAAGGCCGTAAATCTTGCTCTGCAGGCTTAATCTCATGAGCCTTCCTGCCTCTCCTCCTAGGCCAGGAAGTTTTGGGCATCATTTCAAAGAGGCACCTGAACTCCAAAAAGGCTTCTATGCCTGACTTCAGGTCTAAATCCGGTGCGAATCACTCAGGACCAGCAGCAAAATAGAGCAGGAGGGGGCATGTTTTAGCCACCCGCTTGGAAATCCCTTTTTAAAAAAGTAAATATTTACAGTTATTGTTCTGAGCCATTCAAAAATAGTTATCATCTTCAGTTTCCAAGGGTCATGTCCAGGTGGGAAACAAAGGTAGACATTTTCCCTTTTTGATGGGCTCAGCTCCAGGCAAGAGGAAAGAAGTGTGTGCGGATCTCCAGTTCAGATATTAAAACAGGCTGCTGACACATGGCAGGATTAGAACTCAAAGCATAGCCGTGTTAGTCTGGAACTTTTGTAGACTTCAGCCTACTTCCTCGGATGCATGTTTTAACTGCAGGATTGTGCAGAATTAATGCAGTTTGACACCGCTTTGAATGTCGTCACTCCCTCCTGTGGAATCCTGGGATGTCTGTTGTTTGTTGTGGCATCTGACAAGAAAGGCTAAACATCTCCCAAAACTACAGATCCCAGAATTCCATAGCATTGCACTATGGATGTTAAAGCAGTGTCAAATTACACTAATTCTGTCATGTAGATGCAGCCCCAGCAGCTTGCTACAGTTTGCAAGGCTTCATGGATTTCTTGCTGCAACTTGCAAAGATTTTTTTTTAGATTTACATGGTTAGCCTCCTGCTTCCCTCCCAGGTGCCAGGGCTCACTCTCCATTCTGCTCTGCATCCACCTTTCGGCTAGAAGCAAGTAGGCTAGAGTAAAGGTTCCTTATCTCATCTCCAAAAATAAGTGAGAGGAAATAGTTTCCTCATTTCACCTTGATCTGGGAACGGCCCCTTAATTGAGATTTCTGTCTCAATTTCCAAACAGGAAAATAAGTCCTATGTGTATGTGTGTTTGACAGGCAAGGTGTGAGCAACTGTGGGTCGGTACATAAAGCATAGTGATTAGTCACATCACCAGGGGCCATCCCTAGGTTTCAGGTTTTAGCCCAGAAACCTCGGGGCCTGAGACAATCCTGAACTGACAACCCTTGCTGTTTGTTGTTGTGTTCCTTCAAGTCATTTCCAACTTATGGAGACCCTAAGACAACCCTATCCTGGCACTTTCTTGCAAATGTTTGTTCAGAAGGGGCTTGCCTTTGCCTTCCTCTGAGGCTGAGAGAGTGTGACTTGCCCAAGGTCATCCAATGGGTTTCCATAGTCAAGCAGGGATTCAAACCCTTGTCTCCAGAGTTGTAGTACAAGTGCTCAAACCACTGCAGCACTCTGGCTCTGGCAACTCTAGTTATTACAGTTACAACTCTGAGGAATAATTCTTTACTTTCCAACCTCTTGAAACTAACTGAGTAGTTTTAAATTACTTTTAAAGACATGTATTCGAATGCTATAAAGTGCTTACTTGTAGCACAAACCGTGCCCACTTTACCATCATCTCAACACGGGCAACAGTGTTGGAAGCTATAGCACAAGTCGGGACTGAAACCATGTGATATTCCTCCACTTTTCTTGAGAACATACTGTGTAACTTAAAAGGTAACTGAAAGTTACAGTTACACCACACAAGGAAAGGGCAGTCATTGTTCCATAAACTGTGATGTGATGTAGATCTACCTTTGTTGTTAGGGGAAGGAACTAACTACAAATAACCTGTTCCTATCTAATCATTCTCATATTCTCATTTCAGTGGGGTGTTGCACAGCTTTTAAGCAAAAAAGGAAGACTCTTACTAGAGGGTATTTCTGGGTAACCGGATGACTCATATTTCCCCTACGGCACGGCGAATCCAAAAGTGGGAAGGTTCCTGGAATCATAATAGAAATATTCCTGTCAATAATCTCTCTGCAGAATTTCTCCTTGGGTGGTAAACCTCTGTTGGCTTACAGACACCCCCCCCCCAAGTGTGTTAGTAACATGCTGCACAACAGGGACACAAATGAAGAATTTGCAAAACACAAAAAAGCAAATGCTAACTCTGGAGTTTATCACACGGGAGGCAAAGTGCAGAAACGGGATTTAAACCCCAGAGAAAAACCCCGCAAAAATGGATTGATTTTCAAACACATCAGGGTTAATGAGCATTAACACAACATTTATCCGGACAGAAAGTCGACAAAACACACCGCTTTTTATTTTCGGGATTTTCCAAAAGTAAAAAGCAGCATGTTTTGTCAACTTTTAGTCTGGGTTAATGTCGTGTTAATGCTCATTAACCCTGACGTCGTCTGAAAATCAATCTGCTTTTGCAAGTTTTTTCCACTTTCTGTCCGGGTTAATGTCAGACGTCGTCTGAAAATCAATCTTTTGTGGGGGATTTCTGGTTTAAATCTCGTTTTTGCACGGGATCCTTCCCGTGTGATAAACTCCTTTGTCCCCATATCTACTTTGGCAACAATATTACAGAACATAACAATGCCATAGATCCATCCACATGCTCAGTGGTGTACATATGTTGTCTTTTGCTACCAATGCTTTGTACACAGATAAAACAAGCTAGCCTCTTGACCAGAGGTGAGAATCATGCAGCTCTCCAGATGTTGTTTGACTGCAGCTTCCCGCTTCCCTTGCCATTGGCTCTGATGGCTAAGGCATCTGGGAGTGCCAGTCCAACAACATCAGGACAGCTGAATAAATCTCTGCTCAGGGTTTGAATCCCCCACACTCAGCCATGGAAACTCACAGAGTGGCATTGCGTAAGTCACAGTATGCATCCACCACAGTGGCTTCAAGCAGGCCATTCAAATAAAATAATCCCAAATTCTAAGAAGTGAGAAAATACTTCCCTGGTTGGAAATGAAGAATTTTTTTTTCAAGCCCTGGACTGAATAGAGAGAAGAAGAAAAAAAGCACAAGATGGAATTCGCTATGGGACTTGCATCCATGTAATTGGACTTACATCTGCAGGAAAGACAGCCTAACAGTTTTGCAACATCTATATTCAGCAAGGGCTGCTATGATGTTGCTATGTAGGGGAGACAGTGAAGTGGCATGGCATATTGGGGTACCAGCTAAGGAGTGTTGGCATGTATAGGCAGAGCCCAATGCACATCAGGAGACCAACTAAGAAGCGATGGTGCACTTTTGTAGAGTCCAATGTCCATTGTGACACGAGTTAGGGAGTCCTGGTGCACATACTTCGAGCCCCATGTGCATCGGGACACCAGCTATGGAGTGCTGGCATGCATGGGTAGAGCCAATGTGCACTGGGACACTCTTTCTGGTGCCCAGATAAGCATCTTTGCAATCCATTAGGACAGGGGTAGGCAACCTAAGGCCCGGGGGCCGGAAGTGGCCCCCCGAGGCCTTTGGACCGGCCCCAGGCCAGTCCTGCCGCCACCGCTGCCGCCGCCGCCGCCCCCCCCCCCCGCCATGATGATATATATTATTGTTATTACTTGTTCTTGGGGTTTTCTTGGCAAAATCTCCACAGGGGTTTTGCCATGGCTTTTCTGGGGTTGAGAGAGTGTGCATGCATATATTTTTAATTTTTTTAATTTTTAATATTTATTTATTTATTTATGGTGCTTCGGCCCCCCAATTGTCTGAGGGACAGCAACCCGGCCCCCGGCTCAAAAAGGTTGCCTACCTCTGCATTAGGAGATTTCTGCAGCACCTCTGCTATGCGCAAAGTTATGCTAGGCAAACTGAGACACAGAATCATGACCACAGATTTTTCACAGAAAGGTTCTGTAGGGCATTGCTTTTAACAACCGGCATGAGAAAGTTTTCCAGGGTCTGCTTTGAACAGAAAACAGCCTACCGTCCCCACTGTGAAGCAGCCTGCAAGAACACGCAGTGGCAGACATAAATAGATAAATAACATCCATGGTGATATTCTCATCCTAAATTAACCCCTTCCCCTTGAGGACCTCAGAGGATGGGATGGGCCCTGGGCCCCCTGTCCAATCCTCATTTCCAATTCAGAAACTGAATGTGGTGCTGGGACCCAATGTGCACTTGAGCATTCAAGAGGGCAAAAGCTCTTCTCTTTGATATAGCGCCTCGGCAGACGGCTTATTGAGCCGTCTTGGAGGCCCGGAAGAGGAGGAGCCACCGCACGAGCGGCGCTCCTTCCTCTTCCTGAGGTCGCCCTGGGAGCTGCCGGCCCTCCGCACGGCCGGCGCTTCCGGGGCAACCTCCCGCCACAGCGACCGGACGCGCTGCAGCGGAAAAGACAGGGAAAGTGCGCCCTACGCGTTTAGGGCGCACTTTCCCTGTCTTCTAAAAGGAGCGGCAATTTGCCGCTCCTTTTAGTGTCGCCGCAGGAGCGCCGCGGTCCGGTTGCCGTGATCCCGCAGCGTTCCAGACCAGGGCGTCCCCGACGCCCTGGTCTGCATCCCCCCATAGAATTCAGAGACATGGCTGTGTTAGTCTGGAATATCAGTACGCAAAGGGATCTTGTAGCACCTTAGAGACTAAGGGACTTTGCAGATGGCACAAAGCGCCATCTTCGAGCCAAGGAAGGAGAGGGGCAGGCGGACGCTGGGTGCCCCAACCTCTTCCTGAGGACGTCATCAGAGCTCCCGCCGTTGCACATGGCGAGCGCCCCGATGACATCCTTCCGTTGCAGCGTCCAGACACACTGCGACGGAAGAGACGCGGAAGAGGCATGCAGGGTGCTGTGGGGGTATGGCGTACGCATGGCACACGCCCTGACTCTGCCCCCAAGCCAGCATCACGCTGCCCACCTGCCCAGACAGTGGGCAGCATTGCGACCTTCCTGCGGTGCGACATTTTACACATGTTGCACTGAAGAAATGAGGAAAAGCTGTGGTGGCAACAAAAAGGGTGCCTTTTTTCCGCCCCCACGCAGCATGCGGTTGCCACGGCCCCGGTCTGGCACCAAAGGGCTGGTGCAGAGCTGGCCTTTTGGGGCAGTCTGTTTTGCCCCCAACTCTACAAAAGCTCATGCTACAACTTCTTTCACACAGTTATTAGTCTCAAAGGTGGTGCAAGATCCCTTTTCTTTGCTACAGTTCGGCAACAGCCAACCATTCTCACTTTGGAAGGCAGTAGGCAGACTAATTGAATAGAGTTTGTTCTCCTTTCTTTTAATTAGGGCTTGATAGGCTTTTAATTAGCCCAGATTGCACTCATTTAAGCCATCCTTGTTTAGAGCTGGTGGGAAGAGACTCCTGTTCCACAACTGTTCTCACTCAAATATTCATTCTGCAGGACTGGCCAAGGAAGCGGAATGGGGTTTGTTTTTATACTGTACAGATTGTTTTCCTTACTTTCCCTCCTCCTATTCCCCCCACGCTTCAGTCAAAAGCTGCTTGGCAAAAGCTTGTTCCCACCAGATGCGCTTACACAGCTGACAAATAAATATCTCTTGCCCACAGCCTATAAAACTAGTTTTGGGTTAGAAGAAGAAGAAGAAAGATCTCCGTGTATAATGAATTCGAAGCTCAGGAGGTGACTTTTAAGAAGAATGAATATAATTACAGATCCAGCGTGGTTTAGTGGTTTGAACGTTGGACTAGGTCTCCAGGAGACCAGGGTTCAAATCCTCTGCTCACCCATGGAAACCTTGCGGAGTGGCTTTGGGCAAGTTACACTCAGAGGTTACATCTTCAGAGGAAACCTCTGACACACCTCTTCATAAATCTTGCCAAGAAAATCCCATTGAGAGGCCATGCCTTACAATCGCCGGAAAGGACTTGAAGGCACACAGCAAATAATGTACTGAAAAATCAAATGCTCATGCTATCCATAACTAACCAGTGGTAGGATCACAGTTTGGAAAAGTTACTTATAGGAATGACAGCTCCTCAAATTACTGGGGGATCCTGAAAGTTGTAGTCCCTTAAGAATAACTTTTCCAAGCTCTGGGTAGGATGATTCTCCAAGAGACAGCTCATCAGCTTACCACTTGTCACTTATGGATGAATTCAACATGCCATTATAGTTATTTGTCCCCCAAAGTAACTTTCCGAGCCCTGAACTGGTGCAGAGAAGCTCTGTTCACAATTGGAGCAGCTCTGTCTATTTGAATTGCATCCGCTGGTATTGAAATGAATGGGACATCTTTCATATGTGTTGATTCTTACAAGTTGTAGGAAAGAATGGGAGTTCTGGATTCTATAAATATTTACTCAACATTTATTTACAGAGCGTGGAAAAGTTCCTTTTTTGGACTGCAACTCCCAGAATTCCTCAGTCAGCATGGCAGTTGCAGTCCCCCTAAAAAGAACTTTTCCAGGCTTTACTTATATATTATGAAACCAAGCAAGAGTCTTGTGGCACTTTATAATCTAATACATTTGTTACAACCTTCCCTAACCTTGTGCCTTCCAGGTATTTCAGACTACAATTCCCACCCTCCACAACCAACATACTGGCTGAGGAGGGTGGGAATTGTAGTCTAACACATTTAATGGGCACGAGTTTGGAAAGTCTGGCATACATTTTTTTGTCCAAAGTCAAATAAATTAATTGTTATCTTGAGCTGGCAGGTAAATATATGGATGAAGAATACAGTCTGAGTATCCCTTATCCCAAATGCTTGGGGCCAGAAGTCTTCCGTATTTCAGATATTTTTATTATTATTATTATTATTATGGATTTTGAAATACTTGTATTTGCATATATGTACACAATGAATAAGGTATCTTAGAGGTGGGACACAAGCCTAAACACAAAATTCATTTATGTTTCATATAAACCTGATGTACGTAGCCTAAAGGTAATTTTATACAATATTTTAAATAGTTTTGTGCATGAAGCAAAGTTTGTGTACACAGAACCATCAGAAAGCAATGGTGCCACTGTCTCAGCCACCCATGAAAAATGTGTTTTCTGGAGTATTTCAGATTTCAGAATTCCAGATAAGGAAGGCTCAACCTGTATTATCAGGGGGGAAAGAAAAGAATATTACTGGAGAGATCAGAACAGAGTGCCAGAAATACAGGTAGTGATTATTATGTCCAGGCTTAGTTGTGTGCAAAATAATTACAATGTCCGTTCACAAAGTAGTCTTGATCAACATTCCAGAATAATTACCACCTGCCATCAGATAATCTTGAATCAAGTCCCAGATGAAAGACTAAACAACAATCAGTCTTAATTCAACAGTTTCACACTGGAGTCTGTCTTTGAAGTTCTTTTTTCAAGAACAGCCTCTCACTTTCTGTGATCAATTATTCTGAAAAATTGCTTCCCTGTGTGCCATCCTTATTGAAGCAAGTAGCAATAAAAATAGCTCCAGCAACCACAACAGTGCAGTCATTGCTCTGTGGCAGTCCATCCCACTGTTGGACAGCTCTGTCATTTGTGCATCTGCAGATTTTTCCATTGCACAATGGGTAATGCGCAGAGGTTGTTCCTGCAATCCCAGCGAACCAAGTGGTACACCAAAGCCAGTGACAAAACAGTCACACATCCTTGGGCAATGTGTAACCGTGTGGCTGGAATCATATTGGTTAGTCCCAAGTGAAGGAGATTCGCTAAATCAGTTGTTGAGTACTGAGTCATGTGTAAGTCCAACTACGGTAATTCAATGACTCTCCTCTAGTAGGGACAAACAATAGGGTTTTGGCCCATGTGAAATAGGACAGCCAACGTGACATAGTGGATTGAATTTAGGACTACTATAAATTTTGGATTACAACTCTCTCCAACTCTGTTCAATGCCCGTGTTGGCTGTGACACATGGGAACTGTAGTCCTAAATGTCTGAATAAGCTAGGGTAGGGGAAAATAGCAGCTGTAACCAATATACAACAGAGCCAGCATGGTGTAGTGGTTTGAGCATTTGGACTACAACTCTGAAGACCAGGGTTCAATTCCCAGCTTGGCCATTAAACCTACTGGGTGACCTTGGGCAAGTCACACACTCTCAGCCTCAAGGGTAGGCAATGGCAAACATCTTCTGAACAAATCTTGCCAAGAAAACTCCAAGATAGATTTGCCTTAGGGTTGCATTAAGTCAGAAACGACTTGAAGTCACATAACAACAACCATGTGAAATGGTTACCTGTTGTGGAGTTCAGTTACGCAACTATGAACTGAATGTATTTGTTGAACAATGGCCACCAAACACACACAAGGTACAACTACATGTGTGAAGGAACATATAACATGGGTGTATGACATGGACAGGGGTCTATTAAAGACAGATCCTTTATAGTCTCACAATTGAGACTGGGTTAGTCAAGTCCTGGAATCCTGCCAAGCCACCTTTGGTCTCTGAAAGATTAACAACACAATTTATTCCTATGTATGTTTACTCAGACGTACATTCCATTTTGCCCCAATGGGATTTCTTCCCTAGTAAGTGTGTTCTCGGACTGCAGCCTAAGAAAGCTGTTGGATGGATGGGAAAAAAATTAGTGCAGCTACAGAAGGGAATCTGCAAATTGAAATCATGGTTTTGCGGGGAGAGAGAAAAACCTGCACAAAGCAGCCTTGTGGCTGTAAGTGAGAACCAATGAACTAAAATCAGAGATGAGGAATAATATCTTTTATGAGGAGCATGAAACAAAGGAGCACATAAACAGCTTTGACGTTCTCCAGAATTCTTTGTTAGTGGTGCAAAAATTAGAAGAGAGGGAAAGAAGCAAAAAATCCCCAGATCTGGCCTGATGGATAGGCCACTACAACTCTATTCAACTGCAAGAGAGAATCTCTGATCTTTGTTGTTGTTCTAACTTATGGACCATGTGGCTTCTGTGTGTGTGTGTGTGTGTGTGTGCTTAAAAATATAGCATGATTTCTAATATTTTTAATGTAGCATCATTTTAGGGGTCGGCTTGCACAGACATCCCTCCACAGAGCAACACACCAACAACTCCTTGAGAAAATGTCACCACTTTAACTGCCATGGCTCAATGCGGAGTTTTGTAAGATCTTTAGCCTTCTCTATCAGAACGATCTAAGCTTCTCTGTCAGAATAATCTGGCGCCACAACAAACTACAAATTCCAGGATTCTGTAGTGAGGAGCCACGACCGTTGAAGTGGTGTTAAACTGCAATAATCCTGCAGTGTAGCAGCAGCGTTTCTCACGCCTTCCCTGACTCTCTGTCACAGGCACTCAATAGTCAGCCAAGGAATGGACAGCTTGATTTTGCCAGATATCTGAAATAGGGTTGTCAGGTCTGGACTACACCAAGCCCTGAAATCTCAAGGCCAAACCTGAGACCTAGCAAGAACCTTTGAATCTTAAAAGAGGCAGATCCTGGTAATGTTACAAAGGACAGCTCATGAAGATGTCCTTAAACAAGATGCATTAAGCATCAGTCGTGGTTGCAAAGAGTATGTACCATGCAAATAAAAAAAATATCAGGTTAACATATGCTCCAACTGTCCTGATTTGGCATGGACAATCCGAATTAATCCTCTGCTGTCCCAGTTTTTCAGCTGCTTTTAAAATGACTTATGTTCTCTCTTCCCCTCCCACTTTCCCAGCTTTCTTCAGTTGCTGCAAACTGAGTTCAAAGTAGTTGGCACTTATTTAAATCGAGGGGAGAGGAGAAGATGGGTGGGATCTTGTTTTTCCCTGCAGACTCAGGCAAAAGCAAACTGCGGCAACCTCTCCTAGCTTGTGTGCTCTTCCTCATTGATAACTTTTACCGTAACACTGATTATTGCATACCAAAATCTGGAATGGTGTGTCAGCACAGAATATTTATTTATTAATATGCTTTCTTTCTCCTAAATTGGACCCTAGGCAGCTCACAAAAGGTACTGAAAAATAGTACAGTTTAAAAAAAACTCAGAATTTTTAAAAAATCACATCAATATAAGAAGTTAAAAATATAAAATAATTAAAAACATACAACATTAAAAACTTAAAACCATTTAAAATGTTGTTGTTGTTGTTGTTGTGCTTTCACATTGTTTCCAAATTAAGGTGAATCTATCCTGGAGTTTTCTTGGCAAGATTTGTTCAGAGGAGGTTTGCCACTGCCTTCTCCCGAGGCTGAGATCATGTAACTTGCCCAAGGTCACCCAGTGGGTTTCATGGCCTAGTGGGAAATCAAACCCTGGTCTCCAGCACTACACCACCCTGGCTCTCCAGAAAAGCAAATACCTTAATAAAAAGCCTCCCTGGGTGCAATGACCTATTAAAAGCTGGCTTGAGTTGAAAATCATTATGGGCAAGTCACATGCTCTCAGCCTCAGGGGAAGACAATTGCAAACCTCCTCTGAACAAATCTTGCCAAGAACACCCCACAGCCTTAGGGTCGCCATAATGACTTGAAGGTACACAACTACAACAATGAATGTGTCGACGGTGGCAGGTGAATGGTAATTGAGTTTAAAGATATAGCCATGTTACTCTGTAGAATCAGTATGTAGAGAGATCTTGTAGCACCTTTGAGACTAACTGAAAGGAAGAAATTGGCAGCATGAGCTTTCCTAGACTTCAGTCTACTTCCTCAGATGCATTGAGTTTGGGACTCACAAGTCAAAAATGACTTACAGGAATCCAACAACAACAACTCCAGTATATGGATTGTAAAGTGGTTGTGCAAACTTAACTGAGGACTAGACTTCATCCAAGCCAGTGGACCTCTGACTCTTCGACATTCTCATATTTGTCTTGCGACAGGTCAGAACATTTCACTCCAGGCTGGATCCCAGTTTAATTTGTTCCTTACCTGCAAGATGTGCTAAATTCCCTGTGAATCCAAGGCATGATGGCCAAGATCACTCTGGAGGAGTCCTCCTCTGTTTCTCACCAGCTGCCTGGGGTGGCCTGGGCTTATGCAGCTGTGCGGGTGTTATCTGTCACCATTTGTCAAGCTTACTGGCTGCAAGAGAAACAGAAGTGGCTGAGATGATGACGAGGCGAAGTGAACATTGTGTGAAAAGATTCTCACCTTGTCTGGCACCGTCCTGTTTTCTCAGGTTCCCCCAAGGAGGTGAGATTCTCACACCAAGGCAGAAAACTTCTGCCAAGACAGTTCTCCAAAGCGGGCTCTTCTCAAGACGAAAGCTGCAAACTCTTTGCAGTAATGCTCATTGCTAACTGGAGTAATTAAATCCCTCCAAATTGCACCGTAAAAAGCATTGGCCAGAATCCTGTTGGTGTTTTCGGTATTGTTGTTGTGTGCCTTCAAGCCGTTTCCAACTTATGGCGACCCTAAAGCAAACCAATCATGGGGTTTTCTGGAGCTGAGAGTATGTGACTTGCCCAAGGTCACCCAGAGAGTTTTCATGGCTGAGCGGGGAATCAAATCCTGCTCTCCAGAGTTGTAGTGCAGCGCTCAAACCACTACACCACCCTGGCTCTCTTGGCGTTTTACACATTCGTAAAGTCCCTTATGGGAGTGACTGGACATTTTCTCTGATGCATACTGGTGTAGAGATGCTGATAGCCATGTACACATGCATGTACCTCTACATACACACACGCACATGTGCATTCAGTTGTGTACTATTTTGGTTGCATATTTAGGGGTACATTCAACTGCACCACTATGCCATAGAATACAAGATTTGTGTAGCACAATGAATTCATAACTCCAAATGTAGAGAGATATACTATAAATTGTCAATGTAAGATCTGAGCCATTACATTGTGGCATCTTGGTATCTTAACCACTACACCAGTGGTCCCCAAACTTTGGTGCGCCAGATATTTTGGACTTCAGCTCCCAGAATTCCTGGCTGTTGGCCAACCTGGCTGGGGCTTTTGGGAATAGAAGTCCAAAATACCTGAAGGACCAAAGTTTGGGAATCACTGTGCTACCCTCTATGAGTTCCGTAATTCCAGAATAACACCACAGTGGTCTCTTTGTAAATTTTAGTATACACCGGGGTAGGCACACATGTTTAGGTCCTCTTGACTCTATACAGGTTGTATACAACCATTTTCAAAAATCAGTATATTTTAGTCATTTCGGGTCACTTTTGAAAAGATTTTCAGCTGTTTGTGGCTGGGCTTACATGTAAAACTGGATCCCAAACAACGGTCCAAAATTCTGGATGCACCCTTAACCCCCTTTCAAAGTTCTCAATAGTAGTAACAAACTTTTGCCAATCCATTCATCCTGCTTTGAAGTCAGGCTTTCTTTTCTTTGCCATGGATCCGACTCCTAATCAATTTCTCTCGATGACCCCCGGGTTCTAGTGTTACAAGAGAGAAAAGGCTTCTTCTATCTTGAATAGGAATCAGTGTGGGAGGCTGTGAAAATAAAGCTCTCCAGGATGTAGGAGTTCGGGTTGAGTTTTGTTAACTGTGTGTTGAGTTTTATTACATCCCACCCGCCATGTGCATAAATCAGGAGAGCTTGGAGCCAGGAAAGCTGGCTGAATCCCACAGTAAAGAGCCAAGGGTGCTGGCCAAATGAGCTCTTCCCACCCAGCCCACTTCCTTTTCTTGTCCCACCAAGTTTCAGAAGAAGAAAAAAATCTTCAGAAATGGCCAACCAATTTTGCTTTCTGGTGGTATTTCACTTGGGTTAGCCATATCCAGGATCATAGCATTGCGTAGTGGTTTAAGTATTGGACTAGGACTTTGGAGAACAGGGTTCAAATCCCCGTTCAGCCACAGAAACCCACTGGGTGATCTTGGGCAAGCCATATGCTCTCGGTCCCAAAGGAAGGCAATGGCAAACCCTCCCTGAACAAATCTTGCCAAGAAAACTCCACAATAGGTTCACCATAAGTCAGGAAAAACCTGAAGGCACACAACAACAACATGTATTCTAAATTAGAACACCAAATTAGGAGGAATAGCTAATACTCCAGAGGACAGGGTGAAAATTCAAAATGACCTTAATAGATTAGAAAGCTGGGCCAAAGCTAACAAAATGAATTTCAACACAGGGAAGTGTTAGGTACTGCACTTAGGGCAAAAAAATGAAATGCATAGATATAAGATGGGGGACACCTGGTTTAAGGAGACTACGTGTGAAAGGGATCTAGGAATCCTAGTAGACCACAAGTTGAACATGAGTCAACAGTGTGATGCGGCAGCTAAAAAGGCCAATGTGATTCTAGGATGCATCAATAGAAGTATAGTGTCTAGATCAAGGGAAGTAATAGTGCCAATGTATTCTACTTTGGTCAGCCCCCACCTGGAATACTGTGTCCAGTTCTGGGCACCACAATTCAAAAAGGATGTTGAAAAACTGGAGTGTGTCCAGAGGAGGGCAACTAAAATGGTGAAGGGTCTGGAAACTATGCCCTATGAGGAACGACTTAGGAAACTGGGGATGTTTAGCCTGGAGAAGAGACAGTTAAGAGGGGATATGATAGCCCTCTTTAAATATTTGAAGGGATGTCATATTGAGGAGGGCGCTAGCTTGTTTTCTGCTGTTCCAGAGAATAGGACCCGGAATAATGGATGCAAGCTACAGGAAAAGAGATTCCACCTGAACATTAGGAGTAAGGGCTGTGGAGAGTGGTAGAGTCTCCTTTGGAGGTCTTTGAAGAGAGGCTGTATGGCCATCTGTCAGGGTGCTTTGATTTTGAGTTCCAGCATGGCAGAATGGGGTTGGACTGGATGGTCCTTGTGGTCTCTTCCAACTCTATGATTCTATGATTCTATGAAATATATAGTTAATGTAGGTAGATAAGTAGGTAGGGATGGATGGATGGATGAATAGACATACCCTCCAACTGTCCTGATTTGGCAGGACTATCCCAATTAGCCCTCTGTCACCCCACTTTTTCAGCTGCTTTTAAAAAGTCCCAATTTCTTTCTCCTCCTCCCACTTTCCTTTTGCCCTCAGCTTGCTTACTTTCTCTAGGATCTCTGGAGGATTCCTGGACAGTACTGGGGAGTGCCTTCACCATCATTTGTCTGGTCATAGAGATATATACTTCTGAGATGTCTCCAACTATAGATGTCCTTACAAGAACATACAAAAGGTAGGTTTACAGGGACAGGAGATGTGATGCAGAAAGGTTAGGTTATGACTCTGGGATGCCAGACCTCAGCTGTTATTTGTAAGCAGTTGCTTCCAGACTCTGGCTAGTGCTGCCATATGGGGCTGTGTTGCTCTCCAGATTTCTCCTCTGCTCAATAGTTGTTGGAGGATGCTTTCATTTCAGTGGATCCACTGTGGGGTTTAGTTTGAACTCTAACAGAAATACCAAGGTGCTGGAATTCTTTGAGAAACAGAGTTAGGCCCTTTGGATAGCTCCTTAAAGGTCTGTCTGATTAGGCCTGGAGTAGACTGATTATTAAGAATTCAAATTGTTCCAAATTTCCTAATTGATTAGGAATGGAAAAGGTACTAGACAAAATCCTAAAGTGTAAAGACATACAGCTGAATACTAAAATTAGAACAATCCAAGCCATTGTATTCCCCATCGCCATGTACGGATGTGAGAGCTGGACAGGGAAGAAAGCAGATAGGAAGAAAATCAATTCATTAGAGATGTGGTGCTGGAGAAGAGTGCGGAGGATACTGTGGACAACCAAAAAAACAAACAAGTGGATCCTAGAACAAATCAAGCCTGAACTCCCTGGAAGCAAAGATGACTAAGGGCCAATGCAGACCATCATTTTAGGCCAACCTGGGGGTGGAGTTGGGGTGGGGGGGAATCACACGCTGGCCACCTCGACTCTGCCCCGACTCTGCCCCAACGGCATGCACCCGTCCACACGGCGCGTGGCATCAGGGTGCCCTCTTGGCACAGCGTGCATACACGCTGTGCCAAAAGGGTGCAAAAGAGCTGCGGTGGTGGCTCTAAGGGTGGCTTTTTGCCATTCCCAAAAGGAGCAGCAATATGCCGCTCTTTTGGGGGTGGCAAAAAAGAGGATCAGGGCCACGGCGTGTGGTTGCTGCGGCCCCGATCTGCCGCTCCCAGGGGTGGCCCAGAGCTGCCCCAAATGGGCCTTCTGCATCAGCCCTAAATTAAGGCTGTCGTACTTCAGCCACATCATGAAAAGGCAGGACTCATTAGATAAGACAGTGATGCTGGGGAAGATAGTGGGCAGTAGAAAGAGAAGAAGACCACATACTAGAAGGATAGACTCAGGGCAGTTGCAGACCGGCCCAAAGGACTGGCCTGGGGGTAGAGTTGGGGTGAGGCAGCCTCATGCCGGCTGCCCCAACCCCACCTCGACGCCGTCCTGACGCCTTTCCGGCAAAGCATTTAAACACGCTGCACCAAAAGGGGGCTGAAGAGCTGTGGCACCGGCTCCTAGGGCGGCCTTTTGCCACCCCTAATAGGACTGGCATTTTGCCACTCTTTTGGGGGCGGCAAAAGGGAGGATCGGGGCCGTGGCATGGGGTTGCCGCAGCCCCGATCCACCACTCCCTGGGGCAGCTCTGTGCCGCCCGTCTGCAGAGGCCCTCAAACAGGGAGACCATGGGCTTGGGCCTACAGGACCTAAGCAGAGAAGTGGAGGATAGGGGGCTTGGAGACATCTCATAGGGTTGCTATGTATTGACTCTAAGGCAGCTAACAAGAAGACTGACAATTCCAGTGACATGGAAGCCACCAACCTCCAGCGGCTGTAGGCATGTTGGCAACCTTCAAGCTCTCAGCCTTTGTTCTCCTCTTTCAAAATTCTGGATGTGTGAACAGCAGAGGTCTGAAACAGGGGTCACATCAGGACAAGTGCGAGTTGTTGTTGTATGCTTTCAAGTCATTTTTGATTTATGGTGACCATAAAGTGACCCTATCATGGGCTTTTCTTGGCAAGATTTGTTCAGAGGAGGTTTGCATGGAAGTCCATAAAAAAAGTAGGACCCTTCCAGATACCCAACCACTGGGCATCAGATTGAAACTTCTTCTGCACAGTTATTTTCTAGCACAGTTCATTCCCTCGCCCCCCCCCCCCCCACTTGTAATGTGGCAAGCAAGGCTGTAATCCTGATAAATCAAAGCAGACAGCAGGATATCATAGGGGATAACCTCCTAGTTACACAAAATGAAAAGAAAAAAATTGTGAAGAGCCAAGGTTTCAGAAGCCAAAATGATACACATCTTTCAGGTCCAATCTTTTCACCTTTCCATGGAGGAAAGCAGGAACCTCCTCTAATGTGATGCAAGGTGGTTGAGCAAGCAGGCAAGAAAATAGGGCAGATTTTATGACATAATACTACGGAGTGGGGACAGGGGAGGGGGAAATCTAGGATGTCACTTTCAAGATCCTGGGAAGAATCTGGAGGAAAGTAGGTTATGTGGATAGAGGGAGGGAGGGGGAAAAGATAAGCTGACCCCAAAATAACCAGAAAGGTTAACAGGCTATAGAAGAAATGAGGGGACAGAAAAACCAAGATCTGGATGACATACATATTTTACCTTAAGCATGATTTAAGTGTGGATGTGATCCTGGAAAAGTTACTTTTGTGAAGAACACGTCCAAATGATGGGTATAACCTATGAAGCCCTACATGGCTTGGGCCCAGACTATCTTGAAAGGCTACTGCCTGAATCCCCCGATAGTCCCAACTAGGGTAGACCTATTGAATCAATGTGATTAAAGTGTTATGCCACCATTTAACAATTGATTCAATAGGTCTACTTTAATTCAGACTACCAAAAGGATGCAAGCCCATGTCTCCATACCCTCCAACAGTCCTGATTTGGCAGAGGGAAGTCCCAAGTAACCCTCTGTCGACCCACTGGTTTCAGCTGCTTTTAAAATGTCCCAGTTCCACTCTCCTCCTTCCACTTTCCCTTTTTGGCCTCAGCTTACTTCAGTTGCTGCAAACCGTGTTGAAAAGTTTGAAGAATGACCCCTGTGCGTTCTTGCCCCGTTCCGTTCCGTTCCGTTCCCATTCCTGCAAGTGCCATGCGATAACCTTGATAAGCAAATTGCTGCAACCTCTCCAAGCATGTGTATTTTTCATTAATAACTTTTTGTTGTATTGACCATACTCTGATGTTGCTTGGCCATGCATGTCCCAGGTTTCATCTGTGAAATGTTGAAGGGCATGCATCTCCCTATATGACCCTGCCCAACTTTTTTTGATGCTCAAGGGAAGGCTTTAGCTCAGTCCCATTACTTTCATACTTATCACACGGGGCCAAATCCTGACAGAATCCAAAAGGAATCCCGACCTAATATGTATTATTTTTCCGTGTTTACACACGACGTCGCACAGAACCCCGACACAATGCAGCATGATCCGAGTTCTTTTGAATTTCAGTTTCTTCAGGAAATACAATTGCACGACGGGAATCATTTCGCTTTTACCGTAAGTATGGTCACCCAATACGTATCGCCAAATACGTATTGGGGAGCATTTCCCCATAGCGCTGCCTCTCCAAGGGGACCTCCACGGAGCCCCGCGCCGAGGCAGGGCCGGCACTCCAAGGAGGACCTCCTTGGAGCGCCAATCCGACGCAGGGCCGGCGCTTCAAGGAGGACCCCCTTGGAGAGCCGGCCCTGCGTCAGATCGGCGCTCCAAGGAGATCCTCCTTGGAGCGCCGGCCCTGCATCGGAGCTGTCACTCGCCGCGGCTGTCACCCTTTCCCAGGTCGTCCTCGGTGCAGCTGGCGCTCCAAGGAGGACCTCCTCGGTGAACGCTGCGGCGGGAGGTCCTCCTCGGAGCGCTGGCCGTGCGGAGGGCCGGCTGCACCAAGGATGACCTGGGAAAGGGTGACAGCCGCAGCGAGTGACAGCCACGGTGAGCATAGTGTGCATGTGCAAGAACATCATTGCTTGTTCAAGTATGGGATTTCCTCGCTAGTGTGTGCACGGCAGATACGTATTTCCTTAAATGCGCGATGATGCTAATTGTGTGTGATAACCATTTGCGTAATGAAGGTTTCTTTGCGGTTTCTTTTCGGATTTTGTCATTTCAGGATTATTATCGCTTTGTGGGCCACGTGTGATAAGGTCCATAGGTACGTCTGTTGATGTACCGTTTTAGTGGCTGCTCTCAGCTTGTGGCCTTCTCTCCCATGGAGGCTAGGCTAGCCCCTTTTTTATTTTCTTTCCACTGGCAGACAAAGACCTTTTTATTTAAACAGGCTTTTTGGCATTTAACTGGTTGCTTTGGAAGAGCCTTTTACTGAAAGTGTACTGTAGTTATACACTCATTTTTTTTTTAAAAAAAAAATGCTTTTAAACTGTTCTGTTTTAGTGCTGTTTTTAATCAGATAATTGTTTTCAATTTGTTTAGCTGTATTGGGAAAAGGTGGCTGTATAAATAAAAAACGTGTTAAAAGTCCCTAAATCTCCACGCTAGCTAGAGAATTCTGGGACAGAGTTTTCCAAGCTCTTGTCTAGATACAAGCCTGTAGTTGAGAATCCCTATTGACGGTCTTCTGATTTTACATGTTTAGTTCTAGCATAGTGAATTCCCCCTAAGGAGACTTTTGACTTGACATTTTAAAGAGGGACTATCTTGTCGCAGACTTTTACTCTCCACACGCACTATATCTTGCAAACAGATCAAAAGCTGAAGTTCCCCAGTTCCAGATAAATGTCACGGTTTGACCTGACTATAATTAATGGGAAACTTGAAGACAAAAAAGAGGAAGCCCCGTTATATAGATAGCCGTACACAATGAATCATGGCGGAAGGGGGGGGGGAACCCCTACCAATCCAAGTTCCACCGCTTCCTTGCTACTTCTGTAATTTGTCCCCACACCAAGACAATTTCTTGGAAGGGGATGAAAACACAATCACAGGTTGGCTCTAAATGGACAGGTAATTATGTGGACTACATCTCCCAGATTCCCACGGTCAACAAGGCCAGGACTCTGGCAGATGTAGTCCCTGTCCAGCATTGGCTCTGTGCTCCTTCCCCCACGGAGCCCCTGAATATGGCCTACAGCAGAAAACAAGTTCCCCACCCATGCTTACTAGCAAATCATTATAAAGAATGACTACTCCCTGCTACATGATCCATTTAACAAAGCCTCTGATGTTTCACAGATGGAAGCAGGGACACATGTCGCCAAGCAGCATCAGAGTGTGCTCAAGATGGCAAATGTTATTGATGAGGAAGAATATGCAATCTAGGAGAGGCTGCAGCAGTTTGCTTTTGCCTAAGCTTACTGGGAAGTCCAAAATTCTGCCCCTCTCCTCAACTGAGTAAACTCCTTTTGCACTTAGAGCTCAATTTGCAGCAAAAGAAGTAAGCTGAGGACAAAGGAAGAAAGGAGGAGGAGGGAGAAACTGGGAGATTTTAAAAGCAGCTGAAATAGTGGGAAAGTAGAGGTTTAATTGGGTATTCCCTGCCAAATCAGGACAGTTGGGGTTGCACACAAAGTAAATTTTTGGGCTACCAGAATTTCCCCCCTCCCAATATAGCCAGTGCAGTGAAAGACAAAGAAAGGAACATAACCAAGGTGGGAAAATGACACTAAGGCAACAGAGATGATGACACCAGTGATGGAATGAAGAAAGACAATTGTTTGCACAACCAGATTGGTTTTGGGAAATCTTTGCTAATTCCCCCCTGTGTATTTTCAGCTCAAACCTCTAAACTGGGGAGTTTAAAGGTGGAGGAATGAGTACATTGCCCCCCAAATAAGAAAATTAAAATTTTCCTTCATTCCCCAATTTTCTCGCAAGTCACTGAAAATGGTTCACACCTAAAACTTTTCTGTTTGCTGCGTTCACGTTTCCTTTGTAACTTTGCCTTTTTCTTTGGATGCCTAGACTCTATTTCCAAATGATCGACTGAAGTTACAGCAGTGACAGGAGACTGAAGGAATATTGGAGGGAACGAATTCTTATCGGAGGGAACAATTCATATTTGTCCACCCCCGAGCTTCACCCTTGTGTTTTCCCTATTGCACAATAGGGCCCAAGCAGACACACTGGCAGATGCACAATTCTTTGCCCAGTGGAGGCACATATGCAACAGAAGGGTGACATAGCGTAACCATTGTGTAAATATGAGAATGCCAATTTACACTTTGCAAGCACAGAGTAGGATTGCAGCTAATAATCTTAAGAGACAAACTGGAATGGCATAGGTACCATCAGTTTAAATATATTTATGTACCAAGCAGTAAATGTTCCCTTCCTAGGACCTTATCAAATGCTGGCCATGAAGCAAAAAGTAAGTGAAAACTAACCGAAGTAAGAATAAATTCAGTTCTATACCGAAACGAACTGAATTTTGCCTGTGCGGCCATTGCGCAATGATTCCAAAAGCTCCCTTGTACTTCCCTGAAAAACCGAATGTCAAAAGATCCCCTTTCACTTCGGATCACGGAAAAAAAATACGTATTAGATCCGGATTGCCTTTGGATATGTGTAAACACACAGAAACAAAATACGTATTAGCTGTGGATTGCCTTTGGATATGTGTAAACACACGGGAAAAAAATACGTATTAGCTTTGGATACCTTCTGCTTGGGACCCCCGTGTGATAAGGTCTTTTTGAAATGGTATTTTGGGCAGGTCTACCCCAAGTGATTTTGTGTGCCTGGCTACCAAATGCCAGTCTTTGATTCTGAATGCCCCTAGATGTAATCGCCAAGGGCTTCTCTTCTTTGCCCATCTCCTTCCAGACATCTCCTCCAGCGGTGAATAGAGCTTCCCTTCTCTCTCAATCAATTGCATCTGGACAAGGGCAGGCGAGCGCTTGCTTCATCTCATTTGAAAGCTTAAGCAAACAGGCTCACTCCCTAGTGAGGCAATGCTAAGTTGATTTTTCCAGATACTCAACTGCTCCAACTGTGTGTATAATACGCTGAACTTTGAAACAAATGCCCTTTTCTGCCAATGCAGCAATTTGTGTCAAGAAAATCTGAGATGCACTGGAAAACATTATGATATTAGCCGACATGCTGCAGGCTTATGTGCAGTCCAAGCCCCCCAGAGATTGGGAGGAACAAGTTACAAATAAATAGTTACACATAACTAGTTACTTAAAATTAATTCCTTTTTGTCAAGGCATAACATGGTTGCATTATGGTTGGAATCTAAAC
Organism: Phrynosoma blainvillii; assembly: GCA_026167975.1. NCBI lineage: Eukaryota > Metazoa > Chordata > Lepidosauria > Squamata > Phrynosomatidae > Phrynosoma > Phrynosoma blainvillii. Next base: position 8,147,633 of record JANUYF010000005.1, read on the forward strand.
AGAGGAAACTTCAGTCCTGATTCAGTGATATATTGTTACTCTTACACATATGGAGGACTCAGTTAAAGGTGGAAGATGAATATTATCTATAATGATTCATGCCTTGTTGAATGTGTTGAGGTGATGATGGGTGGGAAAGGGAAGAGAGTGTTTTAGAATCCTAGGACACTGTCACACTGGGGAGAGGATGCCATTGTCCCATCCCTGTCCTGTGCTTATCGCATGATCACGGGATGGACTTTCACACAAAATCACATTTATTGGGACATTGTCCCATCCAGAAAGCACAACTGAACATGATTGTGCAAAAGGCTTTCTCACTAAATCGTGCTGATCCCATGAATGTCCTGTGAATATCCCATGAATGAAGTGGAATTGTTCCTTCATTTCCCCTAATTTTGTATTATCCAAATATCCCAGTAATACAATTCCACTTCATTGATGGGACATTCACGGGATCAGTGCAATGTAGTAAGAAGCCTTCTGCACAATCACATTCAATCGCGCTTTCTGGATGGGATAAAGACGCCCGTCCTCGCATGATAAAGTTCATAGAGTTGGAAGAGACCCCAAGGGTGATCCATTCCAACCCCCTGCCATGCAGGAACACACAATCAAAGCACTTCTGACAGATGGCCATCCAGCCTCTGTTGAAAAACCCTCAAGAAGAAGACTCCACCACCCTCCAAGGCAGCAAATTCCATGAAGAACAGAAAGTTCTTCCTAATGTTTAAGTGGAATCTATTTTATACCACCAGCCAGTGTAGCATTCAAGTTGTGTTTGTCAAAGTAACTAAAATAATTAGTTGTTTTTGAGAAAGGAGAAGTAAATAACTACTTTTTTAAGACCTTGGAACTATAACTGTAGTGAATACTTTTAGAAAGTAATCTTTCAATAGTCCATCACTGTCACTGGTTCTTTATGCAGCCAGAAGCAAATCATATAAGATACACCTGTGCTTCAAGTGAGAAGATGAAGTATTAATTCATTTGAGATAGAATGGTATCAGCTGAGTTTTGAAATGTTGGGTATATTGCCATACATACTCACTAGAGATGCCCCCAATCTTTCTGCCATAGTTTGTGCACCTGTCCTTTCAGAATTAGCAATTACGAACTTCAGCTGAGGATTACATGCCTTCATTACATTTATTTTCAATTGTCGGTGAAATGCAACATGGGATTTCCAGTCTCATAACTCCAGAAGTGCTTAGCCTCCGTACTGCACCATTGGTCTCAAAGTCTTGAAGTAGCATAAAGTTTTTGCTTCTCCTCCACTGAGTTTACATGGCCGAATCAGGATTCAAATCTCAGTCACCAGTGTCCAACATTAGAGGCCATCACCTATAACATCATAACCATAACATCTCCAGAATCCAATGCAATAGATCCTAGCCAGCACTTTGATGCTGCACACTATCCCTCCCCCTCTTAACAGGCCTGGGGGCCCGGATCCTCCAGTTTCACAAATATTACTTCCTTTCTTCCATTGCATCCCACTTTGGGACAAAGGCAAGATATAAATGCCCTAAATTTCTCTTCAAATACCACATTTTCTAATGCAGTCTGTTGACCCATTCAGCCAACAAGGAATCTGGCAACAGTCAGGCATCTATGGACAGTCTGATGTCAAACTTTCTAAGCTCTCAGAGGCATCTTTTTCTGAAAAGCTGTAGGGAAGAAGGAAAAAATACGAAGGCCTGTGACATGCCTCTTGGCTTGCGAAGCCGAGCTTCAAGTCGGAGCTGCTGATTGAAACTGAAGTGGCCCGAGCTAACCCAAAATGGCACTCCGAGTAGCAGACCTGGCCAAACAACCCTGACAGATCCGGCATGCTCTGATGTGCTCCCCCTTGGCCCAGATAGCATCATGATGGAGCATCTGCCTCCGTCGCCAGCATTTTCCTTCCCTTTTCTCTTCACTTTAAGAACCGCACACCCATCTGCCTAGTTTAAGGTGGGCAAATCTGGTGCCGCACAGACCTAAGTTCAAATGTTTCAACCATCATGCTGTTGTTGTTGTTGTTGCTGTTGCTGTTGTGTGCCTTCAAGTTGTTTCCAACTTATGGTGACCCTATCAAAGGGTTTTCTTGGCAAGTTTCATCAGAAGGGATTTGCCATTGCCATCCTCTGAGGCTGAGAATGTATGACTTGCCAAAGGTTACCCAGTGGGTTTCCATGGCTGAGAAGGGATTCAAACTCTGATCTCCCAGTGTCTAAGTCCAATGCCCAAACCACAACACCACCGGCAAGTAAAGTGTAGCCCAGAGACCACATGTGGTCCCAGCATCCTGTTTTTGCAGTCCCTGAAGCCCCTTGCCAGTCTCTCCAAGGTCCCTGCTCCCAATTTTAAATCTTAATGCGATTTTGGAGCATTTTTTACTCAAAAACTGTGAGGAATACCACCCCAAATATACAAAAACACCTCCAACCTCACAAAGAAAACCTCCCAGAAATCCCAAATACTTCTATTTCCATCTGAGTCCTTCTCAAAATGGGGAGAGGAAGGTATTGCAATGTCACCCCTAGTCACCATTTTGGGAAGGACTACCAAAAAGATGGAAACATTTGGGAAAAGTGCTGGAGGGTACAGTCCGTATTGGGATCAGACTGGCCTCTGGCCCCTGCAAGAGTGAAATTTATCCCCATGCAGCCAGTCAACCTGTGTTTTTGGGTTGGATGCAGGTACTGTTTATGACATGCTAGATCCCTGTTTTGCATGGGCAACCACTTGGCCATATGAGACTCCAAAGAGAATTGTGGTATGTCAGCAGATAGCCCTGTTTAAATATCTGAAGGGATGTCATATTGAGGAGGGAGCAAGCTTATTTTCTGCTGCTCCAGAGAATAGGACACAGAGCAATGGATGCAAACTACAGGAAAAGAGATTCCATCTAAACATTAGGAAGTTCTTTCTAATGTTTAGGTGGAATCTCTTTTCCTGTAGTTTGCATCCATTGCTCTGTATCCTATTCTTTGGAGCAGTAGAGAACAAGCTGACAGTAAGAACTGTTTGACAGTGGAACACATTCCCTTGGTGTGTGGTGGAGATTCCTCCTTTGAAGGTTTTTAAATAGAGCCTGGATGGCCATCTGTCAGGAGTGCTTTGATTTTGTGTTCCTGCATGGCCGAATGGGGTTGGACTAGATGACCCTTGAGGTTTCCTCCAACTCTATGATTCTAAAGCATACCAGATGTGGTTGGCTATATTTCAGAGGAAAGAATAGGCAAACCATCAGTGTTCCTTCCCAAAAAAAAACCCATGAAATTCATGGGGTCTCCATACGTCGACAGGCGACCTGATTGTTCTCAGAGGGGTGGGGCATAAATAAATTATTATTATTATTATTATTATTATTATTAAGACAGCCACTCACACGAACCTAAATGCTGACTTACCATTAAGCAATTGCTTTGGTGTGTCTGCTCTAGTTGGATCTGCCAATGGGTTTGACCCCTAGTGAGCAGCGTTGTGTGTTGGTTTTGTTGTTGGGTGCCTTCATTTCCAACTTGTGCCGACACTAAGGCAAACCTATCATGGGGTTTTCTTGGCAAAATTTGTTCAGAGGGGGTTTGCCTTTACTGTCCTCTGAGGCTGAGAGAGTGTGACTTGCCCAAGGTCACCCAGTCGGTTTCCATAGCAGAGCAGGGATTTGAACCCTGGTCTCCAGAGTTGCAGTCCAATGTTCAAACCACTGGCTCTGTTGTGTTACAGCTGCTATTTCCCCCTTCCTTAGCTTATTCAGATGTTTAGGACTGCAGTTCCCATGTGTCACAGTCAACATGGCCAATGGACAGGTTTGGAGAGAGCTGTAGTCCAAAATTTCAGTGAAATCCTGTGCTGGTAACTTGGACTACAGAAAACCAAGCTTCTAAACCCCTTTGCACCATGAAATTCACATTTGACCTTAGATCAGTTCTTCTAATTAAGCCTGACCTACCTTGCAGTGTTGTTGTGCAGAGACAGCAGGGAGGAGAAGAACCATTTAGGTTGCCTTCAACTCATTGAAATGGGATATGAAAGTAACTATTAAGATAAATAAACAAAGCTACCTCTATGGAGTAGCCTTATTATGAATAAATAAACAGTATTTAAAAAAAAAAAAGCAGCTTGGGCTGCTGCCACACTGCAGAAATAATGCAGTTTTAGACACCACTTTAATTGTCATAGCTCCATTCCAGGGAATCCTGGGATTTGTAGCTTGTTGTGGCATCAGCTCCCTCTGACAAGAGACAGCGACACATCTCACAACACTACAAATCCTAGAATTCCATAGCATTGAGCCATGGCAGTTAAAGTTGTGTCAAACTGCATTAATTCTGCAGTGTAGATGCAGATTTGGGGAGAGGACGAGAAGCGAGAGGGGTTCTGGGATTTGTAGTCCAAAAATGTCTTCTTTTCCAAGCTCTGTCTGAAAGGCAAAAGGCACCAGCCCAGGAGGAGAGGCTGTTAAAAGATCCAAGGGAGTACTTCTTGCAGAAATAGGTTCTGGACAGAAGTTGGTGAAGACAAAAAGTTAATTTGCAACGGCTCTGGTTATTCATTTCAGTTTCTGGCCCATAGTAATTCTTAGAATAACCCACTTGACCTGGCAAACAACACTTCCAGGTTCCCAGCATCTCAAGTCGACAGCTGTCATGGATCAAAGCAGATACTCTTTCTTTGTACCTTCCTCCTCTTGACACGTCTGAACATGACTAGCACCAAGAAGAGCTGGAAACCTTACGGTTGATTAATCTACCCATTAAAGCTTGCATTGGAAAGTTGTTGGCATCCACTTCCTTTCAGACCAGCATTGTCTGGTTTCTAGGGGATGTTTCAATTAATAGACTAACTGCTGTAGACTACCTGCTGTGGAGCAGTAGACTACCTCGACTAGCTGCAGCTTCCAACTTGTCTTCAAGGGCAGCCCCAGGCAGCGTGCGCTGCAGTAATCTAACTGGGAAGTTACCCGTGTGTGAACTCTTCTGGCAGTTCTTTCCCACAGAAATATTCCGCCACACTCATCCATTATTTGTACAGGCTCCTTCTACAGTGAAGATTTGGAAATATACAAAATAGCACTCCTATAATCAAGACTACTATTGGATTATTGGGCTGGGAGAGGCATTGCCCCTGGGGCTTCCAGCTGATGGGAACTTTCTGCAGCTACCTGTACCTCCTCCAGTCCCTGCTATGACTGATAAGATGGCAGTGTCTGCGTTCAGGAGATCCACTTGTACTCTTTGTGCTAGGGATTAGGTTAGCCAAGTCAGGATTTGGCCCTGAAATTTCAGTCTCAAAACAGGGAGATGTCACCAGGGAAGGTCCTGATATTATCACAGATCCAGTTGTATTCTTTGTGGCTGGGAATTAAGTTAGTCAAGTCAGGATTCGGCCCTGAAATTTCAGCTTCAAAACAAGGGGATGTCATCGGGGGGAGGATCCTGGTGATATCACAGAGGTGAGCCCTGGTGATGTGACAAGGCTGAGATTATTAAGAAGGATACATTAAGCGTCAACCGCAGGTGCAAAGATTGCTGTGATTGTTTCAGGGTTGCCATAGGATGGAAATGACTTGAAAGTCATTTCCATCCTATGGCAACCCTGAAACAATCCTATTGTGGGATTTTCTTGGCTAGATTTGGTCAGAGGAGGTTTGTCGTTGCCTTCCCCTGAGGCTGAGAGCATGTGACTTGCCCAAGGCCACCCAGTGGGGTTCATGGCTGAGTGGGGAATTGAACCCTGGTCTCCAGAGTCATAGTCCAACATTCAAACCACTATGTCACATTGGCTCTCACTAGTTAAAAACACTGGCTGAGATCCAGCATCACACATGTTGCCACGATGTCATAGCTATACTTCCATCTGATGCCTGAAACTCACCTTAAAAGCCATTCAACTTGCTGTTGGGAAGGAGTTGGTTATATCATCCTGCAGCACCCCACTCGACTACAACATAGAGCTCCATCGCTCCGGATGGATGACTGGCTTTTAAGGTGGGTTTCAGAGTCAGATGGGGTCATGGTAAATAGTACCACGCATATGAATGAGAATATGAAACAGTTACAATGCCCTAAGTCTAATATATGACACTGTGAATGACTGAATGGGGAGGGTGGCTATGAAAGAACTGGAAAAGATTCTCAAATGCAAAGATATACAACTCAGCACAAAAGTTAGAATCATACAAGCTATTGCATTCCTTATTACCATGGATGGATGTGAAAGCTGGACAGTTAAAAAAGATGATAGGAAGAAAATCAATGCATTTGAGATAATGTGGTGCTGGAGAAGAGTGTTGAGGATCCCATGGACAGCCAAAAGGACAAACAAATGGGTTCTAGAGCAGATCAAGCCAGAGATATCCCTAGAAGCCAAGATGACCAAACTGAGACTGTCATACTTTGGACATATCGTGAGAAGAGAGGACTCACTGGAAAAGACAAAATTGCCAGGGAAGGTGGAGGGAAGTACGAAGAGAGGAAGGCCACATGCCAGATGGATGGACTCTGTTAAGGAGGTCACTTTGGGTATGAAGGGCTTGCAGGATTTAAGCAGAGCAGTGGAGGGTCTTGGAGATGTCTCATCCATAGGGTTGCCATGGGTTGAGATCGACTCAAGGGCAGTTAACAACAACAACAAAAACTGACTAATAGGATGCCACCCAATATGTATCACAAATGAGGAATAAAATAATAATAATAATAATAATAATAATAATAATAATAATATCTTTCCCGCCTCAGGGTACAACACGGTAAAATACAAAACACAATTAAAAACAACAACAAAGAAATCCAACAATTAAAATGCAATACAGTCGCCTCTGTTCTCGCGGACTTGAGGTCCGCAGTTTTGAATATTCAAGGAGGGGCGACCTCCGTTAAAATCAATGGGGTGCATTGCTGTAGGCGCGCATCCACACCCCAGTCAAGTTTATGGGATTGCATTTTGGCGAGTCTCCAATTTTCATGGGGTGGTCCGGAATGGATCCCCTGCGTAAACAGAGGAACGACTGGACTATAAAACTATTAAAATACACATAATATATTCTTTTAAAATATACCAATTAAAAAGTCATGCTTTAAAATGGACTGGTTAGGCCTGCCGGAAATGATACGTCTTTAGTGCTGTTTTAAAATACATCTTTGCAATTTTCAAGCCAGTATTCTCACCCTGAAATTCCTCCCGTTCACCCTGACAACTGGGGGAAAAGGATGAAGCCCTGAGATATGCAATATGAGAAATCAAGCCTGAACCCTCCCTAGAAGCCAAAATGACTAAACTGAAGCTATTATATTTTGGCCCTATCGTGAGAAGACAGGACTCACTAGAAAAGGCAATAATGTTGTGGATCTTCTCCAGATTCTTAAAATATGTATAAAGGAAAACACTTTGTTACTTCTAAGTTTTTTGTTTTGTTTTTTGCACAACAGTTGATCTAGATCTAGACTAATAAGGTAAAATGATTATGAATAAACATAAAATGAGTCCTAAGGAAGATATTAAGTGTCAGAACAGACAAGAAGAAAATGAAAAGAAAACAGGTTGTTTTTTTTACGCTGTTTACATAATTATTTAGAGACGATAAGTATTGGCTTTAAAAATAAGATGTAATAGCATAGTTCTGGGAAAGTAATGTATGGAAGAATCTATTATGTCCATATGGAAAGACTACGAAAAGGAAGTCACATGTAGAGAAGAGCTACGGATATTAATGTGTATGGAAACTTGAATATCTATGGGGTTGTGAAAATTAATAAAAACTATTTTTTAAAAATAATAATAAGAAAAGGCAATAATGCTTGGGATGGTGGGAGGCAGCAGGAAAAGAGGAAGGCAGCATTACCGATGGATAGACTCAAGGGCCTTTGCAGACTGCTAGAAATAGTGCAAATTGCGTCCACTTTTAGGGTTAGGATTACGGTTAGGGAATCATGGGAACTGTATTTTATTGTGGCACCAGAGCTCTCTGACAGAGAAGGCTCAATGTCTCAGAGGGGGAAAAAACCAATTCCCATGATTCCCTAGTACTAACCCTAACCCTTAAAGTGGACTCAATTTGCACTATTTCTGGCAGTCTGCAAAGGCCCTCAGTCATGAAAGCCGTAAGCTCTAGGTTTGCAAGACCTGAGCAGGGCTCTTGAAGGCAGGGAGACTTGGAGGTCTCTCATTCATAGGACGTTATCACACGGGGCCCAATCCAAACAAAATCCACACGAAATCCCGAACGATACCGGATTATTGGCCCGTGTTTTCACGCGACGTCGCACAGAACCCTGACAGAACCCCGACAGAAAGTGGAAAGATCCACAGGAAATGCAATTGTGCGATGAGGGTGATTCCGCATTTACCGCAAATGTGATCGCCAAATACGTATTGGGGAGCATTTCCCCATCATTACCCATGGTTCCCGCGAACATTCCTCTATCTGCGCATGTGCAAGAGACTCATTCCTCTATCTGCGCATGTGCAAGAGGCTCATTTCTACTACATTTACGGGATATTTTCGCTTGTGTGTGGACGTTCTTTGCACTTGCTGTAAATTCGCAATTAAGGTAATGACGTTTGCGGAAACAAGTTTATTTTTGGTTTATTTTCTTAATGCCTCATTTCCACTTTTATTTTCGCTTTCTGGCCCACGTGTGATAACGTCCATAGTGTCACCGTCAGTCCTTGAACAGCAACAAACTGGAGATGAACAGAGAGATGATCTGAAATGCATGTGCCTCTCCGGCTCTTAGGGATTTGTTCTTCGAAAGGAAAAGAACAGGGAGAGAACAGAAAGCGAGAGCCGCAAGGCTTCTGCTGGCAACTGTCACCACTGGGAAGTGTTAGCAACTCAGCTGCAAGAGTGTCAGGCTGCAAGAGGACAACGCAATGGCACAGGCGGCTCGGGTGTTTCTTGCTTCTGCCGCTGTGACGCAGGGGAAAGGCCGTACCCTGTTGTTGGCAGCACACAGAGACACTGGACGAGGCGACGTAAACAGGTGCCAGATCTCCAGAGGATCCCTGCCAAGAAGGAAACTCAGCCACAGAGTGAACTATATAGGACATGCTCAGAGCTGGGAAACAGATAGAGAAGGAGAGAAACCACAGAGCTGCATGAATGTTGTGCACGCAGGTGCAAGGATTTGGATTTCTTTAGAAAACCAGCAAAATATCCACTGTGAAATCGAAGGCTTTCATGGCCAGCATCCCTAGATTTTTGTGGGTTTTTCGGGCTGCGAGGCCGTGTTCCAGAAGAATGTATTCCTGACGTTTCGCCTGTGGCGAAACGTCAGGAATACATTCTTCTGGAACACGGCCTCGCAGCCCGAAAAACCCACAAAACCCTAAAATATCCACTCTTGTGCCCTCCAACAAATGAAAACCAGGACACTTGTGGTCAAGATTGCAAAAGTTATTAATAAGGAAAAGCACACAAGCTAGGAGAAGCTACAGTAGTTTGCTTTTGTCTGTCTACAGGGAAGAGCAAGATTCGCTCCTTCCTATCCTCTCCCTCCTAGGGCCTTTGCAGACTGCCAGAAATAGTGCACATTGAGTCCACTTTAACTGCCCTGGCTCAGTGCTAAGGAATCATGGGAATTGTATTTTTTTTTCTGAGACATTGAGCCTTCTCTGTCAGAGAGCTCTGGTGCCACACTAAACTACAGTTCCCATGATTCCCTAGCACTGAGTCAGGGCAGTTAAAGTGGCCTCAGTTTGCACTATTTCTGGCAGTCTGCAAGGGCAAGTTAACTAAAATACATTGCAGAAATAATCCAGTCTGAGACTGCTTTAACTGCCCTGGCTCAATGCTAGGGAATTTCCTGGAACTGCAGTGTTGTGACACATTTAACCTTCTCTATCAGAAAGCGCTGGTGCCACAATAAACTACAATTCCCAGGATTCCCTAGCACTAAGCCAGGGCAGTTAAAGTGGTCTCAAACGGAATTATTTCTGCAATGTGTTTTGGACCTTAGTTCAAACTACTTTTGTAAATTTAACTCAGTTTTCAGCAATTCAAGTAAGCTGAGGAGAAAGGGAGAAAGTGGAAGGAGGAGAAAGAAACTGGGACATTTTAAAAGCAGCTGAAAAAGTGGGATGACAGAGGATTAATTGGCATCCCTGTCAAATCAGGACAGCTGAGGGTATGCAGTTAGGATTAACTAAAGGCAAAGCTGGGGAAAGTTACTTTTCTAGACTCCAACTCATGCTGCCTGGGAAGTTCTGGGTGTTGCAGTCCATGGTGGCTGTGGGATTCTGCAAACTGCAACCCCCAAAAGTAACTTCTCCAAGTTCTTCTCCAGCATTTATGAGGATCAAACTAGTTGTGAAATCAGGTGCAGATGATTACATTGCAAGGTTGCTTAAACTGAATAATCACTACAACATGGGATGGGGGTGAAGAAGAGCAGATCAGGAGTGTAGCAAAGATGATTTAACCTTACATCAATAAAAGTTTCATCATTAGGGTAAAACAACCATTTCAAAGCTAGGAAAGAAATGGTTAAACCACCCTGCTGCTCTGCTACATCCTCAGTCCTTCTCCCTCACTCTCACAGTAGTTATTTAATTTAAGCAAACATGCAAGTTAATTGCTTCCATGCAATTGACATCACCACTTATTTAGTCTACGTATACCCTCAACCAGAATTTACTTTGGGGGGAATCTGTTGTGAGGCAGATCTATGCTATATGCTTGGATGTGGCAAGTGCAGCAGATGGTTAAAATGTCAAAAGTATGGATATGAGTAGTTTATATGTAATTAATTTTGTCCCAAGAGCTGATTTATGCAAGACCTTCTTATAAGAGACAAGGCTGGCCCTACCATTAGACAAAGTGAAGCAGCTGCCTCTAGCAGCAAATGTGAGATATCACAAAAGGGCAATACATTCTTACCTTGTTATGATGCTTTTTTTTTTCCTTATCTGAGATGGAAATACATATTTGTGAGATTTTCTGCCTTGGATTTCCCCTCAAGAAAACCTATGCACCCACACTTGGGTAGTTATATGGGTACTATTTCAGGTAGCGAAATATCTTGGGTCAGCCCTGCAGAGAGATCTAGAAATATGCATGAAGAAGGGCTGTACAAGGCCAAAGGCCTATGAGGTCCAGCATTCTATTCTGTTTGCACAGTAGGCAACCCAACAGCTTTGGGAAGCACACACAGAGGAGACAAGTGCAATCAGATCTTTTCTTGCTCATGTTCCCCAACTTCTGGTATTGAGAGACATGTGGATTCTGATAAATCAGGGTGGAAGTGATACAGCGCTCCAGTTATCGGTGGACTCCAAGTCCCAGAAGCGCTAGCTAACTTAATCAATGATGAGGAATGTTGGGGGCTGCAGTTCAACAACATCTGGAGGGCCATATGCTTTCCACCTCTGTGAAATGCTGCATCCCTGTGCAATAATTGACCATTCAGCATCAGGGGTAGAAGGGGCTCACACAATATCACTTTCATTTCCCCCATAGATCTGAATACCACCCAGTCACTTCTATAGGAGAAATGAAATGAAACACCAATGAACTGAGGTCTTACACCCATTGCCTGCCTTCAGCCAACCTAGCAATTAAGAACTGAGATCTTTTTGATCTAGGACTAACTAGAACTGCAGTCTGCCTTGTTCACTAGAAGAGGTGGCCATGTTTCCAATAGGCCAGATTAAGCCAAACTTCTCCCCAGTTTGGCCCACCAGTATGACAGGGAAGTGACAATAGATCTGCCCTTCTCATTCAACTCAACATGCCTACCTGGCCTCCAAAGTCCCCAGACATACAAAAGGTAAAGGTAAAGGTATTCCCTGTTGACAAGGTTGTCAAGTTGTGTCTGATCATAGGGGGCAGTGCTCATCTCTGTTAGAGTTCCTGCATGGCAGGAGTTGGACTGGATGGCCCTTGTGGTCTCTTCCAACTCTATGATTCTATAATTCTATGATTCTAAGCCGAAGAGCCAGCGTTGTCAGAGACTACTCTGTGATCCTGTGGCCAGCATGACTGCACAGAACACTGTGTACCTTCCCACCAAAGTGGGACCTATTTATCTACTTGCATTTGCATGCTTTTGAACTGCTATGTTGGCAGAAGCTGAGACTAGTGACAGGAACTCACTTCATCATGCAGCACCCAGCCTTGAACTGCCTACCTGCCAATCTTGCAAACAACAGTCAGCGTCTTAACCACTTGAGCCACTGCATCCCATCTTCAGACATATATGCTGGGGTTATAATTTTCAAATAAGGCCTATTTATACAACATCCACTCTCCCTGGGGCTATCACATGTGGTCATTTTCTTAGATCTGATCATCAGCTCAACAATCTGGATTTATATCCATCAGATTTTAAATGTATTGGTCCATCATGGGATTTCTGTAGCAGTTGACAGCGGAACAGATATGCCCACTGGGTGAGGAGGACCAATGCTCTACCTCCATCATTCCCAATTACTTGTGGGGTACAGTTTAGAAAAAATATGTTTTTAGATGGCAGCTCCCGAGTTATAGCCAGATTCCCTGACCATAACTGTGGGAATTCTGGGAATTGTCATCCCAAAACTAACTTTTCTAAGCTCCATTATGGGGAACCATGTTGAAAGTCAATACTCTCATCAATATATAAGGTCTGGATGATCTGGTCCAAAATAACTTTGCCATGTTTTCCCTCCAAAAATTAATGGATTTGTCCAAGGAATCATATGATTGTCCAGATGCAAGGGTTTTTTTTTAAAGCCTTTCTGTCTGTCTATCTGTCTGCCTGTCTTTCTCTCTCTCTCTCTCCTTAAAAATAATGAGAGGCATTAGGTTGTTTCCATTTCCAAAGAGTTGCTTGCAGTCATCTCAAAACCACACTGATTTCACCCCTGAGAACAGCTGGCGAACCAAGGATCTGTCAAAGTAACCGAAACAGAAATCCGGATGCAGCTGTAACTGTTAGTGGTATTGCTAACTTCACTCACATTTGGGTTTTCCTTCAACCTCCCTCTTCAAAGATGTACAGAAGAGAGCATCTCTGTTTGGACAGCATGTGAAACCGCCATTTCTCATAACGGAAATGAACCTCAGTGCATCTTGGGCTCAAGCTCAGCCTTCCCCATCGTTTCCTCCTTCATTACAGCCACAAGACATTCAGATGCTTCTGTTTGTAATTAACCACAGATTCCTGTTTTGTCTGAATCCAACAATCTGTGGTTAAGAGGGCCTCTTTGAAACCATCCCATTTCAAGCCATGGGCAATGAAGCTGTTTTTTTTCAGCAAACCAGGGTTACAATGTGTGTCATAGTTTTGGCTTAAGTTTTGGAGTAACACTAAATGGAGATTAATAGAAAGTGGATACAAAACTTTCTGGTCTCCTTGCTACTGGATGAGAAGATGCAAGTATGTGAGAGAGGATGTTTCGTTGCCCCACATAAAGGTACGATGGTAGATCTTCCATGTAAAGAAACCAATTGGAGTGATAGGCAAGCCTTTTCAGCTATTTAAGAAAATCAAGAATAAAATCTGGGACTTTTCAATCAGTCTGGTTGCGCCTTATGTCTTGCAATGTACAGTTCTTGCATTTTTAAAGGCTGGCCAGTATTCTGGATCTAAATGTGACTTCTGAACATTCTGGAAAAAACTGAAGGTGCATGCAAAAAGACAAGACAACCAAAGTAGGCTCACAACTTGCATGCATGTACGTACGCACACCTTGTTGAAAATTAGAGATGAGGAAAGAGGAATGGCTAAAAAGGTATGGATGCCAAGATCCTCCATGTGCAAAGCTCAGGAGTAATAATTTATGTACAACAAAGTTGGCTGTAACTCATTACTTATTTTAAGAGAAGTCAACAAAGCAACATGTCAGGAAACATAACATGATGAGCAAAGGTCCAGTGACTCACTTAGTGCATATAAATAATAATGGTCCCTGGATGTTTTCAAAAGTTACTTTTTAAAGGACATCTCTGAAGGGCATCATGATAGGGATTTTTCACTTTTTTTGTCATCTCTGAAATGTTTTTTCCTTTCAAAAACATAACGGAGAATAATAGGAAATTAATGGGCTGCATAACAAGTAATGTGTTGAGTTACTTTTTTGATACTAATGAGAAATGGCAACCAGTCACTTTTCAAACTCTCTACAAATGGGAATGAATTTTTAAAAAACTTTCCAAGCTTTGTCCACAGTAAACGGTGGTATGCATCGCTTTGAAATAATAATACCTAGAAAACATGTCTTTCAGTTCCCAAGTATTAGGGTCGGTGTAATGGTTTGAGCATTGGACTATAACTCTTGAGACCAGGGTTTGATTCCTGTATGTGCATGGAAACCCACTGGGTGTCTTTGGGCAAGTCACATACTCTCAGCCCCAAAAACCCTGTGATAGGGTCGCCTTAGGGTCATGCTAAGTCAGAAATGACTGAAGGCAGACAACAATAACAACAGGCCTTTGCAGACTGTCAGAAATAGTGCAAATTGAGTCCACTTTAACTTCCCTGGCTCAGTGCTAGGGAATCATGGGAATTGTATTTTTTTCTGAGACATTGAGCCTTCTCTGTCAGAGAGCTCTGGAGCCACAATAAACTACAGTTCCCATGATTCCCTAGCACTGAGTCAGGGCAGTTAAAGTGGCCTCAATTTGCACTATTTCTGGCAGTCTGCAAAGGCCCAACAGCAAGGGTCAGAAGAACTTCTTTTCTCTGTAGAATGTTACTTCTTTTGATGACAATACCAGAATTTCCCAGCCACAATGCCAGTAGCCACTGGGAAATTCTAGAAGTTGCAGTCCAGAGAAGTTATCTTTCCCAGGTCTGATATGACTCATTACAATCTGGTGGTGTAGTCCACAGTTGTTTAGTATGTAGGTCACTTGGACAACAACACCACAAAAACTAGGGCTCTGGCTGTTTCATCTGAACTAAATGTGCCATCACATGGACAGTGATTCATTCATTTATTTATTTTAAACCCAAAAAGCATAGATGCTCCTTTTCTAGCAGTTTCATTCATACCAAATCAAGGGCAAATGTTGAGCAAGGGAGCAGTTTCATTAATGCTCCCCACACGCTGGTGAGGCTGCAATAAGCCACAAGCCAGAAACCAAGAGTTAAGGTTGAGCATTCCTGTCCATTGATCATCATCATCGCAAGCATGTTTCATTATATTTTCTGGGCAGGGCAATGGCCTTTGAATGATTAGAGCCAGCAAACAGCATCCTGCTGAATTGGACATGTGGATTTCTAGTGTTCGAGGCAATGGTGGAGAAACAAATATGCCTTGAGGTCTGTGGCCAAGTCTTGTCTGCTACTGCTCCTAGGAAAAAAGAACTTTAGATGGATCCATCCTTTCTCCCTATTTACAGTGACGATAAGCTGCCAAGCAGACAAATTTCTCAAAGGGGAACAACAGACATTGTGTTACGCAGTGGGTTTCTTGGTCATGTTCAAAATGGAGAAAATTTTGGAATTCGTCTTGGACAGAAGACTGAAATGCAGGACATCTGGTCATCCTGCTTTGGGAGTTTTAAGTTTAAAAAATTAAGAACCTGTTGAGTGATATGTAGCAGTGGCATTGGTGTCACCCAGTGTGGTAACTCATGGTGTCACTCCTCCCATTGACTTCCTCCTATAACACACCATACAGAATCCCTAGTAATGTTTTTGGTACGAATGTTACTTGTAAAGCATAATTCCCATACATCACGGAATCTAATGGTAATAGTTGTGACATAACTAGCAAAATTAAAACTATACCTTTAAATTACAGTATCATAGGCACAGACAATAGGAGGAAGGAATATCAACAATCCAAGCTATGCAGAGGACACCATAGTACTAGCAGAAAACCTCACAGACCTGGAACACCTCCTAAGGAAGATCAGTGAAGAAAGTGCTAAGGCAGGATTGATGCTGAACATAAAGAAAACAAAAATAATGGCCACTGAGGACCTTCACAAGTTCAACCTAGACAATGAAGAAATAGAGATAGGACCTTATCACACGCTGGCCACGAAGCGAAAAGCAACCGAAATAAGAATAAATCCAGTACTATACCGAAATGAACCAAAAGAGCCCCCGCAATACGTAAATGGCAATCACACGTAATTACCGTCATTGCGCATTTATCATGCTTCCCGGAAAGCGCATCCTGGATACGTATTAGCCGTGCACACACATGTTACAAATTCCCATAAATAACCAAGCAATTATGTTCTAGCACATGCGCAGAAATATTGCTTTCCCACCAACCCCTGGTCACGCATTGGAACAGAGAGGACCATGTTTACCCCTTCCGTTTGTTGCCCGATCAAAACAGGAAGTACACGTCATAAGATGCTTCCTCACAGATCCATGGGAAATAGCTCGGGGAACCATGGGTCATGACGGGGAAATGCTTCACAATACGTATTGCCTGTTCATATGCATTTTGGACCCGCGGTAAATGCGCAATGATTCCAGTTGCGCAACTGTACTTCCTAAAGAAACCGAAATTCAAAAGATCTCAATTCGTTTTGGATTCGTTCGGGGTTCTGTCGGGGTTCTGTGCGGTTCTGTGCGACGTCGTGTGTAAACACGGAAAAATAATAAGTATTAGGTCGGGATTTCTTTTGGATTCTGTCTGCTTTGGACCCTGTGTGATAAGGTCCATAGTAAAAAAAATTCCCATACCTGGGATCAAACATTGATAGAAATGGGGACTGCAGCCAGGAAATCAGAAGACTAAGAATGGAGAGGATGGCTATGAAGAACTAGAAAAGATTCTCAAATGCAAAGATATACAACTCAGAACAAAAGTTAGAATCATAAAGCCATTGTATTCCCTAATACCATGGATGGATGTGAAAGCTGGACAGTTTAAAAAGATGACAGGAAGAAAATCAATGCATTTGAGAGAATGGGCCTTTGCAGACTGCTAGAAATAGTGCAAATTGAGTCCACTTTAAGGGTTAGGGTTAGGGTTAGGGAATCATGGGAACTGTATTTTATTGTGGCACCAGAGCTCTCTGACAGAGAAGGCTCAATGTCTCAGAAAAAAAAAAAAAAAACAATTCCCATGATTCCCTAGCACTAAACCTAACCCTTAAAGTGGACTCAATTTGCACTATTTCTGGCAGTCTGCAAAGGCCCAATGTGGTTCTGGAGAAGAGTTCTGAGGATCCAATGGGCAGCCAAAAGGACAAACAAATGGGTCCTAGAGCAGATCAAGCTGGAAACCTCCCTGGAAGAAGCCAAGATGACCAAACTGAGGCTATCATACTTCTGACACATCATGACAAGAGAGGACTCACTGGAAAAGACAATAATGCTGGGAAAGGTGGAGGGAAGTAGGAAGAGAGGAAGGCCACGTGCCAGATGGATGGACTCTATGAAGGAGTTCACTAAGGGTATGAAAGGGTTGCAGGAATTAAGCAGATCAGTGGAGAACAAAGGGTCTTCTTGGAGATGTCTCATCCATAGAGTGGCCATGAGTCAAGATCCATTAACAGCAACAAAATGCACAGCCTAAATGTATTTACATATGCATAGTTTCATGTGGTTAAAGTGAACATTTGGTAAAATGGGATGTTTTAAAATAAAAATTAAAAAGATTTTTTAATTAAATTATTTTTTAAAAAAAAAATTGAAATTTTATTTTATTAAAAAATCTGAGGCATCTCCTTTCTCCTCGCACTGAGCCTCACCTCACTCACACCATCTCTTACAGCATTTTAAACAGAAACAGGCCAATGCCACCGCAGGTTTCTGCCAAAACGCAGATATTTGAGGAGCAGTGGTGTCACCCTCCTTAGGATGTCACCAGTGTGGTCTGGAGGCACTAGAGGTGGGGTTGGAAGAATGATTGAAGGGGTCAAAAGCCAGAAAAGATTGAGCAAAACTGTCCTTGGGATTTCTGGTGTTGATCATCCTATAGAGGCAGAGATGGTGTGGTGTTTCTTCAGGATTTCCAGGACTATCATTAGAGCTGTGACAATTAAGAAAGGAAAAGAACACTTGCAAAGTTCCAGAGAGGAATGGCAGAGTACTTGGAATGCAGCTAGACTTGTTTCTGGCTGGTTATTTCACTTTGGTTTGGTTTTTTCAGAACTTGGAAAAGATATTTTGGATTACAGGTCCCAGAATTTTGAGTAGCAGATTATGAGACCTGTATTCCCACCAACTGTCCAGATTTGGCAAGAACAGTCCCAATTAATTCTCTGCCGTCCCACTCTTTCAGTTTCTTTTTAAATGTCCTGGCTCCTCTGTGCTTCTGGCACTTTCTTCTTTTATCCTCAGCTTATTTGTATTGCTGCAAACTGAGTTCAAAAGGCAAAAGTAGTTTGCACTAAATTAACTGCATAGGGGGAGAGGAGCAGAAGGAGCAAAGTCATGCTTTTTCAGTAGGCTCAGGCAAAAGCAAAATGCTGCAGCCTCTCCTAGATTGTGTGTTCTTCCTCCTTCATATATTTTACCGTCTTGACTACATTCTGATGTTGCTTGGCCATATCTGTCCCAGTTTTCAGCTGTGAAATGTTGAAGGGTAAGGACCTGTAGTGCTAAAAGTAACTTTCCCAAGCTCTGTGGTTTCATTCTGTTTGGAGCAAAACCAGTGAGATTGCTGCGTCTGCTTAGGCTCCGGTGTTTCATTCCTAAGGTTTCAACAGTGGAAACAAGGAGAAGCCTGAGAGAAAGAAGATGAGGTTTAACAGTCCCCTAACTTCATCCTTCCACTTGTCTAACCCACAGGCCTTATGCAGCTAAGGAAGGAATGTGCTTGCCATTTCCAAAATTTCCAACACTGAAGCGTATCTAACCTGTCTGTTTGGTATTTTTGCCTCAGATTCAATGCCTTGCACCCCCATCCCAGCAAAGTGTGTCAGTAGGGCAGTAAATACAGTCTTGATTCTCCATTATTGACATTTTGAAAACATGGCAACCCTATCACCAGGTCCATTTTTACCCCTCTGAAGCCCCTTGTTGTTGCTATGTGTCTTCAAGTCATTTCTGACTTATGACAACCCCAAAGGCAAACCCATTACGGGGTTTTCTTGGCAAAATTTGTTCAGAGCAAGTTTGCCTTTGCCTCTGAGGCTAAGAGAGTGTGACTTGCCTAAGGCCACCCATTTGGGGTTTCATGGCTGAGCGGAGATTCAAATCCTGCTCTCGAGAGTCATAGTCCAATGCTCCTTACAATTTAATGCTCAAACCACTACAGCATGTAGGCTAAGTGTGCATTACACAACCCATACCAGCTTAGCACAAGGTAGATGGATCAATGGCCAATGCACATGGCTGACTTCCCACTGTGCAATGCACAAAGACAATGTATATTCTCACAATAGTTGGACCTCCACATTTCCAGTTTTGACTTTTGTGGTTTTGATTATTTGCGGATTTTCAGATCCCTAGAGAGAATATCATTCCTAGAATATACTGTATTTTCTCACATGTAAGTTTAGAAATTTTAGTCTAAACTGACCCAAAAAACCTGGGCCAACTTATCCACGGGTCAATGTAAGTAAAGTCTTATCGAAAAAGGAACCATGCCCTGTTGAAAGATGAGAACTTAGGGGGGTTGCAGACTGCCAGAAATAGTGCAAATTGAGTCCACTTTAAGGGTTAGGGTTAGTGCTAGGGAGTCATGGAATTGTTGTTTTTTTTATGAGACATTGAGCCTTCTCTGTCAAAGAACTCTGGTGCCACAATAAAATACGGTTCCCATGATTCCCTAACCCTAATCCTAACCCTAAAAGTGGACGCAATTTGCACTATTTCTGGCAGTCTACAACCCCCCTGAATCTCTTCTCAAAGCACCTAAAAGAAGCATCAACCCCCTCTACTGTCTTTTCCATCCAGCCTTTAGGGTGAGCACAAACAGTTATGCATGCCATAATTTTGTTTTTTGGCATTGCTTTCCTTTGCTTCATCCTTTAGATCCATTGTTACATGCCCCTAGGTCACAGACCAGTTGCTCATCCCTGTTTTAAATAAGGTCTTATGAAAAGCAAGAAGAGTAAGTTATTGCTCATGAACGCCTTCTGAACTGTCCACGACAATCCAATCATCCACGACTTATCCACAGGTCATATCAAAATCCATGATTTTGGCCCCAAAATCTGCCCTTGACTTATACACGAGGTTGACTTATATACAGTCGAGTACATCATTCTCTCTAGGAATCCCTAGGTCCTCCAGATAAATTCTGCTGGAATTTGACCATACAGTTGCACTGGAAGATGTAGAGATTCCTAGAGAAAACACTTCTCTAGGCATTTGTAAGTCCTCCAGCATGATTCTATAGTCAACATTTGGCCATAAAGTTGACCATAAAGTTGCAATGGAGGACCTGAAGATTTCTAGAGAGTTGGTCCCTCTTAGGTTAAAAAAAGTAGTGGGGTTTTTTCATTTGCAATTTTTTCACTTTCACGAGGGTCCTGTGCCCCTAATCCCAGCGAATATGGAGAGCCTACTGTACTCCATGAAGGTGAAGGCACAAATGCATGAAGAACAGTCCAAGAGATGCCACTCTGCTTATACTACCACTGGATATGACAGCTGTGCATCTGTTGAACAAAAATAAATAAATCACTTTGCGTGCATAGTGCAAAACATGCCTGCACATGTCACCAGCAGGAAGCCAGCCTGTGTTACTCCCTCAAGAGTTTCAGAGGCAGAAAATTGGTCACAGACCAGTTGCTCACCCCTGCTTTAAATAAGGTCTTCTGAAAAGCAAGAGGAATAAGTTGTTGCTCATGTACGCCTTCTGAACTGTCCATGACAATCCAATAACCTTGCCATGTTCCCCCCTCCAGCAGCCCTTCAAGAAATTCCACCCTCTAGCATGTTTTATTAACTATTATTACTGCGTATTACTTATTTATAGAGAGCCGCACATAGAAGCCGATGTTTTACAGGCATATAAAAAGCCTCCTTGAAGGAATTGGACATTTGATTTAAGGCCAAAGCAGGAGGTGGCTTGCCCCTAACTCATATTTGCAGATTTTGAAGGAGCTTGTAAATATCCATGAAGTTTCAAAATCCAATATTATTATTCTTATTAACAGCTACCCACTATGTAAGAGTTCTGAGTAATCCCCATGCCCATACTTTCCAATGTTTCATGTCCCAGTGAAAACTGGGACCTATGTGGCCAACCAACATCACAGTGGTCAAGATGGCAAAAACTTACGAATGTGAAAGAGCACCCAAGCCAGGAGAGGCTGCAGCAGTTTGCTTTAGCCTGAGCCTCCTGGGAAGGGCAAGATCCTGCCATTTCCTCTCTTCTCCCCTCTGCAAACTACTTTTGCGCTTTGAAGTCAGTTTGCAGCAACTGAAATAAGCTGAGGTCAAGGGGGAAAAGTGGGAGGAGGAGAAGGAAACTGGGACATTTTTAAAGCGGCTGAAAAAGTGGGATGACAGAGAGTCTCCCAGCCACATGAGGATGTTGGAAGGTTTTGAGGTGGACAAAGTGCATCTCTTGAAATAGCATTGGGCTGCATCTCCCATCAGCCTTAGCCAGCAAAGAATGCTGGGAAGGGCAGTCTGATAACATCTGAAGGGTTACACATGATTCCCTCCTTCCCAGCTCTTGTTCTTGAGGCTAGTTTCCCTGTTTCATGGCTCAGTGGGGACTTTAACCACTACAACCTACTGCCTCTCCAGTATGATTGTATTTAATATATTTTTAATAGGGGGGTATTGTTATTGTCGGGGCTTTATCTGTTTTAGTTGTAAGCCGCCTTGATTGCTACAGCAAAAGACGGGGTAGAAATAAAAATTATTATTACTATTAATTATTATGATGATCCAGAATAAAATCTTAAGGGAAGGGTCGGAGATAACCGGTCCTCTACACATGTCAGGTTGGAAATCCTATCATTCTATCCATCCTCTCAGTGCCCGTGTATTGAGCAACTTTCCTGAATGATGAAAAGTTCCAGGACTAAGCTGCTAACCCAGGCATGGCTTTCACTGGAAAGAAATCGCTGAAGCCTTTTGTAATATTTGTTTTTATTTCCCAATGCGCCGGTTACGCACAGGTGGAGGCATTGCTTAAAAACTCCCAACAGGCAGCCAAAGTCCACTGATCCCATTTCAGGTCTCCAGGGAGACAGCCAGCAACTGAATAGCATGATAAAGCAGAGCTTGGGAAATTTACTCCTTTTGGACTACAAACCCCAGAATCCCCAAGCCTACATAGTGAACACTCAGCTATCTCATTCGCTCAAGCAGCAGTCGCTCCTCCACGTCATTCATAGACATCTGCATCAGAGCATCCATAGTCGTCCGGATGTGGAATCTGTCTCTTGTCACCCCTTTCAGAAACTTCTAACCATTCACGGGGGGAATAAAATAAGAGAAATGGTCTAAAGTTAATTCTAAATGCTTATCCCTAAACTGCAAACCCAAAGATACCATAGAATGCTACCACAGCAATGAAAATGGAATTATAGTGCTATAACTGAGCATGCGTCTACACTGTAAAAATAATGCTGTATGACACCACTTTACGCGCTGTAGCTGCTTCTTATGGATCCTAGGGATTTGTAGTTTTATAAGGTTCCCTTGCAAAGAGTGCTGGTGCCTCACCAAACTGAAAATCCTGTAGGATGGATCCATGATAGTTACAATGGTGTTAAACTGCTTTATTTCTACTGGGTAGATCCACCCCGGGCCCCTAAAAACACTTTGTTCTTGCAGTTGTGTGCCTTCAAGTATTCAGATTCTTCGGGGGGGGGGGGGGGTTGCCTCTGAGGCTGAGAGAGTGTGACTTGCCCATGTAGGTTTCATGGCTCGGCAGGGATTCGAACCCTGGTCTCCAGAGTCCTAGTCCAACACTCAAACCACCACGCCACACTGGCTCTCCCTAAATACACTATCAACTTAATAAGACTGTTTCATCAAGGCTGCATGCACACTGCAGAAATAATCCAGTTTGACACCGCTTTAACTGCCACGGCTCAATGCTGTGGAATTCTGGGAAGTGTCATTTGTTGTGGCACCAGAGCAGAGCACAGGAATAAGTCATCCTCACCAAAATCTGGTAGGAGAAACTATATTCTGAATGGAGTTCCAGCTCTGAAAATAAATGCCAAGTAAGCTCCTGATGAGGAATATCCTATTTTCCCCCTACAATAACCCTAAGGCTGGTTTTGTTGGCTTATAGAACTATTTTCCCGACAGAGAGAAATATAACAGGTGAGACTTTTCCTCCCATAGAAAATAAAAAGCAGATGACACCAGGTTATTAGCAGAACAGAGCAAAGACTTGGCATGACTGCTGATGAAAGATAAGGAAGAAAGTGCAAAAGCAAGATTGCACAGATCTACACTTGAGCAAACAAAAATAATAACCACAAATGATTGACACAACTGTAAATTGGGTGATAAAAACACACACATCAAAATCATTAAACTTTTTCTGTCCCTAGCTTCAGGCCTCAATCTGGAGGCTGTTATCAAGCAATCAGAAGAAGGGTAAGGCTGCATCTGCACTGCAGAAATAATGCAGTTTGACAATGCTTTGACGGCCATGGCTCAATGCTATGGAAGTTTGGGATTTGGAGTTTTGTGAGAGATTTAGCCTTCTCTGTCAGTGTACTCTGGTGCCACAATAAACTACAAATCTCAGGATGCCACAGCATTGAACCATGGCAGTAAAAGTGGTGTCAAAACACATTATTTCTGCAGTGCAGATGCAGCCTAAGACTTGGAAAGGCAGCTTTGGAGGAATTAGTCAAGATCCTCCAGTGTAAGAACATATCATTAAAGACCAAACTCAGGATCCTCCATGCCATCGGATTTTTTTGTTTCTGCATATGGCTCTGAAAGTGAAGAAAGCTGACCGGGGGGGGGGGGGGGGAAATCAACTAATTTAAAGTATGGTGCTGGAGGAGATACCAAATACTGCCCAAAAACACCAATAAATGGATCCTAGAACAAAATGAATACCATTTTGGGAGAAAAGTGGGATATAAATCCAATAAATAAATACATATATAAATAAAACCAAGGCTGAGTCCTTACTGGAAGCCAAAAGAATATTATGAGATGACATAACTCATTAGAAAAGATGAATTTTTTGTTGTTGTGTGCCTCTTTTTTTTTTAACTTATGGCAACCCTAAGGCATTCGGTTTTCATGGCAAGTTTCTTCAGAGAGGGTTTGCCTTTGCCATCCTCTGAGGCTGAGAGTGTGTGACTTGCCCAAGATCACCCAGTGGATTTTTATGCTCGAGCGGGAATCAAACCCTAATCTCCAAAGTCATAGTCCAACACTCAAACCACTAAACCACACTGGCTCCCTAGAAAACATGATAATGCTTGGTAAAGCGGATAAGAATAGGAAAAAAAGGAAGACCACAGTCTAGGAAGCCATGGCTGTGAGTTTGCAAGACCTGGGCAGGGCATTTAATAGCAGTGTGACTTAGAAATCAATCTTTCATAAGGTCACCCTAAGTCAAAGCACCTTGGTGGCAAGTCCAACGATAAATACATGTTTCAGCTTTCTATGCGTCCGGCTGCTGGTAAAGACACTGGAGCATTGTCCATTTCAAGCATTGGCAGCCCCAGCCCTAGGACAAAATAAGGCTTTGGAGCGTTACATTTCCTGACTTAACTCCAATGCTTCCAGTATTGGGATTTCAAAGAATGGAAGTGTGTGTTTTCACCGCAGTAGACAATGGTTCTCATTTTCTCCTTTAATAGAGGAAAGGCAGTATTGTTCAACGTACCTCCCGGAGCTATGGGGAGAATGAATTTGATTAATGCTTGCTTGACACAAGTTGACAATGTACTACATCCTCAAAGTGCAGAGCAGAAGGATTATTAAGGATCTTAAAAAAAAATAAAAAAATTGGGGAGAATTGTTTTAGCACAATGCAAGCCAGAAATCAGTTTGCAACAATTAGCCGCTAGCAAAATCAACACTGGGAAAATCCGCAGAGTAACCATTCATTTCAATGAGGCACATGCAGGAGAACTGTGGACTCCATTTGGAGATGTGAAGCCCAGACACACTTCTTATCAGTGGTCCAAACCTTTCAGATTTTCACTATCTTCAAAAAGTATGCCTTTATTTTATTTTATTTTTATCCCACCTTTCTCCCAAAGTGGGACCCAAGGCAGCTTACAACATATATAAAACACATTTTTTTTTATCTTGTTGATAGGCCTCCCTTATTAACTTTATTATGTTGATTAATCGGTGGTTTTTGTGCATTGCGGGGTTTTTAAATACTGTTTTGTTTTTAATGTTTTGTTTTTAATGGTTGGACTTGTTTTATATTGTGACAGCTTTTAGCTTTTAACAATAAACTTTCATTCATATATAAAACACATTAAAACAACAATTAAAATAGTACAATTAAAACCGTAAAAAATATAAAAATTACAAATATAAAATTTGAAACAAAGTTAAAAATAATAATAATCTAAAACTACCCCCCCCCCATCCCCCAGTGAAACCAAGCCTGCAGGATTTTAAAAGGCTTGCTTAAATAAAAATGCCTGCTGGCAAAAGACCAGCAATGAAGGGGCCAGCCTAGCTTCCCATGGAAGGGCATCCCAGAGGGTTGGAGCAGCCACCGAGAAGGCTCTCTCACGTGTCCTCACCAGGTGAGCCTGCGATGGTGGTGGAACTGAGAGAAAGCCTTCTCCTGAGGATTGTAGGGGTCTAGGTGGTTCGTATGGGGAGGTCTCTCAAATAGTCTGGACCTAGATCGTATAGGTCATGACCAGCATTTTGAATTCTGCTCGGAAACGATCCGGTAGCCAGTGAAGCTGTTTCAATACAAAAATTATACATTCCCTGTAACTGGCTCCGGTCAACATTCTAGCTGCAGCATTTTGAACCCGCTGAAGTTTCTCAACAGTTTCCAAAGGCAGCCCCCACGTAGAACACGTTACAATGGTCCAAACGGGATGTAACCAAAGCATGTGTCACTGGAGCTGGGTCTGATGTCTCAAGGAATGGGTGCAGCTGGCACACAAGTTTCAATTGTGCAAATGCACTCCTAGCCACTGCTGAAACGTGGGCATCAGACTCAGAGTTGAGTCCAGGAGCACACCCAAGCTGTGAGGCTGAGATTTCAGGGGGAGCGTAATCCCATCTGTGACAAGGCACTGCCCCAGTTCCCTGATCTGCCTTACGAATGACCAGGAGCACCTCTGCCTTGTCTGGATTAAGTTTCAATTTGTTTGCCCTCATCCAGTCCATTACTGACAGCAGACACTGGTTCAGCACAGAGACAGCTTCCTTGGCATCAGATGGAAAGGAGAGATAGAGTTGGGTGTCATCCACATACTGATGACACCACACCACAAAACTCCGGATGACCTCTCCCAGTGGTTTCATGTAGATGTTAAACAACATGGGGGGCAAAACAGAACCCTATGGGACCCCACAAGCCAGTGGCCAAGGAGTCGAACAGGAGTCCCCCAACACCACCTTGTGCCTGCCCCTAAAAGAAAGACTGTAACCATTGCATAGCATTCCCCCCAAGTCCCGTCCCAGAAAGGCAGCTCAGAAGGATACCATGGTCGACGGTATCGAAAGCTGCCGAGAGATCTGACAGGACCAACAGGGACACACTCCCTCTGTCCAGTTCCCTGCAAAGGTCATCCACCAAGGCGACCATAGCTGTCTCTGGGCCATAGCCAGGCCTGAAGCCAGATTGAAATGGATCTAGATAATCCATTTCATCCAGAAATCTAGTTCTCACTTGAGGTGTGCAAGAACTGGAGAGAATTTGAATGGCTTGTGGATTAGATATTTGGAGTTTTATAAACAGATTTATTTATAAACAGATTATTATTTATAAATAGACATATTATTTATGAATATATTATTATTTATAAATAGATTTAAAGGCATACCTCTAGTCCTCATTGAGGTGTGCAAGAACTGGAGAGAATTTGAAGGGCTTATGCATTAGGTATTTGTTGTTTTATCCTTGAAACCTCTGGGCATGGGATAGTACTAACCTGACAAACCTACCTGGATGTGGACTTCCTGCGATCATCTATTTGACCATTGTAGTTAGAAGCTTTTGCTCTGGTCCAGCAAGGATCCTTTTAAGATTAGTGATTCAAGGATTAAAGAAAGGCAGATGTGATCTCCCCTTCCCTTCCACCGGTCCTAATTTGGTCTTCCGCTACACAGCATGATAGTAAAATAAACACAGTCGTGCATCCATAGCATTTCTTGGAGATGTAACATGGGAACCCTCACCAACTTTTCGCTCAACCTTGGCCATCCATAAATGCTGTGTTACAGATTGCAGAAATCCCCTTGTAAAAAGTTTTTAGTTTTCCACCTCTCCTTTTAAACTGCAGCATTTATGGATGGTGGGGAAACAGAATGGATGCCATATGTTTTCAGACTTCACCACTTACACAGGATCCTGTCTTCAGGGTAGACGAAGATTTATATACTGCTCTAAGCATGTGGTCTGTTGTAGTTGATGAGGAATTTAAACTAAAGGAAAACATGTACATGGAAGAAAAACTGCTGTAGCTGACCAAATCTTGTGAATCTCACCAATGTGTCTTACTCTGAAGAAAATATGCACAAGAGTGCAGCCTAAGATGTGCATATATGGATTGCAGTGGATGAAACATGTGCTAGATTGGCCTCTTATGGCTCAAATAAAAGTAACTGCTTCGATTTGAACTCTCAACCCTTAGATTGGCAGCACAGGCTTCCTAAATGCTGCACCAACCTGGCAGCCAAGATCTCTTTACCAATGTAGCATATTGGTTTGAGTATTGAACTACAACTCTAGAGATCAGGATTCAATTCCTGGCTCGGCCATGAAACCCACTGGGTGATCTTGGGCAAGTCACACACTCTCAGCCTCAGGGGAAAGCAATGGCAAACCCCCTCTGAGCAAATCTTGCCAAGAAAACCTCATGATAGGTTCACCTTAGGGTTCGCCATAAGTCAGAAACGACTTGTGAGCACACAGCAAGAACAAAATTATATTTTTATTTTTTGCTGTGTCTTAATATGTCATGTCTTCTCATGAGATGCCCAAAGTATGACAATGTCAGTTTAGTCATTTTTACTTCTACGGAGGGTTCAGGTTTGATTTGCTCCAGAACCCATCTAGCCATCCTTTTTGACAGTTCATGTCAAACTCTCCTCCAGCACCATCTTTCAGATTAGTTGATTCTGTTGTACATGGTCTTAAATTACTTTCAGTTGTATAAAATGTTTTTAAATGGGTGCATAACTTTGCCTTATTTCAGAGCCTGTTGTTGCCTGTACCCTGCTGCCTTAAGATTTTGGGGTATGAGATTAGGTATAATGCACTCTACATTGGGCTACCTTTGCACCAAGCCTGGAAACTCCAACTGGTTCAGAATATGGCAGCCAGACTGTTTATGGATACATCCAGGAGGGATCACATCACGCCGATCTTAAAATCACTTCACTGTCTGCCAATTAGTTTCTAAGCAAAATGCAAAGTGTTGGTTATTACCTTGAAAGCCCTACATGGTTTGTGTCCAGGTTGCCTACAGGATTGCCTTCTCCGTACAATTCTCCCTATACACTGAGGTCTGGCAACAGTTTCCCAGTGGACTTTTTCGTCTGCAGCCCCCAGATTGTGGAATGACCTGCCGGAAGAGATGCGACAGCTGGAAACACTTGCTGCTTTTAAAATAGCATTAAAGACATATTTCTTCTGGCAGGCTTACCCAGTCAATTTTACATCATGACTTTTTAATTGTCTATGTCCTCTATGAGTGTATTTTGATGATTTAATAGTGTTGCATTTTTTTTTTAACTGTGGGCTTATATGTTTTTAATTGTGTTTTGCATTTTAACATGCTGTATCCCACCTTGAAGAAAGGCAGGAAAGAGTAGGTAGGTTGGAAGATAAAATAAAGGAATTGAAGGCGATGGTAGAAGAGAAGAGAGAGATAAGGAAGGATATGGAAAGGAAGGGAAAGAGAAAGGGATAGGGAAAGGGAAAGGTTAGGGGAAGGGAGAGGAAAAGGGGGAAAGGGCAGGAAAGGAAGGCAATGTTTACAGGATACTAGGAATGTTAAGATGATATTAGGAAGACTAAGTAGGAATCGACAATTAATCTTCAATTAACCTTACTTTTTTACTTTTTTAAGAGATGAAATCAACATAATGACACGACTATGGTTAATTTATGATATTACTAAGTATAACTCTAAACCTCAAACGACTAAAATTGTAGTATATTATCAGCTATTGTATATATGTTTATGAGAATTTTGTGTTTGTATGATTTTGTATGAATTTGCTTTTTTAAACAATAGAGTTTTATAAAAAAAAAAGAAAGGCAGGAAAGAAAGACATTATTATTATTATTATTATTATTATTGTTAAAACCACATTAAACTGTAGTTTTTTGTGGGTTTTTCGGGCTGTGTGGCCATGTTCTAGAAGAGTACCTCTTTCTTTCTCTCTGTCTAGTAAACTTTAGAGGTGATGGAACCAGTGAGAAAGATTTGTTTGTCACTATGTCCAAGGATGTATATTTTTCCCATCAGTAGTCTACACCACTGTGGGAAAATGTAGAGGAGGAAGAGGAGGAGGAGAATGCACAGAGGCCTGAATTGTAGACCATTGGCATTAAATAATAAGTCAGATGGACAATCAATCATGTGAAACAGCCATGCTGTCTCCTTACACAACTCTTTGTTCCAGGACCACCCTAGTTCTCTGTGCCAGGCGCAGAGGGTGTCCCTTCTCCGGCATTCATTCTGTGTGTGGCAGACAGACATTCAGGGAGGGGCATTGCCCACATTCCTACATTGCTCAGCAAGACTTTTCCTTTTCCTTCAGTACATTCTCTTGCAAAGGAAGGAGCGATGGCGAGACAGGCCTCTCCCTTTCTTGCAGCACATGTCTACTTCCAGAAAAGAACAGCCCAGAGTCCCAGACAATGCAAGGACTGGAGCATCTTTCCAGGGTTCCAGTCCCAATTCAGAATAAAAAGACGACCAAGAGGGGAGGGAGTCAAGGACCTTGACATGGCTGTCTTTTCTCCCTTTCCCACAAAGGACTCTGACATGCAGAGTTTGCATGACTTTTTAGCTCCTGATCATTGAGAGCTGGGAAACATTGCCTTTTGGACTCTAACTTCCAGAATGCCACAACTGGCACATACCTGCCAACATTTCACAGATGGAAACTGGGACACATGTGGCCAAACAACCTCCGAGTGTGATCAGAATGGCAAAGGTTATTGATAAGAAAGAACAAGCTAGGATAAGCTGCAGCAGTTTGCTTTTGCCTGAGCCTACTGGGAAGGGCAAGGCTCCATTTCCTCCCCTCCTCCTTGCTGAGTTAATTGAGTGCATACTAAAGTTTATCGCACTGCCCCTTCCCATCCTTTTCTCCCTAGCTAGGTGTGGGATGTAAACTTTTAAAAGTGGATTTTATTGCACACCTCCATGCCCAAGCAAGAGGTGTCCCATACCCGATCATGCCATCCCATACCAGACTTCTCCTGCACCTTGAAAAGAACAGGAACATCCCGTTCTTTCAAAAAGTGAGTGAGAAGTCTGGACTGGGTATGGGATGCTTCCTGCCTGGGCATAGGTAAAGGTAAAAGTAAAGGTATTCCCCGTTGACAAGGTTGTCAAGTCGTGTCCGACCATAGGGGCGGTGATCATCTCCGTTATTAAGCCAAAAAGCCAGCATTGTCAGAGACTACTCTGTGATCATATGGCCAGCAGGATTGCACAGAACGCTGTTTACCTTCCTACCAAAGTGGTACCTATTTATCTACTTGCATTTGTATGCTTTTCAAACTGCTAGGTTGGCAGAAGATGGGACTAGTGACGGGAGCTCACCCCATCATGCAGCCTGTGTTTAAAAGTTAACATCCCGTGCCTAGCTCAGGAGGAAAAGACAGGAAGGGACAGTGTGATAATCTCCCTACTTTTGCATTTTGTGCTCAGTTTGCAGCAATTGAAGCAAGCTGAGGACAAAGGGGGAAAGTGGGAGGAGGGAAGAGAAATTGGGGCATTTTTTAAAGCATCTGCAAAAGTGGAACAAGGCTGTCTCGGCCAAATCATACAATCTTAGAGTTGGAAAAGTCTCCCAATGGCCACCCAACCCAACCCCTTGCCATGCAAGAATGCACAATCAAAGCAGCCATCCAGCCTCTGTTTAAAAACCTCCAAAGGAGGAGACTCCACCACTCTCCAAGGTAGCGTGTTCCACTACAGTTGGAGGGTATGCAAGCATGGTCAAGGGTCAGACTAGCTAATTGATTCTGTGAGTTTTAGTCAAAAAATTCAGTTTTCCTAACTCTAGGTTCCTTCCTTCCATCCATCCATCCATCCTTCCTCCTTTTTAATTGTTTATAATTATTTAATAATAAATCACTCCAATGACTGGCAGTTAGTGTTGTCAGACTGAAAACTGAAGAGGGCTTCTGTCCCTTTAATGCTTGCATGTTCTTCTTGTAGTTATTAAAGATAGTGATCCTGTGGATGAAACATCACCAAGACTCCCTGTCCTCCACTGCTTTACTTAGGTCCTGTAAACATACCCACAATCTCCTTAATAGAGTCCATCAAGCATGTGGCCTTCTTCTCTTCCTACTTCCCTCCACCTTTCCTAGCATTATTGTTTTCTCCAGTGAGTCCTCTTTTTCCATGATGTGCCCAAAGTACGACAGCCTCAGTTTTGTCATCTTGGCTTCCAGATTCCTATGCAATGCAATGCTTGCATCGAAGAGGGAATTTCAGCAGGTGTTGCTTCTTACTTATTTGAGTGACAAGCAATGCCTGCTGAAATTCCCTCTTCTACGCAACCATCAGGATGGTAACCATTAACACAACCACCAAGGATCATGTACAGGAACCCTCTCCAGTTTTCAGTCCGGCAATCCTATATGAGTCAATTCATCCTTGTCTCCCTGTTCCCGCTCTCTCCCCCACCTTGCCCAGTATTTTAAAAAAAAAAATTATTATCTGCAAGCTCTCCAAATGACAGACATCTGTACTTGGGAAAGAGCGGGGCTGACATGGAGGAGGAAAGCTCAGTGTTTTTGTATGCTATCTCCAGGAGCATAGAAAGGGGGGAGAGCTAATTAGAGCAATTAGCCATCAGGGAGTTGGAATAACAAGAAGATGGCTCCCTAGCTAAGTCAGGTGTAATAACTGCTTTGGGCATTATCTCCAGCAAGAGGGGAAAATAGGCTTCAGCATCTTCTTCTTTTTTTCCATAAGAGGGATGCCAGGACTAAGATCTGGTTGGAAAACAACAGCCCACAATTGCACAGGGCTGTTTGACACATGCAAACGCATCCTATGAAATGCAGCGATGAAAGAACGAGAAAAGATCCTAAAGAGCAAAAATATACAACTGATCATGAAAGTCAGAATCGTCCAAGCCATTGTATTCCCCATCATCATGTACCAATGGGAGAGCTGGACAGTGAAGAAAACAGATTAGAAGAAAATAAACTTTTGAGATGTGGTGCTGGAGAAGAGTGCTGAGGATCCCATAAATAGCCAAAAGGACAAACAAATAGGTCCTTGAACAGATTAAGCCTGAACTCTCCTTGCAAGATGATTAAACTAAGGCCTTCATACTTTGGACACATCATGAAAAGGCATGACTCATTGGAAAAAACAATAATGCTAGGAAAGGTGGAGGGAAGCAGAAAGAGAGGAAGACCACATGCTAGATGGATGACTCTATTAAAGAATCAAGGATATGAATTTATGGGGCCTAAGCAGAGCAATGGAAGATAGAGAGTCTTGGAGGTGTCTCATCCACAGGGTCGCCATGAGTCGAGATTGGATTGAAGGTGGTTAGCAACAAAAATGCATCCTTCCATCTGAGCTCCCTGATGAAGGTCTGGTACAGGTGTTTGCTGCATTCACAAGACAATTATCAGGATCGCCCTCAAAATGCAATGTGGAAGCATACCTTCCTCTTTAATGAGCTAACTGAGATCAAACTGCTTTTCCACTTTCAACTCAGTTTGCAGCAGTTGAAGGAAGGTGAGGAGAAAGGGAGAAAGTGGGAGGAGGAGATAGAAACCAGGACATTTTAAAAGCAGCTGGAAAAACAGGATTAATCAGAATTGCTCCTGCTAAGTCAGGACAATTGGAAGGTATGCATTAAGATCAATGTATCTCTCTACATAAATATCTAATTTACTATCCACATCTTTATATATCCACACTACGTATACATCTTACATAAAATAGGAAGTGCCTACAAAAATGGAAGTAAGTATATATAAGTACAAATATAAATAGATATATTAAATGATATTAAATGGAGTATGGGGGAATAAAAAACATAAGAAAAGGAAAATAAGAGGTTCTTAAAGTGTCAACGATATTCATGAAGAAGAGAGGACAAAGTAATTTAGGATTTTTGATGTTTACGTAACTAACTGTACCTGAAATGTTTTCTATGTCTTGAATGTACATGTATGTACATTTTTGTTATTGTTTCTTTTTTAAAAAAATATTTTTAAAGAATATATCAACCATGGCTACACAGAATATGCCATTCAAAGGAAAAACACCAAATCTCAAATGAAGAAAATATATGTACACACACTTTTCAAGGCAGTGTTCCGATCCTGAAAACCAGAGAAGAGGGTCCAGGCCCCGACAGTTCAAGCCTGGTATGTAGAAACAGAAAAGCAAATTGTTCTGCAGGCTATCTTTTAAAAAAGTAGTTTTTTTTCCACGTTCTGACTTATCTGGAGCCAGACTTAGAAGGGTTGGCCCTGCTTTGGTAACAAGCGTACCTCTCCCCTTTTAGTAAATGTTATAGCATCAGTCACGGCAACTGAGCCTCTTTCAAGCACATAGTGTGCCTCGATTGTGCACAACGGAGACGCAGCTGGGTTTATCAGAGAGCTGTCGCCTGACCTCCTTTCTCTCCCCCGCCACCTTCCTATTCAAAGTCTGCATGTCTCTTTCTGGCTTTACCCTCTTTTGCTTTTTATTATCTTGGCAAACAATCAGCCAAAGCTACTCAGTACTTAATCTGTCCTGAAAGAGCAAAAAGATGCAAGAGTGTGTGGGTGCTGTGAAAAGTACCCAAACTCTCTGTCCCTGGTCTTCTCCCACAGAAAGTGGTCTGTAAAGGATATGAGAGGCAACAGGGTGGGACAGAGAGTTTGGGTACTTTTCACAGATTGTGGCCATCTGAAATGCAAATTCACCTCTGCATACAAAGAAGGGAGTTCAGCAGCCTGAGAGCAGGCACTACTAGAAAGCTGTGGTTGGAAACTGGTGACGATAGGCTGCAATACCACTCCGTTCTGCTTTGGTCAGGCCTCACCTGGAATCCTGTGTCCAGTTCTGGACATCCCAAATAAGAAGGATGTTGACAAGCTGGAGCATGTCCAGAGGAGGGCAGCCAAAATGGTCAATGGTCTAGAAACCATGCCCTCTGAGGAAGGACTTAGGGAACTGGATATGTGTAGCCTGGAGAAGAGAAGGTCAAGAGGTGATATGATAGCCCTGCTTAAGTATTTGAAGGAATGTCATGTTGAAGATAGAGCAAACTTGTTTTCTGCTACTCCAAAGAATAGGACCCAGAGTAATGGATTCAAACTATAGGAAAAGAGATTCCACCTCAACATTAGGAAGAACCTCTTGAAAGTAGGAGTCGTTCGACAGTAGAAGACGCTTTCTTGGAGTGTGGTGGAGTGTCCTTCTTTGGAGGTTTGTAAAAAGAAGCTGGATGGCCTCTGAATCCCGGGATTTGTTGTGGGACCAGAACTCTCTGACAGAGGAAACTAAGGGCCTAAGCAGATGGCACAAAGCGCCGTTTTTGAGGCCAGGAAGGGGAGGGGCAGCCTCATGCTGGGTGCCCCAACCCCTTCCCGAAAACATCATCGGAGTGGCCGGCCCTCCGCACGGCGGGGGCTCCGACGTCGCACTTCCGCTGCAGCGTCCGCACACGCTGCAGCGGAAGAGGCGCCGAAGGTGTGCCGGAGGCTTTTTGCAGCGCACCTTTGGCATCTTGGGAAGGAGAGCTATTTTAGCGCTCCTTCCTGGGCCTGGGATGCGGCACATTGGGGCCGAGGAGTGCGGATACCTCGGCCCCGATCCGCAGCTTCCCAGGGCGGCCCCGTGCCGCCCGTCTGCGTCTAACTTAAATGTCTCACAAAACTACAAACCCTGGAATTTCATAGGATGGAACAGGGCAGTTAAAGTGATGTCAAACTGCATTATTTCTGTAGTGCAGGTGAGTCCTTTGAATTCCAAGAAGCTCTCATATGGAAGATGGAGTGAGCTTGATTTCTGTTGCTCCAGAAGGTAGGTCCCAAAGCAATGGATTCAAGGTACAAGAAAGGAGGTTCCAACTAAACATTAAGGAGAACTCCTGAGGTTAAGAGCTGCTTTGATCGTAAAATAGGCTACTTCAGAAGGCAATGGAATCCCCTTCTTTGGGAAGCCTTAAGACAGATGGGGATCGTTGTCTCTTGGGAATACTTTTGCATGACAGACAGCTGGATTTAATGGCCATTTAAAGTCCCTTCCAATTCAATGATTTTGTGATGCCATTCCATCTCTTGCACCAGAGCTGGATTTGACATAACATAGACCAAAGCATGGTCACAATTCTTTATCTAGGCTGCATCTGAATTGTAGAAATATACGAATATATGGACTTTAACTGCCGTGGCTCCATGCTATGGAATCCTGGGATTTGTCATTTGTTTTAGCACCAGACGGAGAAGGCTAAATGTTTCACAAAACTACAAAATCCATAATTCTGAGCATTGAGCCATGGCAATTAAAGCATTGTCAAATGGCATTATTTCTGCAGTGCAGAAGCAGCCTCAGATACAGTTACAATAGTTTCCCATTGAATCCACCCAACCCACCTTTTGTTCAATTGCAATCCTTCCAAACATGGTTGTTTTCTGGGTTGGTGTAGATGTGTGGGAAGCAACAGACAAACAGCCAGCTATCTTCCTATAGCTGGATGCATAGGGACAGGCATCTCCAGGATCCTCAGGCAGTCTTCCCAAGGTTCCTATGGATAATGGAATTGCTCTATGTCCTGCTAAAGGACATTAGCTGGTCACTTGTTTGCTGCTCCTCTCCTTCCACTGACTGGGAAATGGCTGGTTTGGGGGTTATAGATGAGAAAAAGTGGGTTGCGGAGGGGATTTTGATTGTTGTGCAGTCAGTAGCAAAAACTATCATCTGCAACAATCCAAAAAGTGACTTGCCATAGTAAGTCACCTCCTTTTTGCCATATACTGTGTTTCATTTTTGGTCTTGGTTCTGTTCAAATAATATGGTTTCTCTCCTTATATTTCTGCTTGTTTTTGGCCAACAGCAAGCCAGTTGAAGGGTAATAAATCATTGCTTCAGTCTCAATTGCCAAAAACTGAGGAGAGGGGAAACCCACCTGAGATCATAAAATCAACATCAGCTACCAACACTGCATGAGCATCTGTAGTCGGCTGTAAGCATTTCCTTGCATCCACAGCTCAGACTTTGATTGACTTTAAACACTTATGGCTCACTGAACCAGAATGATATCTTTCCTTCACTTGCCAGACAAAAGGCCTCTTAATCTTTGCACAATATTTTAACCTGGGTGTTCTCTGAAGAAGATCTTTTGCAATTATTCAAGCCTTCTTCCTTCTCTCTCTCTCTAGTGCACAGAGCCTCAAGAAATTTGCAAAGGGATCCAGCTGCAAATTTGGGGTCCCCCCCCCCAAAAAAAACCCATTATTTATAGAAACATTTACTTCTCAAAATAACTGGCTCATGCATGATGCAGGAAAGGATCCCAACCCTGTTTGTTTGCAGAAAACTGTTCCTAAGGATAGGAATTCAGCCTTCTAAAATAATCAACCCCACTCCACATGGCCAATGTTCAAGGACGATGGGAGGTGACTCTGGAAACATTTCAAAGGCATAGGGTCATTTGTCCCTTAATGCCTGACCCTTGAGTTTGGGGGGAAAGGTGGGGTATACATAAATATATTAATAACAACAATCATGTGTATGTATGTGCCTTCGAGTTGCCTGTCAATTTATGGCAATCCTATGGATTTCATAGGTTTTTCTTAGGCAAGGCACATACTCAGAGGTAGCTTTGTCCAAATCCCCATTTAACCAAGAAAACTCACAGGATGATTTTGGGCAGATCACACTCTCTTGGCATAAAAAGAAGGCAAACCTCGGAATAAAACTTACCAAGAAAACCATATGATACGGTCGCCATCCATTGGAGTCGAGTAGCGGCTTGAATGTTGGACACTGGGACACCAGGGTTCAAATCCCTGCTCAGCCATGGAAACCTACTGGGTGACCTTGGGCAAGTCACACTCTCTCAGCCTCAGGGGAAGGCAGAGGCAAATCCCCTCTGAGCAATTCTGATAGGAAAACTACATGATAGGTTCACCTACGGGTCTCCATAAGTCAGAAATGACTTGAAGGCACACAACAAACAACAAAGCAACAAAAACCAGTCCTCTGCTGATTTAAAAGCCAAGAAAGTACTTGCTCTGTTGGTTAAACATGCACCAGATGAGCAATTTTTGAAGAGAAAGCAAAAGGTAGCTCAACAGCTGCATTGAATTATGTACCTTAACTGCAGATATGTAAGCACTTGGGTGTATGTACATCAGTGATGCTGAATGGGAGATCCAGGGTCCTTCCACACTACATAATTATATGGCTATAATTTCTTGTTAACTGCTGCAGCAATGTCCTGTGGAATCCTTGGTTTGGCAGTTGGGTGTCACTTTCTGGGTGAAAATTCAGAATATCCCTCCCCAAACTGCACACCGCAGTGTTGCCCTGGCAATTAAAGTGGAATCAAAGCCCTCTCATTGTGTCGTGTGAAAGAGCTCAGAGAGAAAAGTCCCATAATAAGAAGGCAGGCAAGATGGTTCAGCACCATGGGCAGCTTTCGAGCTTGAAAATGATCATTTCCCCACCTGTCCCAACTACAGCTCCTAGAATTCATCACCACCCAGGCTGTCTGGGGGATTATGGGAGCTGTAGTCCCACGCAGCATCATTTCTATGCTCTGGAGTGGATATGAATGATTAACCTTTTTACAGGAGCTTTGATCATTGTCAGTTGGGAAGTTGCCTTTGAAGCAATGCTACAAACAGCACTGGGAGGCTGAGGCTGATTGTGTTTTAATATCCCACAATGCCCTCCAATGCTTCCACCTTGGGGCACTGTGGGAAATAAATACAGCAGCTATACTCACCCCATTTACCAGGCCATAATGTTGTAAGGTTTTTTTAAAATATGGGGTATAAAATAAAATAAAATAAAATATGGGGTGTGTTCAGAGCAGAGCCCCAGGACCTGCCCAGGAATGCCAGGTCCTGGCATCAGACATAACCTGGGGATAACCCAAATGTAGTGGCATCATTCACACTTAGGGCTGGAGAGAGCTTCTGTACCTTTAATAGTTGTGCAGAAGAGGGGAATGGTGGCATGAAATGCAACGCTCAGATTCCTTCTTCTATACAACCCTTATTCAACCCTGTGAGCCAGTGTGGCATAGCGGTTTGAGTGTTGGACTATGGACGTTATCACACGGGGCCTAAAGCAGAAAGAATCTTCACCCAATCCCGTCCCATTGCGGTTCTTTTTCCCGTATGTTCACACGACGTCGCACGCAACCCCATCCCAATCCCGTCCCATTGCGGTTCTTTTTCCCGTGTGTTCACACGACGTCACACGCAACCCCGTCCCAACCCCGTCCCAATGCTGCATCATCCCCGTTCTTTTGAATGCCGGTTTCTTGGGGAATTGCAATTGCGCGACCGGAATGATACTGCAATGATGCTGCTTTCGCCGTATGTCTGATCACGAGATACGTATCGTGGAGCCCAGGCCCTGCGCAGGCTTCGGAAGGGGTGTGTGTCCCTTCCCAACCCAAGCCGAGAAAGAGAGCCGCTCTGAGGACGTCTGTTCAGAGCGGCTCTCTCTTGGGAAGGGGTGTGCGTGCGTGTGTGTGTGACAGCCGGCTGTCACACACACACACACACACACACCCCTTCCCAAGCCTGGAAGCCTGGTTGCTTTCCTTGGGACGAGGCTGGGGTCCGAGCCCGGCCTCATCCCAAGGAAAGCAACCAGGCTTCCCTTGGGATGAGGCCAGGGTCGGAGGAGCCCTCTGAGCCCAGCCTCATCCCAAGGAAAGCAACCAGGCTTCCAGGCTTGGAAAGGTGTGTGTGTGTGTGACAGCCGCGGCAAGTGACAGCCGCGGCTGTCCTGTTTCTGCACATGTGCAAGAACATCCTTGCTGGGTTCTGGAGGGGATCTTCTCACTTGTGTGTGAACGGCAGATACGGTCCCCAGGAGCACATCTATCGCGGTATCGTTAATTACGCAATGATGCTAGTTGCGTCTGATAGCCATTTCCGTCTTGTGGGGTCTATACCGCTATAGTTCTGGATTGATTCCATACCGCTTTCTTGCCGCTTTGAGACCCGCGTGTTGTAATGTCCTATGACTCCAGAGAC
Organism: Phrynosoma blainvillii; assembly: GCA_026167975.1. Classification (NCBI taxonomy): domain Eukaryota; kingdom Metazoa; phylum Chordata; class Lepidosauria; order Squamata; family Phrynosomatidae; genus Phrynosoma; species Phrynosoma blainvillii. The sequence continues at coordinate 8,187,044 of JANUYF010000005.1, forward strand.
CAGGATTCTATTCCCTGCTCCGCCATCAAACCCACTGAGTGACCTTGGGCAAGTCACAAGCTCTCAGCCTCAGGAGAAAGCAATGACAAACCTCCTCTGAAGTAACTTGCCAAAAAACAAAAAGAAACCTGGGATAAGTTCACCTTAGGGTTGCCATAAGTCGGAAACAGCTTGAAGGCAGGCAGCAACAGCAATGCAAGCCTTAATGGCACTGGCACCCTGGCAACCCTATATCACACTCTATGATTTGCTGTGTCTCAAACTGGATTATTCCTGCAGTGTATTTTGGCCCTATGATATCCAAGATTTGCATTGTCATGAGATGTTTAGAGGTATCTGCCAAAGAGCTCAAGTGCCTGACTAAACTGCACATCCCAGGATCCTAAGAGATGCATCCATGGCAATTAAAAGTGGCATCAGAGTGCTATAGCTATGTAGTGTGAAAGAAACCAGTGTCACACTGAAGAATAATCGTAGGATACTGAATCATATGGATCAGAACAGTGAATTACAGAATAACAATAACACTGCCCAGTTTCTTCTAGGACAGATCATTCCAAGAGCTGATGAAGACACTAGGCTAAAAATATTGGTCTCTTTTACCCCATTGGTGGAAATGTAACATTTTGAGGGAAAGGGAAGAACAAAACTGGGGGAAGATTCCTGAGTTTGGCAGACAACAAAAAATTTGGGATTGTTTATTTATTTGTTTGTTTGTTTTAATCTAGGTGAATCAATTGGTCTGACTCCTAATTCTAGGACTCATTGTGCTGTGAGATGTGTATTCTGGAGATGTTGCCATTTCCACATTTGTAGTTATTTGTGGATTATTATTTTTTAATGCCCAAATACTAGTCCTGAAAATTTCAATAGCTCAAACCTCCAGGTTAAATGAGTGAATAGAAAACCTGAATCCACACAGGAGTGGATTCTTCTCTGCCTTGCTCCTTGTATTCAGCTTCTTTGTATTCCAAAGTCATTCGCTCAAATGCTTGTAATTCAGCTCAGCTGAATTTTCTCTTAGTGCCAGACAGAAGGATTCCCCACTCCTTCCAATATATATATATATATATATATCCAGTTGCATATATCACAGAAGCATATCCTAGCTGGTGCTGAGCAGCCAGACTAGCCATTTTCCTTCATTGATTTCCTATAAGCACAGGATGCATCCACACTGCAGAGGTAACGTGGTTTGACACCACTTTAACTGCCTTGGCTCAATGCTATGGAATGCTGGGATTTGTAGTTTTTGTGAGACATTTATCCTTCTCTGTCAGAGGGTGCTGGCGCCACAACAAACTTCAATTCCCAGGATTCCATAGCACTGAGCCGTGGCAGTTCAAGTGGTGTCAAACTGCAATAAGGATGCAGCCACAGTTGTTGAAAGGGGACCCTTGGGATGGCCCACCTACTTTACAGTTCCTTCTAAGAGCTTGGAAACATTGCTTCTGGGACTACAACTGCCAGAATCCTTATCAGCATGTCTTTGTTGGTTGGGGATTCTGGGAAATGTAGTCCAGAGAAGTTTCCTCCCCCTTTGCCCCAGATCTGACTTTGTAGAAGCCTAAATGTCATCTGCTATGTTCAGATATACTTTTGGTGGCTTGTTTTGAGTAATCAGGCCAGATAGGTCTTTGTTTTCTGGTTTTTAAAATATGACAGAGCAGAAAAAAATATGCCAAAACACAAATGCCCTACAGTTTGTGATCAATAATTTAAAATGAGACTTTTCCTACAGGGGACCTGGCTTCTCCTCAACCACCATTCCCTGATAGGAGCAGGCTGGATGCATCATCCTTCAGTGCCCTGATCACCAGCAATGGAAAACTGCATCCCTTGATGTGGCTGCTTGGATTTTAGGGTGGGTATCAGGGGCATTTAAGGTGGTGGAATGGTGCCGATGGTCCAAAACCCACTGCACAAATAATCCAGTCTGAGACTGCTTTCACTGCCCTGGCTCAGTATTAAGGAATCCTGGGAATTGTAGTTTATTGTGGCACCAGAGCTCTCTGACAGAGCAAACTAAATGCCTCAGAAAACTACAGTTCCCAGAATTCCCTAGCATTGAGCCAGGGTAGTGAAAGCGGTCTCAGGCTGGATTGTTTCTGTAGTGTGTCTTGGACCAATATCATAAGGGTGCATACTAAACCATTACAAGGTGATAAGCTTGGTTTACAACATCATACATGCCTAATAGGATGCCAACCCAAGCAGTGTATTTTTTGATTTGAGATCTCCCCCCCCCCCTTGGTGTGGCTGCTTGGATTTTAAGGTGGGTTTCAGGAACATTTAAGATTGTGGAATGATGCCAATATCAAACCATTACAGGGTCATAAGCTTGGTTCACAACATCATAAATGCCTAATTAAGATGCCAACACAAGTATTTCTTGATTTGAGATCTATCTCCCATCCAACTTTTGTAAACTCAGTACATACAATCCAGGATTCTCTGCTTGAAACAGAATAATAAAATCATAGAATCATAGGACGTTATCACACGGGGAGTTGCGGGGAGAAAGTGGAAATAAACGGGACGAGCGGAAGACTTTAATTTACGGGATTTGTCCCGTTCCGCCTCGTCTGATAACTAAATTCGAATTTAAAAGGGGGCTAATTCGAACAAAAACCTGATCTTTTCAAATCCTTAAAAATCCCGAAAATGAAAAGATCAGGTTTTCGTTCGAATTAACCCCCTTTTAAATTTGAATTTAGTTATCAGACGAGGCGGAACGGGACAAATCCCGTAAATTAAAGACTTCCGCTCGTGCCCGTTTATTTCCACTTTCTCCCCGCGACTCCCCGTGTGATAACGTCCATAGAGTTGGAAGAGACCACAAGGGCTATCCAGTCCAACCCCTTGCCATGCAGGAATACACAGTCAAGGCACCCCGACAGATGGCCACCCAGCCTCTGTTTAAAGACCTCCAAAGAAGGAGACTTCACCACACTCCAAGGGAGTGTGTTCCACTGTCAAACAGCTCTTACTGTCAGGAAGTTCCTCCTAATGTTGAGGTGGATCCTGTAGCTTGCATCCATTGTTCTGGGTCCTATTCTCTGGAGCAGCAGAAAACAAGCTCACTCTCTCCTCAATATGACATCCTTTCAAATATTTAAAGAGGGCTATCATATCACCTCTTAACCATCTCTTCTCCAGGCTAAACATACCCAATTCCCTAAGTCGTTCCTCATAGGACATTTTAGTCGCTCTCCTTTGGACACACTTCAGTTAGTGCATTTGTGTGCTCTTCCTCATTAATAACTTTTGCCTTTTTGTTACCTAGCCACACTCCTTTTGACCACACTCTGATGTGTCTCAGCCACACAAGTCCTTGTTTTCATCTGTGAAATACTGGAGGAGATAGGGAGGAAAAAGTATTCTGGGTCATTCTGGTTCTTTTAGCAATGCGCCTCAACCATGGAGAGTCCAAATAGTGTTGGACTTCACTCTGGTTGGGAATTCTAGGAGTTCAGACCCAACAATTTCTGGAACGCATCCACACACTTGTTGAGAATCACTAGAAGTAATGTTAATATATTGCTTAACAAATACAAGATAAAAGCTGCCCAATTTGGATCTGTCTAAGGCAGCAAGCAAACTTCTGGGCCAGCTCTGTACTTCGCACATGTTCAGAGGAAGCATTTTCTTTGTTAAAAAATTATTAAGCATATCTCGGCCAGGAAAGGTTCCTTGTGTTTACAGCAGGTCTGAAGAGAAGGACCAAGCTGAAATCTCAGCTTCAGCATTTGGTCAGGATAAGCAGCCAAATGCATCACCCACTCTTCTGCAAAAACAAAGCCGCTTCTGCAGCGAGACCTACAGTGTGCCAAAGTGTGAGTAAACATCAGGGCAATGCCAGGTATGAAAATTTAAATAAGTGTGCATCTCAGCCTACACACTACCTTCAGGAATACCACAGAAACTGGTTCGGCTCGCTCCTTGCAGCCTGGATGCAAATGGAGAAGAAAGTGGATAGACTGGAAAGAGGTTATTGTAGGAGAACTAGGAAAAACAGGGAGGGTAGCCCAGAACCTGTGATTTTTATTGCTAAAAAGCACAAGGCTGCTCACTTCCATGCCACTGTGAAAATTTCCCCCTACTTATTCCTGTCCTGTCAAGTTGCTTTTTATGATGCGGCTACTAAGAATAAGTTGGCAACCCTGCCAGACAGGGGCTTTACTTCCATGGTTGATAGGACTGGCTCACATATTTCACTGCTTTACAGCAGGCAGAAATTCAACAGGTTTTGCTTTTCCCAGCATGGAGATGAAGCGATGGAGAAAGCTGGAGGAGATTTCTGTTCCTAGCTGCTGAAAGGATGAACAGAACCAAAGGGATTGGATCCCTGTTCTTATATGTGAGAGAATTGCAGCCAGTTGTGTTTTTCTTTTGTGACAAGCTGCACTATTGTTGTTGTTGTTAGCTGCCTTCAGGTTGACTTATACTCATGGTGACACAAGAAATAAGAGACCTCCAAGTCATCAACTGCCCTGCTCAGATCTTGCAGACTCAGGGCTGTGGCTTTCTGGATTGAGTCTATCCATCTGTAATGCAGTCTTCCATCTTTCCAAACATTATTGTCTTTTCTAGTGTGTCATGTCTTCTCATGATTCGGCCAAAGTAAAACAGCTTCAGTTTAGTCATCTTGGCTTCCAAGGAGATTCAGAACTGATTTGCTCTAGGACCCGTTTATTTGTCCTTTTAGCAGTCCATGGTATCAATAGAACTTTTCTCAATTACCACCTTTCAAGTGAGTTTATTTTCTTCCTCTCAGCTTTCTTCACTGTCCAGCTTTCAGAGCCATACATAGAAGTGGAAAAATAGGACAGCATGGACTATCCTAACTTTAGTATTCAGTTTATACATCTATAGCTATATTTGAGTTTGGTTTTTTTAGTTGGGACTATGCGATTACCATTTGTCATCGTCCTCCTTCACTTTCATCATCTTCTCAGTAATTTTCTTGTGTATCTCCAAATCATTGCCAACTTATGGTGACCCTAAAGTAAAACTATCTTGGAGTTTTCTTGGCAAGATTTGTTCAGAAGAATCATAGGATCATAGGACCAAAGAGTTGGAAGAGACCCCAAGGGCCATCCAGTCCAACTCCCTGCCATGTAGGAACTGACAATCGAAGCACCTCCGATATATGGCTATCCAGCCTCTATTTAAAAACTTCCAAACAAGGAGACTCCACCAGACTCCAAGAAAGCGTCTTCCAGTGTCAAACAACTCTTACTCCCATTCCTAATGTTGAGGTGGAATCTCTTTTCCGGTAGCGTGCATCCATTGCTCCGGGTCCTATTCTCTGAGGCTGCAGAAAACAAGCTTGCTTCATCCCCAACATGACATCCCTTCAAATATTTAAACAGGGCTATCATATCACCTCTTAACATTCTCTTCCATAGGCTAAACATTCAGCTCCCCAAATTGCTCCTCACAGGGCATGGTTTCTAGATTTTTCGCCATATTGATCATGCTCTTCTGGCCACGCTCCAGGAAGTTTACCATTGCCTTCCCTCGAGGCCGAGAGAGTGTGACCTGCCCAGGGTTATGCAGTGGGTTCCATGGCTGGGTTGGGAATCGAGCCCAGGTCTCCAGAGTCATAGTCCTAGGTCATTAATATATTCAGGGGTAGCCATGTTGGCCATGCAGCAAAATACGACAAAATGCAAATTTTGCAAAAAAGCGATTTCTTTATTGCCACTCCTTAGTCTTCTCTGCATCAAGCTGAACATGCCCAGCTCCTTCAACCTCTCCTTACAGAGTTGTATCTTTGGCTATAGCTCCAGAAACTCCAGCCAGCAGGGTCAGGGCTCAGTCAAATATTCAAGTTTTCTGCTCCTAATGGATAAGGAAGCACCCATTAAGATTAAGTGGAAAGAGTGGGGTGGTGGATTAAATGGAGAATGTGAAAGATTTTTACCATCTGTTTTTCCCTTTCACTGGAAGATGGAATTGGCTGCAATTTTCAGCTTGTTAGAACAACTCCCTCCTTGTTCCCATCAAGTCATGTTTGAAGTGAAAACCACACCCCGATAGCTAAGGTGGCCTACTTTCCATCCATGCTGGTTTTCGCCTTCATTTTAGACTAGGATCTTATGCAAAAAATGAATGACTTTAATGGCAGGCCCTGATCAGGGCACCTTTTATGAGCCGATCCCAATGAGAAAGAAGTTCTTTTGAATCCTTCAAAAGTTTGTGATTCCTTTTTCTCTTTTCTTGGCACGATCTTAATTATTTTATCTCATCCTGCTTGGAGATGGGCAGCCCTCTCGAGAAAACTATCTTGGCAAGCAGGCAAAAAAAACAACGGGGGGGGGGGGGGGGGGGGGAGCCAGGCGATGTGTTAGCAGGGCTTTGTGGTGAACGGAAAGCACAGGACTTGGAGTCAGGAGACTTTGGTTGGAGTCAGGAGACTTTGGTTCTGTTTCCTGGACTGGTCACAAGCTTCCCATGTGATTCTGAGAGAAAAGAAAGAGTAGGAAGGAAACTTTCATAGAGATCCCAGCTGTTGAACCAGCTGCAGTCGCCAGGGCTTTAAAAGGATCTTCACCAGCAGGCTTAAACAGGTGATCGTGCTTATTTCTGTGCTGCAAAAAGCTTCGCCTGTTCATTTCGGTGCATAAAGCTACACACAAATAGGCCAGGCTGTTTTTCTCTAGTCATTTGGCAATCCTGAAACTTTGAGAATAAACCAGTAAACTGCAAAAGTCCAGTAAAATATCCTCCAACTGTCCTGATTTGGCAGGGATAGACCCAATTAATCCTCTGTCATCCCACTTTTTCAGATGCATTTAAAATGTCCCAGTTTCTCTCTCCTCTTCCCACTTTCTCCCTTTGCTCTCACTGTACTTCAGTTGCTGCAAACTGAGTTCAAAGTGCTAGAGTAGTTCCCACTCAGTTTGACTGCAGCAATCCCAGCTCTGCCATGTAAACCCACTGGGTGACCTTGGGCAAGTCACACTTTCTCAGCCTCAGGGGATGACAATGGCAAACTTCCTCTGAACCATTTTTTGCCAAGAAAACCCCATGATAGGTTCGCCTTAGGGTCATCATAAGTTGGAAACGACTTGAAGGAACGCAACAACAACAAAGAACAGGAGAAGAAGGAACAGAATCTTGCCTTTCTTGGTAGACTCAGGCTGCATCTCCATTGCAAAAATAATGCAGTATGACACTGCTTTAAATGCCATGGAGCTTATTAAATCTTGGGATTTGTAATTTGTTGTGACACCAGAGCTCTCTGACAGAGAATAGTTCATAAAACTACAAATCCCAGAATTTCAAAGCATTGAGCCATGGCATGTCGAGGAATGTCAAACTGGATTAATTCTATGTGTAGATGCAGCCTCAGACAAAAGATGCTGCAGCTTCTTCTAGCCTGTGTATTCTTCCTTGTTAACAACGTTTGCCATCCTGACCACACTCTGACGTTGCTTGGCTACACATGTCCCAGTTTTCATCTGTGAAATGTTGGAGGGCTTACATTAGTAGATCAGAGCTTGCCAAAGTTCGTGTTTGGGACTAGAGCTCCCAGAGTCCCCCATCCCACTTAGATGCTAGCCATGCTGTCTGAAAGATTATAGGAGTTGTAGCTCCCACAAAAAGGAACTTCTGCAAACTCTGTGATGGTGCATGCAGAGCCTAAGATCCTGTTGGTGTCATACACACTTGTGCAAGCTCTTTTACATACACAGTTGTGCTTTTTTGGCCCCTGGGGAGTGGACCTGTTCAGTTCATGGTTGCATAGGTGGAGTTGCACAAGTTCAATCATTTCATATGGGCCTAAATCAATTTATTAGTTCCAACTAGAGGAGGGCCATTGACTTAACTGGCATTAACCTACTTGTTGAACTCATCTGTCAATGGTTGATAAAAATCAGTCCATTCTAGTTGGGATTTATCAACAGGATCCCAGCAATTCTTGAGCATTCTTGAAATGTGCTTAGCTGTTCATTAATACCTTCCCATGTACTACTTTATTAAATGGAATTGCAAAAACAACAGCTGTGCATTCCCTGTTGCACAGTGGACAATAAGCAGATCAATTGCACAGATATATGATCAATTGCACAGTGTCAGTATTGAGCAGAAGGGCAGTTTAGTCCAACCACCCTGCGGCTACGTAAGTGTAGGGTTACATTCTGCAAGCACAATGTCGGATCTCAGCCAACTAGTCCCAAATCGGACCCTCTGCATCTTTCAAGAGAGCTGGAAGGATATCTGCCTTTAACTCGGATTATTTGTCCATCTCTACAGTGGCCAGTTCTTGGAAGTTTACAAGTGGAGCATGATAGACAAATTATTCATTTCTTGTTGTTTTTGTCCAGGGCTAGGAAAAGTTACTTTTTGCACAACAGTGCTGCTGGTATCGGCTTATTGTGGGTGCCGGTTGTGCGGACTGCTCATATTCCCTATGGATTCAGAAGTTGTGATCATAAGCTGGGTTTTCCCATCCTAAAATGTGGTCACTGTTTGTTGTCGATAGAGAATTCCGACTTGTGCAATAACTGATCAAATGACTTACACAGATGTGTGTATAGGATATCAGTCAACATCACTCGGAAATGCGAGTAAGCCTTTTGGAGGCTGCTCTTGCTCTGTTTCCATTGATGGGTCACTGGATATTTATCCTAAAACCTTGCCCTCACAGCCCTATTGCTCCTCCCCTGAATCAAAACAGAGCTCACGTTCCTCGCAGAGCTTGGGAAAGTTCCTTTTCAGACTACAACTCCCAGAATCCCTCACCTTACATAGCCAGCAGCCATGCTGGCTGGGAGAATCGGGCAGAGGAAGGTGTTCTCCATCGAAAGCAATTTTTCTAAGGCCAAGAGGGTCAGATCAGCATAGACATTTGTTGCATGATCTGGGGATGATGGTGGTTGTGGTGTGGTATGCCTGAAGGGCAAAGGGTTGGGGAAGCCTGTTTTAGGGGTTCACCATGGGTTCCTTTGTCTTTTGGGCTTCCCATCCAGTGAGTTTTTGTAGATCATGCTGCTGTGCTCTTGACCATTTTTGAGGAGCGTGGCGTTATTCCCTAAGCCAGCCAGGAAAACACTGTTCAATAATGCATGACTACCATTGGAATGCTCCCGGCATCCATCAGACAAAATGATACATGCTCAAGTACATCAGTCAATGGCCTAACACAATTAAAGTAATTGTAAGAGTGCATTGTCATGGGGGTCAATGTTATGTTTCCCATTTTGAAAATAAATGCCTCTCGGTTGCCTTGGAATTTATGTAGCAGCAGGAGACCATTATGCTGTGATAATGTTCTAGCACATCGGCATTATCTCTTAATTATACATGTGAGGAAGCCTGCCACTGGAGTGAGTGCTTCTTTGCAGCCTCTGTAATCTCCACCGGCTGCTCTCCTATCACCCGCTGTAACCCTTCTATCTGTCACCCTGTCATTCCGGTTATCCCACACTCAGCATTTCACCATTGTAGGTGGAGGAAAAAGCCCAAGGAGGTGAACAGCAGCCCTAGATAGTGGTAGGGCAACACCTTATGGAATTCATAGGGTCACCATAGGTCAGCGTGAAGGCACATACATACACAAACACAGCAGAAGCCAACATGGTGTAATGGTTTGAGCGTTGGACTATGACCCTAGAGAGCAGGGTTCGAATCCCCGCTTGGCCATGAAAACCCACTTTTGGCACCTTGGGCAAGTCACGCTCTCTCAGCCTTAGTGGGTAGTAATGGCAAACCCCTCTGAAGAGGCTGACCAAGGTCCAAAAAGACATGGCAGAAATAATCCAGTTTGACACCGCTTTAACTGCTCTGGCTGAATGCTAGGGAATTCTGGGAACTGTGGTTTTATTTTAGCCTTCTCTGTCAGACAGCTCTGGTGCCACAAGAAACTACAATTCCCAGGTTTCCCTAATACTGAAGTAGGGAAGTTAAAGTGATTTCAAGCTGGATTATTTCTGCAGTGTGTTTTGGACCCATATTTCCTTGACGGGGAAAAAAATGGGACTTTGGGATGGCAAAAACGGGACAGGTTTATGTAACCGTCTGTATTCAGGAAAAAGTAAGATGATAACAAAAGTTTTATGACATGAACATACTGAGCCAACAATTACTCTTCCATGGCAGAACTCATACAAAATTTTAGGTAGGCAAAGAGGGTGACTGGATTTCACCACGATCGTACCATGAATATTTCTCCAATGAAGTAATGTTACACAACAAATTTCGGTCTTTCAACACCTTATCATAAAACTTCTGAAAATACATGACACAATTTTTTATTTTTATTTTTTGAGGGGGGGATTGGTTGGTTGGTTGATTTGACAACTACCGTTTCAAACAGAGATCTTCAAACCATTTTTGCAACATAACAGAGCATTCTTGCAAACAGGACCAAACCGACATTTATATTAAAATGTTAGGATGGTCTGGAAATATTGGGGGTGGTGGAAACGGCACTGTCCCATTTTAAACAGTACATGTGGTCAACCTACTTCTGCAAGAAAATCCCATTATAGGGTTGCCATATGTGGGAAATAACTTAAAGGCACACAACACATGCACACATGGCATTAGAAGCTCTGGGCAAAATGAAACTGAAAGAGCATCATGAATTACCTTTAAGCATTTTTTCTGCTGCTTTTAAAATGTCCCACTTTCTTTCTCCTCCTCCCGCTTTCCCACTTTGCAGTCAGCTTGCTTCAGTTGTTGCAAATTGAATTCAAAGTGTGCAAGTCATTCAAATTCAAAATGCAAACTTACTCATCTGGCTGGAGAGAAGAGGCAGAGTCTTGCCCTTCTCTGTAGGGTCAGGCAAAAGCAACCTGCTGCAACTTCTCCCAGCTTGTGTGTTCTTCTTCATGAATAATTTTTGCCATCTTGACCCCACATCCTGATGTTTCTCAGCCACCCGTCTCCCAGTTTTCATCTGGGAAATGCTGGAGGAAATATGCAAGTATGCTAGAATTTTTAAAACAAACAAACAGCACTTTTCTGCAGAAATGTCCTCACCCCACCCTGGAGATTGTCATAGGACAAGAACAAAATTGCAGATGCTTTGAGAACTACCTTGCACTATCCTAGAAAGGAATGCCTGAAGTGCATTATTGATAGAATTCATGATACTGATACTGTTGGTATTGCTAATGTATATTTATTTATGACATTTTTATGCTACCCATCAGCAATTTACACAACTTACAAATCAATAAAAATGCAAAACGAAATAAAAACAGCTTCAAGATAGAAACGGCGTCTATACAAGCAGGACAAAAGCTACCGAATCCAGTGTAAAATCAAGAAAGGATCAGCAGAACATCAATACAAAATTGTATCCATGATATCATTTTCTAGTGCATGTCTTTTCTCTGCTGGTTTTCACCAAAAATCAGTTCATTTACAGGGCAGATTCATTCTTTCTTTCTCTCATGTTGATCATGTAATGTGTGAATCATCCATTTATAGTTTTCACAGAGCTGGCAAAAATTCCAAGGTTCTAGTAGTGATTCATAGGCATTGCTGTCAGTCTACTTTTTGGCTGGATTTTGGGAGGCTTAGGGACTTATTTGTTTTATTTTCTCCAATGTAGGAGGCTGCCTTCTTTGGGAAGACTTTTATTCATCTAAATCAGTGATTTCTAATGTGGGCGGCACACAACAGATTCACTCAGGCTGCATCTGCAAGGCAGAAATAATCCAGTTTGACACCACTTTATCTGCCATGGCTCATGCTATAGAATTCTTGGAACTGTAGTTTATTGTGGTACCAAAACTCTCTGACTGAGATGGCTAAATGTCCCACAAAACGACAATTCCCAGAATTCCATAGCACTGAGCCATGGCAGTTAAAGTGGTGTCAAACTGGATTATTTCTGCAGAGTGGATGCAGCCTCTATCTATTCATCCCGATCCCCACCCAAACCTAGTTGTTTCCTTCAGCCACAGGACAACCAGGGTCTGGGTTGCAACTTCTGTGTGGAGGGAAGGAAGCACCATCTTGTCTTTGGTCTCAGGCAGCAAAATGTCATGGGAAGGCACTCAGGCTCTCCTGAGGTGCTTGGGGTCTCAGCAGTTGTGTGATGGTGCTGACTTTTGAGGTTGTGAACCATGTACTTGTTGTTGTGTTCTTTCCGGTTGTTTCCAACTTAGGGCAACCCTAAAGTGAACCTACCATGGGGTTTTCCTGGAATGATTTGTTCAGAGGAGATTTGCCATTGCCTTCCCCTGAGGCTGAGAGCATGTGATTTGCCCAAGGTCACCCAGTGGTTTCATGGCCGAGCTGGGAATCAAACCCTGGTCTCCAGAGTCGCAGTCCAACATTCAAACCACTATGCCACACCGGGGGAGCACCACTTAATGTGATGGTTGCTGATTATTCGTAGATAAAGAGCTTGAGAATGTTTGCTCACTGGGCTTACTTTGGGCTTCCTAGACAAGCAAAGCAGGATATACATTAAATAAATAAGTTCACCTTCCAGAATCCTCCCAGACAACACAGTTAATGCAAAAAAGGAACGTAATTAATGCCAGCAGCCAGGGACTTCCATATCAAACGGGGCGGTGAAGAATTCCTTGGGATTTTAGTTGGTCATATAGAGGCCTTTTTCTAGGTGCTGAACCATATCCCCCAAAAGAAGTTCAGTGCTTTGGATCGCTCCTTAAAAGCCCAGAGTGAAGGCATCCACAACCCCACTGGCATGACTGTGTATGTGCCTTCAAGCCACCTGTCAAGGTGGTTGTTGTTGTTGTTGTTGTTATGTTTATACCCTGCTTTTCCTCCAAAATTGGGACTCAAAGCAGCTTACAATTTAAAAGCATAGTACAATTATGGCGACCCCATGATTCCATGGGGTTTTCTTAGGGAAGGAATACTCAGAAGTGGTTTTGTCAGTTCCTTCCTCTGAAAAACAGCACCTGGTATTCATTAGCAGTCTCCCATCCAAGTACTAACCAGGGCTGACCCTGCTTAGCTTCCAAGATCAGACATGATCTAGTGCCTTCAGGGCACTTAGGCCTTACACTGGCATGAGAGCTGCCATTAAAATATTATGTTGGTTCCTTTTCCAATTTTGGAGAATGTGTGATCAAGTTTATCAAGAACGGTTAAGGGTGTTAATCGGTGAAAGATCACAATACTTTCCCTCTTTGTGCTTCAAAGCCCAGAATCCACACCCTTAAAGAAGGCACGCTTCCATTAGAGAACTGGCTTTTCCACAATGCTCGGCATATGGCCAGCTGAACTGGAAGGCTATTGGTTTGTTTCCTTCCTCTAGAGAGCCAGCCTTGGCTCTTTGCCACAATGGCTGACCTTTAATGAAAGATTACCTTCCGGAAGATATTATCTCTTTTCTCCTTAGCATGGAAAGAAGAAAAGAAAGGTGGCGGAGGCGGGAGATGGGAGATTTCATCTTAAATATATTCTATGCATGCCTGCATCGCTTTGTATCTTTTGGAAGAAAACAGGCCTGTGTAATAGCAGATGATCTTCTGATCAGGTCCGGGCTGATGGAGTGTGAATTGAAGAAGTGTCACAAATGTTTTCCCTGGATTAAACGTAAGCTACAAGTCCAAGTTGTTGTCTAAAAATGGTACCTCAAATGAGCACCAGAATGGCCCCAACTATACAATATCCGTGATCTCCAAGTGTCCAAGTGTCCAGTTTGGCAGAAACATCCTCTGTTGTCTACTTTTTCAGCTTTTTAAGTGTCCTGGTTCCTCTCTCCTCTTCCCACCTCATCCCATGAATGATCCCCATTGTGATCCCCATTATGATCTCTATCGCCATTGTGAAAGTGAGGTCCCTGTTCACAATTCACTCTCATGATGCAGATCACTAGTAAAGGGAACTGGAAACATCAGTCAGCTGCTTCCCAAGAGACAGGAGAATAGACCCCCATCGATTGCAGCAGCTGCTTCCTGGTAAGTAGGGATTGGGAGACTTTCATGGTCCCTGTATGTCCCCTAAACTTGGGATTCTGTAGGGATTTTGAATACTATACAGTTACAAATGCATAACTCACGTTACACATTTGAACATCTCCAACAAGATTCCAGAAGTCTAATGAAGTCCCTCGGCCCTTAAAGGAGAAAGGTTGCCTACCCCTGTAATCTATCCCGAAGGTGGATTCAGGACAGTGCCAAATGGTGGGTAAGCCTGAAACTACAAGGAAAGAGTAAAATCTATAGACTCATTTGAGATTTTTGCAAGTTGCAGAAACAAATCAAGGATATAGCTATGTTAGTCTGAAATATCAGTATGAAAAGGGATCGTGTAGCACCTTTGAGACTAACTGTGTGAAAAGAAGTTGTGGCATAAGCTTTCATAGGCTTGGTCTGCTTTCCCAGATTCCCCATGCCTTTGCAGAAATAGACCGAGCCCATGAAAGTTTATGCTACAACTTCTTCTGCACAGTTAGGAGATTACCACACAAGGCGCTAGCGACGGAACTGAAGTGGAATTACAACGTATGATTCCTCTCCTTTTTTGCATGACATTGCCACTCATCCGTTGCTGATCCGTCGTTATACTGTTATTATTGTACAATTTCACATTAACGAGAGATACTTGTCAATGCGAAATTGTGGGATAATAACAGTATAACAACGGATAAGCAATGGGTGAGTCATGACATCATGCGAAAAGGAGAGGAATCATTGGTTCTGATTCCATTTCAGTTCCATCATTGGCACCTCGTGGGGTAATCTCCTTGGTCTCAAAGGTGCTACAAGATCCCTTTGCATAGTGACAAATCAACCAAACGTTGCCAATTATATCAAGCTGCAACTCTGGTAGCTGAGCTGGAGATTTGCATCCAGCCCTTTCCTCTTACCCAAAGATGATCCCAGCAAAACGGGAGAATTTACAGATGACCTACCAAAACTGGGAACTCGGGGCCAGGCCCTGAGATCTGGCAACCCTAGAACTGTGATATCCCTCTTCAGCCTCACTCCGGCCAGCTGTAGGTCAGGCCCAGCCGATAAGAGGACGCTGCCTTCCTCACAGAAGCATAATATTACATAATGGTCCCTTTGGGATTGGTTTCCAAGACACCCGAGCCCACGATATTCTCATCACAGCTACCTAAGGAGTGTAAATTTAGAAGCTCATCGATTCCCTCCAGGCACCGAGGAAGGGAGCACCTTGCAGCTTAAAGCCCCCTCGTCTTCAGAAGATCAACTCAGCCTAAAGAATGCAGCTGGGACTAGTTACCAACCCACCCCATGACACCCTGTTTATCATGAGCCTCATTTTCTGGCTCTCAGGATGAAGGAAGGGGTGGCTGGGTAGAAAAAGAGCTTGCAAGGTTTCCAACTTCCAATTCCGTTTCGGGAGATTTATCACAGGAATGCTGATGTAGTACCAGCTGGCTTGAAAATGCTAAGAGAACTATATTTATTCTTTCTGGAAAAGCTAGACCGCTTGAACTATCAATCTTTTCCCCCTACCCCCCTTTTTATATATATGTAAAAGAAAAGGAAATCCTCTAAAGCTTTGAAATTGCTGAGATGGGATGCCAACCTTCTAGGCTGCAGCAGCTCATCGAAACCAATGGTGCGATTTACTGCCAGTGGCAGTTGGTAGCTTTCATGTCAGCATGGCATTGAATCTGCTCCAGGTTTTAATCTGAATTTTAGAGGGGATATCCAAAATACTCACCATGAGTCAGGATCGACTGAGGACAGTTAACAACAAATCCAAAGTATTCAGCCCTATTCCCCAGCATCTCACGGTGCATCTACACTGTAAAAATAATGCAGTTTGATACCACTCTAAGTGCTGTTGTTCCATCTTATAGAGTCCTGAGATTTGTAGTTTTACAAGGTCTTTACTCTTCTCTATCAAGGAAGGCTGGTGCCTCACAAAATTGAAAATCCCAGGATTCTGTAGGATGCAGCCATGGCTCTTAAAGTGATGTCAAACTGCATTATTTCTACAGCGTTGACGCACACTCAGTGAACTCCTTTAAAATTCAGACTCAAACCTGGGGCAGATTCACTGGCCCTATGATTTGGAAGCCACAGTTTGTTGCCCAGTGGTGTGGGCAACAAGATTGATGTGGGAATCTCCATCCTCCATTGCAACTCCTTCTTGGTTTTTACCAGGAAAGATTTCCCCATCGGTCACCTGCAAGCTGTGGACACAGCAAGAGGGAACTTGATGTCTATAAAATCCCTTAAGGCCCTCATGAAACAAGTCATTGCCTGACTGGTGCCAGCCAAAGGGATACTTGTCTGCTTAGCAGATTTTTATCAAAGTTGCATCAATGTCTTTCTAACACTAATCACCTTCCTTGCTGCACTTATGGTCTCCCACTTTGAAAGAGACATTTTGTGTGTGTCAATCAGTAGGTATTCACTGAGGATGCAAACTGAAAGAATGCTACAGAGAAAAGACAGGCAGAAAGCTGTTGACTCACGGCTTTTAAGCCTTTAATTACTCATTAAGAGACCAGCATAGATGGGATTATGAGGAAGATGCTCCAAACCATGGAAAGATCATGTAGCTAGGAACAGCTGCCAGAGGGACAATCACTGCTTTTTTTAAAACCCTTGTTAAAAATGAAAGATGGTCAAAATCTGCTGCAACAATAGTGACTGGGATTCATTCAAGGCAGACTTTGGGTTTGTGGGATCTACTTGGCTTTGTTACTAGAGCCTCCAAATTTACCACCCTGAGCCTGGTGCAAAAGGGTATACTCAGGGTGCAACTGCGTAGTACGTTTAATGCAGTAGGCACTCTGTATCCACAGATTGTGCATCCATGGATTGAGCCATCCAGAACTTGAAAATATTCACACACTAAGCATTCCAAAAAGCAAGTCTTGATTTTGCCATTTGATATAAGGAATGCCATTTTACTATGCCATTATATTTAATCAGACTTGGGCATCCCCAGGTTATGGCACCCTGGACCCAAACCCCAGCAGATACCAAGAGTCCACTGGATATAACCGGGAATCACCCTAGTTAGTCTTAACTAGAGGAGACCCATTGACTCAACTGCTGAATGGTGAGTCAACACATAGGGAAATCCCTTTGATTCAGTAGTGACTTTCCTCCAGCTGGGACTAACCATATATTTAGGCCAAGGGTGGGCAAAATATGACCCATGTTCCCAGGACCCCTGGGGGTAAATTCAGTATTGCCCTAAATGCCCTCTGGACTTCCAGAAAATGCTGGGCTACTTGCTGCCTCATATCTGAAACATTTCTTGCAAGTAGCTCACTCATATGAAAGACTTGAGTAAAGGATATATTACATTTGTGCATACATGGAATTATTTTTCATGGGAAAGTCTTCCCACAAGTCAGTCCCTTCTTGAAGTGGGACAGTCCCCCCAGTTCTTCACCTAAATCAGAGATTTGTTATATTCCTTGGTTACATTTATATCCCAGAGTGATAGAATTCAAAGATATAGCCGTGTTAGTCTGTATAATCAGTATGTAAAGAGATCTTGTAGCACCTTTGACACATTAGTCTCAAAGGTGCTACAAAATCACCTGAAAGATGGAAAACTTGTCACATTCCTCATCTCAGTGGCCAGAGCTGAAATTGCAAGATGTTGGAAAACAGATGTTCAACTGAACAACTGGAAGAGGCTTTGGGACACATGGTTGTCAGAAAAACTCTCCTATACCTTCACGTTTTGCAATGGACAAAAAAAAAAGGCATACACATTTTTGAGGACTGGTCTGTTTTTGTAGAATATATTAATAACAACAAGAACAATATTGGACCTCCAACCCATCAAACTATCTCTTGGAGAGACACTCTGGATTCGGTTTCACCAGCTGCCATGGAGTGAGATGACACCCTGAATTCTGAGTGTTTCCACTATCCCAGAACACATCATCTTTCTGTAAAACTCTTTCTGTTGATCCCCCCCAAGGCTCATAGAATGTTTTTTGTGTTTATTATATTGATTGTTTTCAAAGCTATTAATAAACTCTGTTTTTTTAAAAATGAAAAAAAAGTGCTACAAGATCTCTCTATATTTATATCCCACTTTTCCTTGCACGAGCCCCACTTTTCATAACCCTGAGAGGGAGGTCAGTTTCTGGCCTTCTAGAAGTTGGTGGATGACAACTTCAGAGTTGTAGTCTAACACTCAACAACTACATCACACTGTCACCACTCTGCAATTCTATAATTCTTTGATTCTGCCAATGGTGGTCGGAGGCTCCCTCAATAGTGTATGTGGGGTGGCGGTGAATCCACTCTGTGATCTAGTCTAGTTACCCCCACTGACCTTGGCACTACCGGTCATCAGGTTTCATTTGCACTCCCCACTTGCATTTCAATCGAGCTGTTAGCTTTTCCTGGGTGGCAAAGATGATGAATATTCCTCATGCACCCCAGGAGTGCGGTGCCCACAAGAGTGTGGTGCTACCACCATAGTAGTGGTGGCTGATTGGCATCTTCCTTGCCTTGGCATGATAAGGATAACAAGGAATTATTCCCCCCTCTCTCTCTCTCGCTGTGAATCAGGAGCAAATTAACTACAGTCCCCTCTGTCCCTCCCCTCTTACCAACCTTAACAAGGCTCATAAATCATTAAGGAGTAATTGTCAAGGCTGGAGAAGGAGAAGGGCTGGGGTGGCTGTCTGTATAATCAGCCTCCCAGGTAACTGGCCTCTCCCACAGATAAACGGAGCCTGTTTGGGCATCATTCTGGCATCTTCTGGGATCAAATATGCTTGGTTAAAAAGGAATCGCTTCTCCTCAGAAGATCCTATGGGAGGCAGAGGGAGGGCTGAGTAGGGAGATTCTATCTAGGGTCTTCTGTATTCATTAGTTTCCCTATGAGAGGTTTATACTCCGTGCATAACATCCACATTCAGAAGGACTTGCACATGGTTGCATCTTGAGGAGGGTTGCAAAAGCAGGTTTGTGCATGGATGTGCACAGTTGTGCATTGAGCAAGGAGGGCTGGAGAAAGACGGACTTTCAGTGTTGGGTTGTAGCAGTGTTTCTTCAGTAAACAATGCCCTAAGGAACCCATCCCTGTATTCTTCCCTTGTTATTTCTAAACAAAGAAATCCCAGGAATACATCCAGTTCATTAACTGAGATACGCCTGTGTGTGTATGCATGTACGAGAGAGATTTCAAGACAACACTTTCATCCTAAGATTCCTCCTTAATGCCCTGCAGACCAGAGAAGACCAGCCAGTCCCTAAGATCTGAGAACCCTAATGTTGGGATGCTTCCCTCTTGTGTATGTATCTGCCATCAAGTCACTTGTTGGCTTACGGTGACTCCATGGACTTGCTGGGGTTTTCTCAGGCAATGAATACTCAAGAGGTGGTTTTGCCAGTTCCTTCCTTTAAAATATAGCCTGCAGCACTTGCTATTCATTGGCGGTCTCCCTTCCAAGTTGTTTTGTTTTTCCCCTGAAGTTTTTCTGTTCTGTTGCAAACCCTGGGAACCCCAAAGGAATCACCCACTTATGCAAAGATAGTACCAATTTAGACAGAGCATGGAAACATTACTGTTTTGGACTAGAACTTCCCTCGGGCCATGCTGGCTGAGGGATTTCGGAATTCATAGTCCCTCTCCCAAAAATCTTCCCCCTAAAGTCTGATTATGGCTACATAATGGGAGAAGAGGTTCAGTGTTCACATAATGGGTGTACAGAGGTAATTTCAGTGCAGAAAAACTTTCTGATATTGAGTGAAGTGAAAGCATGTGGGTGTTTTAAATTGATTACAGTATGTAGCTGCTAACTATATGAAATATGAGCCGAAAGACCAGAGCAGACTCCCTACTGACATGGAAGCCACCTCCTAATTTCATTCTCAAAGGAGGCAATTTTCCTCCCACTGCGAGAAAGTGTTGAAAAACTGTGCAGTTTTCAGAGATTATTCCTAGTTTGCGGCTTATCCTGTGCCAAATTTGCACGTGATGTTTTTGTGCCAAATGTGACTTAAGAGGCTGTTGTCTGTTGTTGTGTGCCTTCAAGTCGTTTCCAACTTATGGTGCCATAAGATTATGGCTACATAATCTTATAATGGGGTTTCCTTGGAAAAATGTGTTCAGAGAGGGGTTGCCATTGCCATTCTCTGAGGCTGAGAGTGTGGATTTCCAAGGCCAAACAAGGATTCAGAGCCTCCTCTTCAGAGCTGTAGTCTAACACTCAAACCACTTCACCACACTGCTTCTTAAAATACTAATATAAAATTATTCATTAATATATTAATAAACATAAATATTATTTTCTGCACCACAAATGATGCTTCCTACACAGAAAATATTCTGTGTGTGTGTGTGTGTGAATCTTGCCAGTGCAGTATAGCGATTAGTGTGTTGGACTAGGACTCTGGAACACTAGGGTTCGAATCCTCATTTGGCCAAGGAAGTACACTGGGTGACCTTGGGCAAGTCATCTCTTAGCCTTAGGAGAAAGCAACGGCAAACCATCTTTGGACCAACCATGCCTAGAAAACACTGTAATGCGGTCAACTTTTGCTCTATTCCTTCAAATCCTTTCTGAATTCATGGAGTTTTCTGGGCAAGATTTGTTCAGAAGGGCTTTGCCTCTGCCCTCCTCTGAAGCTGGCTAGCAGACTTACAGCAGTTTGAAGTTAGTGAAGATAAATGACCATCTGAAGGGAGAATAAAAGACATCTGGGATGCTCTGTCCAATTTTGGACACTACAGCTGAGGAAGCATGTTGGCAAACTGGAATGTGTCCAGATGGTAACCAAGATGGTAAATGGTCTAGAGCCCAAATTCTACAAAGAATAGTTGGAGGGAGTTGAGTACATTAAGCCTAGAGAAGAGATGACTGAGATGTGATAAGTGCCATCTTTAAATAGCTGAAGGCTGCTGCCATGGAGAAGATGGAGAGAACTACTCCAGAAGGTAGGACTGCTACTCCAGAGGGTAGGACTGAAAGCAATGGATTGAAATTACAACACAAGAGAACCTGACTGTCATAGAATCATAGAGATCCCAAGGGTCCTCCAGTCCAACCCCCTACCATGCAGGAATACACAATCAAAGCACCTATGACAGATGGTCATCCAGCCTCTGTTTAATAAACCTCCAAAGAAGGAGATGCCACCACACTCCAAGGAAGTATATTCCACATTCAAACATCTTTTACCATCAGGACATTCTTCCTAATGTTTAGGTGGAATCTCTTTTCTTGTAGTTTGCATCTGTTGCTCTGTGTCCTAGTCTCTGCAGCAGCAAACATGCTTGCTGTTTCTTCCATATGACATCCTCTCAAATGTTTAAAGAGGGCTATCTTATCACCCCTAAACCTTCTCTTCTCCAGGCTAAATCTACCCAGCTCTCTAAGCTGCTCTTCATAGGGCAATGTTTCCAGACCTTTCACCATTTTGGCTGCCCTCCTCTGGACATAGAATTTTAGAATCATAGAATTGGAAGAGACCACAAGGGCCATCCAGTCCAACCCCCTGCCATGCAGGAACTCTCAATCAAAGCATCCCTGACAGATGGCCGTCTAGCCTCTGTTTAAAGATGTCCAAAGAAGGAGACTCCACCAGTCTCCGAGGGAGTGTGTTCCTCTGTCGAACAGCTCTTATTGTCAGGAAGCTCTTCCTAATGTTGAGGTGGAATCTCTTTTCCTGTAGCTTGCATCCATTGTTCTGGGTCTTATTCTCTGGAGCAGCAGAAAACAAGCTTGCTCCATCTTCAGTGTGACACCCCTTCAAATACTTAAACGGCTATCATATCACCTCTTAATCATCTCTTCTCCAGGCTAAAGATACCCAGCTCCCATCCTTCCTGAACTGTGATGTCCAACACTGGACACAGGATTCCGAGTGAGGTCTGACCAATGCAGAATAGAGTGGCACTATTACTTCCTTCGATTTAGACACAGTGATGCAGCCTAGAATCCCAACTGGCTTTTTTTTTTAACTGCCACTTCACAATGATGATTGATGTTCAGCTGGAGTCAAATAAATGTTAGAAAAACTTCCTGACGTGTAATCGACTATCTCAGAATATGGCGAATGCTCCTTCGTTGGAGATTTTTAAACAGAGGTTAGATGGCCACCTCTCAGGGGTGATTTAGTAGTGAGGCCCTGCACTAGCAGAGGGTTGGAGTGGATGGTCCCCGAGATCCCTTCCAACTATACAATTCTGCTCTATGATTCTAGGGCCTAACATTTCTTAACTTCATCAGAATCTATCCAAGGGCCAGTGCAGTGTAATGGTTTGAGCGTTGGACTAAGACACTGGGTTCAAATCCCATGGAAACCCACTGGATGACGTTGGGCAAGTCACACACTCTCAGCCTCAAAGGAGGGCAACGGCAAAGCCCCTTTGAAGAAACATGCCAAGAAAATGCCTTAGGGTCACCGTAAGTTGGAAATGACTTGAAGGCACACAACGACAACATCAAGGCTATCCATAGGGTGGAGGATCTTGACTTCATCCCCTGTGGCCATGACATAGGGTTTGGAATAGTTACTATTTTGTACTACAGTATCTCAAAAAACAAACAAAATCAACCTCTTATCAATGCTGGTGGATTCTGGGAGCTGCACTCCAAAAGAGTAAAATGTCAAAGTTCTGGCCATGACAGTAACCAGGGCATGGCTAGGGAAGATAACATGCCCCCCTTTAGCACAGCTGCCGCCTTGGCAATCTCATAGATCCCTTCTTCCAAAGAATAAGTGATCATAAAAGACATGAAAGAAACTACTGAGATGAATGGTTTCCATTTCTCTTCCTTTTGGCTGAGATGGCAAAAATCCAGCCTGCTCCTTAGCAGATTATGACAGGAGGCATGCTTTAGAAAAGAACATGAAACTGCAAGGTAGGTGTCACAGCCTGGGCCTTTTGTTCTTTTCTTCTGTTCTCCCTCTTATTTCTGGCATCATCAGCATTTATCTTCCTGGGAAGAGAAGATGTTGGGAAGACCCTGAAAGACACAGATGCTCCAGCACACATCCCATTCTTAAAAGTGGTGCAAAACACATTCACATCCATGGCAACCCCTTCTTGGTGCCTTGCTTTAAATGATAATATGCTGATCTTCCCTCTGTAGCCCTGGACTTTGATGGCAAGGAGAAGAAACTCTCAGGTGACTTCCCTCTGCAAAAGGCAGATCATAAAGTCCCTTCTGGGCTGCAGCAGTTGCTAGAGGCCTCTAATAAGTCAGTAGCGCAGTGCATCCATCCCAAGTCTTATTCTACATCTTAAATGAACCTTAAATCATTTTTTTCAAAGGTTAGTTATTAAAGTTAAGATAGCAGTCTGTTCTGATCATCTCTCAGAGTCCTGGGTCCCTGATAACATAAAACTGGCACCTGGGTCGTACCTTCCAACATTTCACAGATGAAAACTGGGACATGTGTGGACAAGCAACATCAGAGTATGGTCAAGATGGCATAAGTTATGAATGGGGAAGATCAAATAGGACCTTATCACACGGGGCTCAATGCAGATAGAATCCAAACGAATTCCTGACCTAATACGTATTATTTTTCCATGTGTCCACACGACATTGCACAGAACCCCGACAGAATGTGGAAAGAACCGAGATCTTTTGAATTTCGTTTTTTTGGGGAATTGCAAGTGCGCGACGAGAATCATTTTGCTTTTGCCGGAAATATGAAAAGACAATACGTATTGGGGAGCATTTCCCCGCCTGCGCTCTGAGGAGGTCCTCCTCAGAGAGCCGGCTTGGGAAGGAGGGACAGCCGTGGCAAGTGACAGCCGCGGCTGTATTGCGCATGTGCTAGAAGAGCATTTCTAGCACATGTGCGGGATTTTCTCACTTGTGTGTGAACAGCAAATAGGGTTCCCGGGAGTGCTTTCCTTAAAAGCGCGATGAAGATAAGTGCGTGTGATAGCCATTTGCGTATTGTAGGGTTTCTATCGGTTTAGTTCAGGATTTATTCTTTTATTGCATTCTTATCGCTTTGTGGCCCGTGTGTGATAAGGTCCATAAAGTAGGAAAGGCTGCAGCAGTTTCCTTTTGCCTGAGATTCCATCCCTTCTCTTTTCCCCACCTAGTGCGTTAACTGAGTGCAAACTAATTTTGCAATGTGAACTCATTTTGAAGCAATTGAAATATGATGGGGGCAAAAAAGGAAAGTGGAAGGAAAGGAGAGAAATTGGGACCTTTTTAAAGCAGCTTTAAAAAGTGGGACGAAAGAGGGTTAATCAGGATTGTCCATGCCTAATTGGGACAGCTGGAGGATATGCTGGACCTGTCAAACTTGTCCAACCTATTCTACATCCCAAGGAGTTATCACTAGGTTTTTGCCCTTGAAAATTTTTTTTATCTTTTTTTGATAAAATTACCAGCTTGGTAGATGAAGGGAATGCTGTGGATATAGTATATCTTGATTTCAGTAAGGCCTTTGACAAGGTTCCCCATGACATTCTTGCAAGCAAGTTGGTAAAATGTAGGCTAGACAAAGTAACTGTTACATGGATTTGTAATTGGTTGACTGGTCGAACCCAAAGGGTGCTCAACAATGGCTCCTTTTCAACTTGGAAAGAAGTGACCAGTGGGGTGCCACAGGGCTCTGTCCTGGGCCCAGTGCTATTCAATCTCTTTATCAATGACTTGGATGACGGTATTGGGGGCATAGTTATCAAATTTGCAGACGACACCAAATTAGTAGGAGTAGCTAATACTCCAGAGGACAGGATCAAAATTCAAAATGAATTGAATAGACTAGAAAGCTGGGCCGAAGCTAACAAAATGAAATTCAATGCGGAGAAATGTAAGGTACTGCACTTAGGGCGGAAAAATGAAAAGTACAGATATACGATGGGGAACACCTGGCTGAATGAGACTACGTGTGAAAGGGATCTAGGAGTCCAGGTAGACCACAAGTTGAACATGAGTCAACAGTGCGATGCAGCAGCTAAAAAGGCCAATGCAATTTTAGGCTGCATCAGTAGAAGTATAGTGTCTAGATCAAGAGAAGTAATAGTGCCACTCTATTCTGCTTTGGTCAGGCCTCACCTGGAATACTGTGTCCAGTTCTGGGCACCACAATTCAAAAAGGATGTGGAGAAACTGGAGCGTGTCCAAAGGAGGGCAACTAAAATGGTGAAAGGTCTGGAAACCAAGCCCTACGAGGAACGACTTAGGGAGCTGGGGATGTTTAGCCTGGAGAAGAGAAGACTGAGAGGTGATATGATAGCTGTGTTTAAATATTTGAAGGGATGTCATATTGAGGAGGGAACAAGCTTGTTTTCTGCTGCTCCAGAGACTAGGACCCGAAACAATGGATGCAAGCTGCAAGAAAAGAGATTCCACCTCAACATTAGGAGGAACTTCCTGACAGTAAGGGCTGTTCGACAGTGGAACACACTCCCTCGGAGAGTGGTGGAGTCTTCTTCCTTGGAGGTCTTTAAGCAGCGGCTGGATGGTCATCTGTTGGGGATGCTTTGATTGGGAGTTCCTGCATGGCAGGGGGTTGGACTGGATGGCCCTTGTGGTCTCTTCCAACTCTATGATTCTATGATTCTATGATTCTATGATTCTATTAAATCTAAGGGGCTGGGATAGACCTGATCTGGCAACCCTAACCTGAGCTATGGGGCCAAAGTAAAATTTAATCTGCCAAATTGGGTGGGTCTACACCAGCCAGAATATTCCAAGCTGCTCCCAGAGTATTCTGGCCTCAGAGCTGCTCCAAATTTCCCCCATTGCCTTCCACGCTCCAGAGTGACACCCTGCAGTTGTCTGTACATGCATCCCACTGTGCCCCCCAGTACCACCACTGCTGGTGTGATTCTCTCCCTCTGAAGTAAAAAAGGAGGCACCCAAAGTGCCATTCACATGGCTGGGCACCTCACTGTGACCTCAGAGGAAATGACTCATGCCAGTGGAGGTGGCACCAGGTGGCACAGCAGGACATGTGTGTAAGCAGCCACCCAGCATCACTCCAGAATGCTCCAGAGTTTCCTGGAAAATCTGGAGCAAAAGATAAGTCTTTTAAATCCAGTCTGAGGGAAGGATGGGTAGGATTCAGTGCGGATGTCATGAAGACACCCCACACCCGAATCAGGCTTTGGCCCGGCATCATGTGGACAGGATGCCGTGAGGGTGCAGAGAATCCAGAATATTTGGCCCATGTAGATATGTCCTCAGAGATCTCAGTTTTTCAGCATACACTTGGAACTTTCCAGGCAGTCCTGACATAAGAATGCATTCCTTCTTCTATTATTAAACAGGCTGCCTCCTTCTTACTGACACCCCATGCAAAGAGAATCATACATTTGTAATAGAGGTTTTTATGTATGTATGTACGTACGTGTGTGTGTATGTGTGTGTGTGTGTGTGTAGAGAGAGAAGAGAGAGAGAGAGAGCAACCTTCTTTCCCATGAATCACAAAGCAGATTTCAGAGGTATAAACAGTTACAAGGCTGAACAATGCATCATAGCCACAATCTCTTCTATGTCTGATTTCAGAGCCTTCTTCAACTAGATGTATTTAGTTTTTTCTGCAAAGCGAACATTTACACCAGATGCTGGAGACACTGTGTGTATCGCACAATCCACAATGCATCAGGAAATGACTTGTATATATAGGATGGCTATATATGTGCAGCTGTTGGGAAAGGAGCCAAGGGGCCATTCAATTGCCAATTATACCAATAAGGTGAGGTTGGTTTCTTGGAGGGCTGCCTTTAAATCAAGAGTGGACAATTGTCAATAGTTATGGGGCCACACTGCACCCCAGGGGACCTTGGAAGCCCATTTTCCCAGCTTCTTATTGTTATGGGGGTAATTTTTCTACACTTTGGCCCTCTATGGGCTGTTTTTGGCTTTTCATCCAATAGATATCTGACAATCAACTTTGGGTCACTTCCTCTTGAAATAAGGCATCTTCAATTAGAATTATTAGAATACTGTGTCCAGTTCTGGGCACCACAATTCAAAAAGGATGTGGAGAAACTGGAGCGTGTCCAAAGGAGGGCAACTAAAATGGTGAAGGGTCTGGAAACCAAGCCCTATGAGGAACGACTTAGGGAGCTGGGGATGTTTAGCCTGGAGAAGAGAAGGCTGAGAGGTGATATGATAGCCGTGTTTAAATATTTGAAGGGATGCCATATTGAGGAGGGAACAAGCTTGTTTTCTGCTGCTCCAGAGACTAGGACCCGAAACAATGGATGCAAGCTGCAAGAAAAGAGATTCCACCTCAACATTAGGAGGAACTTCCTGACAGTAAGGGCGGTTCGACAGTGGAACACACTCCCTCGGAGAGTAGTGGAGTCTCCTTCCTTGGAGGTCTTTAAGCAGAGGCTGGATGGCCATCTCTCGGGGATGCTTTGATTGGGAGTTCCTGCATGGCAGGGGGTTGGACTGGATGGCCCTTGTGGTCTCTTCCAACTCTATGATTCTATGATTCTATAACAACCTGGGGGCCTCAAACCATGGTGAAACTGTCCCCTGCTAAAATGTGAGGGTCAAGACAGCCCTGGGGCCATATGCAATCTGTGGTCTGCAGTTTCCCCATCTCTATGCTAAATCAAAACAATGGTTACCATCCAAAATGCAAGGGACTCTAGAGGGCACTCACAATCAATATTCAAATGGTGAATTTTATTAACACAAATGAATGCAGCCCAGAGGGCTCTGGCAACTAAAGTGGGGATCAAGCCTGTGTATAACAGTTCTGAGAAACAGAACTCCAGAGTGCAGGTCCAAATGTAATTTTATTTATAACCAAAATAAATCATTCACGCAAGACACTCATTCATGCACACATTCAAGAACTATCTAAAAGGTGGTACAGATAATAAAGCGGTTGCAGAGGGTAATACTGTACAGATTCCAGATGCGAAGCTCTGATCGAAGGGCTCCTTTGAGGTGGAAAATGGCTCAGCAGCTGTCTTAGGATCATGGCATGGCCTGCTTATCCTGAGGAGTCAGGTGTGGTACAGACAGAGTGAATGTCTGACTGCAAACGAAAACGAATTGGAGGTGCCTGAGCAATCTAACATTGCTTTCCTGAGAATCGAAGCTGACTCAAAAAATAAACAGGGTTAACAGTTTCAAGTTACAAACTTAGAAAAAAGTTTCTAATGCCTTTTGTATTTATATAGGCTTGGAGAACCTATATCCTAACTGGCTAATTAAAAACGTACGTAAAAGGAAGAGCTCAGTCTTTAACTTACTATCATTTGGTGGAAAGGTGAAGCATGGCTAAAGGTGAGGAGAGGACAGGATCCGAAAAAGGAGTAGAAGGAAATTGAGAAAGGGGAAGTCTTTCTATGATCAATAACCCTAGGAATTTTCCAGGGTTATAAGGTCTACTGACAGAAATAATGAGAATGTATTTATGACCATGCATTTCAAAGGATAGGAAGAGCAAATGGGGAGAGAGAAAAAAACAGGATTTTACAGGAATTGGCCCAAGTATTGCAGGAAATTCTATACTGTCTAAACTCCAATTGTTTTAACAAGAGGGAGGGTGAGACAGAATACCTAATCATGGGGTGGCTTTTATAAGGGGTGTATGTTGTAGTCATGGTTTGTTTTTTGTTTCTTACGTATGTAATTTTATACTGTTTTCATTCTGATGTTTTTAACTGTTTTAAAACTTTTGTTGTAAAGTTTTTAAAATGTTTTTATTTGTGAGCTGCCTTGGGTCCTTTCTGGGAGAAAGGCAGCACAAAAATAAAATAAAATAAAATGAAGAGAATGCTGGAATTGTCTAACCAATCAAAGAATTAGTACTCACTTGCATATCTTGGGGAGGTGATTTTGGGAGGGGACTTCATGCAATTTAGAACCCTCTCCAGCCAAGTGACCATGCTGGCTGGATAGTGCAAACTGAGTCCACTTTTTAAGAGTTAGGGTTAGGGAATCATGGGAACTGTATTTTATTATGGCACCAGAGCTCTCTGACAGAGAAGGCTCAATGTCTCAGAAAAACCTACAGTTCCCATGATTCCCTAGCGCTAACCCTAACCCTAAAAGTGGACTCAATTTGCACTATTTCTGGCAGTCTGCAAAGACAGATAGTCCCAAAGAGTAACTTTTCTAGGTTCTAGTCACTTTAGCCTAGTGAGGGAGCATGCTACTGCACTAAGAGATGAGTCCCTCAATTCTCAAGCCTATGCCTTGTGCCCATATAGTAGGATATCTGGCATCTTCAGTTAGAAGAACCAGATGCTGGGAAAGTGTTTCTCTACCCAAGACCTTGGGAAGCAGCTGCCCATCAGAGAAGACCAGAAGCCTAGATGAACAGATAATCTAACCTGCTATAAAGCAGCTTCCTATATTCCTATGGCAGAACTTGGGAAAGGACTGTTTTGGACTACAACTCACTCAGACAATGGCCGTGTTGTCTGGAAAAGTTTGGAAGTTGTAACCCCAGAGAGTAACTACCCCAAGTTCTCTCCCACATGAATGCCTTCCTATTAGCTTCCCATTTACTGAAAGTGATGATCTGATCTCCTTCTTTGCACTTTCCCCAGAGGGATAAAAAAAAAAGAGAGTAATGACTGAAAAAGATTAGCACGTTGCAAGATCTGGTGTGTATTTGTGTGTGTGTGTATGAATGAAACCAGAGAGGTGCAAAGTTTACATCAATCATAGATTCAGCAGGTGCTCAGGTTTGAGACAACATTTGGTGGCACTGGCTGAAACCCAAGGCCTGGAGGTAGAAGTGCTGCCAAATGAAAAAGATGGTGCAACCAGACAATTAGGATTACTGCCTCTCCTAGAGAAATCAATGGCCATTGCTTAACTTGCAAGCCTTACTTTCTGTCAAGAGCACAAGCAAGCCACAGTTTGGCCCAGAGCTAGAGAAAGTTATATTTAGGAACTCGAGCTCCCACGATCTCCCAGATGGGCACTGCTGAACATTTGCTGCAATTCTGCAGCAGCACATAAGAAAAGACACAGAGGCTGACATCCTATTAGAGGCAAATGCAGGCATTTGTCCACATTATGCTTGCATATGTTTTTGGCTGGGACAGTCCCAGTTGATCCTCTGTCATCCCACTTTTTCAGCTGCTTTTAAAATTGCTCTTTCCTCCTTCCCCTTTCCTCCTCTGTTCTCAGAATGTTTCAGTCAATCGAAAGTGAGTTCAAAGTGCAAACTATTAGGAGAGGAATGGAAAAGATGAGGCAGAATTTTGTCCTTTCCAGGAGGCACAGGCAAGAGCAAACTGCTACAGCCTCACCTAGAATACCTTGTACAGGTATTCCAAAATTTTTAAAAAATCCAAAACACCTCTGGTCCCAAGCTTTTCAGATAAGGAAGGCTCAACATGTAGTTCCCATTTGAGGAGAGCCATTGAATTAATTGGGTTTACCTCCATGTTGAATCGCCATACAACAACTGATCCAGTGAACCTGCACAGAACTAGCCAACATGATTCCAGCCATGTGGTTACACATGCTAGGGTGTGTAACTATTCATGAATGCTTTCAATGTATAATTTAATGCCCTGTAACTACAGAAAAAGCCATTGTGCATTCCCTGCTGCACTAAGGCACAATAAGCAAGGACACTGGCAGATACACCATCAGTGGCACAGTGTTGGCATTGAACAGAAAGTTGGTATAGCACAACCAGCATGTATTGTAAATGACAGATGCCAGGATGGGCTATTCCTCTCTAGCGATGACAGTGATTGCCAAACTAGTGTAGATTTACACTATACAAGTACCTTATTTTGCTGCGTAGAAGACTATTTTTTTACCTGCAAAATCTGTGGCTAAAGTGGGGGGGTCGTCTTATACGCCGGATATAAGGATAATGAGGATAGAGGTGCTACAACTCTATATTTTGACTGGGAAAATGGGGGGGTCGTCTTATACGTGGGTCGTCTTATACGCCGGAAAATACGGTATGTAGGATATCAGCCAAGGGTTACTGAGAACCACTAGTTTAGCCCAGCCCCCATGAAACCTGGATTTGCTAGCATACCTTAAGAAAAGATTGGAGAACCCAACTTGAGATCCTGTCACCAACGGTGAAGATGTTCTCAAATGATCATATCTGATAGTGCTCTTCTAAAACCAGATGTTTTCTTCCTCCCTCCATGACTGGACAAAGTGGGGCTAAACGTGCATTTGGTGCCTTTAAGAAATCCCGATGGTTATCATCCCTGAATTCCAGCATCTATCAGCCACTCCCATTGCTCCTGGAATTCTCCTTTCCTTCTGTTCCTGCATGTCTCAACCAGTGGAGATGCTCCAGAGATTTGCCCTTGGCAAGCCAGACCTTCATCTCCTTTTCTTATCTGTTTGCATCAGATTAGTTTAGTAATCTGTCGTCGCGAAAGAGGAACAACCCATCCTGAAGTTAACGCATCTCATGCTCTCACCTATGTAACAAGGAGGGCATTTGTAGTCCTAAATGGAGTCATTCTGTTGCCACACTGCAGAATTCATGTAGTTTGGCACCACTTTAACTGTCATGACTCCATCCTACAGAATCCTGGGATTTGTAGTTTGTGGTGGCAAATCACACTCTCTCTGCCTCAAAGGATGGCAAAGGCAAACCTCCTCTGAACAAATCTTGCCAAGAAAATCCCATGATAGGCTCACCTTAGGGTCCCCATAAGTCGGAAATGAGTTGAAGGCAGACAGCAGCAGCAGCAACAACAACAAGAACAACAAACTACACTTATGTCATAAAAATTATGACAGCAACCCAGAGGTGGAGGTATAAGGGCATTCCCCTTCTCCCCAACAAGAATTCTGTCTCCTCAAATTAAATTTTATTTCACCAAATTTCTGGCATTACAGTAACTTAAAACTTCAGCTGCACTTTTGCAAAGAGAGTGTAAGCACCCAAAGAAAAGGGACAGGCAAATTCATCAAGAGAGTCAGCATTGTGTATTGGTTTGAGTGTTGGACTACAACTCTGGAGACCTGGGTTCAAATTCCTGCTCAGCCATGGAAACCCACTAGGTGACCTTGGGCGAGACAAACTCCTCCGAACAAACTGTGCCAAGGAAGTCCTTCACCTTAGGGTCACCATTGGTCAGAAATTACAAGAACAGAGATTTAACCAAAATATGACTAAGAACCTCCTGAAGGAAAGAGCTGTTCAGCAGTGGAATAGACTGCCTTGAAGGGAGATGGACTCTTCTTTGGAGAGCTTTAAACAAAGGTTGGATGGCCATCTCTCCAGAGGGCTTTGCATATTTCTGCATAGAGGAGGACTGGACGAGGTGACCCTTACACTTCCTATTAGTTCTATAATTCTGTGAGTAGATACTTTATAAAATGGCACTTAATCTAATCTGGATCCCAACCTAGTAATAATAAATGAATAAGAACTGAGATTTGTCTGCTGAGCTGGCCATCTGGCTTTGCTGGTCCTGCTTGTGAAATAAAGCAAGGCTAAGGATGAATGACTAGCATGGATTCACACAACAGAGAACAGGGATTTGAAGTGGACCTTCCCCTTGACATCAGTCCTAACATGGAAGCCATAACACCACTTAAACATTTGCCCATGATCAGGTCCCAACTTTTCCTGACTGTTCTCTCAGGGATGCAAACAAACCTAGAAAAAATGCTGTGTTTAAATCCAGACAGAGCTATCTCCTTGCCATTACACAGAGGTTGGGTGGCCATATCTTAGAAATACAGCCAGCCCTCCAAATTTGCGGCATTGATTTTTGCAGATTTGATTATTCACAGATTTGATTCATATGTTCTCTCTAGGAATCTCTGTTATGTCCTCCAGTGTGACTCTGCCAGAAGTTAACTATAGAGTCACATTGGAGGACCCCGAGATTTGTAGTTCATCTAGTGCAATTCTATGGCCAACGTCTGCCAAAAGTCATGCTGGAGATTCCTAAAGAGAACACTTCTCTAGGCATTTGTAGGTCCTCCAGTGCAATTTCATGGTCGACTTCTGGCAGATCTTGACCATATAATTGCCTTGGAGAACCTAGAGATTCCTAGGGTTTAAAAAGTAGTGGGTGTTTTTGTTTACGGTTTTCCCACTTTCACAGCGGTCTTGTGCTCTTAACTCCAGCAAATGTGGAGGGTCTGCTGTACTTAAATTGTGTATTCCTGCATAACGGGGGGTTGGACTAGGTGACCCTCAGGGTCTTTTCCAACTCTACAAAGAGCAAATGCTGAAATGTTTGACATCAGTGGCAAGAAAATAAAAACTGGGTTTAGCTCCCTGGGGGTTTTCAGCTCTCTTTTCTAGGGAGCTGGTAGTTAGATAATTAAGTAATTAGTGAATGAGTTAGTTTTAATAATATCCACATTCCACACTTGTTAATCTAGCCACCTCTGGCCCGCGATGAATGCTTTTAAAACATGTTGCCTCTCTCTGTCTCCTTCTCTTCACTTCTTCCTTGCCTCTGCTTTCTCCCTATTGTAAGTAATCTGTTTTTTCTCAGACCAATGGCTCCAAAAGGGAGTTGCCACAGTTCCAGGCTCCAGCGGCTTGGATGCCAAGTAGAATTACATCCTTCCGAGCGGATGTTGGAAGGATGAGATGTGAATTCCCCGGAAAACAAGTTTTTGTCTGGGATGCCAAACTTCTCCAGGCTCTTCCCAGGAACAGGCAGCACCGAGATGTTCGGCATGCAAAAGGCATGATGTCAACATTCCTTTGAATCTCTTCTATTTTCTTTAAGCCTGGAAGGAGCATTGTGACTTTCCCTTTTTTGAGCAAGAAATTACAAAGAGGTTTGCGAATGGGAGTGTAGCAAATGCATATTCCTGGCTTAAATGCTCGCTTGCATGTGGAAGTCGGTGGCCAGAGACTAAGGGGGGTTGCAGACTGCCAGAAATAGTGTGAATTCAGTCCACTTTTAGGGTTAGGGTTAGAGTTAGGGAACCATGGGAACTGTATTTTATTGTGGCATCAGAGTTGTCTGACAGAGAAGGCTCAATGTCTCAGAAAAATAACAGTTCCCATGATTCCCTAGCACTAACCCTAACCCTAAAAGTGGACTGAATTCACACTATTTCTGGCAATCTGCAACCCCCCTAACATTTTTGTGTCAGTTATTATAGGAGGACTTGGAGGTCTCTCATTCATAGGGGCCTCATCCACACTACATAATAAACCAGTTTTCAAACCAGTGTAAACCAATTTAAAGGGCCCATGTTCGTCAGAGGGCACAGCGCTAAACCCAGTTAAATTGGTTCTTTCGAATCTGTGGCATTGCCTGCCTCTTTTTAAATTAATCGATTCAGCCCAAGTTGGACACGCTGTCGATTGGATTCGGTTCCCTGTGGCACGGTCACTCTGCGACGCAACCTCATTTGGATTCAGTCCTATTGATGAATGTGAACACAAAGTGGAGTAAACTGAAATGGGCAGATCCGATTGCATTTTGAATAGTGTGAACATCTATTCGGCACTTAATCTCTTCATGAATTCGACTCAAAAATCAGTTTATTATGTCGTGTGAATGAGGCCAGGGTCACCATAAATCAAGGTCAATGTGAGAGCATCCGCAGCCTGAAAATAGTTTTAAAATGTATAAATTTCAAACAGCAAACATTAATTTTGCCATTTTGTATAAGGGACACCATTTTAATATCCATTGTATTTAATGGGACTGAGCAGCCATGGATTTTGGTATCCATGAGGGGTCCTGGAACCAAACCCCAGTGGATACTAAGGGTCCACTGTACATAAAGCCAAGTAATATCAAAGTATGGTTAAAATAGCAAAAATTATTAATGAGAAAGAATATCCAAGGTAGAAGGTGCAGCAGTTTGCTTTTGTCTGTGATAGTCCCAATTAATCCTCTGTTATCCCACTTGTAAACCTATGTTTTAAAATGTCCCAGTTTCTCTCTCCTCCTCCCACTTTCCCTTTTTGTCATCAGCTTACTTCAGTTGCTACAAACTTTATTCAAAGTGCAAAAATAGTTTGCACTCAGTTAACTCAGCAGGCACGAGAGGCAAGACAGAAATCTTGCTCTTCCCAGGAGGCTCTGTCAAAAGCAAACTGCTGCAGCCTCTTCTTGCTTGTGTGCTTTTTCTCATTAATGACATTTGATATTTGACCACACTTTGACGTTGCTTGGCCTCATATTTCCCAGATTTCAACTGTAAAATGTTGGGGGCCATGCAAGATTATATTCAGAGGAAGGCAATGGTAAGTCACCTCTGAGTATTCCTCAGAAAATCCATGGAGAAAATTCATGGAGTCGCTATAAATTTGTGAAATGTTGAAGGGTATGCAGATGAATCCATGGAATTTATATAAGTGTTGACTTGCCAAGTTACTATTGATTCTGTTGGGCTACTTTGGTTGGGACTAATAGCTGGATTTAGGCTAGGAGACTGCCCAAAAGCTGTTGGACTACAACTCCCAGAAACGGTGGTGTCACTACCTATGGTGACACCCAGTGTGAAGGACTGCTTCTCATCTGCACCTCCCTCCCTGGCTGCTTGCCCCCATCCTCTGGTTGCCCCCTAAATATCTCACAAAACTACAAATCACCAAATTCCATAGCATTGAGCCATGGCATTAAAGCAGTGTCAAACTGCATTATTTCTGCAGTGTAAATGCAGCCACTCTAACAAATGAGGAATACACACACTAGACACACACATATGCACTTTGAAAGGCAATGCTCTCATCCTGAGATTCCTCCCCCTTAATCTGAAGTCTAGAGAGGAGGATCCAGTGTAGAAATAATGCAGCTTGACACCACCTTGACTGCCGTACCTCCATCCTATGGAATCCGAGGATTTGTAGTTTCACAAAGTCTTTAGCCTTAGGATTCTGGTTCAAGGATTTCTGTAGAACGAAGCCACGGCAGCTAAAGTGGTGTCAAAGTGCATTAATTCTGCAGTGTAGATGCACTGTGCTGTTGAACCAATCTTCCTCTTTCCCAGAAAAGGATTCTACTTCTAATCCTACACTTTTCTGGGTCCTGAATCTCCCACAATTCAGCCTCTTTGGACAGCCCCGGGTTTTTTGTCTCCCAGTTTGGTCTTCTTTGAACTTCTATTGCCCTTTAAAAAGACAGTGTGCAGCGGGGAGGAAAATGTTCATCCTAAATGCACAGAGGACAGAGACAATCTCTTTTCCCCTGGGAACAGACAAGTTCTGTGTCAAGGAGACAACTTCAGTGTTGACT
The DNA here is from genome assembly GCA_026167975.1 of Phrynosoma blainvillii. NCBI lineage: Eukaryota > Metazoa > Chordata > Lepidosauria > Squamata > Phrynosomatidae > Phrynosoma > Phrynosoma blainvillii. The sequence goes on from JANUYF010000005.1 coordinate 8,223,065, forward strand.
TATTAGTCCTGTTTCTCAGAATTAAATTCTGAGTCAAGTGCAGGACAATGAAGTGCAACTGGAAAATCCAGAAATGCCAAATTACAGTCAGTCCTCCTTAACCACGGATTTTTTTAATCCACGGAGCCAAGCATCCACGGCTTGAAAATATTTCCAAAAGCTATAAATTCCAAAAAGCAAACCTTGATTTTTGCCGTTGTATATAAGGAACACCGTTTCACTCCCCTTTGTCTATAATGGGACTCGGAGTGTCCATGGATTTTGGTCTCCCGGCAGAGACCAAGGGCCCGCTGTATTCCTTTTCCGAATTTTATTTTTAAAAGCAGCTTAGCACCGAATATTTTTCATAAAAATAAAACTCTTTTATTAGGGAGCTGAGCCAGCATAGTTTAGTGGTTTGGGTGTTGAATTAGAAAGCTGGAAGATGAGGATTCAGCCACAAAATCCACTAGGTAACCCTGGATAAGTCACAATCTCTCAGTTGCATGCATGCATTTAATTCACCTGTTGATTTATTATTATTATTATTATTATTATTATTATTATTATTATTAATTTAATTTATATTTCACCTTCCTCCTGATACAGGTACTCAAATCAGCTCAAATTTATGGTGACTCCATGAATTTCATTGTGTTTTTTGATGTTGTTGTATGCCTCCATGTTGTTTCTGACTTATATCTGCCCTACGGGGGAAAAACTATCGCAGGGTTTTCTGGGCAAGATTTGTCAGAGATATGCCACTGCCTTCATCTGAGGCTGAGAGTGTGTGACTTGCCCAGGGTCACCCAATGGGTTTCCATGGCTGAGCATGGATTTGAACCCTGCTCTCCAGAGTCTTACTATAAGACTGCTGAAATACAAATAATTAGAAAGTCTTTAAGTATGTTTGAATGTGCCTGTCTATAAATAAGAGGCAGTCTGGCATAGTGGTTTAAGAGTTAGACTATGGCTCTAGAGACCAGGGTTCGATTCCCACCTCAGCCATAAGACCCACTGGGTGACCTTGGACAAGTCACACTGTCTCAGCCTCAGGGGAAGACAATGGCAAACCTCCTCTGAACTAATCTTGCCATGAACACCCCCTGATAGCCTTAGGGTCGGCATAAGTGAGAAAGTATTTGAAGGCACACAACAACACTGAAGTCTATAAGTAGAGATCTGAATTAGGATAAAGGAATCATGGAGAGCCAGTGTGATGTAGTGGTTTTGAGCATAGGACTAGGACCCTGGAGATTGGGATTCAAGTCCCCAGTCGGGCATGGAAACCCACCGGATCCCTAAGACCCAGAGCTCTAGTGTCTCACTACACTCACTACACTAGAAATCCCAGGATTCCATAAGATACAGCTTAAAGTGGAATCATAGTGCTATAATGGTGTCATGTAGAAGGTCCCTTGCTTTAAATAAACTGATCTCTGTTTTACAGCCTGACATTTAGCCGCTGCAGTTTTGCCCAGCTTGGAGACAGGGCAAGGCGAAAGAGAATCTACGCCTGCTGAGTTGCAACCTCCATGCCCAGCTGGTAGAAATTTAGAACGGGCTTCGTTTTACATCCAGTGATTGTAAATTATCTAGCAAGGAAAATAAAGTTATGCCCTCTTCCTTCCTGCTGGGGTTCCTCTATTTTCTGCCGTGGCTTGACAGGAAGAAATGCAACCATGAGGCTGCATCCACACTGCAGAAATAATCCAAATTGACACCACTTTAACTGCCATGGCTCAGTGCTATGGAATTCTGGGAATTGTAGGGGCTGTACAGACGGCCCCTAAGAGGCGGCTCTGCGCTGGCAGCAGATCGGGGCCGCGGCAACTGCATGCCACGGCCCTGATCTGGCACTTTGCTGCTCCAAAAAGGAGTAGCAAAAAGGCGCCCTTGTCGCAGCGACGGTGGCTTTTCTGCGCTCCTTTGGTGCAGCATGTCTGTACGTTGCGCCAAGGGAGTGCCTTGACGCCGCCCGCCATGCAGTGGGGCGCGTGGCGTGACGGTGGCATCAGGGTGGAGCCGAGGCGTCCGGCGTGCGGTCGCCATTCCCCAACTCCACCCCTAGGCCGGCCCTTTTGGACGGTCTGTACAGGGCAGTAGTTTCTTGTGGCTGCAGAGCTCTCTGTTTCCCAAAACTAAAACACCTGGAATTCCATAGCATTGAGCCGTGGCAGTTAAAGTGGTGTCAACCTGGGTTATTCCTGCAGTGCGGATGCAGCCTGAGTTGTCTTTCCTTCTGTGGACCTGTGGAAAAAGCAGAGGAACCCCAGCACGAAGAGGGCATAGCTTTATTTTCCTTGCTGCACAATTTTTGGTGCTTCTGTAGGGCCTTGTGGGAGGTTCTCAAGAGCAGCCTGAGCCAGAAGAACTGGACATTCTCAGAAAGTACCAGCATGCACACACTTGCTCACACACACACACAAAGACACGCACATTGAGGTCTTTGCTGCTATCTGACCTCCTTGAGGATGTCTCATGTGTTCAGCTCCATTACCTCAGCCTGCCTCTCTGCTCCGTGACGCCACGTTCCCGGAGACAGAGCGTGCTCTCTTTGTTATTATTATTTTTTCCCCTCAGAGAAAGGAGACTGCCGTCTCTTTCCAGTGTACAAAGCATACAGCCAGGCAGTGGTTTAGTTGAATGCTCAGTAACCTGTCAGAGAGTAGGAAAGAAAGTTCAGGGGGGGACTACAACACCCAGCATCCCCACGAGTAGCATCCCTAAGGTTGGTGTCATCCGGTGCAGTAACTCTTGGTTACTCATTGACCTCCTCCCATACATACCACACCATGCAGAATCCTTAGCAATGTTTTTTGCATTAAATGTTATTCGTAAATCTTATTTCCCATATCAGCATGTTGCTCACAGCCTGTATTTCAGAGAGAGAGAGAAAAAGAGTCAAATGCTGATGAGAAGGATGCATATTAATATTGTAAAATTTATGTGCTACTCCTTGGAGGTCTTTAAGCAGAGGCTGGATGGCCATCTGTCAGGGATACTTTGATTGGGAGTTCCTGCATGGCAGGGGGGTTGGACTGGATGGCCCTTGGGATCTCTTCCAACTCTATAATGATTCCATGATTCTATGAGAGAACATACACAGCTGTTTGGAAATTAAGGGCCTTTGCAGACTGCCAGAAATAGTGCAAATTGAGTCCACTTTAAGGGTTAGGGTTAGTGCTAGGGAGTCATGGGAATTGTTTTTTTTCTGAGACATTGAGCCTTCTCTGTCAGAGAATCTGGTGCCACAATAAAATACAGTTCCCATGATTCCCTAACCGTAACCCTAACCCTTAAAGTGGACTCAATTTGCACTATTTCTAGCAGTCTGCAAAGGCCCTAAGACAGAAACCTACGGCAGTTCCCAGAGGAGGCCCAATGAGAAGATTATTCCATCTCACAGTACTTCGGGAGACTTGCAGACTGCCAGAAATAGTGCAAATTGAGTCCACTTTTAGGGTTAGGGTTAGGGTTAGGGAATCATGGGAACTGTATTTTATTGTGGCACCAGAGTTCTCTGACAGAGAAGGCTCAATTTCTCAGAAAAGAAAAAAAAATTCCCATGACTCCCTAGCACTAACCCTAACCCTAAAAGTGGACTCAATTTGCACTATTTCTGGCAGTTTGCAACCCCCCTAAATAAAGAACTTTAATCCAACCTACTTGCTTCTAGCTAGAAGGTGGATGTAGAGCAGAGCAGAGGGTGAGTCCTGGAACTACAACTACTGGGAACTAAGACCCATTGGAGAGTCTTTGCAATTTGCAGCAAGAAATCTATGCAGCTTTGTAAATTATAGCAAGTTCTACTAGCTGAGATGGAGATATGCATACAGCCCTTATCTCTTGGCAAAAACTGAGCCCCCCCCAAAAAAACAACAACAAACCAGAATTTGCACCCTCACCTGAAGATAACCCACAAAAGCTGGCCCTGAAATCTGGCAACCTTAGTCTTGTTTGCTTCGCTCCCTCTTTAGGGCAAGATGATTCTGGACTGTGTATGTATGTGCCTTCAGGTCACCTGTTGATTTATGGCAACCCAATGAATTTCATAGGGTTTTCTTAGGCAAGGAAATATAGGTTTGTAGAATATATGTGGGAAGGAAGGGTTCTTTCAAATGAAAAAACACATTACGGTAAATGACGGAGGGGGTATCTTTTCTTTCTCTTTGCCCAGGGATAAGAAGATGCTGAATCTACCTGGAATCTTTACTCTTCAACTTTAGGCAAAGTAGTTTTAGTACCAGGACTCACCCTCCGCTCTGCTCTACATCCACCTTCTACCATCCACTTTTAAATTTCACTAATGCCCATCATTAAATGGCTTCTTTTTTGCTCCACACATCTCTCTCTTGGCCTTAATGTTATTCTGTTTTTGGCACTGATCCTAATTAGAATTAATAGTAGAGCCACAGATATAATGCTAGACTGAGAGACAGTAGAAAAAGATCAAGAAGCACACAACTTGTACTAAATCTCAACTTTCTAAACAAGAGAGAGAAAAAGAAAGCAACAGTTTCTAGCCCTCAATGCCAGCTAAGATACAACTTTTCTATATTTACTGAATGGCTGGGTTCATGTCTATGCCCCCTTTCTCCCAGAATGGACCCAAGGCAAATCCCCAAAAGAATCGGCTAAAACCAAAACAATAATACTTTAAACACAATGCAATACAACCGAGATCAGGCGCTCGACATTGATTTGCAGGGCTTCTTGCAAGCATTTTGCATTTGACCATCTGCTCTTTGAACGACTGCCAAAATATACACAGAATCCTGTATTTACATTATAGCTGCCTAACGTGTGCCAAAAGCGATGCCCCCGGGTCTTGGCAGCATTGTTGTTTTCCTCCTACGGTGTTGCCTGCCAGCCTTCTCATCATATTGGGAAGGTGTTAGGCTTCGGGGTGTGGGAGATCCTAGTTTAAATCCATGGAGCTCACCGGGGCTGCATCCACACTGCAGAAATAATCCGGTTTGGCACCACTTTAACAGCCATGGCTCAATGTTATGGCATTCTGGGAACAGTAGTTTGAGGGGGCATCAGAGCAAAGCTCAAAACCGGATTATTTTGGCAGTGTCGATGAAGCCTGGCTGGATTCTGCCCATCATCCAGCAGTTTGTTGTTTTTTTATTGACCAAGCAAGTAAACCAAGATTTGGTCAACCAACATGAGTTTGAAAGGCCCAGACTCCAGATTGCATTCTGCGTCCACTCCTGATTTTCATATTCATTCAAGATCTATCTTTGATTTTCATATTTTCCTAAATTCCACCCTTTCACCTACCTGGATTGCACCCCTGATTTACATATTCCTCTGCTTCCTTACCCCCCTGATTCTGCCTTACCTCCACAACTGATTTTACATATTCATCTAAGCATTGATGTCTGACTCACCTGGTTCTGCTTTGACCCCCATCCTTGGCTTTCATATTTTAAAACCTGAATCTGAATTCATATCTGAATTCATATCTGAATTTTGCGAGGCCAACAGTTTATTCATTGCAAACACATTCTTCAAATGACTCAAGAAGTGACACATGGACATCATCTGAAGACCAATATAGGGTGACCAGAGGTCCCAACTGCAAACGAGGACAAGACACCGCAAAATGTAGGACATTCGAGAAAAATGCAGGGCCTTACCAAGTAAAAGCTAACAACGCTAATATAAGTATACATTCATTTCATATACCGTAGTTTATTTACAACTATATTAAATATACTGTGTTTTATTATCTTTCTGTTAGTGTGTGCTTTCAAGACATTTTCAACTTATGGCAACCCTGAGGTCCCCATAATCATGGGGTCTTCTTGGCAAGTTTCTGCAGAGGGGTTTTCCATTGCCATCCGCTAAGGCTGAGAGAGTATGACTTGCCCAAGGTCACCCAGTGGGTTTACATTTATGTACTCAACCATATTTTTCTGATGGACATATAAAGATACGCTTTTACTCAAACGTATTTTTATGGTGTTTTTTTCCCCCCCCTTTGTACTCAACCGTATTTTTCCGATGAACATATCTTCCTTAAAATGCCTTGTTGGCTTGCAATATACTTCTGTGCTTGAAATGCTTGTAGAAACATGCATCTGAAGAAGTAGTCTCAATTCTACGAAAGCTCATGCTACCAACTTCTTGCTTTCGATGACTCTCAAAGGTGCAACAGGATCCCTTCGCAGACTGATTTTCGAGACTAAAGACGGCTGCATCTCTGAATTCTAAAAACTTGGGAGCGTTGGGGGTTTTGGATGACAATTCCCATTGGCTTGTTGCCTAGGGGGGATTCTGGGAGATGCAGTCCACAAGAAGGTTCCTTTTCCTAGCAATGGTTTACGGACCAATGGGAAAGCCCTCCGTCTGAACTCTCTGTGCGCCTCTGTGGACATGATGGATTATTGGTGTCTGCGCATGGAGGAAGGAAGGTGGAAGTGAAGCCCCAAGAGACTTTCCCAAGTTTCTAATAATGGTTGGCAGGCAGCAACCAGCACCTATGGGTCTGAAGTGCAGATCACTTCCAAATCTAAGTGCTTTATGAAAACGCCAAGCACTCCGCTGGCTTTAAATCTTTCCATGACGGCAGCTGATTTCAACTGTCAAGCATTTTTTCCCCACCCTTTTCTTCTTCTTTTTTCTCCTGCTCTCTCTTTTTAAATAACACTCCAGGTTGGAACCCAGTCAAACACTTTAGTGGTTGGAGGCATATTGAACTGATTTAGAAATATGTTGGGGGTGAGGGTGAGGGAACAGTAAATTATATTTTAAAACTCTTTGTTTTGGGGGTTTGGGGAAGTGGGGGAGAGAACTTCTAAAAAGCCAGGAGAACAGCCGGAGCTGGAATCTATTAGTGGGTGATGACTCTGGACCAGCAATATCTGCGTGTTTTGTGAGCGCATGCTAGCATTGCCAGGTTTTCAAAACAGCAATAAGGGACGGCCAGGGTTGACAGTCAGAAAGGTGTTGTTGTGTGCCTTCAATTCATTTCTGACTTATGGTTACTCTAAGGTGGGTTATCACGGGTTTTTCTTAGCAAGATTTGTTCAGAGGAGGTGTGCCAGTGCCTGCTTCTGAGGCTGAGAGAGTGTGACTTGCCCAAGGTCACCTGGTAGGTTTCTGTGGCTGAGCAAGGATTCGAACCCGGGTCTCCAGGATCATAGCCCAACGCTCAAGCCACCAAGCCATGCTGACTTTCCAGAAAGTCCAGGGTGACTGTATGTCCTAACTGCAAAGGAAGACAAGGCACTGCAAAATGTAGGAATTTCCAGAAAATGGAGGACAGGCCCAAAGAAAAACTAAAAAATATACATGTCCTGGAAAAGGAGGACATCTGGTCACCCTGAGAAAGTAGCTACAGTATTAACAAGCTTGCACTCTACCTAAATGCCCCACAAAAGTATTGGTTTCGGTCAACTTGGCTGTACTTTTGTGTATAAAATTAACATATTGTTCAGATTCTTAAATTACACAGTGCAGACACCTCTGTTGGTATAAAGGCCCCACACCGCATTATATGGGATAGGGAGACATCTAGTTTAGCCTATATAAAAGGAAGAGCTTCCCAGTCCTCAAACAGGGGATTCCTTTAGTTTAGGACACACCTGCCTGTCTGATAAGGGACAAGCTTTCCAGACCTCAAAGAAAGATCACCCCTTATAGGTGTTCATTCAAAAAGGGAGAAACACTTTGTAAGGTAGAAAGCAATAGGAAAAGAGGAAGACCACCTTCAGGTGGATAGATTGCCCCAGCCCTGAGTTTGCAAGACCTGAGCAGCGGAGGTGATAACTGCGTGTCCTGAGGGTCTTTAATTCATAGGGTCACCATACGTCAAAATCGACTTGATGGCAATTAACTACAAGCAGCCTAACAACAAGTAGAACATGAGTCAACAGTGTGATGCAGCAGCTAAAAAGGTCAATGCGATTCTAAGCTGAATCAATGGGGAGCAATATTTGAAGGGATGTCATACTGAGGATGGAGCAAGCTTGTTTTCTGCTGCTCCAGAGAATAGGACACGGAACAATGGATGCAAGCTCCAGGAAAAGAGATTCCATCTCAACATTAGGAGGAATTTCCTGACAGTAAGGGCGGTTCGACAGTGGAACTCACTCCCTTGGTGAGTGATAGAGTCTCCTTCTTTGGATTTTTTAAAAAGCAGAGGCTGGACGGCCATCTGTCAGGGGTGCTTTGATGGTGTCTTCCTGCATGGCAGGGGGCTGGACTGGATGGCCCTTGAAGTCTCTTCCAGCTCTATGATTCTGTGATTCGAACCTAGTACACGCAGTGCTATGCACATGGAAAAATTGGTGCATGAGCTCAGTAACATGAGCCACATGGGCACAGTTCATGCCTCCAGACAATGGTCACTCCAATACACACCGGAACTGCTTATCTATCACCTTTACTTACCTCACAAGCCTGTTGTGACTGGGAGGAGGAGGAAAGCCACCTATTCCACATCAGGCTCATTGGGGATGGGGGGAAGAGCGGCTATTAATATAATTAGTTAAATTAATTAAACAAGATCTCCTTCTGTGGTGTTGCCTTCTGGGTTATTTATGCAGACGTTAATATCCTGCAGACTTGGGTACAATGCGATTGCGTTGTTCCTTAACATATGAGTGGGTAGACTTTGGCGGCATGGTGCAATTGTTTGAATGTTGGACTAGGACACTAGAAGGGTACTGGAAGACCAGGGTTCAAATCCTGGCTCGGCCACGGAAACCCACTGGGTGACCTTGGGCAAGTCCCACTCTCTCAGCCTCAGAGGATGGCAATGGCAAACCCCCTCTGAAGAAACTTGCCAAGAAAACCCTTTGATAGAAATGACTTGAGGGCACCCAACAACAAAGACTATGGCCTCTTTCATACTTCAGAATTATAGCGCTTTAATACTCTTTTAACGGCCATGGCTCCATCCTGTGGAACCCTAGGATTTGTATTTTGGTGAGGGATTTAGAATTCTCTGCCAAAGAGCAATAGTCCCACAACATACTACAAATCCCAGGATTTCATAGAATGCAGTCATGAAAGGTAATGCATCAAAGTGCTACAACTGTACGGTGTAAAAGTGTGTGTGTTTGTGTGAAACTGACTTTTTCAATGGTTCACCAGCAGGAGTCTGGCACACAATCATGGCCTAGGAAGACCAGCATAGACCAGCAGAACAAAATGCATCAGAGCACTTCCTCAGCTCACAATCTGTTTTCAGTAACAGAAATGGATCTCACATGCATTCTTCTTTTCCCCCCGACATAAATCTACTCCCGTCTTCTGCTGAGCTGTCCTGAATTGAGCAGCCTAATCTAGGAAGAGAAAAAGGCTTTTTCTTTTATGATTCTTCAGCCATTGGAAAGTTGGAGACTGTTGCTGCATCTCAGCCATAGATCTCCTTTTAGATCCTTATCTACCTTCTGCCTGCCTTAGCACTTACTCTTTCACGTAATAAACAACCAGTTTAAGGATTTCACTGTCACGAAATCAGGATATAGCCATCATGTTAGAGGGCTTTAAAGGGGATTAGGCAAACTCACAGAGGATCTACGCCTATCAACGTCCGTCAACTGTGACAGCCTCTGACAGCAAGCTAGAATGTGCACAGACATCCGATGCTGGCAGATACAGCTTGGAAAATTACTTTTAAGATGTAATTCATTACAGTTATCACTCTGAATGCCATCTCTAGTCGTTTGCTACCATTATACTTATACTTTTTTAAAAAATGCCAAAGGATCTTGCAGCACAGGACTAACTGTGCACAATAAGTTGTAGCATAAGTCTTGGTCTGCTTCCTCAGATGCAAATGAACACGGCAACTGCACGCCGCTGCCCCGATCCAGCTCTTTGCCGCCAACACTTGAACCATGTGATATTTCTCCCTCCACCATGTAATATCTATAAAAATTCAAACTATAGCTGTTTGGCGGCGGCAAAAAGGAGGATCAGGGCCGCGGCGTGTGGTTGCATCGGCCCTTCGTCTCAAAGATGCTACAAGATCTCTCTACATACTATATCTATACAAAATAACTAAAACGATACAGCTGTGCCACAAAAGAAACAACGGGCCTCTACAGATGGGCCCTTTGGACCGTCCTGGAGGCAGGGACAGGGAGGGGCAGCCACACGCCAGTCACCTCAACCCCTCCCTGAAGACATCTTGATGCCACGCGCCGTTACACACGACGCACAGCGTCAGGATGTCCTTCCGGCGCAGCCTTTTGACGCGCTGCGCCGGAAGTGGCAACAAAGAACCCCATGGAGGCTCTTAGGGCACCCTTTTGCCAGCTTTTTCTGGGCCTGGGGCCGACGCGTCCAGCAGCCTCTGCCCCGATCCTTTGTTTCCCGGGGCAGTCCAGGGCCGCCCCGTCTGCATCCCCCCCAAAGTTATCCTTTGCTCAGTTACATTTGTAATGTAAATTAGTTGTCCCTTTTTTACTGGGAAATGGTTACTTATTTGGAATTGGTAACTTCCTGACTTCACTATCAAAAGAGCAGAAAATGGCCACTGATTTGGATGGCTGTAAAAGGGGATCACATAGCCTCCAACACAATGGACATAAATCAGATATTAGGAATGACCAGTCTTCCTAGGCATCCCATCGCTGACTTCAGAACAGCAGTCCTTGGACAACAACAATAACAACAACAACTTTATTTTTGTACCCTGCCTTTTGCCTTTGGGCAATCAAGGTGGCTCACAACAATTGCATATAAAACAAATACAAAGCAATACAGTAATAACACAATAAAACAATTTACCCCCCCCCCCTTAAAATTACATATAATAGTAAACATATTTTAAAATGTTTAAAAAATGTCAACAGTGTGATGCAGCAGCTCAAAAAGCCAATGCAATTTTAGGCTGCATCAATAGAAGTATAGTGTCTAGATCAAGAGAAGTAATAGTGCCACTTTATTCTGCTTTGGTCAGGCCTCACCTGGAATACCGTGTCCAGTTCTGGGCACCACAATTCAAAAAGGATGTGGAGAAACTGGAGCGTGTCCAAAGGAGGGCAACTAAAATGGTGAAGGGTCTGGAAACCAAGCCCTATGCGGAACGACTTAGGGAGCTGGGGATGTTTAGCCTGGAGAAGAGAAGGCTGAGAGGTGATATGATAGTCGTGTTTAAATATTTGAAGGGATGTCATATCGAGGAGGGAACAAGCTTGTTTTCTGCTGCTCCAGAGACTAGGACCCGAAACAATGGATGCAAGCTGCAAGAAAAGAGATTCCACCTCAACATTAGGGGGAACTTCCTGACAGTAAGGGCGGTTCGAGAGTGGAACACACTCCCTCGGAGAGTAGTGGAGTCTCATTCCTTGGAGGTCTTTAAGCAGAGGCTGGATGGCCATCTGTCGGGGATGCTTTGATTGGGAGTTCCTGCATGGCAGGGGATTAGACTGGATGGCCCTTGTGGTCTCTTCCAACTCTATGATTCTATGATTCTATGATTCTATGAAAATAACTGGGGAATTCACACCGGTAATATAAAATGAATGCCTAGAAGATAAAAATCTAAACATAAAAAGGTAAGAACATAAAAAGAAGGAGAGGCATATATTGGATGCGGTCTGTTCTTTTCCGGGAAGGCCTGCCGGAAGAGATCCGTTTTGATAGCTCTTTTAAAGTTCTCCAAGCTAGTTGCTTGATGGATCTCCTCCGGCAGGGCATTCCATAGTCTGGGAGCAGCGACAGAGAAAGACCCCTGGGAGGTTGCTATTAATCTAGATCTCGGTTGTAATAAACCCCTCCCAGAGGATCTAAGGGTGCGGGGCGGATTATATGGGATGAGGCAATCCCTTAGGTAGGTTGGACCTAGGCCATGTAGGGCTTTAAAGGTCATTACCAACACCAACAAAAAGGCTAACAGAGGAAAATTGGAAAGAGAGACAGCTGCATTAGAATATATTCATAAACTCTAATCCAGGGGTAGGCAACCTTTTTGAGCCGGGGGCCAGGTTGCTGTCCCTCAGACAATTGGGGGGCCAAAGCACCAAAAATAAATAAATAAATAAATAAACAAAAATTTAAAAATTAAAAAAATATATGCATGCACACTCTCTCAGCCCCAGAAAAGCCATGGCAAAACCCCTGTGGAGATTTTGCCAAGAATAATAAGTAATAACAACAATAATCAATAACATTAAGGTGGGCGACGGCGGCAGCAGGACCGGCCTGGGGCTGGTCCAAAGGCCTCGGGGGGCCGCATCCGGCCCTCGGGCCTTAGGTTGCCTACCCCTGATCTAATCCATCAACAGTGGGCTGAACAGAGACAATGACTTCCAGGTACACTACACATACTATAACACTGGTCAACACCCCAGACCAGGGGTAGGCAACCTAAGGCCCGGGGGCCGGATGCAGCCCCCCGAGGCCTTTGGACCGGCCCCAGGCCAGTACTGCCGCCACCGCCACCGCCCACCATGATGATATTGATTATTGTTGTTATTACTTGTTCTTGGGCTTTTCTTGGCAAAATCTCCACAGGGGGTCTGCCATGGCTTTTCTGGAGCTGAGAGAGTGTGCATGCATATTTTTAAATATTTTTAAATATTTTTTTTTTACTTACTTATTTATTTATTTATTTATTTATTTATTTATTTTTGGTGCTTCGGCCCCCCAATTGTCTGAGGGACAGCAACCCGGCCCCCAGCTCAAAAAGGTTGCCTACCCCTGCCCCAGACTCTTGAGGATGCTCTTGGCCAATTGAGCACATCTCCTGCCACATGCCAAAACTCCCTCCACCATTCATATGGTCATCCATCCACCTTGACCCTAGGCCACATCTTTCCACCTGCCTTGGACCCTCAACCACCATAGTTAAAATTGAACTTGTCACCTCATCCCCATTGCCACAATATTTGCATTTCTATGGCTATTCATACAATCTGATTATAAAGGTCCTTCCTGGGCATCAGTTCACTCCATGTATATGAGGAAATAGACCAGGTCTACTGAAGCTTTGTGCTATCACTCTTATGATATAATGCTTTATGCGATAATGTGAGATTTTTAACATCTTGGCCTAATAATAATAATAATAATAATAAATAAAATTTATTTATACCCTGCCCCTCTGTTAAAAACAATCGCCAGTGGAGCTTCGAAAGCTTGCAACATGTATTTTATGCATTTTGTTTGGCCAATAAAGGTACCACCATTTTGAGGATTTTGGATCTTATTGTACTTTTTTAACTCAGTTAGGGCCTTTACAGACTGCCAGAAATAATGCAGCTTGAAGCCACTTTAACTGCCCTGGCTCAGTGCTAGGGAATCATGGGAACTGTAGTTTATTGTGGCTCCAGAGCTCTCTGACATAGAAGGCTCAATGTCTTAGAAAAAAACTACAGTTCCCATGATTCTCTAGCACTCAGCCAGGACAGTTAAAGTGGTCTCAAGCTGGATTATTTCTGGCAGTCGGTAAAGGCCTTTAGTCTCAAAGATGCAAACCTATCATGGGGTTTTCCTGGCAAGATTTGTTCAGAAGTGGTTTGCCATTGCCTTCCCCTGAGGCTGAGAGCATGTGACTTGCCCAGGGTCACCCAGTGTGTTTCATGGCCAAGTAAGGAATTGAACCCTGGTCACCAGAGTTACAGTCCAACACACAAACCAATGCACCACGCTTACCTTTGCTTTTCATGGGCATGGTGTAATGAATTTATGAAATTCAGTGGCAGAGGATGTGGTGATAGCCACTCACTTCAATGGCTCATGGAAGAAATGGGTTCATGTAAGCACAATCGCTATGCAGAACCTCTACAAATAGACACAGTCTACCAGGAATACAGAGCCAGTGTGGTGTAGTGGGTTGAGTGTTGGACTATGGCTCTAGAGACCAGGGTTCGAATCCACACTTGGCCATGGAAACCCACTGGGTGACCCTGGGTAAGTCACATGCTCTCAGCCTCAGGGGAAGGCAATGGGAAAATCCTCTGAACAAATCTTGCCAAGAAAATCCAACGATAGGGTTACCTTAGTGTTGCCATGAGTCAAAAATGACTTGAAGGCACACAACAACAAACAACTACGTAGCCTCTCTACTTGCCCCTTTTTCTCCTCTTTCTCTCAGCCCTGGCTTTTCTGTTCCATCCAACCTGATGAAGAGTTCTACAGAACTCGAAAGCTTGCCCATTATATGCCAGGCTGCCCAGAGAGGTCATGCTTTTTTCTTGATTTTCCTTCTACTTTTTTCTTTGGCCTCTCCAGAATCTCCTGCCTACCAGTCATTCAGCACAGGAAGGAGAGCTTGCTGACGCACATTCAGAGGCTCCGCACGTTCTTTAAACAGAAATTTTCCTGCATCACAGTTAGCGGAAATGTTACGACAAGGGTGTTCAGAGCACAGGAAGATGAAAGCGAAACTTCTACATGCATCTTCGTTGTCAAAGAGGGAGAGAGGCCAGGAAAGGGGTGATGGTGGTGGTGGAAAGGCTTGTGGCCGAAATTTGCATTGCTGTTGTCTTCCTTTTCCAAAAATAACCCAGCACAGGTATGTTGTAGCTCAAGAAGCGGATGTGTTCCTGGGCATTACTTTTGAAACTTGAAACTCGACCAGAAAATGTGGCATCGGAGGTAGAGAGAACATGGAAACAGCAGAGAGAGGTTCTTACACTACAAGCAATGAAGAGCAGCGTAACATGCTTCAGCGCACTTTTTATTCGAAACTAACAATATGCCCCGCTTTTCTTAATAGTTTCCATTTTAGTGGCTATAATCTGGCAGAAAGCCCACCCGTATGTTTGGATTGATGTTAAATTCATGCACACCAAGGTGTTTTTTAAAAGAACTTCTGACCCATTGGAAAGTGTAAAATGGAAACGGATGGGCAATAAATGGATTAGCAAAAATTCTGACAATCCTTTTCACACCTGCCTAGTCCATCTTTCCTCCTCATCCTCAGTCTAGCTGGAAGGTCTTTAGCAGCATTGGCACAGGGAGGATGGTCAAGCAGGGCTGCAGAAATCCTGGGCCTTTGCAGACTGCCAGAAATAGTGCACGTTAAATTGAGGCACTGCCCTGGCTCAGTGCTAGGGAATCATGGGAATTGTATTTTTTTCTGGGACAGTGAGCCTTCTCTGTCAGAGAGCTCTGGTGACACGTCTTATTACATCGCTTACTACTTTTAAGAAAGCAGTCAAGACGGAACTTTTCCGGCAGGCCTTGCCAGAATAACTTTTATATGGAAATGCATATTGGAGCCACTTTATCCCTGGTCTCCTCACCGAGGCAAGCATCCAGTTGTTGTTCTTATAAATATTGTATATTTGTTATACGTAGATTTTAATTCTATCAGGTTTAATACTGTTTTAAGGGGGAGAGTAGTGGGTGGAGGGAACAAGAATTTGGATTTTAATTGTTGTATTTTAACTTGTTGTACACCGCCCCGATTGCTCTGCAGAGGGGCGGGTTACAAATAAAATTTATTATTATTATTATTATTATTATTATTATTATTATTATAAATTACAGTTCCCATGATTCCCTAGCACTGAGCCAGGGCAGTGCCTCAATTTAACGTGCACTATTTCTGGCAGTCTGCAAAGGCCCACAGTCTTTCAGCACTGGGTTGCAGCAATGGGTCTTCAATAAACAATGCAATACATTAAGCTGCAAAATATAGAGCTTGGAAACAGCAGGATTCTCCTCTAATTGAACCTACGATAGCATTGTGTGCCTGAATTCAACAGGCAAAGTAAACAACAGTGGCCTCCAGAATCCCCAATTGTGAACTGCAAAATATAGAGAAAAGGGAAGAGCTGATAAATCTATCTCACCAGCTATATCCAGCATGTTTAAAAAGCATTCTATACGTTTGGCCACCAAAATAAAAATCATAAAAAGTTGAAATAAAGGAAAAAAATCATCCCTGGAATTATTATTATTATTATTGTAATTATTATTATTATCTACATCTCCCCATGGATCGAGGTGTGGAACAACAACAATTAACAGAGAAAAAACATCAGTTAAAATACGCATCCGTTTAAAAGGACAAATAAAACATACACATATTAAAACAATCCACATGTACATTCGCCATTTAAAAGAATTGTGAATTGTGAAGAAGTCATCAAACAGTCTCTAGAAGGTTCAAAAGGTTTCTGATTACTTAATCAAAACTCCCATGAAGTGGCCGCTTCATTTCACATGTGCAAATCACTAGTTGTGGGTAAAAAGCTTGTTGAAACATGTTGGATTGTTCTTCCCTTCTGTGATATAGGAATCTATACCTGAGTTACATTCACCGATGTTATTTCTGCCTTTGGTGCCAAATGTTCTGTTAAAGGCGTAATGTCCAGGAATACCTCTACTTCATTAACAGAGCTATATCTGTCTTTCTTGTTAGATTACACTAATTATTTCTACATTCACAGATCCACATACAAATTAGCATGTGCAAATTTTATGGGCACATTTTATCCAAAGGTGTTGCTGCATTTCTTCTTTTGGGTGAGAGGTGACTGTGTAATTCACCCTGTAACTAACCCTAGGCAGGTATATATATATGTCTGTTCTATAAATCCTGCTATTCTTTCCTGCATTATTCCTACGTAAGCTTCTTGGGACAGGGATGTACCCTCTCCTACTTGAAAAGCCTCCCCAGTGCTGGATGTACAGACTGCAAAATGATCACTACAAAATGGAGTTATTATGATCTGGAATTCAACCAGTGAAGATTTTCCAAGCAAAGAAATTAAATGAGACAGAAGGGAGCTTCACATTTTGGTTTTCTGCATATTGGCATACCCAGACTGACGGAAAAGTCCAGGAGGTCATACATTTTGTTCCTGATGTTTCCAATGAACTATATCAGGGGTAGGCAACCTAAGGCATCGGGGTTGCCTACCCCTTTGGACCGGCCCCAGGCCAGTCCTGCCGCCACCGCCCCCCCCACCATGATAATATTGATTATTGTTGTTATTACTTGTTCTTGGGGTTTTCTTGGCAAAATCTCCACAGGGGTTTTGCCATGGCTTTTCTGGGGCTGAGAGATTGTGCATGCATATATTTTTTATTATTTATTTGTTTATTTATTTATTTTTGTGCTTCGGCCCCCCAATTGTCTGAGGGACAGCAACCTGGCCCCCAGCTCAAAAAGGTTGCCTACCCCTGAACTATATGATCAGAGACTTTTTATATCAGATCCCCAGGTCAGTTTATCTTAATATATAAAATTGAAAAAGAAGAGGAACAAAACCTGGGACTTTTCAATCAGTTTGGATGAGCCCATTGTGTAATTCTTTAAATTGTTGGGACTTTGCCAGATGATGACTCTAATGAGACATCTAGTTTCCCTTTCCTTCGAGTTTCAAGTTTCAATTTTTGTTAGGTTCACTACAGTAGCTCCAGCTTGAGTCTAAACTCTACTGATTTCTCTAAACTGACTATACTGACTCCTTTGTTGTGTGCCTTCGAGTCATTTCCAACTTATGGTGGCCCTAATACCATATCATTTGGCAAGATTTGTTCAGATGAGGTTTGCCATTGCCTTCCCCTGAGGCTGAGAGCGTGTGACTTTTGCCCAAGGTCACCAAGTGTGTTTCATGGTCAAGTGAGAAATCGAACCATGATCCCCAAGGTCATAATCCACTATGTCACACTGGCTCGCCCTCACCTCATTATCTACATGAAAATTTAAAAATAAATGCAGAATGGCTGCTTTCAAAAAGACCCTGGCACTGCCGGTTCATTCTGTAACCAGACTCTTTTTGCTCAGAGTATTTTGGGACAGTGTTGTTGTTTTTCATCCCTGAAGCTTCATATGGAGAGCTTGGTTCTTGTCTGGACTCATTTCTTCCCAATCCTTGTAGACACCATTATACTGCTTTTTTCAAATTTTATCTTGTCCCCTTCCAGGAAGTAATTGTTGCTTCTTCCAGCAATGACAGGTTGAACTGTATGGTATATACCGTATTTTCCAGCGTATAAGACGACCCACGTATAAGACGACCCCCCCCCCCATTTTTCCAGTCAAAATATAGAGTTTTAGCACCTCTATCCTCATTATCCTTATATCCGGCATATAAGACGACCCCCCCCCCCTTTAGCCACAGATTTTGCAGGTAAAAAAGTAGTCTTATACGCAGGAAAATAAGGTAATCCCCCCAAAAAAACACTTTCCCTTGCTGTTTATCAGAAAGACATTCAAAACACATCTGCATCCAAAGGAAAATTGGTGGATTAAAAAACTACTGTGAATAGAGCAAGTGCAATTGAACAATACTCTCGATTAATCTTACCAAACCTGGCATCCTCTGGAAGTGTTGGACTACAGATCCCATCATCCCCAGCTAGTATGGATTGCAGTTGTTGTCGTCTGATACGTCTGGAGGGCACCACATCAGACAAGCTGGATCTAAACAAGCCACCACGATTCTGTTAATGGGGGTGCAAGAAATTTTAAGTTTAGAGAAAATTTGACAATTTGTTCAGAATCTGTATCCAGAAACTGTGGACTGGAAAAAGACCGAAGACAGACAAAAGGAGGTCTCCTATAGGCACAAAATTGTGAGAGGACACCAGTGAGATGCCAGATGTGTACCCTAAAACCTGTGTTGGCTTTGCTTTGGGTGAGATCACCAAAGATGTCGCCTTTCTTTTGGACTTGCTGTGTGCCTTCAAGATGTTTCTGACTTATGGTGATCCTAAGACAGCCCTATCATGGGGTTTTCTTAGCAAGATTTATTCATGGGGGGTTGCCATTGCCTTCCTCTGAGGCTGAGAGAGTGGAACTTGCCCAAGATGACCAGTGGGTTTCCATGGCAGAGCAGGGACTCAAAACCTGGTCCTAGGCAATACTCAAACCATTACACCAGGGGTAGGCAACCTAAGGCCCGGGGGCCGGATGCGGCCCCCCAAGACCTTTGGACCGGCCCCAGACCAGTCCTGCCGCTGTCGCCGCCCGCCATGATGATATTGATTATTGTTGTTATTACTTGTTCTTGGGGTTTTCTTGGCAAAATCTCCACAGGGGTTTTGCCATGGCTTTTCTGGGGCTGAGAGAGTGTGCATGCATTTTTTTATTTTTTAAAAAAAATATTTGTATATTTATTTATTTATTTGTGTATTTATTTTTGGTGCTTCGGCCCCCCAATTGTCTGAGGGACAGCAACCTGGCCCCCGGCTCAAAAAGGTTGCCTACCCCTGCATTACACTATGCTGGCTCTCTTGTGTATTATTTCCCATTAATGCATATATATAGAGAGAGAGAGGTTGATCATAGGTTGAGGTTCACAACATTACTACTCCGCTAAAACACCACACTCTACTAGATTTATAAGGGTAACCAGCAGTTTCATAAGCTTCTTGCAGAGAGCAATGTCGCTCACAACGCCTCTCATCAGTTTTGTTGTTGTTGAGTGCCTTTGTTTCCAACTTATGATAACCCTACCACAGGGTTTTCTTGGCAAGATGTCCTCAGAGGGGGTTTGCCATTGCCTTCCCCTGAGGCTGAGAGTATGTGACTTGCCCAAAATCACCCAGTGGGTTTCCATGGCCAAGATGGGAATCGAACCTTGGTCTTCAGAGTCAAGCTAGTTTTAGGGACAAGAAAATGGTTTGTTTTCCTACTTACACGCGTATGTGACTCCCCCTCCCCCTGAATCATCCATGGCCATCACTTACCTTCTTAGATCATCTTAATAATATGGACAATCGGCAGCAGTCTTTTGTCTGGTCTCAGGAAGCTTTGTCTCAGGGGAACGTGAGAAGTCTTCTTCTACAGATCTTAGACCCAGTGATGGCAGGGCTGGAAGAGACTCTAAGGGGTCATCTATACGCCAGGGATGGAATTCTAGAATTCTCTTACGGTATTCCCTGCGGCAAAATTTGGGGATGGCCACTAGTTTGGATGGCTTATGAAAAGACCAACTGTGGATGGCCATTAGCCAAGACTGATAAATGCAACCTCCGTAAATAGGTATAGCGTTTGAGCATTGGACGATGATTCTAGAGATCAGGGTTTGAATCCCGGCTCAGTCATACCAACCCATTGGGCGACACTAAGCGAGTCGCACTCTCTCAGCCTCAGAGGACGGCAATGGCAGAATCCCCTCTGAAGAAACTTGTCAAGAAGACACCATGATAGGTTGGAAACAACTTGAAGGCACACAACAACAACAACAACAACAACAACAACAACAACAATACCTATTTCATCATCTATTCCATCTATTCCACCATCATCTATTCCATCTTATTCCAAAGTTTGGAAACATTACTTTCACACACACCCCAACTTTGTGTGTGCGCGTGTGTGCATGCATGTGAACTATAATTCTCCAGAATTCGCCAACCAGTATAGCCAAGAATTCTGGGAGTTACAGTGCAAGAGAGAGAATCAGAGAACAATATGAATGTTTCCAAAATCTGCCTTGTTTGGACAGTGTGCCTCTCTCTTTCTTTCTGTTTTCTTCTCTGGAGTTACTGGAGTTGTTTTGTTCCTTTTACAACAGGTCAGTTTTATGCCTGCAAAAGCACTTATCCTTGAGAGATATGGTCTGGCTACAAGATGTGGCTGAACTCAGCCCAGAGCGAAAGTCAATAGTTCAGGAGTTAATTCACAAAAGGAAGGGAGGGCATTTAAAAGACACACATATACACATACCAAGGTCAGGATCTCATGACCTGCAGACGTGTCTGTAGTGTTATCAGAAAGACCTTGTAACAGATAGGTATGTGGGGCTGCACAGATACTGCTCAAGTTGCATTTTATGGCTTTTCTTCTCGGACTTGAGCAGAAACTGGAAATGCATGTTTTGGGGGACTACAGTTCCAAACTCCCATATTGACTGGGGGATTCTGGGAGCTGTCGACTTGACAGCAATAAAACAGCAACAACAAAGTCCAAAGGAACTATCCCAAGCTCTGGTTTCCTTAAAGATGCATTGAATGCTCAGTGGTGCTACTTTGGACCTATAGTTTCCATGCATTAGCAATGCAGAATTTGCTGCTGGAAGAAAGCATTAGGCCAGTCTCTATTGCTCAGCCTAATCTGGCTTGTGGACTTGTTGTGAAGATAAAATGGATCCGTGGTGACAGAGAGGCTTGTAGACTTCCTTGAGATCTCTGGGGGGAAAGAGGAGAAATTAATTATTAGTTCATTAATTTCATTTTTTAAAACGACAACATAACATTAGGGCATGGGGACGACTATACTGCTAGTCCCACTTAGAGCCAAAGCTCTGAAACAATTAGATTTGCATGATCTGTTGTTTTCAATTCTTTCAATGGGCTGATCAACAAGATTCATGCTTGCATGTAATAAAAATAATTCCTGCCTTCACTCCCAGGGTAATTGTCGTGCAACCTGGCCATGGGACACTTCTTGACGCAACAGGAAAGTACAAAAAAAGGCAAGGCAAGGCCTGATCATGCCCTCCCCGATGGTCTTTGGTCAGCTCCTTCCTCACCTGATGCGTGCCATACTTGTCTCCCTTACAGATGAAGGAGTCTCTGGGTTTTGGAAGAGAAACCCAATTCTCAGAACCAGTCAGTGGTCTCACATGCAGAGTGTGGCAAGATGACTTTGGATTACAACTCCCAGCATCCCCTAGTCATGCAAGTTGGCTGGGGGATTCTGGAGTAGTCCAAAAAAGAGCCACCATTCCCAGCAGGGCTGTGGAGTTGGTATGGCAAATCTTCAACTCTACCCCCTGCCACTTGACTCAAACTCTTTTGTAAATGGCAAATGTATATGAATTAGAAATAGCAAATGTACTGTAGTAAAATGGAAGCATAAGGAATTTCATCACCATCACATGAATCATCAACAAAGAAAGCACCTTTTTATTTTTAAATCAGAATTGGGATTACTATACTTCTTCAGAGCCTGGAAGCAGAATCCTAAATTCACAGAGTATATATATGCATGAGTATAAGAGAAACTGGACTGAAATGTTGATGAAAAGGGGAAGGGAATTCAGTCAGCTTGCAACAATGAAAGCTTACATTCTTGTAAATTAAAGCAAACAAGACACAGATGCAGCTAGTGATATTACAATTGCCTCAATATAGTTGAGTAAGCCTGCATCTGCACTGCAGAAATAAGGCAGCTTGAAAACACTTTAACTGCCATGGCTCAATGCTATGGAATCCTGGGATATGTAGTTTGTTGCGGAACGAGAGCTCTCTGACAGAGAAGGCTAAAGATCTCAAAAAATTACAAATACCAGGGTTCCATAGCAGTAAGCCATGGCAGAAAAAGCGATGTTAAGCTGCATAACACCTGCCCCTCCTTTTTCGCAGGGGCTCCGTTCCGGACCCCCCCCCCAAAAAAAAACCCCGGAAACTCGCTAATATTCAAGCTCTATTGGCTTGAATGGCCACACACTCCTGTGCGTGGCCCTGCATGTGCACCATGGACGCACAGGCACCATTTTATCCTAAGGAGCTTGCCTCTTCACGAAGAATCAAGACCGCGGACTTCAAGTCCGCAAAAATGGAAAGGCAAGTGCACTTCTACAGTGCAGATGCAGCCTAAGTTAGCACCTATAGAAGGAAAGGAAACCATTTTCTCTGTTATGACCCATGGAAATAGAACAAAACCTCTTGATAGAGGTTGCAATTCAGTGTGGTCTTTGCAGCACGAAATTTCAAAACGCAAAAGGAGTTTGCATTCAAGTTAACTCAGCAGGGTGAGAGGAAAGAAAGGGGGCACAAGCTTGCCCTTCTCTGTAAGCTCAGGCAAAAACAAACTGCTGCATCCTCTCCTACTTTGTGTATTCTTCTACATTAATACATTTGACCGTCTTCTTGACCAAACTCTGATGTCGCTTGGCCAAACATCTCCTGGTTTTCCTCTGTGAAATGTTAGCAGCTACGTACTGGCACAAAGAGGCAGTGTGGCATAGTGGTCTCAGTGTTGGACTAGGATTCCAGAGACCAGGGCTCAATTCCCGCTCAGCCATGAAACCCACTGTGGAAGTCACACTCTCTCAGCCTCATGGGAAGGCAACGGCAAACCTCCTTTGAACCAATCTTGCCAAGATAACCCCACGATAGGGTTGCCTTAGGGTCACCATAAGTAGGAAAGTACTTGAAGGTACACAACATACACACACACACACACTGGCACAACAATGAACTCTCACTCCCAGCTAGGGTCTGATCTCCATCCCAAGCTGGTCTTGGATACCCATTCATTGGCCATAGCTTTTAGAGGCCAAGTCATTAAGAAAGACCATATTGACCGCTTCCTGCTCTGCCTGGCTGAAGAGGCACATCACTAGGTTGCATAATATTGAGCCACCAGCGGCACAAATGATCTTTTTGTCTTGCTATATCTTTCCCCAAGCCGTGTGTGTGTGTGTGTGTCTGCCTTCCAAATCACCTGTTGACTTATGGCAACCCCACAAATTTCATAGGGTTTTCTTAGGTGCCGAAAACGCAGAGGTGGTTTTGCCGGTTCCTTCCCCTGAAATATAGCAGACATCACCTGGCATTGGTTGGCGGTTTCTCATCTAAGTGTTAACCAGGGCTGACCCTGCTTAGCTTCCAAGATCAGACAGGATCTGGTGCTTTTTTGGGGATCCAGGCCTGTCTCCAGCCATGACTTCAGCAAATCTCCCCCCCCCCTCCTTTGTTCCAAAATCTCTTTGTTGTTGATAATGTTGTGTGCCTTCAAGTTGTTTCCATGGCAAATCTAAGGGGACCCTATCATGAGGTTTTCTTGGCATTTGTCTTCAGAGGGGGTTTGCCATTGCCATCCTCTGAGGCTGAGAAAGTGTGACTTGCCCAAGGTCACCCAGCAGGTTTGCATGGCCGAGTCAGGACTCATACCCTGGTCTCCAAAGTCATAGTCCAATGCTCAAACCAATACACCATGCTGGCTCTCATTCCAAAATGTCTAGGGCACCAGTTCTCTACCTTTTGTCCCCCAGGTGTTTGGGACCTCAGCTCCCAGAATCCCTGGTCACTTAGTGTTCTGGGCTGACATCTCAATCCAGTAGGAGTGGAAACTGACCAGCCTGCCAGAAGCTGTTGGATTGCAACTCCCAGCAGCCCTAGGCAACACATCCAATAATGAGGAATGCTGGGGGTTACAGTTCAACATCAAGTGAACCATATAGTTCCCATTCTTTCCATATATTTTTTAATATATATATAAGTAATTAAAAAAAAACCACCTCCGCACATGCGCACATATGTGCATTACTAGTTGGTTCTCCCGAAAAGAAAAGAAAAGAGAAGAGAAGAGAAGAAAAGAAAAGAAAAGCTTTCCACTTATGTATTATATATTGCAAGTGCCACATTGTAAGCCTCTTCTGGTTATGAGTAATATCCATATTTGAACATCTGGGATTCATAACCTCTTGCTGACAGTTAAATCCCATAAAAAGTTGTGGCGAATGGTACGGATGCGAGAAGCCTAGTTTAATGGCCTGCACAACAAAGGAAATCAGCTTTTCCTCCTCCTGCTCTATGAGGCAAAAGACTTTAAGTGGAAAATTGGTGGAAGTGGTTTCTGGCAGGGTTATGATTCTTATGACAGCGAAAACCGACCTTTTCCCCCCGGAGCAAAAGGCAGGATAACGTACCCTCCAGCTGCCCTGATTTGTCAGGGACGGTCCCAATTAATAATAATAATAATAATAATAATAATAATTATATCCCACCTCTCTGTAAAAACAACTGGGGCAGCTTACAAGATAAAACAAACAGTCCTGTCCCCAATAGCCCACCCCCCTTAAAATACAATTAAACGATTGAAATTTAAAACACACTTAAAATTAACAAGTTATAATAAATAGTAAATTGCCCCACTTTTCCGGCTGATTTAAAATGTCCTAGTTTCTCTTTACTCCTCCACTGTCCCCCTTTTGTCCTCTGTTTATTTCTGTTGCTGCAAATTGAGTTTGAAGTGCAGAATTAGTTTGTACTCAACTCACTCAGCGGAGGAGAAGCGGGTGCAGATTCTTGCTCTTCCCAGTAGAACCAGGCAAAAGCAAACTGCTGCAGACTCTCTGAGCTTGTGTGTTCTTTCTCATTAATACTTTTTGTCATCTTGACCTCCCTCTGGTGTTACTTGATCATGCATGTCCCAGTTTTTATCTGCAAAATGTTGGCAGGTATGGAAGAAAAGGTATTTCCAGGAGGTCTCCCAGAAGGCGGTCGCTGGCCAGACTAAAAATATCTAAGGCCATGCCAATGTTGAGATTAATCATTTTATGTCTTTTATCTGGAAATAGTCCCTTTCTGTTCATTTAGCCTGTGCGTAAGCAGAGCTTGCAAATTTTACTTTTTGGACAACTTGAAGAAACCATGCTGGCTAATCTGGAGAGTTGTAGTCCCCCCAAAATGATGATTTCCAAGCTCTCCTAAATGGGAATGGGCTGAAAGAGAGCCATTATGCTCCCATATGTCACCTTAATTATTTGCCCCAGGGTCAAACCTATTAGGACATCTTAACCAAAGGCTGAAACAACATCTAGGCATCTGACTATCATCTTCAATGGTTTTTCTCCTGTTTGGTTTGTAACATCTTGCCTGATGATGAAGAAGCCTGTGGAGCTTCGAAAGCTTGCAACAAATATATTGGTTGGCCAATAAAGGTAGCACTGATGGATTTTTGCTTGAACTATCAGGAAGCCAAGTGAGGTGGCCAATTTAGGTATCAAATGTTGTTGTTGTGTGCTTTCAAGTCATTTCTTACTTATGGTGACCCTAAGGTGAACATCATGGGTGTTTGTTTGTTTTATGTAGAGAGATCTTGTAGGACCTTTGAGACTAACTGAAAGAAAGAAGTTGGCAATATGAGCTTTTGTAGACTTAGGTCTACTTGCAAATGCATCTGAGGAAGTAGACTTAAGTCTAGGAATGCTCATGCTGCTAACTTCTTTCTTTCAGTTATTGCAGACTGCTAGAAATAGTGCAAATTGAGTCCACTTTAAGGGTTAGGGTTAGGGTTAGGGAATCATGGGAACTGTATTTTATTGTGGCACCAGAGCTCTCTGACAGAGAAGGCTCAATGGATGTTATCACACCAGCGGCAAGAAAAGCGGCAAAGAATCAATCCAGAGCCATACCGGAATGATTCTGGTCGCGCAGCCGTAATTCCTCTTTGAAAGAGGAATTCAAAAGAGCTGGAATGATGCAGCGATGGCGCAAGGATGATGCAGGGATGGGCGGGGTTTGCCGCGACGTCGTCTGATCACGAGGCAAAGGAACCGGAATGATGCAGCAATGGCGAAGGGATGGGGCTGCTTTAGACCCCGTGTGATAACGTCCAATATCTCAGGGGAAAAAAACACAATTCCCATGATTCCCTAGCACTAACCCTAACCCTTAAAGTGGACTCAATTTGCACTATTTCTGGCAGTCTGCAAAGGCCCTTAGTCTCAAAGGTGCTACAAGATCTCTCTAATACAGTGGGATATCTTGGCCACCTATTCTATTGCCAAATTGCTCTGAGAGTTTTTGAAAAAAGGTATTCCTCATGTTCAGGTATAATAATGTATATTGTGCATTTTGGTTGGCCAATAAAGGTATCACTGTTGGGTGGATTTTTGACTGGGAATTGTAGTTCATTGTAGCATCAGAGCTCTCCAACCAAGAAGATGACATTCTCACAAAACTACAAATCCCAGAATTCCATCGCATTGAGCCAGGGCAGTTAAAGTGGAGTCAAGCGAGATTATTTCTGCAGTGCAGATGCAACTCTAGACTTATTTTCAACATGGAGGCAGTTAGGAAAAGGCTTTTTTCAAATTATAACATCCAGAATCTACCCGAGACTCTACTGTTTGGGGGATTCTAAGGATTGCTATTAAGAAAAGAGAGTTAATTTTTCCAAGTTCTAGAAGTTAACATGCGGAATGTAAGTATTGATTAGCCTGTCTTCTTTGAATTGGTCTGATCCTGCAAAACCAGTCTGACTAGTACACAGCCCCAAGGCAGAACACCACTGTTTCCAAGCCTCTTGACAAGTTTTCCTCTGCAGGCGGTGTGCCAGCATTTGGCGATGATGCCTCCGGGCAAAGTGAACAGCAGTCTCATCAAATACAAGAGCGGGCAGGGCTCTCATACCACCTTCTGTTGTGCTCCCTGGATCAGGTCATTTGTAAACATGGAAACTTTGCAAAGCCCCGATGTTATTTCGTTCCTCTGTAATCTGCCACTCAGTGACTTGCCACAACACAGCGTCTGGCAGTTTGGAAAAAGTGGGCAAAAGCTGTCAGTCCATCCATAGGTTTGGGAGAAGCAGAAATAACATTTGGTTCAGTTTTTGATTAGGAGGGACTATAAAACTATAAAATAGGTGCAGGGGACTCAAAGGCAGAGCATTTGCCAGGCTTCCAGTCGGGAAACAAGAAACACGCCACAGCAACATTGAATGGGTTTTTAAAATCCATGTTTAATATAATACGAATAAGACGACTAGTGAATTATATACGGTATAAATGTTAGGAACTGTTTCTGCTCTCCAAGGGCAATTTCCTCACATCCTGGAATCCTCACAGCTACAAATGCGTAGGCCTTATTTCCGCTTACATTTAAAGCGGTTTGCGATTCGCCTTTGCTCCGTGTCGGTGAATCGATTCCAAAAGGTCTGTCGTTTCCCACTATGAAAGCGGATCTTTTCATTATTCCCTCGTAATCGCTTCTTTTTTGGCACGATTGTCGTTCTCACTAGTTTGCGCCGCCCCAAAATGCATGCCAATCGCCTACGCGTCATCAGTGACGCAAACGGCAACACGGTGGGGACGGGTCCAGAGCGGGGAGACTTTAGCAGGCTGCTTAAACAAATTTGATAGAAGATTTGATCCATTGGTTTTGCAACTACTTGTCTCGCTGAGCTGCCGTCGGCCCGATCACCCGGCATGCCGCCAAGTTGCAAATACAATGGATCGTATATTTGGTAATTCGGTATTTTAATGCACCTATAGATCACACAAGCACAAAGGCAGTGCTGGGGGGGGGGGGAATGGCGGATCTCCCAAAAACTGAGGAGGGATGGTAAACACCCCTCTGTCAGTATGATCCGATTCAGATCCGTCGTTCCCACTTGTTGAACCCGCTTCAGAATTGATTCTTTTCGAAAGAACTGCCAAAAAACTAGTGTCAGGAAAGAGCTGGGTTTTTTGCATTTGCCTTGCTCCATTGCAACCGAGTTCAATAGGATCGGGACCGGTTTCAAGTGAGAACAACAGTCATATAACCTGATCTGCAATTCACTTTAAATCATAATGGAAATGAGGCCTTAGTACTTTGAGTGTTGGACTTGAGACCCATGTTCAATTCTCATTCAGTCATGTAAACCCACCGTGTGACCTTGGGCAAGTCACATGCTCTCAGCCTCATGGGAAGGCCTCCTCTGAACAAATCTTGCCAAGAAAACCACATGATAGGTTTGCCTTAGGGTTGCCATAATTCGGAAATGACTTGAAGGCACACAACTCACACACACACACACACAAATGCTTAGAGCCTAGTCTAAAGATGACCTAATTGTGTGCCTCTGTTTGTACACCTAAAAGCATTTGTTAGAGATGCACAATTTGCGGTGGTAGTTGGAGGCTCCCACACCAGTGGGGCAGTGAATCTGCTCCAGGATTTGGTCTAAAATTTAAAGGAGTTCTCTCAAGAGTTTCACTTGTTTGGATAGATAGGGTTCAAGGACCTGGATAGTTCCTTTCAAGTCCTGGAGTGGATTCACAGCCCTACTGACATAGGAGCCATGACCCATCCCAAATTATATGCCCATTCACTTTGCTGGGCTTCCATTTGGGATGATTTGTGTTGCCACTGTAAGCAGTGAATAAACATACAAAGAGAGCAAGGATAGTATAGATAGGGCCTTTACAGACTGCCAGAAATAATCCAGCCTGAGACCATTTTAACTGCCATAGCTCAGTGCTAGGGAATCCATGGGAACTATAGTTTATTGTGGCACCAGACCTCTCTGGCAGAGAAGGCTCAATGTCCCAGAAAAAAAAAATACAATTCCCATGATTCCCTAGCACTGAGCCAGGACAGTTAAAGTGGACTCAAGCTACATTATTTCTGGCAGTCTGTAAAGGTCCTGAGTCATCTGAATTTTGAGCCTAAAGGGGTGTCTACACTATAGAAGTAATGCAGTTCAACACATTTATTTATTTATTTATTTATTTAAGGGATTTCTATCCTGCCTTTCTTCCAAAATGGGATTGAAGGTGACATTAGGTACTGTAGCTCCAACCTATGGAATATTGGGATGTGTAGTTTTACAAGGTCTTTAGGTTTTGCTGCCAAAGAATGCTGGGTGCCTCACAAAACTACAAATCCCAGATTCCATAGGATGGAGCCATGGCAGTTAAAGTGGTGTCAAACTGCATTATTTCTACAGTGTAGATGCACCCTAGCACTCCAAGGGACCAGGGTTTCAATCCTTACTTAGCCATGGAAGCTGCAACAGAATAAAGTGATGGGATCCTGAAGTCATAGAATGGACTGAGCCAATGCTGATCTCAGGTGTGTGTGGTGGGGAGGAGACCAAGCTTTGGCCACCCATAGAAACCCACTGGTTGACCTTGGGAAAGTCACACTCTCTCAGCCTTAGAGGAAGGCACTGGTCAACCTCTTCTCAATAAATCTTGCCAAGAAAATCATAGGAAAGGGTCGCCATAAGTTGGAATCAAGATTTCTTTAGAGGAGGTATGCCATTGCCTTCCCCTGAGGCTGAGAGGGTGTGACTGGAGCAAGGACGCCCAGTGGGGTTCATGGCCAAGCAGGGAATCAGACCCTGGTCTCCAGAATTGTAATCCAACACTCAAACCACTCTGCCATGCTGGCTCCTGAGAAGAAATAAAATGACTAAGAATTTATCACACTGTACATCGCATCTGCTGCCTGAGGTCCTTCAGCCTCACTCCGCAAAATGATAGGACTGGTCCCATTGCTTTCTTTGGGACATACATGTTGCTTGCTTCAACCAAGAGTCAGACTAGAGTGGCGTAGTGGTTTGAGTGTTGGACTATGACTCTGAAGACCAGGGTTCGATTCCCAGCTTGGCCATAAAACACATTTGAGTAAGTCACACACTCTCAGCCTCAGGGGAAGGCAATGAATGGCAAACCTCCTCTAAAGACACCTTGCCACCTTTGATAGGGCCACCTTAGGGCTGCCATATGCCAGAAAGGATTTGAAGGCACACGGCAACAACAAATGGCCATATTCCTCTTCCCAAAGAACGCAAATAGTGGGAGACAGGGATGGCTAAGAGGGAAATTTAACCGTCTCTTCCCCTGAGGATTTCTTGAGGAAAATCTCCTCTT
Source organism: Phrynosoma blainvillii (assembly GCA_026167975.1). Taxonomy (NCBI): domain Eukaryota; kingdom Metazoa; phylum Chordata; class Lepidosauria; order Squamata; family Phrynosomatidae; genus Phrynosoma; species Phrynosoma blainvillii. The sequence goes on from JANUYF010000005.1 coordinate 8,253,292, forward strand.
CTGAAAGTGCTATTTGCACTGAGATAAAATGCCCCATTATACAAACACCAGCTTTGGAGGAGAGATTTCCTCAGAACCACACATTGCAGGGGAGAAAAGGATTACTCTTTCCATACCTGCTCTAATCCTTTTATTTCTCAATACCTCCCAGTCCTGTCTCCGAGGGATCTGCATTTTTAAATAGCGCGGTTATTAAACGCATCATTACATTTCACCCCAAATGTCACGTGGCCCTAAGCATTTGCAAGATCTGCGGGAGCGATCTTGATCTTGGTGTATTAGTGAACAAGAAAATCAAGACTGCAATCCTAAATACTTACTACCTATTGAAAAGCCTGGCTGAACATATATGGGCCCTTCCTAGGAAGTAAAAACATATAGGATTGGCAACAGGAAATGTGAACTTGTCATCGCTTGCACAAATCAAATTATACACTTGTGGGTTTTGTGCTTCCTTCCGAGACGCCAAAAATGACTCGGACTGAGGCTTTGGTAGCACATAAATATTATGGGTGATTTTCTCAATGGCTGAGACATTAAAAATCGTATCATATGGCCTGAAGAACTTTTGATCGCTCTATAACAGGGGTAGGCAACCTAAGGCCCGGGGGCCGGATGCGGCCCCCTGAGGCCTTTGGACCGGCCCCAGGCCGGTCCTGCCATCGTCACCCCCCGCTGCCGCCGCCGCCGCCTGCCATGATATTGATTATTGTTGTTATTACTTGTTCTTGGGGTTTTCTTGGCAAAATCTCCACAAGGGTTTTGCCATGGCTTTTCTGGGGTTGAGAGAGTGTGCATACATATTTTTTAAATTGTTTTTTTTACTTATTTATTTATTTATTATTTTTGGTGCTTCAGCCCCCCAATTGTCTGAAGGACAGCAACCCGGCCCCCGCCTCAAAAAGGTTGCCTACCCCTGCTCTATAATAAAATGTCTAATAATAATAATTATAATAACAACATTTATTTGTATCCCACCTCTCTTTATAAAACAGCTGGGGCGGCTTACACAGTAAAACAAATAATCCTGTCCCCAGATAGCACCCCCCCCCCGAAAAATACAATTAAACAATCAAAGTTTAAAACATACCTAAAAATAATCGATTAACAACAAATGACAAATAAGTTAAAATAACTGTAACACAAATCAAGGTCAGGCATAACTTTTTCGGTGGCCGGTTGTCTACTCAGGAAAGTCTAATTTAGGATTGATAAATTAGACAATCTAATTTAGGATTGTCTAATTTAGGATTGCTTAGGATGAACATGTTAGACTTATCCGAAGAGGTATAAACAGAAATGGCTGAAGAAATGAATTTGTATGTCGAAGAATGGTTATTTATAGGCAGAATATACAAGTAATAGCCTTATAACATCATATCATGACGAATCTTTAGGTGATGCGGAAACTAATGACAAAAACAAGAAGGAAGTAATTTAGCTACATTGAATGTATTCTTTGTTAAAAGTGAATACAGTGTTGCTAGTAAGATTGAAATGAATGAATAAATTAATGTGATGATAGTGGGTTATATTGTATTTTCTTTGCTTGGTGTTTCTTGTTGATTTGGTGTTTTTTTAAAGATGTAATGGAACAATTTAAGGTATGTAGTTAAGAAGTGTAATCTAGTAGGCTGAGTAAAAAATGTAATAAAAATTTTTAAAAAAATCATATGGTCGAAGGCTTTCACGGCCGGAAATTTTCTGAGAAATTTTGGCATTATTGTTATGTCATTTCCAGTTTATGTCAACCCTAAGGCGAACCTATCACCGGGTTTTCTTGGCAAGTTTTGTTCAAAGGAGGTTTGCCATTGCCTTCCTCTGAGGCTGAGAGTGTGTGACTTGCCCAAGGTCACCCAGTGGGTTTCATGGCTGACCTGGGAATCAAACCCTGGTCACCAGAGTCGCAGTCCAGCTCTCAAACCACTACGCCATGCATAGGGTTATGCTAAACTTCTTCCCTTTTCTTCCTCTTGGGCTGCATCTGCACTGTAGATATAATGCAGTTTGATGCTGCTTTAACTGCTCTAGCTCAAATGCTCAAATGCTATGGATTATGAATTCTTGGATTTGAAGTTTTGTGAGATATGTAGCCTTCTTGGTCGGAGTCGGAGAGCTCCGGTGCCACAACAAACTACATAGTGTTTGAGTCAGGACAGTGTTTGAGTCAGGACTTAGTGTTTGAGTCAGGACAGTTAAAACGGCGTCAAACTGCATTATTTCTTCAGTGCAGATGCCACCTTAGTCAATGGGTCACATAAAAAAAATTACATAGCAAGGAGCCATTTCCTTGACAAGCTTTATATGCTCCCCAATGAAAACTTTAGCGTGGGCATCTCATTCACAGACATCATCCCAGCCCTGATGGGCATTGCACTCTCTCGGATTCTCTCTTCTCACTTTTAAAATCCCAATGTTTCTTTCTTCCCTCCCCTTATTTCCTCATCTCCACTTCCCTTCAAGATCCCCAGCCTCCTGTCACCGTGAATCATGGCTGCATGAGCTGCTTTATTCATTGCTTCCGGAGAAATTCCACAGAAAACTTTGCAGGTCACTGGTGTGTTTTTGCAAGAAATGGGGCTGCTCCTTCTCATGCCAAGTGACACAGGGCAGAATGAGAAGAAAATGTCTTTGCTCGGTTTCCCAGATTGTCTGTTTTCGGAAACCTTTGTCTATATAAGGCTCAAAACTGGAGCTGATATTTCACAATGTAGCTTGACCCATCCAGCGCTAGCTTCTTAGTCATTTCTAAGGCAGATGACAATGTCATGACATATCACAGAGTACAGAGGAAGTTTGATCTGGAAAATGAAGTGGTATATTCGTCAGGGCTAAGAAGAAGATCTCTTGCAAGCACGATTGGTCTTATGCCACCATCAGTAATGCAGCGATGAATGCTGCTTCACTGATACATACGAACAAACCAGTCTTAGCCCTTTTCATCCGGAGCGGGTCTTTTGTGCACTTAATGGATCTTAATCACACACTCAAAGCAAAGCCACCCCTCAACTACTTTGTTTTGTTGTTGCTGTTGTGTGCCTTCAAGTTATTTCTGACTTATAGCGACCCTAAGGCGAACCTATCACAGGGTTTTCTTGGCAACATTTGTTCAGAGGAGGTTTGTGTAGGGTGATTTAAGTTTCCTAAGGCTTTGTTCAGGAAACAAAAATATTAAATGTCAAAAATGTCAGAGCCAAGCCTGTTAGGTTCTAGCTTTAAAATCAGCAGAGTAGCAAAAATGTGCTCTTGTCTAACTACACTTCTCTAAGAACTGTGACTGATTTCAAAAACTACACAAGTAGCTTGAAGTTGAAACAAAAATTTACTAATGGCTTTAATCTACATTTACATAGAAGCTACCATATATCCTAATCTAGCTAGTGAATAGCTCAGGTAGGGAAGAAATATTTACCTTACCATCTTTCCAAAGAAAATTGAGAGAGGAAGAAGATGGAAAACATGCATTTCACTTGAAAATCTTGAGAAAGAATGTCAGTTAGTTCCAAAGGGGGACTGACCTAAGACACATTGTTAGTATTAATAAGAGAGGGGGAGTTTGCATGCAGGAAATCCCTACCTATCTAAAGAAGGGGAAAGAAAATGCAAAAATATTCCAACAGTTTGCCATTGCAAAGGGACTGTTTGATTCTCAGGCTGCATCTGCACTGCAGAAATAAGACACTTTGACACAGCTTTAACTGCCATGGCTCAATCCTATGGAATCCTGGGATTTGTCATCTGGGGTGGTATTCAGCTTGGTCTGGTCATTGCTGTGTGCCTTCAAGTTGTTTCTGGCTTATGGCGGCCCTAAAGTGAACGTATCATGGAGTTTTCTTGGCAAGGTTTGTTCAGAGGAGGTTTGCTCTTGCTTTCCCCTGAGGCTGAGAGTGTGTGACTTCCCCAAGGACACCCAATGGGTTTCAAGGTCGAGCTGAGAACCGAACCCTGGTCTCCAGAGTTGTAGTCCAACACCCAAACCATTACTGGCTCTCACCAAACTTTGAATCCCAGCATCCCAAAGCATTGAAACCATAGCAGTTAAAGCAGTGCCAGACTGGGTTCTTTCTGCAGTGCAGATGCATCCTGAGAATCATACAGTCCCTGCACTCCAACCACCGCCCATAGAGCCATTTAACCACACTTACTTAGTCCACCCTTCCTTCCCTTCTGCGGTCATGCTGCTCCTTTCGGGAGTCAGCCAACAAAACCTGCCAAGGTGTGCGAAGCTATAATTTAGTTCAGCCTCATACATGTGTACCTTTTTCTTTTTCCTTTTTTTGCAGAAGAGCGCACAGCAAACACAGAGCGTGGCTTTGTTTTGCACTGTCCCGGGCCAAGATAATAATCACAATAGATCAAGCTGAAGACACAATAATTTTAGTGCAATTTAAAGGTGCCTTCCTTCTCTTTCTTCCCACGACCTTTCTTTAAGGCAATCATTTAAGCTCTTTTTATCCAAATTTCCCAATTCTGTCAAGTTACTGTGATAGAAAGAAAGGAACTGGGGTAGGGCTATGCGGATTAAAGGAGGGAGGTTAGATATCCTAGAGGTTGTTTGGATTTCCATTTGTTGGTGTTTTGTATGACCACCCTAAAGCGAACTCATCACAGTTTCTTCAGAGAAGGTTTACCATTGCCATCCTCTGAGGCTGAGAGTGTGTGACTTGCCCAAGGTCACCCAGTGGGTTTCCATGGCTGAGCCAGGATTCAAACCCTGGTCTCCAGAGTCATAGTCCAATGCTCAAACCAGTACACCACACTGGCTTTGTAACAGTTACAAGAGGTTAAAATATACCAAATGCAAATGTTAAATGAATCATTAAATGATACCTAAAACAAGTTTAAGAACATTGCTACTAAATATAGTAAATAAGCCAAACACTTAAAGGCAGCACAGCAGAATTCTGCAATGCTCAGTCCCTTTAAGAAGGCATGCCAATGTTTTTTTAAAAAAGATGTTGCTGTTGTGTGTTGAGCGTGACTTGCCGGAGGTCACCCAATGGGTTTCATGGCTGAGCCAGGATTCGAACCCTGTGCCCCAGAGTCATAGTCCAACATTCAAACTTCAAACCACTGCACTCCACTGGCTCTCACTGTGACATAATACTGAGCAAAACTCTTCCACAGACACTGAAATCAACAGAAGGCAGGTTTGGCTTTACTCAGAGCAGGGTCAGCTCCGGTTAGTACTTGGATGGGAGACCGCCAACAAATACAGTGGGCCCTTATCCACTGGGATTTGGTGCCAAGACCCCAACTCCGTGGATATCAAAATCCATGAATGCTCAAGTCCCATCAAATACAATGGCCTAGTCAAATGATGTCCCTTATATAAAATGGCAAAATCAAGGGTTGCTTTTGGGGAATTTATTCTATATATAGTTTTTAATATTTTCACGCCGTGGATGCTTGAATCCGTGGATAAAAAATATCAGTGGATATGTAATAAGTCCTGTAGGGTCTGTTTCAGAAGAAGGTACTGACCTAATCACATCTGACTATTCCTTGCATAAGAAAATCCTACGAAATGCATGGGATTGCCATAAATCTACAAGGGACTTAAGGCACAATGGCAACTAAGGTTGCCATATTTTAGGGTCTGGCCTTGAGTTTCAGAGCTTCCCCAGTCATCAAACTGCATTAATTCTGCAATGTAGATGCAGCCTAAGTGGTAACCCAAAATCATCCCCATAGACAAATGAATAGCAGTTATTCATTCCTATGGGGCAAGGGAAAGAGGGAGAGAAGGAGTGACCCGCTCTAACCCTGAGCAGGATTTTGCAAGAGGTGGAATGGTCCCTGAAATATAAGTTCCCTTCTCTATCAATCTTTGCAAATTGTGATCCTAGTCCATTCAGTAGTGCTCTATAAGAATTAAAATATCTTGAGCATGTGCAGAGTGCCTTTCCCTCACTACTTAGCAACTCATTTAAGGAGCTGGATTTTTCCTTCAGTGCTTGATAACAGGGCTAAAATCCAGCTTGCTGAAGTCTTTCGAAAGGTCTCTACAAAGCACCATCCAATTAGTTTGAACAAAAGTTTATTTAAAAAGAAACCAGAAGTCTTTTATTCATATATCTGAGAGCTGCAAAAAAACAACAACAACACTAGTCTTTTACTTCTCTTGTTGCTGTTGTGCACCTTCAAGTTGTTTCTGACTTACGGCAACCCTCTCATGGGGTTCTCTTGGGAAGTTTCTTTGGAGGAGGCTTGCCCTTGCCATCCTCTGAGGCTGAGAGTATGTGACTTGCCCAAGGTCACCCAGCAGGTTTCCATGACTGAGCTGGGATTCAAATCTAGGTCTCCAGAGTCATAATCTAACACTCAGGGGTCCCCAAACTACGGCCCATGGGCCGGACCTGGCCCGTCGAGGCCTTCTTACTGGCCCGTGAGTCCTCCTGCCATCACCGCCGCCGCTGCCGCCATGCCACCGGACGCCATTTTGTGTGCGGAAGATCTGGGGGCCAGTGAACCAGCCCCCAGATGAAAAAGTCTGGGGACCCCTGCACTACATCATGCTGCCTTCGCTATTACTTCTAGGTGATGCAAAACAAATCATATGAATGGACAATCATAATGTATTTGCTAGATTCTCTAAAAGATTGCTGGAGATATGGAGAATTACAAAATCAGTCAAACTGAATTTTTTATTTTAAAATCTATAAGCAGGCTGCCAGGTCCGGGGACTGGAGTGACATCAGGGACTCATTTGGGCCAAAAATAAGTGGGACAGAAATACCCAGCTAAAATAAATATACCATGTAATGTGTTGTAAATAAATATATACATATATAAGATTCCAATCTTTTATCGCTTGACCTGGGAGTAAGCCCTACCGAACTTGTCAGACTAGTTTCTGTTCCAATCTGAACTGAAATAGCTTTTGCAATACACCTTGCTAATATACACATACTTTGGTGTGTATGCGTGCAAATTATTTGCATACTTTTGTTGTGTTCTTTACTGTGCTTTTTGCTCATCTAAAAAAAATTATGATTCTTAAAAATGAAACATTTGGATTCTAAATAATTTCTTTCTCAGTATTAAAATATTTCATTCATTTTCAAAACATTCAAATACAACTATAGTAAACACCACCCAAAAAAACTAGTACCAAAACAACAACATAGATGACAAAAATAATGACAGCAAAAATGCACTTCATTCCAGCAATAACCACTGATAAACTAACATCCCTCTTTATGCTCAACCCCGCAATAAAAAAGACTTTCCCTCCAATTGTCTCTATTATATTCCTTATCAAAGACACTCCTACAAATATATTAAGTCTAAATAATCCAAAATTTCTCTAATATTTCCCTTTGTATTAATTCTAACTACCTCCTTAATGCTCATAAGACAAACCCTAATATCATTGTGTCTCCTTTTTGACATTTTATATATCCCATATGGACCCCATGTTTACAAGTAGCCCTTCAATTAATTGTTTTTAATCAAGTTAGTTAATTTCTCAATTTCTGCTATTTCCATCAGTTTTTCAACCCATTCCATCAAACCTGGCAATTTCTCACTTTTCCAATATCTTGCATATACAATCCTAGCTGCTGTAACCATATATCTAATTAATTTGTGGTGTTTCCTTTGGATAATTTGGATCCTAAATAATTTCTGTTCAGTGTTACAGCCAGCAATCGATTTGCCATGTTCTGCATCCACTTCAATGGCATCTTCTAGGGATGCCCCATGCAAAGTGTACTGTAGTAGTCTATTGGAAATAGTCGCTCTGCACTGCTCTTAAAATCTGTGTTGGTACACCACAACTAACCTTGCATTCTTTCACTGCTGAAGTTCACAATGAACCAAGAGACTCGTAGTTTGATAATTCACTGTAAAGGTGATTTAACTGTACAGCAATTCTATAATGTTTACTCAGAGGAAATATGTGTATGTGGTTTCAACTCACCAGCTGACTTACGGTGACCCCATGAATTGCATAGGATTTTCTTGGGCAAGGAATACTCAGAGGTGGTTTTGCCAGTTCCTTCCCCTGAAATATAGTCTACAGCACCTGGTACTCATGGGTGGTCTCCCATCCAAGTACTAACCAGGGCTGGCCCTGCTTAGCTTTCAAAATCAAGCAAGATCTGGTGTCTTTTGGGTAGGATTCTCAGGTAAATACGTATAAGACCAAGGTGTGCCATTTTTGCACACACACTTTCTTCCAAATTATGCAGCGCAAAGGGTACTGCGCAATGACATTACCATCATGGGGTCAGAATAATCCTTTAATATATGTTAAGGTTAAAAGACAGTGGGACACATACACACACACCAGCCTAAACAGTTCAGAACAAGGCTGTCTATGCAAGAATTTATTTCATCCTTTCCCAATGGGTGGTCTTAGGATGTTGAACTCCAGTTCCCATTATCCCCTAACCAGTGGCCTATTTGTGGTCCAATAGTTATGGCAGGTGTTCTAAATTGGAGGAGGCTGATTTATTCAGTGATATTGAAATTCATACCTCACTTTCCCATTGCCTGATATTCAAAGCCACGACGGTTAAATATAACCATACCATAAAACAAATCATGTGCAAAGCAAATGCAAGTTATTCCCCACAATACACATTCTTACAGTTTAGTGCTGTTTAATTCAGTCATTTAGGCTGCAACCTGAAACCTATTTACCTGGAAATGAACCTCACTCAAGTCAATGAGATTTACATCTGAGCTGACATAGGATTGAACTGTCAGATATAAACTTTATACCCTCCATCATTTCACCGATGAAATCTGGGATGCATGTGGTCAAGCAATACGATCAGGGTGCAAAAAGTTAGTAATAAGGAAAAATACACAAGCCAGGAGAAGATACAACAGTTTTCTTTTGCCTGAGCTTACTGGGAAGGGCAAACATCCTCTCCTTTTCCCCTGCTGAGTTAATATAATCCAAACTACTTTTGCATTTTGAACTCAGTTTGCAGCAATGGAAGTAAGCAGAGGACAAAAGGGGGAAAGTGGGAGGAGGAGAGAGAAACTGGGACATTTTAAAAGCAGCTGAAAAAATGGGATGGCAATGGATTAATCAGGATCAGTGCTGCCATATCAAGAAAGTTGGGATGTATAGTCACAGGAAAGGGGATGTAAAAGTGTAGGCAGAGCCTTAAAAAGGTTCCTTTTTAAGCCATTGATAAGATAGGGCATTTATTATTACTTTATAACACATCTTTAACTGCAGGGACACAGACTGTCTTTGTTTTAAAGGAGTGTAGGGCAGACAATTGCAGAATAAAAGGATGACAATATCTGGACAAGGATATGTAATAAGACTGCAAGGGTGTGCTTTAAAACTATTGCCTATAACTCAGGGAAGGATGCATGCTTTGTACCCAAAAGGTGCCAGGTTCAACCCAAGTATGTTGGGGAAACTTCCTTCCTGAACCTCTGGAGAGAAATGATACCAGTCAATATTGTATGTCCTTCAACTGTCTCAATTTAGCAGGGACAGTCCTGATTAATCCCAATTTTTAGTTGCTTTTGAAATGTCCCAGCTTTTCTCTCCTCCTCCCACTTTCCTATTCAGTCCTCAATTGCTGCAAATTGAGTTCAACTAATTCAATGTCCTTCCTAGCAGGCTCAGGCAAAAGCAAACTGCTATAGCCTCTCCTAGCTTGTGTTCTTTCTCATTAATAACTTTTGCCATCTTGATCTCCTGCTAAAGTTGGTCCACCAAGTGTCCCTATTTTCACCATTAAAATGTTGGAGAGTATGGCATTGATATTACTGTACTAGACTAGAGCTAAGCCAATGATCTGATTTGGTATATGGCATAATATTCTTATGTTAATTAAAGAGACAGTGTTTGAGTACTGAACTAGAACTAAAGGAGACCAGGATTTGAATCTCTACTCAGCCATGGAAACCCACTGGCTGACCATGGGCAAGCCACACTCTCTCAGCCTCAGAGGAAGGCAATGGTGGCAAACCAGGTCTGAACAAATCTTGCCACAAAAATCTTGCAAATAGGGTCACTTTAGGGTTGATGTAGGGAAGTGACTTGAAGATACACAATAATAACAAGAAGATTCCTACCTTCCTGTCCTTGGTGTGAAAAGAAGGGAGTTACTGAGAATTGCAGAAGTAGATTCCTTTTTCCATTAGCAAGCTTTACACCCCTCACTTCCAACAAATAACCCTTGCAGATCAGCACTGCAACCTTGGAATATCCTTGTGTTTTTTCTCCTGTAAAACAATTCCAAGTCATAGAAGCCAAGCTGTCCTTATCTAGTGATAAGCTGTTGTGCAAACAAGGCCTTCTACCTGATACCTGTCACGGGCAAGAACTGTTTGTTTGTTTATTTATTTATTTTACATCTAATTAACATAATTCCTGACCAGTTACTTAAATCATCTTAACTTCCCCCACTAAAGTAATTGCCTCTATGCCTAGATCTTTAGAGTTGTGTTTCTGTACGCAACTTTATGTTTTGTTGTTGCTGTTGTTGTGCGTCTTCAATTCGTTTCCGACTAAGGCAATTGCATCACACAGTTTTCTTGGCAAGTTCCATCAGAGTGGGTTTGCCATTGCCATACCCTGAAGCTGAGAGAGTGTGACTTACCCAGGGTCACCCAGTGAGTTTTGAACCTACTCCATTACAGGGGAGTGGGGATTCGAACCCACTCCATTCCTATTCTGGGATGACTGAAGGTTAATCGGGACGGTCACTGCCAAATTGGTACAGTTAAAGGAGTTGTACTTGCATGGGAGTAAATGCCATTGGTAAAGCAAAGGCAGGCTTAATACTGAACATCAAGAAAACAAAAATAATGACCATCGAGAACCTTCACAAGTTCAACCTAGACAATGAAGAAATAGAAACAGTAAAAGAATTCCCATACCTGGGATCAAACATTAATAGAAATGGGGACTGCAGTCAGGAAATCAGAAGACTAAGAATGGGGAGGATGGCTATGAAAGAACTAGAAAAGATTCTAAAATGCAAAGATATACAACTCAGCACAAAAGTTAAATCATACAAGCCATTGTATTCCCTATTGCCATGGATGGATGTGAGAGCTGGACAGTTAAGAAAGAGGATAGGAAGAAAATCAATGCATTTGAGAGTATGTGGAGCTGGAGAAGAGTGCTGAGGATCCTATGGACAGCCAAAAGGACAAGGATCTAGAGCAGATCAAACCAGAAACCTCCCTGGAAGCCAAGATGACCAAACTTGAGGCTGTCATACTTTAGACACATGATGACAAGAAGACTCTTTGGAAAAGACAATAATGTTGGGAAAGGTAGAGGGAAGTAGGAAGAAAGGAAGGCCACATGCCAGATGGATGTACTCTATGAAGGAGGTCACTTTGGGTATGAAGGGCTTGCAGGATTTAAGCAGAACAGTGGAGGACAGAAGGTCTTGGAGATGTCTCATCCATAGGGTCGCCATGAGTTGAGATCAATTCGAGGGCAGTTAACAACAACAAAAAATACCATTGAGCTGCAAAGATTTTTACTTTAGGAGTGAGCATCACATGGGATTGGGTGCATTCATGAAATAAAACCAGGGTTAAGAGGATGGAGAAGGAACAAAATGGCAGCAGAGTCAAAGGGTTCAACCTCCTTCCCCAGCCCTAAGCCCTAAACAGGGTGCATTTACGCTACAGAAATGATGTAGCTCCATCCTATGGAATCTTGGGATTTGTAGTTGTGTAAGGTCATCAACCCCCCAGCCAAAGTGTGTTGGTACCTCACAAAAACTACAAATCCCAGGATCCTGTAGGATGAAGCCATGGCTGTTAAAGTGGTGTCAAACTGTATTATTTCCACAATGCAGATGCACCCACACTCTCTTTTACTGGATCAAGTTTTGAATTTTAAAGGACAGAGGTCTAAAGATATAAAGCCGTTAAGAGTTGAAATGACTCTCTTTGATTCTTTATTTATTTTCTGTGAAAGACCTATAATCTGTAGCAGCAGGCCCAATAAGAACTCTTTTGGCATCTTAAAAACTAAAAATGTGATGCAAACTTTCCCAAAGAGGGTTGCACTGTGGTTTGCAGAAGCTGGGCTTAAGAGGCATCTGCACCACACAAATAAAGCAGTGTGATTGCACTTGAACTCCCATGGCTCCACTTTCAGTGTTAACTTTGTGCAGGACTGCCTTTTAGGTGTGTGTGTGTTGTGTGCCTTCAAGTCACTTTTGCCTTATGGCGACCCTAAGGCGGACCTTAGTGGGGTTTTCTTGGCATGATTTGTTCAGAGGAGGTTTGTCGCTGGCTTCCTCCGAGGCTGAGAATGTGTGACTTGCGCAAGCGCCACCCAATGGGACTAAAGCAGTGTCAAACTGCATTAATTCTGCAGTGTAGATGCAGCCAAATGAGGAATAGAGACATACACTTTGAAAGCCAATGCTCTCATCCTGAAATTCCTCCTCCTTACCCTAAAGCCTAGAGAGGAGGGTTTGAGCCCTAAGATGTGGGAAGTCTACTTTTTTTTAAATTTTATTTTTATTAATTAAAATAAATTTATACAACACCATACATTAAAACATCCTTACATTTTTTTTCCTGTAAACCAACATTATGTCCATCTCATTCATTATTTCCTTCACCTTCCATCTTCCATCTAACAAATCTTCCATCTTTACAAACTTACATAATACTTCTAACAAACATAAACATACAATCCAGAAGACTTCCTTGTCCATCCTCCACTGATTCATTTCCACAATTTTATTAATTGCTTATCGTCTTATGTTAATATTCTATATTTTGATTCTACCTCCAATTTTCAGATTCTTTTTTTAACTCCTTTTCTTAGCTGTCAGCTTATTCTCTCTTCCTCTTTTATATTTTTCTGTATTCTTTCTTTCACCTTGTTTAGCTTATAGGTTGAATATTTGGCCAATGTCATTTCCCAATAAAAAAACGGTCTTGCTATATTCAGCTGGACGTGGGATCTACTGAACCTCGGAGTTTGGAAAAGCAGACAGGCTGGCAGGGTAGAATCGTAGATGGCAATGGAGATTCTGGGGAGCTGTAGTTCCAAAAAGTAACTTCCCCAAAGCTGATTCACACGTCTTCCGATCAAGAGCCCTATGTTGTCCTGATTTTTTTCCTTTTTATTTGCGCCAAACCCTACACAGTCTCCCTTCTCTTTCATTCTTCTCTCTTGCCCTCCTCGAGGCAGGAAGCACATTATTAGGATTATTTTTACAAGGAACGCTTTCAGACAAATAGGTCTGGCAATTCCTATTACCTCATGGCAATGCTGCGGAGAGAACCCAGCACACCTTAGGGCCACCGTTGGAAAGCCCAGAGTAATGAGGGTTTTTTTTCTTCTCCTTTTTTAAAGACGGCAGCCGCTAGCTGGGAATGGCTTCTTGCCAGTAACATCAATTACAAAGCTGGAACTGGAGACACTGGGAGGCAGGGGGCCAAGGACTGAAAAATTGCCATATTTCAGTGACGCTGGGCCCCATAACCTCCCACCGCTTGCTACTTCATGATGAAAGAAACACCATTGTAGTTGGAGTCGCTCTCTTTTCCCCTTCTTTTTTTGCAGGGACGCTAGCAATTACCAATATTTGAGACGATCAAATAAATGTTTTCGTTTTGTGCATAACCAACTTTGACAAACATTGGCATCTGTTCTCTTTTTAGACTCCTTTATTTGTCGTCCTTGTTGTGGGCCTTCAAGTCATTTCCGACTTATGGGGAACCCTAAGGCAAACATATCATAGGGTTTTCTTGGAAGTTTCTTCAGAGAGGGCCTGCTGTTGCTATCCTCTGAGGCTGAGAGAGTGTCACTTGCCCAAGATCACTCAGTGGGTTTACATGGTCAAGTTGGGATTTGAACCCTGGCCTCCAGAGTAATAGTCAAAGCACTACACCAAGCTGGCTCAACACCACATAGAATACCATAATTACACAATGGTTTACACGAACCGGGATTTGAACTCTGGTCTCTGGAGTCCTAGTCCAGTGCTCAAACCACTGCACCATGCTGGCTCTCAGTACGTATCCTCTAACCCTCCAGATTTTTCAGGGAGAATTCTGACTAATCCTCTGCCATCCCGCTTTTTCAGCTGCTCTTAAAATGTCCTGGTTTCTCTCTTCTCCTCCCGCTTTCCTCCTTTCTCCTGATATGTGTAGTATTGTGAGGCACCAGCACTCTTTGGCAGAGAAGGCTAAAGACCTTGTAAAACTACAAATCCCAGGATTCCGTAGGATGGTGCTGCAGCATTTAAAGTGGTGTCCAACTACGTTATTACTACTGTGTAGATGCACTCTACGGGAGCCAGCATGGTGTAGTGGTTTGAGAGTTAGACTGTGACTTTGGAGACCAGGGTTTGATTCCCAGCTCGGTCATGAAACCCACCTTGGGCAAGTCACATGCTCTCAGCCTCAAGGGTAGGCAATGGCAAACCTCCTCTGGACAAATCTTGCCTAGAAAACCCTGTGATAGGGTCACCATAAGTCGGAAATGACTTGAAGGTACACCACCACCATCACAACAACAACAACAATGCATGCTCCGTCACAATCTCTCCGGCTGTCATCCTAGGTACGCTTGCTCAGAAGTAAGCCTCTGCTGAAATACAGGGACTTGTTGCTAAGAAAATAAACACAATCATGCTACAAGTTGCCTGTGTAAATGTGGTGGCCAGGAATGTAGTTACAGGAGTGAAATTAACACCTAGCATTGCATTGCAGTAACTTAAAACTTCAGGGATACATTTAGAAATACAGCATGTAGAGAGATCTTGTAGCACCTTTGAGACTAACTGAAAGAAAGAAATTGGCAGCCTGAGCTTTCCTAGACTTCAGTCTATTGACCAAATGCATCTGAGGAAGTAGACTGAAGTCTACGAAAGCTCATCCTGTCGATTTCTTACAAGATCTACATAGTGATTCTCACGGCTATATCTTTGAATTCAGAAATACAGTTTAGGCATCCAAAGAAAAAGGGCTGGCAAAGGTACCATGGAGATGCAGACACAGCAAAAGGCTTTTAGTACCTAATCATGGGATGGCTTTTATACCGGGGTCTTTGTTTTAGGGCTGAGCATTGTAGCTTTTAATGCATGTCATTTTATATTGTTTGAAAATGATGTTTTTTAAATTGCTTTTATTGTCACCTCTTTTACAAAGTTTTTATTTATTATTATTTGTGAGCCACCTTGGATCCCTTTCTGGGAGAAAGGTGGCATAAAAATGAAATCAATAAACAGAATAAATAATAGACGAGTTCTAGGTGCAGACGAATTCCAAAGAGACGTAGGCTTTCATGGCTGGCATCCATAGGTTTTTGTGGGTTTTTCGGGCTGTGTGGCCATGTTCTAGAAGAGTTTCTTTCTGACGTTTCACCAGCATCTGTGGCTGGCATCTGAAGATGCCAGCCACAGATGCTGGTGAAACGTCAGAAAGAAACTCTTCTAGAACATGGCCACACAGCCCGAAAAACCCACAAAAACCTATGGATTTCCAAAGACTTAGGGCCAATGCAGACTGGCCAAAAGGGCCAGCCTGGGGGTGGAGTTAGGGCAGGGTGACCACACGCCAGCCGCCCTGACTCTGCCATTATGCTGCATGCCCGACCATGCGGCGCGGGCTGTCAGAGTGCCCTGATGGCATAGCGCGCAGACATGCTGTGCCAAAGGGGCTCAAAAGAGTCGCCGTGGAAGTGCTAAGAGTGGCTTTTTGCCACCCCCCAAAATGAGTGGCATTTGCCAGCTCTTTTTGGAGCGGCAAAAAGCCGGATCGGGGCGGCGGCGTGTGGTTGCCATGGCCCTGATCTGGCGCTCTCAGGGGCGGCACAGGGCCACCCCTTAGGGGCCGTCTGCATCGGCCCTTACTCTCTGCAATGCTAGTAGTTCAGGGACTTAAGAAAATTTTCGTTAGGGGGGGAACCAAATTTTGATTTAGGAGGACACGATCCTCATTTTCCGCTCCCCATAGCTAAATGCCTGGTTGTAGCTTGTGGGTGTTGAGGCAAAACAAGTTGTATGGGCGGAAAGTGTGTTTTGAATTGCAAATTGGGGGCTTGCAATATTCAGATCTTTTTTTAAAAGTCCTTATCTATTTCGTTTACTTTTGAGGGACAGGGAAGTAAAACATTACCTCTTAAAAAGTGTAAATATAACCGCAGCAAAGTACTAGGGATGACACTTTGAATGATAACTGTAGTAAATTCTTTTTTCAAAGTTGTACTTGCCAACCTACAATGTATCTCTGCACTTTCCATTATGTTGTCAGAGCTGTCTTCCCAGTTGACAGGGACTGAGAGGCATTTGTTGTTGTAGTTGTTGTGGTGTGCCTTCAAGTTGTTTCTGAGGGGTCATTCAGACGTCTTTTTTTAGTGCGACGATGAGAATCATCTCACTCCCACACTCCGGGTTTGTTACTCACACTATAGGACCACATCGATGAGCATCTCCGTGAATTCGGTTGCTCGCATGTGCAAGCGTTCGAATAAAGACAGAGTTGACGATGCAAATGTATTTGCAACATGTTCAAGGCATGCAGCGTTTTATCCCAGGTCTATTCGGGACTGTTTGCATTGGTTATTCACACTACCAACCATGCAGATCTTTTAAAAGAAAAACTTAGGAGGAAACCCAATATCAATTATTCCAGATTACATGGTTTTTTTGGCAGCCCCCAACTTAATCGGGAGCATTCGAGATGCGTGTGAGCAATTGCAATTCAACCTGGATTTCTCTTGGATTATTTTCACAGTGTGAATAACCCTAGACCTATGGCAACTCAGAGGCAAACCTATCGCGGGGATTTCTTGGCAAGTTTCTTCAGAGGGGTTTTGCCATTGCCATCCTCTGAGGCTGAGAGGGTGTGACTTTCCCAAGGTCACCCAGTGGCTTTACATGGCTGAGTTGGGATTTGAACCCTGGTCTCCTGAGTCATAGTCCAATGCTAAAACCATTACATCACGCTAGCTGTCTTGAAAGGCATGCATCCTCATTTTTCCCCTCCCTACATCTACACCAATTGCATAGCCTGAAACTGTCCTGATTTGGTATGGACAGTCCCAATTAATCCTCTGTCATCCCATTTTCTCATCTGCTTTTAAAATGTCCTGGTTTCTCTCTCCTCCTCCCACTTTCCACTTTTATCCTCAGCTTACATCAATTGCTGCAAATTGAGATCAAAGTGCAAAAATACTTTGCAGTCATCTAACTCATGGGCTGGGGGGAGTGGGAGAGAGAAAAGAGAAATATCAAAATCTTGCCCTTCCCAGTAGACTTGGGCAAAAGCAATCTGCAGTGGCCTCTCCTAGCTTGTCAGTTCTTTCTCATTATGCCAATTTGACCCATCTCTGATGTTGCTTGGCTACACACATGTCCCACTTTTCCTATCCTGGTGGTGCTGTGAAAAACGTGTCGGGATCACAACTCACAAGAGTGGGACCACAATCACAGCTGAGAAGAAAGGCAGATGGAGAAATGGGAAGCCTCATAATGAAACCACTTTCAGCTCTCAGGGGAGAAAAAAGAAAGAAAGCTGGTTGTTTCTCCAGCCTGCAGGTCCACCCAAACTTCTGTCTGAAGATAAAGAGGGCCTCTTCTTATCTGAGTCAACATCACAGGAACATGATGAACAGAAGGTTGAGGAAGGTTCATTTCTCCCACCACACTTTTGCAATAAAAAAGAGAGAAGCTGATGCTAGGAATGCAATGTCCCCAGGGAAGTTATGGAGGGGGGGGGGATTACCCCATCTTTAGCTTTCTCTCTGCTAGCTAGCCACAGCTTTGCTAGGACTTTCCAAGTGGAAAAGGCCTAGCATACCTTAGATGCAATCTGGGAAGTATTCAAATGCATATTTGCCACTAGCAGGGCAGGAGGAAAGACTTTATCAAGTCAACCTGGAGTTTCCAGAAGTGAACAAATTTAAGAGCAGCTTCAGATTTCCAGGGCTGCAGATACTCTGGTGCAGAGTTTGGAAAAGACACTCAGAATCCAAAAGTAACTTTCCCAAGCTCTGTGCTGCTGAGTGTTCAGGCACATGGAGGGGAGGGGATATATTGCATTTTTAACTTGCCCTCTCCCCCAATCAGTTTTGGGTGGGAGGCATATGTCCTTTCTCCTTTTTTAATGCTCACAACAGCCCTGCGAGGCAGGCCAGGCAAAGCAGGAGCATGACTAACTCCTTGTCACCTATGGTGTAATCCTGTACATGGCCACTCGGAAGAAAAGCTGTCGGGTTCAATGGTGGGGAGGGCTTTGCTCCCAGTCACAAGTGTGTATCAGGTTTCAGATTTAATAATCTTTGTGGCTCAAGGCAGATTTGAACCTAAGTCTCCTGGCTCTTAGCCTAGAATTTACCACTCCACTTCACTGACGGTGATTAAAGTGAAGACTTAAGGAGATACTCTTAAGTGGGACAAAAATCAATGTAAAATAGCATATACCCTACCCTCCAAGAATCCCAATTGGGAAGAGACAGTCCTGATTCATCTTCTACCATCCCATTTTTCCAGCTCCTTTTAAAATGTCCCACTTTCTTTATCCTTCTCTTACGTTCTACCATTGTCCTCAGCTTACTTCAGTAGCTGCAAAATGAATTCAGCACAGGGGAAAGGGAGAGGATAGGGCAGAATCCTCTCCTTCCCAGTAGGCTTAGGCAAAAGCAAACTGCTGCAGCCTCTCCTAGTTTATGTGTTTTTCCTCATCAATAACATTTGCCATCTTGATCACACTCTGATGTTTCTTGGGCACACGTATCTTGGTTTTTATCTGTGAAGTGCTGGAGGGAACAGACTCACATACCCATTGATACAGAAGCCAACTCCTGGTGGTATTGGGTGCACTTCTTACTCAGTGACAGATATCCTGCATATTTGTCCTTATATTTCATTGTTGTTTTCTCCCCAGATATATTTGTTTCCAGTAACAATGCCAGCGCTGCAGTGCAATTGGAGTATTCCATGTAATGGATCCATTCTATGGAATCCAAGGATTTGTAGTTTCATGAAGTATTTAGACATTTTTGCCAGAAAGCTCTAGTGTTTGATCAAACTGCAAATCCCAGGATTCCATAGGAGGAGGCCATAACAGTTAAAGTGGAATCATAGTGCTATAACTATGTAATATGAAAGGCCCCCTGGCATAGGACTGGCTCACTCATTAAGGCCAAGTGAGACCTGAGGCATTAGATTTTGTATATCATGAAAGGACAATAAAATCACACCTTGGGGTTGCAGACTGCCAGAAATAGTGCAAATTGAGTCCACTTTTAGGGTTAGGGTTAGTGCTAGGGAATCATGGGAATTGTTTTTTTTTTTCTGAGACATTGAGCCTTCTCTGTCAGAGAGCTCTGGTGCCACAATAAAATACAGTTCCCATGATTCCCTAACCCTAAAAGTGGACTCAATTTGCACTATTTCCTGGCAGTCTGCAACCCCTAAAGTCAATGAGTTCCGGGACATTACTTCTTTAACAGAAATTCTGGTACCAGAGACAGAAATAACATGGAAAGAATAGGGATAGCTTCCTGCACTACTACTACTACTACTACTACTACAAAAAAAGACCAGTTTGACAGGTTTCAGGAAACCTTTTATCCAAAACTAACAATATGTACCTGTGAAATTAAACAACCAGGTCAGGTATGCCTTTCATAAGTAAACAAAAACCATTTTGAACTTTCTAGAGACCACTTGAGAACTTCTTCCAAAATGTATCAAGGCATGATTTTTAACTTGACCAGCCTCCACTTTCCTTAGGATTTCCATTTTGGAGGCCAAATTACACATCTCTGACTTTTTCATATGCTGGGAGGAGCAAAGGAAGCTTATCAACTCTCCCTTTTTGTCTTTTTTTTGCCTCTCCTGCAGACTCTGCAGTAAGGGATTCTGGAGGCAGCTGCTGTTTCCCTTGCCTGTTGTAGACAAGCACACATGACTACAGTAGGATTGGCTAAAGGAGAATCCCATTCTTCCCTAGTTCAAGCTTCACTGAATTATTTGCTGCAGACATGCCACTACAACCTGACACCAAAAGTCTGTGTCTCTCTCACCCTCCTTCACCAACCAAGTAATGCTAATGCTGCTGCAAAAGCTTCCAGCTAGACAGAGGCTAAGGAGGAAAAGCAGTGAGCTAAACAGGCATAAAAGGCCATTGCAAAGAGGATTTCCTTGGTCAGCGGCTTTGTTAACAGAGAGGCATGCCTGTAAACTGTTCCTTATCTACTTTGCATTTGTGTTTGTTTAAAATGCTAGGGATGGGGAGTGGTTGTTTGTGGCATTTTCTGCCCCACCCATCCAAATACCTTGACTGGATTTGGATACCACACATATTGCTATGGCTGGTCATGGCAGGTAGGAGGACAAATAATTGTTCCGCCTCAGGCAATAAAATGCCTTGTTGTTGTTGTGTGCCTTCCTTTCTGATTTATGGAGAAGTATCATGGTTTTGGATTTTTGCAAGATTTGTTCAGAGGAGGTTTGTCATTGCCTTTCCCTGAGGCTGAGAGCATGTGACTTGCCCAAGGTCACTCAATGGCTTTCATGGGAAAGCTGGGAATCAAACCCTGGTCTCCAGAGTCTCAGTCCAACACTCAAACCACTACGCCATGCTGGCAGCCCCATTTTACCAACAGGCTGCTCCAGAGTCAAATCCAGCCTCCCTTAAGTTGTCCATATTGCCACTCTATGAAAAGCCACGCAGAGATCTACTTGTGATCCTGGTGACGACGGTGAGATCAGTGTGTATGCATGCATTTCTTTATTGAATTGGTCATCTTCTTACCTCTCCATGCACCCACACAATCTCAACTGGCAAACACATTCAAATAAGGACAGATAAAATTACAACGTAAGAACAGGTTTCCAAGCATGAGGGAATACAGACCAATAAAAAGAAATCACCAATACCTTTAGCTAGAAGAAGGCAGCTTAAACATCATGTTGTTGTTGCTGCTGCTGCTGCTGCTGTTGTTCTCCTCCGCCGCTGTATTAAATCTTAGCAAGATCTTGGCAAGAAAACCCCATGATCAGTTTTCCTTAGGGTCACTGTAAGTAGCAAACAACTTTAAGACCCACAACAGAGAGGTTGCCATTGCCTTCCCCTGAGGCTGAGATAGTGCAACTTGCCCAAGGTCACCCAGGGGGTTTCCATGGCTGAGTGGGCATTTGAACCCTGGTCTTCCACAGAACAAGTCCAGAACTAGAGATTCAGACCACTACATCACATTTCAAGAAGGAAATCTGGTGTCATTGTGTTTTAATTTTTGTATTGGTCATTTTGGGGTTGCTGTGGGTTTTTTAGCTGTACAGTACCGTGCTTTTAGGGAAAAGATGGGATATAAAATAAATATATAAAAATAGAGACAAATCTAGCATTTTCACCACTTGGACCCTTGAGAAGGAGCACCCAGTTGATGATGGGGAGAACCCTAACCAGGGTTCTGGTGTGATGCACATATGTGCAAATGTTTGTTGTTGCTTTTGTGCTTTACAATATTTTTGCAAATTCAAACAAAAATCCACCAAACAGTGATACCTTTATTGGCCAACCAGAATGCATAAGATACTTGTTGCAAGCTTTCAAAGCTCCACTGGCATCTTCATCAGGCAAGATGTTATGAACCAAACAGCAGGAAAAAATGGAGATGTTGGTCAGATGCCTGCATTTTGATGTTTCTGTTCTTAGTTAAGATGGTAAGTGGAGGGTATCTTTTGTAGGCTGGCCCCTCTTCCTTCTGGCCATGTGGATACTGGGAGATTTGCAAAGACCAGGACATTTAAAGTCCATTTGTATCTCAACAAGGACCCCTCTCTTGCAATCCAATATGCCTCCAGGCCTAGGAGGTTACTCACTCACTCACTCACTCCATTCCTATGTGATCACTTTGAGAGGGCCACTTGGTGGATTTCTGTCTGGATTTGCTAAATGGCCAACACAGCTACCTACCCCTGCATGTTTCCTTCAATATTTTTGCAAGGTGTGCATATATGTATCTGCCTTCAAGTCACCTGTCGACTTATGGCAACCCCATGAATTTTATAGGGTTTTCTTAGGCCAGGAGTGCTCAGAGGTATTTCTGCAGGCTAAAATATAGCCTACAGTACTTGGTAATCCTTGGTGGTCTCCCATCCAAGTACTAGTCAGACTTGACCCTGCTTATAGGACTGGTGCCTTTAGGACAGGGATGGGGCCCCCTGAGGCCTTTGGACCGGCCCCAGGCCAGTCCTGCCACCACCGCCGCTGCCTACCATAATGATATCGATTATTGTTGTTATTACTTGTTCTTGGGGTTTTCTTGGCAAAATCTCCACAGGGGTTTTGCCATGGCTTTTCTGGGGCGGAGAGAGTGTGCATGCATATTTTTTTTAATGTTTTAATTTTTTTTAAAAAAAATATTTATGTATTTATTTATTTATTTATTTATTTTTGGTGCTTCAGCCCCCCAATTGTCTGAGGGACAGCAACCCGGCCCCAAGCTCAAAAAGGTTGCCTACCTCTGCTTTAGGATAATTAGGACGTGTGTGTGTGTGTCTCCTGCCTTAAAGTTTTTTTTCTGACTCAAAGCAAACCTAATGCAGGGTTTTCTTGGCAAGGTTTCTTCAGATTGGCTCTGTTATTGCTTTCCTCTGACTCCTCTTAATAAAAGGAAAAGAATGGGTGAGTCACACTTTTTCCCCCAAAGAGGCCTTTCCATAGAATTAGTTGCTGGCTATGGACTAGTAGTGCCTTTCTCTTTCTTTTCAGTGACAGTCAAGCCCTGAGTTCTAGGATAGGGGTAGGCAACCTTTTTGAGCCGGGGGCCAGGTTGCTGTCCCTCAGACAATTGGGGAGCTGAAGCACCCAAAATAAATAAATAAATAAATAAATATTTTTTTAAAAAAATAAAAAATTAAAAAATATGCATGCACACTCTCTCAGCCCCAGAAAAGCCATGGCAAAACCCCTGTGGAGATTTTGCCAAGAAAAACCCAGGAACAAGTAATAACAACAATAATCAATATCATCATGATGGGTGGTGGCGGCGGTGGCGGCAGGACCGGCCTGGGGCCGATCCAAAGGCCTCGGGGGGCCGCATCTGGCCCCTGGGCCTTAGGTTGCCTACCCCTGTCTAGGATATCACTGTAGTCTGCAGGAGTGGAGCTGCAGAAATGAAGGCATTGTCCCCCCAATAAAGAATTCTGGCCCCCAATGAAATGTTTGCTGCACTCTCCAAATTTCTAACATTGCAGAGAGTGAGATACTGAAAACCATTCAGACCTAGCACTCTTTGTATTTCCTGTGTTCACATTCCCTGGATGACTTTGCCTGCCCCTTTTCTTTGCACGCCTATACACGATTTCTAAAAGCGTAGCTGAAGTTTTAATTATCATATCTTATTATATTTTTTAATCATTTTTATTGATTAAAAAGACAGCAGATAAAAAAAAAACACAGACATACAAACATAATCCGCACATAACATGTAACAAAACTATACAAAACAAAAATAAAGGCTTCCTTATCTTTTATGTCTCATTATCCCACCCATATTTAATCATTTTGTATATACATTTATTTATTGCGTCGTCATGCTTATTTCACTATTCTTCTATTATTTCTATATAGTATTCCTTTTTTTTAATCTTTTTCTATATCCTATCATTTTTTCCCCAGAGTTCTCTAAATTAATCTAGCCCTAATACACAATTTGGCCCCCATTCTTGTCGCCAATAGTCTACCATTAATTTCCAATCTTTTTTAAATATATCAGTTCCTTTTTTCTTTATCAGGCCTGTTAACTTATCCATCTCCATAAAGTAATATGTTTTCCTAAACCAATCTGTAATAGTGGGGATTTCATTAGATTTCTATTTAGCTGCGTAATTAATTCTTGCTGCCATAATCAAATAGAAGATCAACTTTCCATGATCTTTTCTAGTTTTTCTTCTGTTATTATCCCTAAAAAAATACATCCTTGGATTTAATTTTATTTGTATATTTCATATTTTTGTCATTTCTTTATGTATATTTCCACCATAGAAGGTAGAAGGTACCATATTTATTGCTATCCCGCTCTTTTCCCACAATTGGGACCCAAGGCAGCTTATAGTCTAAAAACACAGTAGTGTTCAAAAGTGACAATTAAAATGGAATTAAACTATTACAATATCAAAACAGATCAGAAGACCATTGAGCTTCAAGTTACTGCGATGCTAGAAATTTGGGGACTGAAAGTCCATTTGGAGAAGCAGAATTCTTATTGTGGGGCAACAATGGCTTTATTAGTGAATATTGGGAATATGGTGGCATGAACAATCCTCACTTTAGCCTTCAGTAGTATATCTTTGCACTTCACGATCTTGTCTAGGGCAGCATCCGCACTGCAGAAATGATCCATTTTGACCCCACTATAACTGCCATGGCTCAATGGAATGGAATTCTGGGATTTGTCATTTTGTGAGACATTTAGCCTTCTCTATCGGAGAACTCTGCTGCCACAACAGACTACGATTGCCAGGATCAATTCCATAGCATTGAGACATGGCAGTTAAAGTGGTGTCAAACTGGATTATTTCTGCAGAGTGGATGCAGCCAGAGACAGCTACAGAGCTCACAAAACTACAGATCCCAGCATCCCATAGCATTGAGCTTTGACAGTTAAAGTGGGGTCAAACTGGATTATTTCTGCAGTGCGGATGCAGCCCAATTCTTTCACAGCTGCCCTTCCCATTACCAGCTCATTGCAGCATTTAAAAAGTAATCCACTGCCATTACTTATTGCGGAGTTTAAAAGCGACAAGCCATGTTGCTCTTTGTTTGCATGTTACTCAAAAACACACACACTTAGGATTGAGAAGGGAATGGGATAAAAAAATTTTAAGGGCCTTTGCAGACTGCTAGAAATAGTGCAAACTGAGTCCATTTTAAGGGTTAGGGAATCATGGGAACTGTAGTTTATTGTGGCACCAGAGTTCTCTAACAGAGAAGGCTCAATGTCTCAGAAAAAAATACAGTTCCCATGATTCCCTAGCACTGTCAGGGCAGTTAAAGTGGACTCAATTTGCACTATTTCTGGCAGTCTGCAAAGGCCCTAAGTTCCTACCCAAATGCCATTTTAAAAATGGTCTTAAAATGCCATTTAAAAGTAACTTTAAAAAACAAACCTAGAGAGCCTCCCTGTGATCAATCACAAAGTAATTTGGAAGCAACAAAGTAATTTTGTTAGGCATTCTTTGCTACTGTTGAAAGGTAACATTATTGTTCCAAAGCACTCTGCAGAAATAATCTGGTTTGAGACCGCTTTAACTATCCTGGCTTAATGCTATGGCATTCTGGGAATTCAGGTTTGTGGTGACCCCCGAGCGGAGCTGTTTTTGGGGCAGAGACTTAATAAATTGCTTTTTTGGACTACAGCGCCTCAAATCCCCCATTCAGTGGTGGGGATTTGGGGAGATTTAGGTCCAAAACACTCTGCAGAAATAATCCAGTTTAACAGAATCGCTCCGCTCTGGGGCCACCACAAACTGCAATTCCCAGAATGTCATAGCATTGAGCCAGGGCAGATAAAGTGATCTCAGATCGGATTATTTCTGCAATGTGGATGCATTCCCAGTCAAGCCAAAGGAGTATTATTTCTGCAGTGTGGATGCGTTCCTAGTCAAGCCAAAGGAGTACAATAGTAGTGCTGCTTGCAAGGAGTTCCTTTTAAAAAGCTAGAAAGCTGCGATGATCGCTTTCTAGATCTCCCTCTATTCCTCCCCCTCTCTTGCTCACAACACACACTGGCCTGTTCTCCTTCAATTAAATGCCATGCCTTCCACAAATGCACATTAACAGTCTGTACCAGAAAGCCAAGTACAGGCTGCATAGCTTATCCATGAATCACCTTTACCTGATGCATTTCCCAAGGGAGCTCCAAACATATAGGCTTTTGTGGTTTCCAGGGAGGAGGGTAGGGAGAAAGAAGTAGGGAAGGGTGCCTTGGCACAAACTCCACAAACTTGCAAACATCAGCAACAGGGGCACTGTTTGTCCAGTTCCTGCTGGGCATTGTCCAGACTAAGCGCACTGTTCTGTCCGGATACGGAGAGAGCACTTCGTTCCAATGGAAGGCAGGCCAGCTGCCAAAGCAGAGCTTGGAAAAGTTACTTTGAGGACTATTGTTGTTGTTGTTATGTGCTTTCGATTTTCGTATGTGCTTACAATTTTAAAAAGATCAACTCACTTAAAGAGGCTTATGAATAGCCCGTTCAGGTCTTGCAAAGTCAATCCCAGAAGCCTTGGGTTAATAATAATAATAATAATAATAATAATAAATAATTTTATTTTTATACCGCCCTTTGGCGAACCAATCCGGGCAGTTTACAGCATTAAAAGCATACAACATAAGACAATATATTTCCCTCCCCCCCCCCTTAAAAAGTTATTAAACTGTATATCAATTCAAATCACAATAACAAATTAAAACCAGAAAATTATCCCAACCAATTTAAACCCCTGTAACTATAGTTCTAAAAAGGGCTTGCAAGACCTGAGCAAGCTATTCATAATTTGCTATTAACGGATTTTAACAGATTATATTTTTAACTGGGCGAAGTTTAATTCTTTCTTAAGGGGGGGTGGGGTGAGTAAGATATAATTATCATGTATTGTTATTATGTATTGTATTGGCTTGTTTTAACATGTAAGCCACTTTGATTGCTATTATAGTAGAAAAGCAGGAAATAAATAAAAGTTTTATTTATTTATTTATTCATTTATTATAATAATAGTGTGTCTAGGAGGTCTAGATTCATAGCATTGTCGACACTGAGAGCAATTCACAACAACAAAGTATAAAGACCCCTCTCTTGGGGTTTTCTTGGCAAGATTTGTTCAGGGGAGGTGTGCCGTTCTTCCCCTGAGGCTGAGAGTGTGTGACTTGCCCAAGGTCAGCCAGTGAGTTTCATGGCCCATCTGGGAATTGAATCCTGGTCTCCAGAGTCATAGGTTTCACTCATACTGCAGATATAATCCGGTTTGACACCACTTTAACTGCCTTGGCTTAATACCCTGGAATTCTTTGGATTGTAGTTTGTTGCAGCATCAGCGCTCTCTGACAGAGAAGGCTAAATGTCTCCCCAAACTACAGATCCCAGGATTCCCTAGCATTGAGCCAGGGCAGTTAAAGCGGTCTCGAACTGGATTATTTCTGCAGTGTGTTTTGGATCTAAATCTCTCCAAATTCCCACCACTGACTGGGAGATTTGAGGAGCTGTAGTCCCAAAAAGCAATTTATTAAGGCTCTGCCCCAAAAACACATGAGTGGAGAAGATGGATTTCTTTCTCTCCTTCCTGCCCCCATCCCAAGTTATTTTATCTTTGTTTTGAAGTCATGGAGTCTGTTCTCCAAGGGCTTATCTGTGAAAAAAGAGAAAGAGAGAGATACCAAGCAAAAAGGCTTCAGGGAGAAAGAGGGTCACGTTTGAAAATATTTTTCAGTCATGAAGATGTGTTTTCTTTAAAATGTTGTCTCCGTTGCAGAAATGGGTCCGAAATCATATTATGAAGGAGGAATTTCTTCTCCTGTTATTAAGTTGGACAAAATAATAATAAAAATGGGCTGAGATGTTTTTTCCATTTGAAAGTCTTGCCGTACCTTGAGGGGCCCCATAGGACTTAGGAAACTGTGTAAACCAAGTCATTACCATCAATCCGGCTGACTTTGGCTTCATCCGGACTGCAAAAATAATCTGGTTTGAGACCACTACAGTTCCCAGAACCAACCAGCTCTAAAAGAAAAGGCTAAATGTCTTGCAAAACTACAGTTCCCAGGATTCCCTAGCATTTATCCAGGGCAGTTAAAGCAGTCTCAAACCGGATTATTTCTGCAGTGTGTTTTGGATCTTTATCTCCCAGAAGCCTTAGCCAGCATGGTTGGCTGCCACACCGCCATTAACGCAGTTTGACACTGCTTTAACTGTCGTGGCTCCATCCTATGGAATCCTGGGATTTATAGTTTGTTATGGCACCAGAGCTCTCTGAACAGAAAAAGCAAAATGTCCCTGCAAACAGATCCCAGGATCCCAGAGTATTGAGCCATGGAAGTTAAAACAGTGTCAAACTGCATTAATTCCGTAATGTAGATGCAGACATCCTAGCCCAAACAAAGGCTTTTTTCAGACTGCCCCAAAGGTAGATCAATGGGTCTGAGGTCCAAAACGCACTGCAGAAATAATCCAGTTTGAGACTGTTTTAGCTTCCCTGGCTGAATGCTAGGGAATCCTGGGAACTGTAGTTTTGCAAGACATTTAGCCTTCTCTTTCAGAGCTCTGGTGCCACAATTAACAATTCCCAGGACTCCATCGCACTGAGCCATGGCAGTTAAAGCAGTCTCAAACTGGATTATTTCTGCAATGTGTTTTGGACCTGAGAGAGCAAACCAAGTCTGAACTCTCACTAAAAGCCATAATGACTAAAATGAGGATATCATGTTTTGGTCATGGCCTGAGATGGCTTTGTGTGACTCATTACGAAAGATAACAATGCTCCGTAAAATGGAAAGCAGTAGGAAAAGAGGATTATTGGTGGACTGATCACCCATTTTTGGACTTTGATGTTGTTAATTGCCTTTAGGTTGGCAACCCTATAAATGAAGAGACCTCCTAGACACACTATTATTATGAATAGCCTGCTCAGGTCTTACAAAGTCAAGGCAGCCATGGCTTCCTGGATTGATATATATAATGATTTCATCTTCTAAAAATTGTATGCGATATTTAAACGGATGATCTTTTTAATATTGTAATCGTCTAATACGATTTTAATTGTCAATTTTGTAGGTTTTTAATTGTACTGTGTAAGCCACTTTGGGGCCCAGTCTTGGGAGGAAAGCAGGATAGAAATAATAATAATAATAATAATAATAATAATAATAATAATAATAATAATAGTGTCTATGAGGTCTCTCATTCATAGGGCTACCAACTGGAGGGCAATTAAAATTAACAAAGTCCATAGTGTAGCTGGAGAAGGAGCAGAGGACTGAGCAATGCAAGTACCATGATGTAGTGGTTTGAGTGTTGGACTATGACTCTGGAGACCAGGGTTCGATTCTCCGCTCGGCCAGGAAACCCACTGGGTGACCTAGGGCGAGTCACACACTCTCAGCCTCAGGGGAAGGCAATGGCAAACTCCCTCTGAACAAATCTTGCCAAGAAAACCCATTGATGGGTTCACCTTAGGGTTGCCATAAGTCAGAAACGACACGAAGGCACACAACAACAACAACAACAACAACAAACCTGTGTACCTAGGGGAAAGTTGCAATAGGTGGGAAGACTTCAGCTCTCTGTGCACCATGTCTCACTTCTCTCTTCTAAGCAACATCAGAAGAAAGTATGTAGGACAATCTAAGCAATGCAGGTTGTAGTATATGCACACTCTTGGAGGTCTTTAAGCAGAGGCTGGATGGCCATCTGTCAGGGATGCTTTGATTGGGAGTTCCTGCATGGCAGGGGGGTTGGACTGGATGACCCTTGTGGTCTCTTCCAATTCTATGATTCTATGACTCCAGTAGTGATCTTTAATTTCCTGCTGCTATAATAAGCAGGCAAAGCCTGGGCAATGTGCAGGACGAAGAGACTAAAAATAGTTATTTGCTCTTAAGTCAATTTTGATTTATGAATGAGGGACTTCCAAGAGCCCCAGCCCTCAAATGCCCTGCTCAGGTCTTGCAAAACTGTGACCAGATGTAGTCCTTGGTTGAATCTATCTATCTGGAATACACAGTCTCCCTCTTTTCCTATTGCCTTCCACTTTACCAAGCATTATCATTGCTCCCAGTAAGTCACATCATCTCATGGGTTTGTCCAAAGTACGATAGGCATAAAGTGAAGCAGCCAACACTTTCTCTACTATGTACAGTCTCCCCTTCATATCCATGGATTCTTTATCCATGGATTCAAGCATCAATGACTTGAAAATATTCATAAATTATATAAATTCCAAAAAGCAAACCTTGCTTTTGCTGTTTTGTATAAGGGACTGTTTTGTATAAAGGATTGCTTTACTATCCATTGTATTTAATGGGGCCTGGACACCCATGGATTTTGGTATCCATGGTGTGTATGTGTGTGTGTCCTGGAACCAAATCCCAGCAAATACTATGATTCTGGAGACCAGGGTTCGAATCCCGGCTCGGCAATGGAGACCCACTGGGTAACCTTGGGCAAGTCACACTCTCTCAGCCTCAGAGGAAGGCAAATCTTTGCCAAGAATGCCCATGATAGCTTCACCTAAGTTTTGCTGTAAGTCAGAAATTACTTGAAGGCACACAACCAACAACAAACATGCAAGAACTGAACGGGCTTTTGTCAATTTAGGGGGGAGGGAAACACCCACCAATCCTATTTCATGGATAATGCATTATTTGAAACTTTATTCAAAATAATATATATATATATATATATATATATATATATATATATATATTACAGTACGGTATATTGCAAAAATACAGTATCCCAAAGATCTGGGGAACCTTATCCATGCAATGGTGTAGTGCAGGAATGGGCCAGATGTGGAGCTCCAGAGGTTGCTGGACTATGACTCCCAGCATTCCTCACCCTTGCTGGCTATGCTGGCTCAGGCTGATGGGAGCTGCAGTCCAAAACCATCTGCAGGAGGAGACCATTCCCATTCCAGGGGCAGTGGCTTTCAGTGTCGGATTTGGGAGGCCTAGTTTTCAAATCCCCAGTGACTTTGGGTTTGTCAGGGACAACCCCAGCTAATTCTCTGCCATCCCACTTTCTCAGCTGCCTTAAAGTGTCCCAGTTTCTCTCTGCTTTCCCTCTTTATCCTTAATTTATCTCAATTGCTGCAAATTGAGCTTGTAGTGCTGAATTATGCTTATTTTAACTCACCAGGAGTGAGAAAAGAGAAAGGATTAAGTATGTACCCTTCTTAAACACAGTACATACATTTCAGAGTTTCTTTTCTTTAACTTGTACCATTTCAAATTTTGTCAGCCGCCTTTAGTCACTCTAGATAAAAATATAACAACAACAACAACAACAATAACAACATTTTCCGGAAAAGGAAGGGAGGCAACTGGTGTCTGCCGCAGGGTAACCAGATGCCATAACTGCAAAGGAGGACAAGGACCCACAAAATGTAGGACATTCAAGGAAACAGTAGAACAGGACCAAATAACAGCTAAAAACACTCACATAAATGTCAATGCATGCTTCTTAGTCCTGCTCAGAATGGAGGACATTATGGAATTTCTCCTGGACAGGAGGTGGAAATGTAGGATGTGTCCTGGAAAAGGAGGATAATGTCTGGTCACCCTGAGGACAAGGCACTACAAAATGTAGGACCTGACCAAACAAAAAGCTAAAGACACTCATAGGAATGTAAGTGCAACTTCTTAGTCCTGCTCAGAATGGAGGACATTTTGGGATTCCTCCTGGGCAGAAGGCATGAAATGGAGGACACGTCCTGGAAAAGGAGGACAATGTCTGGTCACCCCTGAGGACAAGGCCCCGCAAAGTGCAGGACTGTCATGAAAAATGTAGGACATTGACCAAACACAAGCTAAAAAAACACTTTAACAAATATAAATGCCTGCTTCTTATAGTCATGTTGAAAAATGGAGGACATTTTGGGAATTCCTCCATGAGAGAAGGCTGAAAAGGAGGGCTGAGCCCTATAAAAATGTAGGACCCTCAAGAAAAAAACTGAGGACACACTAACCAAATGAAACCTACAAACATTCATATAAATATTAAAGCCATGCTTCCTATATAGCCCTGATGAAAAATGGAGGACCTTTGGGGGGGGGGGGGTTCCTCCCGGCCAAGAGGCTGGGATGGAGGACGCATCCTGGAAAAAGGAGGACGTGGCACTACTGGTTGTTGCAGGGCAGTCAAGGGGAAAAAAATGTAGGACCTGGCCCACCTAATATTTTATAACTATAAAATCCATGTTCCTTAGCCATGGAAGGAGGACTTTTGAGGGGGGGATTCCTCCCAGCCAGAAGACTGGAATGGAGGACGCGTCCTGGAAAAAGGAGGACGTGGCCCTGCTGGTTGTTGCAGAGCAGTCAAGGAAAGAACAATGTAGGACCTGAGCTTACACAAAACCTATACAATAAATATTAAAATCCATACTCCTTAGCCATGGAAGGAGGACTTTTTTTGGGGGGGGGATTCCTCCCAACCAGAAGACTGGAATGGAGGACGTGGCACTACTGGTTGTTGCAGAGCATTCAAGGGGGGGAAAAATGTAGGACTTGAGTTTACACAAAACCTATACAATAAATATTAAAATCCATACTCCTTAACCATGAAAGACTATTTTGGTGGGCCGGGGGGAGGGGGGGGAAGGGGATTGCTCCGGGCCACGGAAAATGGAGGACGCGTCCGGGAAAAAAAGAGATTGCGTCCGGGAAAAGGAGGACACCCCACCCCCCACCCCACCCACCCCGTCTTCCTCCTCTGGGAAGGCGAGTCTGGTGCGTCAAAGCGGCGGAGTTTTCCACTGACGAAAAAGGGCAGAGAGAGGAAAAGAAGAAGAAGAGAGGGAGGGAGGGAGGAAGGAAGGAGGGAAGGAGGAGCCGGGCTGGAGGAGGAGAAGAAGGAGGAGGAGGAGGAGGAGGAGAGATCGGGAGCCTCAGTCGAGGGCCAGGCGCGGGCGAGAGCGGCTGCTTCCTGCCTTCCTCCTTCCTTCCTTCCCTGCAGAAGAAGAGGATGCGCACCTAAACCCTGCCTCCCTTCTCCATTCCTTCTTCCCTTCTTCCCTCCTTCCCTCCTTCCTTCCTTCCTTCTTCCCGAAGGCTGCCGAGGAAGGTGAGTCTCTCTCTTTCTCTGTGTCCCTGGCCTCTTCCCTTTTTTTGGGGGGGTCTTCCCTCTGGGGGTGGGGGGCAAGGCAAGGCAAGGCAGCCCAACTTCTGGCCAAAGGAAGGAAGGGAGGAAGGGAGGAAGGGAGGAAGGGAAGGAAAGGAGGTCCTGCTTCCTCCTCCTCTTCCTCCTCCTCTTTCTCTCCTCTTTCTCCTTCTGGGGGTCTCTGGGTTTTTGGGGAGGGGGAGGTGTTGAGGGGGGCATTGGGGAAATCAACTGAGGGGCCTTAAAGGGGGCGTTGAGGGGGATTGGGGGGCATTAAAGGGGCATTGAGGGGGTATTAAAGGGAGTTGGGGGTAATAAGGGGCATTGAGGGGGATTGGGGAATTAATGGAGGGGCATTGAGGGGGATTGGGGATTAGTGGGGGGCATTAAAGGGGCATTGAGGGGGCATTAAGGGGGGTTGGGGAATTAATTGAGGGGCGTTGAGGGGGCATTAAAGGGGATTGGGGGCATTGAGGGGGATTGGGGATTAATGGGGGCATTGAGGGGGACATTAAGGGGATTACTGAGGGGAATGGGGCAATGGTTGAGGGGGAATTAAGGGGGGAGGGGAAATTATGGGGCATTAAGGGGGAGGGGGAGTTGTTGGAGGGGCATTAAGGGGGTTGAGGGGCATTGGGAATGATTGGGGGCATTAAGAGGGGTAGGGAATTGTTCCTTATATGCCTCTTAATGCCCCCAGTGATTCCCCATAGGGAATTGTTGAGGGGGCATTAAGGGGGGAGATGGGGAATTGTGGAGGGGGCGCCAAGGGGAGTTGGGAATTGGGGGCTGTTCCTGATGCGTCCAGAAGGGGGCGCCCTGGAGAACAGGGACGGAATTGGAACTGGGCTGCGTCTCTCTCTCTCTCTTTTTCTGTGTGTGTTTTACCAGTAGAAGGAGCCTGGGGATATAAATGTAAAAGGCACCCAGTTGAGTTGGAGCGGGTGGGGGTGGGTGTTAAGGCTGGCGAAGCGGGTCGAGAGCGCGCTTTCTCTCCTCCTCGTCGTTTAAATGAATTTGGAGGAATTGGAGCTCAGGCGGCGCCCGGCCTCTAGGGGGAGCCGGAGAGCGAGCGGGAGCAATGGCGCCCTCCGCCGGCAGGGGGCGCGCGCGCGCATTTCCCTCCCCCTCCAAGGCTGCCTGTTCTACACTGCAGAAGGAATGGCAGTTCGATACCACTTTTCAGGGCTCTGGCATAGCTCCATCCTGTAACATCCTGGGATTTGTAGTTTGACAAGGTCCTTCAGCCTTCTCTACCCAAGGGGGCCGGTGCCTCTCCAAAATGTTTTAATGCGTTTTAAACATTTAAAAAAACTTTTAAAACTGTAGTATTTGATATTTTAACATGCAGTTTGTTTTAATATTGTAGTCATTTAATTCTGCTATTTTTCTGTGTTTTAATTCTACTTTTTTTTAAAAAATGTTGTAAGCCACCCTGAGTCCCTATTCTGGGAGAAGGGCAGGATATTCATCATCATCATCATCATCATCCCAGGAGGATGCAGCCTTGGCACAGTTAAAAAGGGGTGTCAAACTGCATTATTTCTGCAGTGTAGATGCACCCCAGAAGCAACTGACTGGGAGGGTAACTTTGGGGCACTACTTAGGATTGATGGTGGTTGTTTTAAAAAGATCTGGAGTGCATCAGGAGCAGGAGAAAGGGTGGTGAGCCTTAAATGAGGGAGGTTTGTCCTGATGCGGAGGCTGTGAGATCTGGTGTGGAATGGGAAGGCTTTCCTTTCCTTTCCTTTCCACTCCCTGCCCAGTGTTGCAGAGGGGCGCTTGCCCTCTTGGTCTTACGGTGGCCCCTGTGCCCCTGTTGGCGATGATCCTAATCCACCCGGCTGGCCTTTCTTCGTCTCCTGGTGAGATCTTAATCCGATCTTTCTTGTCTTTCTCTTTCTCAGTCCTTGCACCTGATCTCCACCGAGGCGCCTCTGGGTTGGGGTCTCTCTGGGACCCCCCTTTGGCCTCTTATTATAATTCCGCTCCTGGTCAACCTCTCTTGGGGGTGTGAGTGTGAGATGTGCATTTCTCACTGTGAATGATTGGATCAAGGGGCAAAGCAACTACTTTCCTTCCTTATACATACACACAGACCTATCTCCAGCTTCTTGCAGTGATGGGCAAAACAGCAGTTCCAAAGTAGTAGTAGTAGTAGTAGTAGTTGTGTGCCGTCAAGTCATTTCCAATTTATGATGACCCTAAAGCCCTAAGCAGCAGCCATTTCCTCCCTTACACACACATACAGACATATATACACACACACACACACACACACACACACACCTATCTCCATCTCCCTGCAGTGATGGGCAACACAGCCCTTCCAAAGAAGTTGTTGTGTGCCTTCAAGCCATTTCCAACTTATGGCGACCCTATCATGGGGTTTTCTTGGCAAGGTTTGTTCAGAGAAGGTTTGCCATTGCCTTCCCCTGAGGCTGAGAGAGTGTGACTTGCCAATGTGCGTTTCCATGGCTGGGCAGGGATTGAAACCCTGGTCTCCAGAGTCACAATCCAACAGTTAAACCACTACACCACACACCCAAATTCTCTTGGGAGTTGCTGAAGATTAGCCCTTCTTTCCTTCCTTCCTTTCTTTCTTCAGCTCCTTGCTGGTTTATCTCTGCAAGGCCTATCAGCAAAGTAGAAAATATGTGAGATTGATTGGATTTAAAATACACACACAACAACAGCAACAACAACAACACACAACTAAGCCAACTTATGCTTCCCTCTTTGGGCTGACCCTTTGCTGGAGCCAAAGAGAAAGACTCCACATTTCCATCCATACATTTCTGGAAGTGAAAATCTGTCTGGAGTTTGGTGTGTGTGAGTGTGTGTGT
Source organism: Phrynosoma blainvillii (assembly GCA_026167975.1). NCBI lineage: Eukaryota > Metazoa > Chordata > Lepidosauria > Squamata > Phrynosomatidae > Phrynosoma > Phrynosoma blainvillii. The sequence continues at coordinate 8,288,930 of JANUYF010000005.1, forward strand.
GTTTGTGTTTACCTTTCCCCATCTTCTCCTAGGGATTTTCTTCCCTCCCTCCGGAGACTGTGACGCTTAACGCCGGGGAAGCACTAGGCTCAGCTGGCGTTTGATGCCAAAGGTAGGAGTCACAGGACTGTAAACACAGGTTCTTGGTGTTTTCTTCTTCGAAACAACCAGGTTTGCCAGTTAATGGCCTTGCGTCATGTACAACTCATCTGGTACACAACAAGCCTGAGTAACATCACTGGAATCCAACGCTCCACTGAGGTCACATCTCGGGGCGTCCTAAATGTCTGAAAATGTCTTTTTCTTTTTTTCCTGAATTAAAACTATAGACAACAACGCACGGCAACATGGGAGCGAAGCCTTGCTCGAGGGCAGTGTCTCCCCTCTCCTTTCTCTTGATGTACGTTAGCATGTCCCAGTGTACAGTTCAACAATTTATTGGGTCACTTATGTCAGGCGCATGTACTCTGTGTTGTAGTTGTTAAAACTAATTCCTTTTGTCATGGAGTTAATTAGCTGTTGACAGAGGGAGAGGGAAGAGGTTGAAGTCTGTATTCAAACCCAGATTGTATAGGCTGTGAAGTTGTGAAAGGTTTTATTATTATTATTATTTTGGACAGATTTTGGACAAGTTGGGTTCGTTTTTCTCTTGACGACTGGTTGGAAAAGTTTAGATTAAGGCTAGATTTCCAAGAGAGTTAAGTCCATGGACTTTGAATTACTAGTAAACATTCCTTTGTTTTGGGCTGCATGGATGTGGTTGGAAGTCTTATTTTCTAGAAAATCTGATTTAAGTTTGGTGTGGTTTACTACCTATTAAGCATAATTGGCCGAAGTCAAATAATCAATCACTGGTTAAATAGCCTTACTGTAGACCTAAAATAAGGGGAAAGCTTGAATCTACCATATCTGTTATGAGAGGCAATATAGGTTTAAATAACAGGAAGAGAAGTATAATAGAAAAGCTGTGTTTATTATGTATGTATATAGGTAAGGTTGTATTAATATGTGATATGTGGGTGACGGATTTGTTTTTTATGCCATTATGGAAAAGTAGTAAAATATTTTTAAAAACCCAAATAATCAGTCATTGGAAAATACAAAATGAGGCAAACCATAAGTTCTTATTAGAAGAATTCCTAGTGTGATTGCAACAGAGAAACAGAACTTAGGTCCAAAACACACTGCAGAAATAAATCCAGTTTGAGACTGCTTTAACTGCCCTGGTTCAGTGCAAGGGAATCCTGGGGATTGTAGTTTATTGTGGCACCAGATCTCTCTCTCTAACAGGGAAGGCTAAATATCTCACAAAACTACAGTTCCCAGAATTCCCTAGCATTCAGCCATAGCAGTTAAAGCAGTCTCAAACTGGATTATTTCTGCAGTGTGTTTTGGACCTTAGTTACCTCTCCTTTCCAATTTGGTAATTGTTCATCCAGAAAAAGGGGGAAAAAAGGCATATTCCCTTCATCATTGGTAGTGCTTGCATGGCCACTTACCTTATGGTGCCCTGTCTTGTGTAGCCAGTGGGTGATGGGAGTTACACTCCAACAACATCTCGATGGTTACACATTCCTGTTCTTGACTCAATGATGTGCTAAATTACTTAGGTTTTTAAATATATACACACAGTGTGTGTGTGTGTGTGTGTGTGTGTGTGTGTGTGTGTGTGTATATGTATGTGTGTGTGTGTGTGTGTGTGTGTGTGTGTATATATATATATATATATATATATGTATATGTATATGTATATGTATATTTGTAACTTTTCTGAGTATCTGAAGGATGGAGATACTTTCTTGCCCTGTCTGTCTGAGTTCTGTGAAATCTGAAAACCTGCATACCTTGAAACAAGTGAGACAAGTCACTAGAGGCTACATTTTTGTTGGTGGTGGCGGTGGTTGTTTTTTCCCCGTGTTTCTCATTCTCTAGGACCAACAAAGCCATAGTAGTTTCTGTTCCAGTTGGTGTTTTGTAAGAACTCACAGTGCAGGCTCTCACAGACTCTCTTTTTCTTTCTGTCTGTAGCTACAGCAACACCTACCGGCACAAAGGGAGACCGATCTGGAACAGCTTTGTTTTGCCAAACGCTTCTCTCTCTGTGACAGTCTGTGACATTCTTACATAGGAGAACACCGATTGTCCCTTACTCATTCTCCCTAAAGGCTTTTTATAACAAGCTGTTATGACAGTTTGTAGGCCAAACATAATTTCGATGACGCGGTGCAGATTCTCATGCTCTGGAGTGAGAGCTAGCGTTCAATCGGAACCTAGAAAAGTTACCTTTTGGACCACTGTTTGCAGAATCTGTCAGGAGCTGGAGTCCAAAAATTAAACTTTTCCAGACTCTGGGCCCAAGATATCAGGAGGGCATAGTCCACAAAACCTTGTGCCAGAACAAACTGGTTTGTTTTTAAGAAGCCAGAAGGCTTTCTGTTGTTTTTGCACTTTTGCAGCGACAGACCAACAAAAGTCCAAAATACACAGCAGAAATAATCCAGTTTGAGACCGCTTTAACTGCCCAGGGCCGCCCGTCTGCATCCCCCCCTAGTCTCTGGAGCAGCAGCAAACAAGCTTGTTTCATCCCCAATATGACATCCCTTCAAATATTTAAACATGTCTTTCATGTCACTTCTTAATGTTAAAGTGAGGTGAAGAAAGACAATAGGAAGAAAATCAACTCCTTTAAGATTTAGTGCCGGAGAAGAGTTCTATGGATATTGTGGTCCTAAAGCAAATCAAGCCTGAACTGTCTTTAGACCCCAAGATGACTAAACTGAGATGGTCATACTTTGGCCATATCATGAGACGACATGACTCACCACACAATAATGCAGTAGGAAAAGAGGAAGACCACATTCCAGATAGATAGATTCAATCAAGGAAGCCACAAAGTGTGCAAGACCTGAACAGGGCTGTTGATAACAGGATGACTTGGAGATCTCTCATTTATAGCGTCACCATAAGTTGGAGTCAAATTGATGGCATTTAACAGCAACAGCTTCAAGCATGTAGAGAGATCTTGTAACACCTTTGAGACTAACTGAAATAAAGAAGTTGGCAGCATGAGCTTTCGTATACTTTAGCACTAAATGCATCTGAGGAAGTAGACTGAAGTCTTTGCAAGCTCATGCTGGCAACTTCTTTATTTCAATTAGTCTCAAAGGTCCTACAAGATCTCTCTACATACAGATTCCATCGTATATATCAGATTCCACTGCTATATCTTTGAATTTCAAACATGGTTCCTAGGAGATTTCCTGTCCAAATGACTTACAGGGTCTGTTAGTTTTAAGCAGTCAATTCATGCACTGGTTGTTATAATTAATAATGTGGCTTTCTGCAACCCCAACACTATGTATTAGTTTTCTTCTTCCACCATGCTCACAACCATGCAGAGTCTTTCATTTTATTGGGTGTGTTTGTTGCTTTCAGAGAGAATACCTTGGTGGCACTCTTGCTGTGTCCTCAGTGTGGATTGTAGTCCCCATTTTCTTTGATGCAGTCTGCAAAACTGGGAAACTTACTCAACTCCTGCTAGGCTGATCTGCATACATGCAGGAGGATTTGTTGGGTTACAGGTTATGAAGTCTTGGTTTAACTGGAGCTGCTATGTAACATTTGCTAATGCTAACCTCATTTCAGGGAGAATTTCCTGGTGGATCATGCCACCTGCTAATTGTTTCCAGTGTGGGGAGTTGCACACTTTGGATTTTCTTCTTCTTCAAGTGCTTCAGCTCAGAAACTGTTGATTCATTGGCGCATGTGAGATCAAGTCTGTCCAAGTTAAAACAGCAACATGTATGCTAGTCAGAGGACTTAAAAATGCTTCCTATATGTTGTTTTGTCTGTCCTTACAACAACCCCATGAGGTAGGCTCTTACTGTAGTTGAAGGAGGACTAAGAAAGGACAGCTTGCCTTCCAGGGAACTTCTAGCCAGCGTGAGATTCAAATCAAGAGGAGGGGGATTCACAGTTTTATAGCACAATCACTTAACTCATGTGCTAGCTCCCTTGTTCAAGCCCTTGCTTAAAGCGTGTAGATCACTGAAAACCTCTGTGCATTATTAAGCCATCTGTTGTTAGCTTTCTTGTCTGTCAGGATATATATCTAAGTCAGGCGCAGCGAAAATATTCATTGTCCTTTATAGTGAATCTGAAGGGATACAGTGATTGATGGTGTATATATCTTATGATACAGGTGCTTCTCATTCTCCTACTCTTCCCTGCTCTTTTTTGGAGGGGTGGTGGGTGGTGGGAAGCAAAGTAATTGTTATGTTAATCCCATCCAGATTTGGTGGCTTAATTCCGGCATGCAGTAGATGTCTTACTCAGAAGGGCTTTCCAGCTACGAGACCAGTCTCTTGCATTATTGAGAGTGGGAGACGCACGCCGCTCCATGTAAAGTTAAAAGGTAAAACATACTGTGCGTACTCACTAGAGGACAAACGAGAGTGGCTATGAATTATTCATTGGGGGTAATCAAACAACGGGTTTTGCCTAGAGACCAACGGAGGGCAGTTTGCATTTTTGCATTTATTATGCTGACATCTTCATTTGAATTTTGAATTTTAAGTATGTGTGTGTATATATGTATGTATGTGTACACACACACACACACCCCAAAATATTTTTTTAAGCTACCAGTGTATTTATCACTTTAGTTTACCTTTTATGATAACCTGTGAGTTGATTCACAGAGGAGCCTGCAAAAAGCATTTGTCTCCCTGTCCACAGCTATGGAAGAAGCCTTTGGTTGACTGTTGCAGTTCCTAGAAGCTGGTAAAGGCAGCCATATACCTCTGTGCATAAAGGCTCTGGTTTGCAGATGTCCACAAATGGGTGTTTTACAGAGGAAACTAGAAGGAGTGACATAATGCTAAAGTGGAGTTTGACCAGTCTGTGGTCCTGAGGCCTTTGGATGTGAGGCTCGAGTATATCTGTCTATATAATTTTTCCTGCTGGGCTTCTTTCTCAGAAATGAAATCACTGACTTTTGTCACACATCCCTCTGTAATCTCCAAAGCCCTTTTCTTGGCATTCATGATTGCCACAGTTTTCCTTTTGCAGAAAACGAGTGACTGGCTGCGTTGAATAGGAGGAGTGACTGTGTGTACAATCTTTCCTTGAAAATATAGCTTTCAAAAATCATGCACCAGGAAGAGATGAATTTTTTGACTTTATGAATTAGTTACGTAACTTGAAAGCAAACGAGCAATATACCGACTTTGCTTAATTTATGCAGCTTAAAATTTACTTGGAAGGAGGGGGAAAAGATGCAGGACCAAGGAACCAGATATCTGAAAAGGCTGCTGCGTAACTTCCTGAGATTTTGTCATGCTTTGTAAGGGTTACAAACACACACACCCTCCTGCAAATGAAAAGTTGCATGAGACTAATGGCAGAAATACTTCTTGCTCTTGTTGGGGGTAGGTATTGCCTCATTGGTCTCTATTAGGGGAAGGCTGAGGACTTCCCACACTCCCATCTGATTCATGCTTTTATTCTGGGATGTGAAGTATATGTATGTGTGTGTGCTTCCTTCTCCCTCTTTGCTGTCCTGTGGCCGGCTCTGGGTTTATTTTTAGCCACAGAGAGGTTATGAAACCTTAGAACCAGCCAGGTTTTTTTTTTTAAATGAACCATCTTGAAGGCAGCGGGAATTCCAGTTTACTGTTCCTGAAATAAAACTGCTGAATCGGGTTAACCCTTCCTTAAGAAGTCCTGTGTGCAAAGGGGACTTCTTCGGAGTTGTTGTTTATGGGGGTTTCCCATAGAAAATCACAGTGAGAGTGGGGGGGGGGGAATAAAAATGAACCACTCTGCTGTGGAATCCCCTCTCTCTTTTCCTGTCCTATTTGAAATTGCTGGAAGAACTCTTGAAGGAAAGCATGTACATCCCGCCCCCCATCTTTCTCTCCTGGGAAAATGTACCGACATAAATTCCAGGCCTGTGGAAAAAAAATACTTGAAATTCCTAGGCATGAGGCTCACATTTCTAGGTATCCAGAAAGCCAGACAGCATTGGTTTCTGCATGTAGTGAGCTTCCCTAGAAAAACTTGGGGCAGGCTTTTTGATGGATTGTCTTCTCCCATATGAGTCTTCCTAGTTTTGGGATACCCTCCAAGAGCGCCTTCTCTGTCCCACCAACTTTACAGGTACATCTGATGGGAACAAGGGCCTTCTCAATGGCTGCCTCCAGATGCTGAAACTCCCTTCCAGGAGAGATTGCATAGGTACCTTTTTTGCTATCTGTTTGCAGGATAAGTCTTTTAAATTAAGGTTAAGAGCCAGGTTAAGGGTTAAGAACCAGCATAGCATGTTGGACTATGGCTCTGGAGACCAGAGGTCAGTACCCAGCTCTACCATGAAACCCACTGGGTGGCCTTGGGCAAGTCACACTCTCTCAGCCTCAGGGGAGGGCAATGGCAAACCTCCTCTGAACAAATCTTGCCAAGAAACCCCCATGATAGGTTCACTTTAGGGTTGCCATAATTCAGAAATGACTTGAAAGTACACAACAACAAGTATTTAAAAAAAAATTGGCAGGCCTTCCATAATTCTGCTGTGCTGCCTTTCTGTGTTTTGCTTATTCAAGGTATTTAGTAGCAGTGTTCTTAAACTGGTTTTATGTATACTGTAGTTTAATGATACATTTAACTTTTGTGCAGTATTTGGTATATTTTTAACCTCGTGTAACTGTTATAAAGCCAGTGTGGTGAAGTGGTTTGAGCACTGGACTATGACTCTGGAGACTAGGGTTTGAATCAGTCATTTAAAGCCACTGGGTAAGTCACACTCTTTCAGCCTCAGGATGACAATGTCAAACCCCCTCTCAAGAAATTTGCCAAGAAAACTCCATGATAGGTTTACCTTAGGGTTGCCATAAGTCGGAGATGATTTAAAGGCACATAGTAACAACAACTGTTACAAGCCATCTTGAATCCCAGACTGGGAAAGAGACAGGGTGGTGGTGATGATGATCTCCTCCCCTGCTCATCTAAGGTGAGTCTGCTAGGCCTACAAGCAACCTGCAAATCTCCATCTCATATATCATAAGAGTCAGTTACATTTTGGGGACGTGGAACAATTGTTGAAGATGCTTACCAGGATCTTTCAATGCTTGTGGAGTTTGGTGGCAAAACGATTTTGAGAAACCTGGGTGGGGTAGTGCATTGATCTTCCTCACTCCCTAAAGTTTGCAAGGGGAATAGCTGCAGATGCTTTCTGTTTGTCTCTTAATTTGACCCATTGGACCTTGCCAGAGGATGGATTCATCTCTTGAGGAGCAGCCTGTGGTTTGCAACACCGATCTTACTGTATTTCTACACCCAGAAAGAAAATGTGGAAAGTACTGCTAACTTTAGGAAGCAGATTTATACTTGCTGATCTGGAGTGAAGAACCTATTGGCTGCTCTGCCTGATCCAGGATTTTAACCCAGGACATTCTCCAAATGCTGTCTCGCTGAGTTGTGATTCCTTCCTTGAAATAATGGCGTTCCTCTAGGTCTTGCGTGTGAATTTGCAAGGTACCTTCCCTTGTGAGTGCGCGCTCTCTCTCTTATCCTCTGTGAAACGTTTTTTCTTTGAGTGAATCTTGTGAAGTTTCATCAGGAAACTGAATGCGGTTGCTGTTATTTAAGGCCTGTGGGATCTGAAAATAGCTCCCGTGTAGGTGGGTATTCACAGCCTGAAGATGGGTGAAATATACATGTGTGTGTGGTGTGTGCATGAGGATGGTTGCCATCAATGAGGCTTGCTTGTTTTCTCAGGGCAGGGCATTGCAATAAATCATCACTGCCCAATCTGAGCGCCCACACATTTGGCACTGGCTCTGCAGTAGGCACAAAAGCAACGTTGGAAGATGCCGCTGCAAACTTGGCAGATTGTGCCATAGCACTCTGCATGCAGCCTTTGGCGCTATTTATGAACACTGGTAGCCAGATCTGGCATGAGAAGACCCCCTCAAGCCAAATGTCCTCAGCATCATTTTTCCAAACAGTGACCTTTCGTACATTCCGGCAACCCAGCAAGTAGCTGCTTTCTTGGGAGATAAAGACCAGAAAACCACAGTGTCCCATGGGAAGGTCTCTAGCAGCCCTTAATACCAGAGGTTGAACTGTGTGGTTGCTTACTGGTCAGGGGAGAAAGTATTCTTGACCTCCTCAGAGGCAGCAATTTTTAAAAAATACTCACTTGTTCCAAAAATTGATTTTGAAACAGACTTGTGATTCTGAGGCACAATAACTTCTCGTCAGCTAAATTGGGGAATGCATTTTACCAGAATTTAAAAAGTTACTGGTTTGGACTACAGCTCCCAGCACGCTTACAATAAAATACATTTTTGCAGCATCTAGAAAGGCCTGTTATAATGTCTCCCTTAGTCGGCATGCTTTGGCTGTTCTGCCAGGAAAAAGTACACAAAGGTTTTTTCTTTCCTGATCAGCAACTGGGTTGTCTTTAATATCTGCTGGACTCGCTTTTTAAAAACCCTTTTGATATTGTTATCTTTTAATAATGTTTTTCTTTACTCATGATGGCTTAGGTTGTGTCCTGTTGTTGTTGTAGTGTGTCTTCAAGTCATTTTCAACTTATGGTGACCCTAAGGTGAACCTATCATGGGGTTTTCCTGGGCTGAGAGTATGTGACTCACCCAAGATCAGTGAGTTTCCATGGCTGAGCGGTGATTTGAACCCTGATCTCCAGGGTCGTAGTCCTATGCCCAAACCACTACACCACAGTGCATATCTATACTAGTTGCAGAATTTGGAGTCAGGCACGGAATCCTGTGTCCTGATAATCTCAACTTTCTCTGTACAAAAGTAAGCCTTCATGACTGTAGGGCAAACTTGAGAATACTCTAGCATTGGCATCAAAATATCAAAAGCAACAGATTGGTTTAATCTTTGGAATGTGAACAGTGGGCTTTGCAAACAAGCTAAAAAATGGTACACTTTTTTTTAACAACAACAACAAAAAAAAGACTTATTACAAAACCTTCCAAAGGCAGGACTTTGGAGTGCGTTCATGTGCAGTCAGTTTGCACATGGATGTAAGATTGCTCCATTTCATGGTTGCAAGCATTGCTGTCAGGTTTTATTTATGGCTATATTGGGAGGTACTTCCCTCTTTGAGCTGGTTTAAGCAAATCAAAACCCCATCCCAAGTATATATTTTACTTGCTCTTGACACATCTGAGGAGGGGGATTAGGACTGGAGCATCTCTCCAGCCAACCTATGCGCCTTCCCCCCCATTCCTATACACTAAGCGATTGCCTGCCTGCCATACGCTAGGTCTCTCTCCCCCTTCTCTGCCATGACCTCCACCCCTCTTTTGAAAGCCAAAATGTTCAAATAAGAGTGGAATGCACATCTGGGCTGAATATTTTGTTAGGAAAGTATTCCCAAGATACTGAAAGTCTGGGCTGTGCCAAAGGAAGAATTCCTGTGGGTTTGATCTGCTCCATTGTATGCTTTCCTTTTTCTTTTTCCTTTGCTTTTTTTAAAAAATGCTGTTCTCGGTCAAATGAGATGAGTAAGAAGGGGGAGCCCAGAACAAAATGTCTTTCTTGGCAATTTAACAAGAGAGGATGAGGCTGATTTGTTTGTGTGTTTGTTTGTTTATTTCAGGTTAACTTAAATATAATACAGTCTTCGGTTCTTGTCTTGCTGCGCCTTTGCATTTAGACTTGTGCTTTCCAAATTTGTCTTGTTGTTCTTTGGAACTGGAACTGAAGGCAGAAATAACATGCCAGCCCCTCATGGCTTTACATCAGGGGTAGGCAACCTATGGCCCGGGGGCCGGATGCGGGCCCCCGAGGCCTTTGGACTGGCCCCAGGCCGGTCCTGCTGCCACCGCCGCCACTGACCCCTGCCGCCCGCCATGATGATATTAATTATTGTTGTTATTACTTGTTCTTGGGGTTTTCTTGGCAAAATTTCCACAGGGGTTTTGCCATCATGGCTTTTCTGGGGATGAGACAGAGTGCATGCATCCCTGCTTGTTTGTGGGCCTGCCTTCCAGTCATTTCCATGATGATAATGATTATTGTTGTTATTACTTGTTCTTGGGGTTTTCTTGGCAAAATCTCCACAGAGGTTTTGCCATGGCTTTTCTGGGGCTGAGAGAGTGTGCATGCATATTTTTTTAATTTTTATTTATTTATTTATTTATTTATTGGTGCTTCGGCCCCCCCCAATTGTCTGAGGGACAGCAACCCGGCCCCCGGCTCAAAAAGGTTGCCTATCCCTGCTTTACATCATTCTAGAATATGAACAAAGATACGGAGAAGGGTCATGCATGCCCTGGATTTCTGGGCTCTCTTTGCTTGAAGTCCTTCTCTAGGTGCCTCTGGTTTGGTTTCAGTTGGGACATTTGGTCTCAACTGATGGAGAGGAGAGGTGGAAGGAGCCGAATTGTTTTCCCTGCAGGAAGGAGAGTTAGCAAGGCCAAAGCAAAAGTAACTTGCGGAAATCTTTTCCTGAGACTTGTCCTTTGAAAAGAAAATTCACCCATACTCTGATTTCTAAAGATAAAGATAATAATAATAATAATAATAATAATAATAATAATAATAATTTTTATTTATAGCCCGCCTCTCTGCGCAAACAATCGATAGGAGTTGAGGAATTTCAAAAGTAAGGAAGCATATGATATGCTTTTGAGATGATGACAAGTCCTAGAATCCTTCAGCCAGCAGGGTCAGGGGATACTGGGAGTTGCAGACCAAAAAGGTTAATATTTCCAAGCTTTGAGGAATGCTTTGAACTGCTGAGGAAATTTTGGGGAGGCACAGTAGAGGTTTTCCAGCCATGGCCTCTTTTCAGAGGCACTCAGTTAGCTTAGGTAAGGGATAAGCATCATGTATCCCTCCTGATGTTGTGGGGAAAGGACATGTGGAATAGAAAGAAAAAACATACATTTCTTTGGCTTTATTTTCTCCCCCTTGGCTGTCTGTGTTTTGTTTCCCTCTCGTTCAGTTGTTTCTGTAGAAATAATGCAGTTTTCACCATTTTTAACTGCCATGGCCCCTCCCACAGAATTCTGGGATTTGCAATTTTGTGAGGTATCAGCACTCTTTGGCAGAGAAGGCTAAAGACCTTGTGAAACTGCAAATCCCAGGATTCCATAGGATGGAGCTACAGCACTTAAAAGTGTTGTTCAATTGCATTATTTCTAGGCTGGTCTACCCACAAAACTTATGGAAGTTATTTTTTGGACTACAGGTCCCTGAACTGCACCCCTCCCTGGCCAGCACAGCCAACTGGAACATGTAGTCCAAAAAAAAGTAACTTTCTTAAGCTCTGATGTAGCTACTGGCTGCAAAACAGCAGCTGGATCTAGCCATCTTCTCTGCCCCAGGTGGTGTTGTGTAGTTGTTGACTTTGTGTGGTTTTATTCATACATCTACATTTATAGTGTACATTTTTGTTGTTGTTTTTAAATGCAAATTCAAGAAGTTACTGTAATTAAATGTGTTGTCTTCCTGGGTAACAAATGAGCTCTTGGGCTTCACTGGCCAGTTTTCAAAGTTCACAGGTGGGAATTCATCTTGCCCCAGGGAGGCATCCTCAGCTGGTTATACTGGTTCAGATCTGAAGCAATCAAATCCTTAGGTCTGTGCGTATGAAACAAATCAATAAAAGTCCGAAGCCATATCTAGTGATACCTACAGTGGATCTGTGGAAAAGAGTAGACTTAAGTTAAGTCATGATTGACTGAAGTCCCCTTAATAATAGTATAATATAATGTATTTATATTTCCCGCTTCTCCCTATGGATCCCTTGCTTTCAGTGGGTCTCCTTCAAGTGATGTTAAATCCCGACCCAGGTCAGTGTTGTTGTAATCCTAAGTTTATGTGGGGTCTGTATTTATAATTATATTGTTTGGGTTTATATAGTTCTTAACACAAATGTTCAACGCATTGCAGACCTTTTCTTAGCAGTCCACACAAGCGCCCAGAATTATAAAGTGTTCTTTACAGGAGGTGGGCTGCAGGGATCGAGACAGTGAAATGAATGGTTTTCTTTACAGCAGACATGAGGAATTCACTGGCTTTCCAAATGTTGCTGCACTCTAACTCCAGTCGCACATCACTGTTGACTGTATGATCTAGGGCTGATGGGAGGTAGAGTCCAGCTACATCAGGAGGACCATAAGTTCACCCCATCCCATCCAGTCAGTTGTCTGGTGAAGTGATGGCTGCTGGTGTGAGAGAAGTTCCTATCATTCTTCGCCTAGAAAGAACTGTAAGGAGATCCTTGGTTCTCCATACATTTTGGACAAGGACAAAATCCCTTACCATTGGCCATGATGGCCCCTGGAGGAAAGAAGACTTGACCCAGGCCAGCCACAGTTAGCCACCCCTGACCTAAGAGAGGAGTGGAGAACATCTGGAAATAAAGTGGCAGAAGTCAAAAATAATAATAATAAAAACAAACAGAGGTGGCTGGAAGTTCTGGTTTTGAAAAATGGGCATTTTTGGAAATAATAACTGCACAGGAGAGAATCCTGCAATATGTTTAAAACAGTGAGCTACACGTAGCTTGCAGTCCATACTCTCACCCTCAAGGCCCCATGACCCTTGAATATATATAATTTATTTGGGTGCAATTTTTGGGCTCCCAAACCAGCTAGATTTGTCCCAAAGCACCTAGAAAGGCAGTGGTTTTGTTCCCCAGACACTCCAAAACAGAAAAAGAATTGACCAAGATGGCTGTAAGTGATGTTGTGTCTCTTCAGGTGTGCTGAAAGGCACCTGTGCAACCCACCAGGAGGACAGAGGGAGGAAAAATGCCCTCCTTTTGTACAGATACCCACCCCCTGATTTAAAGAGTGGCTTGAAATCCCTGAGGCTCCTTTCTGAAGGAAAAAAAGGTCTACCTGGAGGGGCTGTAAAAAACAACAACCAAACAGCCTTGGGGAGCCATCCTTTGGCTCCAGGTGGGCCACCCCAGCTCCACTGAGCATTTCTGCCCAAAAAGGAGCAGAATGCATGGATTTCCCCATATCCTTTGCACCTATGCCAGAAGTCAGGACAAGGAGAAGAGCAACTAATTTGGGCTTCCTCTCTCATTGCTTTCGCATGATGTGTGAAGCTGCCCTTTGGAAACTTTATCTGGGCACCGTTCCAGTTTAAGCTAATAAAAAACGAGGGATTGGAAGTAAGACAATGGGATTGATGCGTTTGGGGTGAGCTAGGGAGAAAAATTACACTAAAAGCTTTCTTCCATTAATTAAGAATACAGCATCGCTTGATCTTTGTGTGTGTTGGATCTACAGTGCCATAAAATTCATTGGGAGTTGCCTCACCCTTCTTAAGTGCTACTTTTCTCCCTTCTGGAGAGAAATAATTTTAAACATGCTTCCCCCCCCCCTTCTCCCTCCTTAAAGCAAGTTCCCATGCTTGGCTGTTGTTGAGAATAACATTTGGTCCTCTAAAGCAGGGGTAGGCAACCTTTTTGAGCCGGGGGCCGGGTTGCTGTCCCTCAGACAATTGGGGGGCCAAAGCACCATAAATAAATAAATAAATAAGTAAATAATTTAAAAAAAAAATTAAAAAATATGCATGCACACTCTGTCAGCCCCAGAAAAGCCATAGCAAAACCCCTGTGGAGATTTTGCCAAGAAAACCCCAAGAACAAGTAATAACAACAATAATCAATATCATCATGGGGGGCGACAGTGGTGGCGGCGGCAGGACCGGCCTGGGGCCGGTCCAAAGGCCTCGGGGGGCCGCATCCGGCCCCCGGGGCTTAGGTTGCCTACCCCTGCTCTAAAGTCTGGAAAAGCTAACCAAGAGGGCATTTGACCATGTACCGAGTGCATTATTTCTATGAGTTAAGTGGTTTAGTTCTGTGTCGAATATGGATTTTTCACTTCCATGAATTTTAACGTTGTGCACCACACTTGAAACATGGTTTAACTTTGGCTGTCAAGAACAAATGGCCAATCTGAGTGAGGACGATAGAAGTTGTAGTCCAGACCACCTAGTGGGCACCAAGTGAGGCAGGCTGGGTGCCCTCTTCCCCCTCTCTGGGTTAGGGAACAAGTGAAAATATTTACTGTAGATACTCATGTATAAGTCTAGAAACTTTAGTCAAAAAATTGATCCAAGAAACCTGAGTCGACTTATCCATGGGAAGTACTGTACTTTAACTCTTATTTTAAAAGGAACCATCCCCTGATGAAAGGCAAAAGTGTAATCTGTCCTGGAAGCACCAACCTCGCCCTGTTCTCTCATCCACCCAGCCTTTAGTATGAGCACAAACAGTTATACTTAATTTTGCAAGTTCTTTGGCACTGTTTTCCTTTGCTTCACCCTTTAGATCCTTGGTTACACGCCCCTAGGATTTGCCCCCGATTTATCCACAGGCCATATCAAAATCCATAATTTTGGCCCCCAAACCTGTCCTTGACTTATACAGTGCACCACAACATATGCAGGCTCGCCATCTGCAGGCTCAAGGTCACGCAGATGGCGAGCCCCAGTAAAATAAATGGGGCACTCGCTTGTGGTGCCAACGTCGCGCCACGCGTGGGGACATGCCCCATTCAAACAAACAGGACTTGAGGTCTTGCCTTTTTTTGCTTTACACAAGGGGGGATCCCCCGGAACGGATCCCCCACTTATAAGAAGGGCGGACTGTACATGAGGTCAACTTATTTATAGTTGAGTATATACGGTATATTTATTTATTTCAAGGATTTATATCCCACCTTTCTCCCACAGTGGGATTCAGTGCAGGACTCTCTCTCACAGTACTGTAAAAACCCAGGAGATGAATGGAAATTTAGGCAATAAAGCCTCAATCCAAGGCAATAATTGGGTGGGTTGGATGTTCCCATCGCAGCTGTGGCAAATGCATCCTTTTTAGAGTCTATCTGTTATCCCTACCTGGTTTGGGAAGGAAGAGTCTTGTGGCCCATGGGATTGGAAGGGCCCCCAGGGCCTGTCGGGTTCAGGCTCCTGTGCAATGCACCTAAGCCATCTCTGACCATGTAACCTCTCCTTAGAAAGCTCCAGGGAAGGGAAGGCTACCACCTTCCACACTAGTCTGTTCCACTGCTGAAAATGCTCTTGCTGCCATTTTGCATGAATATTCCCATGAAGATATTTTTCCATCCTAACGCTGTCCTTAGAAGGCAAATATAACTGGGGCTTCAACTCACAGAAGTTTGCAAACAGCAACACAAGGCTGCCCTTGCATGACAGTGGGTCTTGGGGCATCTTCAAGTGTGGAAGAGATGGGTTGCTACCGGTTTTAGTAGAGGCAGGCAAAATCAGATGCAAATGTTGAAGGTTGTGTTGCCAGGTTTTCAAAGCAGCAATAAAGGAGAATTGAAGTTCATAGCATTTAGGGTTTACAACTGGGGAACTAGCTATTAACAAATTTGTATTCTGTTGAAATACCCAATGAAAGTATTGATTTCTGACAGCTGTGTATTTTGCTGTAAAATTAATGTATTGTTCGCATTCATAAATTACATGATGCACACATTTCTGTCTTTAGAGAGGGCCCTCATTCAGTCTGTATAAAAGGAGATGTTCTTCATGGTAATAAGGGACACTTGCCAACCCTTGTCAAAAGGAGATGGAGGTTGAGAGGCTGTCTAAAAATGAAAATGCTGATCTCCTCCTCTAGAGCAACTTTGGAGCAGCTATTTCCTCATCTAGGCTAAGCAAAATTGCAGATCCCCATGCCTGCTTCTGGTGAATGTTTAACTTTTCCTGCAGCCCAAGGTGGCCTTTGGTAAAACACGTCTATCACATGTTTAACCTTTTAAATGCTGTCACCCAGCAGAAAGCTTTGTTGGCCTTCTGCTGCACAGGTTTTTGAAGATAGAGGGATTGCAGCATGTTAATATTTTGTGTGATGTTTCTGCAAGGTTTTCCATCTTCCTCTGCAGAAGTTTTAAAAACTTGAAGGGTGGCTCTGAATGCAGAATTTGGTGGCAGATGCAGTAGAACGGAGGATGTAGAATGCAACGTTACATTTAAAACGCAAAACCAATCTTCTTGCAAGCAAGCCAAAATAAATATCAGAGCATGAAAAGTGGTGTGGTGGAATCTTTTTCACTGCTCAGCTGGTTTCTTACTTTCAGGGAAATTGTTCAAGGGTTGATATACACCTGTGGCAGAATAAGGTAATCCAATGGATTATATGTGTTCAGGTTGCTTGAGTGGAACTGAGGGAGAAGGTTGCAGTGGTTTATATGTTTCTATTCAGAAGCATCATACAACCTGGGGGAAAAAACTGCAAGTCAAAACCTAACAAAGTAGGGAGGCAGATTCTAATACACTTTTCTTGGTATGCTATTTTATTTATTTATGTATTGCCGGCTTGCAAGAAAGTCAGTTTTATGTTTTAATTGCACTGGATATTCTGGCGCATGTGTACACTAAAGCTTGGTCTGGAGTTTTTAGGTTCTACTTCACACGGCTATTCATGTGGCATAGACATGTGGTTAAGGGCAAATGTGGTTTTGAAATGTCAAAGCCTCTCTTTGAAGAAGGTTAGAAAGCCAAGCAGAGTCTGCTGGGAATGTTCCTGGCTACTTAAACTGCAGACCACACAGGTGTAACAATACACACCCAGCTTTCCACTTTTACTGAGCATGCAGTATATCCAAACGGAAAGGTGCGGTTGCACATCTGTCTTCTATCCTTGACATCCTTTTTGGGGTTTGGAAGGGGAGGCTGGACCTCTCCTGCACTGTCTGCCATTGGGATCTTTTGGTTCTTAAGTCCTGTAATTTGCTTATTTCTCTGCATGTATGGTATGGACAAACCAGTGTGTGCGGCTGTGGTTTGAGTCACTTTGTGAGTAATCGGTGTGTTAAGACATCTATTTTTGTGCTCACCCAAGCCCAAATAAACAGGCATTAAGTTTCATAAGAGCCATTGGCATACTTTCATGTTTTTTGTTTTTTTAAAAGGAAGGAGAATTATTTTTTCTGTTTGGAAAATTCTTCCCTAGACTGTATGGATGAAGAAAAGTCTGCTTAGAAAGGGCAGGTGATTTCCTCAAAATCCCTGCTTGGGCCTTGGCCATCGGGCCGGTTGGGTGACATTCCAGGTGTCATCTGGTACAGCGCTAGCCAGATGCTTTCAGAGGAAGTCCCTGTGGCTTATTCAGAGTTTGGATTGGCGCTGGACATCCTCTGGTCCATAATGGGGCTGAAAAGGTGTGGTGTTGGTCCCAGATATAATGCAGGTACAGGTATTCATCTCATTGAGTAGTAAGATGTTAGAATATGAGTGGAGGTGTCTTACCAGTGTGAGAAGTCCAGTTGGTATGTGTGCTTTGTGCAATATAACTTGTTGTTGTGTGTGCCTTCAAGTCATTTCCGACTTATGGCGACCGTAAGGCGATCCTATCATGAAATTTTCTTGGCACACTTCTTCAGAGGTTTGCCATTGCCACCCTCTGAGGTTGAGAGTGTGTGTCTTGCCCAAGGTCACCCATTGGATTTCATGGCCAAAGCAATACAACTACATTGTGTCATTTGTGGTAACAATAGTTCTGGCTGATAAATAGTATTGTCTCCTTTGGCAGTTAAGGCTCCCACATCTCCAGTAGCAAAAGTTTCTTCTCTGGTTCTGCTTCTGATATTTGTACAGAGACAAACTTTGGGAAATAGCTTTTTAAAAGGAAAAAGTTTGCCATTACTTGTGACTCTTTTTTTTCCTGTATTGCATGTTATTTTTAAATTCTGTTTTGGGCAGGAAGGAAAATGGACCAAAGTTTTAAAACAAAATGCTCCCCCATCATTGTTTTGCTCCAGAAACATAATGAATAATATTATTTATTGCATGGGATAAGTAAGATTGTAATTTATATAACTTATACCTTTTTGCAAAATTTTTGCCCTTTGACTGCCTTACAGGCAACATAGCTAGCTTTAATGTGTGAGGAGCTAGAGCCGAAGTGGAGATCGTACAGCCCTTCAGCTGTTGTTGGATTGTAACTCTCCGTATCCATTACTGCTGGCTAGAGCTGCTGGGAATTGCAATTATACAATGTATTACCAGTGACAAGTTGGTCACCACTGAGCTAGAGGCAAAATCAAGGGAGAGGCTGCTAGGGAGTGGGGATTTCATAGATTTATATATCTTTTAAGGATATATACCCTGACAAAGTGAAATGAATCAGTGGGCCCTTAGCAGCTATTGGGTTTTTGGTTCCAGGACCTCTGGTGGATGCCAAAATCTATGGATGTTCAGGTCCCATTAAATACAATGGCATAGTAAAAGGAATAGTTCGCCACTATTTGTGACTTTGTTTTTTTTCTGCATTCCTTGTTACTTTTAAATTCCTTTTTGGGCGATAAAGAAAATGGCCCACGATTTATTTATTTTTAAAAAAGGCTCCACCATCATTGTTTTGCTCCCCAAAAAGTAATGAACAAATATTTTCTATTGCATGAGGAAAGTAAGATTGCAATTTATATACACCTTTGCAATGGCAGAATCAAGGTTTGCTTTTTGGAAGTTACATATTTTTTGAATATTTTCAAGCCTTGGGCAGTTGAATCTGTGGGTATGGAAGGCTAACTGTACAATACATGAGGGATGGCAAAGTTCAGTGTTTGGGGCAGGGGTGAGGGCGGGGTACAGGGATAGTCTGGTACCCAGATACAAGTGGGGGATTGCCAGGGGGATGCCACCTCTGCAGGTGTTCATATTCTGTGACAATGTTGGTGTCACCTGGTGGAAAGGCCTTAGCAGGTGTAGGGGGAGTAGGCCCAGCATGCCCATGTTGTAATTGCTGGTGTCTGCAATAGGTCCCTTTCAGGACTGTTCAGTAACAGGCGCCTCACTTTACAGCCCCCCAAGTCCTGAATCTGGGAACTCTCCTTTCAGTTACCCACAGTTCCAACAATCAAGGTGACTGAAGTTCTTCTTTTGTTCCCTCTGCATTTGTCTGGAGGTTGAAGACATTCTCTACCTTAGAATCATAGAATCATAGAATCATACAGTTGGAAGAGACCACAAGGGCCATCCAGTCCAACCCCTTGCCATGCAGGAACTCCCAATCACAGCATCCCCGACAGATGGCCATCCAGCCTCTGCTTAAAGACTTCCAAGGAAGGAGATTCCACTACTCTCCTTGTTGAATTCCCTTCTTCCCCTCCTTCCTTCCTTCCTTCTTTTCCTCTCCCTGTTCCTCCTCCTCCTTTCTAGTTCTTTTTAAAACCACAGCTCCAAATTCTGCAAGTTGTCACTCCCCAAAATTAACCCTTCTCAGCTCTGGGTCAACCTTTGGTGGGTAGTGGCAAAGCTGACAGCTTCCAGATCCCCTTGAAAACCCCTTGTCTGGGCTTTCTTGTTGTTTGCCGCGGCACATTTGCGTGGGAACACTGTGTGTCTTCAGTGCAAGGGAATGGGTCCAGAGAGAAGCTACATGGGCCAAGAGCTTTGTTTGCTGTCCAAACATGAGCTGAGCTGGTTGGCTTCAGGTTTCCTTAGGTCCTTTTCTTTAAGCCCGGTTGTTCAAAAGGGAACCATTGGTTTTGAAGCCAGGAGCAGCAGATAAGGAGCATGCGAAGCAGAGCTTTGCAGGGCTTTGGCTAGCTAGCTGTTCCTGATGCTTTGTGCGTCTTTCCCCACATGGGACTGCTGCTCTCGATGCTGCTCTCTGCAAAGTGGCTTAGTCAATTAGCGTGAGCGAAAAGGCTGCGTAGAAAGGGATGGAATTAAAGCCCCAGCCCTTGCGAGCGTGCAGCCAAAACATGGGGCTTCCTCGTGGCAGAACGTGTTGTACTCTTGATTCCTGGGCTGTGTGTTTTGGTTTGTCTTTGGGCTTGTCTTCCCTCCCCTCCTCCTTCAGCTTATGCAAGTATAAAATTACAGTCAGGTGTGGAGGGGAAAAAAAAATCAGCTTTTACACTAGAGCCAAGGGTTTGCAAACATGGATCCCCCAGATAATTGTGCTTCCACAAGCTCCTACCAGCATCACCACTGATGGGGGAAACTAGGAGCTGTAGTTCAACAAGAGTGGGATAATGCAGTTTACTCGTCGAGAAAAGTAAATTGAAAATGGAGATTGCAACCAGGATCCAAAGACTTGGGGCAACTAGTTTTGTGAGCCTTGAAGTGGGCTTTGGGTTGCATTAGTTGAAACGTCTCAATCTGTTTTCCAATGGAGGATCATTTTGATAATTCTCTGTGTAGAGTATCTAAAAAAAATAGTTTGTGTTTGTAGCATAGGTGGGGCCTAAATACTCTAAGGTACCAGATTGCGTCTGATCTTGGAAGTTAAACAGGATCAGCCCTGGTTAGTACTTGGATGGGAGACCAGTAGTGTTTTTTTAATCCATTCCTTTGTGTTGATTCTTAAGCTCTACAGTGAGTTGGTAGGCTCTGTTTCCTTTATTGCTCAGTGGTAGAATATCTGCCTTGCGTGCTGGAGGTTACAGGTTGCACCCCCAGTATGTCCGGAAGATTAGGTAGCAGACGATAGTAAAGGCGTCTGTTAGAGTCACTGCCGGTCCTAGCAGAGAACAATTGTTACCATCTTAGTGTTCTTCTGAACACACTAACTGTCTGTACTGACTAGTTTTGTCACTGTTTCTCAGCCCCTTTCCTCATCCTGAAATATGTGTTTACAGTTAACCCTTTTGTTTGAAGCATAATTGGATGTTTATATTTTGCATGCTGAAGTGGTACAGGGATTATTAAGAACAATAGGAAGATGGAGTCTGAGCCTGTTTCTTTTTCTCTAATTTTTGAGACCATCATGACAACCACTTCCATTTGCTATAAATTCAGGAACAATCCCTGAGAGTGTTGTGTGAGAGAGAGAGCAAGAGCAGCTGTAATAACAGCCAAGATGCATCATCCAAGTGCATTCGGGAGCTAGCTAGATATTTGATGGGCAAATTATAAATATTTCTGCAGGGAAATGTGCTCATGGAAAGCCTTAGCTGTGTTTCAAGGGAGATTCTGGGAGTTATAGTCCAAAAAAAGTAGATTGTCAAGCTGTCTGGTCACTGGTCGTGCCCATTGGTAGCTCATTGTTAACCTTGCCTGAATGGTGTGTGCCTTCAGACACATCCAGGGCAGTGCACATTGAAGGAAAAGATTGATAATGGGATTATTATTATTATTATTATTATTATTATTATTATTATTCCGCCCCTCTGCAGAAAAGATTGATAGGTGGCTGATAGTATAGGGAGATATAGTCCAAATGAAACTGGAAGGCCAGAGTTGGGTTAAATTGATCTTCTTACTGAAGTATCCCAGGAAAGCTTTCAAGGAAAGCCCCAAATTTTCCTGGAACGCTGCTAGCACCTACGTTGTGAGAGCCCACCAGAGGCTTCCTTGTGTGCACATGTAGTTTGCTGAAAATTCACCATGCAAGATCATGCAGATTGTTACTTAACAGCTATTTTTCCTCTCTCCTTTGTTCCCCAGTTATATGAAAACCCGTCAGTAACCATGACAGGAGTATTAAAAAGAAAATACGATGAATTGGAAGATGACGTTCCCTATTCCTCTTCGTCATCCTGTTCTCCTTTCTCTTCCTCTGCTTCTTCGGCTTCTTCAGGGTGGGAATCGGATGAAGAAAGCTCCCGAGGAGGTGGCATCAAGTCCAGCTTGGCCTTAAATTCGGACTTCACCCGTAAGTATTAATTTACATACTGTATTTGCTAACCTAATAACACAATGCTCAAGGGAGCATTTCCCCCCCTCCTCTGCCCATTTTTATCCTTCTGACAATTCTTGAGAGATAAACTGTGGGCAATGAGTAAGCCTGCTGTTACCCATTGAGTGTCATGACTGAGGGGGGGATTTGAACCCTGGTCTCTGGAGTCCTAGGGCCAGTCTACATGTAAGTGTATTATGTGAATTGCTGTGGATTTTTGCACATTTGTATCAGACATGAAATTGTCTTCACTTTCCTGTGCAAAATCACATCTATTCGCCCTCCCTCTGCTGAAAATGGGCAGCCATGCAAATTCGTGCAGAGGTGGAGATCATAGAATCGTAGAATCATAGAATTGGAAGAGACCACAAGGGCCATCCAGTCCAACCCCCCTGCCATGCAGGAACTCCCAATCAAAGATAGATGGTATCACATTTGATAATATACATCCTTATGGAAATTCGCGGATCCTCCAGTAAAACCCCCAAAGCCTTTTTCAGCCGAATTTGTGAAGTTTTTCGGGGGGGGGGGGAATAACCCTATGATAGGTTTGCCTAGGGGTCACTATAAGTCAAAAATGACTTGAAGACACACAACAACAATGCAAAACCCCCGAACTCCTCTGAATTGCACGTAGTGAAATCACATTCTATTTGAATAGAATGAGAAGTATTTTAATCATGTAGA
Source organism: Phrynosoma blainvillii (assembly GCA_026167975.1). Lineage (NCBI taxonomy): Eukaryota > Metazoa > Chordata > Lepidosauria > Squamata > Phrynosomatidae > Phrynosoma > Phrynosoma blainvillii. The sequence continues at coordinate 8,311,272 of JANUYF010000005.1, forward strand.
CAAGCCCTAGTCCAGTGCTTCAACCAGTACACTACATTCTTTAATATCAGCCTAACCTTTTTTGGTTCATGCAAGCACATGTGTTTGTCTATGTGGTTTTCTCCATGTTGCCATCAGTTTGGCAAGCAGACACATACTGTCTAACACTACCATCGCTCAGAACACTGAGCAACTGGCAAAACATTTGGCCAAACCTGGGATCTTAAATTATGGCTGCAGATTTACTTGTGCAGAAGGTGGTAGCTGGGTTTAATTTGATGGAGCAAGAGTTGTTTATGGGGAGGGAAAAGGAGATCACAGTTTAAAAAAATGGAATAGACAATAAGATAAGGATGATGGGTTTGAGCCAGAAGGGAATATGTTTTAGGGAGTGCTTTGCATTATTGGCTTGAGTACATAGCATCTTAATACAAGTTCAGTGATTTTAATTTTTGTTTGTTTGTTTACATTCTTCTAAAATGAGCAATTACATACTGACAAATTATCTTTAGACACACACAGTTAATTTTTTTAAAAAAACTAGCTGATTTAATACAAGTAGAATCCAGTTATGGATAATTCCAGCTTATTCAGCAAAACACCCAGTATGCTAAATTAAAATTTTCTAACTGTGTGTCTTTTTCTAGTGGCTCTCAGTTCTCCCATCTTTTACAGACATGATCTACACCTACATCCTGCAGAAATGCCATCTGTTACCCTTCTAATGAAGGGCAATAGTTTTAATCAATAAATCTTCCTTTGGACCTCTGGGAATATTTTGTTTCCACCGTCCACTTAGTAGACATTTGCAAACCTGCTGCAGTCTCAAAATGCTTTTGGAAGTCATGGAATGACAAAGACTCTTTCTTTTTGTGTTCTGGCCTTTTGTGTAGTAACAATGAACTTTCTGTGTTCTCTGCCTTGATTGAAGTGGGGGGGGGGGGAAGCATTTCAGAGAATTTGAAGGAAGAGGAATGACTGCATATATTTAAATATAACCAAAACAACAATAACAATAGTTATCTTACATTTCCTCTTCACTTTTTACTTTCCCTTTATAAGTGTGTGTGTGTGTGTGTGTGTGTAGGCATTATATATAGTAGGCATTAATGAGAAAACCCATGATTGAAATAACATCTGGTTGATGCAGAAGGTAAGAAGACTGATGTAAACCAGTTCATGGTTTGATTCACATACAGTCAGCCTTCCACATTTGCAGCTTTGACTTTTGCAGATTTGATTATTCACAGATTTGAGCGATATGTTCTCTTTTATGGATCTCTAGGTCCCCCCAGCACGACTCACCTAGAAGTTGACCTTAGAGTTGTGCTGGAGGACCTAGAGATTCTTAGAGAGAGTACTTCTCTAGTCATCTGTATGTAGGTCCTCCAGTGCTATTCTGTGGTCAAATTGTGGTGGATGTTGGCCATAGAATTCTGCTGGAGGACCTAGAGATTTCTAGAGACATGTTCTCTTAGGTAAAAAATAGTGTTTTTTATTTCTGGTTTTCCCACTTTCACAGGAGTCCTGCACCCCTAATCCCAATGAATGTGGAGGGACCACTGCATTTAGTCTCCTTAAATGAACATCGTATTTGCAGAAGCTTCTCTATGTTTGTAGTGGCCACTAATTTTGACAAACATTACAGGCTCCTCCACCCTTTGGGAAAATTCACACTGCAGGTCAGCCTTCTGTATCCACAGATTTAACCATCCATGGAATGAAAACATTCAAAAATAATATATGTTCCAAAAGAAAACTTTGATTCTACCATTTTATGTTAAGGACACAATTTCACTATGCCAATGTATTTAATTGGACTTGAGCATCCATGGATTTTGGTGTCCACAGGTGGGTCCTGGAACCAAAGCCCAACGGATACCAAGGACACACTGCATGTGGAAGGAAGTCCCAAAGTAAAATCTTTCTAAAGCAAATCAGGGTCAGTTAGACCTCCCTGCAAGGCCCAGCTGGCCTGTCATCTCCAGGCTATTGCTGTGGGTATTTCCCCCCAGTTTTGTGTAACTTTCTGCAGGATACATGAAAAGACCTTGGATTTTTCTTTCATAAAAACCCTCTTGGTTTTTAAACAGAAGTTGCAAAAAATTAAATAAATCCATATTTGGGTGCAAGGGATTAAAGTGAAATATGTCACTGCGGCTCAAATTGTGCCTGCGTTGCATTTGAGCTCTGCTTTGGATCAGCAGTATTGCTTATAACTGATTTGTGTGTGTGTGTGTGTGTAAGATCAAGGTTATGGTACCTTGAGCGGCTAAGCATGCCATCTCGCCTCAGCAAACACTCTTTGTAGAAGTAGGGGAGGGTGATGGTGGTTGAAAACTGGTCACTATAGATACTGCATTTTTAATCCTTGGCTTGTAGATTCCTTAGCAGCTGTTGAGCTTCATTCCTCTCCCTGGAGAGGCATGAGCCTCATTATTTAATATAAGGAAGAGTTGTGCCAATTTTAAGTAAATGGATTCCAGATCGATCTGGCCAAACCAGTGCAAACATGTCTCACGGATGCACTTAGATTGGTTTGACCCCTGCGTATCTCTGCTTAATTGAATTCTGTAAATTGCTATCTTAAGCTAAACTGCTGGAAGCTTAAGCGTGTGCCATTATTCGTAGTAGAGAGGGAGCAATTTTCTTGTGTTTTGTACTAAATTATTTTTGCTAGGATTAGAAATAGGGGGACGCACTTCGGCAGTTGGGAGTAGCGATGGGCGTTTTTATGTTCCTACGTAATTGAAATAAATAGTTTGGAACAGAGGGCTGTTCAGACATGTCCTGCAAGTTGTTGTGTCTGCAGCCAGTCTGCATATTTTGGCGACATGTGGTTAATTTGCATGTGATTTGCATAACACCAGCAGGTGTCAAACCACAGCTGGTGGGCAGGCTGGCCTTACTTTTGTGATTGTTGTTGTTGTGGAATTCACAGCCCCAAGTGGAGGACCAAAAGACTGAAATGGAGGGCAGACCGAGTCCATTTTGGACTTCAGTTTTATCATTTGTGTTGTGAGCCATTAGTGGGTATTCTGCAGTTCTTATTGATGTATTAGTTGATTGCTAGCGGTTTCATCATTGGAGTATGACTCTGGAGACCATTTGTATTCCTGCTTGGCCATAAAAAAACCACTAGATGGCCTTGAGCAAGTTACACTCTCTCAGCCCCAGAGGAAGACAAAGGTAAACCTCCTCTGAACAAATCTTGCCAAGAAAACCCCATGATAGGTTCGCCTCAGTTGCTGTATGATCAGGACGTGTTTAAAAAGCATAGTACCATATATTTGGCAACCGCAATACAAATACAAAATAAGAAAATTGGTTTAAACCGTCATCCCTGAATGCTTTTTGGAAGAAGCTTTTGAGTGGTCTCTAGATGCTCTAAAATGTTTTTTTGTCTATTTGTACAAGGCTTATGTGACCTGGCTGTTTCATTTCACATAGGCATACTGTTAGTTTTGAATTAGGAACTTACCTCTATTCTTTCTGCCTCTGATACCAGGTTTGTTTTTTTTTTTTTTTTTTTGTTAAAAAAAGGAACGCACAAGAGCACATCTATTTGTTAACTGAGGTATACCTGTATGTTCACCCCAAAGATGCGAACCTGGCTCTTTCTGTGCAAAATTCCCTCTGCAAATACACAGAAAGGCACACAGCAACAACAATGAGGAGGAGGATAGAGATTCTGACTAAACATTAGGAAGAACCTCTTGAATCTAAGAGCTATTTGACCATGGAACGGACTGCTTCAGCAGATGGTGGACTCTCCATGTTTGAAGGTCTTTAAACAGAGTTTGGCTGGACATTTCTCAGGTGTCCTTTAGTTGTATATTCCTGCATGGGATGGGATTGAACTATTTGGCCCTTGTAGTCCCTTCCAGCTCCCAGATTCTATGATTCAGTGTCATTTCAATGTGATGTAAAGACCTTTTAAAAACCTCAGTTCCCATGCATCTCTGTACCTTAGTTTAGTGGGGGTTTTTTTTAATTCCACTGATTGCTTTTATACTGAGGTTCCCCCCCCCCCCATCCCAGTTGTATTCTTTCCTTTTGTTCTTGGTACTTAGTTGGTAATCGGTTTTTTTGAGTTAAGATGGTGATCTAGATTTTTTTCCCCTCCTAAGCTGTCCTGGAAACCTGTTAAAAAGCACAGTATAAAGGAAACAAAAAACAGGCGTACCTCAGTTAGCAAAGCCTTTGACCCTGGCTGCATCTGCACTGCAGATATTATCCAGTTTGACACCATTTTCACTGCCATGGCTCAATGCTATGGACTTCTGAGATTTGTAGATTTGTGAAACATTTAGCCATCTCTGTCAGAGACTTCTAGTGCCACAATAGCATTGAGCCATGGGAGTTAAAGCGGTACCAGACTGCATTAATACAGTGCAGGTGCAGCAAAAGAAGCTCCTTTTTTTGCAAAGTCTTTATGTCCACCTAGCTCCACGTTTGGCCACCCCAATGGAAATTATAAGAAAATTGGTTTGAAAAAGCCATCCCTGAATGCATTTGGAATAAGTTTTTGAGTGGTCTCTAGAAGCTCCAAAATGTTTTTGTCTACTTGTACAAGGCTTCTGTGACCTAGCTGTTTCATTTCACATGGGCATAGTCTTAGGTTTGAATTAGGAACCTATCTCTATTCTTTCTGCCTCTGGTACCAGATTTTCTATTAAAGAAGCAAAGCCCAAGAGCATATCTAGGTATACATGTTTGTACACTGCAAAGATGCCAACCTGGCTTTTAAAGACATGGAATTTATTTGTAGGTTTGGGATAGTGCTGGAGAAAGAAACAGATTTGATCTGGGCCCGAAATTCCTCAGCTGCTTAAAAGGGGCAGGTGGGAGGCATACTGAAAGTGGCTTCATATGGTGAGGGAATCCATCTGGTACCTCCCTCACGATAGGTTGAATGACAGTTGCTGTCATCCCTAACCATGCTGGCTAGGGATAATGGGAACTGTCATCCAACTTACCTAGGGAAGCCCAAGGTTGAAGGAGGCTGATGTATTGTATTGCTGTCACCTGTCCTTTCTAAGCACACCTATGTGCCGCTATCTATATTTCAGAGTTGGGGATGTGACATTAAGAGGCACATTGAATGTCTCTGAATGAGTTTGTGGGCAGAGGTAAGATCTGAACTCAGGTCCACCCATCTTTCTGTTTACATGCTTAGTTAGTGGCCCTTTCTTCCTGAAAGATCCCTACCCGTATTGAGCAGTCTCTCCTCTGGGCTCCTTCACATTTTTGGCAAACCAATTTGAGCTGGCTGCTTTTCCCTTCCAGGTCCGTGCATCTTTGTAAAGTCTCTCTCTCCTCTAAATTTGCGTCAGCCAAAGGAGGAAGCACCTGATTGTAGCCAGCAAGGTTAAACGTTAAACTTTTCTAAAATGCATAAAACTCGTGTTTTGCAGGCAGGGGCTTTTAAGATAAACCAGGCGCTTGAATTGGCTGTGTTTACACTGGGATCACCTGCATAAAGATTAACTGCTCTGCAGCTGCTCTCAAATTAGCCCCTTGAGATTAGGCTATAGATTTACAGTTCCTCCCAGTGGAGAGCAAAGGAAATGTCATCAAAGCAGCTGTTTTGAAGATTTCTTGCTCTATCTCTTGCACTCTCCCTTCTCCTTGTTCACTCCTTACTGCAAGCTTCAGCAACTGTTTGGGTGTCTGTGTTTTCTTTTCTTCTTTTCTGGTGTGCGCATATATATATATATATATATATATATATATATGGCTGCCACGGCCTCTCCAAATCTCCTGGCTGACAGTGTGCAGATGGCGAGCTTAGGCAGTTAAAGTAGCGTGCGATGAATATTTCATGTCCCTAGTTGCTGTCGGGAGGACAAATTTCCTTGAGAAAAATTGCAAGCGCAGCAGCAGCAACAAGAACAACTACCACTACCTTGTGGGATTCTTGCTAACCCTGCTTTGTGTTTGTGTGTGTGTGTATTAAGTGAAAGGGGGCTTATCTCTGGGCTGAAATCTGAGCCAACCCAAATACACATTGGAGGAGCATGTGGTATAGTCCTCTGGGGACCACTAATGCTTCAGAATGCACCCAGGTGGGAAGGGATGGGTCAAGGTACTGGAGCATCGCATGGGCAAGAATGTGACCTGAGGTCTCACCTGATCTATAGGCTGCATTTGCACTGCAGAAATAATGCAGTTTGCCACTGCTTTAACTGTCATGGCTCAGTGCTGTGGAACTGTGGGATTTATAGTTTTCTGACATGGAAGGCTAAATGCCTCACCAAACTACAGATCCCAGAATTCCATAGCATTGAACTATGGCAGTTAAAGCATTGTCAAATTGCACTACTTTTGAAGAGCAGATGCAGCCCTAGACTCAACTGGGCTCTCAGCCTCCACTTCCACATTCTTTTGTATGATTATGATAATAATGCTGCACTACTTTACAGGGTTGTTGTGAGGAAATACTGAGAGTATTTCCATTGGGTCACATTTGGCAGAAAGGGGGGACACAGATTAAATAATGTAAAAGTCTTGTGCAAAAGCCAAATGGTATTAGGTAGCAGAGATTTTATGTCTAACATTGACTTTCCAGCTGGAAGGATTCCAAGGGGTGTAATGTACAGTAGATGAGGTTACTTCACCAGGATGTTTTGTACACTTTCAGAAATATGAATCACAAATTAGGCAAACCTATGCAAATAAGTTTACTTATTGGTTGCCTTTGGTTGCAGAGTTGAGGCTTGCATTGGGCCAGGATCAGGCTTGCTCTTTTCTTTGGAACATGGCACATAGGGCTGCTCACATTGTACAAAAGCAACTGTCCTTTTTTCTTACTATCAGTTGTATAAAAAATGAGCTGTCTCTTCTCTTGCCATCAATTGGCATTTTTTAAAAAGGAGCAACAAATTGCTCCATAAATTTAAACTGCATCATATTCTCTCCTTGCAACAATAATACAACATACATGGTGACCAGACATTCTGGGCGAGTTTCCTGTGGCTATTTATTTTCTCATTTCCTGAAAATGCTGTTTTTCTTTTGGTTTCTGAAACAGTAACTTTCTGTACTTCATGGGTACAGAGGTGAATGAAGAATGTAATAACACATTTCCTGACATGAATTATATATCTGAAATGTTTGGTAGCAACAAAAGCTCAAGAGCCAGTTGTTATGTTTAGCGGATCCAAACTTCAAGAACCAGGACAGCATGGTAGTGATAAAAATTCTACAGCTTTATTTTGGATTCTTTAGATAGAGATGCACCACAGACTTGTTAGTGTCAAATCTTAATTTCTCCTGAAAGCTTTACCCGGCTCTCGGTCAGCACCCTTTGAACTACAAAGGTGCTTTAATGTCTCTGCATTTCTCTAGCTTTCCCATCTCCCACATCTATCCCAGGGAAGGGGGCCGTTTCTTATTTGCCATCAAAGCCTTGTCTTAGGAAGTAAACAGGATCATAAAAGTACCATTTGCCCCTGCTATCACCTGTCTGTTCCCCCGTTTACTTCTCTATATCGCTATTTCAGCCTTTCCTTTTCCCTCATTCCCTTTATCCCTTTATCATGACAGATCCATAACTTTTGGATATAACAGCCAGCATGGTGTAGTGCTTTGAGTGTTGGACTAGAGCTGCATCTACACTGCAGAATGCAGTTTAACACCACTTTAACTACCATGGCTCCATGCTATGGAAATCTGGGATTTGTAGCTTTGTGAGATATTTAGCTTTTACTGTCAGAGAGCTCTGTTGCCACAACAAACTACAAATCCCAGGATAGATAGAATAGAGCCATGACAGTTAAAGTGATGTCAAACTACAATAATTCTGCAGTGTGGCAGGAATTGGAAACCAGGATTCAAATCCCTGTTTGGCCATGGAAACCCACTGGGTGACCTTGGGCAAGACACACTCTGAGCCTTAGAAGAAGGCAATGGCAAACCTCCTCTGAGTAAATATTGCCAAGAAAATTCTCGGAAAGGGTTGCTGTAAGTTGGAATCATCTTGAAGGCACATAAAAACAACAAAGGCTCACCAGTTCTCTCCCCTTTTCTCTCTCCAGCGACATCCATCCTGAAGAAAAGCAAGCGGTTAAAACGGAACAATGTGGAGTTCGATCGGGTCACTGTGTTCTACTTCCCACGCTGCCAGGGGTTCACCAGCGTGCCTAGCCGTGGGGGTTGCACCCTGGGCATGGTCAGCAAGCATGGTTTCTCCCGGGAGTTCACGCTGGCTGAGTTTTCCAAGGAACAGGAGGTGGTGCGACGGGAGAAGCTGAAGGAAAGGTTGAAAGAGGAGAAACTGGAAGCCTTGAAGTGGAAAGTAAGTCACAGAGAGGCCCTGCTGTGCAGGCAAACAGGTTTCAGGTTCAGTTCTTAGCATCTCCAGCTAGGAAGGGATTACAGGTAGCCAGGGACAATATCATCTGCCCAAGGTCCTGGGGCCTGTGTCAGTCAGATCAGGCAATACAAAGCTAGGTGGATAGTCTAGAAGGCACTAGGTTGGGTAAAGCCCATTTATTTGTTTCTAGAATCAGTGTAAATCCCTGGTAATAGGACTTAACTTCATCCCAAATTGTTAAATGAAGCACCATTGACACCACCCTCTCCAGTACCAGCCATTGCTTGCTGTCCCTAAACTGGTACCCAATACACAAGTATGTGAGTGTTGGCTTTCAACTGTCTGGTGGGTCAGCATGGTTTATCTAAGGTTTCTTGGCAGGTTTATTCAGAGGGTTTGCCATTGCCATCCTCTGAGCCTGAGAAAGTGTACTATACACAAGGTCACCCAGTGAGTTTTTATATGTCCGAGACAGTTCAAAAACCCTCTTAGCCTTGGAAACCATTAGGTGACCTTAGGCAAGTCACAATCAGCATCAGAGAAAGGTCATGGCAAACCCCCTTCTGAACAAATCTCACCAAGAAAACTCAATGAAGAGTTCATCTTAGTGGTTCTATTAGTTGGAGACAACTGAAGATACACAACAGCTGAACAACTGAAGGTACACAACAACAACCACCACCATCTAATATTGAGGTGGTGGGTTTCTTGGTGCATTCATTTCGCTTTTTTAACAGGCATTTCCTCTGTTCCTTTCCCCAAATAGCTAACCATGAATGGTACGAAAGAGTCTGAGGAAGCCAACCAGCTCACTACAGAAGACATCTCAGATGAGGATATCGAAGCCAATGGCGCAGAGCTAGAGGATGGCTTTTTTCTCCAGCCCTACCCAGCCAAGAAGAGGCGAGCTCTGCTCAAGGCCATGGGCGTCAAGAAGATTGACAAAGAGGAGAAGCGAGAGCTGCACAGCATTCGCCTCTCCCGAGAAGACTGCGGCTGCAGCTGCCAGGAGTTCTGCGATCCGGAAACATGCAGCTGTAGTTTGGCCGGCATCAAGTGTCAGGTGGGTGGCCTTCCCTTGAAGAGGACTGTAGGGATTGCAACATGGCAGAGCAGAACATTCTCTTGCAAAGAGTCGCTTGCCAGCTACAGTGTGGTTTTAAATCAGGGTTGAGTAGGAAGAAGCTGTTTCTATCGGGATTAATCAAGGATGTTTCTTTGTCTTAAGAATGCTATCACCAGCTCCTGTCAGCAGCTACTTTTGGCCAGAGGGCAAATGGTAATTTCTGCTGCTGTGCTTTGTCAACGCAGCGGTCACTTGTCTTTGCCAGTCTGCTCCTTCTCCAGAACTTTGCAGCTCCATATTTATTCCCTTTTTGCAACTGGTGATGCTAAACCTTGTCATTAGTATATTCCTTAAGAGCCAGTGTTGTGTAGTGGTTTGAGCATAAGACTAGGACTCTGGAGATCAGTTTGATTTCCTGCTCAGCCATAGAAACCTGCTTGGTAATCTTGGACAAGTCACAAACTCTCAACCCCAGAAAACCCAATGATAGAGTCACCATAAATTGGAAACTACTTGAAGGCACAGAACAACAATATTGCTTAAGGCTACCCAGTGAATCTGGATGCTGTGTGGCTTGTATCCCTAGATCAAGTAATATACTCTGGTCTTTCTCATGCCCCAGAACTTTATTATTCTAAGATCTGTAGGCATGGCAGACAGGAAGCTGATGGTTCACGTGCTTAGCACAAGCTGAACAAACTACACGGGTGGTGTTTGACATCATTCAAAGAGGTGACAGCCACTCAAGTAAATGTTTTAATTCTGTTGCAAAAACAGTAGCAGAGCAGAGCCTCTTAGAACACTAGTGGACATTTAATGCTAGAATTATTTGAAAACTGGATAGTGGTGGTTTTTTGGACATTGAAACCCTGAACCACTGGCTATATTTACTATGGCAGCTGGCACCTGCAGTCCAAAATCCAAACAGTGCTGACAGATGGCCATCCAGTCTCTGTTTAACAATCTCCAAAAAAGGAGACTCTACCACACTCCGAGGCAGTTGTTCTACTGTCAAACATTTCTTATTGTCAGAGGAAGTCCTTCCTAATGTTTAGGTGGAATTTCTTTTCCTGTAGTTGAACTTCTTTGTCAGTGGAAATAATTCCTAGATTTGGCTAAGAATCCTCAACTGGTGAGAAATTCCTTTAAAATGCATGTACAGAATCAGCCTTGAGTAACTTGTAGGCAAAATGCAAACAGTTGAGGGCCAGTTACATCCAGATGCTGGACATAACATTTGTTTTTCTGCTGACAGATGGATCACACATCCTTTCCTTGTGGCTGCACAAAAGACGGCTGTGGAAACACAGAAGGGAGGATCGAGTTCAACCAGGCCCGCGTACAGACGCACTTCATTCACACTATCATGAAGTTGGAGCTGGAGAAGAACCAGCAAAACAGTAAGAGTGTTGAGCCTGAACCTCCTTTCAGAGAGAGGCTCCACCCGTTCAGCTGTCCGGTGAGCAAGGCAGCGTTGGAGGAAAGGACCAAGCCTCTGACGCCAGCCTTCCAATTCAGCACTGACCTGGAGACCATTGGTGAGAACAGCTGCAGCAGCGATATGACTGACTCGTCCCTCTCATCCAGCCAGAGTGAGGATTTGGAAGAGCAGTATGAGGCCACCCCATCTGAAAAGTCACAATCAGATGTTGATGATGATGGCTTGGCCCGAATCCTCCATTTCAGTGATTCCGATGCAGAGGACGACACTAGCACTGCCAACGGCTGCCAAGATAACTTGAGTTCATTCCATCCGACCGGCTTCTTCAGTGTGGATGTGGAAAACCAGTGTGTCACTAACGTGGCTGAGAAATTTGGTGGTGACAACGGTTTAAGCCATTTGCCGAACCTCACAGAATGTTTGGACGAGAACGCCAATCAGGAGGCAAGTGGTTTTTTCGAGGAGGCCTCCTCGGGAGCGCAGAGTGGGAGCATCTCTTCCACAGAGGAGCAGTGCTCCAAAAACTACATGGACCTGAGCCTTTCCTCGGACTCTCTGGATTTTTTCCAGTCCTTCTCAGACTACAACCTGGGACCCCTTTATAACTCTTTGAAGGAGTACGAGAACCTGGACAACTTTTCAGCTCTGCAACTCCAGTTGCCAAATTTCCCTAGTTTGCCCCAGTCTGGGGACCAGAGCACCTGCTTTTTAGAGTCCCTCATTGGCTTGTCTGAATCAGTCCCAGAAACCCCTGCACCTTTTACAGACAATCAACTTCTAGAAGATGCCATTAAGTCATCACTAATGGAGACAGTGAAGGTTTAATTGTGTGTGTTGTTGTTGTTGTTGTTGTTGTTGTTTAAACTCATGGATAACCCACCATGGATAAGGAACCCTTGGAAGAGAAGGAAATGCTACAAAGATTGAAGGCAAATGAATATTGTTCATATTGGGACATTTGGGAGGGACGGAGCAAAAAAAAAAAAAAATCTGCAGCTACAATCAGTTTTCTTTACTGCTTGTGCAGACCTCTTAGCCTTTTAATGGCATTGGGGAGGGGTGGAAAGCGAAAGATAACTTTTGCAAAACAAAACACAATTTACCTGCATTTTGTATGGGCGGCAGGGAAGATCTTGTGAACAAGTATTCCTTGCATTTTAACACTGTGGATCATCCACAGAGCACCTTCTGCAAACGTTTTCAAATGTTGGCAGACAGTTTTCTCAAGCTACTTTGAGAATTTTCTTTATATAATTATATTTATTGTCAAAATGATTTGCTAAAGGGTTGTCTGTTGAGTAAAACATTTACGGGGGGGAGGCCCCTACACTATTAGATGCATCATTTCCCTCTCCACTCTATTTATTGCAAAATTCCACAGTTTAAAATAGCCACCGAAGCTTGAACTGAGCATGGAATCTTATTTAAATTAGTCATACCTCAGATGTATTATGTGTACAATCATATTTTTGCATAATATATCTGTCTTTATTTATTTGTTACTTTCACATACCTGAGTAGCACTGGTGCTTACTAAGGACCCAGGCTTTAAGGATGTGTTTTGTTTTTGCTTTTTTCCTTTGGGGAAAACTTAAGACTGTGTTTATTTTCAGTGCAGTCGCATGCCTTTTCTATCTTGAACCCAGATGTCATAGTTAAAGTACAGCCTTTGAAGTAACAGGGACTTAAGCTGAAGTCCAACTAATTTCAGTGAGTCCACTCTTGAGTCAGGATCTGACCCCACGTCTTTTGGATAAGTCATGTATCTCCATTACAAATTCTGTTTCTCTCTCCTGAATTTCTGGTTTCTCCCTGGTCTTCTTGTCCTTGCCCAGTGGGCAAAGGCTCTGTGGAGAGTGTTTATTAAACTGGTTTCAAACCAGCTTACTTCGCAGTGGAGGTACAGGGTGAAATGGCGTGTTGTACACACCTTCAGGAGTGTCTTCTTTTTGCAACCCCTTGTGCTGCTTTTGTAATCTCTGTGCAGTGCATTTAAAGGATTTCTTTTATGGGAGAGTAATGGGCAGTTGGTAGTGTGAATACCAAAAAGGGACTCATTGGATCATATTTGTGGCTGAGAAGACTATTTGAACTTTGGAAATTCTGAGAACCAGGCACAGTGAATTGTTGCAGCACGGCAAAAAGAGTTCACCTTCTTGATCCCCCTATATCTCCAAAGCTTCTGCATTATGCTATAAAAGGAGACGTTGTATGTTGCTACTATTTAAGAAGAAGGGGGGGGAATCTTGTTTTTCCCCCCCTACCATGTCATTCTTGTAGAAGACTTGTATCTGTGTAATGTCCAAAATTCTGCTTTGGACGAGTAATAATAACCCCAACTATTAAGAGAGAGCGTAAGAGGAAAGAAATAATATGAATTATTTAAAGCAGAGATAAAAGTTAAAATTGTGTTTGTAAATTATTTTCTAATTTATTTAATTTACTTAAGGATTTGGCCATGAGTTCTTTACAGAATGGATCTGATCTATTACGGTGCCCAAATATACAAGAAGAACCTGTTTTGGAAGAGCCAAGCTTGCAATTCAAGAGGCCTTTTTAGCCTTTGCAGTAGGAATAGCAAAAAATTAAAAAATGCAAAACACTGTGCTTAGTAAGACTTGGGATGTTTTGGGTTGTCTTTGGTGGTAGAGTGAATGCCAATGGGAAGCGAGACAATTGCAACTGCAGTGCAGCCTACACAGGATTTTGTTGGACCTCCAAATCCAAAAGAGTTAAGACTTGAGCTCCCATAATTCCTGACAGTTGGCTGGGGCTTCTGGGAGTTGAAGTCCAAAACAAATGGAGGACCAAGGGTTGGCAATCCACTGATCTGGAGTCCCATATGTTTGAATGGGATGACATGGTTGGAACAGATGAGGACAAGACAGCATTATTATTCATTGTATCCTTGGATTTGATTACAAATGGTGAAGTTGTCAAATTTCTGAAGGGTTCCCCTTTTTAAATACTCCTTTGATATTTGCAAAGTGGAGAACACATTTTCTGTTTTAAGAAATCAAAACAAGACTTTGGCTAAACCAGGGTATTTATATACCTTTTGGAAAGAAACCAACTAAACAGTGAAGAGGAAAAAGAAAAGATTGAACCCGGGTGATTTCCGTACAATATATTAAATTACAATATATTAAACTGCCATCACTTTATTCTGTAGTAGGATGCCTATACTTCTAACAAGCCCTAGTGTGTACTGATTCAATTTAATTTATTCAATGATCACATATATATTTAGCTGTTCACTTGCATACTATAAACTCTTGCTCTTCTTCAAGGAGGCACTTAAGACCCTCAAATGTTTTGATGCCTGCCTCTTTTCAAAGCTTGCCATCCCCAAAATGCCTCTTTCACCCTGTTAAAATAATGTCCCCACTACAAAGGCAGAGAGGCTGTTTTATTAAGTAGGATAAAAAGATTAACCTGTTGTTGTTTTTTCTCTGTGTGTGTCTATATGTATTTTCCATGATGATTGGATGTTTCCATTTCCTAAAAAATTCCCTCTGGTTGAGAAGGGGTAACTTTCTGGATTGCAATGGTTTGACAAAGGTCCAACACACACTGCAGATATAATCCAGTTTGAGACCGTTTTAACTGCCCTAGCTCAGTGTTTGGGAATTGTAGTTTACTGTGGCACCAGAGCTCTCTGATAGAGAAAGCTAAATGTCTCACAGAACTACAGTTCCCAGGATTCCCTAGCATTGAGCCAGGGCAGTTAAAGTGGTCTCAAACTGGATTATTTCTGCAGTGTGTTTGCATACAAAATCATGCCCTGCAGTTGCATCTGGTCTGGCATGTGCCACTGGGGAGTGTCATGGTGTTTTGCTAAGGGAAACTGTGTCATTGCCTCTCTGAGATTATACACCCTGCACTTTGGCCTCTAGCAATCTGGAAAACACCCAGCATTCTTTCCATACATGAGCTGTTTGGAAAGACTTTTGTCCCACCAAGTCTATGCAAAGATAATTTTTTTAAAAAAATATGAACGGTTAAGTCTCTATGGAACAATGTGGCATCCAGTACAAAAGGGTAATCCCACTTTTGGGCAACTTTTTTTTTTTAAAAAAAGTATTTAACTAAATATATATATATATATATATATATATATATATATATCCCAATTTTCATATTTAATTTGTGGAATTTTTTTAATTCTACCTAAATTAGATAATTACTGTATTAGGACATTTTTGGTACTGTTTTGTTTGGGGGTTTTTGGCACTAAATCAACAATGGTAGAACATTCCTTTCCCCCGCATATATGTGTCTATATGCCTTTTTGAAATGAATGTTGGGAGATTGAGGGGTAAGACCCCTTCTGCCTTCATAGATTTCCCCCTCCTCTTTTTAATTTATTCACTTTATTTGTGTAGGTGCCAACTTCCCTCTTTCACACCTCAGGGTGCACTGACTGTAAATATATATATATATATTTCCTCTTTCTGTATCTTGTATAAAACATTGCCTGTTACAGCAGTTTTTCTCCCTCTTTAAAGCCAAACAAAAAAATCTGGGGTATTTATTGACACGATCTGTAATTATCGAACGCATTGATTGAAAGAAACACTTTTGGTTTCAACTGCTTTATGTTTGCTTTCTCTTGTGAATATATATATATATATTGTGCTTATGTTGCTTCAAGGTACAAGTTTTTTTAAAATTGCATTTTATTTTTACCTCTTTGGCCCCTTCCCCCATTTTCACTGATATTAAAAACAAAGAAAAAAGAAGCATTATCTGCCTATGAGCTGCTGTCTCTCATTTCGTCCGAGCAATATGAAGAAAATTTCATTACGCTTTCCAATAAAACAACCTTTTTGCTTTAGCATAGAGACATGCCTGTGTCTTCTCTTGTATGCTGGAATATGGAGGGTTGGGGGAGGTTAATGAAAATCAAATTTGTGCCAATGTAAAGGCCTTCCAAGGGCTCACTGGGGGTTGCTATGGAGAAGGGTCTTGCCGTTCAAAATATCCCTTCCTTATTCACAACTTGTCTCCCAAAGACTGCCAACTCCTGATTTGTGCCTTCGACAGCTGTGTGCTTGCAATGCAGGGGGGGGGGGTTCTTTCATTCTTGGGACACAGGGCCGACTATTAATGGATACACTCACATCCCGTTTAAATGCCTACAGAACTGTGTTTTACTCAAAGGATATAGCCGTGTTAGTCTGTAGAATCAGTATGTAGAGAGATCTTGCAGCACCTTTGAGACTAAAGTGAAAGAAAGAAGTTGGCAGCATGAGCTTTCGTAGACTAAAGTCTGCATCTGAGAAAGTAGACTGAAGTCTACGAAAGCTCATGCTGCCAACTTTCTTTCAATCAGTCTCAAAGTGCTACAAGATCTCTCTACAATACTCAGTTTTACTCAGTTTCTCAGTCTCTTAGGGCCTGCAAAATCTACCATACCTTAGTCCAGGGGTCAGCAACCTACGGCCCGCAGGCCGCCCCCGGCCCGCCAGCCCCCGCTGACCGGCCGCCGCCGCCACACGCTCCTGCCGCTGCCCCTCTGCAAGCGGTGCGGCCGCCATTTTGTTTGCCAAAATGGCTGCTGTGACTCGTTTGCACATGCGCAGTACTCCTGCGCGAGCATAAATGAGTCACGGCCACCATTTTGTTTGCCAAAATGGCGGTGATGATGCACATGGAGGCGTGGCAGTGACAGCGCTGCCATTTCCCCCCTCAGCCCACCAGAAGACCTGGCGATCAGCAACTGGTCCTAGGTAAGCTAACGTTGCCGACCCCTGCCTTAGTCTGATTTTCTTCCTACATTCTAAGGGGTTTTGAATACAGGATCATTTGGTGCCAGCTTGTTTCCGTGCATCCATCTAGCCCAGCATTGTCAAGACCAGGGACCGGCAACCTACGGCCCAGGGGACGGTTAAGGCCCCGTTCCCTGGACTTACCGGCCCAGGCTGAAGGTTGCTGCTGCGTGCCGCCGCATGCTGCG
Organism: Phrynosoma blainvillii; assembly: GCA_026167975.1. Lineage (NCBI taxonomy): Eukaryota > Metazoa > Chordata > Lepidosauria > Squamata > Phrynosomatidae > Phrynosoma > Phrynosoma blainvillii. The sequence continues at coordinate 8,328,034 of JANUYF010000005.1, forward strand.
TTTTTGCCGCTCTGCAGCTGTGCTCACCGCGGCCGCCATTTTGGAAATCAGAATGGCGGTCGCAACGCGTTTGCGCATGCGCAGTACTCTTGCGCATGCGCAAATGCGTCGCAGTCACCATTTTGATTTCCAAAATGGCGGCCGCGACGTGTGGCGGCGGCGGCAGCACCGCCATTCCCCCCCCCCCTTGGCCCAGCCGAGACCTGGGCTACGGGAGACCGGCCCAGGTCTTAAAAAGGTTGACTTCCCCTGGTCAAGACTGTTTGGCAACAGCACTCCAGGGTTTTAGAGAATGAGCTTTCCAAGTTCTTTCTAGAATCCTGGAATTGGAAAAGACCCCACAGGTCATCCAGTCCAACCGCCTTGCCATGCAGGAATACACAAAGCACTCCTGACAGATGGCCATCTTCATCTGTTCAAAAACCTCCAAAGGATAAGACACCACTTCCCTCCAAGGCTGCATATTCCACTGTCCAACAGATTGTACCATCAGGAAGGTCTTCCTAATGTTTAGATGGAATCTCTTTTCCTGTAGTTTGAATCCATTACATCTGTGTCCTAGTCTCTGGAGCAGCAGAAAACAAGCTTGGTACATTCTCAATATGACATCCTTTCAAATATTTAAACATGACTGCCATGTCACCTCTTAAACTTCTCTTCCCCAGGCTAAACATACCCAGTATGTAGCCTTGCCAGTTGCAAATCAGTTCAGTGCAACATAAAGACCTTGTATGCTGAACTGAACTGAATGCTACCAAAAACACTAGTTAAATTCGTAAAGGATATTATCAAGAAACAAATAGTATTCTGCAAATAATCTTGTGTCCCTAAAACTAAATTAATAGTATACTCTGCCACTGTGCAACGTTAATTTATTATTATTATTATTAGTATTCCAGTGTAGCCTGCAAATTAAGATGTCTTCTGTGAAAAGCAAATGTAGGCAAGGCACATCAGCCGTAGGATTTAATTTATTTATTCATTGGATTTATATCCTACCTTTCTCCCAAAATGGGATTCAAGGTGGTTAGGATGTAACCAGAGAGGACAAGCAAAGGGGACTGAGGATTGGCTTCCATGGGGAGTCAGTTCTTAAAATGAACAATAGGAGATATTTGCACAGTAAAGCATGATATATTTTTGGATTCAATTGCTCTTACAGTGTAGCAAAAGCAATCCTCTGCAGATTTAAAGCAAACTGGACATCTCTGCAAGCAAAAGTCTCCTTCCAGGGGTCTAAGTATTGAGAGTTGCCTAAATACTGTACAGGCACCAGGTCCCATCTGATCTTGGATGTTAAACAGGGTCAGCCCTGGTTAATACTTGGATGGGAGAATGCCAGCGAATACAGGTGCTGTAGGCTATATTCCAGAGGAAAGAACTGGCAAAAACACCTCTTGAGTATTCCTTGCTTAAGAAAAACCCTATGAAATTAAGGTTCCCATAAGTTGACAAGCAGCCTGAAGGCGCATACAGAGAGCTACTGGAGAGAGCAAAATGATGGTATTGCCTCCCCCATAAAGATTTCTGCTACCTCTGTTGAATTTTCCTTCAGTCTGCAAATTTCTTGCATAAAAGAATGAGCCACTGAAAATCATTCACACGCAGAACTCATATACAGTTGGACTTCTGTATCCATGGATTCTACATCCATGGAGTCAACCATCCACAGCATGAAAATATTATAAATAAATAAATAAATCTAAAAAGCAAAACTTGAGCATCCACGGATTTTGGTATCCATGGCAAGGTCCAGGAACAAACCCCAGTGGATACCAAGGGCCTGCTATACAGTCTGCCCTCCTTATCCACGGATTTGTTATCCATAGATTCAAGCATCCACAGCTTGAAAATATTCCAAAAAAAGTATTAATTCCAAATAGCAAACCTTGATTTTCCATTTTATATAAGGGACAGCTTTTTGCTATGCTATTGTATTTAATGGAACTTGAGCATCCATGGATTTTGGTATCCATGGGGGATCCTGGAACCAAACCCCAGCAGATAACAAGGACTCCCTGTATTTTGCTGCATTCACCTTCCCTTGGTCACTTTGCCTCCTCCCTTTCATTTACGGTAATGCCTGCTGTATTTTCAAACACACTGAAGTATCAGTATGCAAAGGGATCTTGTAGCATCCTTGAGATTAACTTGTGTAAAAGAAGTTACACCAGCTTTCATAGACTTTCGTAGAAGTTATAGGATCAGCTTTCATAGACTTGGTCTACTTCCTCAGCTGCATCTGCAGAAGCAGATCAAGTTTACAAAAGCTGGTGCTACAACTTTTCTCTTTCAGTTAGTCTCGAAAGTGCTACAAAATACTAACATTCCAGACTAACATGAGTATGTCTTGGAACTCTACAGCAGTATTCAGTTACTCCAATGTATAAATTTGCAGAAAAATTTAATGTCCCCCCTCCCAAAATTCTTATGGGTTTGTTTTTGTGCCACACCAAATGGCTACACTCCTGCCTCTTTCGCACTACACACTGATCGCTCTTTGATACCCCTTTAACTGCTATGTCTCAATCCTGTGGACTCCTTGGATTGTACTCTGGGGAGGCATTAGTGCTCTGTGGCAGAGAAGTCTCAGTACCTCATGAAACTACAAATCCCAGGATCCCATAGGATGGAGTTGTGGAAGTTAAAATAGTGTGAAAATGCATGAGAGTTTCTGCTTCTTTTTATCTGCAATGAGTTTTCCATGCTCAGGTGACATTGTGCAGAGTGAAAGAGTCTCTCCTAACATTTCATAGATGGAAGGTGGAACATGTATGGCCAAGCAACATCACAGTGTTGTCAAGTTGGCAAACATGAATGAAGGAGGACACACATGCTGGGATAGAATGCAACAGGTAGCTTTTGCCTGAGCCCACTGGGAAGGGCAAGATGCCTCTCCTCTCTTACAGCTGAGTGCACTTTGAACCTAGCTTTCAGCAATTGCCATTAGTTGAAGACCACAGATGTAAGTGGGAGGAGAAGAGAGAAACAAGGACATTTTAAAAGGAGCTGAAAAAGCGGGATATGGAGCATTAACTGGGACTGTCCCTAGTGAATTGGTTTAGTTGGAAGGAATGCTAAATCAATCCAAAGTGGTTTTGTTGTTGTGCGCCTTCAAGTCGTTCTTCTGACTTATGGCGACCTTAAGGTGAAGCTATCATGGGGTTTTCTTGGCAAGATTTGTTCAGAGGAGGTTTGCCATTGCCTTCCTCTGAGGCTGAGAGAGTGTGACTTGCCCAAGGTCACCTAGTGGGTTTCACAGCCAAGTGGGGAATTGAAAGTTAAGCACAGTTTCCATGTCGGAGGCAGAATACCTCTGAACTGCAGATGCTAGAGACAAACAGAAAGATGAGCCTTCACTTTCAGAAAGAGAACACTGAACTAACTGGTCCTTTGGTCTGGGCCAGTTTTCGGTTTTCACAGGCCATATAACCTCAGGTGGCATTTTTCTGGATTAGCCTTTTGCCTAACAGGGAAGAACTTGGAACCCATGAAGCTCCTGGGCATTGCATTCTGACAAGGAGGACACTGCTTCTTGAAAGCCATCCAGTTGCTGAAATTATTTCTGGGTGGCCAAGCTCAGAGAACAACAAGCATTACTGTTAACAAAGCTGGGTTTTTAAAAAAATATTTTTTTGAAAAAAAATGTACGGAAACTTACTGGCGCCTTCTGACAATTCGCAGAATGCAGCCTTCAGGTCTCTGCAGATTGATCGCATGCAGCAAACCGTAGGTGGCCAGGGGAAGACAGTGTTAAGGAGAGTTCACTCCTGCTCTGTGCCAAAAAGAGGAGGGGAAGACAACCCCCCTTTCCTAAATTAAATGTGAGCTTTTCTAAGCACTTGATGTGCATTTTTGCTTAACCTAATGGGATAGTTTCTCTGTGGGCAGAGTATATCAGCAAACATTGCATTCAATGTTCTTTTCTAGGCTGCGTGTTTGGTGGGCCAAACTATGCCAAATCCCTCTCCAAGCCAAATTCTGCAGATTTTTTCCCCCCAAAAAATTTGATTCTGTACTCAGACTATATAATGCAAATTTAACATTTTGTCTCTTCATCATGGGTTCTGGCTGCCAGGGAGTTTGCTTTTTTACCCTGTAAGGCAAGGATAGGCAACCTTTTTGAGCCAAGGGCCGAGTTGCTGTCCCTCAGACAATTGAGGGGCCGAAGCACCAAATATATATATATATATATATATATATATATATATATTTTAAAAAATTAAAATTTAAAAAAATATGCATGCACACTCTCTCAGCCCCAGAAAAGCTATGGCAAAACCCCTGTGGAGATTTTGCCAAGAAAACTCCAAGAACAAGTAATAACAACAATAATCAATATCATCATGGTGGGGGGCGGCGGTGGCAGGACCGGCCTGGGGCTGGACCAAAGGCCTCGGGGGGCCGCATCCTGCCCCTGGGCCTTAGGTTGCCTACCCCTGGTCTAGTCTTATTTAAATATAAAAAGCCTATTTGTTCAGTCTACTTACTAACCAAAAGCCTTGCTTTCCTTCCTAGTTATTCTGGACCATGGGCAGATTATACCAAGGCAACACAATTATATAATCCTTTTCTACTTGGAGCCAGCATGGTGTAGTGGTTTCAGCACTGGACTATGACTCTGGAGACTAGTGAAAAACCACTGGGTGACCTTGAGCAACTCACATTCTCTCAGCCTCAGGGCCCGTGATAGTTCACTTTAGGATTGCCGTAAGTCAGAAACAACCTGAAAGCACACCACTACCACCACCACCTTTAAAAGTTTAGAAGCATTTGCTGACACAAAATGAAGCTGCCCAGTTGTTTGTGGGTGCTAGGCAGTCTGAGAACTCAATAATAATTCTGACTAGCTGCACTCATTGCCAGTGGGTGGGTGGTTGTTGTTAACTGCTCTCAAGTCAACCTCAACTCATGGTGACCCTGTGGATGAGACATATTGCAGTTTCCCTATCCTTAATCACTCTGCTCAGTTTCCGCAGATTCAGGGCCATGACCTTCCTAATTGAGTTTAAGTAAAGTAAGTCGCAAAGGACTTGAAGACACACAACACACACATACACACCGGGTAAGAAAGCTGCCATGTACATGGCTGTGTATGGGTTGCCTTGCCCAAGTTAAATTTCATAAAATTTGCATATGCGCTGGCCAACTTGTCAGCTTATTTTTATGAAATTTAACTTGGGCAAGGCAACCCATACTCAGCCATGTACATGGCGGCTTTCTTACCTGGCGTGTGTGTGTTGTGTGCCTTCAAGCCCTTTCCAACATATATATATATATATATATATATATATATATATATTGCAGGACCTCAGATGGATTTGCCTTCTCTTTTTGGACAATACTGCTAGCAGCAATATGCTTTTTAAAAAAAATCTGACTTGATAGTTTCAAAGTCATTTGTAGGATACTTGTTACCCAAGGAAGTCCATTTGAGAGTTCTAGGGTTTTTAAATAATAATAATAAAAAAACTTCTCTATATCACCTTAGGTGTGCTCATGGTATTTCAGAGCTAAATAAAAGTGACAAGCACCCCCCCCCCCTCACACACGCACAAACTTGAGAGATTGCTATAAGGCAAGGGCTGACATAGTAGGAACAGGCCTGCAGTCTGGCTCAAAGAAGTAGGACGCTAAGATTGAACATCCCTCTCCATGCCCATCTCTTGATTTCTCTGCTTTAGGTCGGGGTGAGCTGAACATTTCCCCTTCCTTTAGTGGTATCACCAAGGGGAACTGTGAAGAGAACAGAGACAGTTAGCATGATGATAGCCATCCCTGAAAACCAGCGGCAAAAACATTACTCTTGCTTTGAATTGGCTTTGTGGTATCGTGACATATTCAGCGCCAAATGGCTGTGTGGCATTGTGACATTACGCCACATTAGGGCAGCTTACCAGCATGCAAACACACAGAGAAAGTAGCATTCGGTAAGTGGATGCCTGTGGGATGGTGTTCAGGGAATATATTTTCCCTCAGAACACGCATGCCCTCTTTCCAAAATGTTTGGAGTTATCTCCACTGGATTACCATTTTTCCTGATGACTGGCAGCTGAATGTCTAAACTTGAATCCATTCCATTTGTGTGTGTGTCTGTGATGGCCCATTCACACAATGCAGGGCACTGCAAAAAGCATGTGCTAAAATGACATAACTGTGGGGGGTTGCAGACTGCCAGAAATAGTGCAAATTGAGTCCACTTTTAGGGTTAGGGTTAGTGCTAGGGAATCATGGGAATTGTTGTTTTTTTCCTGAGACATTGAGCCTTCTCTGTCAGAGAGCTCTGGTGCCACAATACAATACAGTTCCCATGATTCCTTAACCCTAATCCTAACCCTAAAAGTGGACTCAATTTGCACTATTTCTGGCAGTCTGCAGCCCCCCTGTGAAGGATCTCTGGAGCTCAAGTCAGGAGTTTATGGTGGTCCTGTCAGTGGTATTAATACTATTTACTAAGAAAGTAACCTGGGGCTTGCCAAATGTTTCTCATGACAACGATGAGACACTGTTGGCTCAGTGAGTCCTTACTACACATGCCAGCCATCTGCCTCTAAGAAGCCCATACATTTTCTAAAGGTGACACAAGCAAGTCCTGCTCTTTTCCCTCCCTAACAACTTTTACTCAGTGGCATCTTTGCCTGAAAAAGATAGCCACAACTTTGGCATTATGGCTATCTACTACTGCCTTCTCTGAAGTCATCTGATCCCCTTGTAAGGCCATCTCAATACCACGTTGTTGTTGTGTGCCTTCAAGTCATTTCCAACTTGTGATGACCCTAAGGCGAACCATAGGGTTTTCTTGGCACGTTTCTTCAGAGGGGGTTTGCCATTGCCATTCTCTGAGGCTGAGAGAGAGTGACTTGCCCAAAGTCACCCAGTGGGTTTACATGGTCGAGTTGGGATTTGAACCCTGGTCTCCAGAGTAATAGTCAAGCCACTACACCAAGCTGGCTCAACACCACATAGAATACCATAACCACACAATGGGTGAGATCCTATACGACAGTGATGGCGAACCTTTTAAAGACCGAGTGTCCAAACTGCAACCCAAAACTCACTTATTTATCACAGAGTGCCGTGTCCCTCTGGCTTTCTAGTAATGAACTCTGGCTTTCTAGTAATGCCCCCTCTGCCACATGTGCCATAGGTTCGCCACCACTGCTATGCGAGATCCTACGTTGCTCTGCAGATGGAAATCCGCTGCCACTCCATACTCCCCATCCACAGGACTCAGTTTTCCTCCAATAATCCCCTTCAATGGTTGTTCTGTGGCTGGTGGAGACTTTGGTGGTGGTGGGGAATCACCAACTCATAGCATCTTCCACTGTGATTTGCCAAGGTCTTGGCAGAAGTCATCATTTGACTATGGGGCATAGCCAGAAATGCTAGATACCCAACACATTCTTTCATAAAGAAATCTCTTAAAATATTAGCAAAGTTGAGGGTCTAAATACCCTGATGGTAACGGTTCCTGTCTGATCTTGGAAGCTAAGCTGGATCACTGCTAGTTAATACTTGGATGGAAGACTGCCAATGAATGCCAGGTGCTGTAGGCTATATTTCAAAGGAAGGAACTGGCAAAACCACCTCTTGCCTCGGAAAATCCTATGAAATTCATGGGGCCACCATAGAGTGAAGGCAACTTAAAGCCACATACCTACACACACACTTTCAGTTTATACACACAATGAATCGAATTTAGTTAGGGCACATCCAGATGGTTTGAAAAGTCCCAAAGTTTGTTCCTGTTCTTTCCAAGTTTATCCTGGGTTAAAGTAAACCAACGTGGGGACCTTGATATCAAAAGTCTCTGACCATAACCCAGGAGGTGACAGAAAATATTCTGGGATAAACAAATTATGTATGGACCTCCAAAATAAAATTGCAAGGAACAGGAACACAATCTGGGGCTTTCTGTTCTTTTAAAAGTCTGGCTGCACCCTGAGTGACTTTTCCTCTCTGCTACAAGGTGATGATAGGACTGATCATTTCTGTTTTTCTGGGATGATAGTCCATTTCACATATTAAATTTAATATTCCCATGTGCAATGAATGAACAGTGGCAGATATTTGACAGGTGTACCTTTCCTTGACAGAGGCAACTAGAAGGAAGCTGCCAAAATGCTTGAACCTCCCGCCTGTCAGACAGCTATTAAGGAGACCCGAGCTGTACTACACTTACCCTAATCCCCACGGTGGCCATCCTACTAAGCTCCAGAATGGTAGGTATTGCATTTTTCAAAGGGGAGGCCTTCACCCTTGCTCGCATCAGTTTTGAGTTTCTTTGCTTGAAGTAACCATAGGAACAAGTGATATTTGCTTTAATGTTACCCTGGTAATCTGCTGGCCACCTTCCAGCTGATCTGTAGCCACACCCAACCTTCTGTAGCTTGGATTGTTAAACCCTGAAGAGACCCATTAACCCGCAACAGATGTCTGTCTCTCCATCCTCACCCCTTTCCCTCAAAAACACAAAAGTAAAGAACAATTTCTGGGGCCCAGTAGCCACTTAAAATTGCAAGGGAGCAGCGCTGATTTGAAATGGTTTAGTAGCCTCTGGTGGCTAGAAGCACACAAGGCTCCGGGATACAAAATAATTGCTTAAGAGAGGAGGCACTGGGACATACAAGGCCTTTGCAGACTGCCAGAAATAGTGCAAATTGAGTCCACTTTAAGGGTTAGGGTTAGTGCTAGGGAATCATGGGAATTGTTTGGTTTTTTTTCCTGAGACATTGAGCCTTCTCTGTCAGAGAGCCCTGGTGCCACAATAAAATACACTTCCCATGATTCCCTAACCCTAACCCTAACCCTTAAAGTGGACTCAATTTGCACTATTTCTGGCAGTCTGCAAAGGCCCACAGTTGGCCCTCCACATTTGTGGCTTTGACTTTTACAGGTTTGAGGATTTGCAGTTTTGATTAATATGTTCTCTTTAGGAATCTCTAAGGACATTTTCACACTAGACCCACCAAAGCCGCCTGGAGCCGACCGTGCTGCTCATTCCGGAATGGCTCCGGCGGCGGCAACTTAATTCCTTTTTAAAAAAGGAATTACCTTGCCGGGGCTGATGCCGGAGGACGTTCGGAGTTAGCGCTGGATCGGCCGGAGTGAGGCCGGACTTGCTGCGACGTGAGTGTGAACACACGGAGCAAGGAGCCAGACTGACGCAGGGATGGCACCGGAAGGGGCGGGGTTTGCTGCGACGTGAGTGTGAACACACTGGAAAAGGAGCCGGACTGGGGCCGGAGGGAGGTAGGATTGCGTCCTCCTAAAGCCCCGTGTGAAAACGCCCTAAGTCTTCCAGCACAACTCTGCCAGAAGCTGACCATAGAGCTGTACTGGATGATCTAGAGATTGCTAGAGAAAACATTTCTCTAGGCATTTGTAGGACCTCCAGCATGATTCTATGATCAATTTCTGGCAGATGTTGACCATAGAGTTGCGCTGGAGGACCTGGAGATTCCTAGAGAGGTGTTCTCTCAGGCAAAAAGGATAGTGTTTTTATATTTGTGTTTTTTTTCCACATTCACAAGGGTCCTTCACCCTTAACCCCAGGGAATGTGGAGGGACCACTGTATTTTTGTTTTATAGACTTAAACTGGTGTCATTCCCCCTTTGTAAGGAACTGAAGTTCCATCAGGTAAAGATGGGACGAGGGTAGGCTCTGGATCTCCATTATCCTGTCTAGGTTACTGACAGGATCGGCTCCTTCTATATACAGTGGATCCTTGGTATCTGCTGAGGTTTGGTTCCAGGATTTTCCGTGGATACCAAAATCCATGGATGCTCAAGTCCCATTAAGTACAATTACACAGTAAAATGGCAAAACCTTATATAAAATGGCAAAATCAAGGTTTGCTTTTTGGAACGTAAGTATTTTAAAAATATTTTCAAGCCATGGATGCTTGAATCCATGGATAAAAAAATCCATGGATACAGAGGGCTGACCGTAATCTGCCCATACATTCCGATCCTCTGACGGACATTTACTCCAGTCAGCCAGGACTGGGTTGGCAACTGTTAGGCAGAGGACTTTTTCTGCAGCTGCCCCTAGACTATGGAATGACCTGCTGGAAGAGATTCCACAGCTGAATATGTCATCCAAATTTAAAAGATCATTGAAGGCCAGTCTCTTCCGGCAAGCTTCTCCAGAAGATTTTTAAATTGGGAATTTTAATTGATTAATTTTAATTGTGGATTGTTTTGATATGAGTACCTTTTATTTGTCCTTTTAAACGGATCTGTGTTTTGACTGACATCTTTTTAACTGATGCTGTTTGTTAATTGTTGTTGTTCCCTCAGTCTATGGGGAGAAGTGGGTAAGAAATAAATATAATTATTACCTTCACCATTATTATTATTATTATTATTATTATTATTATTATTATTATTATCATCCTACTGTCAAACTACAGTTTTCAAGGGGAAGCCATGATGATTAAAGTAATATAAAAATGACCTAACTTTGTAATGCAGATACACCCTGAGAGCTGATTCATAGGCACTGTCTGGATTGTCCTGTGACTCATTTGTTGCATGTCCATTGACTAAGGATCAAACCCCATGCAAGGTCTGGATGTCTTAAGGGCACTGTAGAAGTATAAAATTGTTTGGAATCTCCCAAGGCCTGGATTGACCTTCTCCCCTACCATTCCTGTCTCTAGGAAATAGTTCTGTGAAGGAGACTGAGGTAGATCTTGGCCATCTCAGAAGGAACAGGATTTTGCAAACCCCTATATGCATATTTATACTATATATATATATATATATATATATATATATATATATATATATATATATAGTATATATATGCATATATTTACTATATATATATATATATATATATATATAGTAAAACACAAACCAATGTGGCCATATCCACCCTTCAAGGAAGAGGATTCTATTTATGTTCATATTTGTATGTGTCAGATTCAAAAGGATTATAGTATTGCACTTTCATGAAGTGACATTGCCACCTAGTGGTTATAAAATAAATTACATGAAATGAATGACATGGATTTTTAATTGTAATTTTGTTTTTAAAGCAGCAGAGAAGTCTTCTGTACTGGATTGAATCCCATTCGTTGAGATGCAAGATTGGTGCACATTTGTTACAACTTCTAGCCACGGCGGGAGGCTAATCCTATCCAGGTTTAGGCAGCAAACTCCCAAAGTAAAACCAAAAAAGTAAATCCACATATGGTGGTGTGCTTTCAAGTCATTTTACCTGTCACAGAGTTTTCTTGGCAAGATTAGTTCATAGCAGGTTTGCCATTCCCTTCCTCTGAAGCTGAGAGAGTGTGCCTTGCCCAAGGTCACCCAGTAGATTTTGATGGCTGAATGGGGATTTGAACCCTGATCTCCAAAACTCAAACCACTATACCACACTAGCTCCTTCTCAACAAACTCATCCAATACTTCCCTTTTAATGACAGATACTGGCTCAGCCATGTAAAAACCCACTGGGTGACCTTGAGCAAGTCACACTCTCTCAGCCTCAGGGGAAGGCTATGGTAAGCCTCTTCTGGACAAACCTTGCCAAGGAAACCCCATGATAGCCTTAGGTGGGGTCACCATAAGTTGGAAATGACTTGAAGTCACACAACAGGGAAAGACAATAACTGCATAACAGTTGACTTTTGCATATTTTATTCTTTAAACCGTTCATGAACCACACATTTTCTCTTAAATAGGATTACATTGGAATTGTGCTACTGCATTAATCTCATTTTTTAAAATAAAAAACCCATATAAAATAATGTCTAAAAACCTGCTGGAGAATGGAGGGCAAACATACAGCGGTTCTCCTGGGAACTCTTGAGAATCCAGTGGTTCTTTTTTAAACTTGAAAATTAGCTTGGGGGCCACTGAGATAAGAGAAAAGGTGTGTTTGCAAGTTCAGGGAAGCTTAAAAATGTATTTCATATCCCATCTTTCTCTCAATGTGAGAATCCTATTGGGAGGTTAATAATCAGAAATTAGTAATTAAAGTGGATTATTAATTCACTTTATGGTGACCCTAGGCAAATGTATCATGGGGGTTTCTTGGCAAGATTTGTCCAGAAGAGGCTTACCATAGCCTTCCCCTGAGGCTGAGAGAGTGTGACTTCCCAGCCCAACCACCAATAGCAGTCCAGGGTTCCCTTGCTGCTAATCCCTGGCAAATTCCCTAAAGAGGAGCAATGAAACCACACGCTTTCCTCCTTTAAAGCAAAACTGCTTTAAATTGAACAAATAGCATTATTATTATTATTATTATTATTTGAAAAGATACTTTGGTAACATGTGTAAACTTTCCTTATCATATATTTTTCTACTATGATTATTAATCTCTGATAACCTAGCAGAGATAGCTATAAATTGCAAAGGGGACAATTATCTTATTTTCGGGCGTATAAGACTACTTTTTAACCTGCAAAATCTGGGGTTAAAGTGGGGGGGTCGTCTTATACGCTGGGTATAAGGAGGTTCATGATAGGTTTGCCTTAGTGTCATCATCAGTTGGAAATGACTTGAAGGTGCACAGCAACAACAACAACAGTTTTGGAAGTCATACTCTTCCCAAACTCTATATTTTAACTGGAAAAGTGGGGGGTCGTCTTATACGCCCAGTCTTATACGCCGGAAAATACAGTACACATTTAAACTTGTTTTATATATCTATGTTATTTATATCATTTTAACTTTTTAATTTTTAATTTTTGCCAACTGTTTTATGACTATAGGTAGGATGTTTAATGTTTGAGGTTAGACAATCGATGTTTATATGTTTTGTTGTTATTTGGACACAGTCTGATGCAAAGGCCTTTGGCCAAAAGCAATAAATGTTTGATTTGCATTGATCTCTGATTATTAATCCAATTTGATTACTAATTTCTCATTACTAATCTCCCAATAGAAGAACCACTGGACTACTGTTACACATGCTTAAGAAAACATCCCATGATTTCTCCCTAGGTTCTCTAAAAAGCTCTGAACCTACAAGATGATGAGTCTGGTATGAACTAAACCAAGTAAATGTGCAAAAATATAATTAGACTTGCTTTGATTTACAGCGAGATGTACTTTTTTATTTCATAATGTAGAATTTCTATACCTGACATCAGTGAGGATATGCAACAAAGGGATAGCCAAGTAATGGACAGGAATTGGCCTGTATGCTAACTCTTTTTACAGCGAGGAAAAAAAGGATGAATATAAAAGCTCCGAAGCTAATTTGGGGCCTGAGGGCCTCTTAGCTGAAGAATTCCTCTGGCTCTTGGGAGCTTTAATCCTCTTGATACACAGACAACCATCTCTGCTTTCTGTCAGTAGCTTTAGACTCCCAAAGCTACTGTCCGCTTTTCTTTTAGGAGAACTTGTGGGGATTGTGCAGGCTGAAACTAAGGTTAAATGGTCACATGCAAAATAAATCATGATAGAATCTGAAAAGATTTCGTCCCTGTTGGCAATGAACTGGAAGGCAACACAGTCAAGTATCAACTTGTAATGTCCAGTTCTTGTATACCTTGGATATTGTTCAACCAAAGTTAAGCCCTTTTACATCACATTATGTTGAAGTGAAACACTGCACATGACATAAATGGCAGTGTTAGTGTGTGTGTGTGTGTGTGTGTGTGCTGAATTAGATGATTGATAGATTGATAGATATTTGCAAGCAAATCCAGCCTGAAAAAACTCGAGAATTTCCTCATAAATGTAGCTCCCTTCATGCATAACGTACAGTGGGGTGAGCAAATTGTGGCTCTTCTCCCCATCTGTTGCCCCTGAGACAACTTTTTTCTCCTTCCTTCCCATAGTAAATTGCCTTTCCGAGTCCCCTTTCACACTACAAAAATAATCTGGGATGAATCTGGTTATTTCTTTGGTGTTCATAATTGCCCTGAATTCACTTGTATTTTTTTGGGGGGGGGGTGTGCTAGCAACCCCCCCATTTAACCCAGGATATTCGATACCAGATCGATCTGCATCTTCGCCAGTTTGAATATGCTTCCAAATTGATTTGAATCGCTCTGCATCGTTCAAGGGAATGGAGGCAGCTCCATTTTGTCCAGAAACAATTTCATGTGTGAATAACACAAGGGTTAAAATGACTCGGAGAGATTCACGAACCCAAAACGTAATGGGAATGACAATCCTGATATGCATCAGCACAGCGATCCGCATCTCCTCGGGACAAAAAAACCGAGTGTGAATGCCCTCTCAGCAACCTCCAGGAGAGGCAATTCACCTTTTAAACAGACAGCTGTGGCTCTCTGCACTCTTTAACATTAAAAAACAGCAACTGCAAAAACAAAACCAGAAGTGGACTTCTAGTAGCTTCAGGGTTTGTTGTGGTTTTTTTCCTTTTCTTTTTGCCATTTGTGGAAGTTTGTGCAGCTCTCAGAGGCAGAAAATTGGCCCCATCCTGGATGTACAGGATGTACAACTGTAGTTGCCCATCCTGGATGTACAGGAAGGAGAGGTCAAGCAATTACAGAGCTCTTAGGGATTTACTGTTTTTCCCAGGCTCTCTCATCTACTCATTAAGCAGGAACATCTTGTGCTTTCATACACAAAGGCCAATGTCTTAATACCTAGTGCAGGTACTTCAGGAGAATGGGGGTGGTACTACCTGCATAACCTAAGCTCTGGAGCCAGTGATAGCCTGAACCCATGTAGCTGGGTGATGTACCGATACCACCCTGTATCTATTAACACCTGAAGGGATCATTTACTAAGCTCAAATTTAGTTGTGGGACTTTCAGAACTTGGAAAGGTTATTTTTGACAACAGAGGCCACTGTGGCTGTAGAATTCTGAGAACTGTAGTTCCCAAAAGTAACTTTTCCAACCTTTCCTGTTCTAAGGATTTATCTACACCTAGAATACATCAAATGGATCTGCAATGCAATCAATAGTTATGGGTTAAGAATTGCCTTCTAAAACCCATTTATCTGAGCATTTCTGACTATAGTCAATTTTATTATGGAGTCTCTCATTACTTTTTGACAACAGCCCCTCCACCCTCCAAGAATGGTTAAAACAGAACTTAAGCACTGCCACAGATAAGGCTCTACTTACCACTGATCTACGTCACCGGGGTCCCCTAAAGTGATCAGAGTAACATGTGGAAGGTGTATATGTGCTAACCAATTTGATGTACACTAGGACTGTGGGTGTGATTTTTCTCTTAAACAGCAAAAAGCCACTTGAGTCTTTGCAAACTCATTTCTCACAAGGCTAGCTATTGCTTCAGGGTGCAATTTTCATTCTAAGTCCACACACTGGGTGCTTCAGATGTGATCACCTGCAGTGAATAAGAGGGGAGAAAGAATCAGACTAATTCCCCTGCTGCTCCTACTTGGCCCATGCAAAAAAGGCTGCTGTGTGTGTGATCTTGACTAGAGCCACAGGAATATTGCACCCTTGGTTCTCTTCTCCTCTGACAGACATTTAAAGGGAAAACCCCCAGCTACAATACATTGCCTTGCTGCATTTCCCATACAATCCCTTGTCCATCTTGTAGAGGGCAACAACTCATTCTCCAGAGACCACAAATTGTGAGGCTGTACCAGTGCTCACTAAACTCAGACTGAGATGGCAAGGAGTAAGGGTAGGGACTGGAGAGAAAGGAGCGCAATAGAGTCATAAACTGAATCCCAACAATTGCAGCTAGGACAGATTTCTTTCCCATGAACCCACACAAGCACAGTTCTATAGCTGTTTTTCATACCCTCAATTATGGAATTTAAAACAGTTTCAAAACAACTTTATTGAAAATTATGCTCTTAAATTCCATTTTCAGCAACAGATATTTTTTTCATATATCACAGGCACATCATACATTCTAAGGTTTAATTGCTGCTTGGGCCTTTTCCAAAATTTCTTCTCTAATCTTTGGATAATCTGGGCATGTCTTCAGAACCTTTCATAAAGAAGAAGAAACAATTAGCTATTTTTGAAGCCACATAGCAAGAAATCATCACCATCTATATCTGTAGCTGCCATAATGTAGTTTGGCTGGGACTCTGCAGAAGTTTATCAGGAGATACTTAAAGAGGAGATCAGCAAAGACAGACAAGCTGTCTCAAGAGTCTTGATATTCTCCAGCAAAGTGCTGCTTCAGGGGTGTGTTCAGGGTGACCAGATGTCATAACAACAAAAGAGAGCAAGGCACCATAAAATGTAGGACATTACCAAATAACAGCTAAAAATACTCACATAAATATGGTTTATTCGCAGCTATGTTTTATTACATAACATACTCAACCATATTTTTCTGATTAACTTATCTTTGTTAAAATGCCTTATTGGCTTGTAATGTGCTTAGAGAACTCTGAACAAGACAAATGCTTAAAACTGTACTTTATGAGCAACATACCCTTTATCAACATTTAAATTATTCCTTTCATTCATCCATTGTGCTGAAATTAAGGGGGAAAGCCTTTCAACATTTGCATTGTGTCCTCAGGTTGCCCATTGGCTAATGTTTGCTGTCCTTTCCTCCCTTCGAGAAACAAATGTGCCCTGAGCATTGTGGGCAAGCCTTGTCTGCTGCTGCTCCTCCTAAGAAAAAAGAACTTTAGAAGGATCTATCTCCTATCCCTCTATTTGCAGCGAGGACAAGCCACCAAGTAGAAGCATTTCTCAAAGGTGAACAGCAAATGTGTTCTCAATGTGCTTCTTAGTTATGCTCAAAATGGAGGACATTGTGGAATTCCTCTTAGAAAGAAGGTTGAAATGTAGGACCTGTCCTGAAAAAGGAGGATGTCTGGTAACCCTGGGTGTGTTGGATATATTCTAGGGCAGACTAGAGGTTTGCCTGGGTCCATGCAAGCCTCACCAGGGGAGGGGGGGCACTGAGAATTTAAAAAGTCACTTATATTACAAGGATTCTATGATGAACTCAAAGGGGTTGTGGAACTGTAAGATCAGTGAGAAACAGGTACCTTAAGAGCAAAAGCACTGACAACACTGATCTACAGCACAGAACACTGTAGAGGACTTACATCATGGCATATGTCTATTGCTTCCATGTATCTTTTATCTTTTAGATAGTTGAAAGCAAGTTTAAATCCTAGAGGAAGAAAAGAAAAGGTCAATGTTCTGTGTAATATCAAGTGTTCAATAGAAATGAAACTGTAACAACCATTTCTGAGCATGGATGCTTGCTATTGTTAAACAAGAGTTCTATTGATTTGCCAGGAACTGTGGTGCTTTTTAAAAAATCTTTTAAAAGAAAGTGCTGAAAATGATCACTATGTATGAAAAAAAAAAAGTATACTTAGGTATTGACTATATTAAAGCAGCAATCCTTTGCACGTTTATCTGGGAGTAAAAGTCACACTGGACACAAGGGGTTTTACTTCTGAGTAGTTACATAAGAATCTGAAACCATACAAATTAAACTTGAAAAGAAACTAGATCAGAAGCACATTTTAGTGAGCTGGAGAGTTTTAAGGTAGAGCAACCAGTGTGTATTCCTGGTGACTACATGACAAATAATATTACTGATATTTTGCAAAATTGCTATGTTGCATCTCAGCTTTTATTTTTACAGTACAGGTTTCCACAACTGTTTCAGAGCACATGATAAAACAGAAGGATTAAGATTTCAGTAGTTTTCCACATACACTGGTATAGAGGGCAAACTAACTTGTTGAATACAGGAGAAGTGACCTCAAGAGGTCAGAAGGAAGCAAAAGGCATAAGTACATAGATCAGTGGTGGTTAACCTATGGTATGAGTGCCAGAGCTAGCACTTACAGCCCTTTCTGTGGGCATGTGCGCCTTTGCCCCAGGACAGAGTTTACCAGAGTTCATTACTAGAAAGCCAGAAGGGCACAGCACTTTGTGATAAATAAGTGGATTTGGGGTTTGCAGTTTGGGTTTGCCATCACTGACATAGATCCAAGGAGTGTGTGTGTGACTGTAGGGACTCACTAGCTCCCCACTGTTCTCTCTTCCACTCATCATTTTATAGAAGTGTATAAGCCTGCATTACTTCCAACATTCCTCCCATCCTACATACCATTAGAACCCTGTGAGGAGACGGAAGAAAAAGCAAACTGCCACCAGTATCACCTGTGTTTTTATAGTCTACTGTTTTTATAACATAATTTCATTCTTATTGGCCTATGAGCACCACCCTGGGAATCTTGTTGGCTGAAGAGTGTGATTAAAATGTTTAAAATAAATAAATAAATAAATAAATAAATAAATAAATGTTGATGGGGCTTAGTTTTAAGTAGACACATTTAGGATTGCACTGCACAACCTCAAACATGACTCTCTGTTCCAAAGGAACCTTGTAAATATAGCTCTAAATGCCATAGCCCTCCATCCAAGGAAGCGGGACCACCAAAGAGTAATGCCTTTACTTACCAACGGCAGGATTTGCTTGGTTACTATATTTCCAAGCTAATTCATAGTTAGTTGCAGCATCTTTATAAGCATTTTCCTTTTCTGAGATAAATCCCAAGCATTCATAAGCTTTAGCACATGACTGAAGAGAAAAATGATAATGCAAATAAGAAAGCAGTAGTACTTTACCAGGGCTTTTTATTTCTTAATGAGGAGCCAGAAGCATTAAGAAGCTACAATGCTCAGCAAATTTCCTTTGAATAAAACGTTGGAGCCTAAAGATAGTCAGAGGGACAGTTCTGTTCTTTGTGCCTCCAAAGGTAAGTTTGGAGGAAACAAGAGAAAGCTGAAAGGGTGTAGTAAAGGGGACAAGTAATTAGACTTGAAAATTTGGCTTGACTAAGCATAAAATAAACCATGCTAAAGGTAATTGAGGAAAAGCACTTGCTATGACAAACAGATGTTGGCCCATATTCTACATTATCTATTTAGTAATGTAATGTCTCCTGGTCTAATTCCTCCAAACCTGCTTTACCAGGCAGCAGCAAACTGACAGATGGAGGTCTGTTCAGCTGATAATCCAGGTGCAAGTGGATGACATTTCCACCTGCTCCTGCAGTCTGGAGCTGCAACAAGAAATTGTAATGGGATCCTGCTTCTGATTGTCTCAGCCTTGATTGCCAGTCCGGGGGGGGGGGAGCAGAAATATTATCCTCCTGCACCACAAACGCCAGCTGAACAGACCATTTCTCAGTAAAGCTGTTGCCATGATCATAAATTGTTCTCCAAAACTACTTTACTAGGCAGCAGCTGCATCGAGAAATGGAGGTCTGTTCAGCTGGCGATTGTGACTATGCAGTGTTAGTGAACAGGGAGTACGGTATTTACAGATATGTAACTCAAGGTTACCTGTCCATAACTGCAATACAAAATGCTGGCTGTTGTATTCAGAAGTGATTCTTCTAAATATGAGCTAAGTGTTATATAGCTTGAACACAAAATAATATTCAAGACCAAGGCCATTCTGAAACAACATTTAAAAACAACAAACCAGGAACTCAATCTATATTTTGACCATAAATCATTCTACTGTCTAAATCAAGAGTTGACTGTTTCTCTTTACGACTGGGAAATCACCTTATTGTACCGTAAACAGCGTCTCACTTGCTCTGTTGCAAGGTCATACTTTCCAGTAGAGCAGTAGATATCTGCTAACAAAATCCAAGCCTTTTCTAACTCATCAGCATCTCTCAAAGACCAGTTCACCTTAGTCAAGCGCTTCAACTGGGTCCTGGCTTTAGGTGTATGTTTAAGGATCATGTAGGCCTGAGCCATTGCTAAAATGGCTGGAACACTGTCCCTCTGTTTAAAAAAGAAACAAACCAAAACCAAAAACAGATTATTCACAAGATTTTTTTAAAGCCCTTATTTTAATTATGATTTTCTATTTTTGAGATAATGTTTTTCATCTCTGTTTCAATGAAAACCAGGTCCAGCAGCAGAATTTCACGTAACATGTAGTTTAACTCTCAGTAGTAGATTTTTTTGTAGGTACTACAGCCCTTCCCCTCCCAATTTTATGCCCCTTTGTTAAATAAACATGTTTTAAATATTTTGATTAAACAAATATACTCTGAGCATGTCCAGAGTAACTTCTCCTTACTATTACTGTCAGTATTTGCATATAAAATTAAAAAGCAGTCAGAAAGGGCATAGCTTTCAGAGATAGATGGAACCAGCAGCAATTTTCGTTTTTAGCAATTTAGCATGACTTCTACTTTCTTTGATAGCATTCAGAGAACACTGTCAAACCTTTAAGAGACCCTGTTCTTTGATGTTACCTTACAGTGGTATTCTTGTACTATTACAAAACTTTTTGTTGCTATATTGCACCTGTTGTGTTTGACATCAATTTTCTTACTTTACCTCACTTTGGCCCATTTCTGTGAATACTTTCAGGGCCTTCTCTACATTATGTCTTTCTTTTGTGGCCATTAAACAATAGCTCTGCAACATCTCCACTTGATTCTGGCCCTCCTGGGAGTGAGGGTAAAACTCCTTGAGAAGCTTCTCAGCTGTGCGTATCCCATGCTGTTCAGATTCTCTCTTTTCCTTTAGACTACTGTGAAAAGAAAGTGTGTGAAGTTTCCAAGGCTATGATGTGCTGGATAGCATTAAGAAAATAGCATGCCTAATTTGATAAAGATAGTATTAGAAACTGACTTAGATAACTCTTCATCAATATACAAAGTATAATTTTCAGAGGTATTAATCCTAGTACAGGGAACTGCTATAGGTCCTGTGGAAGGTAGTATGCAAACCAGTTACTGTAGTCAGCTCTGAATGAGAGAAAAGAACAGATTTCAGATGTTATTATACCTTGCTATATGGCCAACATGGCTATCCCATGATATATTCAATAGAATTAGGTTAGAATTTGGAACTGAAAGTAGTGCTGCTGAAGCCAACTTGATATTGATAACTGCCAAAACTGAAGTCTAAAAGCTGAAGTCTGGGGTTGAAGTCTATCTAGACCAAAGACACAGGAGACACCAACACATAAGTTGTATAAGATGGACAAGAAGATGATGATACTGCCTGGTCTCTCCTTCTTCCCCTCCCTTTGCTCACTTTTGACTTCTCAGGGATTTATGAACCTGAACTGGAAGCTTAGAATGATCTCTCCTGCAGTTTCTTTGAGTACCTTGCTCCTGGTAGACTGTGGAGGATAAATTCTATGATGATGCTTTGGTGCAATGGCCAATATGAAAGTGAATGCTGAAGTACTTGGTCATGGTATCCAAACTCATATAGGCAGAACCACAGGAGATGTCTCTGGGTGTGTGGAAACAATGGAAAGCCCTTGCAAGCTCCTGGCCAGCAAAATATGCTTGCAGATTGAAACTGATTTAGAGGCCGATTAAGTCACCTGCTCAGCTGACTTTCCAAGATGCCAATCAAAGATTAAGTTGTAAATTTTGAAGTCCCTGCTTGGTAAAAACCCAAAAGATAGAGCAGGCTTGTTATGGTGGCATCCACCCAGATCTACGTGAAGGCGCTACCTGGCTCCATACAGAAGGTAAAAGCTAAAGGCACCCACTCAGATAAATAAGGTACTGTGAATGTCTATGAGAAGGTGCTATCAGCCATATGCAGAAGGCGTAGAGCTTAAACAGGTCCTTAAAAGACATCACCCTTCAGGCTGAAGCTTTCTCAGGAGAAAAGGTTAATGGAAAACAAAGATGTAGAAAACGACAGAAGACAGGTGAAAATAGCTTAAGATGAAAGGGGGGGGGGGGAAGAAGTAATCAATGATGAAAAAGGTACAAAGAAACTACTCAGTATGCAATGCTGTTCATGTGGCAGATAAATAGGAACTGAGGGGAAGATGCTGAGGGGCACCTAGCCATCTGCTGTGGAGTTTGGGAGCTGGATTCTCACCAAAACTCTATTCAGATCTAGAATGTTCTGATTGTTGCTGTGCACAGGTGCAAGGCTCATATAGTACATGTCAGTCACAGATATTACATAAAAGAACGTATTGTTTCACACATGTGCTAGCTACATCACTACTAGAAATATTCACAGTTATTAGTGCTAGCCTTATCTGGTGTATAACAGTTTGGATGGAACACAGCTCTAGAACAATAATAAAAGTCTGAATGAAAGAGATCGTATTACAGAACTCCCCCCCACCCCCCACCTTCACTGGATTGGGAGAAATGCTTGGGGGGAAATGTTCTCCAAGTTTATCTGGAAAAGAAAAGGAAGGTCAACTCCAGACCGTTAGTGTTAAATATATGTTATTCCATTTTAGGACTTTTCCATTACCTGGCATCCATGGTATTCTGATTCTCAAACGTTTCTCCACCTATTATCTCATTATCAGGATTTAGACATATCTGAATCATATAGCTAAGGGCTTTCTGGCCCCAATCACTATCCTTACGAGCTTTGTTGAAGAACTTCAAGGCCTGGTTAGGTTGTGTCATATGCCTGTTTGTGAGGAGAAAGTATTTAAGACTTAGGTGCCATATGAGAGCTTTGGAACTATCAAGGATGTAGCCACATGTTCTGTTTCACAAGAGAATGGTCATAAGTCAATATAGAATCACGCAGGCTTAAGCTCATACCAGTCATTGGATTTAGCTGCACTTAATTTTGTATTGAAGCATGAGTGATAACTCTGGAAGAGGCACACTATTTCCTTCTATGAGAATAGAAAAGAACACAGAAATCTATTCAGGCTAAAAACACTAATTGAAATATGTGCATTTGCAAAGATCTATAAACTGTAAACACTACAGGAATCAAATCCTAGAATTTATTTGGACATGAGTTGGAATAAAAAATCTGATTCATTTTGAAACCAAGAGATGACACTGCAATGAGCTTCTTGGGTCTACTTGCTTCCAGTTATTTTTGAGCTGATACGTGGAAAGTGAAGCCTATGAACTACATGTGCCCCAAAGACATTTTTATAGGATTTATCCCTCCCAGTACTAGAAGAAAGGAAAAATTCAGCCAAGGCTCTCCAAAAGTTGAGAGAGAGAGAAGGGGGAGTAAAAAAAAACAAAAACAGAAGTGGATCTCTGGCCTCTTGGAGTTTTGATTTTTAATTTCTTCCCACATTTCCATGCCTGATGCAGCTTGCAGTGAGGCCTAGGGGTAAAAAACTCTTGGACAATGCCCTCCCTGTTGTACAAGGTCTAAGAGCCAAACAGACACAATTGCAAGGGAGAAAGGGAATCAGGTTAGGATCATGAGACTAGAATTTGTGCCTGTACTGTTTTACAGTTGCTAATGGCTCTCCCAGCACTATTTACCTCATGGGGGAATTTACAGATATATGAATGAGATATATACACATGTGTAAGTTGCATGTATCAAACTTCCAGCTTGGACAGCCTTGGAGAACTTTCTATTGGAAAAACAATACAGTAGGAAATAAAAGGTCTATTCCTGCTTCACTGCACTTCCATGGTCTAAATCAGGGGTAGGCAGCCTTTCCCCTTTAAGGGCCGAGGGACTTCAGCTCCCAGAATCCCAGGAGCTATTGGCCAACATGGGACTATTGGCCAATATGGCTGAGGCTTCTGGGAGCTGAAGTCCCTTGGCCCTTAAAGGGGAAAGGTTGCCTACCCCCGGTCTAAATTTTCATTTGTGTCTCTTCTCTCCCCTGCCACTCCATCTCACAACGGCTTGTCTTTTTTTAAGTCACAATTTTTTAAAATTATTTTTTAGGACCCACACAAAATGTAATTGACCTTGAAGTCTATAATATATTTAAATATTGTTCTGTACAACTTGCCAGCAATAAAGTCCCATGCAATAGTTATAACCAGGTTCCAAAGGTATTCGAATTGATTTTTTCTTGGCCAGCTCAAAAAAAGGTGTAGCATCTGCAAGTTTACCACTTCTTCTCAGCAAATCAATCAGACTCTCCATGACAGAGAAGTTATCTAAAAGTGTACAGAGAATGTTTTAGTATTTCCATCCAGAATACTTTTGAGTATTTCCAGGTCTTTCACAGATAAATTCTTGCTAACATACAAGACTGAAACAAGCAGCACTCCTTAGATGGAATGCAAAGAAAATACCCAGATACACATATGTTCTTTCATCAAAATAGTTCTAGTTTTACTCTATGTACTTGATGTTATTGTACTTTAACTTCTTTTATTGTGAGTTGCTTAGGAGGCCCTTTTAAGGACCTAAAGTCAGCATACAAATGCTCTCATTTATTAATTTTAAAAAATACCTGGTGTTTTTTCCAAAACATTTCGGTACAGGCTTATAGCTTGTTCATACTTCTCTTTTCTAAACATAAGGTTTGCCATCATCTAGCAAAAGAGCAGACATTTACTATTTAGAGCAATTATAATGTATTCTCTTAGCTTTCACAACACTTTGCACAAGCTAAAAAAAGAAGTAAAAAATTCACCAAGGATGAGTCAGTGTTAAATGTTCTTGAAGTAGAAGGTATGTTAAAGATGTCCCTGGAACTGTCTGCTATCCCAATCCTGTATTTATGATACCCTTAGCAAGTTAGAGGAGTCAGGTATGTCTCCCCTAACCTACTGAGAATTCTTCAAAAATGAGTACCAAATGCCATCCCAAAACCAATTATCTTTCAGACAGTGATTTTTTTTTGAAGACTTTATAGTGCCTTGGGATGTTAAAATCTTTTTCCAAAGCAAATAGTGAAGCAAAGCAAAAATAACTCTTTCTGATCTATGATGTTATTTTACTGGATGCATGTGATATATGCAAACTTCATCCCATTCCCATATGCATTCTCTACAGCTGTTTCAGAGTCCAGAAAAAAATGAGTTCAGGGGCTTTTCAGTTTTTCCTATCCTCAAGTGGCCATCAAGTGCTGTTATCAATATAGATAAATCAAGGTAAAAAAGAGTGGCTCTCTATATAGCAAAGGTTAAATTTAGTAAGAGTTAAAGGATGTACCATTGTTCCAACTTCACTGGTGTCATCATCTTGAAGCAGGAGAGTACAATAATGCTCACACTGGTCCGTATCTCCTTGCAACAAATACAGGCGAGCTAATTCTAATATTATCTGAACATAAAATGAAAAATGAAAATAAAATGAAAACACATAGCAATTTGGAATTATAATTTAGAGACAGAGCTGATTATTCTGTCAGATATCCTGTTATTTCTCCATACAATTCCATTTAATGTCCAGAGTGATTTTTTTAAATAGCACAACTTGATACCAGAGTGCAGCTGTTAGTAGAGTTCTTAACATAAAATAAGTTCAGTTTTATGCAGTCTATACCCCACCTTCTTTGCTTGTGACCCATCAATGTGTTTTAAATAAAGAAAGCAGTATTTAATATTCAGAATTATAATTAGAACGCTGATAGGAAGAAAATCAATTCATTTGAAAGGTGGTGCTGGACAAAAGTTCAATGGATAGTGTGAACTGCTAAAAAGACAAAATAATGTATCTTAAAGCAAATCAAGCCTGAACATTCCCCAGAAACCAAGCTGACTAAAGAGATTGTCATACTTTGGACATACCATGAGAAGGCACGACTTATTAGGAAAGGCAATAATGCTTGGTAAGGTAGAAGGCAGCAGGCAAAAAGGAAGCTGCATTACAGAGGGATGGGTTCAGTCAAGGAAGTCACAGCCCTGAGTCTCCAAGCCCTGAGCAGAGCTCTTGGTGATAGGGTGATTTGGTGGTCTTTCATTCATAGGGTCGACATAAGTCAAAATCAATTTGACTGCAGTTAATAACAACATTTCACTGAGATCTCTTAAAAACTGAGCTATAGAAGATCCAAATTATCTGGAGCATGCACTATTGATTAAAAATGTAGTAAGTCATTCTTTGAATCATTCATTTGAATGATTCAACAAATATTTAATGTAGAAATAAAACTTGAACCAGAATTGTTCCTTTTAAATATAGCTGAAGATAAGGAGTTGAGGAAACACCTAAAGTATATCTTATCTATAATAACTGCTGCCAGGATCTCATCTGCAAAAAAAATGGAGATGCCCAGAAATTTCTACATTAGACGACTGCATAATAAAACTTTAGACATGTTAGAAATAGACAACCTTACAAATCTACTAAAAAACAAAACAACTGTAGAAAAAAATGAAGACTGGGACCTTGTGATGAAATACTGCAAAAAAAATGGACTAATTAAAGAACTAACTAAATAAAAAATTAAATAGTCTGAAAATAAAAACTAACTTACAATCTACAAATTGGGAAACAAACAAGAAGTTAATGTGGGAGGTGAAGACATCAAAAATAAGAACAACAAATTAGTATTATATTGATACTATGATGGAGTTTTAACAATCACGACAATAATTTAAGGGGAAGAATATTTGTTTAGATACTGTTTAATAAATGGATGTTAATAATTATATACTAAAGAAGCCTTAGGATGGAAGAGGGATAAGATTATAGTAGTAAAATGCTGTAGTAAATAATAATGCAATAAATAACAATAATGTAATAGATATAGATCATAAGCTATGTTTGAAATGTCACTGAGAAAACTAATAAAAATACTTTAAAAATGTAGTAATTGCTTTGCAGAATCAGACCTATTTATTTAGGCCCAAAAACACATTGCAGAAATAATTCAGTTTGAGACCACTTTAACTGCCCTGGCTCAGTGCTATAGAATTCTGGGAACTGTAGTTCTGTAAGGCATTTAGCCTTCTCTGTCAGACAGCTCTGGTGCCATAATAAACTACAATTCCCAGTATTCCCTAGCACTGAGCCAGGGCAGTTAAAGCAGTCTCAAATTGGATTATTTCTGCAGTGTGTTTTGGACCTAAGTAATCTGTCCTGGCCTGACTTCAAATCTGACAGAAATGCCATTTATCCATGCTTACCTGCAGAATGGATCTCTGTGTATGTATGCATGTGTATTGTGTGCCTTCAAGTTGTTTCTGACTTATGTCAACCCTAAAGTGAACCTATCATGGAGTTTTCTTGGCAAGATTTGTTCAGAGGAGGTTTGCTTTCCTCTGAGTCTGAGAGTATATGAATGGTCAGACTTTCCAGCAACAAGTTAGAGGGACCTGCACATGTGCAGACCTTGTGTGATTCCTGCTAAGACTCTGTGAGAAGATGGTAACAATCCATCTGTGAGAAAATGGCCCAAGGAGTGGGTTTCATGCCCAAGCTGGAAATCGAACTCTGATGTCCAGAGTTGTAGTCCAACACTCAAACCGCTACACCATGCTGGCTCCTTCCCCCATGCAGCTGATGCCCAGCAAAATAGATTGGGAGGAGGGAGTTATTATTGTGGCAATAGTGTCACAACTGTGACTAAGCAGCAATTATAAATATTGCTGTAACTGTTTTGTATTCACGATTGCTACTTAGTCATGATTATGACACTATTGCCACAATCATAACTCCCCCTCCAACTTAATTTACTGGACATTAGTTTCATGGGGAGAAGGAGGTCCATTCTGCTGGTAACTGAAGCATGAGTGAATGATATTTCCATCAGGTTTGGAGGGACAGGCCAGGAGAGGTTAGTTACTATGCAGCTGATGCAGAACACTGGCTTATATCTTTAAACTTTAAACTGGAGATTAAGATCATGCTTACCTTACTATCTGTTGGAACACAGGACAGGGCTTCTGTGTAATACTTAATAGATTTTTCATATTCCTTCTCTGCTCGGTAAAATTCAGCAAACTGTACACAGATCATCAATGCCACTTGTTTCTGAGGAGGTATTAATTCAGGCTGTTCCACACGGACTCGCTTCAGTATCCTTTGTTGGATATCATATGCCTGAAAAATAAACAAATAAAAGGGCTTCCTTATTAGTACCATTTAGACATCAGGCTAAGAGTGTCTGGCAGGCATCTGGTCCTTGATTTGTACTGCTGGCTTTATTGCTCAGGTTTTACTGCTGGCTCTTAGTATCATTATAATGTCCTGGCAGTCTAATATTTTAATATCTTAATTCTATTCCGGCCAATTTATTCTTATAGTAAATGCTATTGGTTGTTTTTGCTTTTATATTGGTAAATGGTCCCAAGGGCAATGTCAATTGGACAGTATATGGACATTTAAAATAGACAGACAGATGCATACACACAAAGTTAGGTTAGCACAGAAGACACTCATGTGTCTTCTTTCCCAGTGTGCCGGGGGCTGTTACCATATTTTTCTCCATGGGCTAAACTGTTTCTTTCTTCCCTTTACTAGAAACTGGTGGCCAATGGCTTGTGGACCAATCCCAAACTTTGAGTAGCACTGGTGTAATCTATAATGTGGCTCTTTCTTGATACCTGAAAGTGAAGCAGATCTGATAACCCAGAGCTGGGCTTGCCCTTGACTGACTTCAGGCCCAAGATCCTTAAGGAGATCTTCAAAACAAGGAGATGTGGCCCAATGACAAAACTCCCTTCTGAAATTGTGATGTGAAGAACAAAATAAAGCAGTAAAGAAAACTTGGAAGAACTCACACATATGACCCTAAACCAGGGGTCGGCAACCTAATATTTTGTTTTCAAAATGGCAGCTGCGGCTCGTTCGCGCATGCGCAGGAGTACTGCGCATGCGCAAATGAGTTGTGGCCGCCATTTTGGAAAACAAAATGCGGCGTCAGGGGGTTGGCATCGGGGGGTGGGGTGTGCGCATGCGCACGCGTGAGCACGCGCACCACCATCCCCCCCCCTTTGGCCCGGCGGAAGATCTGGGGACCAGCGACCGGCCCCAGGTAGGAGAATGTTGCTGACCCCTGCCCTAAACAATGTGGCAGTAAAAATCACAGCCAACTAAGGGGGGTTGCAGACTGCCAGAAATAGTGTGAATTCAGTCCACTTTTAGGGTTAGGGTTAGTGCTAGGGAATCATGGGAACTGTTATTTTTCTGAGACATTGAGCCTTCTCTGTCAGACAACTCTGATGCCACAATAAAATACAGTTCCCATGGTTCCCTAACTCTAACCCTAACCCTAAAAGTGGACTGAATTCACACTATTTCTGGCAGTCTGCAACCCCCCTAAGTATGGTGGCTTGGCAACGGAATGTTTATATGCTGTCCGGGCAGAGCTGGGTGAAGACTGCAGCAGCCCAGCCTATCCTGGAAAGATCTGCCTGTCCACTCGCCATCTGCCTTCTTGGCTTCTGAGTGGTCAGACTTCCCAGCAAGAAGCTAGAGGGACCTGCGCATGTGCAGACCTTTTGTGTGATTCCTGCTAAGCCTCTGTGAGAAGATGGTAATCCTAATTTCTCTTCCTCCTGCATACCTCATCAGCTTGCAAACACGGGCCTAGGTAAATCTGAGACCAGTGCCTGTTACATTAAAATTAGCAGAGATAGTTGTTACTTGGTTCAAATTTCAGCAACAGCTAAATAAAAGACCAAAGGTATATTTATATGTATGTTGGTAACCACCTTTTAAACATCTTAGACAGTACACAAGGCTTCTACAAAGTTGGGCTTTTACCTTGTTTAGAGTTTCCAGAACAACTTCTCCTCTTTTAGTTGTCTCATAAACCTTTGCTAGTAGCATCAGATTCTTAACATCCTTCATCATTGAAGGAAGATCATCAGCTAGAAAATTGAAAAGATACAATCATTACTTGGTATCACCTGCACAAAGGTATAATGGCCACCAATACTACTAGACAGTAGGTACAAAGAAATGATGTTGAATAGTGGAACTGGCATGTAAAATGAGTTGTGATGGATGAATCTGTCAGATTTAAACTCATTGTTTCTGTCACATTTATAATGAAGTTGGAAAGCCTGATAAATCAAAAATGAAATAACCAGAATTCTCATTGGTTTGAACTGGGCAAGTTTAACTGATACAGCTGTTCACAAGCACAGAGAGAACTATGTTGTAACTACCTGCCCTGCAGCTATTTAGATGAGATCGTTTCATAAAAACTAGCTGCTAAGACTTAAGCACTTGAAGCCCTCTACCTGGATAGATGAATCACTTACACTTCACATTTGAATTTATAAACTGTAAAGTTCTCTCTATCCTGCTTAGGATAAAATCTGTGAAACTTGCTAAGCTCTTATTCAACCTCACCCCCAACGTGAATGCAATTCTGCTTAAAATACCTGGTCATTTAATATATTTAAATACAAAATTATTACCAGAACAAAGATGGAAGAGATCCATGGTTCAATCTCTTAATTTAAACACACATTTTAAGCAATGGTGGTGATTGTTTAACAGAGAATTGTGTCTATGTTCATGGAATGACTGGTGGAGTGTGATATTTCACCCTTTTCTCAAGTGCCATTTTCTTATTTGAAATCATCCCACACAAAACTGCTATTGTTATTCACATGACAGGGAGGAAGAAAAAGAAAAAAAGACAGTTATTGGTACAGGGCCAACATGAGCTTCTAAGAAAGATTTCACTTCATAAAACAGCATGGAGCAAAGGGTGAAGTCTCTTTCCTAGAGACCTGTATTTCAACTAGATGCCCCATGACTGTTGAAAATTGAAAAGAAAAACATCAGGAAACCAGATCATGGATCATCCACATCAGGGGTAGGCAACCTTTCCCCTTTAAGGACCGAGGGACTTCAGCTCCCAGAAGCCTCAGCCATGTTGGCCAATAGTCCCATGTTGGCCAATAGCTCCTGGGATTCTGGGAGCTGAAGTCCCTCGGCCCTTAAAGGGGAAGGTTGCCTACCCCGATCCACATCATGCCAGTCAGTTTTCATTTTATTCTACAATAGCTACATGAATTTTTTACTGCTTGGAAGAAAATTGTAGACAAGACAATTGATGTGACAGGAACCTTACAAATTACAAATCTTTATATGTGTACGTTTTCACAGGTGGTGTGTGTTTTATATATAATCTTTATTTTCAACTGCCATTTATATCCTGCTTTTCTTCCCTGGAATTCAGAGAGGTATACATGATTCAATTCCATCTCACCCCAACACTTACTTTGATTTTCAGAACTATACTATGAAATAACTTGGAACAGTGATAGCAAACATTTTATGTACCAAGTGCCCAAACTAAACAGCGTTCTGGCACCAGGTGTTACCCCATGCTGGAGGTGGGACTTCCTGGGGGAACGGGACATCTAGGGCTGGACTTCCGCCCTATGGGGCCAGAACTTCTGGGGTGGAACTTCTTCCCCCTACACCTTCCCGGGCTTTCAGCTGCCTCTCTGGAGGGACAGCCGGGAGGAGGAGGAACAGGTATGCACTTTTTCTTCCTCTTTCATGCTCCGCATGCCAGGGGAAATGGCTTCGCGTGCCATAAGTTTGCCAACATGGAGTTAGACTGATAAGGAGTTGCCCAGGATTACACAGTTGAGATTCATCACTGAGTTGGGGTTTGAATCCAGAGGCCCTTTCACACTACACAGTTATTGCACTGTGATTCTGCTTTAAATATCATGGCAGCATTCTATAGACTCCTGAGATTTATAGTCTGGTGAAGCACTAGAGTCCTCTGGTAGAGAATTCTAAGTACTCTCCTACGTTGTAAATTTCAGGATTCCACAGGATGGAACATGACAGTGAAAGTGGAATCATACCACTATAATTATGCAGTGTGAAAGGGTCCCAGGTCTTTCCAATCGTAGATTAATATTTTAACCACTATACTATGCTAACTCAACACAAGCCTAGGAGCTGATCTGCAACACATAGGAAAACAAACTTAACTGAAATTACACTGTGAAGAATCCAGTTCTGTCGCCCTGTCTTTGTAAAAACCATGGGTCATTTATTAAGAGCATTTGCACTATAACATTCCACTGGTGTCTGGCATTCCAAACAGGAGGTGAGTAATGTTATGCAGGATGACATGAATGACTACCCCAATCTCTTTTAAACAAATGAACTGTCAATATACTGTTCTGAAAGAAGCAAAATGGCTGAATATCTGATTATAAAGAAGATTGCAATAAAGATTTCTCAATATAGCACTGTGTTAGGGCCATGCCTAGTGTGAGGTTGCTCCCACATAACTATTTGGCAATAATTATTAAATATAACAGATTTAAGCCATAAGACAACACTAAAACTGCAGCAAAACACAGTAAGCAAAGAGAATTATTACCTTGGTCATGATCAAGTGCCTGATTTAGTACTTTCTCTGCTTTGCCAAACTTTTTGAGCTTTAATAGGAGATCAGCAAGATCATGACACAAGAAGTCTTGCTCGCTCATCTTGAGAGCAACTTCATAATAATTGATAGCCTAAAATGGATCAATAGATTTCAACAGAAGGACTACAACTGTAATTTTCAAGGGAAACACATGTTTTTAAGACACCCACAAGGTTTAAAGCCATGCAATATTATCAGAGAAGTCAAAAGATGTCTCTCACTGGACTTTAGAATAGCACTGCAACAGATACAGATTTTCCGTGTATATAAGACAACTTTTAGTTCAGAAAAAGATGACCTAAAGTAAGTCATAAAACTAGGAAAATAACCAAGCAGAGGTTGCATATTTCCTTCTATTTGCTTATTTGAAATTCACACTTGCTGTTTAAATAACAGTTCTTTTAAAACTGTTTGTATTTGTATTTTGAGGCTAAAGACTGCATGCCATCTTTTGCTAAACCAAATAATTTTGAAAGTTCAACCAACCAACTAACTATGCATAGGACTGCATTCAATGCCTGTGAATGTAACTGTGATATTTTATTAACATTTTTGCTTTATTTTGGAAGTCTATGTTTTATGATGGATTTTTTAACAAGAAAGTTTTGCATAGAAATAACAGAAAAAAATATATGTTTGTGTACATCATCATTCTCCTTGGCTAGATAATCATTTGGATCACATGTAAATTTCCTTCTTGGCACTTGTAGCTCTGGAACCAAACAGAATGATCCCAGGTTACATTGCTCAGTACAGACCTATGTTGATACTTCATTCCTTGGACATATTAAGATTAAAATAGCCGCATATTTTATCTGCACTTGTTTTATCTTCTGTGAATTGCCTTAAATCCTAGTGTACGGGAGAAAGACAGGATAAAATGAAAACCAGGGTGGGTGGGATAAAGATGATGACGTTGTTTCACTGGCTTGGGCCTTAAGCAAAACAGAACCTATTTCTGGACCTTGTTATATTGATGAGTGTAGACGTAGGCTTGCCCAATTTTTCTTGCTACTGTTGCATCCAAAGGATTCTTCTTCTGAGCTGCTTCATAAACTTCCAAAGCTTTCTCAGGCTAAAATAAATGACAGCAAGGCTGTTGTTACTTTAAAAGGTAAAGGTTTTCCCTTTGACAAGGTTGTCAGGTCATGTCAGACTGTAGGGGGCAGTACTCATCTCTGTCACTAAGCCAAAGAGCCATAATAATTGATAATGTGAAAGATGACACTGTGATTGTGGGGCCAGCACGACTCCCTGGAATGCTGTTACCTTTCCACCCAAGTGGTACCTATTTATCTACTTGCACTTTTACATGCTTTCAAAGTGCTAGGTGGGCAGAAGCTGGGACTAGTGATGAGAGGTTAGTCATGTGGCATTTTGGCCTTAAACTGTCTACTTTGTGATCACCAGAGTCAGCATCTTACTGCTGAGCCACCGTGTTACTTTACTATACAGATTTTGGCATTTTTTTCCTTGTTCTCTACTACCTAGACTACAGTTGGCCCTCCACATCTGTAGTTTTGACTATGTGGATCTGATTATTGTGGATTTGATTAATATGTTCCCTCTAAGTCCTCCAGTGCAACTCTGCTTGAAGTTGACAATGGAGTCATGCTGGAGGGCCTACAGATTTCTAGGCATTTGTAGGTCCTCCAGTGTGATTCTATGGTCAACGTCCAGCAGATGTGATCACAGAGTTGTGCTGGAAGACCTAGAGATTCCTAGAGAGGTGTTCTCTCAGGTGACATAAGAGTGGCTTTTTTATTTGCAGTTTTTTCACTTTCATGGGGATCCTATGCCTCAACCCCAATGAATGTGGGGGGCCCACCATATTTATTACAGTATCACTATCACTTAGACTACAAAAGCTACCATGCTGTTTAGCAATAGCGATGGCAACAGCAGTATTTACAGAGAGATTTGGAGTATTTAAAGGGCTTCACATAATACTTGGAAAGACTGACTTTAAATCTACTGGCAATATTCTCTTTCTTTTTCATATACATTATGGTATGATAACTGTGTTTTCTTAGAAATGACTATATTAATTAATTAATTAATTACTAACCACTAACCTCCTGAATATTCATATAGGCATCGCCCAAGAGAAGGCTTGTATGAGGACTTGGCAAATTTTCACAGAGCTCACTAAATAAAAAAAGGCATGACATTTACATTGCAATGCAGCACTTAGAAGTAAGTCCCATTGATTTTAATGGGACTTACAGTTAGACATGTGTAGCAAGGATGGGAATTGTTCAGTCATCTAGATGCTGTTGAACTACAGCTCCTAGCAGCTGTAGCTAGCATAGCTAATGGTAAACAATGCTGGGAGATGCAGAACAACAACATCTGGATAAGTGAACAATTCTTACCCCCAGAGTATAGGATTATAGCCTTAATAAATTATTGTATAAAAAAATACAAATACAGTACTAGTGTACAAAACATAATTTTGTTTGTTCACTATCAAAAGATAAAAAGGTGACATAGGTGTTTTAACTACAATAGCTTCGAAAATGGAATGGGTATAATTATCACAAAATAGACCACATTGTGTCTCAAAAATGAGGTAATCCATTCAAACTCTGTGTTCTTTCATTGGCCAGAATTAAGCCAGCAGAGACAAGGAACAAAATGTTATTGAAAAACTGGCCTTCATATAACCTCAGATCCTATTAATTATTTACAATGTTGTAAAAAGCATAGAAGAATGCCATGAATAAAATTTAAAAATATACAGCTATGCAAACTGCACTACTTCTAAAGTACCGTAGATGCATAAATCTATTATTCAAAAATGTATAATGCATTGTAGCTTCTAAAATGTGCATCCTTGAAATGATCCTTGATCAAATTTTTTGGATCCCTCTCTGAATCTAAAGGAAAATGTAA
The DNA here is from genome assembly GCA_026167975.1 of Phrynosoma blainvillii. Classification (NCBI taxonomy): domain Eukaryota; kingdom Metazoa; phylum Chordata; class Lepidosauria; order Squamata; family Phrynosomatidae; genus Phrynosoma; species Phrynosoma blainvillii. The sequence goes on from JANUYF010000005.1 coordinate 8,362,888, forward strand.
AACTGAATTCTTGCAAAGAAGTAAAATTAACTTGAAACAACATTACCAATAGCATCCAATGTACAATCTCTTATCCTTTCGGATCAGAAGGTAAATCTGAGCCATCTTTTCCTTAACTTCAGTGTAATATGGCTGGTTTGGTGTGACATTTCTCAGCATGGTTAAAGCTAAGTCCACCTCTCCTTTACTGAGAGCCAAATCTACATTAGCAACAGTTACACGGATTTCTTCTGGTGTTCCATTAAATTCATTAATCGCATCTTGCATTATCTTAGTAGCTTCATGCTAGAATGTTGAAACATGTATGAAAACATTTTACAAAAGTAAATACTTCTATAGCAAGATGGTAATTATAATGAATAATACTATAGCACTTCTAGAATGTTTTTAAAAATCCCTATTTGTTATCCTAGTAATTCTTGTAAAGGAGATCACTATTACTATCTGCATACTGCAGACAGAAGCTGAAAATAGTTTGTTTAAGGTCTAACGAGACTTCTTGCTTCAATGCTCAGATTTACTTATTATGTTCATAATTATATTTCTTACATTCTTTCCCTCTATACACAGATAAAAGGCTGAATACAAATCAACTTGAATTCCTTGAATGGAGACTCAAACACTCCATAGGAAATCGTTTGACATTCTGATTTACAGCTATACATAAAGCAAAATTGTATGATTTCAAATGGCTTGGCAAATCCCAAGGAAATGACTGGAGCCTTTTTTTTTTTTTTTTCAGATTACAAGAATTACAGATTTAATCTGTAACCATTTTTTATTATTTTATCGATTTATAAAACACAATTTATATATTGGATTCTCTGCTTTCAATGTAGCTGATGTACACACCATACAGTGGGCCCTTGGTACCTACTGGGTTTGGTTCCAGGCCCCACCCTCGTGGATACTAAAATCTGTGGATGCTCAAGTCCCATTAAATACAATAGCACAGTAAAATGGTATCCCTTATATAAAATGAAAAACCAAGGTTTGCTTTTCGAAATATATATATCTATATATATATATATAATTTTCAAACCATGGTTGGTTGAATGTATGGATAATAATCAGTGGATGTGGAGGGACAACTGTATTTAAAACAATAAATATAACCAAATAAAAAGATAATTGAAAACAAGCAACAATCTTAAAATCAATAGCCTCAAAATATCAGCTAAAAAGCAGGGTTCTAGTACAAGAGTTTTTAAGTCCTGGGGCAGGATAGGCACACTTCATATTTGCAAGAACTGCTTTTTAATGACACCTCAAAGCTATCAGCTGGAGATTCATGCAAAAGGTATACCTAAAGTTAATGAATCCTGAGAACCAGAGCGAAATAGAACACATACTATCTGCTCCTGGTCCCCCATCCTCCTGGGATAGTAGTACAGTCAGAAGGATGGGAATCTTTTGTTGTTACTATTATTAAACAATTGAGAGTCAGAATGCTTGTCAGAAATCACACAGAGATCTACTAGTATTTTCTGTCCATTCTTACTGCCAATTAAAGCAGCTGGAGAAGCAGATAAGGGTGAAGGTAATATTCTGGATATGCCTTTCAGACATAAAATTATCAATTGGTATTTTCTCACTTGTGTAAGAAATGTATTTCCATTTCATCGTAGCTGTCAGCTACAATCCCTTACAGAACATTAACAGGTCTGCCAAAGGATGAAAGAAAATTGTCTCTCCCTGAGGGTGTTGCACTAAAACTTCCATTATCTGTCACATTCGCTATGTTGGCTAGTTCTGACAGGATCTGTAGTCCAACATAAGGAGTGCACATATTATGCGCCCTTGTCTTATAGCTTTAATTTTTTTATATAGACATTCAAAAAGCATTTAAAAAACTCTGATACCATGTACTTCATAAACAGATTTATTTTTGATCCTTTTATTTTTATTTAAATTGAGGCATGAAGTAGACGGGCAAGATAGAATGGCGTCTGGCCGCTTCGAGGGCAGAGCGTGTGCATGACACACACTCCTGGAGTGGCCTGAGGCTGCCTGAGGTGGCCTGGGGCCACTGGAAAAAGGAGTGCAAAAAAAGCACTCCTTGCTGGTGGCCTGTTTGGGACCATGGCATCCAGTTGCTGTGGTCCCACACCAATGTGGGGGTGTCCAGGGCTGCAGTGGCCTCTAGCCACTCCAAGCTGGCTATATAACCTTTCTTACCAGTTCCCCGTTGAGTCGAAGAGCTTCAGCAAGTTCCAGGTAGATAGAGACTTGTTCACTTGTAGTTATAGGAGGTCCTTGGCCTTTCTTAGTTTCTCCTTTCATTTGTGGTAAATTGACAAGCATTTTTAAGACTTTAATGGCTTCAGGATACTCCCCAGCTTTATTAAGTGCTCTAGCCTTGATGAAGTGATACAGTGGAGAATCACGAAGCTGGTCAAAATATTAAAGGGTAACATCAACTACAGTTTCATTCTGAAAACATTAGATCTGATATATTCAAGCATGTTTCAATTCAAAGTATAGACTAGTGCTGTGGCTGAGTTCTAAGTAAAAGAAGTCAACATAAACCCATAGTGCTTGGAGGCCTTAAAAAGTAACATTAATGTTACTTTTCAATTAATAAAAGGAACAATGTTCCTTTTCAAAAGAAAGCATTCCTGCAACATTCTTAAAACAAAAAGAGTAACGTTAGTGTTGCATTACAATTGTGCTTACATTTCATTCCACTCAGAGCAGCAAATGAGATGTTGTCTCTCCTCCAACAATTGCACCATCCAAGATGTGTGGAAAGCAGCTGCCCACATTTACTGGCGTACTTAGACCAGTGGTGCCTTGATGTGGTAGAGTGAGCTGTATGGTGTCTATTCTATTTACTACTTTATGTATACCCCACCTTTCCCCTAAAGTTGGAGCAACACTTTTGGCTGTAAAACTGGTGAAACAACCACAACCACACCTTACTTCTGATTGTGATGTCCAGGTTCAGTAGTAGGTTTCCAGTGGAAACAAAACCCCATCTCTTGTTTCTACTTTCAGGGGTTTGGACTACTTTTGGGGGGCACTTTTACAAATAATTTTACAAAAGTCTAGAGGACTTTTTCTTCAGCTGCCCCAGACTGTGGAACGACCTGCCAGAAAAGATTTAACAGTTGAATATGCTGCTCGAATTTACAACAGCATTGAAGACCCAAGCCTATTCAGATGATTTTTAAAATGGTAAATTTTAAATGATGAATTTTAAACATAGATTGTTTTAAACATAGATTGTTTTAATACGTATGTGTCTTGCTTGTTCTTTTAAATTGATGTATGTTTTAACTGATGTTGTGTTCTTAACTGATGTATATTTGTTGGTCTATTGTTTTTCCCCACCTCAAACCATGTAGCACATCTGCTGCTTATGGAGGTAATGAAGGTATTTGTAATGTGGCGTGTTTTTGGTCTGAAATTTAAAAAAGAGAACATTGGAGATACTGGGTTTGCATGAACTTGGCAGCACTTTTCCAAGTGTCTAGTAAATGGCAAGTGCTTCAGTGCTAGAAATTTCTGAAGTTACATTGCAAATAGCCCCTTGAGAATAATACAGTCTGAAACATGTTGGCCTTTTGTACCAATAAAACATCCATCAATTTAGCACCTTGAGACTCCTCTTTCTTCTGAAAAATTATTATAAAAAACACATATCTTCTGAACATTTTATTGTGTGTTCCCTGGCTTATGCAATGTAACAAGTAATATAACAAGCAATATAGCAACCATGTAGCAATGTAGCAAGTTCCTGCTGAGACCAAGTTGATGCTGAGAAATGGTAATAAGGTGCCTGATAAGGCAGGTGACAAGCAATAAAACAAATGACATTTGAAAAGTAACATTCCCCATACTTCAAATCAGATGGTAGGAAAGAAATCACTTGCATATACAAATAAGGAATTAACCTTTGATCTTTTAATCTCCTGTCCTGTCTTTCCACAAATGTTGGTCACAAACAGGAGATTACTTGGGAATAAACTTGCTGCTGGCTGCAAGTAGATGCATTGCCAGAGGAAAAGGGTAGACAGTTCTTATAAGCATTTGAAATGTTTTGCTAAGGCGCACTCACCTGAAAATTGTAGCTGACCCCTATTTCCAGTGAATGGGCACATTCTTTGATATTTCCTTGAGACAGGTGAATCTGGGCCATAAGAAGATTAGCATCTGTGGATGTTGGATCCAGCTCTAAACAACGCTGCAGGGTACCCTGGGCAGTTTCTAATTCTCCTGCAAAATAGCTTAATATTTTTGTTCTAGACATTCTTTTATTACAAATACTGTTATGAAACAGTTCCCAAAGGCTAGCACAGACCTTTCTCAGTAAGTGCCCCAGTTTACTAACTCCATCATCTATTACTCATTGGCTTTGTAACGTGAAGACAGAAGTAAGCTTTTCAGAGTTTTGGGATGAACTAGAAATATGTTCATTATAAATGTACCCTTTTCCTTCTTCAGGGTCATATATAAAAATTGGTCTTACAAATCTGTAGTATTTTAAAGTTGAACTGATGAAAGGTCAGCTGCTGCAGGTGTATTGGCCACTGCCCATGAAACCAGTAACAACTCCTCCAACCTCTGGAGTATTTTGTCATGATTTTAAAAAAAATGTTTGCAGTATCTGTTTTGAATAAGCCCATACAAACTAATAAATAGACAGCTGCTGTTAATTTAAAAAACAACAACAGACAACTTAAGGAAGCAGTAAAAGGAGCAAAGTGAACTGGCATCTTTCTTGGTGCTGTATTTTTATATTATGCTAGTTGCAACTCTGGGCTCAGAACAGGAACCAGCTGGGAATGAGCTCAAATACTATGCCTACCTTCATCCTCATTATGTTTGCAGTGTGGTTTCAGGTAAATGCTTTTCCTCCTTCAGCAAGAACACATATGATTGTATAGTAAGAGATTGGTTACTTATCATGAAGATTCATTCTTGGATGGCTCAGAGGAGCAATCTATTTTACAGTTGGTAAAACTCCTTGTGCCAATTCATGTGGCAGGAATACCAGTTAAGGTCAGATATTCCCTTTGTGGAACTCCTGTGGGGAGCCAACACTGTGAACATTCCCATAGCCCTTCCTGGTTAGTTTTCCCTTCAAGCCTCCATACATGAGTCTGAAGACAGATGAAATATGTTCCCTTGAGAGGAGGTTGTCTCAATTTGGATTGTGGCTCTTGAGTTGATAGCACCATGAAATGGAAGTACTTGGCCCTCCTTTGCCACTAAGGAACTATTAGAATCATTTCTGCTTCCTGTGAACACTGGTCATCAGTGGAAGAAGGGTAGCAAAGCAAAGACCCTTAACATTTACTTCTGCTCACTGGATGCATTTGGGTTGAAGAGAGGAATTTAAAAAGCTATCTTCTATTAAAACCTATTATTTGTTCATCTAGCCCAGCATTGGACTTTATCACATGGGGGAAAACCCAAAAAAAGTGGGTTGCTTTTCACACACATCGCTGTTAAACTGTTGTTAACCCCAAAGGAGTCAAAAGCTGCTTCTTTTTATTTTTGGGATTTTCCGAAAGTAAAAAAAAGTGGCTTTTGACTACTTTCCATTCAGGTTAACAATGGTTTAACGACAACGTTATCTGAAAATCTACCTGCTTTTGTGGATTTTTAAAAATTTTAAACCCTGTTTCTGCATAGGATTTCCCCCATGTGATAAAGTCCATTGCCTACTCTGACTGGCAGCAGCTCTCCATAGTCATAGCACAGTTTAGTACTTAGCACAGTCTTGTCATTGTCTAGCTCAGGAAAAGAGAACATGTGGCCTTCCAGATGTTGTTGGATTGCAGCTTCCAGCATCACTCAACATTTGTTAGGCTAGGGCTAATGGTAGCTGCAATCCAACATCTGAAGTAACTGATTCCCTACATTGGATTACCTGATTATTTTAAGTGGAAGTGTCAAGGAAACCACATTTTACTATGCTTTTCGCATGAAAAGAATTTAACCTCCCTTTGGAATATAGGCTCTTTCCATCTTGAACTCATTACAGTGACTAGCAGGTTCCTACTGCTAAATTGACTCTGAAGCTAGTGGGCCTTGGAAAGGCAGTGCATACATTTGGTAGAATATAAAATAGGTCACATGGCTGGACAACTCCCATGAGGAGGAAAGGGTGCAAATCACTCACTTTTTGGTCTCAGATCCATCATAGGGTCTTAGAAAAGAAAATGAGGAGGTTCAGGACACCAGCTTCCCCAGGAACACATGACCTAGCTCAAATCTTACGCAGAAGAGAGGGCAAAAAAACTTGGTGCTCTTTACAGCATGTTCTCATAATCATCACTTTAAAAGATTACTCAACAAAGATTCCTTCTAAGCCTTTCATTCTCCAACTTAATTATTAAATTTGTCAAGATTGTTTTCTTAAATATTAACTTAATAGTGCTAGTGATCTGAAATCCAGGTGTCTTTTTATTCTTTGAATAGGTAATCAGATATGTGCTTACCTGATAAATATTTAACCTGTGCCATTAAAAAAAGAGGTTCTATCATCCCTGGAGCTGCTTTCACAAGTGGATTCAAAATAATAGTTGCTTGTTTAAGAAGAGAGGATAAAACTTGACCAGGTAACCGTGGCTATTAAAAAAGAAGTAACATTATGTCTTTTCTAGAAATACATTTCTTTCATATGAACTTCCTAACAATAACCTCATATTGCTGTTTATGAGCCTCATTTTGGTTAGTCATCACACACATAAGAACTTATAGAAACATTCATGATAATAAGACATATTGTTTTATTTATTATGTATATTACGGAAGAGAGGATACAGTAATTCATAAGATCAGTTTTAGGTCTCCTTGAAAAAAAGTAGGATAATGGCATCCTAGACTATCACATCCTAGTTATTGTAAGTCTCTGGCAACCTCTCCGCACCAGCAAAATGTCCAGGGCAAAGGGTGCTCAGCTGATTCCCCTCTCCACAAGCCCTGGTGTTCTGGGAAGTGGGGCATATGAAACAGGATTTCCTACCTGTTTGGGACAGAAGACCAAATATTCTTTCACAATTTCAATCAAAAACATAGGGTTGAGCTTTTCATAATATTCAATGCCCAAAGGAAGACCATGTAAAGCAGAAAAATGAAGTTCTGCAGCTTCGTTGAGAAGGGTACTGGCAGTCTGCTCATTCTTGTTTTTTCTTGAAGCTATCACAGCCTGAAGATAAGCTATGATCTGTGAGACACAGAATATTAAACTTTTACTGGACGAAAAGTTTGTTATCACCTTACAGCTTCTCTTTGGCTAATATCCTAGATCAGCATAGATATGCAAATAAAATGGTATTTTGACTTGAGTGAGGGCTAAATGAACCCCTAGCTGCTGACCCAGCCCAGATTTTCAGAACCTAATACAGTTAAGTGGGTGAAGAGACAACAGTGGCTAACATCTGAAGAAATATCTGAAAATTGTGTCAAATAAACTCTAAAACAGTCTGAACACCCGGATATGCAAAGACCACTGATCACGAGTTCAGTGACACATGCCTTAGGTATATTCTGATTGGATTTCTGTCATGTGCTCCATGTGGGGTTGCTTTTGAAGTATATTTGGAAACTTCAACTGATCCGAAAAACTTTAGCCCGACTGTTAACTAGGACTAGCTACAAGACAACACACAACTCCCTTGTTGCAATGGCTTCACTGGCTGCCAGTCTGTTTCTAGGCACAATTCAAGTGCTAGATTTTACCTATAAAGCCCTATATAGCTGAAGTCCTGGTTATTTGAAGAACCATATCTTCTCTTATGAACAATCTGTGTTTTAAGATCTGCTGGGGGACCCCTTCTCTCTGTTCCACCACCCTCACAGATACATCTGGTGGAACATGGGAAAGGGCCTTCTCAGTGGCTTCCCTCCAGGCTCTGGAACTCCCTTCCTAGAGAGGTTAGGCTGGTACCTTCTCTGCTTTATTTGTGCAGACAAGTAAAGACTTTTCTGTTTAGAGATTGATTACATAAGGCCTGTCCCATCGAGTAATGTGCTGGATATTGCTAATTGTTGTGTTGATGTGTATAAGCATTTTAATAATATATGTTTTAATCTGGTTTAAATTTTTTGATTGTTTGATCTTATTTTATCTTTTGTATCTTGTGGATTTTTAATGATATGGTTTTAATTTGTTGTAAGCTATTTTGAATCCCAACTGTGGAAAAAGCAGAATAGAAAGAAATATCATCACTATTACCATCATCACCATGGCCTACAGTAAATGTATAAACAAGAAATCAAAGAAAATAATTGTCATCTAACTGAAGATTTTCCAATGGATTGCTGAACTTCTTTTAGGAACTCCAATTGTTGTTCTGCTTCTTCTAGCTTCCCTCCAAGCACTTGGCACCATATAATCCCTGTAAAGTAATGAAGCCATTTCAGTAGTAAATAAAATTTTCATCAATAAAATAAACTTTTAATTATAACCACAAGCTTTAACTGTGAATCAGAAGCTATATGTTTGATAGTACTGTCAAATTACATTATTTCTATAGTGTAGCTATACCTGCAGACTGTATAAACAGGGATAGCTTTCTCAAACACAGGACAGGTATTGAATTAGGTGGCTTTTTGTCCTGCTTTTACTCTCTGGAGCCTTCAGAAATCCATGAAAGGCAGCCTATGAGTGAAGGAATATAATCTAGATGCTTGTCTGTTAAAGGGAGAATTAGGAGCAGGATGAAATAGAGTTAGACTGGGCAGAGAGAGAGTGAAGACAGTGAAGAAGAGAGGAATAGATATGATCTGAACAGTGTTTGGGGAGCTGGAAGTGTGGACATTGTTCAGGAAATTCATGTATATCATGAATTTGTTTAATCTTTACTGTTTTTATTTTCTACAATTATGTCTGATTGTTTAAATTTAAGAACCGAAAGGGAAAACTAGTCATGCTTTACAACACTGAACCCACTGATCAAAACAGCCACTTGTCCAGTATAGTGGTCATCTTGAGGCCAGAGTACCAGATCCAGGGAAGGATCCTGAGGGTAAAAGGGCAAAACGAGAAACAGAAGCCCAAGGGTCAGCCTGGATAGGGGTTCCATCACATTGAGCATTTGAGGAATATCTATTTTCATACTTCAGAGTTTGTTTTCTAGAACCAGAATGGGAGAAGTTTCTCAGAAAAAACTGCTGCAGTCCTGACAAGGCAGTCTGTATTTCAGTTTATAAACTTATCGGCTCTATGTATCCTTTGTTTGTGGGTGAGTCAGTATATAACCTCTTCTCCAGCCAACTTTGGGGTTTATCACATGGGAGGCAAAGCACCCAAATACTGTGGATAACAGGTTTTAATCCCATGAATATCCTGCAAAAGTGGGATTGTTTTCAGATGATGTCTCGTGACATCGCCATTATCCCAAACTTAACCCATGAATAAAGAGACCAAACCGCGCCACATTTTACTTTCAGGATTTTCCTGAAAACAAAAAGTGGCCAAATTGCGCACTTTAATTAATGGGTTAAGTTTGGGATAATGGTGACGGCGCATGATGTCATCTGAAAACAATCCCGCTTTTTCAGGATATTCCCAGATTCAATCCCCGTTTATCCATCGGATTTGGGTACTTCCCTCCCATGTGATAAACTCCATACACACATCTGATGTAACATCTTGGCCTATGTGCATAAAATCCAGCTTGGTGTTCCTTTCATCAGACAGAACAGACAGAGCAAGTTCCAGGTAACACTGTCACATTCTAAAAAAAATAAAAAATAAAAAAAATGAGGGGTGAGAACAATATCCTTGAGGTAACAGATAATGTTGTTACTTTTAAGGACATTATGTGTTTTTTTTAGCAACTCTTTATTTTAGCAACCCTTTAGCAAGGTTTTTTTCAGTAATAGGAAAGGAAGAACTTTAAAAAAAAATTTTCATCTAAATAGTAACTAATTACAGCCTGAGGAGATATGGATGAGGCAGGATCTATATTTACTTTGTAATGACTTCCCAAGTTTTGCAGGGATATTATGAAAATTATACTGTTGTGTGTATGACTCCACTATACACAAAGACCCTTCATCAGGTGTCATCTACTCTGGAAAATATGTCTACCTACTGCTCCATGAAGTAAAGAGGATTCAAAGTCTAAATAATGGCAAGCTGAGAAATGACTTCAGGATAGTATATAGCAAAGCTGAAGGCAGACAAATACTTCTTTTGATGAACAAATCTTTAAAAACCTACCTGTCAGTGACTCAACAGTATTTTCATCCAACTCTGTAGCTTTTCTATACCACACAGAAGCTTCCTTCCAGTTCCCCATGAGGATTAGTTGATATCCTAACTCATTTGCAAAACGTGCATCAGAAGATAATAAGTTTATGCCTGTTTTTTTAATGAACTCATACACTTCCTGTAGGATATCTTGATTTTTCCCAGACTAAAAATTAATTTGGGGCAGGGGGGGAAAAGACATTCATATAAGGCACATAGATCAAATAGTTCTGTGGCATCTTTAAAACTAACAGATTTAGAATGATCTTTCACATATTACGATCCATTTCTTCAGAAATGGGAAGCAAAAAAAAATGTATTATTAACATTAGTCATCAACGTTCAGAGGAGTACTAAACATAGCATAAACATCTTGGCACTAAGACAGACAGGTAACTCATTATATGCATTTCTTAACTAACAGCCAAGTCTGCCAAATTGTTAATTATCCTGAAGTGTTAAAGCATGAGCAAGAAATATTTGCTTTATTGTGCTGACACCAGAGTGCCTTGTTTCACTCTGAAGTCTTTAAAAACATGTTTTGGCTATACACAAAACTATAATGAAAACCAGCCTACATGCAGTATGCCAATAAAGGTCTGCCCCTGTTTAAACCTTTGGTGACAGACTGAAATCTGTGAATGTCTTTTAAGCTTCACTTACAATACTTTTGTTGCAAAATAGCCACTCTGAGATGAGTTACACAATTTTCATTGTAAACAGGAACTGTATATGTGGCGAGACATACATTTCAAACATGATTGTTGCTGGAAAAATTAAACACAACTAATTTATAAAATGACTGTAAATTAGACCCTCCTTCTTAATTCACTTATATTCTACCTTACGCCCAAACATATAGGCAAATGCATATACAAATACACATAAAGTCAGAAATAAAAACATACAAAAAGTTACTGTTAAAATTATTTCCCCCATATTACATCCATAAGACTTTATTAGAAGTAGAGGGGAAACAGTGTTTCAAACAGACAAGACATCAGCAATAGCTTTGACAACAAATTCTTACTAAGGATTTTAAAAAATATTAACATGAATTGTCCTTACCAGTCTACTGATCACTAACATTTTTTGAAGGTGAAGTTCTGATCTCTGAGGCTCTTTCATCTCCAGAGCACTAATAAATTCTCTTAGTGTCTCTAATGCCTACATTAAAAGCATTAATATTATTTTAGCATCTGGGACATAGCCACTTCTGAATGGTACAAAATGACTCAATGAAGAGGACAAAGACTTCTTATCAAGTCACACATTTGAAAGTGTTCTTTCATGAGAATTAAAAACTTGGTCTGGCAACCTGTATCAGCTTATGCTTAGCTAAGTAATTTCTCCTGTCCTGACCCATCCAAACTTGCCAGAAACATCATTCACCCATACTCTGCTGTTTCATAGTCATGATCACTACTTAGTCACAATTTTGACACTATTATCATGATAACTCAGCCATCATCGCCAGCTTTACTGGGCATCAGTTGCATGGAAAGGAGGCCCATTTCTGCTGGCCAGCAGAGTACGGTTGAATGATGTTTCTGATAGGTTTGGAGGGATCAGGTCAGGAGAAGTCAATTAGCTAATACTTATATACGGTATTCTGGTCTTGATTTGGGGGATAAACAGCAACAAATTCTGAATTATGTTTCAGACCATGGATCATATTAGTGTATATTATTAAACAAACATCTTTCCAAGTTTATATGCTTAACATTAAACAGTACAGAAATACAGCACAGCAGGTATTACCAATAATAATGATCAGATACGTATCACATTGTCGACAAGAGAACCATGAATTATTTTAAAAGTTCACAACACCAGTCTTACATCAAATATCAAGAAATACATTAATACGCACCATAGTTTTATTCCCAGTCATGGTGAGATGGTTTACAACCAGGTACTGGAGTCCATCTATATCATTGGGTTCCTTGCTTAGGATTCTTAAACAATATTAGAAATCAAAGTGAATTACAGCATATACCAATTAGTTCTCTATTACTAAAAGCAAAAGATCGCTACACAGCTGCATTGTGATAAAATATGGTAAGAAAAGGTTTGGAATTAATCTTACAGTTGTTTTTTTTAAAGAATAGGTGGATATTAGAACAACTTTCATGAGGAAACCCTAGGATCATTTTCACTAGAAAATTAAAGAAAAGGCTTCTGGAGAAATTATGTGACAAGTCCTGGCAGTCCTTTGGGCTGCTACAGACCTCAGATTGGGTGATCACCTAAGAAATCATGAATAGACTGCAAGATCATTGCTCCATTTCTTCTCATTTGTCTTGGTCAAATTTTTTCTTCCTCCTTTTTAAAAAAATAATGTTTGCATTTGAACTGATACCAAAATGAACCACACATAAAAATAAAGGGAATTCCCACCTGAGAATTGGGAAGAGAAGGATGTTGTTAAGCAGCTTGTTGGTTATTGTTTAACTAGAATGCTGGACTAAATATGCCTATGGTCTGACCTCTTCTTATGCTCTTAAAAAGGCTTAAGCATGATTAAGAAATCAACCAATGTTCATCTGTACCAAGTAATTCCAGTTGTAAGACAGAATGGGCCATTTCTTTTTGTAATTATGCAGACTGAGGTATCATTCTCAACAACTTGGAAGGAAGCTGTAATGAGATGCACCTCTGAGCAAAAATGTGACAAAATTCTATGCTTATTTAGAAAAAGTGTGTCCTCCCTTCTGTTATTGCCCAGAGCAGCTTACAACTAACTTAAAATATTTGTAAAACCTATAAAAATGTAACAATATATAAAATAACGAAACAGGGACATTACATTAAAAACCAAATTAAGAATCTTAATTTTAGGTTGTACATGTTTTAAAGTTGTATCATTCAAGATTTTTTAATCAACAGTTTAAAATAAACAGTTTTAAACTGATGATTTTATTGTAAGCCACCCTGAAATCTTTGGATAAAGGAGGGGATATAAATATTTATAGGATGCAGTAGTTAAGTGGTTAAGACACTGACTCTGTTGATTGCAAGAAAGGCAGGTTGGCAGTTCGAGCCCCGGGTGCTGCATGATGGGGTGAGCTCCTGTCACTAGTCCCAGCTTCTGCCAACCTAGCAGTTCGAAAGCATGCAAGTAGATAAATAGGTACCACTTTGGTAGGAAGGTAACATCGTTCTGTGCAATCACTCTGGCTCTTTGGCTTAGTAACGGAGATGAGCACCGCCCCCTATGGTAGGACACGACTTGACAACCTTGTCAGCAGGGAATACCTTTACCTAGAAATATTCTAACTAATAAACAAATATAAACTTGATCTTTTTGAATCTAGCTGTTTATTATCCTCATCTATTTTAAAAGAATCAAGCAAAGATGAGCTCTTAATCTATCCAGCCAATTTCTTCCTAAGTTCCATCCATTTCCAATAGGTATCAAAATCACAGAGGGAAGGGAAGGTAAGGGTTGAAAAGACTAGGAGCACAAGGAAAAAAAAAAAAAGATCAGCTGAAGCAGATGACATGTTTGGCCAAATATTCTGTATGTGTGGGCAGCCTCTAGTCTTTATGTTGCCCACCATTAAGAAAATCCATTAATTTTAAATAACAACACCATAGAGCTATACTATGTAGTTTCCAAATTAAATGACACTTCCCAAATCTTCCATTGTTTAAACCATTTCCTACCTTTTACTTTCTTCTACACTTTGTTCCCAGTCTTGCAATGCTAAATGTAGCTTCATCTTGGTGACAAGGGCTGGTGTGAAAGAAGGGAAGGAAACCACTAACTGGCTAACTATTTCAAGTGCCCCTGAATAATTCTGTTGCACCATAAAATATTTTGCCTACAGAGAAAGAAAAGAGGTGGAAGAAAAATGATTACACAGTTAGCAAAAGGCACTCAGGTGACCCTATGCCACTGTGCCACCTATAGGCACAATGGTGGCAACCTCTAGAGACCTTATATGGATTTGACCCTCATGGCCACCACATCACTGACTCAAAGAATTCCTTTGATTTCACCAGGGTTTTGTCAATCAATTTTACTTCTTAGATGAAAAAGAATATAGACTTTGGAAAAATTAAGATAATCCTCAAAATCAGTAACAGTGCGTAGCAATGTAAAAAAATCAAACTGCCTAACAATAAACTAAAATGAAACAAATGTTTAATCCAGTTATCTGGGTTACAGTATTTGAATGTCTGTGGCTAGCTGATAGTGATATCACATCCTACTACTCTAGATTTTGGGTCTCAGAAGATCCTTTTAACAGTGTCATCACCCTTCAGATGACAATATCCTTGTTTTATTCACTCTATCACTAATTTTCTACCTCCTTACTGCTATGGGTTTTGTTTCATATATGGTAGTATATCTGGTAGTATATCTTTTGAACATATGACACAATTCTAGTTGATGGAAAAATTAATCAATGTATCACTGGATCCCCCTCCCCTGCCCAAAAAACCACAATTTTTTGAGAATCTCAGCTTGCATTTAAAAATAAAAAAGTGCTCTTATTACTGTGAAAATATGCTTGAAAGTATCTAGGCATTGACAACACCTGCTGAAATGTCAAATGCCAAATATTTCCAAAATATAGTGGATAGAGCTTGGTCCTTCCACGTAGTACCTCATTTTCCATGACTAGAATAAACAGAATTGTCGTGCTCCCAAAAAAGTGATACATAATATTTTGTTCTGTGCATTTTTTTTAATGTAGATTGCAGAATCTCAATTGCTTGTGGAAAACTTGTTTTTAAGCTTGGATAAACTCAGACCGATATTGTATTAGCACTGCTACTAAAGAAATGTATAGTTGGGGTTTAATTTTATTCTTTTAATCAGGGGTAGGCAACCTTTCCCCTTTAAGGGCCGAGGGACTTCAGCTCCCAGAAGCCTCAGCCATGTTGGCCAATAGTCCCATGTTGGTCAATAGCTCCTGGGATTCTGGGAGCTGAAGTCCCTCGGCCCTTAAAGGGGAAAGGTTGCCTACCCCTGCTTTTAATGATCAAATAATCTTTGATCACTTTTGATGTGTTTGGCATCCATCTACTAAGTGTGATCCTATGCAGATTTATTCATGTCTCATTGACTTCAGTGAGATTCATTTCCATTTTATACAAGACTGCAGCCTGAATTTGGCTTTATCAATAAGCAGGTTCACCTATGCATTTATGTGCACATATATCCTTTGATCAGAATGGGTTCTAGAGGAGCCCATTCTACAGAGGATGACTATAGAATGTTTGGATTCTGATAGCCTTAAGTAGTCATACCTCTCAAAGGAAAAAAAATGAAAGTAATAAAGAAATTGGAAGTAAATACTCTACCTTCCCCATCATCCCAAATATATCTGAGTTGTCCTGATTCCCTTCATCTAGATACTTGATAGACTTCTTAACAGCATGTGGTTTGTCAGATGTAACATATATCCATCCTTTCAAAACAAGCCCCTGAAAAAGTTTAGAAAATAGTAGGTTGCTTACTTTTAACCTGTAACTCTAAATAAAACTTGTTTGTAGTGTCACCTCTAAAATAGCAGGCTGAAATTCTTTTGCTAAACTATGCAATAATAATCTGCTCCTCACGATGTCACTCATAAAAATTGCTGTGGAGTCCTTCACCCCACGGTTCTTGATTAATTTTTAAATCTCACTGTTAACACTAGATCACATAGCTAAAATAGTGAAACAAGAGGGAGGGGGAAAAGAAGAATGGTATTGCCCCTAGGTGTGAGTTGTTCAATCTGGCATCATCAGTTATTCTTTTGTTGCACCTGCTAATTTGATGGTCTAATCTGACAGCTCCTTCAGACTAACAAAATATTTTGCTTAGTGGTGGGTTTCTGTGATGTGCTTGCCACTTTTCCCCTGAAGAACCAGATAATATTCTGCTAATTGCTAATATTCTGATTGTTTTTGTTCATTTTTGAAGCTGATAAAAAAAACCTCAATCAGGTACCACATGTAGTTCAGCTAGGGAAAACGGAGTGGTACAAATTTCACATAAAATGTGTGGTAGAACTCCTCTCCTCCTCTGCTATGTCCCTTCTGGCTAGGCAGCTATTTCAGCTTGGTGATCAAGGAGGGAGCGACAACCTAGGTTGCATGGAGTTTAAACATTTGTGGAAAACATGCAATAGAACTCCCTTTTCCACTGAGATCTAATCCTCATATATTCAGAGCTTGACTAGTGTTACATTTTAGGAGCACAGCCTGCTGTTATCACCCAGCCACCATGGACACTGGCTCTGCTCATGAGGGTATCTGGGGAGCCTGTAGGCCAAAAGAAGGATTTTCCCAAAGCACTTCTGAGTTTAAGACAGTCCCCCAACTGAACATATGGTAGGGACCATCAGCTCTTCCAGCACTGAACATCTGTTACCATAACAGAGGCTCTGGCTTTCTTGAAGCAAGTGACTGGCACTGTCAGAATTGACAGTGTACCATCTGTTCGGTAGCATGTACACTCACAGGAGCCACAGCCTTGACTGCTGGATACAGATGCGTGCTCTTTTCTCCCCAACATCTTTTAATGTGAATTAGTCCTGATCCAAAGTGGTAACACATGTGCAGAACTATTGTATCTGTACAATCATCACCTTGGTAAGACTGAGGACACATTACCTTGCCAGTTGATACGTTACAAAGAACTTATAAGGACAAACAGCACATTCAAAACACATTTTGAAGTTTAGATGACAGGAACAGCCTCATTTGCTTTACCCTACCTCTCTTGCACCATTAGATACTTTCAGCATTTTGTCGACATATTCTTTTGCTTTATCATTTTTATTCATAAGCCACAGAAACATTCCAGTGTAATACAATGCATTGCTTCCAGCACTCTTCCTCATTTCCTTTAGTTTGTTTTCTAGATCCAAAATGGCAGATGAATCTGAAAGTTAATAAGGCAGACTATAGTATGTTTCCATTATATTCCACTTGTTTTAAATCCAGGTATTACAAGCAGTCCAACAAGAAAACTTCTTCTGTTTGTGTTTGTTTGTTTGTTTTTTGGTGTGGGGGTGAGTAACTCCTACTGAAGCTTCCTGCCAATGCTTCTGCAGCAATGGGCAGAAATAAATTAAGGTGAAGAGCTCAAAAGCAAAGCATATAGCTGTGTCAAGGTGACAAGGCTACTGCCAAACTCAAACTCTACGTTTTTGAGGGTCTCAGCAGAAACAGAGTGATCCATATGTGAGTACACAAAGAACCTTGATTTCTCTTAGAGACAGATTCAAGATTGAAAGGGTTTGCTCCTCTACAATTTTTTTTCTTTACCTTCTCAAGCAACATATTTTTCACACTACACAATTACAACACTTTGATGCCACTTCAGCTTACAGAATTCTGGTATTTGTAGTTTCATTGGGTAGTCTCTCAATACTGCTTGCCTAAATTACAAATTCCAGGATTCTGTGGGATGCAGTCATGGCAGTTAAAGTGGTACCAAACTGTGGGCACAAGGCTCCTACCCCACTATTATTGTTTTCTGCAAAAATAGAAACAAACTGCATTTGCCCTCTTAGCTTTCACACTTCCAGAACCAATGTCAGAAGTGGTTTACCATTGCCTTCTGTGCAGTACTAACAAATGTTAGCTATGGTGCCACTGTTGTTGTCTCTAAGAAATCCTCTACCAGTGTCCTCCCCCATTACTCCTGCTTCCCAGTAGCTACGTGGCATATAGTCTGGCTCCTTAGAAAAAGCCTGTCTGACAACGGAAATCTTATCAGCAGCACTGTTACTGTCAGCATAGCCTCTTACTTCACAGGAGCACATAGTTCCACCACCACAGAAAGGCAGTGCTATGGTGGGTGATAAATGGTGCAAAATATATTTAATTGTCCCAAACAAGCTTACCAATATTTTCACATCTTTTGTGTGCATAAATGAGACCAAGGAGGCAGCATAAGGAAACATCCACATGGCGTTTCCGGGCATTTTCAAGAAGCGAGATGCCTTCCTGGATTCGGCCTGCAAAAATATAACTCATTAATTAAGTTTAAGCAGTCACCACTTTGAAAATACACCAGAAACACGTCTTTTGGAGGAAAAAGTCAGATCATAATCTTGTATAGCACAATCCTTCACATGTCTATTCAAAAGTTAGTCTCAGTGAGTCTAATGGGATTTATTCTAGTTAATCATGTATAGGATTATAGGTTTAGAGTGACCAGATTATTATAGTTCAGTTTAACAGTACACCACTAAGATATCATGGTAGACTTTCTCACTTTTTGCTCCACATATTAGTCTGAATGTAGAGCCTGAGGTCATGTAATATTACAATATGATTTGTAGTAGGGACAGTTATCTGATGCTTTCTAGACCCTGACATATTCAGATTTTCTTTAAAAAGCTTTCTAGTTCAGTTTTTCTAAAAAAAAAAAAGTTTCTAGTTTGATTTTTTTAAAAATGTAGATCTGACATCTTCGAAAAGAAAAGGTATTTTAGCTCAATTTGGCTTTCAGGCTGATTTTGTACTTAGGATGAAGTACATTTCTTGTTCCTACTGATACTTCATGACTCAGCTTTATAAGTTGCTCAAAGGATGCCTATTTGGAGGTGACAGGATTTTAATTTCAAACTAATAAAATTAAGTAGCACCTTTCCATTCCACAAAACTCCATGTAATCATTCCACACTTATTTCCTGTTCCTATTCCAGACCAATCCATTATGCCTCATTTCATTTTTAATCTGCATTTTGGATTCAGTCTATGTACCTTTGAATAATTTAAAAATTCTTCTAAACAGGTAGAGATATGGGTAACATATAAAAACCAATATTTTAATGTTTTATTGTTTTAAAATTGTATTGTTTAAAATCTTCTCTTTGGCACCTTGAGTCCCTATACTGGGAGAAAGGCAAGATAAAAGAAAATAATGATAATAATAATAATAATAATAATAATCAGTTTGAGCCACAAGCAAGAACAGAAAAAGGCATGGACTTTCCACCTTTCCCCAATGTTATGATTTACCAAGAAGCAAGGTTCCCAATCCTTTGAAAAACAGCAACACTGCATCATGAGCATGCTTTGCCAGTTCAACATTTGTCACATGAACAACATGGTTGAAGTATTTTTCTTGAGCATAGTATAGAATTCTAGCCTAGAAAGGAAAAGATAAGAGATGGGAATTCATCTTTATTCAACTCAGTACACTAAGCAAAATGACCACAAAAGACAAGATTGCCAAATCTACCACAAGCCATCTTGTACTTTACAGAGAACTGCTAGACACCACAATTACTTGGGAATAAGCCTCACTAAACTCAATGGGTCATACATCCAAGTGTACATACATATATATATTACATGGTCAATCTGAGCATTACATGGTCAATCTGAGGTTTATTACACACATCTATACCACTTGTCAGTTGTACAAATCTGAAAGCACTTTGCAATGATACACAAACCAAGAGGAAGTCAGCTTTGTTTGTCCCATGACCAGTTCTTAGAGTACCTGTCACAGTGTGTACTTCCATGCTGGTGTCAAAATCTAGCCAAAATAAGACAAGAGGCCATATGCCTTCCTAGACATTGGTTTTCCTTTATTTATGTTAAAGCAAGTGTTTTGGTGTAGCCTCCTAGGGTATGAGAATGGGTTGGGGGCTATTTATCACCCTTGCGAGAAAACTGATAAAAACAGAAATACATAATATTCAAGAGATCAAAACAGCTCAAGTCAAGATAAAAAGCAATGCTTTTAAGAAACACTTATATCATGGCATTGTTGATACTTGATGGATTGCAGAGACCCGCTCCCAGATAATTTCTTCTTTTTTGTGTGCCTTCAAGATGACTCTGAGTTATTGGTTTTCATGACAATACTGCTTCAGAGAAAGGACCTTGCCATTGCCTTCCTCTTAGAGCCTTATCACATTCTTAAACTAACTTGGGAGGCAAATGAATAAACACATTTTTTCTCCCTCTGCATGACTCTTGTTCTCTTCAGGTTGTAAAAGTGTCATTTTTGCCAAACAGATTATTTCAGCTTGGCAAATGGGATCACTTTAATGACACTCTCTCATGGTATTACAACCAGAAGAGAATGAAAGAGAGCGAAGTCATGCAGAGGGGAACAAAAAAGACTTGCCTTTTCGTGTGACTTGCTGAGATGGGTTTATGCAGCCGCGGCACAAAATGAATACTCTACTGATATCTATAGTTCTAGCAGCAGTTAATGGCACGAAAGTGGCCAGGGGTGTACCCCTACTCCATAATTATGGCACTTTGGTCCCACTTTAACTGCCATGGCTCTATCGTATGGAATTCTAGCATTTGTAGTTTTGCGAAGGGTATTTTGAATTCTCTAGTAGGGCTCTCTGGAGATTGAGTAGTTCCTCCCTTCCCAACTACAAATCCTAGGATCCCACAGGATGCTGCATGGGTTTAAAGTGGGATTAAACTGCTAGAATGGAGTACTGTGGATCCACACCACTAGGAGGTTTCTTGGGGGATCCTCTCTGCTGCCATTCTTTTGTACTGCTGATGCCCAAATGGCTCCAATCCAGAGTAACACATGAACACTCTTGCTCAGAAACGCTCTCATTATGGAAGATCTTGTTATGAAATGGCTCCTTTCCCTTGACTACTGTCTTTGTGATATTTAACCACAGGCTGGAGGACTGCGGAGGATGAACTCTACAATTTCGTATCAATTTTCTGCAACGTATATATTTTATTATCTCAGCCTTCCTCCATGGTGTATGTATGTAACAAGGTCCTTGGCACCCACATCTTTTTGCAGGGTATCCTCACAACAATCCTGAGAAAACATTCAGTGGGAGCTGCGTTGGCCATTTAGCAAATTCAAACAAAAATCCATCAGTGATACCTTTCTTAGCCAACCAAAATGCACAATACTTGCAACAAGTATATTGTGCATTTTGGTAGGCCAATAAAGGTATCACTGATGGATTTTTGTTTGAACAATCCTGACAGGTAGGCTAGGCTGAGGTAAAGCATGACCAGCTCAAGTGCATTTACATAGTAGAAACAATACAGTTTGACACCAATTTTAAGTGCTGTAGCCCCATCCTATGGATTTGTAATTTTATGAGGTCGTTCACCTTCTCTGCCAGAGTACTGGTGCCTCACAGAACTACACATCACAGGATTCTGTAGGATGGAGCCCTGGCAGTTAAAAGTGGTGCTAAACTGGCTTGTTTCTAGAGTGCAGGTGCACCCTAAAAGGGCAATTTTATCCCTCGAGTACAGCAAAAAAAGGAAAGACAGGTCTATAAAACCTCTCAAATAAAGAATAAGGACAGGGCTGGCTGCATTCTCCTCCTTTCTATATAAATAATAGCTAATTTTTTAAAAAGAAAAAGAGGCGGAAGTACCAACACCTCAGGGTCCCCGTTAGCCATTTTGCTGGCGGCCGTTTAAACTACCAACGGTCACACCACCATCTCAACCAACTGGGCATGCGCATTATCATCTATTTTCCCCACTCGTCAATGAACACGCCGCGTAACCTATCACCGCCCGGCGTGCATAGTTACCACTGGCCACGCCCCCTCCCTGGCTCCGTTGCTGGCGCCTTTTTTTTCTCTCTCAAAAGTTCCCTCGTCACTCCTTCCCCACTGCAGACCCCGCCCTCTGTCACGCGAAAGGGGAAGGGGATGGCCTCGACCTATAGGGGGCCAGTGCGTCATCCCTCCATGTCCCCGCCCCTTCTCCACCTGTCCCTCTGACGGGCTGTCGTTGCTCGCGCATGCGCGGTCGGCACTGCAGCGTTGGAACTTGCTGAGGGGAGAGGATGCGGCGGTGATGGAGGCGCCTCCGCCGGGCTCCTGAGGCCTCCGTCTTCGTGGCCATGGGGCTGGGCTCTAGCTCCGAGGGGCGCCCCGACGGCGGCTCTGAGGGCTATCATGTGCACGGGGTAAGGAGGAGGGGCTGGGCGCCCAGCGGTGCGTCATTCGGTTGTTGTTGTTGTTAACTGCCTTCTAGTCGACCTCGACTCATGGCGGCCCTATGGATGAGACATCTCCAAGAAGATCCTCTGTCCTCCACTGCTCTGCTTAAATCCTGCAAGCCCTTCATACCCAAAGTGACCTCCTTCATAGAGTCCATCCTTCTGGCATGTGGCCTTCCTCTCTTCCTACTTCCCTCCACCTTTCCCAGCATTATTGTCTTTTCCAAAGAGTCCTCTCTTCTCATGATGTGTCCCAAGTATGACAGCCTCGGTTTGGTCATCTTGGCTTCTTCCAGGGAGCTTTTCATCTTGATTTGCTCTAGGACTGACTTGTTTGACCTTTTGGCTGTCCATGGGATCCTCAGCACTCTTCTCCAGCACCACATTCTCTCAAATGCATTGATTTTCCTCCTATCTTCTTTCTTAACTGTCCAGCTCTCACATCCATACCTGGTAATAGGGAATACAATGGCTTGTATGATTCTAACTTTTGTGCTGAGTTGTATATCTTTGCATTTTAGGATCTTTTCTAGTTCTTTCATAGCCACCCTCCCCATTCTTGTCTTCTTCTGATTTCCTGATTGCAGTCCCCATTTCTATCAATGTTTGATCCCAGATATGAGAACTCTTTTACTATTTATATTTGCTCATTGTCTAGTTTGAATGTGTGTAAGTTCTCTGTGGTCATTATTTTTGTTTTCTTTATGTTCAACAGTAAGCCTGCCTTTGCACTTTCTTCTTTGATCTTCCTTAGGAGGTGTTCCAGGTCTGTGAGGTTCTCTGCTAGTACTATGGTGTCATATGCATATCTCAGATTGTTGATATTTCTTCCTCCTATTTTCACTCTTCCACGTCCAAGCCTGCTTTCCTTATGCCTCTACATGTTACAAATAATGCAGTTAGAGCACGTTAAGTGAGGTAGTGCCTTCCTATGGAAACCTAGGGTTTGTAGTTTCTCAAGGTCTTTTGCTTTCTCTGCCAAAGAGTGCTGGTGTCTTACCAAACTACAATTCCAGGGCTCTACAGTTAAAGTCATGCCAAACTGCACTATTTCTACAGCGCAGGTTTGCCCTTGATTGGGGTGGGTCAACACAGTAGAAGTAATGCAGTTTGATGACACTTTAAGTGCTGTAGCTCTCTCCTACAGAACCCTGGGATTTGTAGTTTTAACAAAGTTGCTAGCCTTCTTAAAGGCAAAGAGTGCAGGTGCCTCACCAAACTACAAATCCCTGGATTCCGTAGGATGGAGCCATAACAATTAAAGGTGGTGTCAAACTGTTTTGTCTACAGTGTACTGTGGATGCATCCTTGGTCGTCTTCCTGGGTGCGTCTACACTGTAGAAATAATGCAGTTTGACAGAGCTTTAAGTGCCGAAGCTCCATCCTAAGGAATCCTGGAATATATAGTTTCACAAGGTCTTTAGCCTTTGCTGCCCAAGAGTGCTGGTGCCTCACAAAACTACAAATCCCAGGATTCTGTAAGATAGAGCCATGGCAGTTAAAGTGGTGCCAAACTGTGTTATTTCTACAGTATATGCACCCATGCGATCGTTTTCCCGGTGCACCTATACTGTAGAAATAATGCAGTTTGACAAGTGCAAAAATGCCCAAAGCACCTGATTGCAGAGGTGAACAAAGTGTGACAAGTCTAATAAACTGATATATTGAAAAGTTGCAAGAAAAAAGATACTGTATAATGGATTGGATAATACATTATATGCCATAACCAACTAGTATAACGGGAAACAATCACATGTATCATTGCTACAGGGTAGGTGCACCTTAAAAGTACACCTAAAGGAGTCCATGACACCCCTCCCAAGTCACCCACCAGCTGACTAAGGTGGTAAGATAAGGTGCATCTGCATTGTACAAAAAATAAAGTTTCACAAGTTCTTTAGCCTTCGCTGCCCAAGAGTGCTAGTGCCTCACTAAAATACAGACCTGCAGTATGGAGCCATGGCAGTTAAAGTGGTGCCAAGCTGCATTATTTCTACAGTGTAGATGCACCTTAAGTCAGCTGGTGGGTGTCATTCTTTTGGGGTGTGTGTGTCATGGACCTCTTTGGGAACTAGGTGGAAGCCATGCATCTACCCTTACATGTATACACACACACACACTTGTCCTTCCCCGTTTGCAGACTTGGAGTCCCCAGTTTCACCTGTTCACAGATGGCAAGCGGGAGGGATAAAATGGCATGCGCACCTGGGAGCGTGCGGCCATTAAAACAAATGGGACCCTGATATTTGTGATTTTCCTGATTCACGTGGGGGTCCATAATGGATCCCCTTCGAATCGGAAGGGCTGACTCTGTGTGTGTGTGTATGTGTGTGCGCGCACACACACACACACACAGCCAGTGTGGTGTAGTGGTTTGAGCATTGCACTGTGACTCTGGAGACTGAGGTTTGATTCCCAGTGCAGGCATGAAACCCACTGGGTGACCTTGGGCAAGTCACACTCTCACAGCCTCAGATGAAGGCAATGGCAAACCTCCTCTGAGCAAATCCTGCCAAGAAAAACCCCATGATAGTTTCTTCTTGGGGTCCCCATAAGCTGGAAATTACTTGAAGGCACACAACAACAACAGAGCTTCTGGGCTCCTAGAATGTAATTGAACACTGAACAATCATAGACCTGTAGATCAGGTTGACCACCATTATTATTATTGTTACTGCTATTATTAAACTGTAGGTTAAAGCCAGACATAATTGTGCAACAGGAGATGCAGTGAATTGATTGGTGGTAAAGTAAATCTTGACTGGAGAAATCTTGTATAGAATCCTAGAGTTGGGTGAGACCCCAAGGGCCATCCAGTGCAACCCCATTCTGCCATGCAGGAAGACACAATCAAAGCACCCCAGACAAATGGCCATCCAGCCTCTGTTTTAAAACCGCCAAAGAAGGAGACTCCATCACACTCCCAGGCAGCGTGTCCCACTGCCAAAACCTCTTATTGTCAGGAAGTTCTTCCTAATGTTGAGCTGGAATCTCTTTTCCTGTAGTTTGAATCTATTGCTTCATGTCCTATTCTCCTGTGAACCAATCTTGCCAAGAAAACCCTATGATAGTGTCACCATAAGTTGGAGATGAATTGAAGGCGCACACAACACACAATTAGTTATCTGTCCAATCTATCAGCTTACACTAATTATGCCCAAATTTCATTTGGATCTAAGACCCATCTTCTGTTGGAGTAAAGGCTCTCTCACTGAGAAGATATCTTTTAAAATACATCTGTATAACTGCTGACCTTTTTTGATAGCATTACCTGACTTTGTGCAGTGTGCTAAAAGGGCTGCTCCTCGGGAGTGGAAGTCTTTTAGTGTTTGCCTTGTGTGTGTGTATGCCTTCAAGCTGTTTGTCAACTTATGACAGCCTTATGAATTTCATAGGGTTTTGCCTAGAACTGGTTACTTAAATCTGGATGTAGTCCTGTTATTTTTTCATTGACTGAAGAAATGCCTTCTTTGGTCACTTGCATCTGTTGTCAGTTGATCAGTTGTAATATTACCACAGGGATAAAACTTTCTATTAATTTTTTTCTCCACAACCATATGCAGTTAGATTTAATTTCAGTGCCATCTTCATGTTTCTGCATGTGAGCTTCTTAAGAGCCATTTGGTAAACTGTGAATCTGCTGTAACCTGGGGCCTGATCCAGCAATACTGTTTTTACTTTAAAATCAGACATACTGGCTCTTGGATATTCAAACACATGCTTTTCTCAGCTCTGTATAAACAGGACTCCTAAATACTTGATGCCTGTGTGTCTGTATAAGATATAAGATGGAGCAGAAGGAAATGTTTCTCGCTAGACATTTGTCACCTTAAAATGCTGGATTACTTCATCTGACGCCGCTGTCACCACTTGGGTATTTGGTTTAAATGTAGTAGATCCAATCTGTTTGTGTGTTGTGTTTGGCCAAACCTCTTTCTGTAAAAGGATAGATCCTCACAGGTATACTTTTTTCATTCCCTTTTGTAGACAATGACCACAGTTTATTTTCACATAGATCATACAGATCTCTCTGTCTCTTCCTCCTCCTCTCCCCCCCCCTTTCTGTGCAGTAATCCTACCCTGGGGATAGTCTGGAACATTATTGTGAATGCAATGTCTCTGTTATGTGTCTACGTGTAAGAGAAGAGTTTGTGATTTGGTCTTAGAATGGTCCGTCCTGTACTTTTTCTCCTGTTTTGTGCAGAAGCTGTGAACCATGACATTGGAAATGTTACGATAATTTATTCAAGGACCTTTAGAAGGTCCCTCTTAAGTCTCAGTGTATACTGCTTTGCTTATTTAAAAAGTTTTTGAACCCACCTCTTGGAACATGGTACCCTCATAAAGTGGTTTATAGGATGAATTCAAAAACATAGCCATGTTAATCTGAAAAATCAGCGTGCAAAGGGATTTTATAGCACTTTTGAGACTAACTGAAAGAAAGAAACTGGTAGCATGGGCTTTCGTAGACTTGACCCTCCTTCCTCAGATGCATTTGGTGGAGATTCAGCTAGAGATTCAGCAAAAAAGAGTGAAGTTATAGCTGTAAGCGAGGGTAGGCAAACATGCTCCTCCAGATGTTTTGGGCATACAGCTTCCATCAGATCTAGCCTACATAAATTATGGGACTTGCAGTCCAAAATCATCTGGATCGCCGCAGTTGCCAAGCTCTGCTCTAAACTGTTAAGATCACCCAATTTGATTGTAGGCCTCTTGTTTAAGCGTATCCTATGAACCAACTTTAGGAAATATTTAACCCAATATCTCATTGCTTTCAAAATAAATAACAAGGATTCTGTAATCTCCAGCAGGGTTCCAAAAAATTACAAGAGAAGCAGGCCTGCTTTGCACACTAAATTCCCATTTAAGTTGACTTGTGACTTTGGTTTGACTATATAGCAGAATTTATTTTAGCTTGTTTGTTAAGATGGGTGGCCGTGGTACTTCTGTTCTTGGCCAGAAGCAGTTCTTCCAGTTGTGACAAACTTCTGATCGCTTAACTTGGAAGTATGCTTGGTATGGACCCTTTCTGCCAACTTCATTTAGAACACTCATGCCTAACAGTGAGATTCCTTTTCATCCAGTTCATACATGTGTAAACTGTGCTATTTTTGCAGGTCCAAGAAAACTCGCCTGCTCAGCAAGCTGGGTTGGAGCCATTCTTTGATTTCATCCTGACAATAGGACACACCAGACTGGTAAGCGACTGGTGCACAAGTCTCTCTGAACTTGTGGTTTTGTTTGTTCTTGCAGATTAGGGACAGCACTTGAAAAAGGTTACTTGTTTCGAACTACAAGTCCCAGAATTTAGCCAGCATGACCGATGGCTAGCAGACAGAGACTGTTCCTTATTGGTCATATTTGATCTCTTTTTGGTTGCAGAGCACAACAGCACTGGACATGCTGGCTGGAGGATTCTGGAAGTTGTAGTCCAAAGTAGTAGCTTTATGCAAGTTATGGTCAACTGCCACTTTACCAGATATGTGAATTGTAGCCACATTTGGTAAATATTTAAAATGTTTA
This sequence comes from Phrynosoma blainvillii, assembly GCA_026167975.1. NCBI lineage: Eukaryota > Metazoa > Chordata > Lepidosauria > Squamata > Phrynosomatidae > Phrynosoma > Phrynosoma blainvillii. The sequence continues at coordinate 8,390,538 of JANUYF010000005.1, forward strand.
AATGTATTTTCAAAAACTTATGAGTCTTTCAGAAGCCTCAAGGCTCTTTTCTCTTCACATTACTTATAAATTACCGTATTTTCCGGCGTATAAGACGACTGGGCGTATAAGACGCCCCCCCCAATCTTTCCAGTCAAAATATAGAGTTTGGGATATACTCGCCATATAAGACGACCCCCCTTCCAACACACACCAAATAAAAATTAAAAAAATATCAGATTTGATTTCAATATGGTAATTTTAATTCAAATGTTTATGACACTGAGGTACTTAGCAGAAAAACTGTCACTTACAAACATAAGGCTGTTTGTCATCAAATATGTAAACATAAAACAGTGCAAGTGAATTAATGCATATATGTATATGTGTATATATATGTGTGTGTGTGTGTGTATACACACATATGTGTGTATATGGATGTATATGCACACATGTGTGCATATAGATATGTATATGTGTATACACACACACACACACACAGAGTATATATACACACATACATACACACAAACACACATAGATACACACACACACATACACAAATATATATAAACACACACACACACCCATTTCCCAGTAAGAGCCACCCCTCCCACTCTCCTTTTCTTTCTTTCTTTCTTTCTTTCTTTCTTTCCTTCCTTCCTTCCTTCCTTCCTTCCTTCCTTCCTTCCTTTTGGAAGGAGGGGAGTGAGAGAGCAGGAGAGATAGATAGAAAGATAGATAGATAGATAGATAGATAGATAGATAGATACCGTAGATAGGATAGATAGATAGATAGATAGATAGATAGATAGAGATAGATAGATAGATAGATAGATAGATAGATAGAAGCAGGCAACCAAAGGAGAGGGTACCAACCAAGGAGAGGGCACACAACCATAGATCCACTAGGTGACCTTGGGCAAGTCCTACTCTCTCAGTCCCAGAGGATGGCCAGGGCAAACCAAACCTTTTTGCAAGAAACTTCCCAACAAAGGAAGCCATATATATACACAAACATACACACACACACACACACTCCCCCATTTTCCAGAGAGAGACACCCCTCCCAATCTCCCTTTCTTTCTTTTCTTTTTTCTTTTCTTTTCTTTCTTTCTTTCTTTCTTTCCTTCCTTCCTTCCTTCCTTCCTTCCTTCCTTCCTTCCGGAAGGAGGGCAGTGAGAGAGCAGGAGAGAAAGAGAAAGAAAGAAAGAAAGAAAGAAAGAAAGAAAGAAAGAGGCAGGTGACCCAAGGAGAGGGCACCCAGCCATGGAGACCCACTGGGTGACCTTGGGCAAGTCCCACTCTCTCAGCCTCAGACGATGGCCAGGGCAAACCAAGAAACACAAACACACACACACACACACTCTCCCCCATTTCCCAGCGATAGCCACCTCTCCCGTTCTCCTTTTTCTTTTTTTTTGGAAGGAGGGGAGAGAGAGAGAGAGAGAAAGAAAGAAAGAAAGAAAGAAAGAAAGAAAGAAAGAGAGGGCATCCAGCCACGGAGACTCACTGGGTGACCTTGGGCAAGTCCCACTCTCTCAGCCTCAGACGATGGCCAGGGCAAACCAAGAAACACACACACACACACACACACACAAACACACTCTCCCCCATTTCCCAGCGATAGCCACCTCTCCCGTTCTCCTTTTTCTCTTTTTTGGAAGGAGGGGATTGAGAGAGAGAGAAAGAAAGAAGAAAGAAAGAAAGAAAGAAAGAAAGAAAGAAAGAAAGGGGCAGGCAACCCAAGGAGAGAGCACCCAGTCATGGAGACTCACTGGGTGACCTTGGGCAAGTCCCACTCTCTCAGCCTCAGATTATGGCCAGGGCAAACCAAGAAACACAAACACACACACACTCTCTCCCCCATTTCCCAGCAATAGCCACCTCTCCCGATCTCCTTTTTCTTTCTTTTGGAAGGAGGGGAGAGAGAGAGAGAGAGAAAGAAAGAAAGAAAGAAAGAAAGAAAGAAAGAAAGAAAGAAAGGGGCAGGCTACCCAAGGAGAGGGCACCCAGCCATGGAGACCCACTGGGTGACTTTGGGCAAGTCCCACTCTCTCAGCCTCAGACGATGGCCAGGGCAAACCAAGAAACACAAACACACACACACACACACTCCCCCATTTCCCAGTGGTAACCACCTCTCCCGATCTCCTTTTTCTTTCTTTTGGAAGGAGGGGGGAGAGAGAGAGAGAAAGAAAGAAAGAAAGAAAGAAAGAAAGAAAGGAAAGAAAGAAAGAGGCAGGCGACCCAAGGAGAGGGCACCCAGCCATGGAGACCCACTGGGTCACCTTGGGCGTCCCACTCTCTCAGCCTCAGACGATGGCCAGGGCAAACCAAGAAACACAAACAGACACACACACACACACTCCCCCATTTCCCAGCGATAGCTCCTCCTCCTCCTCCTCCGTGAGGGTCCTCCTGGGGAATGGAAGGGCTAAAGTAGCCCAGGAGGAGGAAGAGAAAGTAAGGGGCTGCGGGCATCGCCGCCTCCTCCTCCTCCTCCTCCTCCTCCTCCTCCTCCTCCTCCTCCTCCTCCTTCTCCTCTTCATCCCTCCACCCGGAGGGCCCTTCCTCTCACCTCCTCCTTCTTCCTCCTCCTCCTTGTCCTCTGGAGGCATCGGCAAGCTAGGAGGAAGGATGGTGTCGGCAGCGCGGGGCTTCTTTCTGTGCTGCAGTAGCCCTGCTCGTGGCGCCTGTTTGCCGGTGGGCACCAGCTCCTTGGCTTTCTTTGTTGGGAAGGTTTGGTTTGCCCTGGCCATCCTCTGAGGCTGAGAGAGTGGGACTTGCCCAAGATCACCCAGTGGGTCTCCATGGCTGGGTCGGACCCTGGTTCTCCTCCCCCCCTCCCCCTTATACCCGGCGTATAAGACGGCCCCCCAACTTTAACCCAGATTTTCCTGGGTTAAAAAGTCGCCTTATACGCCAGAAAATACGGTACTTATAAATGTTTGTCTTGTTCAGTTAGTCCATAAGGCTTACACAGAATCAGCAAAAGACCAGTTTCCTGCAGGTTTGCAATCCAAACAGATGCAACACAAAAGGAGGAAGGATGGAAAGGAAAATAGTAAATAAGGAGTGTTTTCAGTAGGGCCACTTCTTACCTGTGTCCTCACCTGCAACCTGCTGGAATTTGTAATAATTTCATTTCTGGCAGACTGCTTTAGGAGGTAGAGGGATTGAGATGCTGCCTTCTCATCTTTTTTCTTGAAAGGTCCTTCTGCAGCCCATGGTGGTTGACCACAGTTCAGTGTTGTTTCAGGCTCCTCAGCATTTGAACAGGGTAAGGGCTGCTGAGCAGAGATCTGAGCAGAGATTGGTTGGTCAGTATCTGACACCAGCTTAGGAAGGAATAAAGTTGCAAGCGTGTCCTATTTGATGTTTATGGCAGTACAAAAGAGCCCTGTGACCTTTCCTGTGGGTCACAGTGGCCTATGAACAACAACAACAACAACAACAAATCACATTTGCAGATTTTGGCTGCCTTCCCCTTCTGAACTTTGGAAGGATTTGGGAGTGAGTTCTGTGACCTGACTTTTCCAGATCACTGGAATTCTGATGTTTCCTGTAAGATAAGTGAAAAGGATCTAGGGTAGATCACAAGTCAACAGCATGATGCAGTAGCCAAAGAAGCCAGTGCATTCCTAGGCTGCATCAGTAGGAGCATAGTGTCCCAACTGAGAGAATTTATAATACCACTCTGTTCTGCTTGGGTCAGATGTTCCGAGAAATACATCAGGTGCAATCCTGTTGATGAGGCTATATTCCTTCCCCTTTGGCATGTACAGCTGGGCAGAATTATTTTCAGTCATCTGGAGCTGTTTGTGCTGCAAATAAACCCTAGTTCATGAGAGACCTGTGGCATACTGTGAAGGGAAGGTAGGGAGGGCATTGAAACTGGTTCCTGTATCATAAAACTTGTTTCCAGTGCTTGTTCAAATATGACCCTGTCAGTAATTAACTTGTTCAGAGGGGTTTGGCTCACATACACTGTGGCAGACAAATGGGAGTCTGTTTTCACTTGGGAAAGGCAAAAAGAATCGGATGTATTGCTCCCTCACCACCTTTTGCCTAATCTGAGCCCTGCTTATCTAGAATTACTTTCTCAATTTTTCAGTCGGACATAGCTCAGCCAAGCCTATAATTCATAGAATCATAGAGTTGGAAGAAACCACAAGGGACATCCAGTCCAACCCTCTGCCATGCAGGAACTCAAAATCAAAGCATCCCCGACAGATGGCCATCCAGCCTCTGTTTAAAGTCCTCCAAAGAAGGACTCTCCACCACACTCCGAGGGAGTGTGTTCCACTGTTGAACAGCTCTCACTGTCAGGAAGTTCCTCCTAATATTGAGGTTAAATCTCTTTTCCTGCAGCTTGCATCCATTGTTACGGTTCCTGTTCCCTTCAAATATTTAAACAGGGCTATCATATCCTCTCTTAACTGTCTCTTCTCTAGGCTAAACATACCCAGTTCCCTAAGTCATTCCTCATAGGGCATGGTTTCCAGACCCTTGACCATTTTAGTCGCTCTCCTCTGGACACGCTCCAGTCTTTCAACATCCTTTTTGAATTGTGGTGCCCAGAACTGGACACAGTATTTCAGGTGGGACCTGACCAAAGCAGAATACAGTGGCACTATTACTTCCCTTGATCTAGATCAGTGATGGGCAACCTTTTGAGCTTGGTGTGTCAAACTTTGCCAAAAAACTGAGCATAACTCGGGTGGTGTGTCACTTTGAGGAAAAAACATTATTTCGCCACTGGGAGGAGGGACGAGCCTAAATACCTGGGCCTGGGCCTGGGCCTGGGCCTCTTCCCGGCTCTGTGCTGGTGGTGCCGCTGCACTCGAAGTCCCAGGACTGGACGCTCTGTGCCGGACTTCTGCTGTTTTGGCCTACAGACATCTGGCACAGAGTGTCTAATAGGGCAGGATGAAACATTTGCGACTAGAATCTTAGAGTTAGAGTCTAACTCTAAGACTCAAGCCGCAAATGTTTCATCCTCGGCTACTGCACTTGGCCATGCAGGAGCTGAGGATGAAACATCCTTCTCGGCGTGTCATCAGAAATAGCTACGCGTGTCAGTGATGACACGCGTGTCATAGGTTCGCCATCTCTGATCTAGATACTATACTTCTATTAATGCAGCCTAAAATTGCATTTGCCTTTTTAGCTGCGGCATCACACTGTTGACTCATGTTCAACTTGTGGTCCACTAGGACTCCTAGATCCCTTTCACATGTAGTTTTGTTAAGCCAGGTGTCACCCATCTTATATCTATGCATTTCATTTTTTTGCCCTAAGTGCAGTACCTTACATTTCTCTGTGTTGAAATTCATTTTGTTAGCTTTGGCCCAGCTTTCTAATTTATTAAGATCATTTTGAATTTTCATCCTGTCCTCTGGGGTATTAGCTATTCCTCTTAATTTGGTGTCATCTGCAAATTTGAGAAGCATGTCCCCTATTCCTTCATCCAAATCATTGATAAAGATGTTGAAGAGCACTGGGCCCAGGACAGAACCCTGTGGCACCCCACTGGTCACTTCTCTCCAGGATGAAGAGGAGCCATTGCTGAGCACCCTTTGGGTTCGGTCAGTCAACCAGTTAGTAATCCACCTAACAGTTGTATTGTGTAGCCCACATTTTACTATCTTGTTTGCAAGAATATCGTGGGGGAACTTGTCAGAAGCCTTACTGAAATCAAGATATGCTATGTCTACTGCATTCCCTTCATCTAGCAAGCTGGTAATTTTATTGAAAAAAGAGATCAGATTAGTCTGGCATGACTTGTTTTTGAGAAACCCATGTCGACTTTTAGTGATTATGGCATTCCCTTCTAAATGTTCACAGACTCTCTGTTTAATGAACTATTCTAGAATCTTTCCCGGTATTGATGTCAGACTAACTGGGCAATAATTGATGGGATCCTCTTTTTCCCCCTTTTTGAAGATGGGGACAATGTTTGCCCCCCTCCAGTCTGTTGGGACTTCTCCTGTTCTCCAGGAGTTCTCAAAGATTATTACCAGTGGTTCCGAGATTACATTTGCCAGTTCTTTTAATATCCTTGGATGTAGTTCATCTGGTCCTGGAGACTTAAATTCATTTAGGTTAACCAGGTATTCCTGGTTACAGTACTGTTCATATAACATACAAGACAAGCCACATAATAATAAAAAAACAGTGTTAGCTAATTGCATAGGGAAGAGACTCTGTCTTTTATGTTACTAGTGTGAGATGTGGTGTGTTTGTGGTTGCTATTGTTAGCCTTTTCCCCAGGCAATGAGAAGCATGACATACATTTAATGCAGACTTTGGGCCACATGTGGTCATTAGTTGTTTTTGTGGCCCACGTTACTCTGCCTCCCATGATGCTGCTGAAATTTGGTGCCCCTCTAAAAATCCCTGGCCTTTTGAGAATCTTCTTAGCTTTCCCTGCTGGAAGGGAAGGAGAGACCCTGCCTTGCCACTTTATGGGGTTCTACAATGCAGCAAGCCACATTGGCATTTTTCCTGAACCACAGAAAGCTTGAATTCTTGCCACTAAATTTTGATGGCCCTTTGATGATAGTAGGAACTACTGCAGCAGGAGCCTCGGCAGCAGTCCCTGACAACAGCTGCGTGTGGCTTCTTGTGGGTTGGTGTGTATGTACAGCTTAGTTCCCTGACACTGGGAAGTTCTCCATCTGTAGTTTAATAAGTAAATTTAAACTAGTAACCATCACCACAGACTGTGATTGTATTGCACAAGAATGGTTTGTCTATGTGCCCCTCCAGATATTGTTCACCGCCTAGATTGGTTTTCCACTGGGGCGGTATACAAATAAACCATATTATTATTATTATTATTATTATTGTTGAACTACAACTCCCAGTAGCCAGTGGTGAGGAGTGCTGAAAATTACAGTCCACCTACATCTGGAAATCTAGATAGTTTGCATCCTTGGTATTGCTCATTATTTCTCAGAAGAGAACAGAATCGGAACTGTTTCACTGTGTGGATCGTGTTAGTGCTCTGACTTCAGTTTATTCCATTACAAAAAGCACCTTTATGTCAGTTATTTGAAAATTATTTTCTGAACTTGAGAGTCTTAAGAAAATTATTTTTTGAACTTGAGAGTTTCTGAACTTGGCTAATGTGTCTGCAAGCAAAGTTCTGGTATCCTCTCTTCCTGTGTTTAGAATAAAGAAGGTGACACTCTGAAAGATCTGCTGAAAGCCAACGTGGAGAAGGCTGTGAAGCTGGAGGTCTACAACATCAAAACGATGAAAGTGCGTGAGGTGGAGGTGATTCCAAGTAACATGTGGGGAGGGCAAGGCCTTCTGGGAGCCAGCGTGAGGTTCTGCGGTTTCCAAGGTGTCAATGAACACGTCTGGCATGTGCTGGTAAGCAAGAAACTTGAATGTATTTGATCCTTGGCTACTTGACTTTGAATTACCATTAGGTCACTTGTCTACATATTGGGGGTTTGTTTCTTGAGGTATCTCTGTCTGGGTGCATTCAGATATCAGGAGAAGCCTGGATTCTGGTTTATCATGGAATTCCCAGTATACTGGGACATGCTGGCCAGTCTTTCCAGTTCAGAGCTAAGTAGACAATTTGTTAAAATTTAATTCATTGAGCCTAGTGCACTAACATTTTTAAATTGTCTGCCATGGAGCCTTTGAACATTTCAGAGCATTCTGTTTTTGTTGTTGTATATCACACCTTTTCTTGAGCCCTAGAGCTCGACCCAGTTTATCAAAGTTAAAGCAGATACACTGCAGATCATAACAAAAGTACAGATCATACAAAAGTTAAAATACAATTAAGCTATCATCAGAATTAAAAACTGTTAAAAGCATTTGTTGTTGAGTTGTCTTCAAATCATTTCCAACCTATGGTGAAATGTTTCTTGGCAGCATTGGTTCAGAGGGGATTTACCATTGTCTTTCCTCTGAGGATGAGAGCGTGTGACTTGCCCAAGGTCATACAGTGGCTTTCCAGGGCCAAATGGGGATTCAAGCCCTGGTCTCTCTGAGTCCTAGTACTCAAACCATTACAATGTAATGGCTTTCTAGTTAAAAGCATGTCTATTAAAAAAGGCGGGGAGACCCATAAAAACAAAATAGACGAGGTAAAACATCCTTACAGAACTCCTTCCCCTGAGCAGTCAGCCCTTAAGGGCCTGCTGAAACCAGAAATTCTTCATCTGCTTATGGGAGGACAGCAAGAGGACACTAGTCTAATATCTCTAATAAGGGAGTTCCAGAGCCTGAGAACAGCCCTCTCCCTTGAACCTGTGATGGTGATAGGACAGAAAGAAGGGCCTCCCCAGATGATCTCAAAGCATAGGAAGGCTTGTATATGTTTTCGTCTGTTAGAGGACACCACTTGGGTGTGACTGGTTCCTCATATGAAATACGTAGTGTCCTAGCACATGTCCAGCTCTACTATGCAGCATCACTTCTGGCTGGGATTAGCAAGAGCAAAACCTTCTCCATGAATTGGTCTACCACTAAGGATCTTATATTAAGCATATGCTTACCAGGACTCTCTGGAGGAAGAGTTTGCAAAACAATGAATAAAGACCATTTTTTGGCTGCTTGATGTATTGATGGTATAGGTGTTAACATGGCTGATGGTTGTCTCTCTCTAGGATGTGGAGCCAAGTTCGCCAGCAGCGTTAGCTGGCCTGAGGTCACACACAGACTACATTGTTGGATCGGATCAGATACTGCAGGAGGTAAGTGGGTTGTGTGGGTTGTAGACAGCACTGAGTGGTAGTCACGCAATTGGCACAACTAGGAAGGCTTTTTAATTATATCCTGATCTACGGTATATCTGGATCTCAGACTAGCATACCATAAAATCAATTTAGAACAGTTCAAAGCAATAGGAATAATTTTTAGAAGATTAAAAGCATCTTAAACCAGATCTCCCAGCCTTAGACTATGCTGCATATGCATATTCTTTTCTCCTGATCAGTCTCTTTGCTGTAATAATAGCTAAACATTTCTGTGTAAAAACAGTACCCTTGTATAAAGATCCATCTTCCATAGTTTGCAAGGTTTCAGAATGCTTCATGTTAAACGGTAGAGGAAATCAGAAAAGGCTGGATCAAATCTTAGAAGTTTGGCCAAAACAATTATTGCAGAAGAATGAAGATATAAGGCCCACAGTTCCATGCCTGTCTTGCTTCCATATCAAGGATGCTCTTATTTCTCCACTCCCTCACACATGTGCTGGGCCACTTGTTCTCTTTTACTTCCTTACTGCCTTACTGTTTGTCCTCTTTTTGCCCCAGCATTAGCACACAGAGAATTAACAGATGAAAGCATTGACCCCTGTCCAATTGTTATGATTTGTATTTTGGCAGTTTCGGGTAGGGATGTGTGTGTGTGTTGTGGGGAGGGGAAATAGAGAACATATTGCTAATTGTCCACCTCACTGCCCCCTAAGCTGTTGGACTAACATTTCGCGTTATCACTTGTTGGAAGGACAATGGGAGTTGCAGTCCAGCACATCAAGAGTAGCCTGGGTTGAGGGTGGGCTAGCCTGCTAAGACTTCTCCCCTCCTCCCACCCATCTGGAAAGTGAAAATAATATAATGAGGAAGGATAGTTTATAGTTATCATGTTAATAACAAAAGTATATCTGACATAGTCAGAAGATTTCTTCTCCCTGATTGAGACCCATGAAGGGAAGCCCTTGAAGCTGATGGTCTACAACACGGAAACTGATTCCTGTCGAGAGGTTTTTGTCACCCCAAATGGAGCCTGGGGTGGAGAAGGAAGGTAGGATATGTGAGTAATAGGGTCCATCCTGGTAGTTAAGTTCAAGATTACTCTGCTTGCCATACATTGGCTCTTGTTATTAAATCTTAACTTGTTACTAGATGTTTGAAATAATGTTTGCACTTTCCAGTGCCCTGTGAGTAACAGTTTGCTTTCATGTCAGTCTGTCAAGAAGAGATCTAGCCCCACGAAATCTACAGTGTGGGTGAGATCTTCATACTGGAGAGCAAACCATTCCTGCTAGTCATATTGCTGCCAGGTAATACTTGGTTTGGCAACAACAGAGTGCTGGGGATACAGAAAACACAGAAGCATCACAATCTTTGCCTGGAGGGTTGATATTCCTTATATTTGGCAGACAAAGATGGGGTTGAAAGCACAGGGAAGGTTTGATGAACTAACAGACAGCCTAGAAAGCATGAAAGTTTAACTGGTCCATAGAAAGCTGTGTGAGAAGAGTGATGTGGTAAGAGATTGGGGGTCGTGGTCCTGGAATATGGAGCATTGCAGAAGATGAGTGTAACCCAAGGCCCATACGCGTCTCTGCTGCTCACAGCAATTGTGTCCTATCTCCTGTTGTGTGGCTGCTGTGTTTCCACATGACTCTCCTGTATTGAAAACACAGTTTGAGTGTTAAAAATGTGGTTCAGGGGCAAGAAGGGGACTTAGTTAATGATTCCCATTATTTGATTTTCAGTATGGAGCACAACTTGGGAATATTAGTGTGAGTGTTAATGTAGTATGTTGCTCATGTCTCACTTTAGTCTGCACCTAGTATGGTGAGACGAAGATCTTGACATTTCTAGTCATTGTGCAGGAGATACCAGTTACTAATACACACTTGTTTAGTGCTTTGTTATGACAGGCGGAGAGGAAGTGGATAGGGAGGCATTCTTATGATATGACTAACATGGGCTACTGTTTGTCCTGGTCTCATTGTATAATCCTTCCAGTACAACAAGCTATACAAGTCTGTGACTATCAAGGCCTTTTTCTTTACCTTCTTGTAAAGTTTAGGGTGTGGGATTGGATATGGCTATTTGCACAGAATCCCAACACAGCCTGCTGTGCCAAAGAAAAAAACAGAAGCTGGTCCCGCTTCCCCTTCGCCCTCAGGGGACATGCCTGCAGAGCCCCCATCTAATGGCTATACAGAGGTAAGCCTTTCAGAATGAAGGATGATTCTAGCTGCTCTAACATGCAACACATTTCTGGTACCTAGTACTCCCCACATTGCTGTAGGCAAGTCTTTATCCTTTCTGCTTCCCTTCATTGTTAGTATCTATAAATTGCTTAGATCTAAAAGTTTCAAAGGAGTGTACAGCAGTTCTGAAGTATACAATATAAAATAAATGCATGAAATCAGTACACATTGCTGAAATTACCTGTAATTTTTTGCATATAAAATTGGTGCCTCATCAATGAACTGCATCATCTCCCTATTTGGTGAATCTCACTGGTCTCTAACTTTGACTGGCATGATCTTAAATAGTATTTGCATGTAAAGGTAGAAATAATATTTCTGTTATTCGTTTCCCAGTCAAAAAATGGGTTTCCTGGCCATTGGAAAGCCCCATCAGGAAGAACATTATTATTATTGTCTATTTATATAGAGTCATCCATGTACATGTCTCTACAAACAGAATAAAACATTTAAACTATTTCAATATAAAATACTAAGATACAATACTACAATCGAATGCAAAAAAGGGTCACACACAACAGACAGAAAATCCATAGCGAGGTGACTTTTTTGTGCTAAAGGAAATTGTCTATGTGTTTTCTGCCAGAAATAGTGTGTTCTGAATAGGAAATGTTTTTGGACAAAAATTCATGTTTTTTCTGCACAGAAATGTTCTCTGGGGTGCTCAAATACTGGGAGGATACAATGCAAAAATACTCTTTTTTTCTCCTACACTGGGGAAAACTACAGTAATTATCTATCCTTGCATGAAAGGGCAAAATAATTGAGGATTTACATCCTTGTTTCCATGCTTCAGAAAGTTGACGGTGAATTTGAGGAAAATCATCTATCTTCCCTATAGGAGTTTTGAATAGTCATGTGTCAGATGTTCCTAATTCTGAAATATTTAATTTCTCCCCTTTAAAAAAAAGTGAATTTCTTTTTATTCCCAGGCCCCTCTGTTAGCGGCTAACTCCCAAAGTGAAGAATCCACAAACCTAGATTACAGTACCACTCAAAGCGTGAATGTGTATCCAGTAGAAAATTCTCTTCATCCACCTCCTCCTGTCCAGAGAGTCATGGATCCAGGTATTTTAAAACATACAAGCCTGTTTGTGTAAAAGTCTGTGTCAAAAGGAGCTGCATTTTTTTAAAAAAAAAATTGTGTTGACAAGGCAGCTTTTGACATGTATTTTGCTTGTACAAAGGAGCGAGGGACAGGGCAAGTCACTGGAAGGAATAGTGACTTGAAAACTATCTTCAGGGCACTATTCCTGCACTTAAGCACTAAGATTTTTAAGAGCTACTTTTCTCCCCATGGTGTCTTGTCTCACAAGTTGAATTGGGAAGAATTGAGGCTGATTAGATAAGGGATATGTCAAAAGAAATGTAGGAGAAATTAATTTTCCCCATGAGGCTGTATGTAGCTCTTCTTTGAGGGAGAGAAGAGCAGCCAGGCACAGCTCAATCTGGCCTCCAAGCAAGAGGTTGGTGAGAAGCCCTTCCCTCCATTCCAGTCACCACTGTTGTGGCCTCTGAGGGAGAGAAGAGCAGCCAGCATCTACTGGACGTAACTCACCCCCCATCTCTTTTTCCTTGTGTGTTCTGTATTTTTTAGATGGTAAGCCTGAGGGCAGGGAACTGTCAAATTAACTATTTGTAAGCTGTTCTGGGTATGCAGGGGTATAAAGTCTGTAAATAAATATATGCGATAACCTAGGTTCTCTTTAATGACAAGTATTTGGGGAAAGGAAGAATTTGGGGAAACCAGAATTTTATTTTTAAATCAGTAGCTTTCAGTACCCTAATAAATTATTCACTGTGTTTCCTTATTTTTCTCCCTTTTCAGGTTTTATAGATATGTCTGATGCTTCTTTTCCCGAATTAATTGACTTAGTGAAAACAATCAATGTGCCTTCTTCTTCTGCTTCTTTTAACTTAACAGACACTCTAACGACAACTGACAGCTTAGTAACCCACAGTGGAACACATCCATATTTTGGTAAGCACATTTTAAAACCATTTTTTTACCTGATGACAAATCAGGTAAATGCGGCAGTGAGGAGTGCCTGTTATCAGCTTTGGCTGATATGCCAGCTGCGCCCTTTTCTGGAAGTAAGGGACCTTGAGACTGTTGTGCATGCGCTGGTAACCTCCCGTCTAGATTTCTGTAATGCACTCTACATGGGGCTACCCTCGTGCTTGGTCCGGAAACTACAGTTAGTACAAAACATGGCAGCCAGAGTGGTTTCTGGAACATCCAGGAGGGAGCATATAACTCCGGTTTTAGGGTCCCTCCACTGGCTACCTATTAAGTTTCCGGGCCCAGTATAAGGTGTTGGTTATTATCTTTAAAGCCCTAGATGGCTTGGGTCCAAACTACCTTCGGGACTGCCTTCTCCCTATACAATCCTCCCCGGGTGCTCTGGTCCTCTGGGAGGGACTTGCTTCAGTCATTGAAATCTAGGCTTTCTGCTACCTCCCAGAGGGCATTCTCAGTAGTCGCCCCCAGATTGTGGAATGGCCTGCCGGATGAGATCCGTCTGATTACATCTCTAAACAGCTTTAAAAAGGCTGTTAAGACGGATCTCTCCCAGCAGGCCTTTCCAGAATAGATGTCCCGGCCTCAAATTCCCACTACTCAGTCCTCTCCCTAATTATGATTCTTGCCGCTTTCCCGCTATTTGGTCTGTTTTATTCATCTGATTTTATTTTATGTTTTTAACTACTGTTGTTTTCATCTAATATGTTTTAATCCTATGTCTGATTTAATACTGTTTTAAGGGGGGGAAGGTATTGGGATGTATTATATAATTTGTAATTTTAACTTTTGTCAGAGGGGTGGGGTAGAAATAATAATAATAATAATAATAATAATAATAATAATAATAATTTTAAAATGTGTGATTAAATTGGAGACAGCGATTGCAGGCAGTTTTTACTAACTTGATTTTTAGTAAACATTGGCAATTCATCTGTGATCCACTGCATTGATACAGTGGTTCAAAGAATCATAACAAAAGGGATACATTAAAAATCACACAGTGTCATCACTACTATGTTGACATTGCAGTCAGACTGAGCAAGGCAGGGGTAGGCAACCTTTCCCCATTAAGGGCTGAGGGACTTCAGCTCCCAGAAGCCTCAGCCATGTTGGCCAATAGTCCCATGTTGGCCAATAGCTCCTGGGATTCTGGGAGCTGAAGTCCCTTGGCCCTTAAAGGGGAAAGGTTGCCTACCCCTGGTCCATGGTATAGAAATATTCTGCAGACAACTAACTGCAAAGAGTCTTGTGACACTATTATTGTGTTGCAGTACAATTTTATGGGCAGTTTGGCTTGCAAAGTCTGTTGGTTGCTTGAATAATACTTCAATAATCCAGGAGTGAGATGAACACTATGCAGTGAAGAGCAGAGGCCTGACAAAATGGTCTGACAGCCAGTACCATTGTTCTTTCTGCCCTGCCCTATAGCTGCTCTTGGAATACGGTTGTTGTCAGCTCACCAAAATTGAGCCAGGAGTCACTTGAGTCAGTCCAGTATTCTGCTGGATAAGGTTACTGAAATCTAAAGAACTCAGCAAGTTATGTGAGAATAGAAACCATTTCTTATTTTCCAGCAGGGCTGGTATCCAGGATCACTTACTGCTTTCAGATGGGTCTGTTGTACCATTTTCCCCAATCAGAGTTAGGAAGTTTATGCATAGGGGCCACTTTGGGATTTTCATTGGTGGAAGAAAAAGAATCCAACAGAAATAGAAAGGGGAGTCTTCTCTTTTTGTTTGGGGTTTCCTACTAGGCTGTAGCCCCTATGTACCCCAAAAATCTGCTCTAGAGGACTGGGAAAGACTGGCGCTTGTGTTTGGGTAGCATCTAGACCAAGGGTAGGCAACCTAAGGCCTGCTGCCGCCGCCCGCCATGATGATATTGATTATTGTTGTTATTACTTGTTCTTGGGGTTTTCTTGGCAAAATCTCCACAGGGGGTTTGCCATGGCTTTTCTGGGGTTGAGTGAGTGTGCATGCATATATTTTTTAATTTTTAAAAAAATATTTATTTATTTATTTATTTATTTATGGTGCTTCGGCTCCCCAATTGTCAGAGGGACAGCAACCCGGCCCCCGGCTCAAAAAGGTCGCCTACCCCGATCTAGAGCTTGGAAAGGGAGCTGAAAAAATACCATGCCCTGCAGAAACAGCACTATTTTGTCCAGTGCTTTGGGAAGTACCAGCACTACTATTTACTGCTATTTACTGTAATCGTGCTAACTAAAATTTTGACTTGTGTGTTTTCAGATCAGGCCTCTCTTCCAATCTCAGAAGATTCAGCATCTTATCCAGAGGGTGTGAGCCCACGGTCAGAGTTACAGGAAGGAATGCCTTTGGATTCTTCTGTACCATCTCTTCCTAAGGATGTCTCCATAAATGCCCCATCTAAACTTGATAATGGTGCTCAAGAAACTGATTTGCTCCCAGATGGGACTGAAAGTTCCCCATTGTCCAAAACATTACAATATGACAATGATGATGGAAGGGTTGAGGGACTGACAGAAGAAACTTCATAGCCCTCAAAGTGAGGTCCTGCCCCATGCTTTAAGGATACCAGCACCTATAAAGCTGACCCTGGGTTGTCCAAAGATTTCATCACAGCAAAATCCAAGCTGTCTCCACTAGTATGGGACATTTTGAACTACTGTTCAGCAATAATACTGACAGTTTAAGAAAGACGTTTTTAGATAAAGTGATGTTTTATAGGAATTTTGTCTTGATCCTATAAACAACAGTAGGAATGTAGCTGATACAACAAGCACCGCAAGCTCTAATTTCAGTGGAGCTCTTCATCCCGTTGTTTTAATTCTGTCCATTCCTACATCCCAGAGTTAACTAGAAATGGTTTTATTTTTTAATCATTTTATTTAGTGATTTCACAAAAGTAATTCTTATAACTTCACCTAGTGTCCTGGACACTGAGGTAAAACCTGATTCATAATGGAAAAGACATACTGAAATGCACATCCACACTGTTAATATTTAACAGACGTGTGTGTGTTTCAAGCTATTATGTAGATTAAGATCATGTGGCATCTGCCTCACCCTTGCAGACCTCACGTTCACATCTAAACATGCTAAAGACAGAAAATTCCAGTAGGGAATAGCTATGCCCAAAGTAGACTGGATCATGCCCTTAGACTGAACTGTACTTTCAAACATCAAACAGCTATTTACTCTCCTATACAACTGCTTGCTTCTTGATGCAGAAGTCTATTTTATAGTCAACAGGAAAACTTCTTTGGGAGCAGTAGTTTAAAGGTGCAAATACTTTAGCAATTTAGTTTTTACCTTCTAATTGGGAATGCACGTTGCTTAAACGGTTCTCCTGAGTCTTTGTCAGCCATTTCAGGCTGAGATTATAAGGACACAGGTGATGAAATAAGTTAGAAGTTCCATTAACCTACTTGAACAATCAGATGTCTGCCCTCCTTTGAAGTCTATGCTGATGAGAAAATAAGTCACTGCATTTCTCAAAGGATGTGGCTGGTTCCTCCTTTTGACCTTTGGCACTATTGAAAATGTACATGTTTTCTTTCAGTATGAATAATGGAGGCAATTCTGAATTACAGTTTAGCACAGCTAGTGCTTATTCTGAAATTGGTTTTATAAATCACTTTGGATTCACAGGTTCCGTTTCCTGGAAGATTGGAAATAAATACTTTTAAGTGTTCAAATCTCAGTTTTCTCTCCTAAATCTGTAACTGCAGACCTGTAACTCTTCAACATGATATGGGGGTGTTGCAGACTGGCCTATGATGCGTGGTGTCAGGATGCCCTCCCAGTGCAGCTTGTAGAGATGCTGCACCAAAAGGGCGCGGAAGAGCTGCAGCGCCGGCTCTTGGGGCAGCAGAAGAGAGGATCAGGGCTGTGCCATGTGGTTGCTGCGTCCCCGATCCACAGCTGGCAGGGGCAGCCCAGAGCCGCCCATCTGCATAGCCCCATAGTCTATTCACCAAGCTCTTACAAACATGAGTGGTAATTTTAGCAAAAGATATGCATCCCTCTTTCTGTAGTAATACAAATCTTAGTTTTTGTGCTTGTTCCTTTTAGCCAAAATTGCACCATGCACAAACAAGCAGTATTGACTTGATACGTTTTGTATGATACTCCAGAATCTGCAAGGGGAGCCCACTTTTTGACTCAAGATATTTCTCAACCAAAGCTCACATAACCTAGGAGCCAATACAACATTTTGGCTCTACTTGCTTGTACTACATCTACTGCTACTACTACTATGAAGTATTTATACCCCGCTCTTCAGCAAAAGGCTATCAGATGACCATATTTATTTTTTTCTATAAAAATCTAGCCTCCTCTGTTTACTGTGCAACACAGCCATTCTTGTCTAATTACAACAAACTGATGCTTTCCTAGCTGAGCTAGAGATTTGCACCCAGCCTTTTTCTTTTGCCTGGAAATGGACCAAGGTCAGGGTCTGGCAACCCTATTACTAAGGAAGTCACACCACCAGAGGCTTAGTGGTGCCCTTTGTATGAGCAGGAGTGCCACTCATGCTTGGGGATCATGGGATCAATATTCCAATGCCCAGTAGTTTAGGAATAATGGGTGAATCATTCCATATTCTCTGGCTCTGTGTGAGAGTATCTGTCATGTGCCCTCAAGTTGTTTCCAACTTATAGTGACCCTATCACATGGTTTTCCTTTGGGGCTGAGACTATGATTTGCCCAAGTGGTTTCCATGGCTGAGCAGGGATTCTAATTCTATGTCTTAGCCCAACACCTACACCATGTTGGAGCTCAGTTACAGGCATTCTTGCCCTGTCATAACAGTGAAATTTTGTTTTACATAACTTTTCTGCATCAATCCCATCCTGTTTCGCAGAGTGAAATAGTATGCTAGAGCAGTCAGTCCAAGTCTTGTCTTGTATGAAATACATTTGTATGCAGAAACAAAGGGGATGGTTTCTGCACATGGAACTCCTTAGGAAGTACTCTTCCTTTACTAGTCTTAGTGAAAACCCATTTATAAAGTTGGCTGTGCCACAATGCCCGTTTCGGAATTTGCTCTAACTTAAGGAAGGAAGAGGAGCGGGTGGTATTCACCCTTTTTCTATGCCACTTTAGTGTTTACTACCAGGGATGCTTTCAACACCACACAACTATAGCAATATGATCCCACTTTAACTCATGACTGCAACCAATGGAATCCAGGAGTTTTTAGCTGGAGAGGCACTAGAGCTGCCTGGATGAGAAGCCTAAATGCCCCTCCCAGGATTTCATCCAATATAACCATGGCAGTGAAAGTGTGTGGTGCAAATGGCCCCTGGCAAATATAAGATATAAATATAAAAATGCAGAAGTGAGATAGCAACAGTCCAGAAGAAATAAATCTAAGGTCTTGGGAGAGCACTGAGTGATTCAGCAGTATTATGTATGCTTTCAATATTAAGTATGAAGCAGGAAATTTCTTCTCCATATGAAGAGATGTGCTGCTCTCTATACCCAATACAGCAGAGTGTGCATAGTGTCCATAGTTTAGGTTGTTACCACTTAAGTTCTGTAATTTACCTTGAAGATTGTTTGGGGTGGAGGTGAGAACTCTAATCATGACTGGGTAACTTGTAACTCCCAGCATGCATCACCATTGCCTCTGGTAAGCTAAGCCTCTATCATCCCTGGCCTAAGGTCATATGCAACAAAAGCACCTTTTATATGGAAACCAAACACTGAAGCATAGCCTGTACACGCATCCATAAACATAGTTAGGTTTTGCAATAGTAACGTATTAGAATCTCCAACTTTGCCAAACTATATTTAAGATGCCTTGAGCATGTTGTTGGAACTGTTGGTGTTCGACTTCTTAAAATTTTCTGACCAAATAGTAAGACTATTTCCTTTAAAAAAGAAAAAGACCAAATCTACTTAGAAATGTTACCTAAAGTTGTTTTTTTTTTAATTTATTTCTATACAACTGTGAAATACATGTTTGTCCTTTTGGCATTGCAGGCCCCCTGTCAATCTTTCCTGAAATTACATTTGGAGTGTAGGAAAAAAAAGTTGGAATCTTGGCTGATTTTAAAAGAAAACAAGAAAAGAAGGGTAACAGGTAGAATTAAATTCGTTTTCAGTGGAGACATGAAGGAGAGCACAAAAGCCAGAATTAAGTCTATTAAGAAATACAATTCGGAACAATTTACAATTCAGTTTAGCCAATGAATTTACCCACTTCACTAAATGTGCTATGCAGCACAGATTGTGTCAAACTACATTTCTGTACACACAAACAGAATTTACAAAATGGATAATATTGAAGAAGGAAAAGGTACATGCCGTCTTCACTCTGAACCAGTAAACAGTGACATGTCATCCAGAGCACAGATGGGTAAAGATTTAGCAGGAAATGCAAATATTACATTTGCAACATGGTAGTCACTTTGACAACTGGGAATATGTATAACAAGGTTCTATACGATTAGTACATGAAGCTAAAAACCCCAAGAAGAAACTTATCCAAAAGGTGTTGTCATTTTGCTTATTATATTTCTCTACCAGAGTCAGTGAAAAAAACTCCTGAAAAAACAGTAATTTGAAAGAATAAAGTTAGAGTTCCACAACACTTTTGGATATTTTTCTCTGGGATGGTTAACATTATTCTTGTTTCTGGACACACTGGCACTGCCAAGCTCTAGGTTAGGTGCCCAGATCACCTGCCTGCCCCTATGGTGCCTGATTACACAAACTATTGAAGCAACTCTCATGTCGCAAAGCCAGTGTTTTGAGTTAGGACTTCATCTGTTCTCCATCACATTGGCCATATTTTTGCGTCTGACAGCCACTATAAAGGAAAGGAATAATGTTCAATTTTTTGAGAGAGAGGAAGCACACTCTAGTTTTACTTTACTGCCTCTTGAAAAGGCACTTGTGCTTGTTTCAAATAAGAACCATTTTATCATCTGGACATTGTTCCAGTTAAAATTTCTAAATCAAAGACAACTTTTCTTGCCCAGACACTGAACTGTTACCTCCCTTCCTTCCTGCTATAAGTTAGATGCTACAAGACAGTAATGAAAATATGTAAAAGCTGTAAAATGTTTTTAGAAACAGTGAAAAAGAAAAGCCAAGCTGTATACAACAACAAAAATATCCAAAAAATGCATATAAAAAACCACTGGAGGAAAACCTGCAAATCCTTTTTGCTATCATGACTACAGTATTCACTGCAAAGTTTTGAGTTTGCAAAAATGTCAAACGGAGAGCACAGTTTCTTGGAATTATGACCAGTGTGTCATCGTAAGAGAAAGAATGGACAACAGAAGTTACACTTTAAAAATTCTAGTTAGTTGAAATATTCCACCATGATGCACTGCACCATTGTACTGACCCTGTAATCATACAATCTACTGATTTTTTTTTACTCCAAGTACCAAAAATGGTTTCTTACAAGATCACAGCTGAAAGACAATCATAAACAAGCCTAAGAAAGTTAACCCCTTCAGCTTACATTAGGGGCTCTGTTCTGCTCAATTATACAACAGTTCTTTCTTCTTAAGTAGATTTGTCTTGAGAAGTGGCCAAAATTTACTATGTGGAATGTATTAACAAAGTACAGCACATGCAGTATTTTACACTGTGAACAAGTTATCAGCAGGGCTGAGAAAGTGTTTTCATACCAAACACTTCAGCAGATGAATGTATGACAAATCTTGGAAATAAAAACTGAAATAAGAACCTCACAAACATCTGCACTGGATCATCTGGTCTCTACACCTCATACCGGAATCGCTCAAGGGCTTCTCACATCACTCTCACTTGTACCTTGAAAAGGACAGACTTTAGTTTAGGTCATAACAGATTTGTCTATATTACAGATTTATTAGTCACTTCAATTCAAGTAGACTCTGTCCGCACTGAGGCATTAGAAGTGTCAGATCTATCTTAGGGTTTCAGTGGGCTTCTAGAGCACTACAGCTGGAACCAGTACAGAAAGCTCAAGTAAGTTAATAACCAGTTGGGTCCAATACTTGGCTCACGTTGACTTCTGACGGTAGTGGAGAGTCAAATCACCACCACTCTTCCATATGAAGTGCTTGACAGTTCGAAGGTCCATATTTGGATCCAAAACCTGCCACAAAACAAACAGGAGGTTTTGTCAAGCTCGGATCTAAGTTCGGATTTCTTGTCAAATGCACCCAAAATTTACAAATGTATTCCTAATGTGTCCCAGTATATGTAAAATGTGTAAAATCTTAGGGATATAAGCATATGAATACTCCCCCTACTTGCTGTGCAAAAAGGAAACTTCCACATGCCATTATCTCAAGGACACACCTCAATCACTCCTAAGACCTCGTATAAGGAACATGGATGCCTTCTAATATATGAGACAATAACAGCCCAAATTATGGCCAGAGCAAGCCTACTGCACTAGACGATTCAGATAACATCAGACTATTTTGACTTTGCAAAGGAAATTATAACATCTCCCTTATGATAATATGTGTGTTATTTTCATCTTGAAACAATGGATAATCTCAATTGCAGAGAAACAAAGCAGTTACTGAGGGAAAAAAGTTAAGCTGGTTTTGTTTGGATACATTTTCAAATTCTTAAAATGTGGGAAACTAAATATATACTCCAGTTCTATCTTCCAGTTTTACCACTTATTCAAATTATTACATACATTACAGTTCTCTACTCAAATTTGAATTTTGTTGGAACACTTTACATATATTAATATTTCACCCAAATTTGGGTTTTGTGGGGGCACTTTTCCCCATGGTTTCAAAATTTCTGGAAATGTTATGTCTGATGAATGCCTTCCTCCACAGCACTCTAAGAAATCCTGCTCTCCTTTTGAGAAGCTCAGAATGGCATATAATAGGCGTCCTAGTTGGTCCTCTCAATCAATGACAAGGTAGGCAATGGGAATACCTGGTCCTGGCACAAGAGTTCAATTTTCTCCTCTGCTAGAACTGCAATATCTTCCTCTTTTTCTTGTTCCCCAGCTTTTTCGTTATTGGAAGAGCTAGTTGTCTGTGATTCATTGTCCAGGTTTATTATCTTTTCATAGACATGCTCCATCACCTTCCTGACTTGCAACATGTCACTGGCCGACAATCGGTCCCTGTGGTGGGGAAAAAGAGCAGATTTAAGATAAGAAGGCTTAGTTGACTCTGATTCATGTTTCTATGTTTCTGGGAACCAAAGGTGCTATTGCTCTCTGTGTACACTTACTTCTTTAACGTTTTTGCTCCCGAAGATGAATGAGGTTGGAGGTAGAAGGGAATCTTGTTGAATTTTGGCATATTTTTCTACAAAAGAAACAAGCAGAATTAAGAGAAGCCATTATATTTCTCCTCCCATTTTGTAACAAACACATTTTAATCTATACATACAGCTAAGCCATATGCATTTCTCCAAAATTTTTCTAGACACTTTTCCAGTTTGATTTTAGCTAGCAAATGAATTCATGCTGCACTACCCAGGCAGAGTAATTCTCCTCCTCTTTCCCCCAAGTTTGGGACTCAAGGTGTCTTACAAGAGATTTAAAAATAAATAAATAAATAAATAAATAATATTTATTTGTATCCCGCCCCTCTGAGAACAATCGGGGTGGCTAACAACAATTTAAAATTACAAACAATATAACTCCAAAAAGGCCCAAAACCCACCTACCCCTTAAAAACGTATTAAACCAACAAACTATTAAAACATCCAGTTAAAAAGACAGACAATAAAAACAGGTTACAAATAACAATATAATAAAACACACAGAGCAGCGGGAACATCCAAATTGTGAGAGGGCGAAATAAGGGGTTCCTGAGGCCAGGAAATCTTTTCTGGAAAGGCCTGCCAGAAGAGATCCATCTTAATAGCCTTTTTAAAGCTGTTTAGTGTTGTAATCTGATGGATTTTGTCCGGTTAAAACAGTTAAAAATCACAAATCGCAAATACAAAACTATTTTTAAAAACAGTTAAAAACTCAAACCATAATATATACAAGCCGTAAAACACACACACACACCACAGGCAGAAATGAGAAGAATTACAGTGATGCTGCATAGGCCCAGTATCTAATAAGGCCCACATGAACGCATCAGAACATTTTGAATTTTCTAATGATAGCTCCTTACACAAAATTAATAGCAGTAACTTTACATTCTCTCAAGCTTTTCTAACAACTTGATTGGGCGCATGGGGCTCTGATGTTAGGAAGCTACTTAGTAGGTCAGACAAATGATGTAAGGAATTGTTTTCATAATGCTACTCTTTCTTTTACAAAAATAAGCTACCAGGGAATTCACAAAATAATGAGAACATTTAAATAACACTCACACAACATTAAATATAAGTGCAACAACTGGAATCCAAAGTAATTTTTTTTCATGACTGTGGCAAATAATCACAACAAAAGCTGTCCATATTAAAGTAAGAAAATGTAGGACTTTTAAATTTTCAAAAATAAGCTAATTATTTTGCAGATAGGGGGGAAAAGCACCTAATTGTGGTTCTTTACAAATAATATTTTAAATATTAAATTAAATTAAAGCAAAAATAAAAGAAGCTCTAAACTTGTGTTCTCAGCAGAAGAAGACACTTACATCCACAGTGATGTCAATTACCCATTGTGGCACAGTTTCATTAAGGAGCATGGATTCAGTTTCCCCACCAGAATCCCGACATAGCAACCTAAGCATAAAAGAGTTTTGAGATGTAAAGTGTCATATATTAATAAAAGCATCTTTGAGTTTTATTCTGTTCAAGAAGAATTAATCATTGTATTAAAAAAATATAACGAAGGTAGCAAGAAAGCATTAAATTCTTCTAATATTTTACAGATTGATTTGCATCAGCAGTTAAGTATCACATGGCTCATATTAAGTTATTCAGCATTTAAGGTGTTAAACAAAAACATATCTAATTTTTCTTGGTGCATACAACTAAAAGAGATTTGAAACCAATTGTTTTATTTTACAAGGAAACCCTTAGTTTTATAAGCGGGAAAATGCTTGTAATTTTTTTTTTGGTAGTGTCAGAAATATATTCTGTGCCATGTCAGAAGGCAGTATTTAATGATGAACTGGGACAGGAAGATGGGTCCCAATCCTAAGATTTAGCCAAAATTCTGTACACATTTAGTGCAGCATATAAAACAGAACAAAGGAACACAACTACAGCATTACATTAATTAAAACACAAAACAGGTGTTAAAATTCATATTTAAAATGTATTTGCCTGGTGCTGGAAATATACTGTAGCAGGCACCAGATAGATCTCTCTAGGAAATTAGTAGAGCATGCATGCGGAAAACCCTTCTGACATTAGGTGACTTCATGTGGCCTCCTGGGCTACAAACTGTGCACCCCAGCTCTAGATCCGCTGAAGAAATTCAGACTGGAGGGATTTTCTGTAAATGAAGGCTTTGCTAATGACTTTCTCCTCCTGTTGCAGGAGAGTAGCTGGGATATTACTGAGCAGCATTTTAATAAAGTCATCAAAATCCTTTGGAGAGTCAGTATACACTTCATAAAAGTGTTATGCTTTGTTCCTATAAATAGTGTCAAGGTTATTTCATGACAGACTGCACCCTTGTGAATCATGTTACTTGTGTAAAACTACTTAACATGAAGTGTTCAGAGTGTCCCATTTATATTCTCCCAATAATCCTTACAACAGACTCATATTGGAAGGAATAGGAAGGGGCTGAACCTGAAAGCCAATGGTCTCCCTAACATGATTCAACATGTTCATGGCAAAGGTAAGATCTGAACCATCAGTCTCCCAGTCCACACATCAGTTTCTTAGCTCCTTTCAACTCTACCAATAAAGATCAAATGCCTCCCAGTGACTTTAAGCTCTGCAAATACAGTGGCTATCCTGAAAATCACTCAATCTACACCATAAGCATGAACAAGCTAGCCAGTCCCCCCCCCCCCCCCCACGGTCCTTAAAAGTGTTCCCCTCCCCCCAGAATGTCTGTACCTAAACAATGTGCGTCCTCCAGCTTCACCAAAAATAACTGGCGTGTGTGGTGGAACTTGGAAGTACCCATTTCCTTTCTGAACCCTGTTCTCCTGCTCACCATTCACTGTTACAAGGAGGGGAGACAAACACAACACAGTGTTAAGAGCACAGAATAATCCAATTCAAGACAAAAGATGTCCCATTTTCATCACAACAAGGGAATGGACAATCTAACATAATTTCAACAGCAGCATCAGGGCCTCATTAAATCAAGGATGGGCAAAGAGCAGCTAGAAGCTCCATAGGGGTCCCCAGGGCCATTTTGTGGCTTCCAAGGCCCTGGAGGGATAAATCAAATGCTCCAAGATGTCCTCTAGGTGACATGGAGCATTTTTATCATGTTTTCAGCTGTTTCCCCAGATCATTTGTCAAGCGCCTCATTTTTTTTTTTTTAAAGGTCATAAAATTCCCCAGGGGTTCTCTGACAGCATGGTGAAAATGCCCCTCATGCCCCCTTAGAGGACACCCTGGGGTAAAAATATGATTCTTTTTTGCAGTGGGAGTGGGTGGGGGGAAGCAGCTTTGTAACCTTTGACAGCTGCCCACCCTTGCAGTAAAGGCATCTCTTGCAGCAACATTTGCCTTTCATTAAAACCAATCATGGGATTCTCAATTTGGTTAGAGATGACAACACAAGAAAGGCAATTTAACCCCACCACCACTGTGAAAGACTAATAATTCTTACACATGCAAATTGCAACAGAAAACCTTCTGAGCACCCACAGAAGCCTTTCCCCCTGTTTTCAGCACAATGACAAGTTTTTATCATGATAATAATGAAGGACAGAAGGAGTAAACTTCTCCTCATGCACATTATGGCAACAAAATCTTGTCAAAATGATCAACTAACTCAAAACACATAGAAGAAAATCTAACATCCCCACACAGCTCTGGTAAATACTTACCATGGTTCATTTCATTTTCCTCTTCATCCATGGGATTGATGTGTGTTCTAGGCCAATACTCTAAGAGAGCCTGCAGTAAAAGCCCTCCAAGGTTTACTGCACATTTCAATACAATAGAAAAAAAAAGTATTGGTGATGCTCACATACATTTTAAGATTGGAAAGAATTCTATTCAAGGTGTTATTAGTATTAGCCATAAACATTTAGACTGGGAACCAAAAGAGCAAATAGCTAGCATGGCACTGCCAAGGGGCCTTTTATGTTTTTTGAAAAGCATTTTCAACTGCATAACATCAACTCCTTTTGAAAAGAGGACTTTCAAAAACAGATTTCTGATGTGGCATGGGAATCTGCTGTTCAAATAGTTAAAATCACCAGAAATATCCAGATCCTTGTATGTATCCAAAGTAGCCCTTTGGATCTGGCCTGTAATCCATTTTTCATCTGAAGTTCAACAAGCTTATTCAAAAGATAACTTCAGTGAAAAGCACTTGCTGAAAACAGAAGTCCAGTCATTACAAACTGGACTGCCTACAAGGTCAGGATATCAACTCCGATCCATGCAAAGAAAAGACCTTGCTACAAATTTACAGCTTACATCTCAAAGAGTAGTGTAGAAGCGGACCAAAATGCCGCCCAGATTGGATTACCAAGGGGCGGGATACAAATAAACTTTATTATTATTATATTATTATAAAATAAGCTGGGCAATTTGAGTCTAGCAAGAGTCCAGCTTCTAACCCACCCCCACAAGTCAACAATAACAACAACAAAAAAGCATGTCAATGAAGTCTGAATGTAGAAAATTCTGCCACGAGCTCTTGACAGAAAAATCAGTTAAATTTGGCATTTCCACTTCCTGGGGTAACATAATGTAAGCTCTACCTTTTTATCAAATAACAACACACTCACATTTTGGATCAGATCCATCTGGACTGCTAAACCCAGCATCTTTTGCTGAGACCCAAGCTGCAAAGCAGTCACTCTCATCTAAAGTAATTGTCAACATCTGTCAAAAGAAAATCATTGGGAGGGATGCAATATAAATACTGCATTAAGAGCAAAATCTGTTTCTTTGCATTCAAATACATGTAAAGCTTTGACAAGACACTTTGGATTTACAAAGGGATTACACTTAGAAGACAACATCTGTTACCTCATTGTTACAGTAACATTTGTGTATTAGTTTTAGTAGGCTATAAAATAACATATACATACAATTGTGGCTACCCGAACAGTTAGTAAGTGCATTACCAGCATACAAAACACACCCTGAAGAGAACAATAATGTGTTTTGGGGGGAAAAAATCTTCCCGGTTCAAATTTTTACATTACAGACAGTTAAGAACTTTGTATGTATAGTAAAAATTGATAACTGGCTGTCAAATGCAGGGACAGACATCTTACAGCCCACAGGCCATATGTCCCCAGCCCAGTAGCATGCCGGGGTGTGTGTGGGCTGCACTGGATGACATCCAAGGAGAGGGGTGATAACCCAGGCAGGGGGTGACACCCAGTCAGCTCCTGTTCGCACAGGTGATCCAGGGCTGCACAGGCACACCTTGGGCCTGTGCGGGTGCCCTTTGAGGCCATGCGAGCTCCATTTTGGCCCATATGGGTGCCTCTAGGGGCTATGTGGGCACCAGTTCGGCCTGCGTGGGTGCTCCTTTGGACTGCTAGGGTGCTTCTCCAGGCCTGGAAGTCCCGCCCTCTGCACTTGGCATCACCCAGTGCAGGACCACCAGTGTCCCAGCCTGATTTATTGCACCCCTCTCCACAATTTTCTCTAGTTAAATATTGTTCTCTAGGCCTCTCTAAGGCTGCATCCACACTGCAGAAATAACCCAGTCTGACACTGCTATAACTGCCATGTCTCAATGCTATGCAATTTTGGGAACTCTCTTCTCTGACAGAGAAGGCTAAATGTCTCTCAAAACTGCATTTCCCCAAATTCCACAGAATTGGGCCACTGCAGTTAAAGTGGTATCAAGCTGGATTATTTCTGCAGTGTGGATGCAGCCAAAGCAAAAAAACACACATAAAGTAATGTCAAAATGCAGCTCCGATGAAAAGATATGATGTGCCTTACCCCAGTTTTTAAGTCTACTGAAAACCAATTTGGCACATAGACCATTTTAAACCTTTTTTTAATTTCTTCTTCGAAGTCGACCTTCCCAAGGTCTTCTACTTTACATGCCTGTATTTCAAGAACAAAACAAAACCAGTGAGTATACCAAAATATGATTTAAATAATATCTCAACAGAATTTACTGATAACATAAGAAATAGATTCACACTACTCAGCATAATAGACCGAGAACCAAAGGAACTATGGTCTGAAGCCAGGGACATAATAAAAAAAGAATGCAGACAGACAATTTCAACAAACAAAAAGAAACAGAAAAAAAATGGATGACAGAAAAACCATTACAAACAGTAAAGATAAGGAGAGAAGAAAAACAAAAGAGAAATAGGAACAAACTAAGAATTATGAATGCAACAGTACAACAGCTTGTGCAGAAAGATAAAGAAAATTACAACAACTACCAATGCAGGGAAATAGAAGACAACAACAAAAGGGAAGAACAAGAGATCTATTTCACAAGATCAGGAAAATCAAAGGAAAATTCAAACCAAGAACTGGGACGATCTATGACAATAAAAATAACATAATAACCAGGAAGGAATAAAAAGATGTTGGCTGCAATACACAGAAGAATTATACAAAAGAGATGACAAAATGAAGGACACATGGAATGAAGCACCATATGAAGATGAACCCCAATTCCTAAAAAGTGAGGTGAAAACTGCAATAAGAGAAATAGCGAAAAACAAATCACCAAGAACAGATGATATTCCAATTGAACTGCTGCAATCCACATTGACAGTCAACTCTAGTGCTAACCAACATATTGCAACAGATATGGAAAACAAAACAATGGCCCACAAATTGGAAGCAATCAATATACATCCCCATCCACAAAAAGGGAGACACAAGAGACTGCAGCCACTATAGGACCAAAGCACTGATCTCCCACGCAAGCAAAATCATGCTCAAAATTCTGCAACACAAAGTCCAACCATACATAGAGAGATCCCAGAGGTCCAAGCAGGGTTAAGAAAAGGAAGAGGCACTAGGGATCACATTGCAAACATACGATGGCTAATGAAGCGCACCAGGGAATGCCAAAAGAAAATCAGCTTGTGCTTTATATATAATAAAGCCTTTGACTGCATAGTTCAAGATAGGCTATGGAACACCCTTAAAGACATGGAAGTGTGCCAACACATGATAGTCCTGATGAAGAATCTGTACTCAGGACAAGTGTCAGAACAGAAATAGAATGGTTCCTAATTGGCAAGGGAGTCAGACAAGGCTGCATCCTTTCACCCTCTCTGTTCAACTTGTATACAGAACATATTATAAGAAAAACAGGCTTGGATACAGAAGAAGGAGAAGTGAAAATAGGAGGAAGGAATATCAACAATCTAAGATATTCAGATGACATCATAGTACTAGCAGAAAACCTCACAGACCTGGAACACCTACTAAGGAAGATCAAAGAAGAAAGTGCAAAGGCAGGCTTAATGCTGAACATAAAGAAAACAAAAATAATGACCACCAAGGACCTTCACAAGTTCAACCTAGACAGTGAAGAAATAAAAATAGTAAAAGAATTCTTATACCTGGGATCAAACATTCATAGAAGTGGGGACTGCAGTCAGGAAATCAGAAGACTGAGAATGGGGAGGGTGGCTATGGAAGAACTAGAAAAGATTCTAAAATGCACTCACCACAAAAGTTAGAATCATACAAGCCACTGTATTCTCTATTACCGTGTATGGATGTGAGAGCTGGACAGTTAAGAAAGATGATAGGAAGAAAATCAATTCATTTGAGATGTGGTGCTGGAGAAGAGTGCTGAGGATCCCATGGACAGCCAAAAGGACAAACAAATGAGTCCTAGAGCAGATCAAGCTGGAAACCTCCCTGGAAGCCAAGATGACCAAACTGACACTGTCATACTTTGGACATATCATGAGAAGAGTGGACTCTTTGGAAAAAAACAATAATGCTGGGGAAGGTGGAGGGAAGTAGGACGAAATGGAGGCTACATGCTAGATGGATGGACTCTATTAAGTAAGTCATGGGTACAGGGTTGCAGGATTTAAGCAGTACAGTGGAGGACAGAGGGTCTTGGAGATGTCTCATCCACAGAGTTGCCATGAGTCGAGATCAACTCAAGGGCAGTTAACACAAACAATAATAAATATTAAGACATCAAAGCAAACAATGGTTACTCAGTACAGAAATTCCAAGTAAAATGCTATTATTCCATTCACTGCTTAAGAATTTTGAACACTTTCATGCTTGTTTTATCTTCAATTAAAACACTAGTGGACTTTCAAAGAATGGCAAAGCAAACTGACCCCTACTAATCTCTCTCTAGGGCTGCTCAGTAGTATCCAAATGTTTGAAGGGTGGAGAATAAACTTATGGGGTTATGAGGAAGAGGAGCAACAATGAAAGAAGAGAAAGAGTATGGATGGTTTAGATATTTTTAACAAGCACCACGCAACTCCATTTCTAGCAAAAGATTAATTAATCCAGGATTAAATCTGGGATTACTTTTCTCTGGAATTTGCAGATTTAGGAATATCAAGTAACGTATTCAATAACCTTCTAATCTGCGAGAATACTGCTGTAGGCACATTTCAAATTTTGAGCATTTTGCATTCTAGGCACATTTCAAATTTTGAGAAAGTGCAATGGGTGGTTCCCCAAAACAGCTATTAACATGGAAGTGGCCCACCACAAAACACCAATTTCTCAAAAGGCAAACTGATAGGTCTAAAAAGTAACTTGTCCAGCAACCTGAACACAAAGCAGATTTAAGATTGGATTTTAAAGTCAAGAACACAGCACTACATCTTGAACCTACTGTATGCTGCTCACAGAAAGCAAATATGTTTAGTAGTTTTAAACCATCTGAACAAAAAATGTTCATGAAAAGTGTGCTCATGAACATGATATACAATACATTTTTTAAAATACAGAATTTAAACAGCTAAGATTGAAAAGCACTGAAAGCATTCCTTAAAATATGTGAGAGAATAAAAAGGTCTTCACCTGGTAGTGAAACAAATATATTTTATGTGAACAAGTGTTCTGAAGGGATAGGCACCCTAACGTTTGAAGCCTTCTATCTTGTAGCCACCCACCTCACCTGATCTGGCAGGGGAACTCTGAAGATGGTTTTAGAATACAGTATGGTGTGTGATCCAACTCTGGAGACCAGGGTTCAAATCCTAACTCAGCTGTGGCAACCTACTGGGTGACCTTGGGCAAGTCACATGCTCTCAGTCTCAAGAGAAGGCAATGGCAAACTTCTGAAAAAAATCTTGTCAAGAAAGCCCCATGATAGGTTTGCCTTGAAGTTGTTGTGTGCCTTCAAGTTGTTTCCAATTTATACTGACCCTATCATAGGGGTTTCTTGGCAAGTTTCTTCAGAGGGGGTTAGGACCACTGTAAGTCAGAAACAACTTGAAAGCATACAACAAGGTGTGTAGGTCCTACCTTGTCACAAATGCTTATCATGACCAAGAAACTTGAGCACAAGGCGCAGTTAGATACTGAGCGAAAATTTCCAAACTGCTTATTTGCTTCCACAAAGAAAAATGACCCATTTCACCTCAGGCAAATGGGTGATCCTCAGACACACATGGAGACAAAATTCCTACCTTTCCCTATGACAGCACAGACAAAACAGCCACTACCGTCAGCAAGCTCCCTCCCTGACCCTGGGATGAAATATACCACCCTTTCTAGCCTATCAGGATGCTTCCCAAACTTTAGGCTTATAGCCCTTCTTCTTACCTTTCTTACTTCTGAATGTCTCCAAAAGAAGCATAGAAACACTGCATTATTTTTATTTTCTAAGAATGCTTCTAGGGCCCATATAAAACCACAGGCAAAAGGCACAGAGTTGAAGTCCAGTGAGTTATTTTGTAGTATGCCAGCCTCTAATTTTTAAAACACTTTAAAAAATCAGAAGGTTTAAACATCTAGAAAGGTGTTAAAGAAGTGAACAAGGAATATTGATGCCTACAGGAACCTCATTGGAAACCCCAAAACTACTCTATGTGGTGAACAAGTCATGCATATTAACCAACCACTTTCACTTACCTTCAACACATCCCAGTATGCCACATTATTGTTCGTGTCTTTGGTTAATATGTGTCTTTTGTCATTGAGAATGTGGCACTGAATAATACTAGCACCCCCTAGTAAGAAGAAAGAGAACGTATAACATATGATTATGCCCATGAAACTCTAACATAGGAACAAATATTTTTAAAAGTACAGCAGACCAAAGTATGGGGAAAATGCTGCCTGAGTTTCATTTTCGTTGCCTGTGTAGCTCAGATTATAACAGGAGAAATTAATGTTTTGCACCTCCTAGTAGAGTAAGCATAAATTTTATACAGTTTGGATTCTCTACAGTCAGTTTTTAAAAGAGAAGGAAAAAAAGAAATCAAGGTTTTTCTCAGTTATGGGATGAAAAAAAATCAGCTAAGATTCTACTGGTTGGTTCCACCAAAAAGCAGCTAAAGCTATGAGAAGGGGACTATACATCTGTACTCAATCTAGACTGTGGTTTTAGACAAAAGAGCCTCTGGTTCTTTATGACAGTTGAACAGAGGGCAGATAAAAATCTACTAATAGTTCTCTGGGTGATTTGCAATAGATTCATGACTATTCCTGATTCCCAAAAGTTTAAAAGTTATCAGCAATAAAATGACCACCCTTCTGATAATTACACTGCTGAAATTATGAAAGCCCATGGAAAACCATGGAAAGTGGATTTTGTATAGGACTGCGGGATATATTCAGTTCTGGCACTGAAAAAATCATGGACTCACAATTCTTCTAATTCTGTCTTTTGCACCAGGCTCTATACTTGATAGATCTTGGGTTTCTAGTACAAAACAGAATCCACAAGCTTCAATTCTGTCCAACCCCTTCTTTTATGAACAGAAAAACAATTTAACTAAAGATGATGCAAAGATTAAATATGGACCACATTATCTGTTTCTGCATTACCTGCCATCCCTGTCAAGCCTAGAGAAATATTCCCAAGTTATCTCCCCATTACTGATCTTACCTTTAATGACTTGGTCAGGCTGTGTGCATAGGGGTGTGATAGGATTGGTACAGTCATTGTCATAGTCACCTGACGCTCTGAAGTTGTGAACTCCCTTCAAAGTCTAGAAATGAAATTGGGGGAAGAGAAGAAGGGTGGATAATTTGAGCCTATTGCAAGATACAAAAATGTCTCTCTTGTCTGTTCCCATTCTGCAAAGTAAGATAGATTTTCTGTTAAACACAGGTCTATCAGACCCCGACAGTGGATTTATGAAAAATACCATTAATTCAAAATGAATAGTAGATCAGGAATGACTCTGAATGCTATCTACTGCATCTCTGTAAAAACAGAACTTCCCCTTACAGTCTTTACAGCTTCGCTAACATAGGTGCCAATGCCTATTTACAGAACTCAGCACCAGAAGAGGAGATGATGAATGACAGTGTAAAACAGACTCAGAGAGAAGCTGAAACAAAGCTCAGGTCATTCCACCCCTACTGGGCATGGTGCATGAAGCAGAAGAGTTGGTATATACGTTATTTATTTTGGAAGCATGGACAGATACTTCTTTCACTCTGTGAGTGTTCTTAAAATAAAGACTATTGAACTTCCAAGTGCTATGAGGAAAAGGATAAGCACATGCACAGTTCTAAAACAAAAAGAGTCACATAAATTTGCAAATTTTATGCACTACTTACCCATTTATTTACAGATGACTTAGTTGTTGCAACCCATAGTGCTGGAGGGGGATCAGCTGATCGATCTAGCTCCATCTGAGTGACCAAGAAATCAAATATTAGGACAATCTGCTGGCCCACACTTGGAATATTAGTAATAAAAACTGGCACAGAATTAGGTTTTAGTTCAGAAATCAACAGTACCAGTAGAGATAACTGCATCATGTTTTCATGTGCAGAATGTTTTAACACTGGAGAAATTTAAAAAGGATGTATACAAGGTGAGCACATCACGTAGGTACCTGAAAGGTCACATCTGTTTGTTTTAGTCATGATCTTTTGATGATGTTCATTGTCTTTGTATATTGTTTCTGATATTCATTGCATACATTGGTTATTAGTTAGTAGAACTGCTTTTGATTAGGACTGATATGCAAGTGTGAATGGGTTCCAGGAGTGAGAGCCCTCCCGAGAAGCTGAAGGCTTTTCTAAAGGATAATTCCCTGAACCATGAGTTTAGATCCCCAGAT
The DNA here is from genome assembly GCA_026167975.1 of Phrynosoma blainvillii. Taxonomy (NCBI): domain Eukaryota; kingdom Metazoa; phylum Chordata; class Lepidosauria; order Squamata; family Phrynosomatidae; genus Phrynosoma; species Phrynosoma blainvillii. The sequence goes on from JANUYF010000005.1 coordinate 8,424,768, forward strand.
TGAAACTTTCTAAATTTTAATGGTGAAGAGGATTTGGCAATGTGAAAATGATCACCTGCACAATTTGCATTTGAACAGGTGAATAATTTTCAAAGGGGGGGGGAACTATTACAATGACTGATTTAATATAAAAAACCCTTTTGGGGTCCCTGCCATGGTCCTAGACTGGGAGAAGCCCAAACACCATGGACCCAAGGCGAGCACATCACATAGGCATCTGAAAAGTCACATCTACACTTACAATTTGCAGATCAAAAGGGCCAAGCCTAGGACCTGCAAAGGACATTCACACCTAAAAGATTTATAGTACCAGTCAGGATGTGTCCGGCTGAAGATGAGATAACATTAACATCCCATCTCCTTTTCTTGGAAATTGTTTACTTCAAAGAGTATTAATCTGGAATCCTTTGATATACAATAGCAACTTCGCCGCAGGCTAGGTTTAAGGGTACAAAAGTTTCCCAAAATCTCAAGCACATTGAGTCTGGTTAGATTTCATGGTGACACTGCGCCATTGTGAACTCTGACTTGGGTCCCGTCTCTTTCCATTGTCCTTTCCCTTTCATAACGGTTGAGTCTATCCATCTTCATTCACCGTTGGAGCAGCCTCCTTCTAATTACCACCAGTAGAAAGCCTTGTGTTTTCTCTTCAAGCTAACTACTTTATTCCTGAGTTCTTGTGTGTATGATTGAATGGTCGAGTGTCTTTGTATGTTTGAATCCCCAAATAAATTACAGTTCATTGGAAAGCTTTCTTTCTATCAGTCTATTCCCTAGCCACCTCTGTAAACATAGGATAAAAGATCCCACTGAAGACTTGGACTTTAGTAATTTTCCACGTTCAAGTCCTTCTTACAGTATGGTTTATCATAGTTCATAGCACTTGTTGTAACATTTGCTATACATCACAAAAATAGACCAAACACTAGTCTATAGGAGTGATTATATAAAATTCTACAGAAAAATATTTACACCAAAGTTGCTCATTCTAGACAATATGCAAACATAAGCATCATTTCTCATGAAAATAATGCTCCCTGGTTACATAAAATTTTGGCATATTTGTACTCCATGAAAATGATGACATTTCAAACGACGTTTTCACTGGTGCCAGCAACCAGAAATTCAAGTTTGTTAAACTGACAAAAACATCACTTCACAAAGGAAATTACTGCAAATATTTATACTTCATCTTCTTACTGATGCAATCCAGCAGATTACTTTTCTCACAAACATTCGGGCCTTTACAGACTGCCAGAAATAGTGCAAACTGAGGCCACTTTAACTGTCCTGGCTCAGTGCTAAGGAATCATGGGAACTGTAGTTTATTGTGGCACCAGAACTCTCTGGCAGAGAAGGCTCAATGTCCCAGAAAAAAAACACAATTCCCATGACACAATTCCCTAGCACTGAGCCAGGACAATTAAAATGGCCTCGATCTGCACTATTTCTGGCAGTCTGTAAAGGCCCATTTCTCAAATTATATTATGCATTTTTGCTATAGCCATCCATGATGAGCAGAAGCAGATGATGATAAAAGATCTTCTGATAGAAAGTTTCACCTAGCAGCATTTAAAGAAAAAAAAGTATATTACCTTAAGAACTGGTGCCTTTTCTTCACAAATCAGCACCCGGATATCAGGGTTCCGTAAATCTGTACAATATATCTTTCTGTCTCTTCCACCTGAATATACATGAGTGAAGGCTTCATTGACCTGCAGTGCCCATACGCCTTCATCATGGACTCTGTATGTAGCTATACACCTCTGCTGACCAAGTGACCAAAGTCTGATAGTTCCATCAGAGCTGCCAGAAAGACACTGCAACACAAATGACAATTAAATTGAAAGTAATTTTATCTCCAGCTGCAGTTCTTTGAAGCCACTGTGCAAGCCTAATTTTTCCAAAATTATGCTCTGCTATCCCATTGTGTTTAGCATATCAATTTCATTAGAAAACAGGAGCTTTCAAAAGAGTCCTAGGATGTGTGCTCTGTACAGCCTATGATGTGAATTAAGTATTGCAGAGAGTTTATTACTCCCTGGGAGAGATATTTATTGTACAGTACAATAGGCATATGGGATGCAGTGGCTCAAGTGGTTAAGACGCTGACTCTGTTGATTGCAAGATCGGCAGGTAGGCAGTTCACAGTTCAAGGCCCGGGTGCTGCATGATGGGGTGAGCTCCCATAACTCGTCCCAGCTTCTGCCACGTAGCAGTTCAAAAGCATGCAAATGCAAGTAGATAAACAGGTACCACTTTGGTGGGAAGGTAAACAGCGTTCTGTGCAATCATGTTGGCCACAGGATCACAGAGTAGTCTCTGACAATGCTGGCTCTTAGGCTTAATAACAGAAATGAACACTGCCTCCTATGGTTGGACATGACTTGACAACCCTGTCAATGGGGAATACCTTTACCTTTTTACCTTTTACAATAGACATACTTCATAGAAATGTGATATCAAATGCATACCTGTGTGCCATCTCTGTTCAAGAGCAAAGCTTTAACATTGTCTGTGTGTCCCTTCAATTTCATAAGCTTCGCACAAGTTCTTGGATCCCATACCCTTAAAACCTGTTGAGGAAAAACAATTCCCCTGACATCAATAGAACTTCTAAAATTAGAGTGACCTAATTTCTAATTTTCTTCTTATCCTTAAGATGTTAATTGTTTAAAATGCTTCAACTATGTCAGTTTTATTTAGGCTTCTTGAACTGGCACTACTTATCCAAATGGTACAAAATGATAAATTTTTAATTTTTGTAATTCATTCTTGAATAATTACGCTAAATTGTCATAAAGTCTTTTTCTATGCACCTTACATCCTCCTGCTATCTTAACTCACCCAATTTCCTCATATATACATTATGGAGCATGTGGGTGACAAAGTTGAGATGAACAGGGAGAGGCAAGTACCATACTGGGGGATAAACCCACCCTGCTATAATATCCTCTTGCAAATGCATATAACTGTGTGGAATACTAGTCCATCTAGCTTAGTACTGTCAACACCGACTGGCAGCAGCTCTCTACAAAGTTTCAGGCAGAAGACTTTTCAGGCCCTCTCTAGAGACGCTTGGAACACAACCTTGGATTCTAAGCATGGAAAGCACATCCTTTGCCATTGAGATTCAACCCTCCCTACAGCTCCCCACACTGCAGGAAGGAGACTAATGCAGGTAGAATGACCCCAGTAGACATGACAATTATTTCCAGCAATTCAGCATAAGTCTTCATTACAAAATATCTAAATCACATTCCTCTTTGATTAAACAAAATGTCTACCAAGTTAAATCAAACCAGGTTTGCAGATTGGTAAATGCTTCATATAAGCCTGAAACACATGGGCCAAATAATGCAGATTCCAGCTGCGTTCAGAGGTATAGCATTCAGGTGATACATGCCTCAAATGCACCTAGAAGCCATGCTGAGCCCGCATCATGCAAAAAGAATTGGGCCAAGAAGGAGCAGAAAAACATCCGCTCCTTCCCGCAGCCTGGCTCAAGATGCAGCGGCTGCCCAGATCAAGGCCAGGTGCCTGTGGTTGCTGCAGCTCCAGTACACACAGCATTGATGCAGTCCTGCCATGGTCCTTTTGACCCATCTGTTTCGGGCCAAAGTTAATGTGAAGGATAGATAGGAATTGTTCACAGAACTACTTGTATCCAAAGAATGGGACACTCAAGTGAGTAGCAAGGGTGGGGAATCCTCTCCACAATCCCCAAGGGATGCCATGGCTGCTTACCACCAGCAGAGAGAGGGCCATCCCATTTCTCCTCCACTCCCCAACTTTTTGCACATCACCATTCCATTTACACCTCACCCCTGGGCATAACTGTTGTCCCATGTGCTCCTGCCTTTCATAGAGGATACACTTAGATACCTATTAATAAGAGTGTCAGTATGGAGAAGACTCAAATGTCCCCTACCCAATCATCCATTCACATGTGCTGTTTAGCCATATGGAAGGAAGCAGCTGAGCAGCAGGGCAAGCAAGCCAGTGGAACTGCTACTCAATCAAGTCTTCTCTTTCCAGTTTTTAAGCTGCTTCCTATGAAACAACTAACTTGTGTGCAGAAGGGGAGGCTCAAGGGGGCAGAGGATTAAAATCCCTGTAGTGCTCAGCTGATTAAGGGGAAACAGCAGATTTGTGTGGAAGACTGGAAGAGACCTGATGGTAGAGGCCAACGGGCAGATGGGCAACATCAGACCACAGTTTCCCTATCCCTGCTTTATAATAAAAGCTTCTGAATTTCTTCAGAAATTCTACAAACTTCTACACATTGTTTCAACCAGATTGGAGGGTGGGTGGAGGGGATCTTGTTTACCTTTTCTGTGGACCCTGATACAATTACTGTTCCCATCTGATTCATGGCAAGACTGTAGATGGAATCTTTATTCCCACTAAGGGAAGAAGCTATTGAAAACAAATATAACATAAATTTGAATATAGCACTTCAATGCACTCAGAAACAACACACATTTGAAGTAACTGATTTAATGACAGCCATATATAAGCTGTAGCCCACAAAAAATACAATATCTAAGTCCTTTAAGAGTTTACATATTGTTGTAAAATAAAAGCCCACTTGGAATACTTCACTGGGTTGTTACTTTCACATTTCACTGGGCAACAGCTAGACCAGAACAATGCCCTCTACAATATAACAAAGTATACACAGGGCTATAAAGGAAAGGAATCATGTAGCTCTCCAGACACTGGATTGTAATGCCCCACACTCCTCAGCATTGGCTATGCTGGCTAGAGTTTCTGGGTCTTATACAACTTCTGGAGGGCTACATGAATTCCACCCCTGCTTAAGTGTGGGTAAAATGCCATTCCACCATGTCAGCACACTGATAAGAAAAACATTATTTTATAGGCATTATAAAGAGCTGGTTTACATTGGGGATACACTAAGATCCCAAACCAATGAGGTAGGGCATGTAGTGTGCATCCTTCTCCTGTATGAAAAGGCAGCTATCAGTTACCACAATAGGCCTAGATATTATACTTAACATTGGAGAAGTGACAGCAAACCCTTCCCCTTCTTCTGCAAACTAACTGGCTTAGGATCCACTCAAGGTAACCACATGGGACAATGGGTTTCTGCAGGAAAGCATACTGCATCCAGTTCCGTCTACATTCTAGAACAGGGGTCGGCAACCTACGGCCCGCGGGCCGTTTCCGGCCCAGGTCGGCGGACTTACGGGCCCAGGCGGACCCCTGCCGCCTCCGCCACCGCCGCCCGGTTCGGCCGCCCCCCGGCCGCGCGCAACGCGACCGCCATTTTGGTCCCCAAAATGGCGGCCATAATGTGTTTGCGCATAATGTGTTTGCGCATGCGCAGGATTACTGCACATGCGCAAATGTGTTGCGACCGCCATTTTGGAGACCAAAATGGCGGTCGCGTCGCCGGGAGCGCGCGCGTCGCCCTGAGGAGGCCCGTCCCTGCCGAGGGAATCCAGGAGGCCCGTCGCCACCGAGGGAGGCCTCCCAAGGGGAACCCTCAGTGGCGACGGGCTTCCAGGAGGCCCGTAGCCACCGAGGACCCCCCTTGGGAGGCCTCCCTCGGTGGCTACGGGCCTCCTGGAAGCCCGTCGCCACCGAGGACCCCCCTTGGGAGGCCTCCCTCAGTGGCTACGGGCTTCCAGGAGGCCCGTAGCCACTGAGGATCCCCCTTGGGAGGCCTCCCCCGGTGGCGACGGGCTTCCAGGAGGCCCGTAGCCACCGAGGGAATCCGGCCCCCGCACCATTCCCTGCCCCCTCCCCCGGCCCCCAGCAACAAAGGCCGCGGGGTGCGCGGGGGGGGGTCGCGCACGGTGGCGGAGGGTGCGTGCGCGCGTGCGCCGCCATCCCCCCCCCACCTTGGCCCAGCTGAGACCTGGGCTACGGGAGACCGGCCCAGGTCTCAAAAAGGTTGCCTGTCCCTGTTCTAGAAATATACACACACTTTCAGTTTCACATCTTAATAGCAAACCTTTCACTAGTCCCCAAAAGACCATATTACATTTTACACTTGTTTTTATTTTGCTAATTTGAAAAGTATGTCCTTCAAATGCTTATTCAAGACATTTCTAATTGTTTGAGAATATTTATGATATTATGAACCCACTATCCTTTTTAGTGAACAATTAATTTATCTAAAATAGCTATAATATTATCTGCCAGCTTTCTAGTACAATATTCAACAAATTAGAAAAAGTGAAATCAGTAAAAACTGATGGTTGGCTGGTAAAATTCTCTCCCTGTAAGACAAAAATGTCTTGCACTGAACCTACTATTTTTACTGCACATGGATACTTACTTGTGACAGTGTTATTTGAGGCAGTCAGTGCTGTTAGCGTATTTACATCCCAGAGGAATATCTGTCTGTCCAACCCAGCAGATGCTACTAATTCTTTATCTTTTGCATATGCTAAGGCTTTCACATAATCCTAGAATAAAATATATACGCAAATGTAACAAAAAAGATGAAGCATGATACATGAAACTTTAAGACACTTTCGATTCGACAAAAACAATTGTTATTTATTGTATTTTACACATTACCTTATGGGTTCTTAATGTTGACATGCAAAATCCTTTATGTGCATTCCATACTTTAACAGTAGTATCAGATGAAGCAGAGATCACTGTAATGAAAAAGTCACCAGAGTATATATCTCAGCAATAACACAGTGAAACTGTGTATTATGTTTTAATTGGCAAGCAACTTCCATGCCTTAATCTTACTACTCTAAAATGCACACAAAACTACAGAAGATCTGGTGAAACAACAGCACCAGAACACTGTTTCACCTCCCAGCTTCTGATGCCAAGTAAACGCATTTGTTTTGTAAAGACTCTCCTATCAATGCAACTACCAATTAATGTTAATTTTTTTGCCTAATTTTTCTGGTGTTGCTAGCCAGCATGGTAGGTTTATAGGCTTTATGTTGCATATTTCATTTAATTGTATTTTTAATATCCCCTGTAAAGGACTTTCCATACTTTTATGAAGCAGTAAGTCTATTCTCTTCAAATAAACGCAGCTAACCTACTTTATATGGCTAAGACTAGTGAGGCTGTATATGAACTGTTGTGAGAACATAAATAAATATTGAATATTAGAATACACAAATGATTTAAGCAACAAATGACATACCATTAAAAAAGCTACTTACAGGTTTTGCCATTACAACAGAGTACAATATCATTCACCCAGTCCGTATGATGTTCCATAGAGGCTATATAGGGGTCTTGCTGGAATTAAAATAAAAATAAAAAAGATTTATTGTATGTAAGTTCCTGCTCCTATTTCACAGGAAATCTCTTGAGGCTACTTGTGACCTCTATATTTCAGAGCAATTACTTTCAACAGCAAGTTGAATTAAGGAACATTACTTAGTAGATTCAGGAATGAAGCCAAACATGACTTTTAATTATATTACTGTCAGTATTTTAAAAAGCTATATACCAACTCTAGGAAAGCAAATGACTCTGCTCATCTGAAGAGCTTCTTCTGGGAACTGGTATATTTCCCACTGGCCAACCCTGCCCCCCAAACCACTGCAGCTTCTGCTAGTTCCTAATGGGCATCTTCAAAAGAGTAGAACCAACAATCCCAGAAGAAGCCAGGTGAAAGAGTATTCAGATACCACAGCAAGCTTATGAAGTGCTTAGAAATATAATACTAAACTAGATGATTGTATAAAAATTCACTAGCTATTTTGATTACATCCAACATTCTAAGAGGAATTCTTTAAACTAACATTCCTACTTTGTTTACCTTGTGTTGGTTGACACTCCATATCCTGATGATAGAGTCTCGTCCTGCTGTAAAAAGTCTATTTAATGCTGGATCCAGCTGTAGTGCATTTACCCCATTCCGATTGTACTTCTCCACTTCATCTCTAATTACATAGGAGACCTAAAATGTGTTGTCAGACATCCAATTAAAGCATTAAGAAGCTACAGAAAAGCATTTCATCCTATCCATTTGCTCCTGTGACTTTCCATGTGTTTTAACAGCATAAAAGCTGTTAGGAGGAACTTCCTGACAGTAAGGGCGGTTCGACAGTGGAACACACTCCCTTGGAGTGTGGTGGAGTCTCCTTCCTTGGAGGTCTTTAAGCAGAGGCTGGACGGCCATCTGTCAGGGATGCTTTGATTGGGAGTTCCTGCATGGCAGGGGGTTGGACTGGATGGCCCTTGTGGTCTCTTCCAACTCTATGATTCTATGATTCTATGAAAAGCTTCAATATCCTATGCACCATACACAGATAACAAAGTAACAGAGATAGTTAAAATGGTCACAAACCAGCAAAATACTAATGTTAAAGTGAGGATGGTTACTCACTTCCACAGCTTTAGGGTATACATCACCAAAATGAGATGGTTAAATATTGTTATAGATTTCCTATAGTTTATGCTTGTCATAGATACTTCATTTATTGTATGTATTCTTCCATCAGGTGTCTGATGGCTTTTAATCAAATATGATAAATAAAGTATGTACGACAAGCATACAATAAAAACAAAAACATTTCCTCCCTAAAGTTTATGAAAATGACAAAGCAAGCATACACCTGATGAACTGAACAATTTGCATTAAACAAGAACCAACAGATGTCAATTCACTATATCCTGCATGGCCACACAAATTTACTCTTTAAAAGGGGAGAGGGATGGAAACACTCCCCTCGTGGTTAAGTAACATGTTGCCAACATGCAATCTCACTGTATGTTTCTATGGCCACTGGTACTGCATTCACCACAGTGGCAGCAAAAAGATAAGAAACCACATTATATTTAATTTCTGTGGTAATGCCAACAGATAGAAGATACAGTACCAGAAATGCTCAGTCGAATAAGTGATTGTATAGTTCAAATCAATCTATGAACTCCAGATTCACAACCATCATTCACTGCTTTTTAAAGCTACCTTTGCATCCTTATGGTCACCAGATATGTTGTAACAAGAATAGAGAGCATTAGTAGAATTTCCCCAAGAGAGAAGAGATTCTAAATCTAGCAAACCCTTAGTTTTTTCAAGCCCAACTTGCCTGCTCACTTCCAGTGTGTATGCATGTGTGTGCATGCACATTCAAACTGCCTGCCAACTTAGGGCAACCCCATAAATTTCATAAGGTTTTTAGGCAAGGAATACTCAGAGGTGGATTTGCTAGTTCTCTCCTCAGAAACATAGCACCTGGGTATTCACTGGTGGTTTCCCATCCAAGTACTAACAAGGGCTGATATTGCTTAGCTTCCAGGATCAGATGGGATCTGGTGCCTTCACGGTATTCACTTCCTACAGCCTCTAAGCCAGGGGTTGGCAACCCTTCCTTACCTGGGGTTGGTTCCTGGCAGCGGATCCTTCCGGCGGGCCGGGGGGAAATGACGGCGCGCGCGCTCACGCGCATGACCCCCGCCGCTGCTGCCACCGCCACACATGTCACGGCCGCCATTTTGTTTGCCAAAATGGCAGATGCGCAGCGGCGGGCAGCAGGGGTCGGTAAGCAGGGGTCCATGGGCCGGATGCGGCCCACGGGCCATAGGTTGCCGATCCCTGCTCTAAGCCCAGCTTGTTCATTTTCCTTCTGCTACTAAGGCACAGCTTCTCCTCTTTCTCCTTGCTTCCTATTCCACTATTCACTTCTGTGTCTCATTCATCAAATGTTTTAAGCATGTCAGAACCTTCCTCACAGTCTTCTTTCCATCTGCATGAGATGTGTGACTATGCAACACTCATGAATTTTCTTCTTAACTTTCTTTTCCCTCAATACACATTTCCTAAGTACTTGTTCTCATACTACCGTTCTTTCAGGTTATCTAAGGGCTGATGCAACCACACGCAACCACACGCCGCGGCCCCATTCCAGCTTTTTGCCACTCCCTTTTGGGATGGCAAAAAGCCGCCCTTAGAGCCATTGCCACAGCTCTTTTGCCCCCCTTTGCACTTCCCCAACTCCACCTCCAGGCCAGCCCTTTAGGCTGGTCTGCATCAGTCCTACGTTAGGTACACCCCACTCTTCATATGGACTCGCTAAACCCGAGACCATCTTTGAATTTTTTTAGTTTCTGTCCCAGAGAAGTTGGTAACTGTGTTCTACTCACAGAAGCAATGCTACAGACAGTATAGCTCCCAATCAGTAGTTTCCATGCTCTAAATAATATTTAGATATTTTAGTACCCACCCATTTCCACAAAGGAAAGGATGACGGGAAGAGAACTTTTCACAGGGTTCACTTAAATCCTCTTTACGCAAAGATAATGTTGCCAAAACAAACAAACAAAACTATGGGATCGCCATAAATAAAAAATAACTTCAAAGGTACACAATAAAGTGGGATATCTGAAGCAAATTCTCTTCTTCAAGCATATATAGGCCAAATAGTGAAAAGGGAGGAATGGCCTCTGCCTACCTGGATAACCCTTTGTACCATCTTAACTGATAACAATAACATCTTGACAAAATGTAGGCCTGTGACTCCAACATCGTCATTTCCCCCCTTTCTCCTATAAGATTTTAAACACTTTTGCCTGATGAAGAAGCCAGTGGAACTTCAAAAGCTTGCATCATGTATTTTGTGCATTTTGGTTGCCCCAATAAAGGTATCAAGGTTTTGTGGGTTTTGCAATGTATTGTTCCTCAAGCAGTAATGGTCTTGTAAGCGCACTGCTGCAAACATTTAGTTTGCTTTTAATCATTAATAGGTGCTACATTTTACAATCAGGACAAGTTTGAACAACTCAGTATAATCTAAAATCCATATCCAATTCTAAACATGCAACTATTTAAATGCACAATTTCTTTGAAAAGTACACTCCACTCAGCAGTTCTGCAATGGCTCTTTAAGTGATATATGATTCAAATACAATTAAAGCAATTGGAAAGAGTATTTCAGCAACTGGCAATTACGGTTTGAAGTAAGACAGGGCACACTGGCTCTCTGAACTCTACTTATAATTTTCAAGAGATGATTCTTTCAAGATAACCTAAGGTATAAACAGTCTGGGAGTGAAACAATGAAACTCAACATTAATTTCATATCTGGCAATAATAAAGAGAAGATAATGCTTTGTGTCTGTATGGTGTAATGGTTGTTCGCCTGCCTTCAGAGTAGAAAGGGGGTGCAGAATATGTGATCTTCAGTATAGAACTTCAGCATCTATAACCTCCCACTATTTGCTATTGTCTGGGGCATGGGTGGGCAACTGTGGAAAACTAGGGGGACACATTAGTCCCCTAGAAGACCTTGGAGGGCTGCAATTCTTCACAGTACCTCCTTCTGTTATATATTTTAAGTCTTTTCCCCAAACATGCTCTAGGGCAGGGGTAGGCAACCTAAGGCCCGGGGGCCAGATGTGGCCCCGAGGCCTTTGGACCGGCCCCAGGCCGGTCCTGCCGCCGCCGCCCCCCACTGCCACCATGATGATATTGATTACTGTTGTTATTACTTGTTCTTGGGGTTTTCTTGGCAAAATCTCCACAGGGTTTTTGCCATCATGGCTTTTCTGGGGCTGAGACAGTGTGCATGCATCCCTGCTTGTTTGTGGGACTGCCTTCCAGTCGTTTCCATGATGATAATGATTATTGTTGTTATTACTTGTTCTTGGGGTTTTCTTGGCAAAATCTCCACAGGTGTTTTGCCATGGCTTTTCTGGGGCTGAGAGAGTGTGCATGCATATTTATTTATTTATTTTTAATATTTATTTATTTATTTATTTGTCTGTTTATTTTTGGTGCTTCGCCCCCCCAATTGTCTGAGGGACAGCAACCCGGCCCCCGGCTCAAAAAGGTTGCCTACCTCTGCTCTAGGGGGTATGCTGGCATTTTCACCATGTTTTCTTGGGGGGTGGGGTGGGGTGTCTTCTTGGTCCATTTACAGTCCAGGAGAGGCCTTTTAAAAACAGTGAGGTCATTTCGTACTCACTTCCTGTTTCAAAAAAGGCCTCTGCTGGCTTAAATTTCCCTACGATGGGCTATAAAATATGGTGGAAGTATGCCACTCACCTCCTAGTAGTCATTTTACATATTTTTGTTTACCCCATGGAACCCAGGGGGGCTCCAAAAAGAGGTGGAGGTGTCCTCCACAACTCCTAGAGTCCACCTGGGGGCATTCTGGAGAAAACAAAATACTCTGGGAGGCTACAGGTGGCCAGTGGACAACATTTTGCATATCCTGGTCTGAAGAAAGACCAAGAACCTCCAGACAGCCAGATGGTTTACTACAATGTGGACATCTTCACCAATCTGAGACCTGCATTGAACATCTAGAACTTAAAGTTCTTATGCCATGGAAAGAAGTTATTATTCCAATGGGATTGCAACATGGCTTCATGTAGCACATCGTAGTAAGATGTGCAGCCTTCTCTCTCTCTTGCTTTGGGTGGGTAAGTCAAATTTCTCTAAGAACACTATCTGCTTTGATAATCAATTCATCTATGCTGTACACAGCTGTATGTAAAACTAATTAGTAACTGTTTTCTTCATGTTCATGTGATACAGCATTAATAATTCATTATTTTCTTATATCAAACAATTCTACTAGCTCTTTTCCTTAAAGCCAGTTTGCTAAAGTCTGCAGCCATCCTTTTCTGTTACTATGGCATTAGTATTTAATTAAGTAGGATAAAATTATGTTAATTCTAGTCCAGGTTTTGCATTCATACCAAAAGTCACTACTATGAGAAAAAAGCACTTTACCACTTACAGGTAGAAAGGAGCTTTGACAATTCAAGGTCAGTATTAGCTTGGAAATGCAAGTGGGAACAAAAAGAATAAAAAGCTATGTGACATCACAGTAGCTACACCATGCAAAATGCTATCACCTTCTTATTCAAAATGTAAGTTATGATGTCTAGGCTATGGGCCTAATATTTTTGTGCCCCTTTTGCATGAAAAAGAAGGTATATACCTATTCCAAAGCAAAAACAAAACTCAGCATAGAGCAGCTTATAGTTTCAGACAGGTGCTGACAACCGTTGTGTTGTGGTTTAAGTGTTGGACTACAACTCTGGAGACTAGGGTCAAATCCCTGCTTGCCCATGGAAACCCACTGAGTGACCTTGGGCAAGTCACACTTTCTCAGCCTCAGAGAAAGGCAATAGTAAAGTGCCCCTGAACAAATCTTGTCAAGAAAACCTCGCGATAGGTGGACCTTAGGGTCACCATAAGTCGGAAATGACTGGAAGGCATACAACAACAACGAATCTGGAACACCACTTATGTGGGCTTTTTAGAAAAAAATGCTTCTTTGATTTGGAAGAGATGCAACCAGATTATTTCTCATTCTACATGAGTGGTCTCCCACAAACTATTGCAGTATGAAATGCTATTGTTCAGGACTGCAGGTATGCCATCTCCCTCCTTTCATGACAGTCCACTGACCATGCTCAACCTTCAATGGGCTTTTTGGGGTAAGCATTTCTCCTCAGGGTTTTTTTCTGCTGAAGTGTTTTGCATTTCTGTAGACCTTAGGGTTTGCGCCAAAGTATATTAGTGCCACTCTTTTTGTTTTTGGTGCTGTAATAATTACATATAAAGCACTCAGAGAACCCAGCTGAACATTAGTCTATATTTATTTGGAGTATTTATATCCTGCTCTTCAGTCACAAAGGCTCTCAGAGCAGCTTAAAAATGGTTGATTAGATGGTTCCCTGCTCTCAGGCTTACAACCTAAAAAGACATGACACAAAAGGAGAAGGGAATGGCAGTGGTGAAGGGGATCAGGTCCAGCAGTTTTCCACTCCCTCTGAGGCCTGGGCCATGGCAAATGGATTGGAGGGAGGGATCTCCTTCTTAATCTAGGCTAGGCCCAATGGAGCTGGCCTGTCTCTCTCCCTCTGAGGCCGAGGAGGTAATGCAGGTAACAGGTCCTTGTCTCTGTCCAGCAAAAGGACAGATCTTTGTCCTCTATACCCAGTGAGAGAATGAAGTGCAAGTGTAAAGAGCAGTGCCTGCTGAATCAGTCCTGCAAAGAGCTAGACCACTGAGGGAAGCAGAGGTCCAAGGCAGTAGCAAACAGAGCAGCCTCTTCCTTTCTACAGCCCCGATTGTCTCTGTGGTGCTCAGTCTCTCTGCTGAGTGTTGTTTGGTAAGGCTTCCCTCGAAATCCTGTTGTTATATTTCAGCCAGGCAAAGCAGCTGTGCTGGCTGGAGGTCAGTGCCTGCTGAGTGAGGGCTTCAGTCCTGCAAAGGGCAAGACCTCTGAGATCTTGGATATATATATCATGGATGGAAACAACAGATGTTCTACAACTTACAGCAGGGATAGGCAACCTTTCCCCTTTAAGGGCCAAGGGACTTCAGTTCCCAGAAGCCTCAGCCATGTTGGCCAATAGTCCCTTGTTGGCCAATAGCTCCTGGGATTCTGGGAGTTGAAGTCCCTCGGCCCTTAAAGGGGAAAGGTTGCCTACCCCTGACTTACAGTGTCACACAATTTCTAAAGCCCTAGATGTGCTGATGGATTTTGCTAATAAGTTTTATAGAGACAATTACCCCTAAGACAGTGTATTGCATAATATGGAGAGAGGCCATTAGTCCATTTATTTCAGAACAAATCTCTGAGCAATGCAAGTAACAGCTGCTGATGAGAATAAGCATCAGCAATGTGCAATTTGCTAACTATTGGGATGAAATTCCAAGCAGTCACATGCTTATTTAAGGAGTATGAGTAGAATGCTTCAAATGCATCCCTGCATTATCTAAAGCTTTGGTCAGCAATCCAATTTTACCTGAATAAAGATAAACCCAAGTCCCCAAATGCCAAATGGACTTCTTACGTCCCTTTGCCAGTGGTCTACAAATACATCACTTTATTTGTCTCAATATCAATATCCCTCTCCAAGTCTTCTAAAGTTCTAGTCTTCTAGGGAAGAGAACAGGAGATTTCACTTATGTTCTGGTATAGGTAAGTTGTTTTGTGCTTTCAAGTTGTTTCCAAATTATGGCAAACTTGGCAGGTTTCTTCAGAGGGGATTTGCCATTGCCATCCTCTGAGGCTGAGAATGTGAGACTTGCTCAAGGTCATCCAGTTGAGTTTACATGGTCAAGCTGGGATTTGAACTCTGGTCTCCAAAGTCACAGTCCAATGCTCCAACCACTACACCACTCCGGCTTTCTATTGAGAAGAGTAGAACTAGCAGTAATATGTCCTATAACATATGCTGGTTATAACATATGCTGGCTATACCTCATCTAGAAGACCCTGACCTTCTTCCAAAGCCTCTCTGTTGCTCAGAAGGGAAAAGGGGAAAGCAGTCATCTTTGCTATGCAGTGAGGTCTGGAGTAGGGATAAAGTGGGCACATGAAAATAGAAATCTTTCATTTCCTCAAGTTTTTTGAGAAGTATAGCTCAGTGGTGGTCTCTGGACCAGTGCCAGGTTGAGAGCTGTTGGCTGCCAGTCCGTGGTAAGTTTCCAGGAAAGAAACAGCCATAGTCAACAGTAACAAATATGATGCTGATTCCTGGCACTCTGGGAAACAAACACTCCTCCATATCATATGCCTTGAGAAGCACTGGTATAGGTGATTTTGTGTGTACGTACCTTGAAGTTGCCTGTCGGCTTATCACAACCCAATGAATTTCACAGAGTTTCCTTAGGCAAGGAATACTCAAGAGGTGGTTTTGCCAGTTCCTTCCTCTGAAATTTAGTTTATAGCACTTGGCGTTTGTTGGTGATTTTCCATCCAAGAACTAACCAGGGCTGACCCTGGTTACTTTCCAAGATCAGACAGGTTCTAGTGCTTTTAGGGTGACTTTGAAGACAGACAATTCTCTTCAAAGATATAGTTGTGTAGGCTGTAGAATCAGTATGTAGAGAGATCTTGTATCACCTTTGAGACTAACTAAAATAAAGAAGTTGGCAGTTTGAGCTTTCGTAAACTTTGGTCTACTTCCTCAGATGCAAGATGTCATTTCTCTTGTCATTTGTAAATGGGCTTTGGAGAAGGGAAGAAACTCTTGTTACTGCTTTCCTTCTCCAAGGAGTCCTTCAGAAGCAGATGGAAACCTCCTTGATGTGACTAGAGGACATATGAATGCCTGCCTACTGCTACATTTTTTACATTTGCATCCAGCTGTATTCTTCCTGTACAAAATGGAGCGATCAAAATAAAGACAGGGAACTAAAAAGATAAACGTGTAATTACACACTGACACAATATGTAAAAGTCAGCAGAAAATAAACCTATCTGCAGTCACACATCCCTCCCAGAACAAAGACTACAACTTCTCCAAGGGCTGCAGATAGGATCTGGCAGACTCCATCAGCAACCACATCAATAAGTCATGTGCTAATGAGAGTAAAATCTGTGAAGGATATTTCATTGTGTTGATGTTGTTAACTGCCCTCGAACTGACCTCAACCCATGGCAACTCTATGGATGAGATCTCTCCAAGACTCTATCTTCTATCTCTCTGCTCAGGTCCTGCTGGCCCAGGCCTGTGGCCTCTCAAGTTCAAACTTCTGGACTGTGGTCTTCCTCACTTTCTACTGCTCTCAACCTTTCCTAGCATTATTGTCTTTTCTAATGATTCATGCCTTCTCATGATGTAGCCAACGTAGAATAGCCACAATTTAGTCATCCTAGCTTCTAGGGGGGTCGGGCTTGATCTGTTCTAGAACCTATTTGTTTGTATTGGCTGTTGACAGTCTCCTAAGCACTCTTCTCCAGCATCAGAAAATCATGAGTTGATTTTCTTCTCATCCAATTTCTTCACTGTCTAGCTCTCACATCCATACATGGTGATGGGAAATATAATGACTTGGATGATTCTAACTTTAATCCTCAGTTGTGTATCTTTACACTTTAGGATCTTGTCTAGTTCTTTCACAGCTGTCCTTCCTAGTCCTAGTATTCTGATTTCTTGACTGCAGTCTCCGTTCTGATCAATGTTTGATCCAAAGTACGGGAGCTTTTGACAAACAACAACAACAATTCAAATTTCCCATTGTCTAGGATAAATTCTTATAGATCTTCCATGGTTATTATTTTTGTTTCTATGATATTCAGCATTAATCCAACCTTGGCACTTTCCTCTTTGACCTTCTCTAGTAATTGCTCCAGGTCTTTGTTTGTTTCTACTAGCAGTACTGTGTCATCTGCATCTCTTAGGTTGCTAATGTTTCTTCTTCCTAGCTTCACTCCTCCTGCCTCTGAGTCTCTGGGCCTGTATAGACTGCCAGAAATAATCCAGTTTGAGACTACTTTAACTGCCTTGGCTCAATGCTAGGGAATCATGGGAACTTTAATTTATTGTGGCACCACAGCTCTCTGACAGAGAATGCTCAATGTCTCAAACTACAATTCCCATGATTCCCTAGCATCGAGCCAGAACAGTTAAAGTGGTCTCAAACTGGATTATTTCTGGCAGTCTGTACAGGCCCTATGCCTCCTCTGAGTGCAATGTTTTCTACATACAGGTTAAATAGACAGGGTGATAGTATGCAGCCTTGCCTGACCCCTTTGGTGATTGGGAACTATTCTTTTTCTCCATACTCAGTTCTGACAGCAGCCTCTTGACCTGAATATATGTTATGCATCAGGACCATCAAATGTAGTGGTTCTCCCATTTTCTGGAGAGCATTCCATAGCTTTTTGTAATCTATGCAGTTAAAGCTTTTACTACAGGGGGAGGGGCTCTTTTTGTGCTCACCTGCTACATCCCACCTGGAGCAAGAATCCAAAACAGAATCAGAATGCACTCTTGGGAAACAAGAGATCTTTAAGAGATGTAGGCACAGGACTTTTCTGGACATTTAAGCATCTTGAACTCAGAAACTAAGAGCTGGAATGGACCAGCAGGAAGGAACGGCTTGTCCCAAAATGTGTTTGGGACAAGGCAAACACATGCTGTGGTCCTGAAGGCGCTCTGCCGTCGGCCCAAATAGGAGTGGAAAAGGTCCACTCCTATGTGGGCTGGATTTGGGCCACCTAAGGCAGCCCTGGCACAACTTTTGGACTCTCTGGTGGTGTGTGGTGTCAAAACACCACATACCCAGAGCGTCTTGAAGCTGCCCCCATCTGGTTAGTGTGCAGCTTCCAAGCGTCTTGGGGGTGTGTGGTGTCAAAACGCTGTGTCTCCAAGCTGCCCGGAAGCCAGCTTTTCCAGCTGGTCTGTTCCAGCCCTAAAAAAACTAATGAAAACAGATTCAATATATGTTCCACCTCAGAACTGGTCAAATCATTTAAAAAATGCACCCTGTACAGCTGCAAATCTAAAATACTCACAAACAATCTCCCCTTTGCTTCTCTGTTTTGGCTCCATTTGTGTTAACATTAATCTCTTGAGTTCACTGTTAAGAGTCAAGAGTTAAAAAATTAAAGGGACTAGTATATGGGAGTCATGGTTCAGGAAATCTGAATCCAGATTACTTTGTTCAATTTATATTCAACTTTTAACTAAATGTTTGTACTGAAAGTGGCAAGTAAACTTCTTAAATAATCATATTAGAACACAAGTTCCAATATGTCTTGTGGTCAAAAATAGCTTTTACCCTTCACAGGGAGAAAAGCAGTAGGGTGCGTGTGTGGTTTTTGACTGAACAAGTGGCAAAGGATTAAACCATCTCCCTGTCTCATAAAGTTACAACATTTAAAAGCAAGGAAGGAACATGCATCTCCATGCAATTTCATCACTGATAATAAAGAGATGCTGAAACAGCTTTAAATAAGGATAAAAGGCAGCATAATCCCATAAGAAGCTTGGAATGTGGGACTGTATCACCAATTGCTAGGGACCAGAAGAGATATCCCATGTTGCCTCACACATCTGTGTAAATTCTGACTGAGATCCACTTTGAGAACCACTCTTGCCTTACATGTAAGTCAGAAATACATACTATACAAAATGAAGTGGATGAAGAAATAAATCCCAGATTACTCCACTCCAGATCTAAATCCAACATTACTGTACTACCTAACATAAACCTTCAGCACTGTACATTGAGCAAACAAGCCACTCTCTATGCCAGAAGATAAAGGGATATAAACTAGACAACTCAAATGGGATTACGCAAAAATCAGTTGCAGAACACTTCAATCTTCCTGGATGTCGCACCTCGGGTATCAGAAAATCAAAAAAGACTTCAAAGGGAGATTGGAAAGAAACAGAAGAAATGGGACATATCCACAGACTCCAGTACATTGACAGTGGGTTGAACAGAGACAATAGTTTTCTGACACACTGAACATATTATAACACTAGTTAATATCCCAGCCTCCCAAAGGCTCTCATGTTCATTTTATCACATCTCCTTTCTGGTTCCCAGCCAGTATCACACAACATGCCAAGAACTCTCTCCACTATTCATTTGGTTATCTACTCATCTTAGTTTTAGGCAGTATCATTTCCTCTCACTTCCCCCCTCCCCCATGGCCATCTTTAAAAGTGAACTTGTTACCTCATTAGCATACCCACATATTTTGCATTTCTATTATTCACACTCACCCTGCTCATTCACAGGTGTGACACTTCATTTCATGCATCTGATGAAGTAAACCCAATCTACATAGTTTATGCCACAACCTTTTTAAACTCAGTCTCAAAGGTGCTACAAAATACCTTTGCATAAGATAAGCTCTGAAGTGAATGGGACTTTTGTCAGAACTGAGGTTCCATTGATTTAGTCACTCTGTTCTTAGTGGAACTAACATTAATGTAATCCCAAGGCCGCAGGGAAGAGGTAATCTATTTTCAGTATTCTCTTACACAAGATACTGCCTTTATAGCATTTCTATTTATCACATTTATATACCACCAAGGAGCTCAAGACAGTATACATGAATCTTGTCCTCCTTTCATGTTCACATTAACCTTGTGAGGCCAGTTAGGCTTGGAGACAAAGTGGCCCAAGGTCACCCAGTGAATTTTCATAGTTAAATTGGACTTAGTTCTTCATAGTCTGGCATTCTAATTCCTATAATTAAACTTATGCTGACTGATGTTAGTGTTGTTCCAGTTTCATGTACTAATGAAAGGAGCTAGGGCAGTGGAGTGAGAAGCAGCAGCATTTGGAAACATACAATACATATCCTTCCTTTAAACAGAACCTGAAGCTGTGCAAAATACAAAATGTCACTCTCCAACCTTAACAGCATGAAGACCAAAAAGAACACAATGAATAAGGTAGAATCATAGAGTTGGAAGAGACCATAAGCACCATCCAGTCCAACCTGCTGCCACGCAGGAACTCAAAGTCAAAGCATCCCCAACAGATGACCATCCAGCCTCTGTTTAAAGACCTCCAAAGAAGGACACTCCACCACACTCGAAGGGAGTGTGTTCTACTGTCAAACAGCTCTCACTGTCAGGAAGTTCCGCCTAATGTTGAGAAGCATGCCCCCTATTCTTTCATCCAAGTTATTGATAAAAGATGTGGAATAGCACTGGGCCCAGGACAGAACCCTGTGGCACCCTCCTGGTCACTTTTCTCAAGGATGAAGAGGAGCCATTGCTGAGCACCCTTTGGGTTTGGTCAGTCAACCAATTACTAATCCACCTAACAGTTGTATTGTCTAGCCTACATTTTACTATCTTGTTTGCAAGAATATCATGGGGGACCTTGTCAAAAGCCTTACTGAAATCAAGATATGCTATGTCTACTGCATTCCCTTCATCTACCAAGCTGGTAATTTTATAGAAAAAAGAGATCAGATTAGTCTGGCATGACTTGTTTTTGAGAAACCCATGTTGACTTTTAGTGATTATGGCATTGCCTTCTAAATGGGTGCAGCCTCTCTGTTTAATGATCTGGACGATAGTTGTTGGGATCCTCTTTTTTCCCCTTTTTGAAGATGGGGACAATGTTTGCCCTCCTCCAGTCTGCTGGGACTTCTCCTTTCTCCAGGAGTTCTCAAAGATTATTGCCAGCGGCTCTGAGATTACACTTGCCAAGTATGGAAGCCATGCTCTATGACTGCAGTGGCGAACCTATAGCATGTGTGTGAAGCCATTTTTCATACCATGCGGAGGGTGAGAAGAGGAGGAAGAGGTGTGAGCCTGTCCCTCCTCTTCCTGGCCATCCTGGGCCTTCAGCTGCCTCCAGTGAGGCATTCAGTTCGGGCATTCAGTCCCTAAAAGGTTTGCCATCACTGCCCTATGAGTAGCAGCTTAGGGAGCCGGGTATGTTTAACCTGGAGAAGAGAAATTGAAGAGGAGACATGATAGTCATGTTTAAATATATGAAGGGATGTCGTACTGAGGATGGAGCAAGCTTGTTTTCTGCTGTTGCAGAGAATAGGACACAGAGCAATGGATTCAAGCTTCAGGAAAAGAGATTCCACCTAAACATTAGAAAGAACTTTCTGATAGTTCAGCAGTGGAATATGCTGCCTTGGAGAATAGTGGAGTCTCCTTGTTTGGAGGTTTTTAAACAGAAGCTGGATGTCCATCTGTTGGGGGGTGCTTTGATGGTGTATTGCTGCGTGGCAGGGGGTTGGACTGGATGGCCCTTGGGGTCTCTTCCAACTCTAGGACTCTATCACACACACTGGACCCGTGAAGAGACAGTGTGGTGCAGTGTTTTGAGAGCTGAACTAGGATTCTGGGAGATGAACGTTTGAATCCCTTCTCCTCATTGCCATCAAGTAGAGGGTAGATGGCCCTCTGTCAGCTGTGTTTTGATTGTGTCTTCCTGCATGACCGAGGAGGGTTGGACTATGTACGGATGCAAGAACTGGTCAGTGAACACAATGAATAAGAGGAAAATCAACCCATTTGAGATGTGGTGCTGGAGAAGAGTGCTGAGGATACTGTGGATGACCAAAAAGACAAACAAATGGGTAATTGAACAGTTCAAGGTGAACTGGATGGCCCTTGGGGTCTCTTCCAATCCTAGGGTTCTATGATTCTACTCAGGAATACTTACAAACATCTATGTGAGCTATATAGAATCACAGAATTGGAGAAGTCCAAAAGGGCCATCTAGTTCTAGTCCATCCCACTGCCATGCAGGAATACATATTCAAAGCACCCACAACAGATGATCTTCCAGCTGGACCCCACAACAAACTCCAATCCCCACAATTCCATAGCCCTGAGCCAGAAAGAGTGAAAGCGGTGCCAATCCGGGTTATTTCTCCAGTGTGGATGCAGCCCTCGCCTTCGCCCCTGCTCTTCCCGCCAACCCGCCTCCCTCCTCGCCGCCTCCCGCCCCTCAAGCCCTCGCCTTCGCCTTCCCTGATCCCTCAGGGCCCGGCCGCGGACCTTCCGGCGCTCCTCCTCAGCCCCTCAGCCCAGCCGCTCTCGCCGGCCCTTCCCTTCGCTTCCCTCACCTGCACTTTCCGCCGCCCCGCCGCGTTCTGTCGGTGATGAGCCGCCATCTTGCATGTTGACACTCTGTCGTCATGTCCGAGAGGGAGGCTGAAACCGGCCCGGAAGTCCCGCCTCAGGCGCCGCGGGCAAGGACCCTGCCTCCGGCTATCCAACCCTCCTCTCCTCTGGTCCCAAACGCTACAGGAGGAGGGGGCGTGGCTTGCGCGGTTACCGCGGCAGCCGTTATGACGAGCGGCGCTCTCGCGAGACTTGGCGGAGAGTGACCGTGGTTACTTTTCCCTCACAGGCGCCTTTCGCTTCTAGTGACGTGGGGAGCCGGTCCGAATCTCCCGCGAGACCTGCCGTGGTTTTCTCGCGAGAGTTAGTGGAGTGGCCGTTGGTTTCGCGCGCGCCGTCCGTTGCTTTTTCTCACAGGAGCCTGGTTCCTTTTTTTAAATTTAAATTTTTAAATTTTCCAACAAATATAAATGAAATGTTGTTGTTGTTAACTGCGTTCGAGTCGATCCTGGGAACTGTAGTTTTGTGAGACATTGAGCCTTTTACGTCAGAAAGCTCTAGCGCCACAACAAACTACAGTTCCCAGGATTCCCCAGTACTGAGCCAGGGGCAGTTAAGCGGTTTCAAACTGGGTCATTTCAGTGGTGTGTTGTGGGGCCTTAGGGCCTGAACAGACGTCCAGAATTAATCCATCTTGAGACCACTTTAACTGCCCTGGCTTAGTGCTAAGGAATCATGGAAATTACTATAGTTTATTGTGGTACCAGAGCTCTCTGACAGAGAAGGCTCAATGTTTCAGAAAAAACTACAATTCCCATGAGTCCTTAGCATTGAGCCAGGACAATTGAAGTGGTCTCAAACTGGATTATTTCTGGCAGTTTGTTCAGGCCCTCCCAAAGGTGCAACAGGATATCTCTGCATCCTGGAATGGCTTTAGTTTCTGCAGTGTGGAAGTAGCAATGCTGAACCTATCACATATACACACAAAAACAACAAAACAAATCATGGCGGCCAGAGGGAAGCCTTTTTCCTCAGGTTCCTTGCAGCCTCAAAATAGGCAGGAAAACTGTGATTCACCAGTCCCTCATTCGATTCCCTCCTGTTTTTGTTAACTGCTCTCAAGTTGATACCAATCGATGGCTACCCTATGGATGAGACATCTCCAAGAAGACCCTCTGTCCTCCACTGCTTTGCTTAAATCCTGCAAGCCCTTCATACCCAAAGTGACCTCCTTCATAGAGTCCATCCTTCTGGCATGTGGCCTTCCTCTCTTCCTACTTCCCTCCACCTTTCACAGCATTATTGTCTTTGCCAAAGAGTCCTCTCTTGTCATGATGTGTCCAAAGTACGACAGTCTCAGTTTGGTCATCTTGGCTTCTTCCAGGGAGGTTTCCGGCTTGATCTGCTCTAGGACCCATTTGTTTGTCCTTTTGGCTGTCCAGTTGTATATCTGCATTTTAGAATCTTTTCTAGTTCTTTCATAGCCACACTCCCTATTTTTTCTGTATATACTTGACTATAAGCCCTCATGTATAAATTGAGGACAGGTTTTTAGGGCTAAAATTATGGATTTTTATATAACCCATGTAAAATTTAGGGGCGTGTGATGAAGGATCTGTAGCATGAAGCAAAGGAAAATGATGCCAAAGAAGTTAACAAAGTTGCAGCAGGCATAACTGTTTGTGGTTTCACTAGAGATAGAGGAGGGATCAGTACTATCAGGACAGATTACATTTTTGCCTTTTACCAAGGGATGGTTCCGGTTTATAATGAGTTAAAGTACAGCACTTACATTGACCTATGGATACGTCGACTCAGGTTTTTGGGGTCCATTTTTGACAAAATTTCTAGACTTATACATGAATATATACAGTAATCTTCTAATTTCCTGTCTGCAGTCCCCATTTCTATCAATGTTTGATCCCAAGTATAAGAATTCTTTTACTATTTCTATTTCTTCATTGTCTAGGTTGAATTTGTGAAGTTACTCAATTGTCATTATTTTTGTTTTCTTTATGTTCAACATTAAGCCTGCCTTTGCACTTTCTTCTTTGATCTTCCTTAGTAGCTGTTCCAGGTCTGTGAGGTTTTCTGTTGGTATTATGGTGTCATCTGCATATCTTGGATTGTTGATATTCCTTCCTCCTATATTGTAAAATATACAACACACCAATTATCTTACCCTCTTTCACATCCTTATTTTCCCCCTCCCATTTCAATCCCAATATTTATACAGTCATTCCCACTTGACTTCCTAATCATACTGTACAGTAGTTATTCTTTCTTTCCTTTACATCATTTTGCAAATCTTTGGTTATTTGCTTCCCCTAATCCGGGGGTCAGCAACTTTTGTTGCCGGGGGACCGGGGGAGGAGGGAATGGCTCAGGGGTCGGGCGGGTGCGCGCACTTACCCCCCCTGCGCATGCACACAATGCCTGCTGTTGTGTGCGTGGGGGTGCCATTTTGGAAGGCCCAGGGAAAGCCCCACGGCAGCTGCGCCTTGCAAATTCGTACGGCGCAGCTGCCGTGGGGCCTTCCAAAATGGCGCCCGCGCATGCGTGCGCAAGCACGGATGCCATTTTGGATGTCAAAGTTGTGCTTGTGTTGCACCGGCGGCGACTGGCCATGGATGGGCCGGTCTCAATGCCTCTGCGGGTCGCACCCAGTCCGCGGGCCGTAGGTTGCCAACCCCTGCCCTAATCTTTACTAGAAGGGGAATCACTCCATTTAATCAATATCCCTTCCTTGATTATTTCTTCTACTATAACTTATATTTCTATCAATGATCAAGTCTATCCCTCCCATAGCTCCCTTATTTTCTCCCATTTTCCCTCATATTGTTGGATTGATTTTACATCAATATACATTATCAATCTATCCTTTGTTTCCAAATGATTTGTGTTCAGTCAGAATTTCCCACCTCTTTTTCACATTTCGTAGGATGGCCAGTCTGAGGGCTTGTCCTATTTTGAGCTCTTTTTGTTGTTTATTTTGTTTCATTTCATTTCTGTGCCACCTTTCTCCCAGAAGGGGACCCAAGGTGGCTTACAAGAGAAGCTTCTTCTTCTTGTTTTTGTATGCTGACCCTATCATGGGGTTTTCTTGGCAGGTTTCTTCAGAGAGGTTTTTTTTTTGCCATGGCTATCCTCAGAGGCTGAGAGTGTATGACTTGCCCAAGGTCACCTAGTGGGTTTTTACATGGCTGAACCAGAATTCGAACCCTGGTCTCCAGTCATAGTCCAACAGTCAAATCACTAGACCACACTGGCTCTCGTTTTGGCCTCTCTAAGTCAAATCTCCATCTTCAAAGTTAACATTGTCCTATTTTGTTTCTCCTGGTTCCAAAACACTGTAGAAATTATCCAGTTTGAAACGGCTTTAACTGCCCTGGCTCAATGCTAGGGAATCTTGGGAACTGTAGTTTTGTGAGACATTGAGCCTTCTCTGTCACAGAGCTCTGGTGTCACAACAAACTACAGTTCAAGCATCACTTTTCCATTTTGGGCTCTCCAAGGACCAATTCTTGTTCCTAATGGCACTGAAGTGTCCCAGTTCTCCACCCCCAAAGTTAACACTGTCCTAGGAAACATTTGTTTCTCCTGGATACCCACTTTTCAGTAATCTTTCATTTAATGGGATCCAGCAAAGGATATTCCTGTTGCCAATAAGCCTGGGACCCAATCTTATTAACATCACTGGAAATATTTGACACAAGGAGTGTATCCACACTCGAGTAATAAAGCAATTTTACACCAGTTTTTACTACCAATTTTTACTAAGTTTTGTAATGTATGTTTTTAATCTGTATCTTATATTTGTAAGCCACCTCGATTGCTTAGGCAAAAGGCGGGATATAAGAAATAAATTATTATTATTATTATTATTACCACCATGACTATTATACACAGTCCTGGGATCTGTAGTTTTGTGAGGCACCAGGCTGAATACCTCGCCAAACTCAAATCTCAGGTTTCCACGATAATTAATGTCAAATTGCTTTATTTCTGCAGTTTAGAAGAGCTGGAGGTTAATCGATTATAGTTCTGGAACTACTGGATGTGTATATGGAATGATTTGACTTGATGGACTTTCTCCAGCTCTTATTTTCTCAGTGTGTTTCAACCAATGTTTTTCCTTACCTAGTCCAACATATTTTTTTTATAGAAAGAAAAATAAGTACTGTTCTGGACAGAATGTCCTAGGCAAACAACCTTCTAATAACCTACTTATGAGGCACAACAATTTTGTTTCAAAAGGAGTAATATCAGAAATATTGGACAGAAACTCTCAAGCTCTTCTAGACAAAAGCAAGTGCTAATAGCTTCTGAGAAAAATCTCCCCTGAAGCTGCCTTTATATAGCTCTGAGGAAAAAAATACTTCTCTGAAACCAAACAATGGCAGTCTCTTTTATTACTTTCTAGTGCAAAAAGCAGAAATCTAGTGTTCTCATCTGATTGTTCCAAGACAAGTTATTAAGTCCTTAATTCTGCCAAATACCCTGATTAAAAATTTGTATTGACGGCTTTTGAAAAGTATGCTTTAACAAAATTCTTGACTGTTTTCTTTTTAATTAATCTTGCTAGTTTTAAAAATTAGCGGCAAGTTGAAACCTATTCTTTATGTACAGCTGGATGTCAAGTGTATTTATTCAGAAATGAGTTCCCCTATGTTCAATTTGCTTATCACCCACAGGAAAATGCTGGATCATACTACTGGGCTCATCTTTTAAGGGCAAGGATATTTATTTAGGGTCGCATTATGATTAGGTTGAAGGAAGAAGGCAATGGTTGACCCTTTGTCTGTCAATCCTCCAAAACCCCTGGCTACTTAACTCTCTTGGATGACAGAGGTCCAAAACACGCTGCAGAAATGATCCAGTTTGAGACCACTTTAACTGCCCTGGCTCAGTGCTAAGGAATCCTGAGAACTGTAGTCGATTGTGGCACCAGAGATCTCTCTGACAGAGAAGGCTAAATGGCTCACAAAACAACAATTCCCAGAATTCCATAGCACTGAGCCAGGGCAGTTAAAGCAGTCTCAAACTGGATTATTTCTGCAGTGTGGTTTGAACTAGACTTGTGTTTACTACTCAGCTTGCCTGGCACCCCCAGGCTACTCAAAGTAGTGGTCCATGGACAGTGCTACTCAAAGTAGTGGTTCATGAACCACTGCTGGTCTCAGAAAGGTTTCAAGAAAAGGAAGAAGCAACTGTAGCCAGTTGGCACAAATATGATGCACTTACTACACCAGCCTGATGTAGTAGTGGTTTGAGTGTTGGACTATGACATTGAAGACCAGGTTTGAATCCTGGCTTGGCCATATATTGGGAGAAAGGCAGGATATAAGAAAATCATTGGGCAAGTCACACATTCTCAGCCTCAGAAGATGGCAATGGCAAACCCTTGCTGAAGAAACTTGCCAAGAAAAGCGCATGACAGGTTCGTCTTAGGGTTGCCATAAATTGGAAACAACTTTAAGGCACACAACAACAACTGGCAGCTCAGGGGGCGATGCCATTCATCCTCGTCAAATAGCAAAAGAATCACAGAATCATAGCATGATAGGGCTGGAAGAGACCACAAGGGCCATCCAGTCCAACCTCATGCCATGCAGGAACTCCCCTGACTGATGGCCATACAGCCTCTGTTTAAAAACTTCCAAAGAAGGAGACTCCATCACTCTCCAAGGGAACTTGTTCCAATGTCAAACAGCTCTTATTTTCAGGAAGTTCCTCTTAATGTTGAGCTGGAATTTCTTTTCCTGTGGCTTGCATCCATTGTTCCTGGTCCTATTCTCTGGAGCAGAGAAAACAAGCTTGCTTCATCTTCAGTGTGACACACCTTCAAATACTTAAACAGGGAAATCACTCTGTATAGAACAGGGGCCGGCAACCTACGGCCCCCAGGCTGGTTCCGGCCCAGGTCGCCGGACTTACTGGCCCAGGCCAACCCCTGCTGCCACTGCGCGCCACCGCCGCCGCGCGTTTTGGCCTCCGTGCGGCCACGCGCGCTACAGCTGCCATTTTGATTTCCAAAATGGCGGCCGCAATGCGTTTGCCATTTTGGAAATCAAAATGGTGGCCGCGACATGCGTGGTGGCGGCGGCGGCCGCGCATGGGGGGTTGCACGCAGTGGGGGGTGCGCGTCCCCTCCCCCTCAGTCCGGTGGAGAGGAGGACTTCAGGGGACCGGCCCAGGGCTCAAAAAGGTTGCCTACCCCTGGTATAGAACATGGTTCCACCTATAGTACAGTGGGCCCTTGTTATCTGCTGGGGGGAATAAATAATAATAATAATAATAATAATAATAATAATAATAATAATAATAAATTTATTTATACCCTGCCCCTCTGTGCACAATCAAGTCGGCTAACAACAATTAAAAATACAGAAGGCTGATGTCAAATTAAAAGGTAATATGATAAGCTCCTCTGATTTAAAAAAATAACATACAGAGTATTAATTTTGCTGTAATGATTCTAACAGTATAATTTAGTTTGGACATTGCTGGTAATGACCAGATGCACTCTTTTATGACCTGCTCTCTCACTGCATGCCCAACTCCAAACCAGGAGCTTAAGAAAAGGCTGTGCAAACTGTAATGGGTATTCCCTATCAAAACAGTTAAACTGCAGTCATGAAAGGGGACAGATTGTGATCTTGTGTTTTAAATCTAATTGTTGTTGTTGTGTGCCTTCAGATTGTTTCTGACTTAGGGCGACCCTGAAGCAACCTGGGGTTTTCTTGGGAAGGTTTTTTCAGAGGAGGTTTGCCATGACATTCCCCTGAGGCTGAGAGAGTGAGACTTGCCCATGGTCACCTATTGGGTTTACATGGCTGAGCAGGGAATCGAAGCCTGGTCTCCAGTGTCGTAGTCCAGCACTCAAGCTACTACTGGCTCTCTTAAATCTAATTATGATAATTTTTTTTATACAATATTCAGCCTGTTCATCTATATGCATTCAGGCTAATGGTCTTTACATGGAAAGCCGCTAAGTGGTTTGGACGAATTGCACATTCTCAGTCCCAGAAAGACCCCATTAGGGTCATCATAAGTCGGAAAAGACTTGAAGGCATACAACAACAAAAAATATTATTCATATACAATGAAGGGTTATTTAAAACAGAGAAAAACAAATATTCAATTAATATTAAAGAAGTTGAAATGGAACTGAAAATAAATGTTACATAAAAGGCAGTATTGGCTCACTGAGTACATATTTAGTAGACTTCAAGGCAAACTATCTATCTTCTAATTGCCCATTTCCCTTGTTTCTGATGAGCAAAACCTTTTTATGTTATTAGCTTCACAGTGTTTCTACAGTGATGAAATAACTCATCCCTATTTAAAAGTTGATAATGTAGAATTATCATCATCCATTTGCTTCTTCACATTATTTTGTTTCCTGTAATAGCTGCTGAAATCCCAGTTACTTATTTCAAGCTGAAAACATACCCCACCCCTTCTTCATATCCCCATTCCACAACAAGTCCACCCAAATTACATTTTCAACATCAGTCAGCAGCAAAAACCTTTCTTCAGAATAATATGGAATCTGATAAAGAATAATTAAAGTATTTGCTGTTTTGGAAGAGGTTAATTGCAAACAAACCTGCTCCACTTTATGGAGACTCAGAGAACCTGGATGCTACAAGACAGAAAAATGTAAGTCATCACAGTGTCAAATAATGCTTGCTGTGAAGTGTGGGACAAGTTTGTGAAACAACGGGGATTTTTTTTTTCATAATATGGTGAATGTGATTTTAAACCACAATAGGATTTATAAATATGCATACTGCCTTATATCAACTTAGAAGAGATGAGCTCAGAAATCATTCCTTCAAATATATTTGATATAGAATCCTAAGAAAGAAGTATAATGTTATTAATATGTTTGCAACTTCCAGGAATGATATACACAGGCTTTGCAAGCAAGACAATAAATGCTTGTGAATGAGATGCAAAAATTGCCGATCCTTTTGGTATCAATTTGAATTTAGGATTTTAAGATTTAGGATTTTACAAACCAGTGGATTTAATAGTTTCTCAGCATTATATTAGGAAAACACAGTCCTGTTATCTTGTACATTGATATTTTTCTGTTCTTGTTGTCTTTATTGTTGTTCTTGTCTATCTTGTTCTTTTTGGGGTAGGGGATTATTTAGAAATGTGGATTTTAATTGTATATTGTATTTTATTGTTATTCTCATTTGTTGTAACCCACCTCAATCCACAGGGAGAGGCGGGCTATAAATAAAATGTTGTTGTTGTTGTTGTTGTTGTTATATATGTTTTGTGTAGCATCCCAGTTTGAGTATAGTGCTTGCTGATAGCCATTGTTGAGCAAGCAGACTTCTCACAAGAGGACCCCCCTTTGCCCTCTCCTTCCTATAATTCACACAGGGGCAGCAAGAAGAATGGGAAGTCTGTTCCGCCAATGGTGCTCATTCCACTGGTGGACACTGTTGGATTTCCTGCTCCAAATTTCACTTTAAATTATAAACTTGATGTTTCAAGCCAGGTCCTTTTCATCAGTGTAGTCACCAATGAATCTCTTTACCATCTTTTTCTAATCCACTGCACGTTTTCTCATTCTTAATTTTACTTCCCATCCTCCACATGCCATGAAAAATGGCTTCGCACACATGCTATAGGTTCACCACTGCAGTTATAGGGCATGGCTTCCATACCTGGCAAATATAATCTCAGAACCACTGGCAATAATCTTTGAGAATTGGAGAACAGGAGAAGTCCCAGCAGACTGGAGGTGCATTAAATCTATGAAAGCTCACGCTTCCGAGTGTCTATCTTTCAGTTAGTCTCAAAGGTGCTGCAAGATCCCTTTGCATACTGATTTTCCAGATTAACATGGCTATGTAAAGGTAAAGGTAGACCCTTGACATGAATGTCTGGTCATAACCGACTGTAGGGGGAGGTGCTCATCTACATTACTAAGTCAAAGAGCCAGCGTTGTCAGAGACTACTCTGTGATCATGTGGTACCTATCCATCTCCTTGCATTTCTTTAAGAGCTTTTCATAGCTTTTTGTGATCTATGCAGTCAAGCATTAACAGCCTGTGAAATGCAAGACTGTTGTTCCACATGTACGCGCCACCATTGAATAATATGGATCATAGTGATCTGCAGGTGGGTTGAATCTGGATTGCTGGGTTGCCAATGCAGCAGGCGTACTGTATTTGAAAAGGACATTTCAACTATGCTAAGTAAATTTCATTGAATATCCCCTCACCCAAGCAAGTATTTTTAAGCATTCTTTTTAGTTTAGTAAAATCAGCATGCTAAACCAGATCATCAGTCTAGAGCAGGGGTAGGCAACCTTTTTGAGCTGGAGGCTGGTCCCCCAAAGTCCTCCCCTCCGCCGGGCCGAGGGGGGAATGGCGGCGCGCGCGCGCGCACCCCCCCGCGTGCGCTACAGCCACAGCCGCCTCCGTGCATGTTGCGGCCGCCATTTTGATTTCCAAAATGGCGGCCGTGACGCGTTTGCGCATGCGCAGGAGTACTGCGCATGCGCAAACAAGTCATGGCCGCCATTTTGGAGAACAAAATGGCAGCCACCACTCGCGGCCTCCATTTTGTTTTCCAACATGGCGCCCATGACTTGTTTGCACATGCGCAGTACTCCTGTGCATGCGCAAACGCGTTGCGGCCGCCATTTTGGAAATCAAAATTGTGGTTGCGGCGCGCACGGCCGCATGGCGGCCCAAACACGCAGTGGCGGTGGCATGCGGCGGCGGCAGGGGTCCGCCTGGGCCAGTAAGTGCCGGGACCTGGCCGGAACCGGCCTGCGGACTGTAGGTTGCTGGCCCCTGGTCTAGAGTAGTGGAAATTCTTGTGTTTCATAATTTTGCGGGAACCCCCACCCCACAGCATGTCAGAAACAGATACAGAAATGTTCTATATGTGAACAGGATAAAAACATAATTAAAGCATAGGTTTCACAACCATATCTAGTCTGATCCTTAAACAGTTGAAGTAGTTTAGAATTCATACACGATTTCATATACTGCCTTTCACATACAGTATGTCTATGATTTTAAAACAGTGCACTGGGAAATCCAAGAGCTCCTTAAGGAGAATAATAATAATGGCAGGCAAGCTTTCAGGGAAGAAAATATATCATCCATAGTTGTATTCTCATGTCACAAATCCATTCTGAGTCAATTTTGGTCTAGAATTTCAAGCTGAGGTTATGAAGGGAGACAATTCGTTCTTATCTTAAACTATGCGATATGACAACTTTTTGGGAATCCTACACTGAAAAGCACTATATAAATATGTTAAATAATATGTGCAAGTCTGATTTCTAGTTTGTTCATGTTATATGCTGTGGAGCTGAGTTTCACTTATGGTACTTCTGTGAATGAGAGACCTCCAAAAGTGCTGTTTGCCACATATATTATGGTATTGATAGTCTCTCCAAAATGATTTGAATCATATTACTTTTCTATGATTTGTAATCAGAATCTTTGTTGTTCTCCTCTACCATAGCAGTGCAAAAATATGCCAAATTTTTCATTTTCGTCGGCTAATAATTTCCTCCGTTTCACTCCTGAGTCCTTGGATGAAATTAGAAAAAGAATTGCTGAGAAGAAAGTGAAGAGGGCCAAAGCCTTTGAGGAAGGCAATGGTGAACAGCAAGAAGAAAATCTTCAGCCACAGCTTGATCTGAAGGTTTTAAAAAAGCTGCCTCGTATTTATGGAAAACCCCCTCCCTGGCTCATCGCAGAACCACTGGAGGATGTTGATCCCTATTACAAGGATCATGAGGTTATGCTTTTTTTTTTTTTTAAGATATGCTTTTCTACAAGTTATTTCTATAGGGGGGGGGAAATGAAGGTGCTACAGATTCTTACTGAAGCAGCCAGAATGTAATATACAAAAGATCCAGATCTCATGCCATATATTTCAGAATCAGATTGGAAACTTTAATTAATGTCCATGTGTTGATAAATGTGCTCAAATATGTGATTATAGACCTGCCTCCAATACACTCATAGTGTTAGTGCAGTAGTGGTTATTATGGGGCTCTCCAGATGTTGGACTACAACTCCCATCATTCCTCACCAAAAATTATGCTGTCTAGAGTTGCTGGGAACTGTAGTTCAACAACAGCTGGAAGACTGCATGAATCCGCCCAATTACTAGAAATTAATTGCAGTTAATTGTCTAACTTTGCTAGCACAAGATTGGTTGCCTTAACAGAAATTAATTTCTAGAGTTGGAGACGGTGTTATGTAGTGGTTTGAGTGTTGGACTATGATTCTAGAGAACAGGGTTCAGTTCCCTGTTGAGACATGGAAACTCACTGGTTGGCCTTGGGCAAGTCACAGCCTCAGAGGAGGCAAATGAAAATTGCCTTTGAACAAATCTTGCCAAGAAAACCTTGTGTTAGCACTGTCATAAACTAGAAATTACTTGAAGGCATACGACAAACAAAACAAATTTCTAGAGTTAGCACAAGGGATGGATTTTGCACAATTCTTCATTTTAAAACTGATTTTGCAATGTAGTACAAATGTACACTGTCCATATTCCTGCGTGCATAGCTGCTAAATCCGTTGCAAGTACAGTAGCAATTCTTTTACTCTGGTAGCACCATGTTGAATCTAGGCCATAGTCTGTGAAGTTTCACTAGAAAGGCTCTTTGTTGACATTGTAAATAATCTCGTCACATATATCTTGGGCATTTATTTATTAGCAACTTGTGTCCATTCAAACTGAACTATGGGTTAGATCTGATGGCCAAGATCCAGTTGAGTACCTTCACCATCTCTAAGAGAAGGCAATTCCAGTTAATTTTATATATAGCAGTATTTGCTGTAGAGATAAATCACTGATGCGCAAAATCACAAGATGCACAAAATTTCTGAGGTAAGCCTCAAGCAGTATGTGGTGGCAGACCTGATGAAGAAACAAACTTCAAAACTCATTCTGCCTGTATTATATATAGAGTTGGGCATAGTGGGGTGCTTGATTATTTTTTTTAAAAAAAGAAGGGATGCAGAGTAATTTGCCCTCTTTGCTTCTAAATCTGATACCATTTTTGACAGACAGTGACAATGTCACTTTTCTAGTAACTGGATTTTGATCAATGATGGCTCATAAAGCAATCTTGAGTGGGGTGGGGATTTTACTCCAGAATGGTGGTGGAGGTATTCCCCTGCTCAGTCTACAAGCTCTCACCTCAATTATTATGATAATGAGAAAGAATCTGGCTAGAAAATGTCTGGGTAAGAGACTACAGAGAGGCAGCAAGTTCTCAAAGCTTCAGCTTCCCATACACATGTACAATAACAGCACCAGACTCCCATTTATAGTCTTTATCTGTGTTTGGTGACCCTGTGATATTTACTGTAATTCACCCTATTAAGGATACAGATTGCAGTTTTCTATTGCTTACAGTGTCACACAGAACTATTTCTGTGTATGTATCCCCTGACTCACATGACTATCACATGGCTAAATAAAACGGTTTACCTGAACCAAATTTAATTTTAAATTGGGCTGCATCCAGATCCTATCCTATTTTGTCTCCGAAATCACCACCTGAATGCAATCTGGGTCCATCCCAGCTTCCAGGAGCGCTTCGGCAGCTATTTTTCAAGCTGGAAAACTGCCAGTTTCGAAAAGAGGTGCCTGGAAGCGGGGATAGACCCAGGCTGCATTTGGACAGCAATTTTGGAGGCAAAATTGCTGTGATAGAGTCCGGATGTGGCCTGATTTAAGATTAAATTCAGCTCAGGTAAACCGTTTTATTTTAGTTTTGCAATAGTCTCCTCAGTTGACTTCCTAATTTGTCTTCCTGCAAGATTCCTACAAGTTCTTTCTTTTTACTGCTGCCATAAAACTCATCAGCATGGCAACCTCACAAACTCTATCCTACTGGAGAGGAAAAGAGTTAGAATACACCCCATATTGATCTATCTTCCTCTTTTGGTTGTGAAATTGTCCCCGCATACCCACACCCACACACATATTCACAACAAGGGAGTTTTAAGTCACTAATCTTTTCTCACCCTGGCTGGTTTGATTCTCATATATGGGACCTTATCACACGGGGGTCTGAAGCAGTCCCATCTCCGTGGCATCCCCGTCCCATCGCGCTTCCCTTACCCGTGCGATCAAACGACGTCGCAGGGAAACCCTGCCCATCCCCGTCGCACCCCGGTCGCATCCCCGTTCCATCGCGCTTCCTTACCCCGTTCGATCACACAACGTTGCAGGGAAACCCCGCCCATCCCTGTCGCATCCCTGTCGCATCCCCGTATCATCCCGCGACTTTTGGCTTCCTGGTCGAAATGGGAATTACATTTCCCGCGACCTGAAGGAAGTGCAATGGGATGGGGATGCGGCTGCTTGGACCCCGTGTGATAAGGTCCATAGGATAGCAAGAGGAATTTTATCTGCCTCTTTTTGTCACTATGATGATGCTTTTACTAGAGTTCTTCATAAAAAGAATGAGCTGAATTTTGGTGAATGTAGGTAACTGCAGTCCAGACTGTTTCAATATTCCTCCCCTCAAGTTAATTTTTCTGAGGTTGCATTTGGTTTATATCTGTCGATGTTAGTTATTATATGTAAGGACATAACATTATTTCATCTTATTAAAGTATGCTATAAATAATTTAATAAGCATGCACATTTATTTTGCAGACCTTCATGGCATTATCAGCCAGGAGAAGAATCTTTCGATTTACTGCCACCAAAGCATTATTTTTGTTTAGTCCTTTTCATCCATTGAGAAGACTAGCTATCAAAATTTTGATACATACATATCCTTCTACTGTAGTATGCAAAGGGATCCTATAGTACCTTTGAGAATAACTGTGAAAAAAGTTGCAGCATAAGCTTTAGTTGCCTTGGTCTACTTCCTCAGATGCATGGAGTGAATTGTTGCCCATGAAGGACCTTTATAATCAGACATAGAAATGCAAAACTTGTGGTATGTCTAATTCTCTCACTACTTTAATTGGAAATGGCTATTTATAATAATATATAGATACTAGTACTAATTCCCTAGGATTGCCGCAGCCAGAGACGACAGTGGTAAAGAGGCGTATTCCACTAAAATTTATGTGAAGACTAGGTTTTCTTCATGTTTCAACTAGGCAGCTTCAACTGATTACTTCATATGGAAGTGAATTTTCTTCTAGCTTAGAATGGTTATTGACCACAGAGGTTAACATTGAAACATTTGGCTGAACACACACGTTTGTTTTATTAAAGCCCTGTGTTCTACAGCTGTCTTGGAATGGTAGTCAGAATTATGTGGGTTGATTTTATAGAGAATAAATTTTTAAAGCTGAAGCTTGTAATATTGTGGACCAAATGTCTCATTTAAAAACAGTTGCAACAGTCTTACGAAGGGGAAAGTGTACCATTGATTATGACAAGAATGGGATGAAGTACAATCAGTTCTCCATAATATTTTCAGTGACTTTTCAAGTGAAAATTAGCTGGTAAAGATGCTCCTTGAGGAAAAATGCCATTCTGTTACTCAGAACTGGGTACAATATAGGCTCAGGAGAAGGAGTCCCATATATTAATAGCTTTATATAGTAAAATTCTTGATTTGTTATCAGAGTTAAGGTAAAGAAAAGATGATACCATAGAAATTGTGTTTGGCTTTGGTTTGATTGTAAATTTGCTCATCCATCAGCTCCTACCCATTTCTTACCTTAATTTTTGGATTTATTCTGTAATAACTGGACATGTAAATTGTGTTCAGATGGTCGAAAGTATGTATACCGCATACAGGGAAGAAGGAAACATCATTTAATTTTACACATTTTTAGGCCTTGAACTGAGTAGTCTGGTGAACTGGCCAACTGTGGAATATACTTTATGGAACAATTAGCCCCCCTCCCCATCTTTTTTTGTTAAACTTTTGAGGACTCTAAATTTGTGTTAGGCATGATGTTATTCAGGAAATAAAGGTTTGCTTTCTGCTCAGAGAATCTGAAATGAGAGTCTGTAAAATCTGCTTGTACCTGTGCTGGTTCTGACTAAAATCTGGGTTTCATAACAGGCCATATGCAGACCAAACAAGAAACTGCTAGATTTAAATTATGAGAATCTGCCATTTTTAGAAATGCTTCCTTAAAACCACAACAGGCAGAAGCAGTATTACTCACATTTCTTTTAGTTATTCAAGGTGAACATATTAGTAATTTTTCTCATTTCATGAAGAATGCTATTTCCTTAACTCATTATTTACTTTGTTCATTACATTCATAACATGTGTTGTTTTGTGCAACTGTGTGTTTATGACTTTAAGCGAACCACCAAAAGACTATAACATCACTGAGTAAGTATCACTGCACACTTTAATGCACTTTCCTCAAACAGCAATAACTATTCTAGTGGATTGAATTAGTCAGTAAGATGAGACAAGCAAAGGTAAAAGAAAGTAAGGTAGTGTCATGTGGAAGTTGGGAGCTTTATGTATCACAGTGGCTTTTTAAAAATCGTATGGCTGGAGATGGGCAGAGATGCAGGTTGGAGAGCTGACCATATCTCCTTTCTTTCATTTTTTTAAATGAAAAAAGACATTTATTTATTTAGAGTATTTATACCCTGCTTTTCAGCCACAAAGGCTCTCAGAGCAGCTTAAAAATGGTTGATTAGACGGTTCCCTGCTCTCAGGCTTACAATCTAAAAAGACATGACACAAAAGGAGAAGAGAATGGTAGTGGGAAGGGGATCAGGTCCAGCAGTTTTTCTCTCCCTCTGAGGCCTGGGCCACGGCAAATGGACTGGAGGGAGGGATCTCCTTCTTAATCTAGGCTAGGCCCAATGGAGCTGGCCTGTCTCTCTCCCTCTGAGGAGGTAATGCAGGTAACAGGTCCTTGTTTCTGTCCAGCAAAAGGACAGATCTTTGTCCTCTATACCCAGTGCAAGAATGAAGTGCAAGTGTAAAGACCAGTGCCTGCTGAATCAGGGCTTCAGTCGCACGGTGCACGCGCGTGGGGGGGGGTGTTCCCAAGGCCCAGGGAAGGCCCCACAGCGGCTGCACCATGTGAATTCGCATGGCGCAGCCACTGTGGGGCCTTCCAAAATGGCGCACGACACGGCACGTTGGGCGTTCCAAAAGGGCGCACAACGGCGTGCGCATGCGTGCGCAAGCGTGGGCGCCATTTTGGACGCAAAAACCGACTGTGGGCCGTAGGTTGCCGACCCCTGTCCAAGGCAGTAGCAAACACAGCAGCCTCTTCCTTTCTACAGCCCCCTGATTGTCTCTGTGGTCCTCAATCTCTCTGCTGAGTGTTGTTGATAAGGCTTCCCTTGAAGTCCTGTTGTTATATTTCAGCCAGGCAAAGCAGCTGTGCTGGGTGGAGGTCAGTGCCTGCTGAGTGAGGGCTTCAGTCCTGCAAAGAACTAGACCTCTGAGGGAAGGCGAGGTCCAAGGAAGTAACAAATACAGGGGCCTCTTTCTTCTTACATCCCCCTAATGGTCTTGTGGTCCTCAGTTTGTCCTCTGTGAAGATGGCTCCTCTCCTCCTCAGAGCCCTGAAGTGGCAGTTGGAATGGAGGGAGGATGCCTCGCTAGCTGCTTGAACTAGGCAACAACACTTAGCCCCTGCTGTTACTCTTAATTATGCAAGCATGATCTAGAAATAAGCTCAGAATTGGAAATAAGCTAAGATTTAATGACATACTAAAATATAACTGCATGTATCTTGTTCTGGAACGGGATGTAGTTGCAGGCCTTGCCAAGGGTTCTTTCCTCAAGGGTTCTTTTGGTGCTGAATACTGATAACATATTACTGTGATAGCATAAGCCAGGGGTCCCCACACTTTTTCAGCCGGGGGCCAGTTTGCTGTCCCCCAGATCTTCGGAGGGCTGAAGAAAAAAAATTGCGGCTGGAGGTGCGCGCGTGGCCATGTGCACTACTCGGGCACCATTTTGTGTTCAAAAATGGCACCCGGAGTCGTGCACATGTGCTCGGTGTTGCGCGTGCATGCACACGACTTCAGGCGCAATTTCGGAACACAAAATGACGTCACATGTGCGCGGCGGCGGCGGCGGCAGGACTGGCCGTGGGCTGGTTGAAAGGCCTCGACGGGCTGGGTTCGGCCTGCGGGCCGTAGTTTGGAGACCCCTGGCATAAGCTTTGTACATTCTAGCCCTTTCACTGATAGGGTTCAGCACCCCATCACAGCCAGTGGGAGAATTACGCCCCCAGACAAATTCTACCAGACTCATCACTTGGCTGGCAATCAAATTAAATCCTCATAGCTGAAAATATGGGAAGCTGTTAGGCTGAGGTGTACTCCTTGCAGATGAGTCCCATGGAGGATGGATTCCCAAGGTTTATATAGTATAGAAACAAAGAAAATCAAAGTATGGAAACATGACCCATCTCCCTGCAACAGCTATGAGAACTATATAAGCAGGTCAGCAACAGAGAAAAAAAATCACTCTCCTAGATCATTCCTGCCTTCATATCTTTTCTCATCCTGAAACTACTAAGCAAATGCAAATTGTATCCAACAAGGTCACTAATGGAACTAAACTTTTTTACATTACTGGACAGCTGTCAGCACTTGGCTGTGATGCTAACAAGGACTCCAAAGCCTATCTTGCCTGGTAGCAGAGACCCAGCTTGCTCCAACACCTTTTCACTGTAATGCTTTCATAATGCTAGACGGCTGCCCCGGTTATGTTTTCTTTTTCTTTTTTTTCTTTTTCTTTTTGGTGTGGGGTAGGTAGCAGAAAGAATGTGAAGTGAGACAAATCCCTCCACACGCTCAATTATTTTGCTTTCTTTGCTGGTTTGTTTTTCAGGATTTTTTTCACAACAGTTTACACAGTTGAATTTGCAATAAAGGTTGTAGCAAGAGGATTTATTTTGAATGAGTTTACCTATCTTCGAGACACCTGGAATGTCCTGGATCTTTTTACTTTAATTATGACGTAAGTTCAATTCTGATGTCTTTGTTGCAAGTTGACATTTCCAGAGGTGGAGAGCTAGGTTAGAATTTTTCTGCTAGATTGGCTGTTGGTACTTGCAGTCTAACAGTATCTGGAAGACCACTTGACTCCAATTCCTGATGTAGACTCTGACTTTATGGATGCTGTTTCTATGTGATTCAAGTTAATGGAAATGCTTCACTATACATTATTTTAGAACAGAACTAGAAGATGTAATTTGGCTCTTCCCTGCTTTGCTTCTTCAAATAGATTTATGCTAAAGCGACATTGATCCCCAAACTTTGGTCTTCCAGATGTTTTGGACTTCATCTTCCAGATGTCCTAGCCAGCTTAGCCAGCAGTCAGCAATTCTGGGAGCTGAAGTCCAAAACATCTGGAGGACCAAAGTTTGGGAACCACTGTGCAAAGCATCTTCATATATTGAAGAGAGAGCCAGCATGATGTAGTGGTTTGAACATTGGAATATGACTCTGGAGACCAGAGTTTGAATCCCTGTTCAACCATGGAAACCTTAGGGGAGCTATGCTGTCTCAGCTTCAGTGGAAGGTAAAGACAAACCTTCTCTGAACAAATCTTGACAAGAAAACCCCATAGGGTTGCCTTAGGGCTGCCATTAAATTGGAAATGACTTGAAGGCCCACAACAACAATCTTTATACGTTATCAAATTCCAGAATAAATTCAAATGACAGCATAATATGAGTTCAGCTTCATACTCTTTCAATGTCAACCTTTATTTACTTTAAAAGCAAGAAGCAAAGCAGCTTCATTTATATACCGCTTCATACCACGCTATGGGGTGTCTAAGCGGTTTACAACTGTGAGCTGATTGCCCCCCAACAGCTGGATACTCATTTTAGCGACCTCGGAAGGATGCAGGCCTGAGTCGAGCTTCAGCCCTGGCTGGTATTGAACTCACAACCTTGTGGTTTATGAATGAGTGGCTGCAGGACAGGCATTTAACCACTGCACCACCAGGGCTGAAGAGATGGAATTTGGAATGACAGGGTGGAAGTAAGGTGCATTTGGGATAAATGGAGACATAAAAGACCTCTACCACATAGGAGCTATATAGAAAGTTATTTTATACCATTGGTCCCTCTAGCTCAGTGCTATCTACACTGACTGGCAAAGTCTCTCCAAATATTCACTGAGCAGTTCTCTTTCATAGTCCTCATTTGAAATGCTGGGAATTGAACCTTCACCAATGAACTATGACCCTGCCAGAAAAGAATCTATGCATATGAAACTTCCTTATTTAGAATCAGAACACTGGTCCAAGTAGTCCAGTCTGTTTACTAGTAGTAGCTCTATAGCAGGGTAGGCAACCTTTCCCCTTTAAGGGCCGAGGGACTTCAGCTCCCAGAATCCCAGGAGCTATTGGCCAACATGGGACTATTGGCCAACATGGCTGAGGCTTCTGGGAACTTAAGTTCCTCGGCCCTTAAAAGGGAAAGGTTGCCTACCTCTGCTCTATAGGGTCTTTCTCAGCTCTACTGCCTCAGACACCTTTTAAACTGAAGATGCTTGAGATGGAATTTGGAATGTTTGAAATGCAGATAGGGTGTCCTATGTTTTTGTTGTGGTCCATATCACACATTTTAACAATCAATGTAGAGAACAAGTTGTGATTTCATAGGGAAGACATGAACATACTTGTTTGTGGGAAATGGAAACTGTAGTTTCTAATAAACTCGCAAAAGTATCTGTTGGCCAATTTTGTTTTTAATCTGTTTGTAATTTTCAGATATGCATCCCTTTCTCTGCCTTTTGGTAGCATTTCAGCTCTTCGAAGTTTCAGGGTGCTAAGAACATTAAAAGCCGTTTCTGTAA
Organism: Phrynosoma blainvillii; assembly: GCA_026167975.1. NCBI lineage: Eukaryota > Metazoa > Chordata > Lepidosauria > Squamata > Phrynosomatidae > Phrynosoma > Phrynosoma blainvillii. The sequence continues at coordinate 8,466,825 of JANUYF010000005.1, forward strand.
TCCCAGGTGAGAAAGTGTGTTTGTGTGTGTGTGTGTGTGTGTGCACTTTTGCTTGTTTACACTGTAATTTTAATGCAGTTTAGTTTACAAGCAGTTTACAGAAAAATAAAACAAAGTAAACAAAGAAGCAGTTTAAAAATGATCTATTGAGAAAAAACAATAAAACAATCAGTTTTATTGTTAACTGCTTTCAGGTCAACCCCGACTCATGGCAACCCTGTGGATGAGACATCTCCAAAATCCCCTATCCTCCACCGCTCTGCTTAGGTCCTTCAGGTTCAGGCCTGTGACCTCCCCGATTGAGTCTGTCCATCTGGTGTGCAGTCTTCCTCTCTACTACCCTCCAACTTTCCTAGCATTATTGTTTATTCCAATGAGTCATGACTTCTCATGATGTGGCCAAAGTATGACAGCTTCATCTTCATCTTCTTGGCTTCCAGGAAGAGTTCAGACTTGATCTGTTCTAGGATCCATTTGTTTGTCTTTTTGGCTGTCCAGGTGTCCAATAAGTAACAACCAAGAAACACAAAATCTTACCCTACACACAAGAGCAATAAAACAGCAGGACTATAAAGTGAGGGAAAGTATTAAGGGTTGCAGACTGTCAAAAATAGTGTGAATTCAGTCCACTTTTAGGGTTAGGGTTAGTGGTAGGGAATCATGGGAATTGTTATTTTTCTGAGACATTGAACCTTCTTTGTCAGAGAACTCTAGTGCCACAATAAAATACAGTCCCCATGATTCCCTAACCTTAACCCTAACCCTAAAAGTGGACTGAATTCACACTATTTCTGACAGTCTGCAACCCCCCTATGTCAAACAGAAGTGTCAGGCTAAGCAAAGTAATCTTACACACCAATTTGTGATGAATATACTGCAATTACTACTTGACAGAGGCTGTTACATCCCATACATCACCACTACCTCCCCAAACTCATTCTCTCCATATACCTTGAAATACAACTTTTCAAAGCCCCAGACCAACTATTGAGATGGAGGGTACTTAGTAAAGGCTGCTATATGAGTGTGACACAGCACCTAAACACAGCAGCTGAGAAGTATCACCAGTGTGGTTGCATTTTTTTCTTCCAATATTGGTTGCTGTATAGGTTTTTTTTTTTTCTTTTTTCATAGGATTGAAAATGATTATAGCCTCACTCCTTCAATCAGTGAAGAAACTTGCAAATGTGATGCTGTTGACAGTTTTCTCCTTGGCTGTCTTTGCCCTCACTGGCCTCCAGCTTTTCATGGGCAACTTGAAATATAAATGTGTCCATCAAGATTTCATCAATGAAAGCTTCAACAAGAACAGTATCTTGTGTTTGTTAAAGGATCCGGGTAAACTGTATTCCTTCCTTATGCACACAAACATTTTAAACCAATGGTTATCAAACTTTATCAAATGCATTGGTTTTCAACTCCCAGAAATCCTGCCCAGCATAGCCAATGGTCAGGGGTTCTGGGTTTGAAGTCCAAAACATCTGAAGAATGAAAGATGGAGAACCACTTTATTTAATTCTTTGATAAGCAAGTACTAAAAAAGAAAGCAATGCTAGTATTGTAGCCTTTGTCCTAAGACATTGTCTAGCCCCAGTGTGACATAGTGGTTTGAGTGTTGGACCGTGCCTTTGGAAACTAGGGTTGAATTCCTTACTCAGCCATGAAACCCACCTTGAGCAAGTCACATGCTCTCAGCCTCAGGGAAAGGCAATGACAAACCTCTTCTGATATATAAGAGTGCTTCAGAAGAGTGCTTATACTAAATCAGCCTTATTGCAACCCTACGAATAAAAGACATCCAAGAGCCCCACTCGCTAACTTATACAGAGGTGATAATTGTGGTCATTGTTCTTCAATGTGGGAAGATATTTGAATAACTTTTATTACTTTTGTTTCCAGAAAATTACTCAGTCTACCAGAAAATGAATGACTCCTCTTCTCCACTCTTGTGTGGATACACCTCAACTCCTAATAAGTAATTAATATACTTTTAAAGTTTAGACAGCAGTTGTGGGGTGAGGGTTATGATTAGGACCAGGATCTTATCATGGATTAACTCTTTCTCTTTATGCCATGTTCCCAATGAAAATCAGTCCCACAGCTGCTGACCTATGTTGGTAGGAGCATGTCCAGGGTGTGCTATTTCTCTATATTCACTCTCAAGGGTGGAGCTTATTATAGTTCCCCAGAGGAGATTCCTTCTTTGTTCCATTTCCTAATTGCTCAGAAGTCAGAGCTTCCCCCAACTCTGTTTGAAAATAACCCAAGACAGACCTGGGACATATAGTAGTGGAGACAATGTGTGTTTGGCCCCAACTTGGTTTGTCTTTTTTCTTCTTCAGTGAACAAAAAATATACAAAAGTACAGTTGGCCCTCCGTTTTCATGGGGGATCTATTCCGGACCCCCTGAGATTTGCCAATATTCAAGCCCCATAGGGTTGAATGGGGCATGCCCATGGGGGTGCACCCCATTGATTTTAGCGGGATGTTTGTATCTTTGTTTTCAATTAGCCTGAGCTGAGCACTTTGGCATTGATTTCATATGTCCTGAAGCTGCTCCTTCCTCCAACATATTCATATCAGCAGAAACAGATCCAGCGCATGGCAATAAAGAAAGCAACAGTTCTTAGAAATAAGAACAGTTCTAGAGTCTGGTACTTTTCTTTGCAATGTATTAACCCTTTGTTATATTTCCTAGCATTTAAAAAGCTAGGAAAGGGTAAGAGGTGTCAAGAGAGAGAGGTTTTCATGGATCCAGAGAAATTGGGGATTCCAGTCATAGGTGATAAATGAAGATAACTCTTTCTTATTGCTCCCACTTGATGAGGGAAGGAAGTGGACCATGTTTGTGCATAAGCAAGGGACAAAGTAGAATCCTTTTGTGTGTGTGCAGGGAATTATTCTGAAAGACATAAATAGTTGAGTTGCTCTTTGGAAGAATCCCAAGGCACAGATAGTTTAATGGGTAGTTTCAACTGCTAGGTACTTAATACTGAGGACATTTATACACACTCTGTATATATATATATATATATATATATATATACACACACACACATTCTATTTGGATGTGTAAATAAAGTAATCTATTACAAAACCCCAGAAATTGTAGTAACCTCATTGATTAGAATTTTCACCACTTTCAGAAATGGGATGCAGGCTTAGAACAATATGAGCATCAAGATTCACTCAATTTTTGATGATGAAGTAATTTATCTTTTACTTGAAATTGATTAGTAACATAATATCTGTTATTAATAGAAGTGAATGCAGACCAAATTATTTTTGTGTGAAACATGGAGACAATCCTGACTATGGATACACAAGTTTTGATCACTTTGGGTGGGCTTTCCTCTCCATGTTTCGACTGATGACACAGGATAGCTGGGAAATTCTCTATCAACAGGTAAGACATTATGTAACTGAATAGTGCCTGGGCTGTATATAAACATATTGCATTTTAAAAGCTTGGATAAATATTCTATATGTTGTGTTAATTCTCTTATGTTATATTTCCTATCTACATGATTTTAACAAGAGCAGTATGAAATGCAGTGTTAAGTCTAGCAATATGTACTAATTCAGTAATTATTTCCATTTTCTTTCTTTTTTTACAAGTTCAAATCATATTTAATTTTCTTGTATACAGGTTGAATCTCCCTTACCCACAATTGCAAAATCCAAAATATTCCAAAACCTAAAACTTTTTTCATTGGTGGCTGAGCTAGTGCCACCATTGCTTTCTGACTATTCAGTGCACACAAACTTTGTTTCATGCACAAAATTATTTTAAAATATTGTATAATATTACCTTTAGGCTATCTGTATAAGTTGTATATTAAACATAAATTAATTTTGTGTTTAGATTTGGATCTCATAGCCAAGATAATCCTATTATGTACATAGATGCAAATACAGGTATTCTGAAATCTAAAAATAGCAAAAATCCTAACCCCCTCTGGTCACAAGCATTTTGGACAAGGGAGACTTAACTTGTATATGTTTGATCTCTTGTGGATATGTTTTTAAGTCTTGCTGGTTTGATCCTCAGTAGTGTGGACAGAAATTGCTTTTCTTATAGACAAAAGGATTAATCAGCATGAACAATGCATTAACACACTGATCATATTATTACACTAATCATACCATTTCTGGAATCATGTTGATTCTCTATACTAAGAATAACTATCCTGGCATAGGTGATGGCAGTAGAAGGAAAAGGGTTATAGGTGTAGTAACCTAGAAGGAGGTAAGGAGATGGAGAAATAGACTGTTTGGAGCTGGTAGATTTTGTCTGCATTTCCCCACCACCACTGGAAAAGTGTACCTGCACAAACAAAATTCCAACCAGTAATGCCACAGGTGAATAATAGAGGTCTTCAGGAGGCATCTTGTTTGCTGCCAATTTTTCAAATATATTAATGGCAATTCTCTGCCATATTTACAGCCAGGTCTCATCCCTTTGACACCCACTACAGTCAAGACAACTCACTGCAATGGCAGCTCAAATGATAGTCTGCAAACACTACCCACATACCTATCAGTGGAATCAAAATGTGGAGTTTAACCTAGTTCTTTGTTTTTTGGGACTGAAAGAGAAGGAAGAATAATGCATACATGCATTTAACCAGTCCTATGTTAATATTGCTATATATTTTCAATATTCTGAGAGACTATAAAATTATGTAATCTTGTCCACACAGGTTATAAGAACATCTGGGAAAACATATGTCATCTTTTTTGTGATAGTCATCTTTCTGTGCTCATTTTATCTTTTCAATTTAATCCTGGCTGTTGTAACAATGGCATATGATGAGCAACACAAAGCAACACTTGCATATACAAAGGCAAGAGAGATTTTGCATCAGAAAGCAAAAGAAGTACTAAAAAAAGAAAAGGTTTGTAAAAGTGCTATTACTACAAATACTAGGCCCAATTTCTTATATTTTCTTTTAGTTATTAGCCATGGAGTAAGATATGTAGAGTTATTTTGTTTAAAATGCAGATAGAATAATTAAAACATTTCTACAGTAGAAAAGAAATATGGCAAATATTATCATATGAATAAAATTATATATTGTAATGGTTTTTGTGATGCTGTCAGTAACTACAATGAGATCTGTGGATGCTGTTGTCTGTGGTTTTTGAATGTCAAATCTGTGCTGTGATACACTCACACAGGCCATAGTATGTATTTGTAAAGCATACATATGCTACTTTTCAGCAGAAAGTTCCTAAATGTTTACATACTCAAGGGTGGCTCATGGATATATTTGTAAAAAGTTGTTTACACTCTAAGTAAAAACAGACTTTTCTAGCTGTTGATTTTCCACCATTGAATAAGAAACAGATTCCTTCATCAGACAATTAAAATAGATTGATAAAGCACAGAAAATTGTCCTTTTCACATTGCTAATGAGCCCTTCTTTTGCTAAAATTTTCCCCAAACACTTTCCCCTTTGACATACTGTGGAAATTTGAACATTCTTGGTTTCATGGTCAAAACCAGTCAGCATACACATGGAAGCATCACTCCAAGATCCTTTCATTCTCCTTCTCAAACATATGCAGGTCATCAGAATGGGGAGCCCATTGCTGAAGACCAGTTGTACAGGATCAGTGGATTCTACAAGCATCCAGTCAGAGCATAATAAGCTTGAACTTGTGTGTAGTATACTTTTCTAAGTAATTTTGTTCAGGATAATGTCATTGCAGGGTTCATATAAACAGACAGGACACAGTGAGGTCTTGGTACCTCTCTAATGAGACGATTGCCTCCTCCTCTAGATGAAGAAGCACACTCAGTCATCACAGCTGAGCACATCAGAAGTGAATTGAATAAACCAGTAGAGTTTCTCATTGGGAAAGCTATCAGTCTGATGGAGTGGAGCCTCAACTAAGCAGTATTTCACCACTTGCAGACCAGGTGAATTCAGGTAGACTCCCAGACAAACTCTACAGGTTCTTCACTAGGTTCAGGCAGACATAATATAGGGTCAGGATGCTCTGACAGGACACACCATAACACTTTTTTCACCAACTCTGCTAGTAATCAAAATGTTGAAGAAAATTCATCTAAAATGAATACAGTCCTTCTGGTCACATCACAGTGATTGTTTTTGTCAGGAATCATGCAAGTTTCAGCAGAGGGTCTTTGCTGCAACTTGCTGTAACTACTTCTGGACTGGCTGACCACCCTCTTGTTTCTCCCTTCATCTTGCTGAATAACTTGTGAACGGCCTCTGCTGGATTAGCTACCTGACAGCTCATACTCCAGTCCCCTAATTCCTGGGTTACTTGTTTACTAGAGCATAGGACAATACTGAATCTTTTTAAATGTACCCATTTGATTGATTTTTAGTTGTTAATATGCTTTCTTGAAAAAGTTTAACAATAGATCTATAGTGGCAACACAAAAGTGACATCCAGAATAATGTTGTTCTTTTATTTGTATATCTTTGTGGATGGACATGGATGTGTATACAACCACACATTCCAAACACTCTGTACTGTTTTCTTTTCCCATCCACTTATATTTTTTGCCTTATGTTCTTTCAACTAATATTCTATGCCATCAAATTACTGAATTATTATGGGGCTGTTCCGTCATTGTCCCCTTAGAGTTCTTTCCTAGAGGTTTTTTTAAAAAACAAACAAACATGTCTGAATACTTCAAAGTTATACTGACTGCTGATCTGCTCTGCTCACTTTTTAACTACCTTGAGTTTCCCAGAATAAAGGTAGGATATAGATCAGGGGTAGGCAAACTGTCCCCTTTAAGGGCTGAGGGACCTCAGCTCCCAGAAGCCTCAGCCATGTTGGCCAATAGTCTGGGATGTTGGCCAATAGTCTGGGATTCTGGGAGCTGAAGTCCCTCGGCCCTTAAAGGGGACAGTTTGCCTACCTCGATATAGATAAATGAGGCTTAGATCAGTTTTAGTATATATGTTGCTTTCTGCCCTCATCTGGGTCTAAATCCAAAGGGTAGGTCTACTGAATGGGAATATAGGCAACTTATCTTGGAGATGAATGTACTCAAGAAAATGTAGAAGTGGTTAACAGTATCTGGGTAAAAAGATCAGGGCTCCTGTTGGCATGTTGTTCTTCCCCCAGAGAGCTGGCTTAGTGTCTGAGTCCTCACAGAAGGATGATGGATGAAGCTGTAATCTTCCTTCAGTGATGTGTCCCTCCCTCATTGTTGGCTAACTCTTTCATCCTTGATGAAACAAAGAAAAACCCTTCCTAGGTGGCATTTCCCTTTCTCTCCAGACATGTCAGTAACACAGATAACATTATCAAAATGAGGAGATTAAGGCTGCCTCTAAGTTCAGTGTGATCAGGAAGGAAAAATAAAAGACTGCCCTCTCATGTCTAATTTCACAATCCCATCTCCACCTTTAAGGAGCAATAAATTCTGTAGGGCATAAAACATATCACATATTCATAGGATTTGAATTATGGTCCTAGGTAGTATACATTTATAGATCTATACATTGTAGCTGACATAATTGCTGTGATCTTGAATCCCATTCACAAAAGAAAGGTGGGATAAAAACAAAGCAAATAACAGACAGATGAACAGAGTTCCCAAATACCACAAATTGAAACTGGCAATTCCCACATAGAGAAATACATGTTATGCAATGTTTGGAAAAATGTGTACCTTATCACATCAACTCTTGTTCTAAATCAGAAGCAAAAGGTTGTTTACTACTGGATTTTGGTCCTGGTAGTCTTATCTACTCAGTTATAGAAATGGCCTCTCACCTAGTAGCTACTCTTCTTTCTAGAAGAACTGTCCCCATCCCCTCAAGATGACAAGTATTTCAGTATCTCATGTTCACATGTTATTGTCTGTTCCAGGAACTGTTTGCCCAACGACACTCTGCGTCGATAGATGAAGATGCTGAAATACCAGGTGTAGAGTCCAACAAGAAAAAAGACAAGAAGAAAAGGAGGAAGAAGAAACACAAAGTCAAAAAGTCAAAAACTTATGGGGAAGATGAAACTATGTTTTATTCTACACCTGATAAAAGTCAAAAGGATCTTGTAAGTTTCAATGGCATCTTTATACATTGAATTTGTATGATTACACAAATCTGCAATGTTATTCACTAAAGAACATTACCTAAGGATAAAGCTGAATGTCTAAAGTGTTTAGCTGGGTAGCAACTTTATTACTGTAACTTACTTATAGATCCAAAAAGCCTTTTTCTAAAAATAATAATAATTGATATTCAAGTGAATGCATTCTTTGATATAATAATTTTATTAAGAACACCATTTGCTTTCTATAAAAAGCTTCTTTTGTTGAGATCCATACAGGTATTTTGGGATATAACCTAGATCTATATCTGTGCCAAATCCTTAGTACTGTGTCTCACATAATAGTGATTAAAATCAGCATTAATCTTTTCCTTATTATACCATAGATAAGCATGCTAGCCAAACCCAAAAGTTACAGCATTCTTTTATTTTGCAGCACAATCCACTCTTTCAACCATACTAAAAAACAAGCAAAGAAATGTAACTTCAAATTTAGTAATCCTGATCCAGCTCTTTGTCTAGCATCTTTAAGAACTTTATTTTTAATTCTCTCTCTCTCTCACCATGCCACATAAACCTTGAGAGATCCATTGCTTAGACAGGACATTGTTTGTCACAATTGGTTTGGTCTGGAATAAATATAGAATCTTTGGTAAAACATTCATTTTTATCAATGAAATTCCACCTAACAATGAAAAATTAAGTTTCTCCCATCTTTGTAAGTCTTGTTTGATTTCATTCCAAATCTTTATGTAATTCTTCTGAAAAAGTATGTTATTCTTGTTGGACAAAATAAAACCCAAATATTTCACCTTTTTTCTATTTAAGACCAGAAAACCATATCAATCTTTGTTCAAAAGTTGGGTCCCCTTGGCATCACCTGTCCTTTATGTTTGCTCTCGTGGTTTTCATCAAGTTGCCAAGGAAGCTTTTGAATCTGAAAACTCTGTCTGTCAATACTACCATTGTGCTTATTTTTCATAAGGAATCGTTTTATCTCTCTTCTGTCCCAAACCATCATATCCTTCTAAGAGAGTGTGGCACAAGCTGGATGTGCATAAGCTTCTTAAAATCTTTGTTAGTTAAGTTGGAACCAATTAGACACACAGACTGTTTGTTTGTTCTCTTCCTTGGGGAGAACATTTCTCAGGGACATTATACTTAGGTGATGAAAGCTTGCTTTGTGGGAGCCTAAAACTATCACCACCTTTTTTGCCCCAGCAGAATCACAGCCCATTCCACCAGAACAGCTGCTGCCTTTACTATTAGCACTCCTTTTCACATGCCGCAGGCTGTCATTAGGGCTACCTCTAGCATGCTTAGCAAATACCAAAGATTGAATACTTCTATTTCATCAGAGGCATCTTTTGGGGCATGATTTTTGTAGTGAGTTCTCCATCTTGGTAGTTTAAGTCTAATCTACCTTTTCACTGAAATTAGCTTGGGCATATCACATTCAGGGAACCACCTTGGCTTAGTGGTTTTGAATGTTGGACTATGACTCTGGACACCTGGATTTGAATCCCTGCTTGGGCATTTAAATGCACTGAGTGACCTTGGGCAAGTCACACTCTCTCAGCCTCAGAGGATGGCAATGGCAACTCCCCTCTGAACAAATCTTGTCAAGAAAACCCTGTGACAGGTTTGCCTTACAGTTGCCTAAGTCAGAAATGACTTGAAAATACACAGCGCAGCACATGCCCCAAATGAATGTCTCATTCATGTATACTTTCTCTCATCAAGCTGAGAACAGAACCCTTATTACTTAACTATAAAGGTTCCTTCTGGTTCAGCATGACAAAGGCATGCATGCCTCAGCCTACTGTCGAAGGCTGTCACGTGATATTTGGATAAGGCTTACACTCCAAAGATGTGAGGCATCTCCTCTCCTCTCCTCCAAACTGTGTTTTTAGGACTATATATTTATGCCCTATTTATGTCCATCTATATACCTTTTCAGAGCCAGTGTGGTATAGTGGTTTGAGTGTTGGGTTATAATTTTGGAGACCAGGGTTTAAATCTCTACTTGGCCATGGAAACCCATTGGGCTCCCAAACAGATGGGCCAAATGAAGTAGTGGCCCTGCTGAACATGGCCTGCTTTTAGAGCGGGCCGAGTGGTCAGTGGGGTTTGGACCTGCTTCTGGCCAGAGTGGACTCAGGCCACTCCTTTTTGCTCATCTGCTCAACACCTGCTCTGTTCAGTTCCTCCAAATTCATACCCATTACCTCTTTTATAGAGACTATCCATCTAGCATGTGGCCTTCCTTTCTTTCTATTTCCTTCTACCTTTCCTAATATTATTGTTTTTTCCAATGAGTTGTGCCTTCTCATGATGTGGCCAAAGTATAACAGTTAATTTAATGCCACAAATCAGAAAAAAGACTTGAAGCCATACCACAACAACACACCTTTTCATCCATGCTTGGTCACAGAATGGATGTGGGTCAGCACTGGAATAGAGCTACAGAATAACAGCCTCAGGCAAAGCTCTGGGGCCATGTAATCCTTGCCTTTCTGACAACGAAAGGGGCTTAACCTGTTTGTGGATGACTCTTTTGAATCAAGGCAAAAGGACCCTTCATGGTAAAAATTTGAATGTTCCATTTATTGATTAACCTAAGCTAACTGGTGTAGTAGTTTGGAGTAAAACTTTACACTTTTAATTAACTTTATTTTCTTTTAGGCCCCTTTGTATACATTATATTCTTCTGCAATGGGGGATTGTATGTAATTAAATGGGGAGATGATAATATCTTTAAATATTAAATAGTATCTTATTTTATCCAACCAAAGAAAGAACTGTTAATGTCCTATCACCTACCATCTGACACTCTTCAAGATCCATTTCAAAGACAAAAATTAACCAGTGCTGCCAATGTCATCAGCAAAACTATGGGTAAGTTAAAATTAAAGATAATTTTCAAAACATCATGTGTTATATATAAAATGAAAATAATTCAGATGGATATTTCTTTAAAATGATATAGTATTTATTTAAAACTACATTGAAAAACTCTGGTGAACAGGAATTTCTAAGAAAAATAATCAGAGCAAGGGTATGAACAATTCAAACAGAACTGTGAAAGGAGGAATGGTGATATGGTAAATGTAGAGATTAAAGCTTGAATCTGTACATTTTAGACAATGATGGTATTCATATATGGTTACATTTAATTTTAATGTAGGAGTGAAAAGCATATGTAATCAATGCAGTACATTGATTTTGCTTCAGATAGACATGTTTTACACACACTCAGATCAATAAGTTACTTTGCTGACCTGGGTTGTTGGTAGCACTAAAATGTAGTAAGATCAAAACCTGAACCGATATTTCCAAATTTCCATGTCTTTTTAAAAACAAGCAAATATTGATTTAAATATTTGCCTTTTCTCTCACCCCACCTAATGCAGATTTTAGTGAATGCATTAGAAAGAGCTATGTCTTAACAGTTATCCACTGTTATACCATTTCCTCAATAATTAAACAAAAATTACCATTAAAATGATGGATAGGAATGGCTTGTGTAGGATTTGTCTGGTCTCTGTCACTGTTTTATGAATCAGATATATGTTTATATGAAAATATTTATCTGTAAATTTTAAGTAAAGTTGTTTTCATGCTTCATAACTTGGTAAACTTGTAATTGTTTCCCCCTTGTTTAGAATGGGAAGAACCAAAATTAGAATTCCCTCCAGGCATAAAAAAGACTGCACAAAAGTATCTCATTTGGCAATGTTGCCCCCTCTGGTTGCAAATAAAAGAAATGATGAAGAAAATAATGATAAATCCTTTTATGGAACTATTTATTTCGCTGTGCATTACAGTGAACACTCTGTTAATGGCACTAGAAGACATGCCTTTTCCACACAAAATGGTTGAACAAGGAAACAATGTAAGTGGTCAGATCTTTATTTAGAGGGATGCTGGGAATTACATTTTTACTGTTAAGCTATGGAAGAATTTTGCTGCCGTTTCTTGTGTACCTTGAACCAAATGTGCCTAGAAATCATTAACTTCTTCTGCTGCCATTTTTTGTGAAATCAGGCAGTTGCATAGTGTAACCACTGACATGAACATCAAATGGATAAAATAATAATAATAATAATAATAATAATAATAATGCTGGAAAACTGAAATAACCAGGCTGTCTGAACTGTAGCTTACTTCACTGGCAGCAATCTTAATGTAGGAAGAATATGTGGGCATCCCATTCTGCCACACATCCTTTTTCTTTCAACATCAATACAGGTTGAGTCTCCCTTATCCAAAATCTGAAATATTTCAAAAAGAAAAACTTTTTTCATAGTTGCCTGTGATAGTGACACCTTTGTTTTCTGATGGTTCAGTGTGCACAAACTTTGTTTCATGCACAAAATTATTAAAAATATTGTATAAACTTACCTTCAGGCTCTGTACGAAACATAAAGGAATTTTGTGTTTAAACTTGGGTCCCATCTCCAAGATCATAGAATCATAGAGTTGGAAGAGACCACAAGGACCATCCAGTCCAACCCCCTGCCATGCAGGAACTCAAAATCATTATGTATGTGTATGTAAATATATGTTGTTTGCCTTCAAATCGTTTCTGACTTATGGTGACCCTAATTGAAAAGAAAAACCCATGGTGACTGTAAGGCCACCATGGTTTTTCTTGGCTGGATTTGTTAAAAGGAAGTCTGCCATTGTCTTCCTCAGAGGCTGAGATCTTAAATATAGTTATTTCAAAATCCAAAATCCAAACATCTCTGGCCCCAAGCATTTTGGATAAGGGAATCTCAACCTGTACTATACAGTGCTACCTGCTGGTAATCTCAAGGCTGGACTTTTGCAATGCACTGTACACAGGGTTACCTCTGTACCATGTTGGGAAACTTCAGTCCTACCTCTGTTCTCGTGAGGGATCCATTCTGGACCCCCCTCTCCTCAAAAACCGAAAATCGCATGTATTCAAGCCCCATTGGCTTGAATGGAGGCATGCGCCCCATTTTACCCCCCTCCGTTCGCCCTTGCACATAAGCGAGGGATGGGAATCTCAAGTCTGCAAGAATGGAGGGGCGAATGTATATGAAAAATTGCAATAGCTTTCAAAGTCCACAGAACAGTGGTACCTTTATTGGGAAAACCAAAATGCACAATACACATGTTGTAAGCTTTCGAAGCTCCACTGGCTTTTTGATAGGGCAAAGGTGTTAAAAATCATATAGGCCTAACAAATCATCCAACCTAACAAAGGGGCAAAACAGACGGCCCTGAAGCAGCAGCTTGATGCCATTGCTTTGATTCCCGGATTGGGGCCACAGTAACCTCATGCCGTGGCCCTGATCCGGCATTTTTTCCCTGCCCAAAAAGAAGTGTCAAAATGCTGCTCCTATTTAAATAATAATAATAATAATAATAATAATAATAATAATAATAATATATTTATATCCCACCTCTCTGCAGAAGCAATCGGGTTGGCTTACAACAATAAAATACCACAATATACAATCCCAAAACCCACCCACCCCTTAAAATAGTATTACACATCAAAACATAATAATAAAATATATTTATATTTGAGTTGGAAAAAAGCTGTCCTTTCCACCATTTGTTTGAAGCTGAATCCAGACAAGACAGAGGTGCTTACTGTTAAAGGTCCTAACCTGACTTTGGAGGTGTGTCAACCAGTCCTGGATGGATTTACACTCTCCCTGAAAGAGTGCTTCTGGATCCGTTGTTCCAAATGGCAGCTGAAATAGATGCAACAGCCAGGAGTTCTTACTATCAGCTTCAGCTGTTATGCCAGCTGCATCCCTACCTAAGGGCCTTTGCAGACTGCCAGAAATAGTGCAAAGTGAGTCCGCTTTAAATTGAGGCACTGCCCTGGCTCAGTGCTAGGGAATCATGGGAATTGTATTTTTTTCTAAGACATTGAGCCTTCTCTGTCAGAGAGCTCTGGTGTCACAATAAATTACAGTTCCCATAATTCCCTAGCACTGAGCCAGGGCAGTGCCTCAATTTAAAGTGGACTCAATTTGCACTATTTCTGGCAGTCTGCAAAGGCCCTAAAACTGGAGGACTTAAAGATGGTAGTGCATATGCTGGTAACCTCAAGGCTGGACTTTGGCAATGCTCTGTACACAGGGCTACCTCTGTACCAAGTTGGGAAACTTCAGTTAGATCAAAAGATGGCAGCAAGATTAATAACTGGGTCATCCAGGAGTGAACATATTACACTGATCTTAAAATCACTCCACAGGCTGCCAGTTAGTTTTCGGACAAGGTACAAAGTGTTGGTTATTACCTTTGAAGCCCTACATGGTTTGGGTCCAGGATACCTACAGGATTACCTCCTCCCATATAATTCATCCTGTATGCTTAGGTCCTTTGATATCAGCTGCCCCTAGACTGTGGAACAAGCTGCTGGAACAAGAGATTTGACAGTTGAATACACTGTCCGAATTTAAAACAGCACTGAAGACCAGTCTCGTCTAGCGAGTGTATCCAAATAATTTTAAATTGTGGATTAAGATACTGAATTTTAATGGAGAGTGTTTTCAAATTTGTACGTCTTACCTGGCCTTTTAAACTGTTGCATGTTTTAATTAATGTGCTTTAACTCATGTTGTTAATTGTTAATTTGTTGCTGTTCCCCGTATCGATCGATGGGGAGAGGTGAATAATAAATGATGATGATGATGATGATGATGATGATAATAATAGTAATAATAGTTCTGTATTTACTGTTACGATACCTCATTTGTTCCCCTTCTTGCAGGTTTTCACTGGCATTTTTACAGCTGAAATGGTGCTCAAAATCATTGCCCTTGATCCATACTACTATTTTCAAGATACTTGGAATATTTTTGACTCAGTAGTGGTTGTGATAGGCATAGTAAACTTGATACTTAAAAAACACCTATCAATTGTCAGAATGGTAATGATGCGTCTTTTTCTCTTATTAGTCAATGTAAATCTTTCACTTAGGTCTGTGAAATGTTGAGCATATGTCTTTGAAGTAATTTTAATAATGAAGATAAGGGCATGTGTCAAAAAGTAAATGGAAAAGTTATAATTATGATTAGGTAATAATAAAATTAAACACTTTTACCTGCTTTCAATGGAACAAAATGGTAAATTATGTTGTGAGACTGAAGGTTCAAAGGTTGAAGGTTTTGATGGATGAGTTTCAGGTTATTTACATGATGATGCAGACAAGTTGCTTTGCAAGGTGAGGCCAACCACTTGCCTGTTAGACCCATGTCCAACCTGGCTAGTTAAAGCTGCCAGAGGCAGACTGGCCAATTGGTGGAGGTTGTAAATACTTCTTTGGAAGAGGGCTATGTTCCAACCTCTCTGAAAGAAACAATTGTAAGACCTTTATTTCATCGGACTCCATCTCCCAAGATAACTATTGGGCAGCCTCTAATCTCCCCTTTCTAAGTAAGGTCTTAGAGTGAGTGATGGCAACAGAGCTCCAGACTTCTTTGGAGAAATGGATTACCTGGACCCATTCCAATCTGGATTCAGGCCTGGTTATGGGACGGAAACAGCCTTGTTCACCTTGATGGATGACCTACACTGGGAGTTGGATAGGGGGATCGAACCCCTATTGGTCTTTCAGTGACATTTGATACCAAAAAAACAAACAAAAAAACACCATGGTATCCTCCTGGGTTGTTTGGCTGATATGGAACCTAGGGACTTATCTTGCAGTGGTTCTGGTCTTTTTTGACTGAACATTCTCAAAGAATGGTGCTGGGGGGCTGTTGTTCAGCCTTTTGGTCATTAAACAGGTTCCACTGTCCTTTATGCTTTACATATCTATCTGAAGCCACTGGGAAATGACATCTGGAGTTTTGGGGTTGGATTCTTAGAATGGTAGTTTGTTGTGGCACCAGAGCTCTGCCATCTCTGCAGAAGCAGAACTTTGGTGCTACAACAAACTACCATTCCCAGAATTCCATAGCATTGAGCCATGACAGTTAAAGTGGTGTGAAACTGGATTATTTCTGCAGTGCGGATGAAGCCCGAATCTTCCTTGTGGTGAAAATGCTCGTGCATATCTATGCACAAATAGTGTTGGATTAGAACATATTTGTCCCTCCACATTTGCGCCTTTGACTTTTGCGGATTTGATTATTCACAGATTTTGATTAATATGTTCTCTCTAGGTATAGATCTTTCAGCACAACTCTATGGTCAACTTTAACCAAAAGTCACACTGAAGGACCGAGAGATTTCTAGAGAGAACACTCCAAGGGGCATTTGTAGCTCCTCCAGCACAATTCTATGGTCAATGTCTGGCAGATATTGACCACAGAGTTGCACTGGAGGACCTAGAGATTCTTAGAGAGGTGTTCTTGCAAGTAAAAACATAGTGTTTTTGTTATTTGCGGTTTTTCCAAATTCACGGGGGTCCTGTGCCCCTAACCCCAGAGAATCTGGAGGGAAGAGTGTATATGTTTTATCTATAGACTAGTATCTTTGTCTCTCTTTCTCTCTCCCCTCCGCCTCCCTTATAACCCAATATCGGGAAACCAGACTCTAACTTCTATTATCTGATACTATTTTTTCTTTCTGTTCCTACTCCTACAGCTGAGAATCTTCAAGTTGTCAAAGTTTTGGCCAGCTTTAAATAAGCTTATGAAAATAATCTTGAAATCAGTGGGCCCACTGGGTAACCTCACACTTGTTCTGATTTTCACCATATTCATCTTTGCTGTGGTTGGCAAACAGGCCTTTGGGAGCTATTACAAAAGTGTGACATCTGGAACAATACCTAATTGCCTCGTCTGTATTGATGACAAAATACAAAATTGTAACACAACAAACCAAAAAATTTGTAAATTACGATGGCATATGGAAGACTTCTTCCATTCATTACTTATTATATTCCGAATCCTATGTGGAGAATGGATTGAAACCATGTGGGGCTGTATGAAAGTTGCTGGGGAAGGAGGGTGCATTATTCTGTTCATGATGGTCCTTGTTTTTGGAAATCTCGTGGTAAGTATCCAAATATTTTATGGGACATTTTTGTTGACATCTGTCTCTTTGCTATGATGATTATAATAGTTCCCTTTATTATTATGTGGAAGTTTCTGAACAGTTGCATTCAGGATTCTGAGCCTTTTTCGGTTACCTTTTACATTTGCTTCTCATCTGTCCTTAAAAGTTTGAAAAGTTTAATCAGTCATCCTATGAAGCTTTTCTTTTTCTGGATAATGATACATTCCTTGATAATGGCCCTGGTTTTGGTCTTCAGTTCCTTTGGTTCACAGTCAGTTAGTCTTTTGTTAGGCAAATGTGTTCTTTTTGTAACAATTGTGTTTTTAACTATGCAAATGTAACAATTGTGTTTTAAACTATGTTGTAACCCGCCTCGAGCCACGAGGAAAGGCAGGTAAGAAATAATAATAATAATAATAATAATAATAATAATTAAATCAGGGGTGGGCAATTGTGGAAGCCTAGGGAGCTGCATTAACCACCTTATCCTAGGAAAGCTTGGAATGCTGCACCCTTGACTGAACCCACTCCTGCAATAGTATAGTATAGTATAGTATAGTATAGTATAGTATAGTAGTTTTGGCCCCAAATGTCCTTTAGGGGACATGGGGGAAATTTTACAATGTTTTGGGGCCTCAGGCTGTTTTAGGACCAATACAAGCCTTTTTAACAACAAGAAGCGAGCCTATGATTCTGGAGACCATAGTTTGATACCCTGCTTGGCCATGAAACCCACTGAGTGGCCTTGGTCAAGTCACATACTCTCAGCCTTAGAGGAAGGCAATGGCAAACCTCCATTGAACAAATCATGCCAAGGAAAACCCAGTGATAGGTTTGCCTTAGGGTTGCCATAAATCGGAAATGATTTGAAGGCACACAACAACAACAAAGCTAAAGACTATTAGTACCATATATATATATATATATATATATATATATATATATATAAACAATTCTATTAAAACAGTTATAAAACATAATTTTTAAAAATAGGTGCATGGCACACATGATAAAAATCTCTTTGCCTGCCAGTGGGAAAAGAGCAGAGAGGGCACCATTCGAACCTCCCATGGGAGGGAATTCCACAACCTGGGAGCAGCCACCAAGAAGGCTCTTTCTGTTGCTGCTGTTGCTGGTTGGATTTTCCAAAACTGTTACACATAGGAAGGTGTGTTCGCTTCAGTGCCAAGTTGCTCAGTTTCCATACTGTCATCTGAACTGTCATTAAACTACTCTTCAGTTCACTAATGCCTCCATTTCTGGACCTAAAGTGGGGAGGCAATGTGTTGCATTGCAATACATTCTGCTCTTCCTTCTTGACTGACACTTTTAATGGATTATTTTTCACAGGTCCTCAATCTTTTCATTGCTTTGTTGCTGAGCTCCTTCAGTAGCAGTGATTCAGAAAATGACACCAATGAAAAGGAGCCTAAACCACAGGAGGCCCTGGCTCTTATTCACAGGGGTTTGCAATCTATCAAAGATTTCCTATGGAATAAATGTTGCAATGTGCTCATGCAGAAGCTGAAGAGAGCAAGCACAAAAAGCAAGAAAGTGACCATTGCTATTCAAAAGTCCATTGCTACTGAGGCAGAAGAGAGGATCCAAGAGAATTGTGTTAGCAACGAAGCTTTCAGAAATTGCAAGAAACCACCACGGGATGGAAAACTGGAAGACATCTTGACAGATACATTTGTTTGTATTCCCCTTGCGGAAACAGAGACTTTAAGTGAGGAGGAAGAGTGTATAATCATGGAAAATGATTACAATAAACAGGTATGAGACTAACGGGGATTGTTTAACTCTAATAGATTGCTGATAAGGAGTTCTTCTAAAGAGAGGGGAATTTGCTACTTACAATTAAAAGACATTGTGTAGTTATCTGTCTTTTTTAAAAAAAACAACAAATAGTTTTGGGTAAGATAAAAGATAGACGGAACAGAGATAACACAGCAACATTGCAAATGAAAGGAACTCACTTGGAACTTCTGGAAACTTCCACGAATGTGGCAGTGCATTTCCATAGTAAAAGCATCTGAAAACCTTTATATATATTATAACGTCTGCCAAGATCAAATGTTCTTTCTTTTCTATTATTATTGTTATTAATAATTACTACTACTACTACTACTAATTTACTAACTTTTAACACTAATGATATAATTTACATTAAAAAAAATACATTCAGAAAATAACGAGACTGAAAGAGAAAAGGGGGGAAAAGACACATAACCAGTACACAATAGGTGCTCACTGTAATCAAAAGAAAAATACAAAAGAAAAAAATATTATTATCTCATTACTGTTCTAATTAATCCTACTGCAGTTACTAAAAAGCATAAATACAGATTATTCTATCGTTAGTTAATTTATTGTTCCCCCATCCATAAACTGTTTCCAGTCTTTCAAAAAGTCTTCAATTGGCTTGTCCTTTAGAACTAACAATAATTGGGCCATTAGGGCTAACTCAGGGCCTTTACAGACTGCCAGAAATAATGCAGCTTGAGGCCACTTTAACTGTCCTGGCTCAGTGCTCAATCATGGGAACTGTAGTTTATTGTGGCACCAGAGCTCTCTGATAGAGAAAACTCAATGTCCCAGAAAAAAACACAATTCCCATGATCCCCTAGCACTGAGCCAGGACAGTTAAAGTGGCCTCAAGCTGCATTATTTCTGGCAGTCTGTAAAAGCCCTCAGTGACTTTAATAATTCATTCTTCTCTCATCAGTGCTTCAGTCTGTTTTCACGTCTGAACAAACAATATTTGTGCTGGTGTTATCATATATTGAAGAAGATTGAAGAAGTAATCCACATTTACTTTCCAGTTCTTTCTCTATAATGCCTGACAAAAATATTTCTGGTGACATTACAAAATCTCCTTTTTTTTTTTTTTTTTTGGATTAACATATAAATATTAGACCAGTAACTTTTTGCCCATTTTGACAGCTTATTTGGGGTTAGATACCATCTATACATCATCTTATACAGATTTCTTTTTTAAAAGTTGCTATACTTAATAAATTTTATATCTTTGAACCACATTTTTCCTATACATCCATATGGTCATTATGCCCCAAATTCTGGGCCCACCTTAGGTATTCTTTTTCTATCTCTAGTTTCAAAATATATCTACACACTTTTTAATTACCTGATCATCATCTTTACAGAACTCTCAATGAACCTCATTTTCTCTAACCTCTATAGCTACATTTTTCTTGTCTTGATTGAATTTGTCCTTAAGTTGCAAATAAGCAAACCGATTAAGTTTATTGCCTTCCTTATGAATAATCTTTCTTGATTTCAATTTCCAGCTGTCTTGTTCAAAATACAAAAGATCATCATGAAAAGTCTTCCTGCGGTAGTTATCTTAGGAAAAAGTCTCTGTTTATACTTATAGCAAACTTATACCAAGTTTATGTAATGAAATGATTTCTGAATTCAGTATGTATCTTGACTTTATCATACCAAAGATAACCTTGCCAACAAAATTTTAAATTATGGCTGTCAAGTTCCAGGATTCTCCTGTCTCTAAGTAATATCCATTCCTTCAACTGTACAAAACAATAGGCCTTGTAATACAACTTTACATTAGGGACTCCAAAACCAAACCAATTTTATTCTGAATTATATTACTTTAATTCTACAATAATTTGGGGTAACTTTCTTGATTCCCTCAAATTGTAGAAACCCCCCCCCCCCCAAATGACCAAGGCAACTCTACTTAATTGAAATACAAGATGTTATATCAGCCCTTAAGCCTGTCCAAGGCACTGATGAATAATAGTCTAAGGGCCTCTATCATCTTATCAAAGGAACTTCAGCATTGACTATTAATAGTCCAAGGTCAAGAAGCTGACAAGTCAATCTTAATGGGGAGATATGCTGAAGAATAGTAAGGATCTGTTTTTAGATGTCAGAGAAATCAGGGCTCAGTCTCTAGCTGGCAAAGGCATCCATGAGGAGTATGAAGCATTGTTTTCAACAACTGAAGTGTGTTTGTGGATTGCCTTTTCTACAAAAGACAGCTCTATCTGAGCTGCAGATGTCTTCAGCCTTTCTTGGTGCTGGACTACTCCCCAAACATTCTTGGAATACCAGCATCTCAGAGGAGGACATGACAGCCAGGTGGAAATCACTTACATGCTTCATCATATAGTCTAATTAGTTTAATAAACCAGGACTACAAGATTCTAACTTCCATCATGATCAGACATTTAAGTCTGTTTATAGAGGAATACACTGCATTGACCAAACTGGTTTTATATAAAGATGTCAATTAAGTTATTTAAGATGCTGAACCATAAATATGAGCCACTTTGCCAAAAAGACTAAACAACCAACAGCACTGCTCTTCTTTGGTGCTCTGAAAGCATTTGATCAAATTGAATGGTGCTACCCTTCAAAATGATTGAAAAAAACTGGACTGTGGTGAACAACTTATTTAAAGTACTAGGTGAGATTTGTTTCTAAAGCACAAATGCGAATAAAGGAATTAATTATCTCCCTTTTTTCCTCATAAGAGATAAAAAAACAGCAATGCTCCCCTCACCATTGGTATTTAATATTGCTATAGAATCATTAGAGGAAGTAGTCAGGTCAAATGAAAATATCCATGGTCTTAAAAGCTGCTGATTCCCCTTTTCTTTCTTGCATACCAATACTTTGACTGAAAGCCCTCCTACTGCCACCTTTTCCCCTCACCACCCCTTTGCTGTCCTCCTTTCCCCTCACCATCTCCTTGGATCTTTCCACTGTCCCCTGGGATATGTGTGTACCACCCACTTTGGAAATGACTGCTGTAACTGATAATTAAGACTCATCTTTTAAAAAAAGAAGTAATACAATGTATGAGCAATTTACCAATTATAACATGCCTTTAATAGTACTGATTCTCTTGTATTTATTTTTGCATTTGTTGTCTGCTAAACTGAATTATGGGCTAGTCTATATGTAAGTGTATGATGTAAGTTGCTGCAGATTTTCACAAATTCACATCTACGTTTAATTGTCTTCACTTTTCTTTTTTGTTTGATCATGTGCATCCTTGCGGATACTCTGATAAAAACGGTGAAGCCTTTTTTGCCAGAGTTTAAGCAGTTTTTTGCCCCCTCCCCCACTGCAAAAGGCCTGGATTCTTGTGAATTTTGTGTGACCGGATCATATTCTAATTGAGTAGAACGAGGAGTATTTTGATTGTGTAGACAAACCCTATGCTTCTGTTTCTAAAACAGCACCTTGAAAATAGATAGCACCATTTCTTGTGTGATCTAGATGGAAAATGTAAGATCAAAACTTTTACTGTTTAATATATATTGTTGCACATATTTCTGTAGGAGTACCAGCTGAGAAACAGGAGAGAGATATTCAGCAGATCAAGGCGAAGACTTTCTTCTCAGATTTCTGAAAGTACAAGTGTTTGGTCTTTAGATATTCCCAAGGTAAAACAAACAAAAATGACCATCACACAAAGAATGACCCTGAAGAATCCATATCCTGAAGACAACACTGATTTTTCTTGTTCTGTTTTCATCCCAGAGGTTGGAGCATGACACCAGCTGCTCAGAGGCAAGCACAGTAGATAATAGCTCTCCTGTTTTCCTTTTGCCTGTAAAGAAGAAAGAGCCTAAGGACTGCTTCCCACATGGTAAAATGCTGGCTTTCTTTGCATATAATTTGATTTTGTAAAAATTAATTAATTAATTTCTTAGTATATTAATAAATATTGTTAATTTATACATATTATAGCTGCCTGACTAAGAGTCACCCATAGGTTTCCATGGCTGAGTGGGAAATTGAACCCTGATCTCCAGGGCTGCGGTGCAATGCTCAAACACTAGGTCACACTGGCTCTCCCTTGGCATGATTATCCAGGACCCAGGTTCAAATTCCAATGGAACAATAAATTTACAGAGATGTATGGCATTTTCTCATATTTGCACAGATTTACAAATATATAGGTTGAGCATGACCATACTCCAACCCATATCACTTCTCCTGGGCTAGCCTATTCCACATGTGGTATGGTAGGTGAATTGTAGAGCAAATCTGAAAGAAAAACATATTCTGTTTTCTCTTTTGGCTTCTGCTTGGTCACCAACTAATAGGAACTGATTAGCTTACTCTTAGGAGTAACCATCCTAGGGTGCTTTATTCATACAAATAACACTTCTACAGTCTTACAGATACAAGTTGCACATCTACAGGAACAGGAAGCATAATGTGCCAGATATAGGAAGACAAGGGGGGAGTAGTTTGTCACTCTTCTGCAAAGGCATTGGTTGGGACAAATATATCCTTGGTTTCCTACAGATCATATTTTACAACTGATTTCTCTTTATTTCAGCTTTGACCAAATTCTTCCCATGTTGCAGAGTGAATACCAATAAATTTCCAGGAAACACTTGGTGGAGTTTTAGAAAAACCTGCTACAGAATTGTAAAACACAGTTGGTTTGAATCTTTTAGCATATTCATGATATTACTGAGCAGTGGTGCTCTGGTAAGTTTATTCTAATAGTCTCCCTAAACGTGAATATTATAACTGCTTTTACTCTTGTGATTTGCTCTGTTTTTCTTTTGCTTCTGTTCTTGCTGAAGTTCCTTTGATAAGATGATACTTGCATTTTTCTATTTCCGGATACTTTTCAAAGAGTCAGGCATATTTGTTGGTTTCAACATAAAATGGAAAAGCAAAGAAATGAAGGGATCAAGCAGCACCTTTGGCGCTAACTGATTTCTGTATATAAACCCACTTCTTTTAGATGCATTGTTTAAAAATAAATGGTAAAATAAACCAGTTAGTCTCAAAGCTGCTGCCTGATTTCTTCATCCTTCCTGCAACATTATTTTATTATACTATGAACATATTCCATTTCAGAGACAGATGATTACGACAAATATTTTTAACAACAGCAGTGGTGAGGCTCCAAAGAATCATAAACTAACTTTTGTGTGCTTAAAAGGGGTTGAGTTTATGTGTATTGAATGACAACTTCTTGTGTTACATTCCAAACCACTTTTGAAACTGAAGGAGCTTTTAGAAATCTCAGTGTACATGACCATTCCTATGGGTTCATATAGCTGTGGCCCATGGCTTCCATGGCTGTGGGATGCAAATCTATTCTAGGTTTTAGTCTAAAATAGCTAGACAAGGTATTGAACAAGGTTCAGCACCAGAGAGAGCTTCTTGGCAGATTATGCTGAAGACCAGAACAGATTAAATTAAATTTCAGAACCAAAATAAGATGGAAGCCATGGGTGGGAGTGCACCTAAAATAATTATAATCATTTTATTTACATTTCCTGCCTTTCTCTCAGTATAGGAACTCACAGTACCTGGCAGCAAAGTTAAAACAGTGCAATTTAAAAACAGAACAAAAATATTATAAAAAGTATAAAGTTTAAAAACAAAATTTTATAAAGTTAAAACAATTATGCATAGAAATATTAAAGTGTATTAAAAACTACATACAAATCTTTATCTGACTTGCCCGACATTTA
This sequence comes from Phrynosoma blainvillii, assembly GCA_026167975.1. Lineage (NCBI taxonomy): Eukaryota > Metazoa > Chordata > Lepidosauria > Squamata > Phrynosomatidae > Phrynosoma > Phrynosoma blainvillii. The sequence continues at coordinate 8,491,365 of JANUYF010000005.1, forward strand.
AAAGCCCAACCCTCATCAGTTTGAAAGGTCTGACAGCAAAAAATGTGTTCACCTGTTGCCGAAAGGAGAGCAGGGATGGGGCTGTCCTGGCCTCCCTGGAGAAGGAGTTCCAGAGCCTGAGAGCAGCCATGGAGAAGGCCCTCTTCCATGTTCCTACTATCCCAGCCAATAAAATTAAGTGAGAATTACTTAATAATTACTTTTTAAAAAGTCATTAGTTTCCTTTGAAAATACAATTTTACAATATTTTAAAAGTCTATTTTATTTTTTTGCCAGGTTTTAAGAATTGGTTTTCTTAGAAAATGATGTTGAAATTCTTTATGTGCCTTTGCTTTCTCGTACCAAAGGTACACATGCCAGCCAAACCTTAAATTCAAACCCTCCAGATCTAAGAGTCTTGTGTTCTCCAGTTTGATCCAGTCTTTTAGCTGTAGCAAGACATTCACTTGCTAATATATTTCTAAGTCTGAGAGATCAAAACCACAATTTCTCCTGGTATCGGTTAAGACCTTTCATTTTATTCTGGGTTTCTTCTCCTCCCAGATAAACTTTCTAAGTTCTTGATTCCATGCATTGAATGGGTTCCTGTTAGTTATAATTGGAATACTAGAGAAGCGAAAATTTAATTTAGGTGGAATGAACATTTTCACTGCTGTGATTTTTGCTGAGAATGATAATTTTGTTTTGGACCATTTTACTAGATCTTTTTGAATCTCAGACCAAAGTTTTTGTAATTATTGTCAAACAGGTCCGTGTTCTTTTTTTTGAGATCCAGAGACCTAAGTATCTTGTTTCATTTACCAGCTTGCATTGAGTTATCTCTGTTAATTCTTTTTCTTCCTTGGGAATCATGTTTTTAGTGATAATATTTGATTTTTGTTTGTTTAACTTAAAGCCTGTAAGTGTGCCAAATTTTTCTAAGATGTCAAATAAAAATTTTATACTTTCCAATGGGTTTTCTAAAAATATAACTAAGGGGGTGTGCAGAGAGGCGGCTCTGGGCCGCCCCGGGAAGTGGCGGATTGGGGCTGCGTCTACCCCACGCCACGGCCCCGATCCTCTTTTTTGCTGCCCCTAAAAGAGTGGCAAAACGCCGCTCCTTTTAGGGGTGGCAAAAGGCTGCCCTAAGAGCCAGCACGCAGCTCTTCCTTGCCCCTTCCAGCACAGCACATCAGAACGCTGCGCTGGAAAGGCATCCTGATGCTGCGCACAATGCGTAACTGCGTGCAGTGTCAGGACGGCATCAGTGTGGGGTTGGGGCAGCTGGCATGCAGCTTCCTGCCCCCAACTGTGCCTCCAGGCTGGCCCTTTGGGTCAGTCTGCAGAGGCCCTAAGTCATCCGCATATGCATTCAGTTTGTATTCATGGCTTTTGATCTTCAATTTTACAATATTTTATAAAATAGCAAACCAAGTAATCAACTATTAGAATTTCCTTTGCTATTTTTGCAACATATAGGGAGTGACTGCCAAGAGATTTTGTTAATGGTCTAGATTCTCAGATGTGGTGGCTTAGTGGTTAAGAAGTCAGTTCTGATGATTGGAAGAACCGAAGGTTGGCAATTCGAGGCCTGAGTGCTGCACGATGGGTTGAGCTCCTGTCACTATTCCCCGCTTCTGCCAACCTAGCAGTTCGAAAGCATGCAAATGCAAGTAGATAAACAGGTATTACTTCAGTGGAAAGGTAGCAGCATTCGGTGTAGTCATGCTGGCCACATGACCACTAGAGCAGTTCTCAGACAATGCTGGCTCTTCAGCATAGTAATGGAGATGAGCACCAACCACTACAGTTGGTTATGACTATTGATGTGAAGGGGCTACCTTTACCTTTAGATCAGGGGTAGGCAACCTTTTTGAGCCGGGGGCCGGCTTACTGTCCCTCAGACAATTGGGGGGGGGCGAAGCACCAATAATAAATAAATAAATATTTATTATCCGACCTCCAGGCCTTAGGTTGCCTACCCCTGCTTTAGATTCTCAGACATGTTTGGGATAAAAAAATTTATTCTGTTCTTACTCTAGAAGTCTGACATATAAGCTCTTTACTTTAAAAAATACTTCATGTGCATACACCATAAGAAAAAGAACTCCAGTAAATTTAATTGTATGCCCAAATTGTAAACCCAGAAATATCTCACCCAGTCTTTGACATCTTTTGCTATGAACACAGAGCTGAGACATTCCTTTTAGGGATTATATTTCCCAGAACTGGCCATTCTGAATGGAGTATGCATTTGTAAGCTGTAATTGAAAATAAATGAACTTTTCAAAGCTCTTAACATGGAGATGGCCCAAATTCAAGGACACAGGTTGGTCACTGAAGACTGACATACACTCTTACTTTGTATATTCTTGCAACATCTTTCTTAGAGACTGAATATATGCAGATTTTGTATTCACTTGCAAAAGTTTAGTTGACTTTATTGAATATCTTGAGAAAAGCATCATTGTGGTTAAAAACAAACCTTATTTGGGAATCATGTCATTCGTTTCCTGGCTTGAAGTTTCCATACAAGAGGTGGATATTAGGATATATTATCAGGATGTTCCTGATACCGACAGTGTGACCTATAACAACTCCTTACCCTATAAACTTCTTTGTCCCTAATATCCACTCTAGGGTGCATAATGCAGTCAAAAACTATTTTTTCAACAGAATCTCTTTTGTTAGTACCTTCCACAAAGTGCCTAATTAGGCTTCAGAATATGGGGTTTTTCCCCCTGCATCTTTCACTGGCATCAGCTGTATTCACAGCCTATGACAGCTTTAGCTATAATCACAAGCTGACCGATAAGCATAGTGGTCAAGAATTCCCTGGGCCATTTTCATGGTACTAGGAATACTGTTTGCCTTATTTCAAAGTGCTCTACCATATGAGTTTTGCTCCATAATCTGGAAAAATTCAAATTTTCCCTCCAACACAGTAATTTGTTGTTGTTGTTGTTGTCTTCAACTCATTTGTGACTTACGGCAACCCTAAGGCAAACCGATCACAAGGTTTTCTTGGCAAGATTTGTCATATGAGGTTTGCCCTTGCCGTCCTCTGAGGCTGAGAGAATGTGTCTTGTCCAAGGTCACCCAGTGGGTTTCCAAGGCTGAGCAGGGATTCAGTCCCTGGTCTCCAGAGTTGTACTCAAATCACTATACCACACTAGCTCAACACAGGAAAAGGGCTCTTAAATGAAACTTCAAATGTTGCAACACTTCCATCAGTAATTTTTAATAACTTTGATGAAGTCCCCTGTAAAAGCCAAGTGTACAGTTATCCACCTGGTGCAAAGTTAAAGTATTCCATTTCAGAATTTTAAATTATATTTGATTTTTACATTCCAGATCTTTGAGGACATTTATCTTGAAGAGAGAAAACATATAAAAACTATACTGGAGTATGCAGATATATTTTTTTTCTACATCTTTTTCCTGGAGATGCTTCTGAAATGGATGGCTTATGGCTTCAGGTCATATTTTACCAATGGATGGTGTTGTCTTGATTTCTTTATTGTATGTGTAAGTACTGTATGTGATGTTGTGCTGCATATAGATTTGTGCAGTGATTTTCTAGTCAAAAATCCAAATAATAAAAATGATTGGCCCACACAAGTGTTATTGACACAGGGAGGCGGTAATATGGAGTGGAGAGTATGGGAATTTTTTTCTCTAGTGTTCATGAGATTTGTAGCACATTTGATAGGGATTCCTTGACAAACAAGTCAACATAGAAAGAGTTTCATTTACAATGTTTGAGAACCCAGGCTTCAGCTGTAAACAGTCAGTATCTTTCTCCAATGTTTGCAGTTTTCCTTTCCTGTGCAAACAGTTCTACAAAAGGAAAAAAATCTGTGTGACAACAATATCTCCACAAAATCTCTCAGAACTTTGAGGGCCTTGAGACCACTTCGAGCATTGTCCAGGTTTAAAGGAATAAAGGTACTGTTTTTCTACACTTGCATGTTTTTAATATTAACATGAAGCTCCCTTTCACTTTAGTTCATTTTTTTTCTTCATTTATTCAGGACATCTTCTGTAACCCATTACCTTATAAGGCATCTATGGCAGTACCTTCGTTCTACTCTTTCCCTACCTATTTGTGCTTCTTTTCTCAGCTTAGTTAAATTTTATATATCGGGCATAAGCAGTGTACATTGCTCTGCATAGGTACATATGGGTCCTGACCCTGCAGCAGAACAGGTAATAGTGCAAAGTTACTGGTAATGGCTTAGCTGTCAGAATTAATTTCTGCTTGAAAGCTGTCTCTGCGGCTAAATCTGCACTACAGAAATGATGCAGTTTGACACCACTTTAACAGCCATGGCTCCATCCCAGGGAATCATGGGATTTGTAGTGGCACCAGAGCTCTCTGACAAAGAAGGCTAAATATCTCACAAAACAACAAATCCCAGAATTCCATAGCATGGAGCCATGGCAGTTAAAGCAGTGTCAAACTGCTTTATTTCTGCAGTGACTTGATTCACGTGGGGTTCATCTAATAGATTCATAGATAGTCAAGATCCAGCCAGTCTTGTAAAATAATTTTTAAAAAAATATAATGATGATTTTGTGAAGTCGAAGGCTTTCATGGCCAGCACCCATTTTTTCACAGAAAGTAGATGTGTATCACTGGTTGTTTAGTGGGAACCACTCTGTCTAAGGAGTTTATCACACGGGGGAAATCCTGTGCAGAAACGGGGTTTTAAATTGAAAAAAACCCGCAAAAGCGGGCAGATTTTCAGACGACGTCGCTGTTAAAATAGGGTTAACCTGAATGGAAAGTAGTCAGAAATCCCGAAAGTAAAAAGAAGCAGTTTCTGACTACTGTCCGTTCGGGTTAACCCCATTTTAACAGCAATGTGTGTGAAAATCTGCTGGCTTTTGCGGGTTTCCTCCACCTTTTAAATTCCATTTCTGCACGGGATTTCCCCCGTGTGATAAACTCCTCAGAGACATTTGGAGAGCCTTTCAATATTAGCTAGTGCATTAAAACAGTGACCTGCCCCAGTAGGGGGACATGGCATATTTTGAACTGAGACCGAGAAAGCGAGAGAGCAAAAGAATAAGGAGGCTGAAGCAGCTTGACATGCAGGGTATTTCTCTGAGGATCTGCCACATGGCAGTAGCATGTATGCTGCTTGCCTCTGCTTGTATGTTTATAAATAAATCAAACATTAGAAAATTCTGTAAGTTTCCGGTGACATCTCCTTCAGAAACAAAAAAGCCCTCAGATTTTTCATCACCTGGAAAAAAATGGGAACTCATAACAATATTGTCTGGGTTGGGGTTTTGTTAGTTTAAGGAAGCATGCACAAAATTGCAGGAAACACCCACATACACACATGTGCGCACATGCTTGGGAAAAGAATTCCCCACTGCAAATCTGATTGAGACGCCTGGCAATCATCTTGCCTTATTTCTTTTATCTTTTGTACCAGAGTAAGGCAACCTCTGTATTCTGGTTTCATGGAAACTGAGATCGTTGTTTGGCTAAATCCACCTACTCAGCTGGGGTTTAAAGCCATGTCCCTACAACAAAATCCATACCACATCCAATAGTTCACCAGGTTCATTTGCAAAGCAGGGAATCATGTAATCACTCATGTTTGTCATATTGCTTGGCTGTCCAATTGCTTGTTCTCACAGCTGTGTGCAGTGAATTGCAGATCTTGTGTCTTTCATTTTTCTGTTTAAGGTTGTAGTGAATGCCCTTGCAGGAGCTATTCCTTCCATTGGGAACGTACTACTTGTCTGCATTGTTCTCTGGCTCCCATTTAACATCCTAGGAGTACAGCTGTTCAGAGGAAAATTTTGGAGCTGCAACTCATCTGTTCCAGTTGTAAACAGGAATGACTGTGTCCAGATCAATGCACCGGTGAACTTTGACAATGTTATGAAAGGATATCTGGCTCTCCTGCAGGTGGTATGTTCAGTCAGGGATAGATTCTCTAGCTGTAAAACAAGGCAGATGCATGTAGAAAAAAGGGGGATTTTCTGTATTCTGATTTCTAAAGGACCTTTATATATTAGTTTTTGCAATAAAAATCTATTTTTCCTATGCTGTTCCAATATTGGATAGTTTAAATGAACTAGATAGGTAGGTAGGCAGGCAACATGACTGAAATTTAACAATTATTTGCTGCTGTACACTTGCAAATTCTGAATGACAGTATTAAATTTATAATCAATTTATCTTCTTGCTTTTAAAAAATCTATATATTGGGCACCTCCTAGAATCTGGATATATTTATTTATCAAACTAGATGTGATGGGCAGCCAGATTTGGTTGTGGTGCTTGTACATCTGCCCTCTTCAACATCTAAAGTTTCAGACATCAAAATGGAATCTCAGTTAATCTGAGTCTTTCCCTGTTTCCTATGGCTTGTGTCTATAAGTACTTCCCATGTAGTCTAGTTCCAATACTTGGAGGAAGTCGGGTATTGGTGGCTGAGGGCCAAGTAGGGGACCATCTTAGTTCACCACTTCAGAGTGGTCTGTCTGTTTAGAGCAGATCCACTCCTGGAGTTAGGCTAGGAAAGAATATCCTTGTAGCAGCAGAGCATATAGAAATAAAAGAGTAGTAATGTGAGAGATATGGAAGGCAGCCCCATCTCTGTTTTTATACACATATGGGATAGAGTTGGGGGGGTGGGTGGAATAATATCCTTGTCTCATCAGGTCTACTGTAGATTTTAGTAGACAGATGAGGAAAAGGTAGCAAACCAAATTCACTATTGGATACAGAACATTTTCTAGTGGGGAAGAAGCTCATGATGCAGGAACTTAATTCCACTCCTCCATCTTGACATTTGTTTACCCCACTACGAAACAAATTAGGCAAAATCACTAACAAAGCACTTTAATAACTTGTTATATTTCTATGCATCTTTATCCAGGCAACATTTAAAGGCTGGATGGAGATTATGTATGCTGCAGTAGATGCACCCAGTAATGTAAGTCATGAAATGTTGTTACAGATTTTTGTTGTTGCATATTTTATGGAAGAATTACACTAATATGTTATTTAGATGAAACAATATGTCACTTGACGGTCTCTGACTGACAGAATTGGTTTCACTATGTGTATTTTTTGAAATTTTATGTTACATTCTCCTTTCCCTCTTTACATAGACAGGTGACTTTGGTCACTCACTCTTGGAGACTGTTTAACAGACTTTCTCTCAAGATTCTAAACAGTCTCCTCTCAGTACAGTAACAGTCTCCTCTGAGTGAGGTTAACAGTTTCTTCCTGCTATACCTGAACCATCACCAGTTAGGAGAGGATTTAGTTTGTTATGTATTAATTAATTAAAGTCATTATTATTTGTTTTTAAACAACGAACTGCATGTTTGTCATTTTTTGGAGTAAGTCTTTATTCTTTAGGGAGGCAGATTTGGAATAAATAGTCTGACCCACACTTTAGCTGTTGCTGCTGATGAAAGTTGAACTCTTAACAAGTTTAACTTTCATACTTGCATGTTTTTGTTTCCTTTTAAAAGGGTTAACAGTCTGGGAAACTTGAATTGCACCCCACGGTTTTGTACTAATTTTATGTTATTTCTGAAACTAAGGGCCAATGCAGAAGGCCCGTAAGGGGCAGCTCTGTGCCACCCCTGGGAGCGGTGGATCGGGGCTGTGGCAACCACATGCTGCAGCCTTGATCCTCCTTTTTGCCGCCCCCAAAAGAGAGAGCAAATGCTGCTCCCTTTTGGGGCGGCAAAAAGCCTCCCTTAGAGCTGCCACTGCGGCTCTTTTGCGCTCCTTTGATGCAGTGTATGCACACACTGTGCCAAGAGGGTGCCCTGTTGCCACGTGGTGTGCGGTCAGGTGTTCGGTGTTTGGGTGGAGTTGGGGCAGTTGGCATGCAGTCCCCTAGCTCAAACTCCACCCCTAAGCCAGCCTAAATTGCTGGTCTGCATCCCCCCTAAATTTCAGTAGGCTACAATGACAACCTGAGCTTAAATTAGAATTAATTAACTAATTTACTACCTTTCCCCCAAGTGGGACCCAACATAACTGCATCATGAATCAAAACAAAGTGCATGAGATAATAAAAAAGGTAAAAAAAACATTTATAAGCTACCATTCTAAAACATCAATACTTTAAACAAATATAAAATCATTTAAAACCAGGGCAATAACAGTAAAAACAACAACAACACACCCCATTAATGACCTTTCCACATTGCCATCTCATCACTAAACACTCACTCAAGCATTTGGGGAGATACAGTCTTTTCAGATAATGATGATGATAATAATAATAATAATAATAATAATAATAATAATAATAATAAAATAATACAATAATTTATTTGTACTCCGCCCCTTTGCATAGCAATCGGGATGGCTTCCAACATAAAAATACAATACAATAAGATGGATCTAGATAATCGGTTTCATCCAAGACAGCTTGGAGTTGAAGAGCCACTGCCCTCTCGATCACTTTGCTCAGAAATGGTATCAATGAGACCGGCCTATAGTAATTCATATCCAGGGGGTCCAGGGAGTGCTTTTTCAGGAGTGTCCCAACCACCGTTTCCTTTAAAGAAGATAGAACAAAGCTCTCCCTGAGGGATGTGTTGATGATGTCCTTAAGGAATACCCTCAAAGCATCCTCACCCTGGACGGCCAGCCATGATGGGCAAGGATTGAGAGGGCAGGTAGTTTTCCTCACTCTGCCAAGGAGCTTGTCCGCATCATCAGTACTCACAGACTGGAATTGATTCAGTAAAATTTTGGTAACGGAGTTGCGGACGCCTCGTCTATAGATTCTGTATCAATACTGGCATCTAAGTTGGCTTTTATCTGAGAGATTTTATCTGCAAAGAAGTTGTTAAACATGTCACAGCAGGCTGTTGTTGGGTTAAGCAGGGGGTTCTGCACAGGTGGAATCCGCATCAGTTCCTCTACCACCCTAAACAGTTCTGGACCTGAGCCATATAGGGATGTATAGGTCATGACCAGCACTTCAAATTGTCCCCAAAACAAATCACTAGATAGTGAAGTTGTTTCAACAAAGCAGCTATATGTTCAGATGCAAGACAAATACATTTTGCTTGGTGCTGAAGTTTCCATTGCAATGGAGATGTCTGGGTCCAGTTCTAAGGGCAATTCCTTCCCACCCTCAGATCCTCCTTCTGAATGCACAGCTTCCCTCTGGCTCCCTCAAGAACAGGGAGTTGGAAACTGAGACCATGATAATAAATTCATTTGAAATGTGCTGCAGAAGAGTGCTGAGTATGCTATGGACAGCTAAAAAGACAAACAAATGGGTCCTAGAACAGATCAAGTCTGAAATCTCCCTGGAAGCCAAAATGATAAAGTTGAGGGTCTCATACTTTGACCACATCATAAGGCATGACTCATTGAAAAAAGACAATAATAGTTGGCCCTCCACATTTGTGGCTTTGATTATTTACGGATTTGATTAATATGTTCTCTCTAGGAATCTGTATGACCTCCAGTGCGACTCTGCCAGAAGTTGACCATACAGTTGTGCTGGAGAACCTAGACATTCCTAGAAAAACACTTCTCTAGGCATTTATAGGTGGTCCAGCATGATTCTGTAATCAACTTCTGGCAGATGCTGATTATAGAGTTGCACTGGAGGATCTGGAGATTCTTAGAGGCTGTCTGGGAGGCCAGCATATCCTCTCCAAATTCTTTTAGGTAAAAAGAATAGTAGTTTTTTATTTCTGGTTTTTCCACATTCACGGGGATCCTTCACTCCTAACCGCAGTGAATGTGGAGGGACCACTGTACAGGAAAGATGGAATAATGTAGAGAAAAAGGAAGACCACATGCTAGATGGATGAATTCTGTTAAGGAGGTCATGGGTATGAATGTGAAGAACCTAAGCAAAGCAGTGGAGGACCAGGAGTCTTGGCGATGTCTCAACCACAGGATCTCCATGAATCAAAACAACTCAAAAGGCAGTTAACAACAACAACATCAAATTAAGAATGAGCATGATAAATTCTTGACTCATATTTAATTAATGAATTTCTTTTCTTTCTGTTTTATTTCAGGATAAGGGACTGCCATGTTTTGAAAACAATCTGCTTGCGTACCTCTATTTTGTGGTCTTTATTGTATTTGGATCATTCTTCATGTTGAACCTATTTATTGGAGTTGTTATTGACAATTTTAACCAACAAAGGAAAAAGATATGTACCTAGCCTGGGCAGACTTAACTGCATTACAAAATCTTTCATTGTCACAAACTATATCTGGCATGTGGGTTGAGATCACGTTGAGTATGTGTACAATATGGAGCTGTAATAGTTTACAGATGAGAATGGTCCATAGAGAACTAAGACTGAGGGGAAATGATCCTTGACAAAACTCAAGCCCTGGTTTTATTTACTTAAATAAGAGTACGGTTCCAAAGCCAGCAGGGTTAGGATTGGGTAGTGGTGCCCCTATGTTGGCTTCCGCCAGTGGAAGGGAAACCCACTAGTATATTTGTGGGTGTCAGGGCTCTGTACACCTAGCTTATCTGTTTTACCTGGAAAAGTTCAGCAGACAGAAAACTTCCACTGGAAGTATCAAGTGGAAAGCCCCAAAAAGGATTATTTATGTGAGTGGGCTTTGGGTCCCAGCATTATCAGTCCTCTGGATCCTGTGAGGGGCCTGATCTTGGGGTCCTTCAGCTATGCCACTTTGAAGTTGGTGTAGCAATGAATGAATTAATTAATTAAATATCTCCCAATTTTTGCCCAGACCAGTGAGAGCTAGCAAGGTTGAGGACTTAGTGGTGAATCTGTTATTTCACTCCTCCCTGACCTCACTCTATATTGTTGTTGTTGTGTACCCTCAAGTCATTTCTGACTTACGGCAACTCTAAAGCAAACCTATCATGGGGTTTTCTTGACAAGATTTGTTCAGAGAGGTTTTGCCTTTGTCTTCCTTTGAGGCTGAGAGATTGTAACTTGCCTAAGGTTACCCAGTGAGTTTCCATGGCTGGGTGGGGATTTAAACCCTGGCCTACAGAATCATAGTGCAATGCTCAGACCGCTACACCACACTGTCTCTCTCACTTTTGATTACCTTCTTACTGATCACCTTAAGGAGTTTCACATATTTTACAAACATTATGCAATCATGCCTATTCTCGTCCCAGTGGCAGCTGGTGTGTCTAATATAAATGGTGTCATTCATCTGCCCCAGGTTTTAGTCTGAACTTCAAAGAAGCTTCCAAGAAGAGATGAGTGTATTTTGAGGAGAGAGCTTAGCATCTTGGATAGCTGTTTTAAAGGACTGACTGTATCATCATCAGTGGGTCATCATCACACTGACATGGAAGCCACCAGTGCTACTGTTCCTTCCAGAAATTATACCCCATCTCCATCCCCAACCCATAATAGTTAGGATTTTCAATTTTTGTTACTTTCTGTTTTTTTTATTAAATAGCAATAGCAGCTTCATTTATGGTATATACCGCTTCATGCTGTGCTATGCAGTCTCTAAGTGGTTTACAACTGTAAGCTAATTGCCCCGACAAGTTGGGTCCTCATTTTAGCAACCTTGGAAGAATGCAAACCTGAGTCGAGCCTGAGCCCTGGCTGGTATTGAATTCATAGCCTTGCGGTTTGTGAATGAGTGGCTGCAGTACAGTTAAATAGTTAGGATTTGGGTTACTTCCACAGATTCTAGATGGATGGATGGATAGATAGATAGGACATGAGGAAGGTGACAGGGATGTGATGTCAGAAAATTTATTCCTTTCTAATTTGCACACAATGTTACCCAGTTCATACCTTTGGTATGTGAGGTGCAAAGTATGTACACATCAAAATGTCTTCAGAATTTTACAGTATGACTCAGAAAATGCACAAAAGGTATATATTGAGGAAAAATGCACAATTGTGCATACATTTGAGGTGTTGTAGTGGTTAGGATGCATAGGAGAGCCAGGTTTATGTCCCCACTGAGCCATGAATCTTTCATGGAATGACATACTCTTAGGGTTGCCTTGAGGATAAGGTGAAGAGAAGAGCCATATACACCAGCCTGGAGTTCTTCAGAGAACAGAAGATGGGGTTTAAATATGACTAATAAATTAAATAAATAAGTATTATGTTGGATACAATTATATTTTATATTTTATTTTTTTTTACTTTTTTTTTTATTAAAGAAATAAATATTACATACATATACTATGTGTATCACCCCCCACCACTAATAAACATACATGCAAACATACATTTATCTCATACATTCTGATCATCCTTATCAAATACACACTAACAAGTGTACACTTACCAACATACGAACATAAAGAAAAACAAAAAACAACACAACATCAAACAAAACAAAACAAAGCAAAACAAAAATAATAATAATAAGGGTGGCAGTTTCTGAAAAGGATTTTTTGTTTTTAGTTACCTTCTGTCCATTATGTCCAATCTTCGACAGTGATTATAGCTATCATATAAACATCTATTATGTGATTATATGATTATAACTATCATATAAACATCTATTTCTATGTATTGTTTTCCATATATATTAAACTTCTCTATTATTCCATATGTCCTTTCTATATGTCACTGTAATATTTACAGGATAAACCACTTCTATCTTTGCCTCTTCTTTTACGACAACAACTTCATTTCCTCTTTTTGATGTTCCTAAGCCACAATATTGTAGGTTATCATTATTTACTACATATTATTAATCCCACTTTTTATCACAAAACTCGTAAAGATTATTCCAATCTATCATCTTTATATCAGTACATCTTTCCTCCTTTCTGTCCACTAGATTATCCATCTTAGATATTTCGATCATTTTTAATAACCAGATATTTATTGTAGGCAGTTCTTCAGATTTCCATTTACTCGCTATCAAAAGCCTAGCCGCTGTTACCATATAAAGCAATATTTTCCATACTTTTTCTCTATCTGTCTTATCAATTATTTCCAACATATTTAGTAAATATATCTCTGGAGAACATTCAAATTCGATGTTTAAGATTGTACAAATTGTTTCATGTAGACTTTCCCAAAACTTCACTATTTTTGGGCAAGTCCACCACATATGGTACCAAGATCCATATTCCTTATGACATTTCCAGCATCTGTCATTATTATTTTTGTATATTTTTGCAAGTCTAGCTGGAGTTAAATGCCATCTGTTTTCCATTTTATAGTAATTTTCTCTCATTGTTTGATTTTTTGTAAATCTATAAGTTATTATTCCCTTATTCCATTTTTCTAAAGTAATCTCTTTACCAATGTTCCTAGCCCATCTTATCATATGTTCTTTAACTACTTCCTCTTCCAATTCTCTTGTTAACAAAGTTTTATACAATCTTGCAATTTTTTTTGGTTTGTCTGATAATATAATATTATCTATTTCATTTTTGTCCAGCTGAATCCCTTGTTGTTTTATATCTTTTTTAGTTATTTCTTGTAATTGGTAATATTGAAACCAAGTAATCTCTGGATCAAGCTTTTTTATTATTTCTAACTCTTTCAGTTCTATATTTCTTGTTCTCTGATCTTGTCTCACAATTTCTTCATATTTTAACCACTTGTTTGTTATTTTAAATTTACTCATTGTAGTTTCTTGCGGGGACATCCATCCTGGAATGCCTCTGTAAAATTTTGTTTTTGTTTTATTCCATATTCTTATTAATGCCCTTCTAATTATATGATAGGTGAATCCTTGGTGTATCATTTGTTTGTCATGCCATAAATACGCATGCCACCCATATCTCAAGTCAAATCCTTCTAGTTTCAATATTTTTTTATCTTCCAACTTTACCCAATCCTGTATCCAGTTTAGTGCCGCCGCCTGATAATATAATTCTAGATCCGGTAGATCACACCCTCCGTTCTCTTTTTTATCAGTTAGATTCTTCCATTTTATGCGAGGTTTTTTGCCTTCCCAAACAAACCTTTTCAGTTCCCTATTCCAGGTTATGAACGGTTTGCTGTTATGTATTATTGGTAAGTTAACAAACAAGAACATTAGTTTAGGCAAAATAGTCATTTTAACAACTGTGATTCTTCCATATAGTGATAGTTTTAGTCTGCTCCATTTTAACAAGTCTCTTTTTATTTCTTTCCATACTTTTAAATAGTTTAAATCAAACAACTCCGTGTTCTTCTTAGCTATGTAAATGCCAAGATATCTAGCTTTTTTAACGATCTTACATTGTGTTTTTTCACTTAATATCTGTTCTTCTTTGCAAGACATATTTTTTGTAATTATAACAGATTTAGATCTGTTTACCTTAAGGCCAGTGCAAAGGCCAAAATTGTCCAATGTCTTCATAACTGTGTCTATGCTATCCAACGGGTCCTCCACCATCATTACAACATCATCGGCATATGCTCTAACCTTAACCTCATATCCTTTTACTTTTGGGCCTTTGATATTTGAATTATTTCTTATATTGTTCAATAACAACTCTATCACTATAAGAAATAATAAAGGGGAAATAGGACATCCCTGTCTAACCCCACGTTGTATTTTTACATCCTTTGATTTTTCTCCATTTATAATCAGGTTTGCCCTCTGTTCTGTATATATTTCTTTAATCCATCTAATGAATTTATTACCAAAATTTAATTTCTCCAAAATTCTAAACATGATGTCCCAGTTTACCGAATCAAAAGCTTTTTCAATATCCAGTAATATAATCCCCAGTTTTTTATCATTATTTGCTTCGTAATATTCTATTACATCTATCACCGTTCTTATGTTCTGTTTAATCTGTCTCTTGGGCAAAAAGCCTGCCTGATCATCTTGTATCTTCTCTTTTAATATTCCTTTTAGCCTATTAGCCAATACACCCATAAAGATTTTGTAATCGATGTTCATTAATGAAATGGGTCTGTAATTTTCCACCTTTGTTTTATCTTTCCCTTCCTTTGGAATCAGAATAATGTTAGCCTGTCTCCAGGTTTCAGGTATTCCATTTCCGATGATATCATTAAATGTTTCTCTTAACGGTTCAATCAATACTTCTTCCATTTTTTTATAATATTCTGGCGTAAAGCCATCAGGGCCTGGTGCTTTATTCTATTTTAAATTTTTGATGACATTCTGAATTTCTTCTAATGATATTTCTTTATCTAGAAATTCCCTTTCTTCGCTGTCCAGCTGTAAATATTCACTGCTTCCCAAAAACATTCCTATTCCTTTCATGTCCTTGCTGTCCTTTTCCTCTTTTTTATAAAGTCTTGAAAAAAAATCATGAAATTTATTCTTTATTCCTTCTTGATTTGTAGCTCGTCCCTTATTATCTATTATTTCAGTAATTACTTCCCTTTGTTTTGCCCTATTTATCTTGTCAGCTAACCATTTCCCAGAATGATTGGCTAGTTCAAAGTTTCTTTTCTTAAATGCTTTTGTTTCCTGTATTATCTGTTGGTCCAAAGTGGCCTCAAGCTTCTTCCTTAAATATAAGCTTTTGTCCCTTAATTTTAAGGAGTTTGGCTTTTTTATCATTCTATTTTCGATATTACTAATTTCAGTTTCTAAGTCATCAATTTCTTTGTGTCTTGCTTTCTTCATTTCACTTCCTTTCTTTAGGCAATAGCCTCTTATGACCACCTTGTGTGCGTCCCATATAGTCCGTTTTGCTAGTTCCTCTACATTATTTTCTTTAAAGTAATTTTTAATATTCTCCTTTATCTCTTCCTTAGTTTGCTTATCTTGGAGTATTACATTATTTAATCGCCAATTAAACTGACTTTGTTCTGTTTTTAATTCTAATGCAATCGGGTTATGGTCCGATTCAGTTCTCACCAATATATACATATCCTTAATGCTTGTAAACAATGATGATGATATTAGAAACATATCCAATCTTGAAAAGGAATTAAATTGTGGTGAATAAAAGGTAAAACCTGATTCATTTGGATGTAAAGTTGACCATGCATCCTGTAGGTCATATTGTTTTTTTAATTGAAAAAAGGAAGAAGGGAGTTTACCTTGTTTTTTCTTTTTCCTACTTATTCCAGATCTGTCTGTACTTCGGTTTAACACCCCATTCCAGTCTCCTAGAAATATTAGTTTACCATAGTTGTAATTTTCAAGTTTTTCGTATATTTGTTTAAAGAATTTTAATTTGTTCTCAATTGGGACATAGATTCCCACAAGCAATATTTTAGTGTGTTGAAGCATTATCTCTATTGCTATGAAGTGTCCCTCTTTATCTTTAACTATTTCTTTTGCTGGTATATTATTTCCTATATACATCACTACTCCCGCCTTCCTCTTTTCATTCAAAGAGTGAAATGTCTGTCCCAACTTTATATTCTTTATGTAGTATGCATCTTCTCTTTTAATTTTAACCTCTTGTAAGCAAAGAATATCACATTGTTTCTTTTCCATATAATGAAATATCCTTTTCCTTTTATCTATTGAATTAATTCCTTTTACATTCCACGAGCATAATTTGATTGTTTTTCCCATATCGTTTTTATTACAAAATGTTATTCTCTAACACCAATATCGGGGAGGCAGAAAAAAAATATCAAGGAACAGAAGAGAAAAAAGGAGAAGGAGAAAAAAAGAAAAGAAAAGAAAAGGAGATCAGAAGAAAACAAAAAAAAAAGAAAAAAAGAAAGAAGAAGAAAAAAGAGAGAGAAGAAGAGAGAAAAAGAGTTTAAAAAAAGAAAAAAAATACAGAGAAAGAAAAAGACGAAGCCAATCAAAAAATACAGCGTAAAAATAATACAATTTTTTAAAAACCAAATTAGATATCCCTTTATGAAAGTAATTTTTTTTTAAATTTTTCTTCCTTTTATTAAGCATAAAGACAAATCATACAAATTAAAAACACCTTCAACCATTCAAACTTACAGGAATATAACGTATATAAATCATATACAAATATATATGTATATACAACATCCATGTTCTGTATATCCCTATATATTTAAGCAGAAACTCCTATTTTAAAAACTTGTACAACATTCATCCTACATCAACAACAAATTCAACATCAACATAACATAATACAAAACTATATTGTTCATAATGAATTTTCCTTATATTTTAATATATTATTGTTATTTAAATTTTCAACTATCTGACTTCCTTCTTGCGTTCTAACAATCACTTACATATTTCTATGGTTATTCCATATATATCTTATATTATAGTTTTAATCATATTATTTTCCAACCTTTTTTCTTTCTTAAAATTTCTAATTCTTCCCATACTTCTTCTATTTCATTATTTTTTAGACTTTCGGTTAATCTATCCAGTGCGACTGCTTCGAATAATTTATAGAACCATTCTTCTTCTCTTGGTGTATTTTTTTGTTTCCAATATTGAGCGTACGTAATTCTCGCCATTGTAACCATATATAATAATTTTTTAATTTGAATATTATTTAATTTAGTATCAACATTCGATGTTATATTTAATAATAATAATTTTGGGTCTTGATTAATCGTTATTTTGAACATCTCATTTATTCGGTCTGTTACAAGTTTCCAGTATTTTTTTGCCTCTGGGCATATCCACCATAGATGAATAAAATCTGCTTCTGGACGGGAACATTTCCAACATTTTGTATTGCCGATTTTATAGATTTTATGAAGTTTAGATGGGGAGAGATACCATTGATACAGCATTTTAATATAATTTTCTTTCAAATTTTGACATAATGTGAATTTGTTGGTATTCCTCCATGCTGTTTCCCAGCTTTCTAGGTCTATCTGCTCTCCGATGTCTTGTGCCCATTTAATCATATTTTTTGTGATACTTTCACTTTCCAAATCCCTCTCTTTTAATAACTTGTAATATTTAGATATATGTTTTCTGTCATCCGTGTATATTATTTCATCTATTTCATTAGGTTTGTTCCAAAAATCAGATGTTCTTAAATCTTCTTTAAATTTCAAGTAAAGTTGGTTATATAAGTACCAGTTAATTTTTATTTTTTCTTGTGTCATTTCTTCTAATGTCTTAAATTGGTATCCCTTTCTCACATCTTTTTTTACGGTATCTTTATATATTATCCAATTTTCATTTTTGTTTCTAGTTTTATTATAAAGTGCCTCTTGTACCAAAGCCCACATAGGAATTTTATTATTGTAAAATTGTTTTTTAACTTTTTGCCATACTTGTAATAAAGCTTTTCTAAATATATGATAATCGAAGTCTTTGTTAACACTTTTTTTATTGTACCATAGATATGCATGAAATCCGAACCTCATATTACTGCTTTCTATTTTTATCAAATTTTCATCTTTTAGAGTGATCCATGGTTCAATCCATGCCATTACACACGCATAGAAATATAATTTTAAATTAGGTAGGGCTATTCCTCCTTTATTTTTTTCCGCCGTCAGTAGTTTCCAACGTGTTCTGGCCTTTTTACCACCCCACAAAAATTTTGATAATTCTCTTTGCCACACATCAAAACATTTCTCATTAACAATAATTGGTAAGTTTTGGAACAAAAACATAAATCGTGGTAGGATATTCATTTTTAATATAGAAGCTTTTCCTAAAAATGATAGTTTTAACTTTGTCCATCTTATTAGATCTTGTTTGATCTCCTTCCAAGTTGTCTCATAATTATTCTTATATAAGTCCATGTTTTTCTTAGTTAATATAATACCTAAATACTTAGTTTTCGTCTTAATATTAAATCCAGATTTAGTTTTCAATTCTTCTTCATCTTTATATCCCATATTTTTCGTCAGTATAATAGTTTTTTCTTCGTTTATTTTAAATCCAGAATATAGTCCATATTCTTTTATTATTTGTGTCAGATATTGTATACTTTCTTTAGGCTCTTCCAGAAAACATATAACATCGTCAGCATAAGCTTTGAGTTTGAACTGAGTATTCTTTATCTGTACACCTTTTATTTTTTCTTCTTTACGTATTCTATTTGCCAGAATTTCCAGTGTTATTATAAAAAGAAGAGGCGACAAGGGGCAACCTTGTCTGGTGCCTCTTTCAATTTTTATATAACTTGTTTTTTCTTCATTTATTATTATTTGTGCCTTTTGTTCCTTATATATTGCTTGTATCCACATATTAAATTTACTTCCTGTATCCATCCTCTTTATCGTTTTTAATAGAAAATCCCAATTTACTCTGTTGAATGCTTTCTCTGCATCTATTAATACCATTGCTAATTCCTTATCATTATTATATTCAAAGTGTTCCAAGATGTCTATTACTACTCTTATGTTGTCTTTAATTTGCCGATTTGGTAAGAAGCCATTTTGATCTTCATGAATTATTGTTGACAAAATATTTTTCAATCTTTCCGCTATTATAATGGTAAATATTTTATAATCGGTGTTAGTCAGAGAAATAGGTCTATAATTTTTAATATTTTTCATGTCTTTCCCTTCTTTGGGTATAATGGTTATTAATGCTTCTTTCCAAGATGGAGGTATTCCCTCAATTTGTATATTGTTTAAGAGATTAGTCAGAGGTACAAGTAGTGTTTCTTCCATTTTTTTATAATATGCGGCCGGTAACCCATCTGGGCCCGGAGCTTTTCCTAATTTTAACTTTTTAATCGCATTTGATACTTCATGTGTTGTTATTGTTCTGTTAAGTTCTTCTTTTTGCATGGGATTTAATATAGGAATATCTTGCATTTGTAAATAATCATCAATAGCCTCTTTATCTTTTCTGTCTATACTCTCTTTCGCATATAAATGTGTATAGTACTTCTCAAATTCTTTTTTGATTCTATCTTGATCTGTTATATGTTCTCCTTCTATTATTAAATCTGTTATTAATTTTTTCTCTCTATTCTTCTTCAATTTGTAAGCCAATAATTTCCCCGGTTTATTACCAAGTTCGAATTCTCTTTGTTTAACCTTTTGTAATTTTTTTCTTAAATCTTTAATCGCTATTAGTTTTAAACGTTGTTGTAGTATTTGTAGTTCTGTTTTTGTTTTTTTATCTCCAGTCTGTTTCCATTCTTTTTCTTTCTCTTTTAATAGAATTTGTAATTCTGTATTTTCCTTGTTTTCCATTCTCTTTTTTTCCGCTTGTATTTTCATTATTATCCCTCTAATTACAGCTTTACTCGCTTCCCATAAAATTGTATTTGAGACTTCTTGATTATCATTTTCTTTAAAATAATTTTCTAGCTCCTTTTTTATTTTCTTTGTTATTTTTTCTTCATTGAGTATATTTTCATTCATTCTCCAAGTATATTCTTTTTTTCTGTCTTTTATTTTTAAAATAATCATATTATGGTCCGAGATATCTCTAGGTTCAATCTCCATATTTTGAATATTCGGTAACAACGCTTTCGATGTAAGAAACAAATCTATCCTGGAGAATGATTTATGTGAGTCTGAGTAAAAGGTATATTCCCTCATCTCACTATTTTTATACCTCCAGATGTCTATCAATTCGTATTCTGTTTGCATTTTGAAAAAAGATTTCAGTAGCTTCCCTTGATTTTTCCTTATATTCCTTAATGTTGTATGTCTGTCTATTTCTGGTTGCAAGACTCCATTGAAGTCTCCAAAAAGGATTATATCTTGATATTCTGTCTTTTTAATATTTTTATTAATATTTTCAAAAAAATAGTCTTTATTTTCATGTGGGGCATAAATCCCTATGACTAAATATGTTTGTTCTTTTAGTTTAACTTCTAATGCTAATGCAGAGCCATCTTTATCTTTAAAGATTTGTTTTGCCTTATATTTCTTTTTTACATAGATTACAATTCCTTTCTTTCTCTTTTCTGTTAATGAATAATGACATTCCCCTAGTTTTGAATTATTCAAATACTTTGCTTCTTCATTTCTTATTTTAACTTCTTGAATGCATGTAATATCTCCGTTTGCTTTTTCTAGGCGTTGAAAAATTAATCTTCTTTTTTGTCGATTATTTATTCCTTTAACATTCCACGAAATTATGTTGATAGTCATTATTTCAATTTTATTTCAATTCTGTCACGTAAATGTCTTATTCAATATATCTTTTTTTTCTCTTTTTCCTTCCTCCTTCTTTCCTTTTCCCCTTCCTTTTCTCTTCCCTTTTTTGTCTTGTTTTGTTGACTTTGCTTTATATTCTTCTATTTTTCGTTGTGTCTCCTCTATTTCTGATCTTCCTTCCTCTACTGTTGGTTCTTTTTTGTTCATCTGATTATCTGAACTGTCCTGATCTTTCTCTTTTTCCCACTTGAATCTTTTGATAAATTCTTCCACCTTTGATTTGCTGTTTATCCTGAATCTTTTTTGTTTATATTTGAAAATTATCCCTTCTATTCTGTCCCAGGAGTATCTTATATTGTGTTTAGTTAATAGATAGGTTAGTTGTCTATACTCCTGTCTGCGTTTCAGTAGTACCGCGGGTATATCCTTGAAAATTTTTACAGTATGATTTTCAACTTGGAAAGTGTTCTTATAACTTTTTTCTAAGACATCATCTCTAACCCTGGTACGAACAAATCTGATTACTACATCTCGTGGAAGATTTTTATCTCTTGCGGTTTCCGAATTTATCCTAAACAGTTTGTCTATTTCTATTTCCCTGTAGTCCTCCGCTATATCCATGAAATTTGCCAGTGCAGGAATTACCTTAACATAAAGATCTTCACTTGGTGTTTCCTTTATTCCTCTTAATTTCAGACATTTCTCTCTGTACCTTAATTCCTGTAGTAAACTTAAATTTTCTTCTATCTTACATTGATTTTCCAATCGTTCTATGTTCTCTTCTAATTTCTCTGTCCTTTTTTTAATATTAGATTGCTCTTTTTTTAGATTGGAAATCTCTTTGGTCATCTCATCTAACTTATTTTCAAATTTTTCAAATCCTTTATTCATATTTTCATTAGATTCCTTCCTGTGATCTTTTAATTCTTGCCTAATTTCTTTTTGAAAATTTTTTAGAAGATCTTCGAACATGGCCTGCATTTGCATAGTGTCTTGACTTTTTGGAGGCATTTCTACCGACCCACGCCTACTATATTGTAGTTTTGCTGTCTGCAACCTGGTAGTTATTGACATAATAACCAAGGTTTCTTTGTGTAACCTGGTTTTTATATTCCCAGTTTAGTTATTTTTTTTTTTTAATATGATTTACTTTGGAAAGCTATAGTGGACAACCTCAGAATCCCAATAAACCACCCGCTATATTTCTAACAGTTATCATATCCCATAATAATCCTTAGGATTAAATAATAATCCACTTCACTGAAGCTAAACTAATAATAATTACTTTTGTGCCTTTTTGTGTGAAGTCACTCAAGCAGTAACATACAGAATCACCCTGGTTTATATTATATAAGCTTCTTATATGTATCCAGATGGGTGGCTGACTAACAGCACACACCTTAAGCAAGAGGGAGGTTGCCTCTTCCGGTTGAATAGGATACTATCTCTATCCTTTCTTCCCCTCCTATAGGCCCCTCCTTACCCTCCCCTTCCCAGAGGTTTGAAATACAGAGCTATTACACCCTGCAAACCCCTTGCTTAAGCCTCAAACAAACAGACAGATAGAATACTGTCGTTTGTTGTCTAGATACATATCAATCTATTAGGAAATATGGAACAATGATCTTACATACATTAACCACTCAAATAAACATCCCTTTTTACTCTAAGTATAGCTCTCTCTTCAGTGTCTCTATTTCACACTCTTAGCTTATGAAATAAAGCGCAAGTAAAAACTATACAACACAAATGTTTTTTCTTTCCTTAAGAAGTCTGATGCTTAACTTGCGCTGCTACCGAGAAGTCGAAGCTGACAATGCTTATATAGAAGTTAAACAAAACCCCGCCCTCTCAGTCAGCTGTTGCTTCTCCCTCCTTGGAGCCTGGTGTTCCTCTTTCACTGCCTCCACAAACGCTGTTGCAGGCAAGGCTTTTATGGAGGACAGAGCCCTGCCCTCTCAGTCAGCTGTTGTTTCTCCCTCCTTGGAGCCTGGTGTTCCTCTTTCACTGCCTCCACAAACGCTGTTGCAGGCAAGGCTTTTATGGAGGACAGAGCCCTGCCCTCTCAGTCAGCTGTTGCTTCTCCCTCCTTGGAGCCTGGTGTTCCTCTTTCACTGCCTCCACAAACGTTGTTGCAGGCAAGGCTTTTATGGAGGACAGAGCCCTGCCCTCTCAGTCAGCTGTTGTTTCTCCCTCCTTGGAGCCTGGTGTTCCTCTTTCACTGCCTCCCTACAATTATATTTTAAAAAGGCTAACATTAGGAAGATTGTATACAAAAACCTCCATTATCTATTAACTGGCTGGAATAAATTGGGTTTTTTGGGGGGAGACTTTGATACATAGTATGTTCAGGCAAAGAAATATTTTAAATTTAATAAAAGTGTTATTATCTTTTACTTAGGTGGAGAACTCATATTTTTGTCAGAAGATCAGAAGAAATATTATAATGCACTGAAAAAACTTGGTACCAAGAAACCCCTTAAACCTGTTCCACGGCCACTGGTAAGAAAGCAGCAGACAGACACGTGTTGCTTTGTTAACATCTAACTTAGAAAAACATTTCAAATACCATAGTAATACAAACAGTTTAATAGAAATTAATTCTGAGTTTTGCTTGCATAGTCAAATTGGTTACCATAGAACCAACAAGAGGTCCTGAGGCATTTTATAGAAAAAAATATTATGGTATAAACTTATACTGCAGCAGGGAAACATACTGCATATACTTACGTATAAGTCTAGAAATTTTATGTTTAAAAAAATTGATTTATCCATGGGTCAAGGTAAATGCTATACTTTAATGCTTATTTTTTTTTTTTTTTAAAAAGGAATATAGTGCTATAACAAACACATAAAAAAGTGCAGTGTGATAGTCTCACCGATCTCTCAAGGAAGTGTGCCATACTATGTACTTCATGCATGAATCTATAAATCTGTGTTCAGTTTCAAGAAAACTGTTCCCCAGTTCTAAACATTATGACCAAGCAGAAACCTGACCTCCATTCAATATAATCATCCAGTTCATAAGCAAAATATTGCCTTAATCAAGAACACTACTTTTTCATGCCCAGTCATCGAAGTTCTCTCAAAGAAAGAAAGGGAAAAAAATATTAGGGAATGCAAATAATTGTCTATCACTTCAGCTTTGTTCTGGAATCCTCCAGTAATGTCAAAGCTTCTTTTTTCCCTCACCACAGAACAAGTGCCAAGGAATCCTTTATGACATTGTAAACAAGCAAGGATTTGATATTTTCATTATAAGTCTCATATTCTTAAATGTGGTGATCATGGCAGTGGAACATGAAGACCAAAACCCAGAAGTCAAAGAACTCCTTGAAACCATAAATGTTGTCTTTGTTGCCATCTTTACTGGAGAATGCATCATGAAAATGTTGGCTTTGAGGGTATATTTCTTCAGAGACAACTGGAACATATTTGATTTCATGGTGGTGATTCTTTCTATAATTAGTAAGTAAAAACCTCTCATCTTCAACTATATTTTGTCAACACTAGCCAGATACAAAGTGAGTTTGGGTCTTGCATTGTAAAGAAGTTTCATTGTCTTACATTCCGGGGTTTTAGGAATCAGTGTGGTTGCAAGAATGCAATAGAATATAGAATATAGTTGATGAGCTAGCTACTCTGATCCAGCAAAGGCAATCTGGTATAGAGACAGGCTTCTATCCATTGCTCTTTTCGCGTGGCCCATGTAAAAGTATAAAAATCTAGTACTCCAAAATGTGATAATATCGTTTTTGGATCAGGTCCCAATGCCCCAACAAGTTCATCAAAAGAGACTCATTTTTACCACTGATCACTAATGTGGATAATGGAATAAATTGCCTGAATCCACTTATCCTGAACCACTAATTCAGGGGTCGGCAACCTACGGCCCGCGGGCCGTTTCCGGCCCAGGTCGGCGGACTTACCGGCCCAGGCGGAACCCTGCCGCCGTCGCCGCCGCCGCCGCCCGGTTCGGCCGCCGCCCAGCCGCGCGCAACGCGACCGCCATTTTGGACCCCAAAATGGCGGCCATAATGTGTTTGCGCATGTGCAGGATTACTGCGCATGCGCAAATGCGTTTGCAGCCGCCATTTTGGGGTCCAAAATGGCGGTCGCGGCACCGGGAGCGCGCGCGGTGCCCTGAGGAGGCCTGTCCCTGCCGAGGGAATACTCCCAAGGGGGGCCCTCGGTGGCGACGGGCTTCCAGGAGGCCCGTAGCCACTGAGGATCACCCTTGGGAGGCCTCCCTCGGTGGCTACGGGCTTCCAGGAGGCCCGTAGCCACCGAGGGAAGCCTCCTCGGGGCGACCCTCGGTGGCGACAGGCTTCCAGGAGGCCCGTCGCCACCGAGGATCCCCCTTGGGAGGCCTCCCTCGGTGGCTACGGGCCTCCTGGAAGCCCGTCGCCACCGAGGATCCCCCTTGGGAGGCCTCCCTCGGTGGCGACGGGCTTCCAGGAGGCCCGTAGGCACCGAGGGAAGCCTCCTCGGGGTGACCCTCAGTGGCGACAGGCTTCCAGGAGGCCCGTCGCCACCGAGGATCCCCCTTGGGAGGCCTCCCTCGGTGGCTACGGGCTTCCAGGAGGCCCGTAGCCACCGAGGGAAGCCTCCTCGGGGCGACCCTCGGTGGCGACAGGCTTCCAGGAGGCCCGTCGCCACCGAGGATCCCCCTTGGGAGGCCTCCCTCGGTGGCTACGG
The DNA here is from genome assembly GCA_026167975.1 of Phrynosoma blainvillii. Taxonomy (NCBI): domain Eukaryota; kingdom Metazoa; phylum Chordata; class Lepidosauria; order Squamata; family Phrynosomatidae; genus Phrynosoma; species Phrynosoma blainvillii. The sequence continues at coordinate 8,516,946 of JANUYF010000005.1, forward strand.
GCCTCCTGGAAGCCCGTCGCCACCGAGGATCCCCCTTGGGAGGCCTCCCTCGGTGGCTACGGGCTTCCAGGAGGCCCGTAGCCATCGAGGGAATCCGGCCCCCACACCATTTCCCCCCCCCTCCCCCGGCCCCCCAGCAACAAAGGCCGCGGGGTGCGCGGGGGGGGGGTCGCCATCCCCCCCCACCTTGGCCCAGCTGAGACCTGGGCTACGGGAGACCGGCCCAGGTCTCAAAAAGGTTGCCTGCCCCTGCACTAATTGATAGTGGCAAAACAGATCACTGCAAAATCTGCTTCCTAGGTAGCAGCTGGATACCGCCCCCGCTCCAAGTTTGGATCAAGAACAAAACTTTCAAACCTGTTGTAACACCCTATAAATATGCACATTCTTTTAGTAAAGTACCATATTTCAAGTGATCACGCTTCAAGGAAAAAACTTGAAAATTTGGGGAAGAATTTCTGCTTAACATTTGGTCAAAGTTGGGCTTTCTGCATTATGTCCTTGCAAAAACTGTATGCTTAATTATTCACCTGTCCCTGTGATCGTATTCCTTCTAATAAAGGCAGCGTTATAACACAGATATGTGATGTTATGATTAGCTGACATTGTACCACTATGCCATCAGTGATAGATTTGATTTTTTTTAAAAAAAACCCTCTTCCTACTGATCTTTCTATATCAGAGAATGGTGTCATTATGGTTACAAGAAGGTTAGCTGTACCACTCAATAGTGTTACTATGCATAAAGGAAGAGTTACAATGAGAAAATGACAGTTTATTTTTTGTTGAACAAGAATGGTGTAATTTAGTGATTACTTCTTTATGGTTACAAGAGGGTTAGCTGTACCACTCAATAGTGTTATTATGCATAAAGGAAGAGTTACAGTGAGAAAATGGCACTTTATTTTCTGTTACACGAGTTCCTAGATTTAGGAGGAACTCCTTTTGGTTGAAAGAAGTGCATCAAAATTAAAGTACTCCTTCAACTATCACAGTGAATGGGCGAATTCCTCTTTGTCTAGTGTAGTGCATAAGGTGCTGATTGAAGAAATACTTATCTCTCTTAATCCTGTAAATTGTGAAATGAGGAATAATGAAGGAGTCTCAAATTCTTTTCCTTTCCTTCTTCTCTCTTCACTGCACACAGACAGTATAAACCAAAGCAGGAGATATTACATTTCCATGAGGGCAGGATCTGCCCATGAAGGTCATGTTCAATATCCAGGGCTAATCTGTATTTGAATAAATATGATCTGGGATTTCCAGTATGGGTTCTTATGTAATAATGTAATAATGTAAGGAAAACAAGGATGGAAATGTTTTATCCTAAAATCTATTCCAAATCACAGCATGCCTAATGATAAAGGAGAATAGTTTTCCAGATAGTCTCACCAACAATGCTGAAGGCAATGGCAATTCTTTGCTCTAAGTGGTCTTTGCTCTAATCTTGACCTTGCCCTAGAAAATAATGCTGTAGTCCTGCAAGGACTTAAAGTCATTATTTAAAGAATTGACATCAATTCTTGATGTCAATTCTTTAAATAATGACTTTAAGTCCTTGCAGGACTACAGCATTATTTTCTAGGGCAAAGTCAAGATTTTGTATTCGTTCTGCCCTTTACTACAGGGTTTCTGGATCTGGAAGTAGAACAGAATAAAAATGAAACAAGCCAACTCAAGAAGTATGGGGGAAAGGCCTTAGTACATTTTTCTTCCATGCCCTCAATTCTCCCATTATAGTAATCCATATAATATAGTACGGTAATACTTATGATAACCTGTTTTTTGGCAGGAATCCTACATGGGAATTCAAGTATGAATTACTGCAGTTGATAACATGATAGAGTTAAATATGGAAATTTGTTTAGCATAAAATGGATACTAAATTCCGTTGACCCCCTCTATAGCTCTTTTCAGAGATTTCATGGAGCTGACTGCTTATAGAGAAAGGGCTTTTAATAATGTGTGGTATTGTCTGCATTTATTGCTGGATAATAGATATCTTTTAAATGGCTTAACTCTATTGATAGTTTAATTATACTTATAAGAAGAACTTTTTTAAAGAAATAATTACACTATTATTGTTGTTAAATTATTTGAGATGCAGTATCTTTGGGAAAAGAAAACAACTGTGTTGTGATAGGGAGTGATTCCAAACAGACTTATAGAACATGTGGATGAAATTGCCATAGATAGGATCACAAGAGCATAATTACAAAAAGTGACACTATTTGAAACATGCCACATTATCCAATGCTAAATCTCTAATTCTTAAATTGTTGGATAGAATCTGAATCACAGATGGTCCAAAACCCCAGTCAGTAACACATAGTAGATTGTGGAGTGAGATGATAATAGCCGGTAATGGGTTTTGAAAGAAATGTATTGTTTTGTGTTGTTGTTTTTTTTGTAAAAAACCAGGTTGTACAGCTATACAACTTGAAATGCGTTTCGATTTCCCACCTACCATCCTGAGAATCATTCGAGTGGCCCGGGTGAGCCGACTCCTGAGGGTCATTCGAGGGGCCCGGGGACTCCGGACCCTCCTTTTTGCACTGCTGATGTCCCTTCCTGCTCTTACCAATATTGGGCTCCTGCTTTTTCTGATCATGTTCATTTATGCTATTTTTGGCATGGGCAACTTTGCCTGTGCGAGTCTGAAAGGAGGCATTGACAACATTTTCAATTTCCAGACTTTTGGTGGCAGTATGCTTTGCCTCTTTGAAATCACAACGTCTGCTGGCTGGCATAGCCTTCTCAACCCAATGCTTGACAGCAGTAGCAGCAGTACTTGTTCTGGCCCCTCACAGAAAAAGGGCCCTTGTGTTAACAAAAGTGTGGCAATTTCCTATTTTGTTAGCTACATCATTATATCATTCCTTATTGTGGTTAATATGTATATTGCCGTCATCATAGAGAACTTGAATGTCGCCACTGAAGAAAGCACAGAGCCTTTGGGTGATGATGATTTTGAAATTTTTTATGAAGTTTGGGCAAGATTTGATCCAGAAGCAACCCAATTTATTTCTTATTCAGCACTTTCAGACTTTGCAAATGCTCTGGCAGAACCATTACGTGTACCCAAACCAAACAGACATCAGCTGTTGGCAATGGACCTCCCAATGGTTAATGGAAATAAAATCCACTGCTTGGACATTTTGTTTGCTTTTACCAAAAGGGTACTGGGAGAAGCTGGAGAAATGGATGTGCTGGAGTCAAAGATAGAGGAAAAATATCCAGAGAAGATTGCTTATGAACCCATAGTAACAACTCCCAAGCGAAAACAAGAGGAGAGTGCTGTCATTATCCAGAGGGCTTTCAGGAAACATCTCCTTCACCTTGCAATAAAGAAACTCTGCCAGGAAGCCAATGTGGGAAGCATCTTGGAAAACATACCTGAAGAAGATGGCTCTGTTTTAATGATAAGTGAAAGTGAAGAAGACAGTGAGTCAAATGATTCCCAGAGTCCAGCCTCTGTATTGATTCCTCCATCTTATAGTATTGTCACTGCTGGTGATATTCCTCAGGTGAACATCAAAGATTGTAGCAATGATGACACCAAGTGATTTGCAGTTTGCTGTTTTCTTGCCACAACCTGATTTTCTAGGAAATGCAGTGTTCAATTATATTTCTGCCTCTATATTCAGCTTAATTAAACTGTTAACTCTGCAGTGTTACCATTGAGAAGTTGTCAGAAGAAGTAAAAAATTGTAACTAGAGGGTCATAAATAATAGTTAAAGGGGAATAACTTGCACTTTTTCTACTCAGTATTGAGAACTGATAGATGTTTTGTTAACATACTACTTTAAGCACTGAATATTCCAATACATCTGAGGCTAGGGAGGCATAGATGGATGCTAAGGGTGGCCACATTTCAAAACACACCCCATCATCTCTTTATTTCTTAGTGCTGTCTGGGCAATCTTCTGGAGTCTGGACCTGGAAGAGAGACCAGCTGCCAGAATAGCCAGGCTTGAGGGCTATTACTGGTGCAACTCCTTTGAGACGATACTCATCTCTGCAAAAGCTGGCCTCCTTATTGCTCAAACTAGGTAGTCAAGGAGTAACACCAGAACTGCTTTCTCGGTTTTGGCTGGTCTCTTGCTTGTTCCTTTTTAGTCAGATCTCAGTGGTCATGCACAGGCTGCTCCTCTGTGTTGTTTCTCATCAAATCACCAATTCCGGGTCTGTTGTATGTTCAGGATAGTATTTTGGCACTTTTCCCCCCAAAGGAACATTAGTACCATATAGTGAGTCAATTGGATTACAAAAAATGCCTTCCCTGAAACCAAATTGGCTTTTGCTTCTTCCATAACATGGACTTTGTAAATGTCTACCAATCAAAGTAATAATTTCATTACGTCTTTATACAACATAGGCTATGAGGATAAGTATACCTTCTGTAAAACAATACAGCTATTGCATTTCCCGGGAGTTTGTATACATTTCTGTAAGGTATTAATATAAGAAGTGGATTTCTTAAATCAATGATGGGGATTGTGTGGACTTCCAGACTGGAACTACTGTTAGTCCAAGCTGGCATTGTCCATGGTGAAGAATGATATGGATTACAATACAATGTTGTCTAGAGAGCCACACTTCTCCACCCTTTGCTTGCATCACTGTAATATATATATTCATAATGCTTAGGCAAGCTAACAAATGTACCTGCTTTGTATATGAATAGTATTTCAGAAATTATAATGCTTCAATAAAAATGGATTTGGGGATTTGATTGCTTGTTTGATCTTTTCAGTTGAAATGAGTGGGGAAATTGTAACTTCTATTCAAGTGGCTAACCACGGATCACTTCAACTTATCTTTCTCTAATCACTGTCTGGGGAAGAAAGTGTCTGTATAACCTATATAAGGTTTCTTAGGAACCATGCTGGAGGCCCTATGGTGGCTCCTCTAAGCATGCACTTGCATTGATGGACTCTCTGCTCTTGCTGGGTGTTCTTTTTCCAACAGCACAAGAGCTTGTGAACCTGAGGTTCTTGTACACTACAGGCTAGATCAGGGGTAGGCAACCTTTCCCCTTTAAGGGCCGAGGGATTTCAGCTCCCAGAATCCCAGGAGCTATTGGCCAACATGGGACTATTGGCCAAAATGGCTGAGGCTTCTGGGAGCTGAAGTCCCTTGGCCCTTAAAGGGGAAAGGTTGCCTACCCCTGGGCTAGATGAAGGAACTGGGCAGGAAGACTGGCACTAGAGCTAAGGCGCATTTGTTGAAATAAAAGAAGCAGCTGTTCAGACCAAGGAACAAAGAGATGGGCAACATCGGGATGCTCTCAGTTTTCTTGCATGCTGGGGCCAGCTATATGTGATTATGTCTCCTGTCCCTCAGATCACAGAAGTAGCTAATGAACATGGGGGATGACTTAAAAACTGACACCTGTTTGGCAGTCTAACTCCTTTAGGGGGCAGCAGCTTCTAAGATTTTTGTAATTCTAAAAGCTTTGGCACATTCCAGTGCTGTGTCCAACATATTCTATGATTTCCCTAATGTAGAAATGATAGAGTCTCTAAAGATTTATTATCTTTAGATCCCCACCCCTGATTACAAAAGAGTCTTCAGATTCATTTGCTAGCTCAAGAAAATGGCCCAGCCAGCAGCCTAGAATCTCATATCTTGTTGGCTTTTATTTAAATCCAGCTGTTGGTGAAAACTAGAGTAGTCCCAATGAATCAATGGGAAATCGGTAAGTCAATTCATAGAAGTTGCATTGGATCTGAATCGATTGGAACTAACAACTGGCATTGGTCCATTGCCCCAAAAAGGCATACAAAGGACAGGGCTACACTACAAAAATGATGTTGAAATTATACATATTTAATCTTAATTGATTCTCTCAGAAAATCCTGAGAATTGTCATTTGATGAGGAGAATAAAATACACTGTTTATATCTTGGCTACAAAGGCATAACATATAAAATGGGTTCAGTTCATGCATCATAGAGGTTTGGTGCTGGGGAATTTCTCGCTTATAGCTCACTTTGCCAGATCCCAGAAATCCATCAAAGTATTTTTAGAGCTTAAAGGCAGCAGGTAGAGAAAGTGAATTGGTTCAGAGCACTGGAGGAAGGGCCATTCACCTTACATACCATCTTTTCCATCACTCCTTCACGTGGAAGGTATATTCTTGGGAGACTGTTCCAAATTCTAGGTTTTTTTCTGATAAAAAGCCTCCATCATGTGCACTCATATGACATACCTCAGATAGTGGAGAAAGGCCAAAGCAGGGCCTCTGAAGAATGAAGCAGTTTCACAGGATCAGCTTCAGAAATGCAGTCCCTTGCTTGATATGATTACAAAGAAAGAAAGAAAAAGCAGGAAGAGAAAAAAGGGGAGTACATAAGATATGAATGTGGGGCTAAACATAGACATTAAAATAAACTTATCACACTTCTGAAAGCACATTTTCTTGCCATTGGAGTCTATAAAATACATGTTGATTAATAGTTGAAACAGATCTTCTGACCGTTGAACCATAGACGGAGAGCATTTATTTCTTGTCTTGGAGTACATCTTTTGGCAACAGTTAAGAGCAAACACAATCCAACCATGTCAACCATTAGTTAAATTTCATGTCTAAAGGATATATATATCAAATATCAAAGATTTTCCCAGGACAAAATTGATATGCTGTAATACATCCAACCAAAAAGAGGTAACCACTGAACAGACATGCAACACAGGAAAGCATTATCAGTATTAGACTGCCAGCACGTAACTGAAGTATATAATTTCATTCTAAATAAGTATAATGGCATTTTTTTTGCTGAACCAAAGTTTTAAATCTAAAGAAATCTTAGATATTGAAGGAATGGGAATTTTTAAAAAAAATTGATTTGTACAGAATGATCTGACTGCATTTCATTTCATTCAAATTTCATTAACATCAAATGTAGTACTTTCCAACAGACATTTATCAACTGGACATGTTGGTTGTAGTCTCTTTGAGGTTAAAATTAATTTCTCCAGCACAATGGGAGTGGCATTCCTGCACTCAAAACTGAAGATCCATATATAGATGCCAAAAGTGTTGCAATTGGAAACACTGCCATAGTGCACCTATGGGTAGCTGTTCAATGGATTACGGTAAGGAAAATAGCAAAAATTCTTGGTCTGAACCTAGCAATTGATCCAAATTATAAATCCCACAAAAAAACCAACCAACCAACAAACAATTGTTGAAATATGTTGATCCTGGACCATTTGGCATTTTAAAGACCTAAAGCATCATTCTAACTGAACCCAGAAACAAATTAGCAACTACAGTTGGCCCTCTGTTTTTGTGGGGGATCCATTCCAGACCCTCCCCCCCACGAAAATGGAGACTCACCAATATTCAAGCCCCATAGGCTTGAATAGGGCTTGCCTCCATGGGTGCATGCAGGCATGCGCCTGCGAGGGGGGTGTCCATTGATTTCAACGGAGGTCACCCCTCTGTGAATATGCAAAACTGCAGACTTCAAGTCTATGAGAATGAAGGGGCAACTGTAGTACAGCTAGTATTATATCATCTGGTTGACAGGCTCTAGTCAAAATTCTGTTAGCTGCATTGGGTCCCATTTTGGGAGAAAAGTGGGATATCAATTAATCAATCAAAGTGTTGAACCCTCTGAAGAGTCTGGACTGTCTTTAAGGGCAAGCCCAGAGAAAGTGCATTACAGTAGACTAAACCCAGGTCTGGATTCATCATGAAAAGCTGTAAGTTGGTATATAAGCTAAAACTGACAAAAGCACACCTAGTAATCACAACCATGTGGCCTTCCAGATACACACCCAGCTCCACAATGCAGCCAGCTAACCTACTATGTTTTAATGTTAACTTATATTGTTTTAAATAGATGGTTTTAATTGTTTTTAAAACCTTTACTGTGATGTTTTTGAAATGTTTTTATCTTGTCAGCTGCTTTGGGTCCCTTCCTGGGAGAAAGGCGGCATAGAAATGAAATAGATATTGCTAGTTCCAGTTAGGACAATATTTAGCTTGAGCTGCAAATTACAAAAGATGTACAGAATGAAAGCCACATGCAAGATGGATGGACTTTATTAAAGAGACCACGAATATGGGTTTGCAGGAGCTGGACAGCGCAGTAGAGGATGGGGGGGGGGCTGGAGATGTCTCATCCATAGGGTCGCCATGGGTCGAGATCGATGGGAAGGCAGTTAACAACAACAACAAACAATGACAGCTCATGGTGATGAGGCAGATGTTTGTGAGTGATCTGGAACAAGAAAACAGGACCCAAGATATACTTACTGCTATTTTCTACTAAGGACATCAACACATCTATAAATGAATAAACAGGCTTTATGAGCAAGCTTGGTGCAAATTATGCATACTTCCTTCCTGGTGCAGCAAGTTTGGTTCCTTCTTCTTGGATTATGAGGCACTGTCCTTTGGAACAAGAGGGCCTGCACTGTAAATAATTTAACTCTTCAAAGATGTGTTGAGAGAAGCAAGAATCAAGCAAGGGAGGCTGCATTCTGTATCCCAAAGCCATTTAGCTTTTATAATGGCTATCAAGGCAACACCATCAAGTACTTTATGTTATGATCACATGTTAGTTACTTATGCTTGTCTTGATCAAAGGATGTGTAGCTGTAAGCTTTTGAAGAGCTAATGAAATTTGCAGCACATAGTTAATAAAATATACAAGGAAGTCTACTTATTACTTATACAAGTTTGATGAGTGGATAAATTCATTGTAAAGACTGCTAATCTGCCACAGTTAAGTGCATTAGGTGTAGATGGAGTTTTGCTATTGATGTCTCTCTCCCACCCCATCCCCAGCAAACCTCTAAAACTTTTAACTGTGCTATCAGCCATGCACTCTATGCCCTCCTTCAAGATATACAAAGGAGTCTCATTACCTGGGGTTCTAATCCAAAATCTACTGCTTCAAGTATAAGCTGTGTTTATTTATCAGAGCTGTTACATATACAGTTGGCTGTCCACATTTGTAGCTTTGACTTTTGCAGATTTGATTATTCATGGATTTAATATGTTATCTCTAGGAATATTTAGGTCCTCCAGCATGTCTCTGCCAGGCATTGATCATGATGGAGGACCTAGAGATAACAATTCTCTAGGCATTTGTAGATCTCTGGTGCAAATCTCTGGTCAACCTCTACTGGATGTTGGCCATAGAGTTGCACTGGAGGACCTAGATATCCCTAGAGAGATGTTTTCTCACTTAAAAAAAGGTGTTTGGCCACTGTACCACTGAATAAAGTCTACTTGCCTTGCCTTGATATGAATATGATTCCTGTAAATCTTTTCAAGAAGATACAGTACATGGGCTGAGGATCTGGTCAAGAAGTAGGATTGGGGATCATCTATATCTCTAGGTTCAGAGGGCCCTTGGTATCTGCTGGGGTTTGGTTCCAGAACCCACTGTGGAAACCAAAATCCATGGATGCTCAAATCTCATTATATACAGTAGCTTAGTGAAATGGTGCCCTTTATTTAAAATGGCAAAATCAAGGCTTGCTTTTTGGAATGTATATATATTTTTTGAATATCTTCAAGCTTTGGACGGTTGAATCCATGGATAAGGAGAGCCAACTGTACTAAATTGTGGCATCAGTCCATGTTGTTTGTCAAAGTCACAGTTTATCAAAGTCAATGTTCAGTCCTTCTGGAGTTATCTAGGCTTCTTTGGGAAATATATCTTGCAAATATTCTGTCAGCAACAATAAGGGATTTATCACTTCTTTGTGAGGCTGCAGCTTAAAGGAGACTGTTTTGCAGGGTGGTGCTTTCTTTGAAAAATTATCCTTCAGATCCCATCCCATCTGATCCCTTTTTCTTGGTGCACCAGGCAATAGGCAGAGCTAATGATATCCCAGGTTGATCTACCATACAACATGTGTGGAGCCCCATAATCTTCTGCAATCCTGCACGTTGGAGCCTCTGACAATAAGGCTACCTCAGATTAGCAGTTTAGCCATTAGTGCAAAGTTGCTGACAGCATAGGGCTCTGTAAAAGCACCAGAAATCAAACAAGATTTCCAGCATTTATAGTTTTCTTTTGAACCAGTTTCAGTTGCACATCTGATCTTCGCTAATGCTTCACTGCCTGTAATGAGACGTCTCCTGGGAGACCTACTGAGGGACTGGGATACAATTTTAAGCAGCTTCTTTGCTCAGTTAAGAACTGACAAATGAGAAAGCCATTTTATTTTTCTAATCAGAGAATGGAAGAGATGGTGGCCATTGCAGTGGCAGCAGAAGAAAAAGAAGAGAAAGAGAAAGCCAGCAATCATACAAAAATGAAATCTAAACATGTTGGAGATAAATAATTGGCTGTGCAGGATAACATGGAGTGACTTGTGCCAATAACTGGCCATTCATTAAACAATTCTCTAGAATCCTTTAAAATAATAATAATAATAATAATAATAATAATAATATATCATATCTTATCTCCTTCTTTATTCTGCACAGCACCTTTCTTTATCCTTCTCAGACTAATGATTTAATGACATTAAAATCATATACATTACTTCAGTGATGATTACATCTCCATTTTGAACCCTTTTAAAAACACTTCCTTTTGTTTTGTTTTGAACAGAAAAATAGTAATCTTGACAGCAATTGATATGTTAAATTTTCTATTAGAGGCTTAAGGTTTTAAGAATGATTACTAAGGTATATGAAGTTATTTGAATACTCCAAAAGACAGTTCAAGAGAAAAAAAAGTATGTTGAATTGGATCAAAATTTAGGCACGTGTGGCTCAGCTAGTAAAAGCAGCAGACAGTCCAGTCTCTCCTTCCCAAGACAGTCTCTCCAAATCCTTGAAAATGCTACACAGAAGGTAGAGGATAACAGGAACTTGCTTTGAAGATTAACAGGAAATGGCAAATATTAATGTACAGTGAAATCATTTTGTTATAAAGGGATGTTCATCAGCTCTTTAATGGCTTAATGCATGCTAAAATAATGCAAGGTAATTTCTTCCACACTTAAGGAGAAGGCAGCAGGATAAGAGTGATTCTTCTCTTTTCTTAATGTCTGACAGTGCCATGTGTTGCAGAAAAGAAAAATATCTCTCCAAGAACTCAAAAAGAGAAAGGTTTTCCTCATCATTTGCAATCTAATCTCTTTTATGTGGGATTCACATTTGAACTTAGGGTGTTGGGCATGTTTTCCAGAGCTCTCACATTGTACTTATTCAGGAGATCTGTGATTTAGATATCCTAGTATTTTAAAGGAGCCATAATGATCCCCAGACTGGTCTGGCCCAAGACTTTTTGATGCCTAGAGCAAAGGTCAAAATGGTACACCCCCATTCAATTGATAGAACACAACTAAACTGGCAACTCCAGTTCCTCCACCACAACTGAAGGTAGAAGACTACATTATGAAGAGCATGGGAGCTTCCATTTTGTCCCTAATGTCTGACGCCTAAAATGGCTACATTAAGATGTCTAATGGTAGAGCTGGCACAGTCTCAAAATTAGATCAGAGCAGCAATATTGTTCCATGCTTAATTCCTTCAGCCATGTCCTTTTTCTGACGTAAGAGCAAGTAAGAACTATCACCTTTGCATTCTGCTTCATGAACATCCAATTGGTAACTTTTTGAAAAAGAATGTTGACCAAGATGGACTCTTGGTCTGATCTAGATGGGCTGTTCTCATGTTCTTACATCCCATCTGGTTGTTCTTGAGATGCTTTGTATCAGAGTCCAAGAGTGGCTTCTAAAACCATATGGAAGAGCTTTGTCTGTGATAAAACATCATTGTTTCCCTTCATCCACCTATTGTAAATAGCTTTCCAATGAGTTTTAATGAGTGCTCTTCTTTGCAAGGAGTAAGCATATATGCAACCCTGAAAGGCTTCCCATCTTTAAGAATTCATTCCTCTAGCAAATGTCCATTATAATCCATTCAGCATTTACTTTGTCCATTTTGTTTCAGCTGATTTTTATGCCATATTTATTCCCCAGTGGATTTTTCAGCCTTTTAGTGCCATTTCCTTGTTCTTGCATTTTGCAAACTCCATCCAAAAGAATTCTTGTTCATCGCAGAAGATATTTTATTTGCGGGGCGGGTGTCACCTCTCCAATGATTAAATATTAGAAATTGCTAATAATTGCAGATTCCTGCTCTTGGAGGAAAGCTTGCAGAAACATAATTTTATATTTCCTGATGGGGCATTGATGTTCTACATTACTGAAGTGTCTGAGATCAGTGAAAGACTGGATGAGATGAACAAACTGAAACATAATCTACAAAAGATGAAAGTGCTCATCATTTGGGGACCAGTTGGTTTGAGATTAGATTTACCACCTGTTCTGGATGGGGATGCATTGCATCTTTAAAAAGCAGATTTACATCTCTGAAATGCTCTTGGATTCTACATTGCAACCTGGATATGCATGCTCTCTACTGCTAGGCTATAGTCCTTCCCGTAAAATGATTTTGAACAGTGCATTCCTATATGTGTCTACTCAAATCTAAGTCATACTGAGATTAGTGAGGCTTACTTATTATATATGTGCCTTCAAGTCTTCTGTCAACTTATGGTGACCCTATCAATTTCACAGGGTTTTCTTAGGGCTTACTTACACTTTTCTAAATCAGCATAGATTGCAGCTTGAAGCCTGTTAACCAATGCTGGCCTCCTTGGAGATCTTTGACAATAGAAAGATGGAATATGAACATTTCATACATAGTATGAATTCTTTAAAGGGACATAAGGCATAGTTTGATTTGTATAGTTCAGGGGTAGGCAACCTTTCCCCTTTAAGGGCCGAGGGACTTCAGCTCCCAGAAGCCTCAGCCATGTTGGCCAATAGTCCCATGTTGGCCAATAGCTCCTGGGATTCTGGGAGCTGAAGTCCCTCGGCCCTTAAACGGGAAAGGTTGCCTTCCCCTGGTATAGTTGCATCAGTTGCATACTATTTTAACTGCCATGGCTGTGTCTTATGAAATCCTGAAATTTGTAGCATCGTGGGGTATTTAGAATTCTCTGTTAGAGAGTGCTAGTGTACTCCACTGAGCTCAAATTCACAGGAACCCAAGCGTCTTTACATTTCAGAATTTAATCTTGAATTCTTCTGCTCTCTAACCACTTGGGTACCTTTTAAGTATCTTTGTTGTGCTGTGCCTTCAAGTTATTTCTGATTTATGGAGACACCAAACTAGCAAACCTTTCATGGGTTTTTTCTTGACAAGATTTTTCAAAGGGGGTTTGCCTTTGCCTTCCTCTGGGGCTTGTTGTAGTTCTTGTGTATCTTCAAGTCGTTTCCAATTTATGGCGACCCTAAGGCAAATCTATCATAGGCTTTTCTTGGCAAGTTTCTTCAGACTTGGAGTTGCTTCCAACTTATAGTGAGAGTCAGAGCAAGTCAGAACTATGCACAGGCTATGAAAGGGAGTTTATTTATCCCATCTTTGATTTGATTTGAACATGTTACCTATTCTATACACTCTTAATTTAAAATAATACAAGCAAAGGAAACAATGCCAAGCAGCTGAGTAAATCTCCCTTTATGCATGTAGAGTTAATTTGACAGTCTAGTTGAAGCTTTTCCAAAACTCCTAGTTTCAGTCTACCTTTTCTGCAGCAACATGTTTTCTTATCCCTACAGAGGCAGTGGCCAAGTGGCCCAATTGCTGGACTTGGACAGTAAATTTCTGTAAATAAATGGTCACAGCAAACTAATAGATTCATGTTGCTTCCTTTATCTAACTCCTAGGCTAGAAAGTTGGGTCAGGAAAATAACATATCGTGTGTCAGAAAGAAGGAATCAAAACCAAAGAGATGGCATCCTTAGCTTGCTTGGTTGGTTCTTCTATTTCTCTTAAGAGGGTACCAATTTCAGATTTTTGAAAGAAGGACAAGGAGACATTTCTATGAGATGAGGCAAGATTCAGAGAAAAGTTTACAGACATCCATTTGGACTTATTAAATTGCTGAAAAGCAGCCCATGGCTTCAGTTCCCATTGATTCAATGGGATTAACTCTAGTTGGGACTAACAACTGGATTTAAGTCTATGGTCCAAAACACACTGCAGAAATAATCCAGTTTGAGACCTCTTTAACTGCCCTCGCTCAGTGCTAGGGAATCCTGGGAATTATCAGAGCTCTCTGACAGAGAAGGCTAAATGTCTGACAAAACTATAGTTCCCAGAATTCCCTATTACTGAGCCAGGGCAGTTAAAAAAGTCTCAAACTGGAGTATTTCTGCAGCGTGTTTTGGACCTATGTTAACAATTCTTTTGGGAAACCACTGTTTCAGATCCCAGTTTAGTGGTAACTCTACTTAATATGACAGCAGGACAATGCCAGTGCTACCAGTTATGGTTATGGCAGGATAAAGGAATTTGCTCCAGAGATAAGAGGAAGAGGTAATGGGAGATAGCATGCATTCCCAAGAATGTCTTCAGAGTTTTGGATTGTGACTTAAAGTGAGTCAATAGGAGTTTATCACATGTGGGAAATTGGAAGAATAATTGGTAATTAACCTGTGATTAACCTGCAATTGCCCGAATGGTTTTCACATGACATCAGCGCGTAAAGTGTTGTTATCCCGTGCAGAATCCGTGATTAACCTGCACTTGCAAACAATTGTTTGAATGGTTTTCACATAATGTTGAGATGAAACATGATTAAATTGCCATTATCCCGTTAGGAACCACTGAAACAACAGTAACTCACATGCAGAATTTTCCTGAGAATGACTTTTTGCTGTTTCTTGCCTGGTTATTCCCTGGTTCTTCACGGGATAATAGCACTTGCGTTAATGTCATTTTAAGCATGTTTTAATGTCAACTGTGCATTTTTCACAGGTTAATCATTGTTTAAACTCCCAATTTCCCCCGTGTGATAAACTCCCAAGTCTGCATTGAGTTCCTCTATGTTCCTCAGGACCAAAGCTCTCATATAAACAATGCGAAACAAAGACTGAATCAGATTAAAGAGGGACAATGTGGTGTAGTGGTTAGTGTTGGACAGACCCTCAGAAAACCAGAAGACATCTTAGATAAGTTTGGGTCAGTCAATACCGCATAAGTTTGTTATGAGGATAATGGAGGGGAGAGTGATCCTTGGAAGAAGGTGGAATAACAATGACATACATTTTAACTAATAATCATCAAAACACATTGGCCAGAACAATGTTCTTGAAGAGTTTTATCCAGGAAAAAGCCCTGTATCATCTTTCTGAGGTCTGATTCTTGTTTTTCTTTCATTTTGATATCTGGCACTGTCCATTCTTCTCCTTGCATCCTAGTTCACCCATGAAAGAAGATATGTGTGCACACATAATTTGTTCAATTAACTTGTCAGTGCCATTGGGAACAAAAAGAGATTCTCAGATACAAGTATAACTGCTCATGCTGATGTCGTCTCACTCTGGTTTGGAGGCGATTGGTGCTATCTGTCAATGCATCATTGAATGGTGCAACTGGGGAAAGAGTGCTATCTGTCAATGCATCATTGAATGGTGCAATTGGGGAAAGGGAACAATCAGAAGGGCCCCCCTCCCCAGTCCTGGATGTTAGTTTCTTGAATTCTGGTTACTGTAGAATTCTGTAACAGATAGCAAAATGTATCTTGTCTTTTTGAAAATTGATTTTTGATCCAGCACAAGGCCATGATGTACTGTGCCACCAAAGAGGCTCTCACTCATTTCTGCGGGTGTAGAATAATGCTTCCAAGGAAGAGCCAAAGTGGAGCCTTCCTAACACTGCTTGCTCAGGTTACAGTTTTCCCCAAGAGATAGTTCAAAACCGCATTAGCCACTTTTACCATCTAAACAAACACACACCCTTCCTCCTTTCGCTCTCCCCAGCCACCCTGCCCTTTCTCCATACACATGCTTTGCATATTGAACTTCGCCAGAGTAGAGAAGAAATTGCTCAGAGGAGAAATGGAGAAAGGAATACAACAATGAACATGATTTCCCTCCTCCTAATTGGTGGGGGACACTCTCAACCTCTCTCTGGACTTAATGAAATAAAGCCTAGATATTTCATTTAGGAAGTCAGCAAAAGCATGTAAGTTTCTCCTGTGATTTTTACTTCCTCCTCTCCCTCCCTTTACTTCTCCCAAAAGAGAGTGGTGATTTTTCATTGTAATACACTTTTCGCATCTTGTTGTTGTTGTTTCCCCCCTTAGGAATCTAATCTAGTGTCCTGGAGTTAAGTACAATTTTTTTTTAAAAAAATATCTAGAAGTGGAAGAACCTTCTAAAAAACTTTCCGTTCCTCAAAAACGGAGAGAAAACAATATTTCTCTTTTTACGGTGTGTCTCTGTGTGCATGTGGTGGGGAGTTAATGAGAGAGAAAGATATTTGGTTAGTTGTGGCTTTGGTTTCTAGATACTGAGAGATGAACAAAGTCTTGGGACAATAAGAAACCAACTCAGATGTAGAAAAGAATTTGTTTGATGGTTAGAATTATGCAATCTGAAAATAACCAAATCTGAAAAAAGTTAGTCAGAGCATTTATTTTAATTTTAAGAATTTTAATTTTAAGAATGCATTAAGAATGTACACTTATAATTGGGTTCAGTTTCACTAGATGGTCTCCCCTCCCTCCAATCTAGAGCTGAGAAAAGTAAGAAGGAATGGCCACATATTCCCTGATTCTTCCAAAGGTGCTTTTTTTTTTTTCTGAAGGGGAGATTATCATATCATAGGAAATATTATGCATCCTCAGTTTACAGAATGCATTGTTAGCTGCTACTACTTCTTTGGCTTTTGAAAAAGATAATAATAATAATAATAATAATAATAATAATAATAATGGCTTTGTTCTTTCTATTGTATATTAAGCAGCATTATAAGTAAGTCCCAGAGCTTAAGTAAGCCAAGTCAGACCACATCGCTTCTCAGCCTTTTGACTAAGATCAAGTGTTGACCACATCAATGTACATATGAACTTAAGATATTTTGTTCTAGAGTGCACATTTTTCAATTTCTTGCAAAGAATCATTTTGCTGTTCTATTATACTTTAGCATATACTTTTTAAATATGTGCTTTGGATTTCATCACCCTGAATAATTGAGTGTTGTTGAGAACTTGGCTAACTCTTGAGTAAATTCTTGGCTCCAAACTATTTAGAAATGAGTTTTATAGCACTATATCTAACAAAATTTTCAGGGCAAAATGCACTGCTAGCTTTCCTCCACTGTCAAAAGCATCCATTTGATCCCACCTTCTGCTTCAAAGACTTCTTATATGCTGTCTGTGATATTTTCTTAAGATGTGTGTGTGTGTGTATCTGTGTGTCTGTGTCTGACACAAATGTTTGAAAAGCAAATGCATGTTATTGTCGGGGTTTTGTATTTGTTTTTAGTTGTAAGCCGCCTTGATTGTTATGGCAAAAGGCGGGGTATAAATAAATAAATAAATAAATTATTTTTGAGCACCCATGAAACTTGAAAACATCAGTGATGCAGTTTGGATGTCTACAGAAGCCCTTCTGATCTTGTTTCAGGGAAGGTTATGTTTCCATCTGTCATAAGTTTGGGACCATGGAGAACTTACTATGAAATTTGGTTGTACTCTCTGAGTTTTACTGAGACTTCTACATCTGAGAACTTTGATGAGAAACATGAGTTTGATAAAGCATTTCTACATTCAGATGGACATGGTGTGAGAAAAGGTGATTTCCTTTTGCTAAAAGGAAAATAAGAGAAAACCATTTGGGTTCATGCCTAGTTTACATAATGCAGGTGTAGGTAATCCTACAACACTCCAGTTGTTGCTGGACTGCAGCATCCAGCATATTTTGCCATTGGCTATGCTGGCTCAGGCTGATGGGAGTTGGAGGAAAACCTAATGGGATTTATCAACATTGACCCATTCTTATATTTTCAGGAGTTACTAGTAGTATTTCCTGATGGTACCCAGCAGAACACTTGACAAATTAGATATTCCTTCCTTCTTGAACTTTTGCAGGCAGCAAGAGAACAGGAACTTAAGTGGATAATATAACCTCTATATTGGAACAAAAAATATTGTCAGCACCTTCCTACAAGAATGCAGATTTTGGATTTTTGGTCCCATCAATCATAGCTTCCTTCTCATAATGTCTTTCACCAGCAATTTAGATGCCAGGCAAGATGATATCAATGTATGGTGTATGAAGAAGTTGAGAAATTTCAACTGGTGAAAATAGAATAACTTGAAGATGATTCAAAGAGCTGTGTTAATTTGTAAAATCAGTATGTAAAGAGATCTTGTAGCACATTGAAGACTAATAAGCTTAGTCTTTTAGTCTCAAAGTTGCTGCAAGATTTCTTTACATATTGAAAATGATTTGTAGAACAACTGTTTTCAATGTTGGGCTTGGAAGGCATTGTCCATGGTGCTGAAAGTCTCTTCTGTGATACAACTGGGCTAGGCAGACTTCAGTTCTGCAGGATCTTTTTTCCAAAAAAATTAGAAACCCAGAATCCACCAACTAGATTTTAGAGAAAAAGACAAAATAATTCTTAGCCCTGGAATGTGTCCTGAGTACCAGCAGAGAACAGAGTTCACAGTATTTCCAAACAAATATCCACTCTTGGTTACTGGAAACTTTCCCGAGTTCAGCAGTACAATGTGTAGGATATGTGTGCCTTTTCCTTCTTGTTCTTGTGAAAAACTGGAAGGTAGAAATCTTTATTGCTCCATCAAATAATCCAGATCCACTAGATCCTAATCTTCCTTCTGCCCTCCTCTACCCTACAGTATTAATTGTTGTTCTGTTCTTTGTTTTAATTCCCTCTTCCCCGATACAAAAAACAAATATTCCAGCAAGTCCTGTGAATTCAGATTTATGTATTTAATGCTCATCTTATATGATGACAGATGCTTATTTTATGATGGGTTTTCAGAGTAAAAGCTCTTAGAAGAGAAAGGCAGCTGGTGGGATGAAATGATTGCCTTGTAATTTAGCATCAGATTTCAGGAAAAAGTATTCTGTGAAGGTGGCTCTGGGAGATGACAAGCTAATATCATTATAGTGAATAGACATAGAATTATCTATCACATTTATATTCAATCCTGTGTCCAAGAGGCACTAGAAAATGAATTTTGTTGGATTAATCCTACTTTTCTCTACAGTATAAAATCTGTTGTAGGGCTTTGCTCAAAATCTACATCCTGGTTATGCAAAGTGAGGCCTTTTCTGGTGTAGCCTCAAGGCTAGAATGGTACCTCAGTGGAAATATCATTTAAAAGGTTGTTAGCCACATTGAGTCCCATTATTAGGAGAAAGGCAGGCTATAAATATATATACTAGGGAGCCCTGGTGGCACAGTGGTCAAGTGCTAGTCCTTCAGCCACAACATTGTAAATTCGATCCTGGAGGGCTCCAGGGTTGACTCAGCCTTCCATCCTTTCATAGGTCACTAAAATGAGTACCCAGCTTGTTGGGGGCAATTGGCTTACACATTGTAAACCACTTAGGGAGTGCTAGTTCACTGATAAGCAGTATAGAAATGTACTTCATATTGCTATTGCTATTGCTATTGCTATAAATGAATGGGAAAAAAAGGTATCACATTTTTAATTTTTCTCAGACACTGAGAACATCATGTTTTTGGGGTGTCAATTATCTAATGCTATCACATGTCCAGTGTCACTGCATACTGAATATCAAGTAATATGCAGGGTTACATAACAGCTATTAATTATGATTGGAAACCAAATGCTAGTTTTAGATGTAAGCCGCCTTGATGGCTACGGCTAAAGGTGGGGTATAAATTATTATTATTATTATTATTATTATTATTATTATTATTAAATTCAATAGAACATCCAATGCAGATATTGGTTTTCTGAAAGATTCAGTTACCCACAGGTTATCTGGAGTATATTTGACAGAGGATAGATTTTGAGACCAAATTCATGTTAGCACAAAAGTCATGGTCAATTGATTTTACACTGAATGCAGCTAATCTCCATCTAAATATTCAGAAGTGGAGGGAGAGTGAACTCAGCTCTTCTCTCTGTGGGCTCCTCAAATTAAGAATGCAAATAGTGTGTATCCAGGGGAAAGCAACCAGAAGGGTGAGCGGTCAGGAAACCAAGTCCTATGGGTAAAGTTTGGAAGAGTTGGGTGCATTCACCTGGAAAGCAGAATATTAATGGCATCTACCTTCAAATATTGCATAGGCTGTGTTGTAGAAGATGGAGCAGACTTGCCTTCTCTTGCTCCAGAAGGCAACACTAGAACCAATGAATGAAAATTGCCACGAGGCTGGTTAAACATTAGGAAAAATCTCGAAATATTTAGAGCCTGATATTGGAACAGATATCTTGGCAAGTGCTGGATTCTCTTTTGCTAGGGTATTACTCAGAGACTGGATGGTTACCTTTCGTGTATGTAGTAGTTGCATTTAAATCCTCCATTGAAAAGGAGGTTGGATTAAGTGATCCCAAGATACTTTCTGATTCCAAAACTCTATGACCATCAATAGATGTTATCCAAAGGTCAGTGACATGAAAGGGACATTTCACATTGCCATAAGGACTAGCAGCCATTGCAAGATCTCTCATCCTCTATGAACTTTTCCAGTCCCCATTTAAAGTCACCTAAGGTGCATCATCGTATCTTACTGCAGCAAATTCCTTAAATTAATTGTGTCTTATGTAAAACATTGGGCTTCTTTCTTCATTTTGTCTATTTTGAATCTCCTGACAATGAGTTTCATTGAATGGCCCTGAGTATTATGCCTTTCTTAAGCCCATGAATATTTGCATAATCTTTCATTACTGTCCCCTTAGTTTCTTCTAACAGGGAATAAAATGGCCTTCACAACCACAGCAAAGCAGTCAGCTTGTCTTGTTCTTAAAATTATTGGGATTGAACCAGAACTTTGTACACAACCTTGGTTGATGGATAAAGAGGGGTTCCTCTCCTTGGGTCCTCTTGAACAGGTAGCTGAGATGATGACTAGTATGTAGACTATGTGGTCTTTGCTCAGGGGTGCCAATGATGGATCACATGATTATGGTTTAAAAATATATATTCAGACCATTCTTTGTAAAGAGCATGCTAAAATTCCCAGGTTGCTGGATTCTGCATTGAGTATTTAATTTCCATACTTGTGCAACTACTGGATGGATGCTCACATAAAAATAGTGTGGGTGTGTGACTGGTTGAGATTTCAAAACAACATTACAAACCTTTTATGCTCAATATGCTTTGACAGAAGCACCATGGTTGCTAACAGGCAAGTGTCTGCAAAGACTGGCAAAGAGTGCAGAGGAGCAATTACAGTATTCCCTCTGTGCCCTGTGTAGGAGTGATATCAATCCATACATAATTCAAAACTAGTGTTCTTGCTTATCCCCACCCCGTCTCATTTATCCTGAACAATAACAATGGCAGTAAATCTCAAAAGGACATTCTCAGAGCTTTGTCCCCTGTGCCTGAAAAAAAAAAAAAAGTGTCAAGAAACTCAAATTCAGCCACCAGAGATACAAAATTCTGCAACCTGGCTCTTTAGGAAAGCACTTTTGGAGGCAAAGGGGAAACATTTTTCAAAGCACATCTGTTGAAGTCCTTCTTTGTTCTTGATCTACAAGTGCTTTGATGATTTTTTGTGGAAAAATGCATCTGCTCTCTGAATACTGGAATAGTATCTAATCAGAAATAGTGGAGATCTTAATGTTAGCATTGTCTCTGTGACAGTGTCACACATCAATTGGGAGCAAGGGCATTGTTTCCTGGATCAGCAGCATCTTCAGTCTGAATGGATGAAAACTTTCATCCAATTGTGAAACAGTCACAAAAAGTGAGGGCTAGGGAAACACATTTTGTTGCTGTTGAAAGTTTTTGCAAACAACATCCCCTTTCACTTGGGTCACTCATATGTGCCCCTTAGAAAAGGTATGTAATTACAAGCTAGTTTCCAAAACTCAAATGTATCTAGAGCAACATTATCACAGGAAAATGGGGAAGACTATAGAGAACTACCTCTATGATATACTGGTCACAGTTTTGGATTAGGACTGAGGAGGCCTAGCTTCAATTTCCCATTTATCCATGAAGCTCATGGGCTACCTTTGGTCAGTCACTATTTCTCACCATTCCCAAACTTAACCAATTTGGTTGTTGTGAGGATAAAATAGGGATGGGATGTGTATACTAGCTGATTCTTTGGAAGAAAGACAAAAAAAAGAAGTGTAGTAGAGCAGCACTTCTTAACCTTTTCTTTACTATGGACCCCTTTTAAATATCTTTTGCTGCTAGGGACCACCAAGATTTAACTCAAGATTTAGAACCCTAACCTGCATTAAATATTTATTTAAAGTTGCTAAATATTTATTTGAAGTTGTGGGATGTGCAATGAAGGACTTAAAAAAAAATCCATGAAGTTGAGCTGACTAGCTCTTGTGCTTTTTGACCACCAGCAATGTCTCTGATGACTCTCCACTGCTGTGTGCCTGTCAGTAGGAGTGTCAAGTGGTGTGCGGAGTTGGGATTTTGCTTGCTGGGTATGCATATGTGCATGTATAAGATGTGGAAGACTCAAGCTTGCTTCTCACCCCTCCACTTTTTGCGCTGCTTTGATGCGTGCGGTGTGTGTGTGTTTCTGAAGACAGAGCCACACACACGCATGTAATACATGCCCTTGCTCATAGACATCCATGGCTCTCTCTGCTCTAGAAATGGTGCTACTGCTGCTGCTCCCAGCACTTATACCAGCCAGGCAGTCTGTCCACCTTCCTCTCACCATCTCCCTTCACTTCTGACTCTATACACACCAGCAGTCCAAAAGCCTGTCATTCTGCACAACAGTCTTTTCTCTCTGAGTGGAGAGCAGAGAGTGTGGGGAAGGATGGGGTGGAAAGACACACACATACACCAAATAGAATAGACTCTACCCCAATCTGTGTCTCTCCCTCTTTACTGGTGCTAGAACACCAGTATCTATCTAAACGATGCAAGCCGCCTTGATTGCCTTGGCAAAAGGCGGGATACAAAAATAAAGTTGATGATGATGATGATGATTATTACACACACACAATGGCATGGCAAGAGCAGGATGGTGAGAGTGGGGCCCAGGAGCCAGTCCCGAAGCCAAGCATGCCTTTGGGGGATCTTTTCTTTCTTAGTGTCTTCTTCCAGATTCCTCCTCCTTGCCTTTTGCACTCACTTCTATGTATCTGACCTCAGTCCAGCTGTAAGACAGAATCCAGCTTGGGTTCACCTTGGGCCCAGAAAGGCAGGAGTCATGACCCAAGTGAGGCAGTCAGGAAGGGAGAATCCTGTCATTCATGTACATATCGTTGGACTGGTGAAGCAGGTTTGCTCTAAAAGGCTTGATAGGATGTGGTATAAATGATGAACAAGATGCCCAACTTTTTGCTGCCATGGCTTCTTCTGGCCACTCTTTCATGACTAACTAAAGGCAACCACATTTGCTACTGGTCATTAAAAATGTTACTGAACTGAAGTTGGTTGAGGTCTATTTGGGTCCTCTAAAACTACTGCTAGTAGTTGAACTTGTTCTTTGTGAAGGTATATTGTCTTGTTCTGGTCTTCTATCTGTAATGGGAAATGTTGACGATTCAGACATTATAGTCACTCCTCCGTTCTTGCAGAGTTGAAGTCCATGGTTTTGCATATTCACGGAGAGGTGACCTCTGTTAAAATCAATGGAGTGCACCCCATGGGGGCATGCCCCATTCAAGTCTATGGGGCTTGAATATTGGCGAATCTCTGTTTTCATGCATGTGTGTGTGTGTGCGGTCCGGAACAGATCCCCCATGAAAATGGAGGGCCAACTGTATTAGTAAGAATATTTAAAGGATGCTTCCATCCGTTGATGAGAAGATGTTCTTGTTTTATTAAATGGTAAGTCAATGTGACTCGAGTTTACTGGATCTTATTTGCAGGTAAAACTGAATATAGGTTTGCAACCTTAACTGGTTTCTATATATTTATGGTTTCCATTGTTTTTCTCATTTAGTGATTTCTTGCTTTGCTTTTCCTATTAAGCTGTTCAAAAGCATCTTCCAATCCCCTTCTTGAATATACTTCCATAGTGAATTTTCCAGCAAGCAGTTTACTTCAACTCTCAGGAAGAAATAAGGACGCAAAAATGGATGATCTGACATTGCTGGGTGCTAACAACTTCCGCCGCTTCACTCCTGAATCTTTGGTTGCCATTAAGAAACACATTGCAGCCAAGAAAGAATGCAAAGACCTACCCCTTATGGACAAACCTCGCCCTCAGCTTGATTTACAGGCATTCCAGAAGCTGCCTGCTCTCTATGGAAACCCTCCACCTCATCTCATTGGAGAACCCCTTGAGGACCTTGATCCTTATTATAATGATCACAAGGTGAAGTAATTTTCTTGCAGCTCATTGGATTCATTTGTATCAGGTGAAACAATCCATCTGCCCTGTGATAGATAATCTCCAAAAGATGAACATTCCCTGAAATGTGGATTAGCACAGTGGAAGCAGAAATTATTTATCAGCTTGTTACTACTGAGGAAAGAAATATATAAATACTCTCTTGCAAGGGCCCAAGTTTTGGAAGGGTAGCCATATTAATTTGTTGCAGCAGAAACAACAGTTTGATTGTAAATTTAGTCATAGCGGGAATGCACCCATGCAAATCAAGTTATTTCTAGATATGATTAAATTTGGAACAAATCTGTTCAGGAATTTATTTCTCCCACTCCTAGGATGCCAGATGCTTCATTCTGTGGCATTTCTTTGATCACTGAACATACTTAGCCTCTATTAAACTTATCTGGGGCTTCTATTTCTCGTCCTTAGGTTTTTTTTAAATGCACATTATTTGTACTTCTGCACACCTCAAGGCTCCCCCTAGCCTGTTGATACCTCAGTCTGATGAGTTTTGATTCCATAAGAACTGCTATAAGAGAGTAGATTTTATCTTGGTACATGAATGATGCCTTTCGGAAACAGAGAACATTCTGTAATATTAGCATCAGTTGTCATATAATAACGTTTCCAATTAATGTCTCTCTGCCCCCAGACTTTCATGGTATTGAACAAAGGGAAAGCCATCTTCCGATTTACAGCTACTCGCGCTCTGTGGATCTTTAGCCCTTTTCATCCAATCAGACGAATGGCAATTAAAATTTTGGTACATTCATATCCTTCACCTTACTGAAAGTGTGCATTATTGTCTGTGTCATTTCTTTATTACACTGCATAGTAAGTGAAATTTATACAACTGTGATCATTTTATATGGGTAATATTTGCAGTCAGCATTAAATAAAATGAGGAGACAGCACCAACTGTTGAAACTGTAAAACCAAAGCACATTTTAATGCCATGTTTTCAAAGTGTTACTTTCCTTAACTCTCACTACTTACATTGTTCACTATGTTTATCATGGTCACTATTTTCACTAACTGTGTCTTCATGGCTCTTTCGGAATCATCGCAAGGGAGCACCAATGAGACTTCCTCAAGCAAATATGTTGAGTAAGTAGTTTTAGTGATTCTACTTATTCTTTCTTATTTTTTAACTCTACTATATTCATCTACTATAGTATATTAGCAGTGGCTAAAGTGATTAAGATGCTGATTCTGTTGATTGGAAGATTGGCAGGTTGGCAGTTCGAGGCCCGGATGCGGCATGATGGGGTGACTTCCCATCACTAGTCCCAGCTTCTGCCAACCTAGCATTTGTAAAGCATTCAAATGCAAGTAGATAAATAGGTACCACTTCGGTGGGAAGGTAACAGTGTTCTGTGCATTCATGCTGGCCACATGATCACAGGTAGTCTTTGACAGTGCTGGCTCTTTGGCTTAGTAATGGAGATGAGTACTGCCCTCTACGGTTGGACACAACTTGACAACCTTTTCAACAGGGAATACCTTTACCTTTACCTTACCAGTATATTAGAAGAACAGGTCCATATGCTTCTTTTTGAGTTTATTTCAAATTGGGTTGCCTTTGTCTCAGAATACTTACAGAACATTATTTATCTTGGGACTTTATCACTGGGGGCTAGAAAAGGAATTGTAACAGAATAAAAGCATCTTTGGTCAGTACTTATAATAAAGTATTGTGTCTGTTCTACTACTGCCTTGTATTCCATTTGCAACTGTAGTGCCTTTTTTCACTGATGAGCAAACCCATCAATAGGCTCTCAGTTTCACAGCTATTCCACTACTGCCTTTGTGCGATAGGTTCCTTCCACTGAAGTTCTGCTTCTCAGCCGATCATGTAGTAAGAGCAGGCATGATTCTGCTCCTCTCCCCCTCTCAATTCCCAAGCAGTCTGTTTTCCTTTCCTTTCCTTTCCTTTTTATTTTCTAGCAGAGAGAACTCTACACCCTTTTCAACAGTCTGTTCCTTTTTACCTTTCTTTTTGTTAGGCAGGCTGATCTCTGTGTACCTAAAGCTAAGATGAAGTTGCTGGATTGATTTTTCCCCATGTTCCTTCCAACAGCTCAGGCTCTCTGGAAAACCACTGAGAACCATCACCCCAGATTGGGTGGCTGTGCACGCTGCCATGTCAAACTTTGGGGTTGTGGGAGAAGTAGCAATTTCGGCCACCAGTAGCTTACTAAGCTGGCTGTGGTGTGTACATTCCCAGAGCAGCCAGTGTTGGTAGTGGTTGGCTCAATGGGGATTGCTTGTCCCCTCTCTCCTCCTGAAACATAGGACTGCTATGTGAATATTTATACAACAGTGTCAAGCTCTGGGATGGGGAGTGGGGAGAAACAGCAACTTCAGCCACACATTAACACAGCAGCTGCCTTTAGGAGACAGTTGGCTCAATGGCAATCACTCACCCCCCCTTCCTCCCAGAAGGTGGCATTTGGCAGTGTGGAAAAGAGATCACACAGCCATGGATTGCCAAAGCTGCACCAAAGTGCTATCATGGGGGAAACTGCTCTAGTTTAAGAATGGAGGCATACCAGTTTGGCATCATAAGGAATGATGCCAAACCAGTATGCTTCCATTCTTAAACTAGAGTGATTGTGGCAGGTCATCAGGCTGATGTGATAAAGTCCTTGGTGTACAGAACATGATAAAAAAAGTTGGGTCCTTTAGCATCTAGTATTTTCCCATGTCATGAGGAGTATAATGCAACCACATGGCTTCCTGATCATGATGAATCATTATCCAGAGGTAGAGTTTTAGCCAATTGATCCCAGAATTGGCTTTGGGATTGTAGGCAGTCTGTTGGTATTGGTAGTAGTAGTGGTAGCAAATTTCGCACAATGTTTTCTCCAAAAGTATATGAGGTCCTTCTCGAGAAGCCACAGATTGAACTTTGGTACCTCGGCATGTCAAGTATGTGTTCTGCCACTGACCTGTTGGACTCAGTCGGGTGCCATAAAGGCAGCTGATTCACACTAAGAGATGTCTTGCTAATCATTAGCAGTTTTATTTAAGAGCTGGAAGTAATTACGCTACCTCTGTTTTCTTGTCTAATGCTGCTGCTGATGGTGTTACTATTTAAAAATGCTGTTATGAACAATGTTATTACATTGAGTATAACAAATACCATTTGCTCATTACTTTTAAAAATATTATATCTGGGAGCTCACTGGCGGAGACTTTTTTGCAATTTTTAAACTTGTAAGTGATGTTTTGAAAACAAATGTAAAGGGTAACTTTAAAAATAGTTCATTGATAATATGCTGCTCATAAAGTACAAGTAGGAACAATAGACATTACTTTTAAAAAAGTAATGATGTGAAAAGTAAGTACAGTGGGCTGTTGGTATCTGCTGGAGTTTGGTTCCAGGATCCTCATTCCAAAATCTGTGGATGCTCAATTCTCATTAAATAAAATGGCACAGTAAAATGGTGTCCCTTGTATACAATGGCAAAATCAGAGTTTGCTCTTTGGAATTTATATATATATATTTGAATATATTCAAGCTGTGGTCACTTGAATCCATAGATAAAAAAATCTGTGGGACAGAGGGCCAACTGTACATGAAAAGTGATGACTAACACTAATGCATTTTAAAATGATGTTCCAAGAAACTTCTAGAGCAATTTTGTGATTGAATATTTTACATTTTGTATCCACCACTGCCTTGCAGGTAGAGTTTTTATATTTTTGTGATTGTTTGATATCTTCCCCTGTGGTGTTCATTTTCATTACATACCTTATACTGTCTGTTATACTTAACCTCTTTGCAATCCACTTGAGAAATACTTGTGATTAACCAGATTAATAACATAGTCAATCCTTCTTATCCACGGATTCATTATCCACAGATTCAAGCATCCACTGCTTGAAAATATTAAAAAATATATACAAATTCCAAATAACAAAGCTTGATTTTTCCATTTTAGATAAGGGACACAATTTTACTTTCTGTTATATTAATGGGACTTGAGCATCCATGGATTTTAATATCCACAGGGGGTCCTGGAACTAAACTCCAGTGGATACCAAGGGCCCACTGTAAAATAAACAAGAAAATACCCTGCAGTGCTAACAGAAAATATTTTGCATTTCCTTCTCTTTATAATAAATAGGAAATAACTTCAATAGCCTTCTTTTTTCCAAAAAGGCTTTAGGTTTTTAATTGATCTAAATATACTTTATGCATATAATCTTGTTTTCTATGTCAACTTTGCTTCTCTGGACACTTGTGCTATGTAGGTATACTTTCACTGGTATTTACACCTTTGAATGTCTAATCAAGATATTGGCAAGAGGATTCTGCTTGAATGAGTTCACTTTTCTTCGAGATCCATGGAACTGGCTGGATTTCAGTGTGATTGTGATGGCGTAAGTGTCAAAGTTTGCCTTTTTTATAGCCCCTAAATTAATGAATTGCTGTTTTTTCCTCTGAAAGATTTGGCCGGAGTGGATGGAGTGGCTGCCACAGTTTATCGAAATGGTTCCTGAGCTCTTAAAAGCAGACACCACAGGGAGCAGAAATTCACAGGGTTCTCATGCTGTGGGCAATAAACTCCATTTGTTGTTGTTGTGTGCCTCCAAGTCATTTTTGACCTATGGCAACCCTAAGGCAACTCTATCATAGGGTTTTCTTGGCAAGTTTCTTCAGAGGGGGTTTGCCATTGCCATCCTCTGAGGCTGAGAGAGTGTGACTTGCCCAAGGTCATTCAGTAGGTTCACTGGTTGAGCTGGGATTCAAACCCTGCTCTCCAGAATCATAGTCCAACTCTCAAACCACAAAAATTGGTCAAAGGGAAACCCTCTCTGAAGAAACTTGGCAAGAAAACCCCATGATAGGGTTGCCATAAGACACACAACAACAACAACAACAACAACAACAACACATATACATATACATATATATGCTTTTGAGCGAATGCTCAATACTAGTCTATCAGTAAACCGGAAAAAATGTGCTTACATACAATTTAGCACCATGGACAAACACCTTAGGGCAGGGGTAGGCAACCTTTTTGAGCCGGGGGCCGGGTTGCTGTCCCTCAGACAATTGATGGGCCGAAGCACCATAAATAAATAAATAAATAAAAATTAAAATTAAAAAATAATTTAAAAATTTAAAAAAATGCATGCACACTCTCTCAGCCCCAGAAAAGCCATGGCAAAACCCCTGTGAAGATTTTGCCACGAAAACCCCAAGAACAAGTAATAACAACAATAATCAATATCATCATGGGGTGGCGGCGGCGGTGGGGGGGTGGCGGCGGCAGGATCGGTTTGGGGCCGGTCCAAAGGCCTTGCTGGGCCGCATCCGGCCCCCGGGCCTTAGGTTGCCTACCCCTGCCTTAGGGGATGTAGATGCTTTTAAAAAATGATCTCTTTTTAAAAATGATGTCTTTTGTCATACTTTGATTTTACAGATATATGGGAGAGTTTATTGAATTGGGTAACGTTTCAGTTCTTCGGATGTTTCGGGTGCTGAGAGCTTTAAAAACTATTTCGATCATCCCAGGTATGAAAAACTTTGAATAACGTCTACCGACAATATGAATTCCTTTGCTCTAATTCAGCTACATGTGTTATGGGCATACTAAACCCAGTGGTCCCAGTTTATCAGAGATAGTCCTGTTACACCTGCCCCTGTTTTCCTTTTGGAAGCATGTATGGGGTACCTTGTTTTAAAAAATAATAATGTTAGAATATGTTGCAAAAGTTGTCATTTGCTAGGTCTGAGTCCCTTCCCAGACCTCTTTAGAAATATATTTCTAGAAGATAGAGGCAAGTATGGTATGTCTTCCTTTTAACATACAGAGGGCCCCTAGTATCTGCTGGGATTTGGTTCCAGGATCCCCTGTGAATACTAAAATCTGCAGAAGCTCAAGTCCCATTAAATACAATGGCATAGTAAAATGATGCCCTTTATATCAAATGGCAAAATCAAGGTTTGTTTTTTCGAATTTATATATTTGGAATTTATATAAAAAAAATATTTATATATTTTGGAATATTTTCAATCCATGGATGCTTGAACACGCGGCTAAAAATTTTGAGGATATGGAGGGCCAACTGTATATGCATATTATATTTAGAAGTGGAAAAACAAATGATATGCTCAATGCTTGAAGTTAACTGTACAGATATTATCTCCATTAACAAAGGGCCCTTGCAGACTGCCAGAAATAGTGCAAATTGAGTCCACTTTAGCTGCCCTGATTCAGTGCTAGGGAATCATGGGAAAAGAAGTTTATTGTGGCACCAGAGCTCTCTGACAGAGAAGGCTCAATGTCTCAGAAAAAAATACAGTTCCCATGATTCCCTAGCACTGAGTCAGGGCAGTTAAAGTAGACTCAGTTTGCACTATTTCTAGGAGTTTGCAAAGGCCCAAAGTCTTTGAGAATGAAGATCCTTTTTACACAGGATTTTTACAATTGCCCAGCCCCCCTTCTTCCTTGTCCTCTGGCTAGCTGGGAATTTTCTTGCAG
Organism: Phrynosoma blainvillii; assembly: GCA_026167975.1. Taxonomy (NCBI): domain Eukaryota; kingdom Metazoa; phylum Chordata; class Lepidosauria; order Squamata; family Phrynosomatidae; genus Phrynosoma; species Phrynosoma blainvillii. Next base: position 8,547,775 of record JANUYF010000005.1, read on the forward strand.
CATCTGCAATGAGAAGGTTGTGAAACAGGGCTGGCGAAACACAGACTTTTAATGTTGGGCTGCAATGGCATGTCTACAGTAATCAATGTAGTAAAGCTTGAGCTTGGAAAGAGCTGCTTATTCTGTACCTGATTCTAATGTAGCTGTGTGTACCTGCCTACAGGAGGCAAGGTAAACAACAGCTGCTTCCAGAATCCCTTACTGAGATTGTGGAAACAACAAAACTGAGAGAAAATGTAAGAGCAGATAAGCCTGCCGCACCAGCTCCGCTATCAGCATTGTAAAAAGAGGCATAGATCTACCGCCACCAAAATGGAAATGATAAGAACAATGAGTTTAGTGAAAGAAAAGGTCATCCCTGGCATTTTGGAAGAAAGTTTCAAGTGGTCTCTAGAAGGTTCATAGTTTGTTTTCTTATGCAAGGCTTAGCTGACCTGCTTTTCTCATTTCACATATGGATATTGTTTGTTTTGAATTTTTAAACAATCCTCTCTTTTCTGTGGCTTAGTACTCAATCGCTATTCTTTCCATCTTACTTTTTGCCTCTGGTACCAAATTTTCAGTTAAAAAAGTAATGCCCAGGAACTGATAACCTTCAATTAATGGAAGTATATCTATATTCACTTACAGAAAATAAAATGAATATCCAGAGCTGGTGTGACTCACCCCACTCTATCTGCGTATTCAATAAAATTAATCTAAAATATTTATTGTATACATATTTGTATAAGCATGTTTTCAGACAATTGTCCCTTTTGCTATCCATTTTTGGCTTTCTTTGTACATATTGTAATCAGAGCTGACAAAATACAAATAGTGCATCATCATACCCATGAATAAGCAGCAACCCCCATAAGTATCAAGACTCTCAATGGTTTTGCAATTATTTTGATTTGGTAAATTTCATGCCATTCATTTCCCACTGCAGGTCTGAAGGTCATTGTAGGTGCCCTTATCCAGTCTGTTAAGAAACTTGCAGATGTTATGATCCTGACTGTTTTCTGCCTGAGTGTCTTTGCCCTTATTGGCCTCCAACTCTTTAAGGGACATCTGAAACACAAATGTGTCAAGAACTACACAGAGTTTGTCAACCAGAGCAAAGGGCTACAGCATCCCAATGGGACATCTATGCATGATGAACAGACCTTGCTTTCCTACCAGGATTTCATCAGAAATAACGGTATATATACTTTTCTCAACTCCTGGGGAAATGATGGGCCTTTTATGCCTTTGTTTCTGGTTTTGAAGGAGGCCCAAGCAAACAAGGCATGCAATTCTCCAGTGTCCTACTGTTCCACAACTGAATTGCAACTACTGGATGAGTGCTATGCCAGGTTTCCTTTGAAGCATTCTTGGAATCTTGTTTTCAAACTCACAAGTGTACTTCCAGAAATGATATGATTGTAAATGAAACCAAACATTAACACATTAGCAATATCACTCCCAGGAGCAATTTCTCCTTACTGGGAAGAACCACATATAAATGTACTTCTGTACCCTGTCAGTTCTGCTCTGCAGTATATTAGTAATAGCTTTAGTAATAAATGCCAGGAATCTCACAAGTTTCAAAATAAATACTATCTGTCTATCTAATCTCATTGAGCTTTTCAAATTTACTCCCTGATATCTGCAAACTCATGAAGATGGAGTTGTTTCCATCTTTCCACTATACTGAGCTGGTTCAATTTCATTCCATGTATTGTCTTACAATAAAGTGAGGGCTCATTCTCTATTGTGTCAGTCAAACTATTGCTGTTTTTTCTAAAATCTGGAAGCCCTTAATGTGAGCAGGGGAAGATAAAACATATCACACTGAATATATTGGGAATCTAAATGGCCTCGCCATGGTTAAAGGATTAATTTAATAATACAATAGCTACTGTATGTTGATGTAGTGATAAAGATAAAGTGGTGTTCTCCACCCTATAATGTAAATAAGAAACTTTTTGTATTATAATGATTAATTATAATGCAACTTTAATTTAAAAAATTGTACTGGAGTTATTCGCCCAGGTTGGGCATAATTCTGAAATGTTATATGCATGACTGCTGGGAGTTATATGAACTGTATCAGCAGAGATTGGAGAAATTGCTTTTGGAGGCTGGAATTCCCAGAATTCCCCAGTAGGCTGGTCACAGGGAACTGAAGTCAAACATTTTCCAGGTTGCTGGTATACATTAATATAAGGCAAGATCTTTGTCTTATATAGCTGCTTAAGCAAAGGTATGGTGTTGAGCTTTGATTTTGAAAAAGACAAACTCTGTAGGATGTAGCCAAGGAAGAAAATAATATGCTTGAGAGAAGTGAAGGAAAGACTGGATGGATATGAATGTTCAGTGATGGGGGGAAAAAGATAGTTCAGAAGCAAACTGGAATTTTCCAGACTAGATAAATACTTACCAGAAAAGGGTGGAAATGTTAAATGACAACTGACTGAAAGTTTTACCTAGATTTACCTAGATTGCTCCTTTTTTTGTGTGCAGAGAATTACATCTTTAAGAACGACACTGAAGATTATTTATTGTGTTCCAATGGTTCTGATGGTGGGTAAGTGTATTACATTATCATTCTTTTTCTATGTTTAGAACATTGATGCTTATTTTGACCAATCAGGGAAACATGCAGAATAAAAACTGAGTAAAATGTTACCTGACTGAAAATTCTTAGAACAGAAATGCAAACATCTTCTCTACCAAATTTGGTTTGTCTACCCACCCATTTTGATTCCCTTCCCCCCATGGCTCAGACTCTAAAATCTATCTATCTATCTATCTATCTATCTATCTATCTATCTATCTATCTATCTAATCTATTTATCTATCTATCTATCATCTATCTATCTATCTATCTATATCATCTATCTACCCATCCATCTATCTATTCATTTATTGCACAAAGTCACTGTTACACTCATCATTTTCATGTAGTTTCTGTTGGCAAGCCTACCTCCTTGTGGTGAGATCTAATATTTACAATTAATTTCCAGATATAACAACAGGTCCATTTTATTGTGCACTGAACATTTTTCTATCAAGTGTGTGTTTTAATCTGAGGATGTTACGATCTATTGATTGCAAATAAAGATAACTGCACAATAGATCAAAGCTAAAATTGTTATAATGCCAACACTATACCAGAAGCAGAAAAATATTTACAAATATTTATGTATATTAGTGTGATTTCTTTTCATACTTAAATACTGGAGACTTTTTTCACTTTTAAAAACAAAGTTATAATTTGTAGCTCCTGTCCACTGAAGTACGTATGCCTGAAGGTTGGAGATAATCCTGACTATAACTTCACAAGCTTTGATACTTTTGGCTGGGCCTTTCTCTCCTTGTTCCGTCTTATGACGCAGGATTACTGGGAGCGCCTCTATCAACAGGTAAATGATATATTTCTTTTAAGTCAAATATATAATGGAGGTTTTACTTTTAAGATGTCGCTTTAGGGGCTCCTTCTGAGTGGCACATGAGGTGGCACAATGGATTGTGTCATCAGGAAAGAGTGTTTTCCAAATACCCTTCTGCATGAAAACTGTACTGTGCATTTTCAAATCTACTGCATCAAGTGGAATGGTTCTAGTGGAAGTCTAATTCCTGTGCTACTAATTTTCTGCTTGCAGAAGCTTTTATGTTTGGTTTTTATTTAATAAAATATTATATACAGCCTTTTGGTTCCAAAGAGATTAAAAATTATTTGACCCACCACCTGCTGTCTGAACTGAAATGGTCCATTCTGCTGGCTTAGAAGTCTACAATGTCATTCTCATCTCATCCAGCATCCTGTACCACATCTTGCCTGACATACAAAGTATAGTACCCATTTCAGCCTGGCTGTTTCCCACATTGCTTGAGTAATGTGAGAAGCTTGTTGTTGTTGTTGTGTGCCTTCAAGTCATTTCCAACTTCTGGTGACCTTAAGGTGAACCTATCATGCGACGGTCAGGAGCGCTTGTTATCAGCTTTGGCTGATACGCCAGCTGCGCCCTTTTCTGGAAGTAAGGGATCTTGAGACCATTGTGCACGCACTGGTAACCTCACGCCTTGACTTCTGTAATGCGCTCTACATGGGGCTACCCATGTGCTTGGTTCGGAAGCTTCAGTTGGTTCAAAACATGGCAGCCAGGCTTATTTCTGGAACATCTAGGAGGGACCACATCACCCCGGTTTTGAGATCCCTCCACTGGTTGCCTATTAGCTTCCGGGCCCAGTACAAGGTGTTGGTTATTACCTTTAAAGCCCTAAATGGCTTGGGTCCAAGCTATCTCAGGGATCGCCTCCTTCCATACAATCCTCCCTGCACTCTCTGGTCCTCTGGGAGGAATTTGCTGCAGCCTCAAAAATCTAGGCTTGCAGTGACCTTCCAGAGGGCTTTTTCTGTTGTCGCCCCCAAACTCTGGAACGGCCTGCCGGACGAGATCCGTCAGTTGACATCACTGGACAGCTTTAAAAAAGCTGTCAAGATGGATCTCTTTCGGCAGGCCTTTCCAGACTAATCACCCCGGCCTTGGGTTCCTTGACTCCTGCGTTCCTCTCGTGGCCCCATCAGTTGTTGATGGATGAGGAACGCAGTAGAGGTTGATTAGGGGGTGGGTTGGTTTTTCTTTTTGGAGATATGTTATACGGGTTTTATTGTAAGCCGCTTGGATTGTCTGGCAATAAGCGGGATACAAATAAACATTATTATTATTATTATTATTATTATTATTATTATATTTTCTTTGGCAAGTTTCTTCAGAGGGGGTTTGTCATTGCCATCCTCTGAGTCTGAAAGTGTGTGACTTGCCCAAGGTCATTCAGTAAATTTCCATGGATTTGAACCTCACTGTCCTGAATCATAGTCCAAAACTCATGCACCAATTGCTTGAGAAGGTCTTAGGCATGTGATAAAACCCCATGCAGCTGACCATGCATACCAGAATAATCTCTTATGGAAAGCTGGGTATGGAGAGAACCTATAGGAAGTGATGGCTTCTCACTTTACTGAAGTGATGCAGAAATCAGCCGCACTACATGGCTCCTGTGCTACACGTGTGGTGTGAGAAGACGATCCTTGCAGTGGACTAATATGTTTGAAGCAAGCAGTGATAGAATGGTGGGGGATATCCAAGAAAAATGCACAGCGAGAAAATTCCAGCTTGTTTTTGTTTCTGCATTTTCTGTGGCCCTGATCTGGGGATATTACCTGGAAAGCATAGTCAGTGAGCTTGGAGAGTATCCCACTCTTGGAGAGCTTCTCTTCCCACTGGTTTTGAACATTAGAAAGTGGCCATACTGTCATGTACTTGGAGATCTAGTAGCGCTGCATGAGTTTTCCTTAGAAGGTGGACTGAATATAATCACCATTAGCTTTCAGTAGGATTTATGCAGGCTTTTCACCAACTTGTTTGCCAAAGGAAAATATAATTTACCAAAAATCATTTTTCTCCCATATTTTGTTTACTCTTGCCAAACATAAAACCTGTTGGTTTTCTGAGGTTCTCCAGTTTTAATAACTCAAAAGAAACAGATATGGAAAAAAGATGTTTTTGTAAACTCTGTCTCTCTCAAACACACACATACTCCCAGCTTCAGCTTTACCTGGGCATATTAGAAGATAGTCCTTCAAAAAAAGAGAATTCTCAGAGTCATCACCAAATCAAATAATCATTTGCCAAAATAGGGAAAAAATGCAAACAGCACCCCCCTGTTTTGCAGTTCAAAAAGATTTGCATTAGCTTTGAGCATGCACTTCTATTCTAAGTTTAGAAGGACATTAAAAAATTCACAATTAATTTAAAGAACTGTTTCTTTTAAAAATGGAAATGGCTCATGCTTGACACTGGGAGAAAAATTAAGAAAAAGGGGGAAAGTGAACTGAGACGTGAATGTGTAGCATCATTTTTGCCTTGCTTTTTTCAATTGTTTTACTATTGTTTCTTATGTAGAGAGACCTTGTAGCACTTTTGAGACTAAGGGCCTTTACAGATGGCCAGAAATAATGCCGCTTGAGGCCACTTTAATTGTCCTGATTCAGTGCTGAGGAATCATGGGAACTGTATTTATTCTGGGACATTGAGCCTTCTCTGTCAGAGAGCTCTGGTGCCACAATAAACTACAGTTCCCTAGCACTGAGCCAGGACAGTTAAAGTGGCCTCAAGCTGCATTATTTCTGGCAGTCTGTAAAGGCCCTAACTGAAAGAAAGAAGTTGGCAACATGAACTTTCGTAGAGCATGAGCTTTCGTAGCTGCCAACTCCTTTTTTTCAGTTAGTCTCAAAGGTGCTACAAGATCTCTCTACATACTGATTCTACAGACTAACATGGCTATATCCTTGAATTCTATTGTTTCTTATGTCATTTTAGATAATTAATTCATGGGGTTTTTAATGTTTATTTTCATTGAATGGTTCCTATTTTTTTTAATGATTCAGTAGCTTACCTGCTTTGCAAATAAGGAAAAACCACGCATATAGTTAAACACACAGCCAAAGACTAAGTACTATATTCTTTCTGGCTTTAGACTCTCAGAGCTTCAGGGAAGATCTACATGCTGTTTTTCATGCTGGTCATCTTTCTGGGATCATTCTATCTGGTCAACTTGATCTTAGCTGTGGTCACGATGGCATACGAAGAACAGAGCAAAGCCACTATTGCTGAAACAGAGGCGAAAGAAAGGAAATTTCGTGAAGCCATGGAGATGCTAAAGAAAGAGCAGGAGGTCTATATATAATTCTTTTCCTAATCTAAAACTACCACCATGTTGCACAAACTTTCCCTGTTACCAACAAGTACTAAAGGATGTGCTAGAGCATATTGAAACACCAGGAGAAATACTTAAAAAACAAAACAAAACACTGTATTGCTTGCTCACCTGGAGAAGAGTCTATTTATTGTATTCCACCTGATTCCTTGTTCCAGACTTGATCATTCTGATCAGCCCTCCTAGGGTCAAATAATTTTACAGCATCTTAAAACCTTTCCTTAAAGAAGATGGGGCTGAAAAATTGATTACACTGAAACATATTGGCTGAGCTCCTTTGAAAAGAGATCATAGAATCATAGAATAATAGAATCATAGAGTTGGAAGAGACCACAAGGGCCATCCAGTCCAACTACCTGCCATGCAGGAACTCCCAATCAAAGCATCCCTGACAGAAGGCCATCCAGCCTCTGCTTAAAGACCTCCAAGGAAGAAGACTCCACTACTCTCCGAGGGAGTGTGTTCCACTCTCGAACCGCCCTTACTGTCAGGAAGTTCCTCCTAATGTTGAGGTGGAATCTCTTTTCTTGCAGCTTGCATCCATTGTTTCGGGTCCTAGTCTCTGGAGCAGCAGAAAACAAGCTTGTTCCCTCCTCGATATGACATCCCTTCAAATATTTAAACATGGCTATCATATCACCTCTTAGCCTTCTCTTCTCCAGGCTAAACATCCCCAGCTCCGTAAGTCGTTCCTCATAGGGCTTGGTTTCCAGACCCTTCACCATTTTAGTTGCCCTCCTTTGGACACACTCCAGTTTTTCCACATCCTTTTTGAATTGTGGTGCCCAGAACTGGACATAGTATTCCAGGTGAGGCCTGACCAAAGCAGAATAGAGTGGCACTATTACTTCTCTTGATCTAGACACTATACTTCTACTGATGCAGCCTAAAATTGCATTGGCCTTTTTAGCTGCTGCATCGCACTGTTGACTCATGTTCAGCTTGTGGTCCACCTGGATTCCTAGATCCCTTTCACACGTAGTCTCATTCAGCCAGGTGTCCCCCATCGTATATCTGTACTTTTCGTTTTTCCGCCCTAAGTGCAGTACCTTACATTTCTCCGTGTTGAATTTCATTTTGTTAGCTTTGGCCCAACTTTCTAGTCTGTTCAAGTCATTTTGAATTTTGATCCTGTCCTCTGGGGTATTAGCTACTCCTCCTAATTTGGTGTCATCTGCAAATTTGATAACTATGCCCCCAATACCGTCATCCAAGTCATTAATAAAGATATTGAATAGCACTGGGCCCAGGACAGAGCCCTGTGGCACCCCACTGGTCACTTCTTTCCAAGTTGAAAAGGAGCCATTGTTGAGCACCCTTTGCATTCGACCAGTCAACCAATTACAAATCCATGTAACAGTTACTTTGTCTAGCCCACATTTTACCAACTTGCTTGCAAGAATGTCATGGGGAACCTTATCAAAGGCCTTACTGAAATCAAGATATATCCACAGCATTCCCTTCATCTACCAAGCTGGTAATTTTATCAAAAAAAGAGATCAGATTTGTCTGGCATGACCTGTTTCTCTGAAACCCATGTTGACTTTTTGTGATTATGGAATTACTTTCCAGATGTTCACAGACTCTCTGTTTAATGATCTGCTCCAGAATCTTTCCTGGTATTGATGTCAGACTAACTGGACGATAATTGTTGGGATCCTCTTTTTTCCCCTTTTTGAAGATGGGGACAACATTTGCCCTCCTCCAGTCCGCTGGGACTTCTCCTGTTTTCCAGGAGTTCTCAAAGATTATTGCCAATGGTTCCGATATTACATTTGCCAGTTCTTTTAATACCCTTGGATGTAATTCATCTGGTCCTGGAGACTTATATTCATTTAGATTAACCAGATGTTTCTGTACTATCTCTTTACTTATTCTGTGCTGAAATTCTCCTATTCTGTCCTCTGCTCCATTATCCTCAAGTTGAGCACCCTTTGCCTTTTCTGAGAAGACTGAAGCAAAGAAGGTGTTGAGTAATTCTGCCTTTTCTCTGTCCCCTGTTAACTTTTTGCCATCTTCTCCACACAGCGGCCCTACCATTTCCTTCTTTTTCCTTTTGCTGCTGACATACCCCCAAAAGCCCTTTTTATTGTTCTTAACCTCTCTTAAAGCCTGATTTCATTCTGCGCTTTAGCTTTTCTGACTTTATCCCTACACGTGCTAGCTATTTGTTTGAATTCCTCTTTGGTGATTTCCCCATTTTTCCATTTCTTATACATGTTCCGTTTAAAACATGTTCAGTTGCAAGTTCCTTAGTCATCCATCCTGGTTTCTTGAGACACCTCCCATTCTTCCTCCTCATTGGCACGGTTTGAAATTGTGCCTTCAGTATCTCCCTTTTGAGAAACTCCCATCCGTCTTGAACTCCCTTCTCTTTTAATATTCCTGTCCATGGGATCACCCTCAGTATTTCTCTAAGTTTAGTAAAATCAGCTTTCCTAAAGTCTAGAATGCGTGTCTGACTATGCCTGGCTTCTCCTTTCCACTGTATAATAAACTCCAGGAGGACATGATCACTCCCGCCTAAGGATCCAACCACTTGCACCCCATTAACTAGGTCTTCCCTGTTAGTTAGGATCAGATCCAAAATAGCTGACTCCCTCGTTGCCTCTTCCAAATTTTGAACAATGAAATTGTCTTCGAGGCAAGTGAGGAATTTGCTAGACCTTGAGGATTTTGCCGAGTTTGACTTCCAGCAAATATCCGGATAGTTGAAGTTACCCATCACTACTATATTTCTCCTTTCTGAGTGTGTGGTCATCTGTTCTAGAAAGGCTTCATCCAATTCTTCTGCTTGAGTTGGGGGTCTGTAGTAGACTCCCACACTAACATCCCTGTTGTTTCCTTCCCCTTTAATTTTTATCCAGATGCTCTCCACTTGGCTTCCAGGATTGATGTCCTGGATTTCTTCACTGGTGTAAATATCCCTGACATATAATGCTATTCCTCCTCCTTTCCTGTTTGTCCTGTTTCTCTTGAAAAGGTTATACCCCTTTATTTCTACATTCCAGTCATGAGACTCACCCCACCAGGTTTCAGTGATGCCTATTATATCATATTTGCTTTGTTGTGCTAGGAGTTCAAGTTCATCTTGCTTATTTCCCATGCTCTGTGCATTAGTGTAGAGACATCTAAGACCATGTGTCCCCTTTACTTGCTGCCTGTGCACATTTTTTTGCCTCCCACTGTTGGGTCCCTGTACTGTTTGCCTTGTTTCCTCTATGACAGTTTGACTATTTTCTCCAGTCCTTTTGTCTTCCAGGACGTTGTCTCCCTTCCCCACACAGTTCAGTTTAAAGCCCTCCTGATCAAATTCTTCAGACCGTTGGCAAAAACATTTCTTCCAACTGGTGTGAGATGCAGCCCATCCCTTGCCAGGAGTCCACCCTCATGGAACCGCAGCCCATGATCCAAGAATCCAAATCGTTCTCGACGACACCATCTGCGGAGCCAATTGTTGACATCTGCTATCTTCCTCTCTCTTCCTCGACCATGCCCTTGAACTGGCAGAAGAGACGAGATGACAATCTGTGCCTCCATTTCTTTCAGCTTCTTTCCTGGAGCCTCGTAATCCCTTTTGATGTTCTGAAGGCTGTGCCTTGCTGTGTCGTTCGTTCCCACGTGGACCAAAAGGAAGGGGTATTGGTCGGTAGGCCTGACCAGTCTTGTCAGCCTCTCTGTCACATCTCTGATCTTTGCCCCAGGAAGACAACACACCTCTCGAGACATCTTGTCAGGCCCACAAATCACTGCTTCTGTCCCCCTCAGCAAGGAGTCCCCCACCACGACCACACGCCTCCTCCGAGGCTTAGCAGTGACTGTTCCCTGTGGTGGAACTGCCAGGGTCCCCTGCTCTGTCTCTGAAATCTGTCCATGCTGCTCTTCTGCGTCCTCCTTGCTAAGAGTAAGAGCTTGAAATCGATTCTGTAGCTGCAAGCTCCCAGTACGATCCCTGGTCTCCTTACTTCTGTGTGTGACCTTCCTCCAGCTTTCTACCTCCTGTGTGTGTGATGTGACCTTCTCTTCTCCAGCGACTTCCTCTGTGTGTTCCCCGTCCAAGACCGTTTGTTCTGTTCTATCAAGGAATGCCTCTTGCTCCCTAATATGTTGAAGTGTAGCTACCCACGCCTCCAGCTGCTGTACTTTGTCCTCCAAGAGGGCTACCAACTTGCACTTGGAGCATGTGTAGTTTCCCACATCTGTAGGTAAGAATACAAACATCGCACAGGTATTGCAGGTGACGGCAGCAGTTCCTTCAGTGTCCATACTAAGTCTTAATTAGTACCTGAAAGTGGACTACGACTTTCCTCCTCAAAGAAAATCCCTTGCTAACAGTATTTAAGTCTGCTGGTTATAAAATGACCTGAAACAGGCCTCTGGCAGCAGTTGTATAGAGCTAACTGCCTAGCCCACCCCCTATTGACTTGCAAATACCACTCAACAAAGCCCCACCCGCTGAGTCACAGTCACACTCCCCCCAAGTGTTTTTAAAAAGAATTTTAAAACTTACCCACTCAAGATGGCTGTCTGGAAACTGCTTTCTCCTCTTTCCTAGCAGGAACTGGCCTTCTTCTCTGTTTCCTTTCCTGGCAGAACTGCCTAGAAAGCCTCTTTCTCTTTCTCCTTTCTGTTAGAAACTGGCCTGGAGAGCCTCCTCCTCCTCCTTCCCCTGTCCTGGCCGAAACTGACCTGAAACTGGCCTCTGGTAGCAGTTGTATAGAGCTAACTGCCTAGCCCACCCCCTATTGACTTGCAAATGCCACTCAACAAAGCCCCACCCGCTGAGTCACAGTCACACTCCCCCCAAGTGTTTTTAAAAAGAATTTAAAAACTTACCCACTCAAGATGGCTGTCTGGAAACTGCTTTCTCCTCTTTCCTAGCAGGAACTGGCCTTCTTCTCTGTCTCCTTTCCTGGCAGAACTGCCTAGAAAGCCTCTTTCTCCTTTCTGTTAGAAACTGGCCTGGAGAGCCTCCTCCTCCTCCTTCCCCTGTCCTGGCCGAAACTCCCTTCCCCTGTCCTGGCCGAACTGATGTTGCAGTGCTTATCCACCCTTATTTATTTTTAGCATGCAAAAGGATCTTATAGCATCTTTGAGATCAAAAGAAAGAAGTTGGTAGCATAAGCCATTGTAGACAAGTCTACTTCCTCAGATGAGCTGAGTGAACACTGTGTGCGTTGGAAGTAGACTAGTCTATGAAAGCCTATGCTAACAACTTCCTTCTGTCATTCTCAAAGGTGCTATAAGATCCCTTTGCATATTGATCCAGACTAATACGGCTATGTCTTTTGGATTATGACAGCTGAAAGAAAATCCTTGTGAGTCATTTGAATCACCAATGCAAAGAGATATCTGTAACTGTAAAGCTGTCACATCACCCAATTTTTTGATCTCTTTAAGAGTTTTAATTGTATAATCCCAGTTTTGTACTATTACATTCTAGGAATTAGCTGCCAAAGAAAATGACAGCATGTCACATAGTTCATTTGAAGTGTCACCTGTAGCATCCAAAGAGGTCAAAGAACGAAGCAACAGAATGAAGAAGTTGTCTTTAGGGATAGAAGATTGTGGAGAGGAGCTAAAAATCCCTAAATCACAGTCTAGTGACAGCCATCGGAAATCGGTAATTCAGTGTTTAATTAAGGCTCTGTTTACACAAATCATTACTTCTTTAAGTCTTTGGTTGCATTCCAACTTCTGCTTGCATGAACAGAGGTGCTTAAATGGAGAAGGTGCATGCATAATGGAAACCAACATTTTTAACCAAGATACTTGGTTTTAAGCATAATTTACTGTCTAAAAATATCTATATAAATCTTTTTAGCAACTGCATTTTTAAAAAGTCATTCTTGATCTAAATGTTTTTTCCTAGCACTACTAAGGGCCTTTGCAGACTGCCAGAAATAGTGCAAATTGAGTCCACTTTAAGGGTTAGGGTTAGTGCTAGGGAATCATGGGAATTGGGGTTTTTTTCTGAGACATTGAGCCGTCTCTGTCAGAGAGCTCTGGTGCCACAATAAAATACAGTTCTGGCAGTCTGCAAAGGCCCAAAGTTAACTCCAAAATACAGCCTAATATGATCTAATTTTGCTTTATTTGTAACACATATACACTACTTTTTATCACATCTTGGAACATTAGGATTTTAAAATTAATCCAGTAATGCTAAATTTGCATATATTTTTTATGCTGAATGTACAACTTTGCTTCCACTGCACTCAGCAGAAGAGATCCATTGTGATGTGGCAAACAATTTGCCTCACAAATATAGGGCAATGTATGCACAAATTGTCATTAACAGGATGCCAGTCATAAATTAACCATGCAATAATTCAATCTAAATAAGGTACAGTATTACTAAACCCTTATTCTCCATTGTGGGTCATAGTGGACAAAGAAAAATATAAAGTAGTAAGCATGCACATAAATAAATAATTTTATAAGCATGCAAGCTTATAAATAACTAGTCACAGGTAGTTTGTGGGAATTGTGAAATGTCTTCAAATGACTGGTAGTGCAACTAATTGTTTTGCCCTTCCCCTAATTTAGGCCATAAATATTGGTATGGTAGTGAACATATGGAGTGGTAATATTGGTGGGGTGCTTCTTAGAATGGCAAAAGTTATGAGTTAATGAAAATTACATATCATCTCGAAAAGCTGCCATCCATGAAAACACATAATTCTTTGAAGTAGAAACAGGAAGGAAGGAAGGAAGGAAGGAAGGAAGGAAGGAAGGAAGGAAGGACAGAAAGAAGGAACTAATGTTTCTCTACAATTGGCAAGGTTTAGTAAGTGTCTACTCCAGGGGTAGGCAACCTAAGGCCCGGGGGCCAGATGCAGCCAGGCCGGCCCTGCCGCAGCCCGCCATGATGATATTGATTATTGTTGTTATTACTTGTTCTTGGGGTTTTCTTGGCAAAATCTCCACAGGGGTTTTGCCATGGCTTTTCTGGGGCTGAGAGAGTGTGCATGCATATTTTTTAATTTTTTTTAATTTTTTTATTTTTATATTTGTTTGTTTGTTTATTTTTGGTGCTTCACCCCCCCAATTGTCTGAGGGACAGCAACCCGGCCCCTGGTTCAAAAAGGTTGCCTACCCCTGGTCTACTCTATTCAAGTGTAAATATAGTTAATTTAAATATGAACTTCAATGACCAGCAGAGAGTATCAGATTCAATATAATTTCTGCTGTCTTTTTTCTTGTCTGATCCCTTTAGGCTGTCTTTACCCACAGTTATGGTCCAAGTTCAAACCCAACAAAACGTCGACCTAGCCATGGCAGTATATTCAGTTTCCATGTATCAGGTCAAGATGTTGGTTCAAGGGCTGAATTTGGGGAGGATGACACTAGCAGCACTGGGGAGATGGAGATCCAGCGTGGCTCACTGCTGGCAACACGAATGGGAAGGCGACCGAGCAACCAAAGCCAAGTCAGTTACAGTCCTCGCCCAGGTACTCCAAGCTACATGCTGCCTGGCAGATGGAACCCTGGAGACGAGTGTAATGGGATGGTCTCATTGATGGGAGGCAGTGGAATAAGGCCACTCATGGAACCCATTTCAGGGGAAGGAGCATTGCTTCCCCCAGTTATGGAAAATCCTGATAAGGGTGATCTGGTAAGTAGAATACATAAATAGCCAGATGTCAATTTCTGCCACATTTGCAATTTATCATGGGTGCACAACTTTCCCCTGCCCCCAAAGTTCAGCAATAGACACAGGCAAACACAACAAAACGATTTAATTGGAATGGCAGCAGAGTGCGCCAAGAGACCTTCAGGGAGCTGGACCTAAGACTTGTAAATGGCTTGCATGTACCCCTAGGACTCAGCTTATCTATCCCTGCTGTTGCTAGTGGTGCAATGATTCTCCTAATGTCTCCTCATGAGCCAGTGTAACGTAGTGTTTTGAGCCTTGGGCTATGATGCTGGAGACTGGGGTTTGAATCCCTACTCATCCTTGGAAACCCACTGGGTCTCCAGCATCAGAGAAAGGCAAAGGCAAACCTCCTCTGAAGAGATCTTGCCAAGAAAACCCAGTGATAGGTTTGCCTTAGGGTCACCATAAGTCGCAAATGACTTGAAGGTACACGTAAACAGTTTCTCTTCAATAGTCTTGCCTTACTTTTTTTTGGATATTGATTATTCTGTTAATCCTCTCTAGATGTGGTAATATTCAGTACTTGATACTTGCCATCAAAATAAATAAACAAATAAATAAATCAGTACTTGATAGCTCATGATTTTTCAGCAAAAATCAACATTGGACAGTGTTCAATATATAGGTAAAGGTAGCGCTCATCTCCGTTAGTAAGCCAAAGAGCCAGTGTTGTCAGAGACTACTCTGTGTTCATATGGCCAGCATGACTGCACTGAATGCTGTTACCTTCGCACTGAAGTGGTACTTATCCATCTACTTGCATTTCTATGCTTTTGAACTGCTAGGCTGGCAGAAGCTGGGACTAGTGACACGCGCTCCCCCCTTCATGCAGCACCTGGGCCTCGAACTGCCAACCTTCCAATCATCAGAATTGGCATCTTAACCACTAAGCCACCACATCCTGTGCATTCAATATATAGTCATTGATATATATTCAATATATGGTCATTAATATTGGGCAATATCTGAAAGTTGGCCCACAGTAGCAACCAGCAGCTGCTAATAGCTGATCTGCTGACAATCAGTTTTTCATATTATCCAACTTCTGACTTGCAGAATTATTTAGCAGTTCCTCCTCATTTGTTCACTTCATTCATTCACTACTCATGAAATATCAGGTTGAAAAAGTGGAAGGATCCAGTTGTTCATTTTCTATGCTAAATACCAAAATCTTTTTTACAAAATTTGAAATTCTGTTATTTTAAAACATTTTGTTTGCACTTCTCTGGGTATTTATGCTAGTCTCCAAAAGCTGTTATTCAATTTCACAAAGTCGTATCTATCCTCTTCAAAAGTAACATCCAGAATCCTATTAGTTTGTTGCAGTAATTAATTACCTTCTAACCATGGAAAGAATAATCAAAAATTGCTTCCCTGATATTTTTGTTAAAGCATTGATGCTTTAGTTTTTCTCTTGTTTATTTCAAAATAAACAGTTGATTTTGTGTTAATAAAGAGTCTTGTGGCAGTCTTAAATAAAGAGTCTACTTTAATAAAGAATCTTATGGTTAGTTTTAAAACTAACATATTTCATGTGGCATAAACGTTTGTGGGCTCCAGCCACTGGGCAACAGTGGGTTGGCCACAAGACAGCAAATGCAGTTTGGGCGCAGGGCCTTTGTTGCTGCTGAACTAAAGTCTAGCACCAGCAGACCTCCCACTCAACTCAGAGCAGATACAGGAGGATCAGAGGTAAACTCCAGAGCCTATTTGAACCCCCATGGTGACTGATCCACTGGTAACCCAAATTCCAGCTCATTTTAATCAGATTAATAAAAGAAAAAGGAGAGAGCTGATTCTACCAGCACACTTAAAACTAATCAATTTCATATCAATCAATCAATTTCTTCAGATGTCCTTCTTTCCCCCCAGCAGATATTTACTACAGTCAGCCAGGACTAGTTTGGTAACTGTCAGGCAGAAGGCTTTTTCTTCAGCCACCCCTAGACTCTGGAATGACCTGCCAGAAGAGATTTGACAGCTGAATAAGCTATCCGAATTTAAAAGAACATTAAAGACCAGTCTCTTCCAGCAGACTTACCCAGATGATTTATAAATTGTAAATTTTAAATAATGAATTTTAAATGTGGATTGTTTTAATATGTGTATATCTTATTGTCCTTTTAAATTGATATGTGTTTTAAATGATATCTTTTAAACTGATGTTGTTTGTTTGTTAATTGTTGTTGTTCCCCACCTCGATCATTGGGGAGAAGTGAGTAAGAAATAATAACAATAATAATAATAATAATAAGGCAGACTAACACAGCTATTCCTTTGAAACCTTCATCAGATTTGTTAGTACCACTGGCTATTTATTGTTTTACTGCAACAGAATAACATGGTTAACTTTCCACCCTGAAATTCAAATTAACATACCAGTTCTATCATTTAATCATCTGTCTCATTGATTCACTGAATTGTCCCTTCTTCTTTCTTATTAAATCAATTACAACTTTTTAGTCTTAGTTCCATGCCATAAGCTTTCTGTACCAACTAATATAAAAAGGCATAATTCAGCCAAAGTTAGGCACTTTCCAGGCCCTACCTGATTCAGATCAGAAAGCAGTACCGTATTTTCCGGCGTATAAGACGACCCGCGTATAAGACGACCCCCCCCCCATTTTCCAGTCAAAATATAGAGTTTTAGCACCTCTATCCTCATTATCTTTATATCCAGTGTATAAGATGATCCCCCCACTTTAGCCACAGATTTTGCAGGTAAAAAAGTAGTCTTATACGCAGGAAAATAAGGTGTATCCTTGAATCATGTCCAGAACATTTTACTATTTTATAATAATGTATATATGTCTTGTGAATGACCAGTTTGGTAGATGATGGGCCAGATCAGGCCCCCAGAACCGCATGAATTTGGCTGCAGCCTTCCTACCAAGAATGGTGCTAAAGGAGTACCAGAGAGGAAGAACACAGTGGCTATAAAGTGAAGTGAAAAAGATAAGCTGGAGGCTGGGAATGCATTCCCCTAGTTTTCCGTCTTAAATGGTTGCAAGCAAACATCAATATAATTCTTGTAGATTTTTCTTCCCTATACAGTAACTACTGATGCTGATCAATTCTGTGGGTTGAGACGTCTGGGGTCTTCCTGGACATAGAGTTCCTGTTTATCCTCTTGAAGCTTAATTGAATCTGAGATTCCAGTTAGTCAAGCTATCATTCTTTTGCTTCCCCTGCATTTGAGGAGAAATGAGTATTGGTTTTCAGTTTAGGGAAAGTGTGAGAATCCTTGTTTGACTTGCCTAACAACATTAACATCTATCCAACCTCTATCCCTGTCTGAGAGCAAAATACAAAAGCATTCCATAACCTGTTGCTATTTACATCTCTACACAGACTCCTTCATACGATGAAGCCAAGAAGATGCTCCAAACTCATTGTCTGTCGGTGGAGCATTATAACCATCCACTTCAAAGACAGAGGGCAGCCAGTGCAGTCAGCATCATTACCAGTGCACTTGAGGGTAGAACTTTTCTTTTTGTATTCTGGTTGTTTGCCAGCATGCTTGTTGTTTACTAAGGTCAATAATATACTGTGATTACCATAGAGATGTAGTGTTAGCCCCATGGGTCTGCTTTTAATCTGTATTGGATAGCATCTAGGAATAGGGCCTACAGATGTACAGCTTAACAAGTATACATCCAGTCCAAGAAGGTTAATGATCCCAAGGAATACATCAAAATGAGCTGGGCTGTACATGGTAAGCCCTATTCCAATGTGTTCTCTAATGGATGGACGGCAGATGAGCCTAGGACATGAGAGAAATATGCTGGGGTGGTGGGGAAAAGAGGAGATCCAATTCTGTACTGCATGGGAGTTCTGCACCAGTAGACCCATTTATGAATAGGGCTTTTATATTCCTTTTTCAAAGCAGAAAGTATAATTAGGTCAAGGTTTCCCAACCTGGTATGCCCACATGCCCAAGGGATGCAAGATGAAATTTTAGGGAGTATGACAAAGAGTGTTTCTATCCTTGAGTGACAAGTCATAAGTCATGACTTCCCCCCCCCCCCCAAATAAATTAGAATCTAATTGCTCAATTTAGATTTGCATTTTATGCACTGAGCGAAAAGCTATTTTTTAAAGCTCAATTTGCTCACCCGCAGTATTGTATCTGGTTCAATTTGTGGTTCAAAAATTAGAAATTAGACTTCTTCATCTTCAAATGTGTTATTACCGTACACCTATACCAAGCATGGGCTTGCCAGCCATGGTCTGAGCTTCTGCAGATGGTAAGCCCCAGCTCTTTCAATGGGTGCACATGCATGCGGTGGTGCAAGCAGGAGCTCGCACCAATTGAAAAGAATGGGACTTAAGGTCCTGTGTTTTTTACTATCCATGGGGGGATCCGGAATGGATCCCCCATGGATAGCAAGAGCACACTGTACTTTCACAGGAGGTAGGATCATTAATCAAACAGTTCCTAGGGGTGTGGGGCATAGAAAAATTGGGAACTACTGAATTAAGAACTGCCAAATCTGCTGTTTTCTGCCTAGCGCTTATTAAAAATACTTATAACTTATATTTCCATTGCAAAAATAGCCTTTTAAAAAGTCATACAAGTAAATCAGTTTAAATGCAGTAACATCAACAACTCCAAAGTCAGCCCAGACTCTAAGGTCATTGAAATAAAATAATTTTTTCCTGGAATCAAAACATCATCAAAGAGGAGGTTAGACAGATCTCCTGTGGTAGTGAGCTGTAGTGCCTAGGTATCACTTGATAAAACTCTTTCCCATGTACTCACCATGGAATGATGAGATAGAAGAAGGTCCTCTTGGGTTACTTGAGTGGATGGGTAGTGCAGGTAATTGGAGGTGGTCCTTCAAGTACCTTGGTTCAAACTTGTTTAAATCTTTTAAAGGTAATGAGCATCATTTTAGATTGGTCTCAGAAACAGACTGAAAGTCCAAGAAGTTGGAATAACAAGGGACTCATGTGATGGGAAGGGCTGTAGCTGAGTAGTATTGAAGAAGGTCTGAGGTTAAGTTTCCAGTCAAGGCTTTGAAAGACTCCTGCTGCTGCCAATCAGTATAGACATTACTGAACTAAATGAATCAATAGTCTCAATCAATATGTGGCAGCTTCCTACGTTTCTATGTCTAACTGGCCCTTGAAATACAAATTATCATAGTTTTTGATCCCACTTTTTAAAAAATCTGCTGGGATAGCAACAGATGCAGTAGAATTTCTCCTTATGTATTCACTGTTGATTATGCTTTGTGCTTGGCAAATGGATTCCAGACTTTTACTATGCAGACTCTACACCAGTGGAAATTTACTTATGGTATGGAAACCAAAAGTGAAGAGGCAACAATCAGTTCTCAGAAAATGTAGATTTTTACTCAACCAATAAGGGATAGGCAATTCCTCATAATTACTTTCTAGCCAAAGTACCCAATTTTGCTCAAGTTGCAATAGCCCTTTTTTGGATACACTAAATTCTTCATGCAGTGTTATGTAGCTGTCAAAGGAAGAAATATTGTAACCACCAAATTGGACCGCAGCTTCCAAGACACTCTAGGGATGCCTGTTAAAGCAATGCATCCCTAAAACCCCCTGAAAAAAGGGCCTGTCCATTTAATGCTCATGACGGAGATCTTCCCACTAGCAGGGAAGAAAACCCCATATAATTTTGTTCCTTGGTCTGCTATTCCCTAGTTTCAGGTAGTATTAACAGCACAGCTCCCTCTGGGGCATGAAATACAACATAATAACTATGAAATGGACAGTGAGATGGTTTACAAAATCAACTATGATCCATTAATATTAAGTACTATTAATATTCCACTGTTTAAGGGATGGACAACTGTGGACCTCCAATGTCAGTTTTCAGCTCTCGCTGGTCAGCTAGTATAGCCAATGGTGAGGAATGTGGGTGAGTGCGTTTGTGTTTCAGTGATAGTTCAACAGCACCAGGAGAGACACATGTTGCATAGCCCTGGTTTAAGTGGAAGAGTTCACTGGATGCTGAAATTTCCCCTTTTAAAACAATTTCATCTGAAGATGCTTGATTGGACTGGTCCCTTATTTCCATAGTTCCCTTTTTTCCCCTTTAATTTTGGAGACTGGATATCTTACTGCATTTTGTTTCTTGTTTAGAACTTGAAGAATCAAATCGGAGATGCCCCCCATTTTTGAAAAAGTTGGCCTCCAGGTTTCTTGTATGGGAATGTTGCCCACTATGGGTGAAAATAAAGAAGAAAGTGAGCATTTTTGTTATGGATCCATTTACTGACCTCACAATCACACTTTGCATTGTGGTTAATACTCTGTTTATGGCTTTAGAACACTATAAGATGACCCCTGAGTTTGACCTCATGCTTTCCATAGGTAACATGGTAAGTAAATTCTGACAAACAAAATATTCCACTTTTGTTTATTTAATTTTATTTTAAAATATCTAGACAGACTTTCACTTACAAAATTAAGCTGGGCCGTGTTGTGTTTAAGGATGGGAAGAATACCACAAAATATTTGAAAAATGGTCAAAAGGTAGGTTTATTGAGTTTTAGGAGGTGAATCCTACACAAGTTATAATGATAATATTTACAGTTTGGTACCTATTCTATGCAAAAGCAAACAAACATGCGAATTTTCTTGTTCAGAAAAATGCACACAGAAAACAAAATTTGTTTGCAGAAAAATGCTGTTTTTTGTGCAGGAAGCTTGCTTTCTGTGCAGAAATTATATTTGCTGTGCAAAAATGAGTTGTTATTATTATTATTATTATTATTATTATTTTGCACAGAATAAGTCCTAAACTCTGATAGTTTTTAAAAACTGTGCAGTTTTTGATTTTCCTGCACCAAGATAAAATTCTTCATTCTTGCCTGCAAGAATGAATTTTATGAGGATTTATATTCCTAGTTGCATGCTGGACCACACTGTTCATTACCCAACAGAGCCTGCTCCTTGTTTCTCCACCTAGGGGTTATTTACACAGTGAAAATAATCCAGGAGAATCCAGGCTAAATCTCTATTGTTCACTCACATCCCAAATGCAACCAATTAAGTTTGGGGGGACTGCCAAAAAACCCGCTTAATCCGGGATAAACGATATCGGGTTTCCCCCTGTGTTTTGTTTTTTAAAAAAAGATCCACATTGTCGGAAGTGTGAATAACTGATGCAAATAGACCAATGATAAAATGCTGCATACCAGAAAAGGGGTTCTAACTGCATTTGCATCATCGGCTCCATCTTTCTTCGAATGCTTGCATGTTTGAGCAACCGAACTCTTAGAGATGCTCATCGACGCAGATCGATGCATTTCCAGTGTCAACATCAAATCCAAAATGCATAAGTGAGATGATTCACATTGTTGCACTAAAAACAACAACAACCCCAAACGTGTGAATGACCCCTCAGTTGTCCTGGCTCTCAAGTACTGCTGCCTGGAGGAATGCCTTCATTGGGTACTACAATCATCCTTTTGTATGCATGCAGCAGCTAAGGAGGGATTATACTCATCCAGTCCCAAAACCCGAAGGCAGGTCTTAAAGATACATGCATGGATATTTACATGCATTCACTTATCCTTTCTGTACCTACATTAAAATCTTGTTGAACTGTTTTTGAGATTCAAAGGGTTTGCCAACTTAACCTTGAACCTAAAGGGGTAATATAAATGAATAGGCCTGACAGTGCTTATATAACGTTTAAAATAGAAAGAGAAAATGGTAGCTTTATTTTAAAAAAATAATGTTTGTTTCAGTCAGCTTAGCTTAGCAATTCCTTCACACTGACAGCAACATTTATTTAATTATTATTAGGAAAAAAGTACATCATCAGAATAAGCAGAACTGTTTTTGGTTCTGTGCCACATCAGATGCTTCAATTTTCAGTTTCAGTTCATTATTGAGAAAAGACTGTTTTGTGTTGACTATGCTTTATATGAGAGCCCACATGGCATAGTGGTTGAGTGTCGGACTATGATTCTGGAGATGAGGGTTCGAATTCCAGCTCAGCCATAAACCCCACTGGGTGATATTGGGCAAATCACACTCTCTCAGTCTCAGGGGAAGGCAATGTCAAATCTCCTCTGAATAAATCTTTCCAAGAAAACCCCATGATAGGTAAAACCTTGTGATAGGGTATATCTATATCTATATCTATATCTATATCTATATCTATATCTATCTATCTATCTATCTATCTATATATGTGTGGCCAATGTTGACCACATGATGAAGTTCACTACTTGGGAAAAGGCTCTGGTGAATGTTGAGAGTCATACTCCAAAAAATTTAACTTTTTTGTCCTTAGCAGTGCCATGACTGAATTCAGCTTGGGTCCACACAACTTATGTTCTCAGCATGCCAATTTGTCAGATAAATTGAGCCTAGTTTTGACTTATGGAGAGAATAGTTTTTGGGTGTCATGCATTTGACTGTGCTACTTCTATTTTACAGATTTTCACAGGAATTTTTATTGCAGAAGTGATCCTGAAAATCATTGCAATGGACCCCTATTACTATTTTCAGCAACGTTCAAATATCTTTGACAGTATTGTCGTTTTTATAAGCATCATCGAACTGAGCATACCTGATGATTCCCAAAAAAGTGGCAAGGGGAAAAAAGGCGGCAAGAAAGGCAGCTTTACAGTTTTACGAACGTTGAGACTGGTAATAGATTAACTCTTTGTGTCCTATTTAATTTATTCATGGAAACACAGAACAGATTTACTCATGAGGATGAGGTCTATTGACCTCACTTTTATAGAGACATTGAAGTCTGGCAAATATGCCATCTCCCTGGTACTAGCCACTGGATTTTGGTGTGGCACCTATTTTGGGAAGAGAAGCAGAGAAGAAGGCTCTTGCTGTCATGAAATTGAATATCTCTACTCTAAAGTGATTGTCAAGGGCAGGCCAGCATCCATGTTTATTGTAGTCAAATTTGTGTTTGGCACTTGAATTTTTTTTAAAAAAAATCCACACTTTACACCAGTGACTTCTAACTTATTGCCCTTAGGTAACATCTGGAACCTAGTTTTCTGTGGCCTTCTCCAACCTATTTCACTGATAAGGAGTTCTGAAAGAGGAAGAGATTTCCTTCCTACTTTCACCACACACTGCATGGATTCTTCCCAGTGCCGAGTCCCTGCAGTGCCTTGCTGTAAAATGCCATTGAGGCATTGCTTGACTCTGACCAAATTGATAGGTACTTAATGTGGTGTGCTTGTGAAGCCAAAACATAAGATGAGAACTATTGGACCAGAGTAAGATGCTCATCACTTGCCATACTTATAGCACCAACTGCCCTTCTCAACACCTTCAGAGGAGGAGTGCACTGCTCTATTTTATATTGAAGAAGAAATTTAAAATGCACACTCTTGCATATTCAACACAAGATGAAAAGAGAGATGATATAAAACAGATCACTTATTATTTTAATGTTGTAAGCTGCTCTGATTGCTCTGCAGAGGGGCAGGATACTACTACTACTACTACTACTACTACTACTAATAATAATAATAAACAACTAATCCATTTTACCTCTCCTGGTTTAAATTTCAATTCGGTCTGCATCCTGATCGTATCAGAAGGATTTTGCTGCCAAATTTGCCGCCCGAATACATCCTGGGTCCATCCCCACTTCCAGGAGCGCTCTGGTGGCCATTTTCTTAAGCCAGAAAACTCCTGGATCCAAAAAGAGCCATGCGAAGCACTCCTGGAAGCGGGGATGCACCCGGGATGTATTTGGGCAGCAAATTCAGCAGCAAAAACCTTCTAATAAGATCAGGATACAGCCCGAATTGAAGTTTAAACCCGGAGAGGTAAAACGGATTATTAAACCAAGCGATAAGCTTCTAAATGTCAATCTGGGCTGCTGCCACACTGTAGAATTCATGCAACTTGACACTGCTTTAACATCATGGCTTCATCCTATGAAGCAGGGGTAGGCAACCTTTCCCCTTTAAGGGCCGAGGGACTTCAGCTCCCAGAAGCCTCAGCCATGTTGGCCAATAGTCCCATGTTGGCCAATAGCTCCTGGGATTCTGGGAGCTGAAGTCCCTCAGCCCTTAAACGGGAAAGGTTGCCTACCCATGCTATGGAGACTTGAGATTTGTACTTTGTTGTGGCTCCGGAGCTATCGGACAAAGGGGGGAAGCAGACAGGTGGCATGGGGCCGCCCCAGGAAGCTGCAGATCAGGGCTGAGGTATCTGCACACCTCGGCCCCACGGCGCAGCATCCCAGCCCCAGGAAGGAGTGTTAAAATAGCGCTCCTTCCGCAAGACGCAAAAGGTGCGCCACAAAAGGCTGCCGGCACACCTTTGGCGCCTCTTCCGCTGCAGCGTGTGCGGACACTGCAGCGGAAAGGCATCCTCGGAGCGCCAGCCATGCAGAGGGCCGGCTGTTCCGACGACTTCTTCGGGAAGGGGTTGGGGCGCCCAGCATGTGGCTGCCCCTCCCCTTCCTTGCCCTGAAGATGGCGCTTTGCACCGTCTGCTTAGCCCCAGAGAAGGCTAAATTTTTCACAGAACTACAAATCTCAGAATTCCATAGCATTGCACCATGGCAGTTAAAGTGGTGTCAAACTGTACTAGATGAGGCCATAGTCTCACTTGACCCCTCCTAGTGTCCTATATTTCCTTTATTGGCCCTAGTGACCATTGACAGTGGTTATGGAACCTGTGTTGCAAAACATGTACTGTGGAATCAGGTAGGAAAAGCTGATAAAGGTCTAGCATTTTCCTCTTCCCAGTGGCACAACCTGCCACTTCCCTACCAATAACTCATTTGAAAAGAGGAAATGAAAGGTACCTGTGAGGACTCAGGTTCTGAATTCGAACCAGTGTAGGGACTTGACATTAAGTGTGAGAGAGTGTGAAGGAAGCATCTTCCTATTTATTTATTCATTCGATTCATAGCCTACCTTTCTCCCATCCAGGAATCCAAGGCAGCTTACAAAATTTAAAATAGAAATTGGCTAAACAGTACATTATAAACATTTTAAAAACTAAACAATTCTATTAAAGTCAGATAGTGAAAAACAGTATAAAATATATCTAAAATATAATTAAAAAGAAACAGGATTAAAAAGCATCGTATCACTATCAGCACTATTCCACCTTATTTATTTATATTTATTTTTGGGGTTTATATCCAGTCTTTCTTCAAAAATGGGATTCAAGGCAACTATTAATTTTTTGAGATCATCAATAGATAAACTGGTAATTTGCACTGTTCCCTCTTGTAACAGTACAACCTGGCAATTTCTGTTATCTAAGAGCACGTTCCTTTGTTTCCTAACAGCTGCGTGTCTTCAAGCTGGCAAAGTCTTGGCCAACCTTAAACACGCTTATTAAAATCATTTTGAATTCAATTGGTGCACTGGGCAACCTTACCCTTGTTTTGGCCCTTATTGTCTTCATTTTTGCTGTGTTTGGAATGCAACTTTTTGGCAGCAGCTATAAGACAAAGCGCTGTAATATAACTTCAACTTGCAAACCACGATGGCATATGGAAGATTTTTTCCACTCTTTTCTTGTTATTTTCCGGATTCTGTGTGGAGAATGGATTGAGACCATGTGGGGTTGCATGGTGGTTGCTGATACATCATTGTGTCTCCTTGTCTTCCTGCTAGTCATGGTGATTGGAAATTTAGTGGTGAGTTTTCAGATACATTTTAGTCTTTTCCCCATCTTCAAAATTTTGCATTTGTTTTATAGTGGGCCCTTGGTATCTGTTGGGTTTGGTTCCAGGACCCCCTTCCTCATGGATACTCAGATCCGTGGATGCTCAAGTCCCATTAAATACAATGGTGTAGCGAAATTATATCCCTTATATAAAATGGCAAAATTAAGATTGGCTTTTTGGAATGTATGTATATATTTATTTATTTTTCAAAGTGTGGATGCCTGAATCCACAGATAAAGAATCTGTGAATACAGAGGGCCAACTGTATTGTTAATGTAATGGGGAAGTGTTTTTGAAAATACGCTACGGTTTTCTTTGCCTAGGATGTTCTGTAGCTGTCTCCAAGCACTCTGATTCTCTCCAGGGAGAGCAACTCATAGGAACATAGAGTTGGAAGACACCTCAAGGGCCATCCAGGGCAACCCCCTGTCATGCAGGAATACACAATCCAAGCACTCCCAGCAAATGGTCATCCAGCCTCTCTTTTAAAACCTCCAAAGAGAGAGACTCCACCACATTCCAAGGCAGCGTCTTCCACTGTCAAACTGCTCTTACTGTCAGGAAATTCTTCCTAATGTTGAAGTGGAAACTCCATCCAGGATAGGCCATTTACCAGATTCTCAGAACTGAAAATCACTAGTCCACAGACTATCCCTCCTGTTGGAATTCAGCTTTGGTCCATTAGCCCTAATCCAGCTTGTAACAGGACCTAGGCACTGGGCCAGCACCTGCACATCCCTAGTTGACATCGATGACAAGAAGAAACAGAACTGAGGGACACTCAACCATCTTGCTATGATTTATTTTCCATTTATTTACAAATCGTATTTATACTTTGTGCTCAATTTTATACAGCATATCATAATGGCGTTATTTATTTATTTAATTGATCTTTTCTTTCATATTGAATACAAGGCAGTATATACAGGGCAGAACTTAGAAAAGTGCTGGCTGGAGGTTTCTCTCCAAACCCTAGTGAAGGGTTCTCACGTGAAATCCACTCCAGGCACAGAGCAGACCAAGACTAGTTTAGCTTCAGAATGTTATAGTCCACTTTCAAAACATGCCAATGGACCAATATATGCAATTCTCTATCTATGATGCCAGACAAAGAAACTAGAAATTACAACCAATGTTTGAATGCCCTCCCTAGTACTGGCTGGATGAGCAAGGAAATCTGTAGGAAACAATAAAGTGAGGTAGCTGGGGAACATAAAGCAATTTGCTTAATGGCAGCAGTGAAGTTCCAAAAACGGGCGTAACAAATAGGGACATTATTTTGTTGGTTTGCTTACCTGTCTTCTTTATTTCTGGATTCAGGCCACAGCTCATATAGTGACAATCTCTGTTTCAAAGGTAGCAGTCTATCAGATCTAAGCCCAATTTACTTAATGGCATGTGATGAAAAGAAGTGCCTGTCCTGTTGACTGGATAATAATAATAATAATAATAATAATAATAATAATAATAATAATAATATACTAGTACTAATTTTTTTAAAGTAAACATTTGCTCTTCCATTGCTTTGAGGTTCTCAATTTGTTCATTGCACTACTACTGAACTCCTTCAGTGCTGACAACCTCCTCCAGCTCCCTGAAGATGACAGAGAAACGAACAACCTTAAGATTGCCTGTGCACGAATCCACAGAGGGATTCATGGAGCAAAACAGACGATGTTGGCTTTTTGTTTGAAAGCATTTGGTTACAAGAAAAAAGCAGCCCCAGATAAAATAAAACGTGACACTGAGAAAAATGGACTGGAGCTTACAAAGGATAGACAAAATGTCAAAGAGAATTATGGTCATGGAGAGAGTGGGAAAACTGGAGAACGATACTCGTTTAATGTCCTGGATGATTTCATTGCCAACCCCAGTGTGTTTGTCTGCGTTCCTATTGCCCATGCTGAGTCAGATAGTGAAGGTTCTGAAGATGCAGGTGATAAGGAAGGTCCAGTCATGGAGACAGATCACACCAAACAGGTAAGGAACCACCCTGAGATCATGTTTTCATGTCTTGAGAAAAACTAGAAAATGTAATGCATCAAAATAGGAAGCAGTAACACCAAAACCAGTTGTTAATATTCCATCCCATTTCCTCAAGCAGTTTGTCACGGATCACATTACAGCTGGCCCTCCATTTTCACAGGGAGATCCTTTTCGGACCCCCCCCCCCCGCAAAAACAGAGATTATATTGAATATTCAAGCCCCATAGCCTCGAATGAGGTGCTCCCCATTGATTCCAATTGATTTAAAGTTTTAAATGCCCCTCTGTAAACTTCAAATTCCAGGGTTCCATAAGGGGCAGCCATAGCAGTTAAAGTGGAATAATAGTGCTATAACGGTCCAGTGTGATATTGTCCATTGTCATATACCGGAACCAGGGATGGAAGGGGACAGGAACAGAAAGATGGTTGAGATTCCACCCTGAGTACATCTCTTCCCCTCCCCCCCAAAAATCTGAGTGGGTTGTTTTAGTGCACTGTGCCATTTTATTCATTTTGTGCTCTCTATAATGAGCCTCATTTCTCAGCACTGTGCTTTAATCCTCCATGGTGCTACATCTAATGAGTTAACACTTGCAAACAAAATCACATGGGATGCATTATTAATCATATTAAAAGGCAGTGTGGGCAAATGCAGCTGATGACAATGAGGATAAAAGAAAAAGAAAATGGAAATGAGAAGATGCAATAGCCACTGAGAATTTTCACAATCAGTAGAAGCTATTGCAGGACCCTGAAGACATCAGATCCTGTCTGATCTTGGAAGCTAAGCAGGGTCAGTCCTGCTTAGTACTTGCATGGGAGACTGGCAACAAATTAGAGGTGCTATAGGCTATATTTCAGAGGAAGGAATTGGCAAAACCATCTCTGAGTGTTCCTTGCCTAAGAAAACCCTATGAAATTCATGGGGTCACCATAAGTTGATAGGTGACCTGAAGACACTTACACACATACACACATGGAGGAAGCAATTTGTTCCTTACCTGTTTTCCTTTGTTTATTTTACCAAATTTCTCAGGTGGATTTTGAAATGTCTGACACACATTCACGCACACACACACACACTAGTTATTCCACTTAGAGGTAGGTTATCGCTTAGGTCTGTATGTGCGAACTATCATCACAATTCATCACCTTTATATTATTTGTGGTCCATTAGCAGCTCAGTAGAATTCCTAGTTTTGACCCCTGCCCAAGGCCCATAATGTATAGAGAGATCTTGTAGTACCTTTGAAAGTAACTGAAAGAAAGAAATTGGCAGCATGAGCTTTCGTAGACTTCAGTCTACTTCCTCAGATGCATCTGAGGGAGTAGACTGAAGTCTATGAAAGCTCATGCTGCCAATTTCTTTCTTTCAGTTATTCTCAAAGGTGCTACAAGATCTCTCTACATACTGATTCTACAGACTAACACGGCTGTATCTCTGAATTCTGCCCATAATATATGTTATGCCAGAAGACCAGGAGATTTGAAAATATGGAGATTCTGATTGGGATGTAGTGTAAGAGAAAGGAGTATCTCATTTAAAAAACAACAACTAATTAACAGGATTATACAGGTCTAAAATGGGAACACCTACAATTATAGATTAAAGGTAATAAAAGGCTACAATCAAATACAAACAAATTCATAAAAAGGAGGGACAAAGTACTAACAATACTTCATGCATTACAGCCTACATAATAAAGGGTAATCTTGGTAACAGGTCCTCCATAGGTTACTGTGTGTTGAGGAAGGATAATGTTTATCCACAGGTACAAACGTATTTCTCCAGTTTATGGATATCTCTATATTTCTCTCTGTGGAAAAATAGCAGCTTGGTGGAGGGGAGGGTACAGTCATTCAGAAAATGCTTCATAGAGAAAGGGTTAAATTCCTCTTCCTCCACTTGTGGTACTTAGAATGCACTCACTAAAGCTTTTATTAATGGCTTTAAGTCATAACCATACATACATATATGCATGGGCCCTCCACATTTTCTGGGAATAGGTGCATAGGACCCCCATAACTATTGCTAATACTTGAGAGAACACCTCTCTAGGAATCTCTAGGTCCTCCAGCACAATTCTATGGTCAATTTCTGACAGATGTTAACCACAGAGTTGTGCTGGAGGACCTAAAAATGCCTAGAGAAGTGTTCTCTCTAGGAATCTCTAGGTCCTCCAGCATGACTTCTGACGGATGTTGACCATAAAGCTGTGCTGGAGGAATTACATTCGTAGAGAGAAAGTGTTAATCAAATCCGTGAATAATCAAAGCCGCAAATGTGGAGGGCTGACTGTACATTTTCTCCCCCCACTGCATGTCTCTTTAGCTTGCAGTTTTAAATCTTAGTGGTGAAAAATGTTCCATTAAAAAAATTATATGACTTATCCTTAGCAGGAAAACCAGTTGCGACAGAGAGGAGAGCGAATGAAGAACTCTGATGCCTGGAGTCGAACCTCTGAAATCAGCTCTCCTGGGGAATTAAGTATACAGTGGAAAGCTGGATCCGCATCACTAAAATTAAAAGAGGTAAAATTCATCAACTGGTACAATAAAAGACCATTCTGTTAACAGAATTAAGCATGTTCAGTATGTGCTGATCACAGAATTCAGGGACTCTCCAATGAGATAAAAACAAAAATCTGAGGAAGTACTAGGATTTTCCAATTCTTTTTGTTTTGATTCTACCTGCATATTCATGGGTTTGTATCTAGTCTCTTTCTTGAAATATTACAGCTTTCTTTCCCTCCTTCTCTCCCTCCCCATCATTTCCCTTTACTATGTCAAATACAGTCATGTCCAACATTTCGGAAATTTTGGTTTTCATAAATTTCCACAGAGTCTTTTTTTAAAACAAGCAAGCAAGCAAACAAACCAGGAGCTATAGTCAAAGTGCTTAAGTGTTTTAGCAATAATATGCAACTAAACATTCAGATGTTTTTCCTTTAGTGCTAACATTTGTCTTTCCCCCACTTGATCTCCGCTGAATCTGTGTCCTGGCAACCATAGCTGTGTTTACTGGCCATCTTCATTGGCTCCTGTGAGGGTACAATTACACAAGAAAATACACATACCTTTCAGTTTAGGAAGTATTGGGTTAATTCAGACTGACCTGGGCAGTGGGAATAGAAATTCATTGGAAATTCTCAAGCTCCCAGGAAATACTTTGGAATAAGAATTAAAAAAAACCAATTCTGTGGATTTTCAAGATAAAATTGGTTTGTATAGGGTGCTGCATGATGGGGTGAGCTCTTGTCACTAGTCCCAGCTTCTGCCAACCTAGCAGTTCGAAAGCATGCAAATGCAAGGAGATAAATAGGTACCACTTTGGTGGGAAAGTAAATAACATTCTGTGCAGTCATGCTGGACACAGGACCACAGAGTAGTCTCTGACAACGCTGGCTCTTCAGCTTAGTAATGGGATGAGTGCCACCCCCTACAGTTGGACATGACTTGACAACGTTGTCAATGGGGAATACCTTTACCTTTACCTTTTTATAGGGGAAAAAAACTTTTTTCCCTTTGGTCTTGTGAAAGTGCACTCAACAATATTAGGACTGACTGTGGGCCACTGGCACCATCACCCAAACTGGAAACAGATTGTTCAGATTGTCAAACTCAAGCAGATTGGCTGTGTGTAACCTGATGTTCAGTGGATGTGTGTGGGATATGTTGCTGTTGTTGTTGTTGTTGTGTGCCTTCATGTCAATTCCACAGGAAAATTCCAATTTATGGTGAGCCAAAGGTAAACCTATCACAGGGTTTTCTTGGCAAGATTTGTTCAGAGGGGTTTTGTCTTTGCCTTCCTCAGAGATTATAGAGGGCGTTCACACTTACGTTTTTGTATGGAGGAGATCCGGATCTCTGTGGTGACACAATACTGGATTGATGTTGCTACTACGGTTTATGTGCCCAAATCTCTCTGTGGCATTTAAACCCTGGTTGACATTCACACACACACAGGATCAATTCAAAATGGAGGCATCTTCATTTCTGGAAATGATCCTGCACGATCCAGATTGATTCAGTAATGTACTCACACTACCAAAGATCCGGATCACTCCAGACCTTTACAAAACATGCAGTAAGGTACATGCTGTTGAATACACCGGGTTAAGTGGGTTTCTCTGTGGCCTACTGCTAACAGTGGGTGGTGCATTTGGGGCCAAGGTGAACATCACAAAAATAACCCGGTTTCATACCAGGTTATTTCTGTAGTGTGAATGGGGCCCTGTGAACTGCCCAAGGTCACCCAGTAGGTTTCCGTGGCCAAGCAGGAATTCAAACCCTGATATCCTAGTCCAATACTCAAACCACTACACCATGCTAGCTCTCTTTTCTGGGATAAGATCCGGTAATCCATAACACTGTTTTGATATTTAGAAATTTGGATGCCATATAGATGCATTTAGTCAGGTGATGCTCAGATCTAGAGTCTGCTCTGAAGGAAAATGCCATAGTGTTTATTGGTTTGTTGTATTTTTTTTTAAGGTTGACATTACCAGCTGTTCAGAAGGCAGCACTATAGATATACCTGATCCTGATGAATTATTGAAGAACATCACTGAACTATCTGAGGATTCAAAGGAGCCAGATAATTGTTTTCCCGAAAGTAAGGCCATATTCTATTTAGTCTTGACGGTAATATTTTGGAAGCAGGGGGCTGCCTATGTTTCTTCACGTTCTGCTTTCTAATTGTGAAGTGAGTTTCATCCAATATAGGATGTAGTCTAAACTTGCCAGTTTTTCACCTATGCATACTAGGATTAATTTGTGCAGGGTTTGTATTGGTCCCATAATGTGCATTATTTTTGCTGTGCCTCTTCTAGGATTTACTTGGTGTTATCCTTGGTGTTCAGTGAATACTACAAAATTTCCAGGCAGACTGTGTTGGAATCTAAGAAAAACATGTTACCGAATTGTAGAGCACAACTGGTTTGAAAGCTTCATTGTGTTCATGATTCTGCTGAGTAGTGGAGCTCTGGTATGTTATGATTCATAAACATCACAATTGTGATGCTTACGCATACACACAATAGAGCAGAAAAACAACAACAAAAATATATTTCTAAATGGTCACCCCACTTCAGGAATAAAAAATGTGGGCAAACAGAGGGAACTTATTTCACTGGGTAGAAAACTGTTTGTGGGTTGGAAGAAAATTGTTGAATTCATATTTACATATAAAATGATCTAATTTGCATTTCTCAAACCAACATGCAAGCCACTATCTAAATTTTACAATGGAGTTCTCTGATCCAAAAATGCATATCAGGTAGACAAGCAGAACAAAAGCTACATAGTATATGAATACAATTTATAAAAATGCATTAAATTGTAGCAAATAGCTCAAAAATCCATATGTAATGAAAAATGTACAAAAGTGTGCATATTAGAAGAAAAGGTAATAAAAATGGATATACATTTTGGTGCAGATCTGGGGGGAATGTGAACTGATACAGAAACAAGATGCAGTATACCAATTTAATCTTAATTTTGGTAAATATCTAGCTACTTGTAGTTTTACTTGTATTTCCCCCTGCATAAACTGCCTTAGTCACAGTCTTGGGGAAAAGGTAGGGTATAAATGAAGTGATTGATTGATTGATTGATTGATTGATAATACTGGAAGAATGAAAGATTCAGATACAATGAAATAGAGAGTTTTATTCATCCTTACTTCTTACATAGTATCAAAACCATGGATCACCAGTTTGAAATTATTATTAATTGGAATCTGGTTGGGCTCCAGGATCAGAGACTATCCCCAAATTAACCTCTTTTGTGTTATTAGAATCAGATCAAATCTCTCTTTCAGCAGCATGGTATATGTAATTATACTAAATTTTCTTTATGTACTGTTTCATCAACATGCACAAATACTTGTAAACATTGTTTAATATGTGTGTGTTTGGAGGGATTAGTAATCAGAATGAACTGAAAACTGCAGCAGATTTCACATTTACTGTGCTCTGGAAAGAGTTTATAAATCAGCAAAGAAAAAGAAATTTTTGCTAACAGTTCAGTGCCATTCCTCGACCAAGACAAGATAATCTGGAATAAGACAATAATGGGACAAAATAAACAAATAACTTAATAAAGACTGAAGAACTTTCTGCAAATTAAAAGTTCTGGTTGATAGTTACCCACAGTATACCTTCTTTTTAAGGCATTTGAAGATATTTACATGAATGAAAAACCAAATATTAAAATTATGTTGGAATACGCTGACAAAATCTTCACCTATATCTTTATCTTGGAAATGCTGCTGAAATGGGTCGCTTATGGATTCCACAAATATTTCACCAATGCCTGGTGCTGGCTTGATTTCCTAATTGTAGATGTAAGTATTACCTTTGATGAATTCTGTGAAATTGATTTCATGGACTTCAGCATGACTGAACTGTCTTACAACCTTCTTTCCTATACAGAAGAATGGGGCTGCTTTAGTTAGAAAACTTGGGCAGAGGCTATATATCAATGATTCAGTATGTGCTAACAACACACAGGATCCCAATTACCTAAAGGTCCAGCCTTGCCATTATTAAATAAAAATGCCTGAAGTAATAGACAGTGAAATCCCTCTCCCTGGGCTATTTCAAGACATTGCCAGTCCAAGTTCGCTGCAATAGGCTAGATAGACCACTGTTCTTGACTATGAAAAATAGACCTTAGAAAGTTACTTTTAAGTAGAATGATTGTCATGCCATGTTGAAGCCATCCATAATTGAACAAAGGTAGGACAATGTTCTGGGTACCAGAGTTTCATCTTGCTACTATTCAGTTATGAATCACCTCAGCATATTATTATATTTATTCTTGTAGATAGTTATTTTGAAAATTCTGCATATAAAGCAGCTTCATAGTTTTAAGATAGTTTTAAGATCACTGTTGCTACATGGTTTTCCAAGAAGGTACCTCATGTCTAATGGTATCAGTATCTGTAGTTTTCTTGGTTTGGAATCAGATTTTTCCCCAGGTTGTAGTGCTTACTGAGAGCAAATGTGCTGTAGTGGTTTGAGTATTGGACTACAACTCTAGAGGCCAGGGTTCAATTCACTACTCGGCCATGGAAACCCACTGGGTGACCATGGACCCCATGGTAAGGTCACCTTAGGATTGCCATAAGTCAGAAATGACTTGCAAGTAAACAACAACAACGAAGTGCTTACTAAACAAGGCAATATTTGTCCAGAAATTAGTTATGTCTTGAAATGTAAAATATGATTCTGTACATGTGTATCAGCATTTAGCAGACCAGGTGTCCAAAGCCTGTTTCTCTGCAGGTGCATGCACAAAACATTTTAAATGATAAACCTCTTACTCATGCAGTAGCTCTTGTGAATTGTTATACATTATATTCACAGTCCTGCTGACAAAGTATACTTTTATTTGGAAAGAAGCATCTCTATTTGGGTCAGTCTTCTTCATTACTTCTTGCTAAAATTTTATGTCTCCAGTCCAAACTTAAAACTAAATTTATTTACTGAGCATTGTGGTCTGGGAGGGCTTGAATTCCTAAGTAACTTTCTGTCATGGCTAATGCTAAAGACTACAGTTCTTAAGGTGGAAATATGTTCAGATGGATGTGAATGGCACTTTCATTGTAAGTTCACTAGGGATGTAAATCCTTGCTTATTTAATTCTTGCATGAGATTCTGGATCATTTCTTTGTAAGGTTTTCAATGTAGAAGGCTTTAAAAGAGTAGTTTACTATTGCCTTCTTCTGTGTAGTACTAACTGCTAGCTATGGTGTCACTGCTGTTGTCTCTGAGAGATCCTCCTCCAGTGGCATCACCATTAGTGCTGCTGTCCAGTAGCTGCTTGGCACATTTAGTCTGGCTTCTTAGCAAAAGCCTGTCTGACATGAGAGACCCTACCAGGAGCACTGTTGTCGTCAGCGTAGCCTCTTGCCTCACAGGAGCACACAATCCCACCACCGTAGAAAGGTAGTGCCATGGTGGGACAAGATGTGAAAATTCAAAGAGAATTTTAAATCAAGAGCGGGGATGCTATACAATCAGCAGGGGAACACATTGCATGATCAAGAAGAAATAAAAGGATGATGGATGAAGATATATATAAATGAAAGGATGACAGATTTATTCAAGGAAGAACCATTTGAAGATGAACCCACAATTTTAGAGAAATGAAAGTTCAGAGCACTTGGGAGAAATAAACCACCCGGAACAAATGGCCCACCAATAGATCTGTTTCAAGCTATACAGACAGAAGCCATTCAAATTCTAACTAAACTCTCAACAAATATGGAAAACATATGGCCTGCAGATTGAAAATGATGAATATACATCCCAATCCCCAAGAAAGTGAACATCAGGCATTGGAGTAATGTACACATGTACGTGCTTGTGTACACACACACACACACTTTTTAGATTGAGTAGCAAAACAAAAATATTAAAGTACTCCTGAAAAAATGTTTTGGCTTCTTCCTTCTTCAGTTGAATCAAAGTATGCATACTTTGAGCACATTTTGATTCAGAACAGCTGAAGGAGATGGAAGCCAAGATGTTTTGCTGTTTCTGTTTCGTTAGTCACTATAATAAATATGTATTCTAAGTGATTACATGAATTCTTCTGGAATTCATAACAAACTTGTATGAAGTGCTGTTTGATACTTCTTGAATGTCTGTGTCCTGTGGTAGGTGATGACTCAAGCAATAGTGGAACAAAAACAGAAGGAGCTGAAAACATCCAATGAAGAGAGACAAGTCTTTAGGATATTTGGCACTGAAGGATATGTCCATATATAGATGTTTGTATTTCTTCAGTTTATGCACATATATTGTCCTTGTTCCACTTTTCTTTTAACAGTCCCTGAATAAGACCATGTAAATATTTCTTGGTCAAAACATTTGTGCTCATTTGAGAAATAAAACCTTTTTACAAGTCTTGAGATTTAGGGGTGAAACAGATGGCTGGGAAGGAGTGGTCGTGCCACCAGGAATCAGTTTAAACCAACTCCTTTTTGCTCCAGTCCAAAGGACCATAAATGCCATGCTCCCAAAGTGGCCGGAAGCCACTTCATTTAGCCCAGTGGTACCCAAAGTGGGCACTAGTGCCCCCTGGGGGCATTGGAAATCTACAGGGGGGTCTCGGGGGGGGGGAAGAACATTAGGGTGGGGCAGTAAGGGGGAAAAGGGGGCAGCAGGAAATTGTGGGGATGGGGGTTGCCATTGCTGCTGAAAAACGATGAAAGTCAGGGACTGAAGTCTTTGAAAAGCAGCATGTCTCAGATTCCTGGAGGCAGGAAAAAACTCATTCAGACCCCCTGTTGAGGCTATGGGTAATACAGTGCAGGCGTGCCAGGCATAGAGCCCAGAGGTGGGAAGAGAAAGGAGGTAAGCAGAGGCTTGGAGCAGTGAGGAGGCTTTTTTGTGTCCTGATACATGTGTGGTGATGCTACATGCATGGTGGAACTTTTTGCTTACCTGGGACTGGAGCTGCCCTTCTCTCCAGCTCCCTCCCCCACCTCTACATAGAAATGTGTGTGTGTGTGTGTGTGTGTGTGTGTGTGTGTGTTTTTTAAAGGAGGGCCATATGGGCTCTAGAAGACAAACAATGAAGTCCAGGAAATAAAATTTGCAAATAAGTCCATTAGCAACACAATGAGAAACCTTCTTTCATTTTCTCTCCTGTGTGAAAATACCTGCCCCCCTTTCCTTTGGCAGATAATATTGAATTTCTCAAGAAGTCTCTGTGTTGCTGCATCTGAAAAAACTGTTAAATGCTACTTAAAGCACATCAAACGTAGTCACATTTAAAAAACAAAAACAAATATTTGATTTTTGTTGGAGAGAAAGACCTCAAAAAGTTAAGTCTCAGCCCTTTGTTTCCTCTTGTTTAGGATGCTCCT
This sequence comes from Phrynosoma blainvillii, assembly GCA_026167975.1. Taxonomy (NCBI): domain Eukaryota; kingdom Metazoa; phylum Chordata; class Lepidosauria; order Squamata; family Phrynosomatidae; genus Phrynosoma; species Phrynosoma blainvillii. Next base: position 8,585,704 of record JANUYF010000005.1, read on the forward strand.
GTTGTGTCTAAAATGCAGTATCCTGAAATCTAGAATGCATATCCAGGAGTATCTATGGTGGCCACACTAAAAACAATAACATTCGAAATCCATAAAACATTGATATCTTTCTCCTGTTTGATTTTCAACACCTTTGCCCAATGACAAAGCCAGTTGAGCTTCAAAAGCTTGTTTCATCTATTTTGTGCATTTTGATTGGCCAATAAAGGTATCACTGTTTTGTGGATTTTGGATGTTATTGTGCTTTGTTGTATGGGCTGGCCAGCACAGCAACCCCTGGATATGATTCCTAGAGTAGGAGTCCCTCTTCTAATAGCTGTTTGGGAGGTTTTCTCTCCCCCCCCCCCATAGAAGTGTGAAGGGGAACCCCTAAGTTCTCTTCCAAGTGGCTAAAATCCAGAGACATAGGTTTAATTTGCATTACAGAAATAAAGCAGTTCAACACTGCTTTAACTGCCATGGCTCAATTCTATGGAAATCTGGAATTTGTAATTTTGTGAGTTATGTAGCCTCTCTCAGGGAGCACAGGTGTGACAACAAACTATAAACCCCAGAATTTCATAGCATCGAGCCATGGCAATTAAAGCAATGTCAAACTGCATTAATTCTGCAGTGCAGATTCAAGATAAGTCATGTTACTTTGGAATATCAGCATACAAAGGGATCTTTTCGCCCTTTAGAGACTAACTGTATGAAAAAAGTTGTAGCATAAGCTTTTGTAGACTTGTATCTGAGGTTTCCTGAAAGAGAATTAAGGCAACCCTAGTTTCAAGAAACTTCTTTTGTACACCATTCTGGGACAGGACAGAGGGAGGCCAAATGGAGAGCTGCAGGAAACAAGCTGCATCTGTCCAGGCTGAGAGGCTAGCATGGCTCCTCCAGCTTTGCCTCACCTTGGAACAGAGCAAATGGACCCTGTCCTTCCCTTGCTCTTCCCCTCTTTGGGCACCAAAATACTTGCCATGCCCACCTTTTCCCAGAATCTGCTTGGCTTCTCCTTGCAAGGAGCCCACGGAGGAAAGCTTCTTTGAGTAAGAAAGACACGGGCTGGTTGCAAGGCAAAAGGGAAGGGAGGGGGCAGGCATGTGCTCTTCTTTCCCTTTTGCCTTGGCTAGCTAGCTCAAGCCAGCTAGCCAAAGCAGAAGGGGAGGGAAGGGAGCAAGCTCTTCCTCTGTTCCCCCTTGCGTTGGATACTGTCAAGGCTCTGGTGACTCCTGGGGTTTCCTTTTTCTCCTCCCCCCTTTTATTCCCCCCTCCCCCCCCTTTGCTAGAAGAAGCCTGGAGGAGGAGGAGCAGGAGGAGGGTGGCGGCTATAGGGACATTTTTTGACATGGCTACCCAGGCAGCCACACAGTCCTTTCTTCCTCAGGTAGAAATCCTGCTGAGCTTGCCTGCCCATCTGCCCTCTTCACCAGGCACCCATTCAGACAATGTTGTTCCTTCCATAGAGGGGCCTCTCTCTTTTACTTTTCCAAGTCACCTCCCAGTCTCACCTTCCTTCCCCTAAATACAAACTTATGGGGCGCCAGGTTCCCTTTGGAACTTGGGCTCACTAGCAGCAATTGTTGTTGTGTGCCTTCAAGTTGTTTTGACTCATGGTGATCCTAAGGACAGCCTATCATGGGGTTTTCTTTGGCAAGTTTCTTCAGAAACTTCCCAGTAGAACAGTGGACCTAATACCAAGAAATAGGTATGGGGTTGTCACCCAAGAGAAAAGGAAGTGGTAGCCTGAAAAAATTTGAGGACCACTGATTTAGCCCATGCATTTTGGGCCTAAATCTCTCTTTTATATTTCAAATGCATGTGGGGCTGTGATCTGTCCTGGGTTTTAGTCCAGGAAATATCCAAGATTTGGACTAAACCCAGAGCAGATTCATTGCCCTACTGACATTAGAGTCACTGGTAACCAGTGGTGTATTGGGTGGCAGGAAGGGAAGTGATTTATAATGAATTAATTACTTTAAGTTTTATATCTCATATTCTCTTTTGCTTCAGGTCTCCTTAATAACTCTCATAGCGAGTCTGGTTGGAATATCTGAAATGGGTCCCATGAAATCCCTCCGGACCCTGCGAGCGTTGAGGCCATTAAGAGCCTTGTCACGATTTGAAGGGATGAGGGTAAGATGAATGAAAGCCACCATTGAACTTTAGCTCCATAAAAGGATATCGATTTATAAGTTGCTGCTTTTGAAAAGCTACTGTGATGTGGATTTGTGGGGTGTTTGAAGACTGGAGTGGTGATTCCCAGATGAAAAGCTTATGGAAAGGTGTATGCTGTTCAGAAACCTTTTGTTACTCACAGATATCATGGTAGTCTTTCTCCTGTAAAAAGCATGGAATCATGAGTGGTGTGGTGCCTGCTGAGTTGGGATTTAAGGATTCAGTGTACAAAGCATCTTCTTCAAAAAGTTTTGAAAAGCCAGTTATATTAGCTCAGCAGTAGAATGGTTAAGAGCAAGTGAATGCAATACAGAAGCCATTCTAGCCAGCAGATGCATTCAGATGGCACCAATTTTTCTCCATGAAATTGCACTAGAATAATAATAATAATAATAATAATAATAATAATTTTTATTTCTATACCGCCCTATGGTGAACCAATCTGGGTGGTTTACAACATTTAAAAGAACAATAAAGATAAAACAGTATATTCCCTCCCCCCATTAAAACATTATTAAATCAGATACAATTAAAACAATAACAGATTAATTAAAATATAAAAATTCAAGTACAAACCGTTAAAAACAAACAAACAAACCCACCACTTCCATTTTTTGGAGAGGGGGCTGTAGAGGCACTGTAGAGGGGGAGGGGAGGAGAGATCCTGAGGCCGGGATATTTAGTCTGGGAAGGCCTGCCAGAAGAGATCCGTTTTGACAGCTTTTTAAAAACTGTCCAGAGATGTTAACTGATGGATCTCATCCGGCAGGTCATTCCAGAGCCTGGGGCCAACAACAGAGAAAGCCCTCTGGGAGGTCACCGCAAGCCTCGATTTTTGAGGCTGCAGCAGATTCCTCCCAGAGGACCGGAGAGCGCGGGGAGGATTGTATGCTTTATTTTTTGCCGTGGCTTTCTCTGTCTTACAGTGTACAAGGTCTTGTTTTTCATCACTAAAGCATGTAAGAGTTTGGTTCTAACACACCTAAGCAATCACTTCCCTCTCCATATGCCCTGTCATATCAAGACTGAATAACATCATCTTGTTAAGTTTTATCATCCCTGGACCAAATCAAGAAAGCAAGCACAAAGATTGTTAAGCTTATCACAGATGTACCATCCACACTGTATTTTTTTTTAAGATAGAATTAATTCTACTCATCTGAAAAAAATATGTGAAGAGTAATTTAGGCAGAGTCATTCAGTTTGCAAAGTGAACACACAATTTATATTCAAAGGGATTTGATTCAACTCACATTTTGTTGCCCTAGCATCTGTCTTCTCATTGTGAAGACAATAATGGTGGAAGAAACCAGATTCATTTGTGCTAATCAACCTATATCATCCATATACCGTATTTTTCGGCATATAAGACGCACATTTTCTTCCTCAAAATGGCGGTGGGGAAGTTCGTGCGTCTTATATGCCGAATGTACGCTCCCTCCGCATGTCCTCGGTGGTTCAATGGGCTGCTCCTGGGATCGGAGGCCGAGCAGCCCATTGAACCACTGAGGACGCAGGGGGAAGGAGCGTCGCTTTCCCTGGGACCATGCTTTCCCTGGGACCAGCATCTCCCCAAGGAAAGCAACGTTTTTTCCCTTGGGGCAATACTGGGGTCGGAGGATGCCTCCGACCCCAGCACTGCCCCAAGGAAAAAAACGTTGCTTTCCTTGGGCGGATGCTTGGGTCGGAGGACACCTCCGACCCAGGCATCCGCCCAAGGAAAGCAACCAGGCTTTCCTTGAAGGGATCCTGGGGTCCGAGCCATCCTCCGTGCTTCGGAGGACGCCTCAGACCCCAGGGTCCCTCCAAGGAAAGCCCGGTTGCTTTCCTTGCAGGGATCCTGGGGTCCGAGCCATCCTCCGTGCTTCGGAGGATGCCTCAGACCCCAGGGTCCCTCCAAGGAAAGCCCGGTTGCTTTCCTTGCAGGGATCCTGGGGTCCGAGCCGTCCTTCGGAGGACGCCTCCGACCCAGGCATCCGCCCAAGGAAAGCAACCAGGCTTTCCTTGGAGGGATCCTGGGGTCCGAGCTGTCCTCCGTGCTTCGGAGGATGCCTCCGACCCAGGCATCTGCCCAAGGAAAGCAACCAGGCTTTCCTTGGAGGGATCCTGGGGTCCGAGCCGTCCTCCGTGCTTCGGAGGATGCCTCCGACCCAGGCATCTGCCCAAGGAAAGCAACCAGGCTTTCCTTGGAGGGATCCTGGGGTCTGAGCCGTCCTCCGTGCTTCGGAGGACGCCTCAGACCCCAGGGTCCCTCCAAGGAAAGCCCGGTTGCTTTCCTTGCAGGGATCCTGGGGTCCGAGCCGTCCTCCGTGCTTCAGAGGATGCCTCAGACCCCAGGGTCCCTCCAAGGAAAGCCCGGTTGCTTTCCTTGGAGGGATCCTGGGGTCCGAGCCATCCTCCGTGCTTCGGAGGACGCCTCAGACCCAGGCATCCGCCCAAGGAAAGCAACCAGGCTTTCCTTGCAGGGATCCTGGGGTCCGAGCCATCCTCCGTGCTTCGGAGGACGCCTCAGACCCCAGGGTCCCTCCAAGGAAAGCCCGGTTGCTTTCCTTGCAGGGATCCTGGGGTCCGAGCCGTCCTCCGTGCTTCGGAGGACGCCTCAGACCCCAGGGTCCCTCCAAGGAAAGCCCGGTTGCTTTCCTTGCAGGGATCCTGGGGTCTGAGCCGTCCTCCGTGCTTCGGAGGACGCCTCCAACCCAGGCATCCACCCAAGGAAAGCAACCAGGCTTTCCTTGGAGGGATCCTGGGGTCCGAGCTGTCCTCCGTGCTTCGGAGGATGCCTCAGACCCCAGGGTCCCTCCAAGGAAAGCCCAGTTGCTTTCCTTGCAGGGATCCTGGGGTCCGAGCCGTCCTCCGTGCTTCGGAGGACGCCTCCGACCCAGGCATCTGCCCAAGGAAAGCAACCAGGCTTTCCTTGGAGGGATCCTGGGGTCCGAGCCATCCTCCGTGCTTCGGAGGATGCCTCAGACCCCAGGGTCCCTCCAAGGAAAGCCCGGTTGCTTTCCTTGGAGGGATCCTCGGGTCCGAGCCGTCCTCCGTGCTTCGGAGGACGCCTCCGACCCAGGCATCCGCCCAAGGAAAGTAACCAGGCTTTCCTTGGAGGGATCCTGGGGTCCGAGCCAGCCTCCGTGCTTCGGAGGACGCCTCAGACCCCAGGGTCCCTCCAAGGAAAGCCCGGTTGCTTTCCTTGCAGGGATCCTAGGGTCCGAGCCATCCTCCGTGCGTCTGAGGACGCCTCAGACCCAGGGTCCCTCCAAGGAAAGCCTGGTTGCTTTCCTTGGGCGGATGCCTGGGTCGGAGGCGTCCTCCGACTGTATTTTATTAAGAATCTTTTTTTCCTAGATTTTCCTCCTTTAAAATTGGGTGCGTCTTATATGCCGGAGCGTCTTATATGCCGAAAAGGACGGCACATCTCTATTTATTGTATTGCTTGTCTTGCCCTTCAAAATAAATGTTAAAGCCATCATGTAGACTGTTTCATGAGTAATCTATAAGGTCTGCATTCAAAGATTGCTGTGCTTTGGTAGACTACAGAATAGACCCATGTAAGTGATATGACCTGAGCTGAAGCAATTTATGACTGAACAGAGTAAAGAATTAAAGGTGTTATAGAGACCATCAGCTTTTGCAAGAGCAGCTGGTATAACTGCTTCAGCCAAATGATTGCGATCTTTGTGCCAATTATTTTCAAAGTGAGACAGAAAATTAGACCTTTTCAAGATGATCCTGTTTAAAGAGGATGGCTTGAGATCAGCTAAATAACGAGAAGACTCTTCTAGAAAAGTATTGAAAGAGGTGATTTGCTGACATTTTTAATTGGCTAGTTTAGAATACTCTTTAGTTTTATAATACTTTCTTTTTGTTTAAGATAATAGTTGCAACCCAATGAGTTTTTCTCCAGCTTGGGTTTTTATTCTAACTGGAGAAGAACCTATTCTCCTTCTCTTTCTCTCTGGTGACAATGATGGCAAGGAGGTATTGCTGAAGGGCCTCCTTCTCCCTGACACTTGCTGAAAACCTGCTATGGCCACATTGCAGGCATCAGAGAAACTGGGAAATGTAGATGTCCGACGACATGCAATGTGAGGTCATTGTATGAGTGGTAGATACTTATATTCTAGGCTCTTGTTGCTATGCTGTTGGGTGATGATGGGATCCTTCAATCTGAGCTTGGAACTGGGGTGATAACAACTCAAACTATTTCCCAATATTTTAGAAAATGCCTCAGTTTGCTCTGCAGAATTCTCTATCAAATGAGGGACAAGTAAGTGTAGGGTGTAATTTCATCCCATCCCTAATTGAAACTTCAAGAGAGTAGCCATAGTGACTTTCCAAAAGACAACTCCTAGAAGGTAGATATCAAAAGGATCAGCTTGGTTTGTTGTGAAGAGCCTAGGAGTTTGGGTGGGTTGGTATTTTATTTTATTTTTTTAGCAATCATGAGCTGGAGAATAAAAACCCACCCTCTCTTCATCTATCCTGAATACTGGGAAGGGATTTTATTAAGAGATCTAAGAAACTACAACAGTTGGGACATGCTAATAACAGCTGAGAAAAGTGCTTTTATGGCTTCTTATTGATAATGGTAAAAGAGAGAAGTGAGAAATGGATTTTGCTAGACACCCTGATCCTCACCAAGGCTTCCATAGCACCTATGGCTATGTACATTCAGGAGATTATACATGCTATATGGATTTTTAAAGGCTGGAAGTACATAGTTACCAAAATGAGTTACAGTGGGCCTTCCACATTTGCTGGGGTTAGGAGCACAAGGTTCCCATGAAAGTGGAAACACCACAAATAACAAAAACACTATTTTTTTAACCTGAGAGAACTCCTCTCTAGGAATGTCTAGGTCCTTCAGCACAACTCTATGGTCAATATTCACTAAAAGTTGATCATAGAATTGACCTGGATGGCCTACAAATGCCTAGAGAAGTGCTCTCTCTAGGAATCTCTAGGTTCTCCAGCATGACTTCTGGCTGTTGTTGACCATAAGTCGTGCTGGAGGAACTTGAGATTCGTAGAGAAAACATATTAATCACATCTGTGATTAATCAAATCCTCAAAAGTCAAAGCTGCAAATGTGGAAAGCTGATTGTACTTTTGATTGATTGCTTTTCTCGGTGACAAGCTGTAAACATGTTACATTGCAAGCATAGCTGAACAAGTGATAACATCTCTCATTTTGTGGTTTAACTGTAAAATGTAAAGTTACTTCTCTAGTTAATGGAGTGTGGCCTTACAAAATGATAGAAGAATATTACCGTATATGGTTCAGGAGCTGTCCCACATTGTGACTTTTGCAGCTGCATTCAGATTTTTTTAGAGAAATAAAGGGAGAATTCAAAGGTATAGCCATGTTAGTCTGTAGAATCAGTATGTAGAGAGAGAGGTTTTGAGTTTGAGAGAAAGAAGAATATAAATCAAGTAAAGAAATAAAAGCTGCATACCTACTGGTCCTTTCAATTTCAAATCCTCCAGTACCACACTGAGAGTTTGTAGTCATGGGTTGTGTGACTCATGCAAAGTTATTAAACATCTGACCTACTAAAGAGGTTTGGCGATATATGTGTGTGCTACTCTAGATCCTATGCGCTAAATTCAATTGGAGCTGACCATAAATGTAAATGTGACTTCTTAGTCAAGTCCTACATACATCTAATGGGTCTGCTGTAGTTGGAATTAACATTGGATTTAGCCCCTAATTCTATAAATATAAGGACTGACATGGCTATACCATTATACTATAAACATAGATTGTTATAGAATACAAAATAATGTACTATGACTCATTTTAATAACATAAGATTTAATATTATTTTAAAGCTATGAAGTGCTTTGAGGTTTTCATAATGTACAGATATATTTAGATTTAAATCCATTGGACCGCATTAATCAATTATAATTATTTAATTGGTTGACAGCTCTTGTAACTATGTTTTTTCTCACTCTTTGTTTGCTGTTTCTTTTCTTCCTTCTGTTACATTTCATTCCTTTTCTGTTCCACCCCCCTATATTTTTGTTCCATACTTTCCCATCTATCAAAGGTGGTGGTCAATGCCTTGGTTGGAGCCATCCCTTCCATTATGAATGTTCTTCTTGTCTGCCTTATTTTCTGGCTCATCTTCAGCATTGTGGGTGTCAGCCTGTTTGCAGGAAAGTTTGGAAAATGCATTAACATGACTGAAGCAAATTCCACAATAAATGAAAAACTTATTAAGAAAATGTCAGATTGCAAAACACACAATAATACTAGATTATATTGGACGACAGTTAAAGTGAATTTTGACAACGTTGGCTCTGGTTATCTGGCTCTTCTACAAGTGGTAAGTTGTAAAAGATAACACACTTATTTCTTTCCATTCTGTGACCCTCTTTCTCCCTTCCATGACTACTGTCACTGTTGCTTCCATCTGACAGCAATTGATAAAAGCAAGTTCTAGTCAGCCTGCTGCTGCTGCAATGACTTCCACAAGGCGTTTCTTTGGGGTGAAAAATATCTCATTTTCCTAATGGATGATTCAGATCTTCATAGGTTTGCTTGGTCAAGATCATCCCAGGCTCTGACACTTGAGGGCCAAAACCTGAGACCAAGTGGTGACTGTTGGTGATGTTTCAGGGGATGGGCCTCAGTGAAGTTTCAAGATAGGGATGGAAAGACTATTTACTGTTATTCATTTCCCTGTTGAAAAATAGATGAGTTGACACTGGCTTGGGAAGAATAAGAATTTTGTGCTGATTTTGCTAGTAAGTGTTTTGTTTCAGGAAATTATTTTGTGCAGAAATATACATGATTTTTTAAAAATATTAGTAATTAAAAAAACCCATACTGTTTTCAGATAGCTAAAAATGGGTATCTAGCAAAAACACCCCACACAAACCATTTTTCATTCTGGAAAGTGTTTCTCTGTGTATGCATATGTGTGTAAAATATGTTTCTACACAAAGCCTACAGTTTTCATACAAAAATACCCATGTATATTTCTGTGCAGTTCTCCTTCACCAACATGCTGACAATGCATCTCCAACAAAGATACCAAAGGTATCTCACTGGCTTAATGTTGTGGCTCTGCTTTCTTTCTCCCTCTTGGCTATTGTATGTTGAAATGGCCAGATGTTAATTGGGTCCCCAAAGAATTTCCAGAACATTATTTGGCCCTAATGCCTTGGTTACTTGGTTGATTAGCTCTAAGATATCACCTTTGTTAACTCTTTGACATAGCAACCTGTCTTACGATCCCAATTGTTGCTCTGTTATTTATTTAAGATGATTTTATACAGTTTTCCAAAATAAACAGCCTTCCCAAAGCAGGTATCAATTACAGTTCTAAAGACAGTGCGTCGAAAGACACTATCACAACCACCGTCTGATTAAATGAATGTACATTAAGATGTTGCTTTTACACATTAAAGCTGGAACTGTATGTATGCAAAATACATTATTATTATTATTATTATTATTATTATTATTATTATTATTATTATTAAATATGCACTCTGCTGCTTAACATTGCTGCCCCCTGCATGGTGGTATCTAATGGCTTAAATCAAGAAGGCTGCAAATCTGCAGGCTTCTGATCTGTAGGACACTGGCCGATGCTTATTTAGAGAGCATGTTTTGGGTGTTTTGGGTGTGGATATATTCTGAGTGAATGAAAAGAATTCAACTAGCTTCTCTAACATTTCCTTGCCTTAATTCTGTACTCCTATGGGCACCCCTTTAACAAATGTATCTTACTTTCTTTTTCTTCTAGGCAACTTTCAAAGGTTGGATGGACATCATGTATGCTGCAGTAGATTCAGTAGATGTATGTCATAGTTTCATTTTTCTCTTCAGCCTGATTCTAATCAATATAATTGTATATGTTTGTAATTGTACAGTACTACTATGGGAGTCAATTAGGGAGGTCACAGGCATGAATCTACATGACTTAAGCAGAGCAGTGGATGACAGCAGGGCTTGGAGATGTCTCCTCGGTAGGGTCACCATGAGTCGGGAATGGCTCAAAGGCAGTTAACAACAAAAGAACTACAGCAGAGTCCATTCAGAGTCAAACATAATGTTAGACTAATGTGGACCTTGCTGAAAATGGCAGCTTTGTGTCATATTATTCCCCATAACTTTTAACAGAACTTATTCTTGTGCTGATATCAAAATAGAGTCATGATAGCCCCGTTCAAACATTTGAAGAGAAGTCATATTGAGGATGGAGCAAGCTTGTTTTCTGCTGCTCCAGAGAATAGGACATGGAGCAATGGATGCAAGCTACAGGAAAAGAGAGTCCATCTCAACATTAGGAGGAACTTTCTGATAGTAAGAGCTGTTCGACAGTGAAATACACTCCCTCAGAGGATGGTGGAGTCTTCTTTGGAAGTTTTCAAACAGGGTCTGAATGGCCATCTGTTGGGGGTGCTTTGATTGTGTATTCCTGCATGCCAGGGTTTGGACTTGATGGCCTTTGAGGTCTCTTCCAACTCTATGATTCTATAGATCTATTCTATGATTCCTCCCTCTGTAGGAAAAAAGAGTTGGAATCTATGTAGCTTTTCTCTTCACAAAGAGTCAGCTTGGGGAAGTAAATATATGTGTGCGCAGGCAAACATTTGTTTTACACTTTTGAGGGAAAGGTGGAATATGAACAAATAAAATAACAATAGCAATAATAATAATAATGGACCACACATTTGTTTCCCTACATCTTGCCTTTCTTAGGACTACAACTCCCTGGTCACTATGGCTTAGGTGATTCTGGAAATTATATAAAAAAGCAACTTTTCCAAATTCTGCTTTCATGGAATGCATGTTGCATAGTTGGAGTATCAAATGGTAGTGGTTCGACTCCATATGCATCCTGAATTGGGTGTTTAGTTTGACCCCCAGTCTCTGTTTATATGAATTATTTGGGCCCTCTTAGGAGAATAAGGCATAAATAGGCCCATGGCATCTGCTATATCAATGGTCAATGAATTGCAAAGACAACTGAAGTGATCCTTCAATAAATTTTTGCTTCTGAAATGAAAATATTTCTCAAGATATGTTTAGAGCTAGCTTTGTAGCTACCTAGAGGCAAAGTTAACAATAATCTCTTAGTACAGCAACCAATGGGGGAAATGGGGTCATGTGTGCAGGGTTCAAAATGGCATTGTGCTAAGAGGTCTCTGCTCTCCATACATTTCCTCCTGCTCCTTCCATTTGTTTTTCATTCATTTCATTTGATATCTCCCATCTACCCCCAAAAAGATAGATGTCTCGCCTCTAATTACCTCTAATTTTAGCTAATTTGTTATTTCTTCTGCTTTTAATTAGTATTTTATATTTTAATTCATTTTATATTGTCATTGTTTTTAGTTTGCTTCTTTTTTATGATTGGGAGGGGGGTTGGGATAGGGGATTATTTAGAAATGTGGATTTTAATTGTATATTTGTATTTTATTATTATCCTTATTTGTTGTAACCCGCCTCAATCTGCAGGGAGAGGTGGGCTATAAATAAAATGTATTATTATTATTATTATTATTATTATTATTATTATTATATTCACTTATTCATCTTTTAATGTGCTTTTCATTTCTGCAGACAGAATTGCAACCCAGATGGGAATATAATAAATATATGTACCTCTATTTTGTGATTTTTATTATCTTTGGATCTTTCTTCACTCTGAACCTTTTTGTGGGTGTCATCATAGATAATTTTAATCAACAAAAGAAAAAGATAAGTATCCAGAAAGTTTTTTCTTTTTGCTTAATCCCCCCCCCCTCCGGAATGTAAAATCACGAAGAATCAAAATAGGTAGAGAAGTGTCTTCTATTGGACAAGCCTTTGTTGCTGGAAGAATATGCATGCTTTTGAGGTAGCCAGAGCCCTTCGTTTTGTGGAGGCTCTTACTTTTCCTAGCAGAAACTGGCCTACTAAAAGGCTGCTTCAAAAGGTAAAAACAACAACCTTGTTCACTTCTCCCCACAGTTTGTTTTTGACTAGTTGTTAAAATAGAGAGCCATTTCAATGCTGCTTCCTACTTTGGAAAATGCATGGAATTGACAAATGGAGTACACATGGGTTGGGACATAGCAGTACGATGGGCTTGATCTGAAGGACCATATGGGCAAGAATAGTTTTAAAAAGTGGAGCTTATAGATAAAAGCAAGCTGTGTAAATAAAAATAAAATAATGAATAAAAACATGATGAATATCGTACAGATAAATGCTTTCATACTGATGCATGCCAAGACTTAAAACTGCATGTTATTGATCCCAGATTGTTTGGGGGCAAGAGGGCTTCCAGATTCTTCTAGGAATATGACCATTTCTGCTTTGCAGATCAGTGGACATGAGACCTCTACAAGAACACTGACATTAGTTTTCAGTCATGTACAGTATAGATAGGTATGATGACATCAGAGAGACAAAGAAAATGTTTAAAAACCCCAATGTGTACTTTGATTCTGAATGTGGTCTATAGTTTATTTTGTAGATTGGAGGGCTGCAGCTGGGGAATGTTGATTTGCCCCAAATAATTCTACATGTCTTACGATTCTGCATCTCTCCAACCTAACAAGTGAACAATAGTCTAACAATCTACATCTCTCCAATCTAACAATCTAATACCAATGTTGTCTTTCTAAGATAATATGTAATTACATCTCTGTTAGACTTAATAAAGCAAAACAAAAATTATTTAAATCCCAAGAGATCCCAAATCCCAAGCATTACTAATATCTGTAACTGGGATTATTTTCTCTCTGTGTTGAAACCATATCTAACCTGTCTCCAATAATAATAATTATGTTATCTCCTTGTACTTTGGTGGAGAAGACATCTTCATGACAGAGGAACAGAAAAAATACTATAACGCCATGAAAAAACTGGGATCCAAGAAACCTCAAAAACCCATCCCAAGACCATTGGTGAGAAGTACTCTTGAGCAGTTGCTCCATGTGAAAAGTGTGCAACAGAAAAAAATGCTGTAAAAATGAATAGGGATAAAGATGTCCATTGGAAACAGTGAATGGATGGGTGGATGGATGTGGAACAAACTTAATTGGTGAAGACAAAGTTTATTAGTTTTTTTGTGAGTTTTTTTCGGGCTGTGTGGCCATGTTCTAGAAGAGTTTCTTTCTGACGTTTCTCCAGCATCTGTGGCTAGCATCTTCAGAGACTAGCCACAGATGCTGGAGAAACGTCAGAAAGAAACTCTTCTAGAACATGGCCACACAGCCCGAAAAAACCCACAAAAAAACCTATGGATGCCGGCCATGAAAGCCTACGACTTCACAAAGTTTATTTCTTGAGACTGCACATTATTTTTTGAGTCATGTTTGATTCTTGCATTTTAGCAGGTGTACGAAAATATTCAACATAGCATTTTCTTCTTAGTCAGTGAGTGGTACTGGTCACATTGGGAGTGATCTCATATTTCCTTTAGTATAATAGATCTGGCGATGGGACTCAGATAAGATCTGCCTACCGGTTTTAGGGTGTAGGATGTTTTGGTTGCAACTTTCTCATTGCGTGCAGTGAGGCTATGGCTCCTCAAATAATTTTAAATGAGTTTTTATATAAAAAAAAAATAGCCCTAGCAATATTCCCTTTAAGTAAGAATTGGACCTGATCCACTGAATTGTGCACTGTATAAAAAACAGAGCAATAAGAGGGCCTCATTCATGCTAGGAAGAGCACACAGCACAGGGCAAGGGAGGCCTTGGATGCTACCGTGTATGGAATGGATCAAGGGTTAGTCATTACTGAAAGAGTCCATCTGTCCTAGAAGTGTCCAGTGCCCACCTTAAAATGGGCTGCTCCTTTTGGGTACTCATTCAGTTGCAGCAAATAATGTAAAATAGGAATTTACATCCTTACATGCACTTACAGGAATAGTTCCACACTTTTGATTTTTTTCCCTTTTTGGTAGGGTTTGTTTGTTTGTTTGTTTGTTTTTTGGTGAAGCTGTAGCTTGCCCACAAAAAAAAAGCCCCTTTAGTACTTGTGCAAAAATGAATGTTTTGCAGGGAAACCTGTGTATTTTGTGCAAAACCTGTCTTTTGTGCAAAAATGGGGAGGTTTTTTTTAAAACACTTAAAATATGTATTTTATGCAAACAAAAGGCTTACAGAACATTTCCAAATACAAGAAATCTTATATTAGTTGAACATTTTGGGGGAGGAGGTTTGTCTTGATCTTTTGGAACAGCTTTTATTATTCAGAACGACAAAATGTTCATGCATTCATTACATCTTTAGTTCATTACATCTGCATTCATTACATCTATTCTAACCAGGAATAGAATTGGATTTTGCGAGGCCTTTAAGCCTTATTCTGTTTTGAAGGGCATCACTGGAAAACTAGTTGAGCCTGTAGGATGCTCCAGCTAGGATGTCCAGTCAGTGGATATTTTTAAATTAATCCCCCTTTCAAATAATGCATTCCATATTTAGCACAGAGGTGGACCCAGCCATCACTAGTGGGGGATTTGGTAACATACGAACATATTTTTAATTTAATTGATTCAGTTATTCATCCGTTATGTGAAAAATGATTAATCAGATAAAGACTTTAATTGATTGACAGCCCTTAAAATTAATATAATTGCAAAATGGTTGCAATTTGTAGAAGATTATGTTAAGATTTCCTTGCAATACTCTCACAGCCACTAATGAAATCCTTCCACAGTGAGGCCAAACTGCATGCAAAAGGGGTCATTCCCTGTGTGGAAACATGGATGTGCTATAACTGTAAAACATGGGTAAGAGTTGAAGGGGCTCCATCCACAGTTTATTTGGAGAGATAGGCTTGAGAGTGGTAAGTAGAAAGTAGAGGGCATATGCCTCACTCACACATCCTTTTAAAACCTGATACTTCTTTTCTACGTGATAGTGTCAGATCTGGTTTTAAACCTTACGGGACTGCCAGGGGTACACTTAATAGTACCTTAAGAGTTTATTGGGTCATGCTACAGCTTGGCTTTTTCCTACTGCTGCTTAAAATGGGTTTACTGAGAAAGGCTTCCACCCCTCTGTAGCGATATTGGGAGTTTGAGTGTGAGAGGTAAGCAGTTTCCAGGTGTTTTTGTGTATGAACCAAAACTAGCTGAGTGACTAGCTCTTCATGGGAATGGAATGTGAAAGCAGAAAGGAGGTGAATCTGAAGAGGGTATAGAACAGGGGTAGGCAACCTTTCCCCTTTAAGGGCCGAGGGACCTCAGCTCCCAGAATCCCAGAAGCTATTGGCCAATATGGGACTATTGGCCAACATGGCTGAGGCTTCTGGGAGCTGAAGTCCCTCAGCCCTTAAAGGGGAAAGGTTGCCTACGCCTGGTATAGAAGATCAAATTGGACCATGAAACCCAGTAGGTGTCACATCATTGCTAGATTTGCCAGGGCTACCAAATTTGTTGCTATTGCTACAATTGACAAAGTATGGTAGCAATGGTGGTAACTCTCTGAGTGGTGCATATAGGTATCAAGGCATCCCCTGCTTCACATATGTCAGCAAGATTGCAGGACAGAATGTCTTTTTCTTTCTAGAAAAGACAGAAAAGAAAGGAATGAAGGAGGCACCATGGTTTCAGTTGCATGTATGTTGGTGATGGCCTATTTGGGGCTTCAGAAGAGGAATGCAAGGCCGGCATGCATCTCATGGAACATGTGCTACCCATCTCTGCAGATCACGGTTATCCTGAATGAACAATCAACCACACAGGAATGCAAAGGTTTTCATGGCCAGCATCCATAGGTTTTTGTGGGTTTTTCAGGCTGTGAGGCCGTGTTCTAGAAGAGTGTATTCCTGACGGTTCGCCTGCATCTGTGGCTGGCATCTTCAGATAAAAATGTACAGATATAGGATGAAGATAGAGGATGGTGGACACCTATCTTGACAACAGTACATGTGAAAAGGAGTCCTAGTAGACCACAAGTTGAACATGAGTCAACAGTGTGATGCAGAAGCTAAAAAGGCCAATGTGATTCTAGACTGCATAAATAGTAGGGATGGGGAACTTACAGAATGACAAACTATCATTCCCATCATGCCTCATCACCAGCCAAGCTGAAGGAAGTTTTAGCCAATCTCATTTAGCGTGGCTAAAATTTCCTTCAGCTTGGCTGGTGGTAAGGCATGATAGGAATAGTATTTCATCAGAAGCTGGAGGACCATAGGTTCTCCACTCCTGGTCTAGATCAAGGGAAGTAATAGTCCCATTCCATTCTGCTTTGGTCAGGACTCACCTGGAATACTGTGACCAGTTCTGGGCATCACAATTCAAAAAGGACGTTGACAAGCTAGAGTGACCAAAATGGTGAAGAGTCCGGAAACCATGCCTTATGAAGAATGACTTAGGGAGTTGGGTATCTTTAGCTTGGAGAACAGAAGCTTAAGAGGTGATATGATAGCCTTCTTTAAATATATGAAGAGATGCCATATTGAGACTGGAGCAAGCTTGCTTTCTGCTGCTCCAGAGATTAGGACACAAAGCAATGGATGCAAACTACAGGAAAAGAGATTCTAGCTCAATATTAGGAAGAATTTCCTGACAGTAAGAGCTATTCAGCAGTAGAACACACTCCCTTGGAGTGTGGTGGAGTCTCCTTCTTTGGAGGTTTTTAAATAGAGGCTGGATGACCATCTGTTGGGGGTGCTTTGATTGTGAGTTCCTGCATGGCAGGGGGGATTTGACTGGATGGCCCTTGTGATCTCTCCCAACTCTATGATTCTATCATTCTTAAATATAAATTGTTGTCTTGATTAAGCATGGAAGGACACTATGATGTAATGTAATGTAATTTATTGTAATTTAGTAGTTCCACATCTAGTCCTGAACACCATTTCAACCCTTCTTTCTCCAGAACAGATACCAAGGATTCATTTTTGATATTGTAACCAACCAAGCATTTGATGTCTTCGTCATGGTCCTCATCTGCCTTAATATGGTCACTATGATGGTGGAGACAGATGATCAGTCTTCAGAGAAGACATATGTTCTTAACAAAATCAACATCCTCTTTATCACGCTGTTCACAGCAGAGTGTGTCTTGAAGCTGATGGCTCTGAGATACTATTATTTCACTAATGGGTGGAACATTTTTGACCTGGTTGTTGTGATCATGTCAATTGTTGGTAAGTAACCACATGACAGTGTCTTTCTGTTTAATTTTTGACAATCTTAGAAGTAAGCACTCAGAAGTACCCTCCTTTTTAAGCATTTATTTAAGCCTGGTTTGACTGTCTGGAGTGTGAGAACTTTCATTGCCCAAAGAGATACCATTGTAAGAAGATGAGGGACCCAAGCATATGTCAAAGGGATTGACAGACTTATCGCATTACAAAAGTAAGCTAAGACACAGCAAGATAGAAGCAGCTTTCTGCTTACTTCTCCACATGCTCTTGAAGCACTTCTATTCTCCTTCCAGAGGGAGATGGTCATAAAAGCATGCCTTTTGCCAAACTGATTTTTCCAGTGGGACAAAAGGTATGTTTTTACAATTGTCTCCCTTGGGAAGAGAATGGATGTGCTTTGGGGGCAAACAAAGAGGTAAGCAGAAACCTCCTTCTCTCTCGCTGCCTCTTGGCTTACCTTTGTAATATGATAAGGCTCTGAGACTCTAGGGATTGGATAGAAGAACAGCCAACAGTGTGGAACATCTCTAGTCTTTGTGCATAGAAAAGTAGAGAATGGGACTCATAGTGTCTGGATGCTGTGCCCAGATGAGGGATATATCCTCTCAGATGTCTTCAGTGAAATTGTTATAGAGAAACCCTGAGAAATGGAACTAGAGTGCTTATATTTGGTTAGCCTGCATGCCAAGTTAATTACCACATAACCTTTTAGAGCAAAAGCTCTACCTTCTGGTTCAAAAGTCACCAGAAAAATATAGGTAGCAACAATATTTAGCAACATAAATGCTAGCAACAACATGACACTGCAGTAGAAGATAAAGTTACTTAATTTTAACAATGAAACGTTTGCCTGATACAAAATCTGTTGAAGAACAATCTGTTTTCATGTAAAAATCTAGGTTTTCATTACTGATTTCTTCTTTTTAGGTAATGTGCTTTCTGGTATTGTGGTTTCTTTCTCACCTACACTTTTCCGGGTGATCCGCTTGGTGAGGATAGGACGAATACTCAGGCTCATCCGATCTGCTAGAGGAATCCGCACACTCCTTTTTGCTTTGATGATGTCTCTCCCTGCTCTGTTCAACATTGGCCTTTTGCTTTTCCTAGTTATGTTCATCTATGCCATTTTTGGCATGGCCAACTTTGCCTATGTCAAAATGGAAGCTGGGATTGATGATATGTTCAACTTCAAGACCTTTGGGAACAGCATGCTCTGCCTTTTCCAGATCACTACGTCGGCTGGCTGGGATGGACTTCTCAGCCCAATTTTAAACACTGGACCTCCATTCTGTGACCCAAATCTCAGTGCTCCTTCAGCTTTCTCAAAGGGGGACTGTGGGAACCCAGCGCTAGGCATCATGTTCTTTGTTACTTACATCATTATATCCTTTCTCATAGTTGTGAACATGTACATTGCAGTTATTTTGGAGAATTTCAATGTTGCCACAGAAGAGAGCACTGAACCTTTAGGTGATGATGACTTTGAAATGTTTTATGAAGTGTGGGAAAAATTTGACCCTCTAGCAACTCAATTCATTCAATATTCTAAACTTTCTGACTTTGCAAATGCTTTGGCAGCGCCTTTGCGTATACCTAAACCGAACAAATTTGAACTCATAGCAATGGATCTTCCCATGGTGAGTGGGGACAGGATCCACTGCTTGGATATCCTCTTTGCTTTCACCAAAAGGGTGCTTGGGGACTCCGGAGAGATGGATGCCCTTAAGGTACAAATGGAGGAAAAATTCATGGCGGCCAATCCATCCAAGGCATCTTATGAACCAATCAACACCACACTCAGGCGGAAGCATGAGGAGATGGCTGCTGTTACTATCCAGAGGGCCTTTCGGAGTCACTTGCTCCAACGTTCCATGAAGCAGGCTTCTTTCTTACATCGTCACCAAACCTGTGATGGGGATATTCTTGATGAAGATGCTCCAGAAAAAGAAGGCCTCATTGCCCTTCTCATGAATGAAAACTATACCAGAAGCCCTGATAAAACCCGAACACCATCCTTAGAATCTATCCCTCCCTCCTACCATAGTGTTACTGGAGCCCTTGGTGGTGGTTTTCAGGGACAAACAGCCAAGGCTCTTACAAGTGAAAAACCTAAGCATGGACAACTGTCTCCAGGGAAGGATAAGAAATCTAATGTGTAGATTTTTTTTGTCAGGGACACCTTAAAATAACATTAAAACAGAGACACTAAGCAACTACTATCTTATTGAATACACAGACTGCAAAAGAATCTGAGGAGACTGTACTCTTAGATTATGTACAATAACATCCCAAATCACAAAACAGTGATGCCTGTATTGACCAACCAAAAGGCACAAAATACATGATGCAAAGCTCCACTGGTTTCTTCATCAGGCAAAGGTGTTCAAACAGGAGAAAGGGGAAAAACCCCAATGATGATGTTGGAGTCATAGGCCTACATTTTGTCAAGATGTTGTTATAGTTGTTCTGAGTTAAGATGGTATGGAGGAATAGTCATGTAGACAGAGGCCATTCCTTCTCCTTGGCCATGCCTTTGGCTATGGGAGACAAAGAGTGGTAAACTCCAGGAAATAAAATGTAAAGCCCATTAGCAACACAAAAAGAAACCTCCATTGAGATCCACATTGTCTCTGTCCTGTGCAAGGCTATCTGCCTCCTTCTTTGGGAGACAACATTGAATTTCTCAAGAAGACTCTCTGTGTTGCACCTGGTAAACTTCCAGATGCTGTTTAGGTAAAACACACCAAATGCAATCCCAATTTAAAAAAACAAACACGTTTTACCTTTGTTGGAGGTAAAAATCTAAAAGAGTTTAGCCCCAGTCCCTTGGTTCCCTTTTAGGATTCTCATGTTACAGCTAAAATGTGGTATCCTTAAATCCAGAAAATCCCTAGATTATAAATGTTTGTAATTTTTTACCATACTGGCATTAACACTGCTTATTCTTTGGCCTGTATGAGTAAGACGGATCAGTGAAAGGTCATTGTAATTTTGTACAATCAGCCCTCCATATCCATGGCTTCTTTTATACACGGATTCAAGCTTTTGTGGCTTGAAAATATTCAAAAAAATATATAAACCCCCCAAAGCAAACCTTGATTTTGCCATTTTATATAAGGGATGCCATTTAATGGGACTTGGTATTCATGGGGTGGTGGTGGTTCCTCATTGAATACCAAGGGCCCATTTCTTAGATCCAGATACCATCAAGGTGATGATGGAGCTGTTCTCTTGCATGAAAACATAGGAGATAGTTTGCTAGTCTCGATGGAACAAGAATAGAGCTCCTTCTGGTCAGTATAGGGGGTTGCAGACTGCCAGAAATAGTGCAAATTGAGTCCACTTTTAGGGTTAGGGTTAGGGTTAGGGAATCATGGGAACTGTATTTTATTGTGGCACCAGAGCTCTCTGACAGAGAAGGCTCAATGTCTCAGAAAAAAAAATTCCCATGATTCCCTAGCACTAACCCTAACCCTAAAAGTGGACTCAATTTGCACTATTTCTGGCAGTCCGCAACCCCCCTAAGTAAAAGGCCCAGTCACTGGACCAGCCTAGAAAGCATGGCATGGGAACTGTATAGGGAAGGGAATGTCAACAGATTTATCAAGTTGAATCTCACAGACAATACTTCTTCATGGCCCTGACATGCTCCTAATGATTTCTTAGCTCAAAATGGGTCTGAGTTTAAATGAGTTTATTTTGAAATAATTCTAATTAATCCGAGATTAACTTGCTTTTGATGTAGGGGCATTCCTAACTGAGGTAGCAGGGAGACCATCTCCTTTATCACTTTCTTACATGCAATATAGATATACCGTCGAAAGTTATAACATTAACTAATCTGGAAGGATATTAGAAAAAGTAGAAGGCTGTCTACATTGTCAGTGTGAATTATTATTATTACATAATTAATACGCATAGCATTTTACAGGGTGAAACAAAAACAAAAATCAGCTATCGATGATCCAAGGAGCTTACAATGTAGCCATTGCATGATTTGCTGATATGGCACTTTCTACTAGAAATGACTTAATATGATAAGCATACTCAGAATCACCATGATGTGTGTATGTGACTGTGGCCATATTACTTGCCATTGCTTTAAATAATAAACAGTCCAACTAGTAATCCAGATCTTTATTGCTTAACTAAGGACCATCACAAGTAGTAATCCAGAAACACTGTGTTCAATAAAAAGTCTGATTTTAAAAAAATAAAACCCGAAAAATAAACTGTTTTATTTTTTAAAAGGGGGGCTTAAAATTTTTCGCATCCCAAGAGTGTCATTTTTTAATAGGGTCTTCCAAGACTTCTTCGAGCTACCAAGGCAGACGCTTGAAGACTTTGCTCAGTGAATGTAACTTTGCTACTGGGCAAATATTATCCAGATCCAAAGGATCCAAACTTGGCATCTCAATAACCTTTGCACTAACCTCTTTCAGGATAGCAGGAACTATGAGTTGCTCAAAAGAGGTTCATCATGGCAGATTTCACTAGACAAGGAGGGCAAAGATTCGAAGAACAGGTGTGAAATTCTTTTTGAGTAAGGGGGGTTGCAGACTGCCAGAAATAGTGTGAATTCAGTCCACTTTTAGGGTTAGGGTTAGAGTTAGGGAACCATGGGAACTGTATTTTATTGTGGCATCAGAGTTGTCTGACAGAGAAGGCTCAATGTCTCAGAAAAATAACAGTTCCCATGATTCCCTAGCACTAACCCTAACCCTAAAAGTGGACTGAATTCACACTATTTCTGGCAGTCTGCAACCCCCCTAACTTGCTAGTATCTAAAAGTCTGCCCAAGCTGAAAATCATCGATAATTATCTCATCAGAGAGTATTCTGACTGCATCTATTGATATCCAAACTGGAGCATAATGTAACACAAATTAGCCACAGCAGGTCTTCGAAGCCTCTGCAGCCTGATCCACTGAGTGACCTTATGGACAGTAATCACGGATGGACCTCCTCTATAAATTTAGCTAATCCTTTAAAAAAACAAAACCAAAAACCTCAACACACATCTAAGCTAGTGGCTACCATTGTGCCTGATGGTAGCTGGTTGCACAAATTACCCATTGCAACGAAGGGAACCAAGGTATTCATTCATATTAATTACATTAAATTACTGGGTTTCAAAATAATAATAATGATACCTTTCCTGCCTGTAAAAATGAACGTAATTTTGAGATCAACTTTTCTGGAAACAAGATGGTGGGTAGTGTTTTAATTTACTACATTGTCTCTTCCACTTTGCTGCCTCTCTTGCTGCCCTTACTGACGTTTTTCCTTCCAAAGTGGACAATGGCTGTAAGTGGCACATAGGAGACAACAGCAAGGACAGGAAGGATGGAAGGAGGGCCAGAAGAAAAGGAAGCCTGCAGTGCTAAGCCTTATGGTACAGAGCCACCAACAAGAAAGGAATTCCTGCAGTGTGTTTGTATGGGGAATGGGTAGACAAGAACAAAGAAGTCCCTTGACTTTTTCCACACCCTCCTGCCCACTCCCCCTTGCATTTTGGGGGCTTTTCTGCCCCATTTTGTGTGTGCTGGTGAGTGCAGATTGATCGGAAGGAGAGGAGATCCACCTTTTTGTCTTCTTCTTGATTTCCATGCTTCAATTTTGCAGATGCCTAAATATTTATTATTATTAATATTATTATTAGTGTTATTATTAGTGTTCGCACTAATAGCACTGCAAATTTTGCATGGTGCTTTACAGAGTCATTGAAACAACATAACACCTGCCAATGGCGTACAATCTGAAATCACAAAATATAAAAAACAGTAAATAAACAGTTTATCCCATTAAAATAACTAGAGACAATACAACAATAGATAAACAATAAACCCATGTTTGAAACACTCAGAAATATCAAGCTGCAGCCTAAATACCCTAAAGGCTCCAGATCCTGTCTGATATTGGACGTTAAGCCCTGGTTAGTAGAATCATGGAATCATAGCATCATAGAGCCATAGAACTGGAAGAGACCCCAAGGGCCATCCAGTCCAACCCCCTGCCATGCAGGAAATCACAATCAAAGGACCCCTGACAGATGGCCATCCAGCCTCTGTTTAAAGCTTTCAAAGAAGGAGACTACTACACATTGAGGTGGCATGTTTCACTATTGAACAGCTCTCATCATCAGAAAGTTCTTCCTAATGTTTAGGTGGAATCTCTTTTTCTGTAGCTTGCCTCCATTGCTCCAGGTCCTGTTCTCTGGAGCAGCAGAAAACAAGCTTGCTTCATCTTCAGTATGACATCCCTTCAAATATTTAAACAGGGCTATCATGCCACCTCTGATATGACATCTCCAGGCTAAACATACCCAGCTCCCAAATCCGCTCCTCATAGGGCATGGGTTTCAGACCCTTCACCATTTTGGTCATGCTCTTCTGGAGATACTAGTACTTGGATGGGAGACCGCCAACAAGACCGGGTGCTGTGGGCTATATTTCAGAGGAAGGAACTGGCAAAACCATTCCTGAATGTTCCTTGTCAAAGAAAACCCTATGAGATTTATGGGGTCACCATAAGTCAACAGAGGACTTGAAGGCACACACATAGAGTTGTAGCCTTTTGTTTGTCCACTTGGTCATAGCATGGTTAGCTATATATTATCCTTCATTTTGTGGGTTTTGCCATTACTGTATTGGAACGGCAGAGGGGGCTTGAATCTCTGTGTTTGAAAATGCTCATTATTCTTCAAGCATTATAGGAGTCTTTGGGAGGATTGTTCAGAGCCTGGGCTGATATTTCTTTGCTCTTGGGTTTATAATTCATTGTTTGGTAGCAGGAGTGCTGGCATTTAGCCTACAACTGTATCCTACCTCTTTTACGGCTCTCATGCCACTGAAGATCCCCCCCCCCCCCCGGTACCTTTTCTCTCTCTTATTTGTAATCTTACTCATTCCCTTTCAGTTGTTGGTTTGGTGAGAAATTCCCCCCCCCTCCTTCCCATGAGGCTGCATAAATTTAAATGCCAACTTAGAATTAAGTGCAATAAACGTCCCCTTTTCAACATTAGCATATTTAACAGAACTTTAAAAAAGCTTTTAAGTGAAAACACAGTGGCACTTTCCTGCTAACTTTCCCATCTTGACTTGAAGAGGTACTTCATTTTTCTCATTTTGAACCAATTAGTTTCAGTGAACATTCATCAAAATAGGAGAAAAATATTTTACGCCTCAATTTTATAGTTGGGAAGCTGAATTTGTAGTATTAAAGTGACTTAAACCCCCCTTTCCTCAACCAACTCAACCAATCCATCCATTAATGGTAAGCCTTTGAGATCTTAGATAAGCATTTTTTCTTTGTTATAGCTGGCCTTCTTTTCCTTTACCCTTTCAAACAGATTTCTGTGTTGTTTTCAAGCTTCTCTCCACCAATGTGCAGTTCTCCCTTATTGAAAAGGTCTTTCTGTGTAAGTTTTTATAAGTCAAGGACCTCTTTTCACATGGTGTATTTCCAAAGTGCACCTAATACTTTTAAAAAATGTAATGCATATGTGGATGTGATAAACATGTTTGAAAAATATAATCTAGGAACACTGGTATGTTAGGGAGCGGCATGAATCTTCCAAGCAAAAGATTTGTTGCATTAATAGAAATTAAATTGTAGCGTGAGAACCAACATGGTGTAGTAGTTTGAGCATTGGACTATTACTTTGGAGACCAGGGTTTGAATCCCCACACAGCCAGAGAAACCTACTGGGTGACCTTGGGCAAGTCACACTTTCTCAGCCATAGAGGAAAGTAAAGGCAAAACCCCTCTGAACAAATCATGCCAAGAAAACCCTATGATAAATTTGCTTTGGGCTGTCATATGTCAGAAAGGAAGGCACACAACAACAACAGCAACAACAGCAACACTTGTTGAAGTGCCCAAATTGGCTCCAGCTCCTGGCTGAGGATATATATCTGAGAAATGTAATTGGATGTAGTACAATGTGTGAAATCACCCTTGGTCCCAATTGCAAGATTTTTGTTAGGCAAACCTTGAATCAGGCCATGAAAGCTAAAAGCAGCATTTTTTCTTCTGTTTATTTTGTCTGGTCAAGTTTCTGGATATGATTTCCAGGAAGCTACTGGAGACATTTCTGTTCGCCAAGCCTTATCATGGAGTGGTAATTTTATTCTGACTGTATATCAAATGTATCAAACGCTAATATGCAGACAGCCCATTGCTTTAGCAGACTTTTGTGGGGGAAATGCTGAAGATGCTTTCCTCAAATCACTTGTACTGTGGAATTTAAAAGGACTACTCCAGAATAAATGCAGGTGGTTCTGGCTGTTTTCACTGGAAACTGATTCTGCTCAAGGAGGCACTGTTGGGCTGCACTCTTCCAATCTGGTGAGGCTTTGTTTTTGTTTTTAAAAGAGTGGGATGTGTTTTTGTTGTGGTTGTTGTATACCTTCAAGTTGTTTCCAACTTACGGCAACCCTAAAGCAAACCTATCATAGGCTTTTCTTGCCAAGATTTTTCGGAGGGGGCTTGCCATTGCCATCCTCTGAGGCTGAGAGAGCATGAGTTGCCCAAAATCACCCAGTGGATTTACATGCCCCAGCTAAAATTCAAACCCTGGTCTACAGAGCCCTAGTCCAGCACTCAAACCACTACACCACACTGGCTTTATGCCAATACAAACTTTTGGTACACTAGGTAAGCATTGTATAGGATCATCAGCCTGGCGGTAGGACTGAAACCCTTCTCCTAAAGATCCTGTGGCCTACCTGATCCCAAATGTTGGTTTTCCTGGCCCACACACCCATGGTGCGATAAGATGACTATGCTATGGAGATGCTATGGAGTGGTACTGGGGTAGCTGAAAAGCACACCAAACCTTAACCTTCCTTTTCTCTCTAGCCCACTGGTCTTGCTGTTGGCTCAGGTCATAGATAGATAGCATGCATTTAGGGGTTGCAGGGCAGGCCATGGGGCGTACATACAACACCTTGCTTGCCACCACACTGTTTGGCACCTACTTACTGTCTACTCAGATGAATTTTGCTCTACAGAAACTAAGCTGACAACATGTACTATGAGGGCAGAGTGATGCCTGTGCATGAGTGCATGCTGGAGTGTGTGACTCAGGTTGGCTGCCTCTCCATCTGCAAAGGTGGCATCTGCGATGCACTGGGAAAAATGACCAGGTGAGACAACAGTATAAGCCCAGGCCAGCAAGAACTCCTGCCACTAGACAGAGAGCTTCAGAAGAATGTCCCAGGGTACAAATGCCCCCAGCATCTGCTTCCTGGGGTGACTTTGGTAGATACGAATCTGGTTTCACACTTTCACCACCACCTCACTCCCCCACTCACATCTGAGTCTGGTTCTTCACATGCAAGGTTTGCACTTGGCAACCAAACAAACATCCATGCCTCAATCTGAAGTGTCAGTTTGTACCTTTAGATGCCAGTCAATAAAGCCATTATGTGTGTTTTTTATTAATGTAATGAATGGAGAGGAATGAAACAACACTGTATCTGCAGACTCCTAGTGCCACTAATTTTTGTCTTTTGTTGTTAATCTCCCCCAAGTCGATCTCGACTCATGGAGACCCTGTGGATGAGACATCTCCAAGACTCCCTATGCTCCAAAGTCATACCCATGACCTCCTTAATGAAGTCCATCCATCTAGCATGCGGCCTTCCTCTCTTTCTACTTCCCTCCAACTTCCCCAGCATTATTGTTTTTCCAATGATTTGTGTCTTCTCATGATATGGCCAAAGTACGACAGCCTCAGTTTGGTCATCTTGGCTTCCAGAAAGAATTCCGGCTTGATCTTGTGTCCCATACTTGTGTACATTTGGGAACTATGGTAAACAATACAAATACCAAAAATGTAGAGAGCAGTTTACCAAGTCAGTGGCTTACAGGTGCTTTGGACTATAACATGACTGGTGATCAGAGTGATGGGAGTTAGAATCATAGAGTTGGAAGAGATCCCCAAGGGCCATCCAGTCCAACCCCCTGCCAGGCAGGAATACACAGTCAAGGCACTCCTGACAGATTGCCCCTGTCAAACACACTGCCTCAGAGTGGGATGCCTCTGAGATGAAGGCCTTCTTATTATTATTAAGATTTTAACCAGCTGAAATCCAAAAGATCAGGAAGGAGTCAGATTGGGAAAGGCTGGCAGCATACAGCAACCAAGGGTGCTGACCCTTGTTTAAAATCCGGATTCAGTACGGCAACAACTGAGACAAACAATCTTGTATGCAATTTTCAAAAGATTGCTAGTTTTAAAAAAAGGAATTGAATCTGCTCAAGGAGAATTTACAATATTAAAAAAACCCTGAAAACTAAGGAGGGGACAAGAACTGTCTCAAATATAGATTGAAACCATTTGCTGCTGCTGACTCAAAGCGGTGATCAGCTGTTTAAGGCATAATAATAATAATAATAATAATAATAATAATAATATATTTCCCGCCTCTCTCATCTATCTATCTATCTATACCAGGGGTAGGCGGATGCAGCCCCCTGAGGCCTTTGGACCGGCCCCAGGCCGGCCCTGCCGCCGCCCGCCATGATGATATTGATTATTGTTGTTATTACTTGTTCTTGGGGTTTTCTTGGCAAAATCTCCACAGGGGTTTTGCCATGGCTTTTCTGGGGCTGAGAGAGTGTCCATGTATATATTTTTTAATTTTTAAAATTGTTTTTTTATTTTTTTTTATTTTTTTTTATTTTTTATTTATTTATTTATGGTGCTTCGGCCTCCCAATTGTCTGAGGGACAGCAACCCGGCCCCCGGCTCAAAAAGGTTGCCTACCCCTGATCTATACTATCAATATATTTTATTTATATGTAGATAAATGAAAAGGAATAAGCATTCCCTACCACCTAGGAACGGTATAAGTAAAGCGAGAAACAGAGCAAAGGAAAGAAAAAGAAGGCCTCTGAGATGAAGGCGCTCTAATATTTGATTGATCAAAATGATAAATCCGCACAGACTCATATTGGGACTCAGCGTTCGCCACCCGCCTGTCAAAAGGTGCAGTAGTCACTGTGGCCACTAGAGGGGGGTGTTGCCTAAACGGTGAAGGTTATGCCATCATCTCATCCTTCTTGCTCAGCAAATATTGGAAAGGTTATTTGAAAAGTTCAGCAGTTTCAGGATTTGGTGAACAATATCTAATCACAGGACCCCTGGCGGGTTCTGTAGTGCAACCTCCTGAACCCAGCCAGCAGGGCCTTCCTGTTACCTAATACCTACACACCTAAGGAAATCAGAATCTGGGCTACAGATTGCAGTTAGCAAAACCGTGCCACCAGAGATTGCAGCCGAGCAAAGGTCTTGGTTCATGTGACTGAGCCATAAAGGATGAGAACTTTGCAGCTGAGCTCCGCACTTGAGCTCCTAGGCAGCCATGATCAGCATTGAATGCTGTGCTGTGAACATCTCCACATACTTCATGTCTAACTATAGTAGGCTCTTAGTATCCGCTGGGGGGGGGGTGTTGGTTGGTTGGTTCCAAGAACCCCCCTCCATACCAAAATCTGTGGATACTCAAGTCCCATTATATACAGGGAGGTAGTAAAATGGTGTCCCTTACATAAAATGGCAAAATCAAGGTTTGCTTTTTGGAATATATATATATAGATATATGGACTATTTCAAGCCAGGGATGGTTGAATCTGTGGATACAGACTCTGCAGATACGAAGGGTCAACAGTACTGTTAATTTTGTTTGTTTGTTTGTTTGTTTATTTATAGTGTTTATAGTACCCCACCCTTCAGCCAGAGCAGCTCTGTTGTTGACGTGTGCCTTCAAGCCATTTCCAATTTATGGTGACCTTATCCTGGGGTTTTCCTGGCGAGATTTGTTCAGAGGAGGTTTGCCATTCCCTTCCCCTGAGGCTGAGAGAGTGTGACTTGCCCAAGATCTCCCAGTGGGTTTTATGGCCAAGCAGGGAATGGAACCTTAGTCTCCAGAGTCATAGTCCAACTCTCAAGCCACTAAGCCACGTTGGCTCCCCAGAGCAGCTTACAAATGATTGATGTGACAGTTCCCTGCCCTGGGGTTTAGAGTCCAAATGAGATGCGACCCATAAAAAGAAGGAAACGGCAGTTGGGGTGGGGATGCTGGGTGTTCTTCTCTCCCTCAGAGGCCATAGCCATGGCGGCTGGAATGAAGGGATGGTGTTAAAAGGATATTCACAGAGGCAAGCTGAATGCTTGGCTGCTTTATGGGCCATGGCTGCTCCTTCAAAGGAAAATTCAAAGGAGCTCTGCTCCTCCGTAGTCAGCACCCGAGGATGAGTTTCTGTCCATGGCATCCCAATAAGTTTCTGTCCCAGTAGACCTGGTACTATAGCTGTGGGCTGGAGACAGCTGACTGGAGAGTCAGACATTCATTTTGGCTCTGCGCAGTGCTCAGGCCAAAGAATCCCTTCTCTCCTACCACCCCCCTCCGCTTTCACCCCTCTTCTTTTTAAATCCTGCAGCCACAGACTTTCCCTTTTGATTTCCCTCCTCTAGAATAAGAAGAGCAGAGGTGTTTGCTGACCTCCGTATCAGTGGAACAGGGAATCTGCTCTGGGTTTAGATAGAGTTTCATCAGAGCTATCCAAGGTGCATAAACCGGCGAAGAGTAGTGGTTTGAGCATTGGACTAGGACTCTGGGAGACCAGGATTCAAATCCATGCTTGGCCATGGAAACCCTTCCTTTGAGGCTGAGAGAGTGTGACTTGCCCAAGATGACCCAGTGGGCTTCCATGGCCAAGCAGGGATTCAAATCCTGGTCTCCAGAGTCATAGCCCAATGCTCTCAAACCATTACACTTTACTAGCTCTGACAATCCTTTAATGAATCCAACTGCAATCTAGGCTACGAATAACCAAATGAAGGTAGCGGATGGCTCTTTTGTGTTAGCAGTCAGAGTCTGTGCCAGATTATGACTGACTTCAGAACAAAAACCTGGTTTGGGAGACTAATGGGCTTTTAAAGACATTTAGTAAGAGAGCAAGGACTTTACTTTGTTGTTGTGTGCCTTCAAGTCATTCTGACTCATAGTGACCCTAAAGCAACCCTTTCACAGGATTTCATCCAAATACAATTTCATTTAAATCCATTTAAATCCTCAAATCCTTAAGGATGTGGGAATACATGCAGTTCCAGGAGAAATGGTGACATTGTGCCCTCTCTCCATGCCTGCCCTTCTTCTAGCCTGCTTCCTTCTCTAGAATTGCCTCCTATATTCTCTTCTTGGTCTGTTCCCTGATTTGTTCAGCTGTATATACAACTGAGCACAAAAGTCAGAATTGTACAAGACATTATATTCCCCATCGCTATGTGCGGATATGAGAGCTGGACAGTGAAGAAATCCGACAGAAATCCGACGGAGAGAAATGAATTTCATTTGAGATGTCTTGCTGGAGAAGAGTGCTGAGGATACCATGGATGGCCAAAAAGACAAACACATGTCTCCTTGAACAGATTAAGCCTGAACAATTCCTGGACGCCAAGGTGATGAAATTGAGGCTATCGTTGGCCCCTTACTGAGAAGGCATTAGAAAAGACAATGATGCTGGTGATATGTATTTTTTCCCCAATAGTTTTTTTTAATTTTATTTTTGTACATTTCCACCATGTATGGAACCATTCTGTTTGCACTTCCAGCATTCTTTTGATGATTTTATATTGTATATCATAGCTATTCTTGCTGGCGTTAGATACCACCTTTGTTCCATTTTCCAGGAAAAGGACAGATCAATTTACAAAACTGCAGGATTTAAAGGAAAATTTAGTAATAGTAATATTATCAGATGTATTGTAAATATTATTTTAGTTATGTAATAAATTTTTTTAAAAAAATGCTGGGAAAGGTAGAAGGTAGTAGAAAGAGAGGAAGACTACATGACCGATGGATAGACTAAAGGAAGTCATAGGCCTGAAATGACGGGTCTGAAGCACAGCAGTGGAGGACAGGAGATCTTGGAGATGTCTCATCCACAGGGTCACCATGAGTTGGGGACAACTTGAGGGTAGTTAACAACAATATGGCTTCACTCCTCCATTTGGACCAAAAGCCGGCCTTATCCAGATTAACTGTATCAACTGTATGGAGTCCTGGTGGTGCAGTGGTTAAATGCTGGTAGTGCAGCCATAAGGCTGTGAGTTCGATTCCAAGGCTCCAGGGTTGACTCAGCCTTCCATCCTTTCGTAGGTTAGTAAAATGAGCACTCAGCTTGTTGGGGGCAATTGGTGTATAGATTGTAAACCTCTTAGAGAGTGCTGAGTTCACTGATAAGGAGTATAGAAATGTACATGCTATTGCTATTGATCTTGGAAGACTCATAGGACGTTATCACATGGGGAGTCGCGGGGAGAAAGTGGAAATAAACGGGATGAGCGGAAGACTTTAATTTACGGGATTTGTCCCGTTCCGCCTCGTCTGATAACTAAATTCGAATTTAAAAGGGGGTTAATTTGAACGAAAACCTGATCTTTTCATTTTCGGGATTTTGGGGGATTTGAAAAGATCAGGTTTTTGTTCGAATTAACCCCCTTTTAAATTCTAATTTAGTTATCAGACGAGGCGGAACGGGACAAATCCTGTAAATTAAAGTCTTCCGTTCGTCCCGTTTATTTCCACTTTCTCCCCGCAACTCCCCGTGTGATAAGGTCCATAGTGAGCGTGTGACCATTTCATTCCAGTGGCAAAGCATGATACATGTGCCGAGAGTGTCACACACACATTCATTTGTCAGCATTCGGAGACACAAGGAGACCAATACTCTAGAGTCTTGTGATGTGTCTAGGGATCGATCCTCTCTGCCTTTTTATTTAATTGAATCAAAGCTTAAGTAAACGTATCAAAAATTCAACAAAGGTGCTTTGAAGGAAGAATGTGGTTTCTTGCATCCTACTTCTTACAAGAGAAAGCAGCCTTTCCTAAATGGAAAGGATGAAAATAGTCATCTGGATTTGTTTCATCAATCTTTATTTATTTCATTCTTTTAAAAGAGCAAACAAACCTTGCTTTAAAAAAAAAAGGACAGAAAGTACTTTCCGACTGGTGTACAATAGACTTGATTGAATAGACACCAAACAAAAATAATAGAGCTATTAAGAGCAACAGAGTAGTCAGTAAAAAAAATAAATGTAGTCGAAGCAAATAAGCAAAAATGGAATCTCATAAATATGGCTTAACCAAAAATAAAATTAAAAAATTGAACAAATGTAATTTTCATCAGAGACCACAAGGACCATCCAGTCCAACCCAATGGGGTCCCATGTGAAGATGGGGTTGAACTATAACTTCCATCAACTCGTCAATATAGTCAGTGCTGAAGGCTCATGGGAACCGCGTGGGGCCCTTTCCCACTGTACAGTTATATTATTATTATTATTATTATTATTAAAGTTTATTTCTAGAGCGCTGTCAGTGTACTCAGCGCTATACAAAAGACAATCAAGGATAAAACAGAATAAAACCTGCCAGAGGCGTACAATCTAAGTAAAACAATGAGCAGAATAATAAAAGTCAATTAAAACAAAGACAATCACAACAATGAATAACTACGTCCACAGTTATAGAGCTATGAATGGCAACATCCGAAGGAACCCTGGGATTTACAGTGTAAGGAAGGGCATTTTAGAATCCTCTAAAATCCAGAGACTGAGTGCCTCAGCAAACTACAAGTCCCAGGAGTCCATAAGATGTTGCCATGGCAGCAAAAGTGGAATATAGTGCTGTAATAGCTCTGTAGCACGAAAGGAACCCATAGCCATACTTCTTCCATCTCTATTTTAGACCCAGAAAGAAATGTAAGCATTCTTGTTTCATCCTGAAGGGCAAACTGAGCGTTTTGAAGGCAATCTTCCAGTTTTGGGGAAAGGCTGGGATACAAATAAATATATATAACAACAACAACAACAACCTAGGAGGAAAAGTCAAGCTACACTCCTATAACCCGGGATAGAAATCATGGGGCCCTCTGGATGTTGTTGGTCTGCAACTCCCAGCATTCTTCATTCTTAGCTGTGCTGGCTACTGGGAGGTGCAGTCCAAAAATATCTGGAAGGCTGCCTGATTCCCACTCCTGCACTCCATAGTTATTGTTGTGTGCCTTCAAGTTGTTTCCGACTTATGGCAAATCTATCATGAGGTTTTCGGTGGTTGAGAGTGTGTGACTCACCCAAGGTCACCCAGTGGGCTTCTATGGCTGAATGGGGAATTGAACCCTGATTTCCAGAGTCATAGGAGGGCTAAATCCTATCGGGTTCAACCAGGCATTACTTCTGTGCAGACATGCATGGGGCTCTACCTCCGTTGCTTCTTTCTATATCAGCTCTGAACACAGAGTTAAAAGTCAAAAATGTATTCTTTAATTTTTTTAAAAAAAACATCACTTTAACCATCTTTTACTTCTGCAAATTGTTTAACATCAACAACTTTTAGCATTACATTTAGTCATAGAATGGAATTAGGGTTTAGGAGTCATGTTAGTACAAAGAAACATTCCTGTAGGGCAGGGGTAGGCAACCTTTCCCCTTTAAGAGCCGAGGGACTTCAGCTCCCAGAATCCCAGGAGCTATTCGCCAACATGGGACTATTGGCCAACATGGCTGAGGCTTCTGGGAGCTGAAGTCCTTCGGCCCTTAAAGGGGAAAGGTTGCCTACCTCTGCTGTAGGGTATGGTCTAGGACAGGGGTAGGCAACCTTTCCCCTTTAAGGGCCGAGGGACTTCAGCTCCCAGAAGCCTCAGCCATGTTGGCCAATAGTCCCATGTTGGCCAATAGCTCCTGGGATTCTGGGAGCTGAAGTCCCTCGGCCCTTAAAGGGGAAAGGTTGCCTACCCCTGCTCTAGGAGGAAGTCAATGGGTGTGTGTGTGAGAGACAGAGACACCATGAGATACTGCACTGGATGATGCCAACCCTAATAATAATAATAATAATAATTTATTTATTTATATTCTGCCCTTCTGCAGAGCAATCGGGGCGACTCACAACATTAAAATGACACCACTGTGCCCCCCAAACTTTCCACCGCCCCCCACTTTCTCTCCCCCCCC